>CM071839.1:24087091-26581583 GCA_036507285.1 Trichosanthes cucumerina
TGATATTGACTCATACAAACACCATTCGAAAAGGGACGCTCCCGTTTGCGCCACAAGGCCAAGTATGAGTCTCATGGTGTGAACTTCCCGGAGAAACGTAGGTGGAAATATATGTATCATATCCATTTTTCCTCCCACTGAATACTTTAACTCTAAAGGAAAATGACCTAGGCTAAACCCAACTAATGGTTTTACCTAAACTTATCAATATAACTCTTATATTGATTTTTATCCTATGTTTGCTAATATAACTCTTTATATTAAACCTAGGATTTCTTGTTTATTAACCCTTTAATAAACCCACTGATGCTACTATAATTTATAAACCCTCTGATTAAAATTCACTCCCATGTTTGTTCCTAGGTAAGGGTGTTTCGTTTCCATCAGCTTAAATACCGCAGCCTAGACAGAACCTTCTTTAGACAGAGTTCCTCTTTTAATCATTGTTTATAAATTACATGGTTCTTAATTCTAATCTAATTAGAACTAGATAACCTAAGGTCTATTAATTTCATGTTCTAAACATTTTAAAACTTGTGAATTTAACCTTAGGTGACATGCAATTCTATGTTATTGTGCTTGATCATTCATCACATGAATAATAAAACATACATAACACATTCATCTCATGAAAAATATGCATGTCAATGTTGTCCAAAATGATGCATGCAAATGCTTAACCTAAGGCGGGATATCTAAAATAATAGCATACATTATGCATGGCAATAATTATACAACAATTGCATAAATTAAATAGCAAAATTAGACCATTTTTTACACACCTAAAATTAATTTTAATTAATATAATCGAATTATATTAATTAAAATTAATAAAATTAAATATAAAACATTTTTATATTTACTATGTAATAAAAAATACGTTTTTCTGTCCATTGGATCCCTCATAAAATGCCTATGGCGTTGCAACGCTGATATTCGTCCGTTTCTGCTCGTTAGACCGCTTGGCAAAACGCTTCTGCCTCCAGCGTTGAGACGCCCGTGAGACGCCCAATCCCACCTTTGTTCTTGATAAATCCAGAACAAAATCAAGAACACAATTGACACTCTGATACCAATTGAAGGGATCGAATCCCGCAGCGGAAGCGATTGTGAATCGTGTGTTCATGATTTTGTTACATAGATCTAAAATACAAGAACAATATACTAAGATTAAGCATGCTTTACGAAATATAGGACAACAAGAATTGACCTTTGAAGAATACTTTCTTCACGAGTTCCTCCTCCAACGATCACGATCTCAAGAACGTACCCGAACCTTGTGAAGATCCACCACTAGATCTTCTCCGTTGTTCTCTAGGTGAGGGAGGAAGGTGGGTTCCTTTTAGGATGAGGTGAGGAGATCTTTTTGGAAATGTATTTGGAACTCTTTCCAACACAAAGGAGAGAACTCTAGGGTTTATGTGTAGAGCATTATCTACAAAGTTGCATCTTATGGAACTATTTATAGGGAAATAGGATGGAAATTACCATCCTATCCCTCCTTCATTCTCTCATTAGTATATAGTTAATTTGTGAATCTAATTCACATTAAAACTATATATTATATCTTTATATAACATATAATTGATATAACACCTCATATATGAAATTGAACACTTCAATCTCATTCCTAACTTTATACCCTCAATATTACCATGTTGAGCCAACAGAGGGAGCTAATGGACCTATAATTCATGAGCTCAAATGGTGTAAGATTAACTGATCAAATTCTTTGATCAGGTTAATCAATATTCATTAACTACAAGTCACTCCACTATAGACTTGTAGTTGTGCTCTCCTCACTGTAGATTATATTGTGTCCATTGATATAATTACTACTCATGAGTCGACCCTTCACTGGTTGTTCGTAATCAAAGTTTGGTCAAATTACCGTTTTACCCCTGTGATTACCTCTTTGTTCCTTAAGCACCACTGATCCTGTAATGAACAACAAGTCTATGGTCCTACCATAAACTCAAACCCTCCTAAACTAGTTTAGAGGGTGGGGCCCCGTTGTTCAAGACCTGGACTAAGTTCTTAAGAGAACAACCTATCTAATTCCTTAGTTTAGGAATGACTGAATTCCATCTTGCATAGTTCAGTCCCCAGCTACCTACGAGGTTATGTCCCTTAGAAGGTAGGCTTATTGACTCGACTGCAAGCCACTCTCACCCATACTAGTCTAAGGACAACCCCTATAAGCAAGAGTTCTTAACTTGCTCAGGATTCAGGTCGAGTCACTAACGACCATCTATAAATTATCAGTCTTATCCTGTTAACGACGTTATAATGGTCAGAATAATAATTTGAAGTCTAGTCTTGTATGAACTCTTCATACAGGATGTCCCCACTCGCATGTCATCCACATGAATGAGTTGGATTACCTCATTTGTACTAATTACAAAGTGGGTTGCATCCATGGTGTTACCAGAATAAGGTTTCCAACCTCATTCTTATACCATAGACCATTTAGGTTATACTCTTGAAGACAATCCAAACAAATAACTCTTTATTTATCCTTGGAGCTTAGTTTATTGGATTTATAAAGCGAGAATATAATTTTATCAAAACAAATAACTCTTTATTTATTTGGCCAAAATTACATAAGTTTTAGGGCACATACCTCAACAGATTTGTGGTCAAGGCAGAAACACAAAGAATCTTGGATAAGCGGAGAGCAGATTGAGAGGTGGAGAGGATACCGAAACCAGTCTGAGTGACTGGTAACCCTTGCCCATTTGCCACGGTGATAGTCTCCTCGCCATTAAAGTTAGAGTTCAAAGCCAAATTAGAGAGATCTTGAGTTACATGTGAGTTGCAGCCACTATCAGCAAGCCAGGTAGCAGTGGCATTGGAAGTGTCATGGATGGCAGCCATGGCGGCAAGTTTGGCTGGAGGATGGCGTCCCTGGTATGAAAAATTCATACGATTATAGCAGTCCAACGCACTATGACCAACTCTTGAACAGATTTGGCAAATGACACGACCTTGAGTCCCATTTGAACTTTGTCCTTGTGATCTAGTCAGACTAGGACTAAACACCCCTCTTCCTTGAGAGTAAACACCCCTCTTCCTTGACACGACCTTGAGAAAAGTGAGATTGACTCGAGCCACACCCTGAATTAAAGAAACCTCTTCCTTGATTCGTGGCGTGCCCTCGTCCCAAATTTCTACTACTTGAGCCTCGAGATACATTAGTAAACATGGCAGTTGGATAAATGGGCGAGGACATCATAACCTTTGACTGTTGTTCCAGAAATTTTCCTTCAGACTTAAGAATAGCATGAACCTCCTCGAGTGTTACAGAGTCTCGACGCGTGCGAATTGTCGTTCGAAAGGAGTTGTATTCGACAGGTAATCCATTCAAGGTGTACAACAATATGTCTTCATCATCGATGATAACAGAGACGGTCGCAAGCTTATCGACTAATTCTTTAATCCGAATCAGGTAATCATCAATGGATTCACCAGGACCTTTAGAGACAGAGTGTAGAGCTAATTTCAATTCATGAATATGCGACCTTGTTAAAGACGAGAAAAGCTTCTCCAAGGCCTTCCATACCTCCCTAGACGAGGCGCAACCGATTACAAAGGAATATGCAACCTTCAACAAAGTTGCATTGATAAGAGTGATGAGAGCTCGATTTTGAGAAATCCAGTGACTGAAAGCAGGATTGAGCATTGTGGAAGGTATACCTGATTCATTGCGCAAGAATTTTCTTGGGTAGGGTTCCAATCCATCAATGATGTCGAATAGTGAGTGTGCTTTCAACATCCATTCAACTTGAAATCTCCAGAACAAATATTTGTTGAATCCAAACGCACAGGGACCAAATTACAGATGTTAGATAGAAGGAACAATGAGGAATTAGGTTGAGAGCTTGAGTTTTGCAGATCTGAAGTGTTGGATGAAGACAAATGTAACACCCGCTAATTTAGGTATGGTTAATTTCGAGTTTTGATTTAAATTTCGTAGAAAATGATGAAGCTGGAATCAAATTTCCATGATGGATTGATATTAGTTTTGAAAACAGGTTGTAATTGAAACTTCTAATGTTGGAAATTTTAGATAATGATATATGATAGCACACAAAATGTGTTATCCTTAGGCATAATTATTGCTAGTTTCATGATAATTTTAGGGATTTTACGTGTTTAATTCATTCAATTTCAGGTTAAGAGCTTAAACAGAGCTATTGGAGACAATTTGGATCACTCGGGATCAAAACGAGGCTATTTGGAGCTAAAAATAATACCATTTGGGAGAGAATACATGGTTAGTAACGACCTTATAAAAGACCTTATAAAAGATTCTTTAGAAAAGAATCATGGTTAGTAACGACCTTATAAAAGATTCTTTAGAAAAGTAGGGTCGTTATAGCTGGTATCAGAGCCCAAGTTTATTGGTTCTGTAGACTTGCTTACATCGTAAGCGTTAGAAATCCCATGGATAAGCAGCAATTCCCAGTCATCGCTAGGTATTCCTTCGAAATAAAGTTTCATTCTATTCATGGAAAAGTATGTATATCTGTATGTAAAGCTATGTCTATATAAAAATGAGCATGATGTAGTTCTGGGCTAAGAAAGAATGAGAATATCTGATCGCTACTGTCTTCCTATAGAAAGAAAATGCCTATATGTGAAGCTATAGGTATCTATGAAATGCATGGCGTGTTTATAAGTTGAGGAAAAATGAATGTGTGATCCCTTTCGTTAATGATAGAAAGGAAATGCCTGAGCTAGGTATGTTAACGCTTAAAGGAAGTTTTATTGACATAAAACGTATGTTTGTGTAATATAGAAGAAGCAGTCTAGGCAAAGGAGGGAAGAGTAAGTCTTAAGGGACTGAAGTTGTTTAAAAGGTTACCAAGCAACTAAGTTCCTTAAGTAAAACCCTGAAAGATAAATGTTATGATTACTCTTGAGGAGTTCAAGGTTTGAATGTGTTCGGTAAAATGTTTGTGATCATCATTTTGTTGGGATTTTTGTCCTAATCTCGTGTTTGTAATATATTGTTTGAAATTAATAAGAGTTATTCATTTCATCACTTTGTGTCTCGCAATATTTATAAACTTTTCCAATAAACTAAGCTCCAGGGTCATTGAATTTATGAGAGAACTAGAACTTGAACGGTATGTAATGGACACACAGGAAGGATCACGTTCGAGTTAATGACCCAACGGTCTACAGTATATGGATAGGGTTGGAGACCTAATCCTGGATACACTGTGGATGCGACCCGCTTTGTATTACATACAAACGAGGTGATCTGACTCGTTCATGTTGTTGACATGCGAGTGGGGCATCCTGTGCAATGAGATTGTACAAGACCGGACCGTGAGTTATTAGACCTACTGATGTAACACCATTGACAGTAAGGACTAATAATTTCGTAGATGACCATTAGTGACTCGACCTAAATCCTGAGCGTGTTACGGACTCCTGTCTGCGAGGGTCTGTCCTTTGACTAGTACGGGTGAGGTTGGTCACAGTTACTCGCCCAATATGCCTATCTTCTCAGGGACAGAACCAAGTAGGGAGCTGGGAACTTAACTACGCGAGATGGAATTCACTCGTTCCCGCCTTTAGGGAAACTAGAGGGGTTGTTCCCTTAAGTGTTGTCTCCATGGCTTGGACAACGGGTGCCCACCTTCTCATTGGCCCGAGAAGGGTGTTGTGTATGGTTGTACCTTCACAATATGTTGTTCATTAGAGGAGCAGTGGGGACTTAAGGAACAAGAAGTAGACACAGGGGTAAAACGGTAATTTGACCCAACTGTGTGTACGAACAACCTGTGAAGGGTCGACTCATGGGCATTGGTTATATCAGTGGACACGTAATATTCTGCACTGACGGGAGTGCAGCTACGGGCTTTAGTGGAGTGTTACCGTAGCTAATGAATGTTGGTTAACCGGGTCAAAGAGTTTGACAGGTTAATCTCGGATCATTGGAGCCCGTCATTGTAGGTCCATTAGGTCCCTTGGTTGGCTCAATCTGGGTTAAAAGAAGGGTTAATGTTTTGGTATGAAATTGAAGTGTTCAATTTCACTTTAAGGGCATTTATGTCATTTATATGAGATATGAATAATATAATATATAGTTTAATGTGAATGAGATTCATAATGAACTATAGGTTAGCCTAACTGTTGAATTAGGGCTAATTGGAGAATTTAATTGAGAGCAATTAAATTGGATGTTATTCAATTTAATTAATCCACAATTATTGCAAATGAGATTTGCAATATGAGATATGAGACATCTTATATTATATGGTTATGCAAATGAGATTTGCATAACCTATGGTTGTGGTAAAGTGGTAATAATGTGAAGATTTTAAAGCCATCAATTCCACTATATAATCCCTTCTTGCAAGAAGGATTGGAAGCAATTCTCTCATTTTTTAGAATTTCACAAAAGAGAAGAAGAAAGTTCTCTCTACTTTCTCTGTATTCTCCTCCCTCTCCAAAACTCCAAAAGTTCCCACAAACTTCCCTTCTCCAAAAGAGAACAACCGAGACTCCAAGTGGTGGTGTTGGGTTCCGTTAAATGGGAAGAGTTCGTTGAGATCGAGAAGCACGAAGAGTTCGTGATCTGGAGAAGGAATCTTGAAGAAAGTCTTCAACAAGTAAGTACCTTTAATCTTACTGTTTTTCCTTCTTTTTCACTATGTTTAGCCTAGATCTATAGTAGATCGTTTTAACAAGAACAAGTTGCGTATTGATACCACGACGATTCGATCGTCTTCCGCTGCGCGGGAATTTTCATTCCCTTCAATTGGTATCAGAGCCATTTCGATGGTTCTTCATTTATGCACTGTTTTGTTAAAATTAGGTGGGTAAATTTGGCTAATTTCATGAGATGAATGTTTGGAAAGCATAATGGATGTTTTCGATTTTTGGCACTAGTTTAGATTTACAATTATGTTGATGAGATCAATGTAAGGGCCCGTTGTTTTTGGGCATTTCGTTGTAAATCGAGTCTGTAAGTTCGGGTCGTTCGTGGCAAGAGTTGCTGTGAAGAAATCAGGGTGGAAATAGGCAGATTTCGGTGGAAGAACAGCAAAGAGTTTGCTGTTCTGTCGATGGCGTTGAGACGTTGCCCTTTGGCGTCTCAAAGCTGTCCTTGCGGACGGAGGCATTGCTTTGCGAAACAGCGTTAACAACGCCGGGCGTTGAGAACGCAAATGACGGCGCAAGCGCGCAAAGATTGCAATGCCGCACGCGCGTTGAGGCGATTGTTGGAGGCGGTTTCGCGAGTTCGTGGGGGTTAATTGTTAGTGGGGCATTTTTTTTTGTAATTTTTAATTATTTTATTATTTCTAAAATGTATTTTATTTATTTTTTTAATTATTTTATTAAATAATATTAATATAAATGTTATATTAATGTTATTTAATTAAATAATTGCCCTTAGGTGCCAAAAATCGGTCCATTTTTGCTATTTAATTATTTTATGCATGAGATGTATATTTTAATTAATTTCTATGTGCATAATGTATGTCATATAGATTTAAAATCCCACCTTAGGTTAAACATTTCATGCATCATTTTTATATTATAAGAGTTATAATATATAGTATGCATGATAGGATTATATTATAAGAGTTATAATATAATGAATGCATGTTTTATTTTATTTTATTTTTTTAAATATAAGTGTTGTGTTTTAAAATTAAAAGCATGCTCATGCATTTAATTCATGTGATGAATGTATGTTATAGTATATTATTATTCATGTGATGGATGATCAAGCATTATAATATAGAAATGCATGCAACCTAAGTTAATTATTAGTTTTAAAGAGTTTAGAACTTGAATAATTAGACTTAGGTTTTCTAATTTTCTAATAAGATTAAAAATTAGGAAATCAAATATAACCTTTGACTGGAGACTGATAAGTAACTCTGTCTAAGGAAGGTTTTGTCTAAGGCTGGGGTATTTAAGTTGACGCTTGCGGAACACCCCTACCTGAAAACCGACCTGGGAGTGAATTCGGTCCGGAGATTCTTAGGTTAATCGAAAAGACTTAGGTTTTCTCGTGAGTGCCGTTAATTAAGTGTTAATTAAATTACTCACATAAACCTAAGTTAATAATGTGATTATAAACTTAGGTTAATACCATATAAGAGTTATATTGGTAGACTTAGGTAAATTTTAGCCGGTTTATCTAGGTCAATCCCTATTAAAATTAAAGTGTTGAGTGGGAGGAAATATAGTGTATGAGATACATTTGAATTTCCAACCACAAATCTCCGTTAAGTCCGCACCGTGAGATCTATACCCGGCCTCGTGGCGCAAATGGGAGCGTCCCCCTTCGGGTGGCATTTGTATAGGTCAATATCATCGTGGATGGAGAGAGTACTTATAGTGAGTGGGAGCGGGACTTGTGAAAACGAGACCCACGGTCTCTTCTTTCGATTCACACCGTGAGACGCCTATGATTTGCCTGCTAGTTTGGCCTGGACCAGACAATCCCTTCGGAGGGCTTGATCATGGGAGTCGGAACACCGTGAATTCCCAAAAGGGATACAGTTTCCTGGTTGGTTTTCCTTCTTGGTTCACCCTTCGGTGGCTATTGTTTGGACGGATGCTTGGAAACTTAAAGATTGAGGGTGACACTCACAGAATTCGTTAAGTGTTAATGAATTCGACCGAATAATGGTAATGGGACGCCTAATGGAATAAGAGTTATTCTGGGATTAGGGTCTGATCGAGAAAGTCTCGTCCTAGAGGAGGAGTGTTCTGTTCACCCTTCGGTGGCGGTCATTCTAAACCTTTAGGGTATCATTGCAAAATTTTGAATGACCTATGGATCATGAAACAATTTTGCTAAAACTTGATTGGATTTCAAAAAGTTTTTTGCGAGACTAATACAAAGTTTTTATTTTTTTTCAGCTAAAAAAATGTCTAGCGCTATAATAGCTTTACTCGCATCCGATAAGTTAGTGAGAGATAATTACCAGAGTTGGAAAAATAACATTAAAACAATTTTGGTAACTGATAACATAAAGTTCGTGCTGTCTGAGGAGTGTCCTCATATGCCGGGCTCGACAGCGTCGCGAAGTGTTCGCGATGCGTACGATCGGTAGATCAGGGCCAATGAAAAGGCCAAGGTCTACATTGTTGCCAGCATGTCTGATGTCTTGGCAAAGAAGCATGAGTTGATGGTTTCCGCCAAGGAGATCATGGAGTCCTTGCAGAAAATGTTTGGACAACAATCCTTTCAGGTCCGACATGACTCACTCAAATACGTCTTCAACGCACGGATGAAAGAGGGGTCGTCTGTCCGTGAACATGTTCTAGACATGATGACCCACTTTAATCTGGCCGAGATGAACGGGGCTTCAATCGACGAGTCGAGCCAGGTCAGTTTTATTTTGGAGACTCTTCCGAAGAGTTTCCTTCAGTTTCGTAGCAATGTTGTTATGAACAAAATTAGCTACACTCTGACTACCCTCCTCAATGAGCTACAGAATTTTCAATCCTTGAACAGGGTCAAGGAATCTGAGGCAAATGTTGCCTAAAGGTCTTATCACAGGGGTTCGACCTTTGGGACAAAGCTTGTTGCTCCTTCACGCCCGAAAGGGAAGAAGAGGACGAAGAGGGGTAAAACTGACCGAGCTGCCGCCCAGAAGGGCAAGAAGGTCAAGGAGGTTGCAGAAAAAGGAAAGTGTTTCGACTGCAATGGGGGCGGACACTGGAAGAGGAACTGTCCCAAATTCCTGGCCGAGAGGAAGAATCAAGGTAAAAGTGATTTACTTGTAACTGAAACATGTTTAGTGGAGAGTAGCGACTCTGCCTGGATATTAGATTCAGGCGCCACTAATCACGTTTGTACTTCTTTTCAGGGGATTGATTCCTGGCAACCGCTGCAAGAGGGTGAGGTGACTCTACGGGTTAGATCTGGGGAGCTTGTCTCTGCTGCAGCGATCGACACGGTGAAGCTACACTTTGGTGGGAAGTACTTATTGTTGGACAATTTGTACATAGTTCCAGGGTTTACTAGAAACCTTGTTTCCATTTCCTGCTTAATTGAACATTGTATTTCGGTTTCTATTGAATTGAATAAAGCGTTTATTTCTTTCAAAGGGAATGTTATTTGTTCAGCTTCACTTGAAAATAATCTGTATGTTTTGAAACCTAATTCGGTCAAAAGTATTTTGAATAATGAATTGTTTAAAACTGCAGAAACACGAACTAAGAAAGCAAAAGTTTCTCCAAAAGAAAATGCCCATCTTTGGCATCTACGGTTAGGCCACATTAATCTCAATAGGATTGAGAAACTAGTGAAGAGTGGACTTCTAAACGAGTTGGAAGAAAACTCTTTGCCGGTGTGTGAGTGATGCCTTGAGCGCAAGATGACCAAACGTCCTTTTAGTGGAAAAGGATATAGAGCCAAAAAGCCTCTTGAGTTAGTACATTCTGACCTCTGTGGTCCGATGAATGTTAAAGCTCGGGACGGTTATGAGTATTTCGTGTCTTTCATGTACGATTACTCCGGATATGGGTATATTTACCTAATGCACAAGAAGTCCAAACTCTTGAAAAGTTGAAGGAGTACAAGACTCGAGGTTGAGAACCTCTTAGGTAAATCACTTAAAACACTTCGATCGGATCGGTGGAGAGTATATGGACACCGAATTCCGTGACTATATGATAGAACACGGAATTACGTCCCAACTCTCAAGACTGGTATGCCACAAAAAATGGTGTATCGGAGAGGAGAAACAGAACCTTGTTGGACATGGTTCGGTCGATGATGAGCTATGCTCGTCTCCCTGATTCTTTTTGGGGGTATGCAGTGGAGACTGCGGTTTATATTTTGAACAATATTCCGTCGAAGAGTGTTTGTGAAACACCTTTCGAGCTCTGGAGTGGACGTAAAGGCAGTTTACATCACTTCAGGATTTGGGGATGCCCGACCCACGTGTTGGTGTCAAACCCAAAAAAATTGGAACCCCGTTCAAAATTGTGCCTATTCGTAGGTTACCCTAAAGAGACTAGGGGTGGTCTGTTTTACGATCCTAGGGAAAATAGGGTGCTTGTGTCGACAAACGCCAATTTCCTAGAGGAAGACCACGTCAGGGATCATTTACCAAGGAGTAAAATTGTGTTGAACGAAATGGACAGTACATCAGCAAGAGTTGCTGATGGGGCTAGTACGTCAACAAGTGTTGTTGATCCTAGCACGTCTAGTCAAATCCGTTCCCAAGAGTTGGGAATGCCTCGACGTGGTGGGAGGGCTGTGAGACAGCCTGATCGCTACATGGGTTTAGCTGAAACCTCAGTTGTCGCTCCTGATGATGACTGTGAGGATCCATTGACCTATGATCAGGCAATTGTTGATGTTGACAAAGACGAGTGGATCAAAGCTATGGACCAGGAAATGAAGTCTATGTACTTTAATTCTGTATGGGAGCTTGTGGATCAACCAGATGGGGTAAAACCTATTGGTTGCAAATGGATCTACAAGCGTAAACGTGGCGCAGATGGGAAAGTGCAGACCTTCAAAGCCCGACTAGTGGCAAAGGGTTTTACCCAGGTTGAAGAGGTTGACTATTTGGAAACTTTTTCACCTGTTGCCATGGTAAAGTCGATCAAGATCCTTCTGGCCATTGCCGCGTATTATGACTACGAGGTATGGCAGATGGACGTCAAGACGGCCTTTCTGAATGGCAAACTTGTTGAGACCATCTACATGGACCAGCACAAAGGGTTCATTGCCCAAGGCCAAGAGCAAAAGGTTTGCCGGCTTCATAGGTCCATTTATGGGCTGAAACAAGCTTCGAGGTCTTTGAATATAAGGTTTGATGAGGCGATCAAAACTTATGGCTTTGATCAAAATGTCGACGAGCCTTGTGTTTACAAGAAAATCGTTGACAAAGCTGTCGCATTTTTGGTGTTGTATGTGGACGATATTCTTCTCATTGAGAATGAGATAGAATTTCTTACTGACGTTAAGAAGTGGCAGCTTCGAAATTCCAAATGAAAGATTTGGGAGAAGCTCAAATGTGTTGTAGGTATCCGCATTGTCCGAATCAAGAGAATGAACACTAGCCTGCATCTCTCAAAGCGTCTTATATTGACAAGATGTTGTCTAGATATAAGATGCAGAACTCCAAGAAGGGCTTGCTGCCTTTCAGGCATGGGGTTCACTTGTCTAAGGATCAATGTCCTAAGACTCCTCAAGATGTTGAGGATATGAGACGGATTCCATATGCTTCAGCTGTAGGGAGCCTGATGTATGCCATGCTGTGTACTAGGCCCGACATCTGTTATATGCAAGAGGGAATTGTCGATGAGATATCACCCAATCCAGGATTAGATCACTGGACAGCCGTAAAGGCAATCCTCAAGTATCTTAGGAGAACGAGGAACTACAGCTTAGTGTATGGTAGTGGGGATTTGATCCTTACGGGATACACGGATTCTGATTTTCAGACCGATAAGGATTCTAGGAAATCCACTTCAGGGTCAGCCTTCATTCTGAATGGAGGAGTTGTAGTATGGCGAAGCATCAAGCAGGGATGCATCGCTGATTCCACTATGGAAGCGGAGTATGTTGCGGCTTGTGAAGCTGCAAAGGAAGCTATTTGGCTTAGGAAGTTCATGACAGATTTGGAAGTTGTTCCAAATATGAACTTGCCGATCATGTTGTTCTGTGATAACAGTGGTGCAGTAGCCAACTCACGTGAGCCTGGGAGCCATAAGAGAGGCAAACACATTGAGCGCAAGTATCATCTCATACGGGAGATTGTGAACCGCAGAGACGTGACAGTCACGCAGATAGCGTCGGAGCACAACGTAGCTGATCCATTTACAAAGCCCCTCACGGCTAAGGTGTTTGAGGGTCACCTAGAGAGTCTAGGCCTTCGAGAGCTCCCTGACTAGGGCAAGTGGGAGATGTGTAAACGGGTATTCAATGCACTAGTTTATTGTATTACTTCATTGTAATTTATGTACATTTCAGAAATGTATTTTCTCCACTAGTTTAGTCCAAGTGGGAGTTTGTTGGGATTTTTGTCCTAATCTCGTGTTTGTAATATATTGTTTGAAATTAATAAGAGTTATTCATTTCATCACTTTGTGTCTCGCAATATTTATAAACTTTTCCAATAAACTAAGCTCCAGGGTCATTGAATTTATGAGAGAACTAGAACTTGAACGGTGTGTAATGGACACACAGGGAGGATCACGTTCGAGTTAATGACCCGAACGGTCTACAGTATATGGATAGGGTTGGAGACCTAATCCTGGATACACTGTGGATGCGACCCGTTTTGTATTAGATACAAATGAGGTGATCTGACTCGTTCATGTGGTTGACATGCGAGTGGGGGCATCCTGTGCAATGAGATTGTACAAGACCGAACCGTGAGTTATTAGACCTACTGAACGAGTGGGGGCATCCATTTGTACACGTCGGGACAAATGGATGGAAAGGTCATGAGGTGTAGTATATATGCCAGTATGGGGTGCCCAACTTCGTTAGTCTTAAAGAAAGTTTCTTCACCATCAATCAAGTACTTGGACATTAAATCTAAAGAGTTGAAAGGTGAAGAGAAAATGAGCTTTAAATAGCTAAGGTTGTTTTTCAAAGGATCACGGAAGATTGAAGTTCTTGTATTTTGAATGAAACTTCTAAAAGAGAAGATGTGTATGACCACTATTCCATGCCAAAGGAATATGGAAACGTAAAGATAAAGTATAGGTTGTATTGTGAAGAACAATATATTACAAACACGAGATTAGGACAAAAGGACTTGAGACTTAATTGGACTTGAGACTTAATTGGAAATAAAAAAAATCGAAGTAGTTTGCAAAAAAAAAAAGGACTTGAGACTTAATTGGAAGTTGGAGTGCTAGATATGAAGTGGAAGTTAAGTTCTCAAGGTGCTTCGAAATACTTGGATCTTATCCATACCAAGTAGTATGAGTGGAGACAACTAATATGTGACTGAGGATAGGTGTGCTTTGGAACTTTAAAAGTAGGACCATAAGCTTAATGGCCTTAACAAAAATAGGCATGGTGCGGGGTTTCAAAGGTGATACCATAAGCTTAATGATCTTAATAAAGGCAAGTATGAAGAGGAAAAGTAAAGAGATAGAGTTTTGGTTTGAGAACATAAAAGAGTTGATTGTCTGGACTTCGGATACTTGTGCACAAGTTGACATTCACATGGTTATTTGTGCGTTTAAGCTTTTGGAATTAGTATAAGGGGCTTCACTACTAATTCAAACTTTATGATTGGTATATATAAGTTGGGAGAAATTGTATAAGATTTCAACTTTGAAATTCCTTTTTGGCTTAAAGTTTTCTTTCCCTCGAGCAGAGGGCTAAACATGAATGATTTGAATATTAGATGAAAGTTTTGGTGAGATTTATCTTTGTTAGGTACGAGCCGAACTGAGAAACCTCTTTAATTTTGAAATTCATACAGTTATAGTGGTCAATGACCATTAGATTGAAGCTGGAAAATTTACTTAGTAAAGGATAGGTTGATGGTCTTTTAAGTGAAGTTTTAGAGGTTTTTATTTTAGAACTAAATTAGTACAAGACACTGAAAAAGGGTCTCAATTTGACTGAAGAAGAAAAGATCAAGTTCGAGAAACGTAAGTTTGATCTTTCGAGACTACCATTAACACATAAAGTAAACTTGAGCAGTGAGTTAAGGTAGAAAGCATCAGTTATTTCTAATATCTTTTACAGGATGATTCAACAGAGTCAAAAGGGCTCAAGGTGTAAGTACAGGATCTTTGAGATAAAGAGATCATTTTAGCATATATCACCCTAAAGAGTATTAATGTTGATCGTAAAGAAGAAAGGTGTATCTATGTGTTTGTGCATAGGTTACAGAGAATTGAATGAAGTCATTGTATCTTCTTCCTCGATTGAGTGATCTTTTCGATCAATGACACGAAGCAACAATATACTCTTAAAGGAATTTGAGGTCAAGGATTAGAAATTGTTACATCCATAAATAGCTTCCAAATTGCGTTATGGATATTATGAATATACAGTGATGTTGTTTGGGTTTACTAATGCACCCACAGAGTTTATGGACTTAATAAATTGAGTACGCAAGGAAATCTTGGATACTTTGGTGGTTGTGTTGTTTGACGATAGCTTGGTGTATTCTAAGTTTGAGGAGGAACTTGAAGAGCAACTTAAAAATGTTTTGTAAATTTTTTAGGATAAATGAGTTTTGTGTAAAGTTCTTCAAGAATGAATCTTGACTTAGACAAGTGTCTTTCCTAGGATGCGTTGATGCCAAGGGCAAGAGTCGTTGTGAGTCATGTGAAGGTGAAGGTAGTGACACGACGATTTCGTCCAACCACTGTCATTGAAGTAAGAAGTTTCAGGGTGTAGTAGGTCACTACAAGTACTTGTTTAGAAATTCTCGAAAATAGTCATTCCCGAACAAAATTTATTCGAAAAGGCAACTCATTTGTTTGGGATGAGCCTTGTGAAACAAGTTTCCAGAATCTCTGACCGCAAGTGTTTAAGGTGTCTAGTTTGACAGTAGGTAAAAGCACCGAGACATAAACCAACAGAGTTATTGCAACCTATAAGTGGAATGGTTCAGAGTTTTTGCAACCAACAGAAACCAACGTAGTCAAGCAATTTAAAAGTTCAGAAAAGTTGGAAATAAAACTTATCCAAGGTTATTAGAAGAAAGAAGAATAATTGCCTCTAATCTTTGGAATTAATTGCTTTAGTGGTACTAAAGGTTAAGATTAACGATGATATTGTTAAGAAGGGGTCAACCTATGCTTTATTATAATACTAAAAGGTTCATTTCTATGACTGGTAGTAAGTAGGGAGGCATAAAGCTAAGTTTTTTTTTCGTGCATTGTCCAGATTTTGCAATAAAATTGTTGATATTTCATATTTGGTTAAGCACCAAAATTATGTAAATTAAGACGGATTTATCACCCTCTTTTATATTCCTTTTTCAGAGTTGAGATCGTAATAGAATTGGTAGATTTTCTTGTCTCTTAAGCATTATTGTTTGAAGTTGCTAAAGAAGCTTAGTTTCACCTTTGTTTTGGTTGTTTAACATTTTCTGCATATTGTGTATTTCTGAATTATGAGTAGCCTTGAGTTGAAGTTGGAGGCATGGTTATTTGGTTGTCTGACTTTAGAAGTGCAACCTTATGTTAAACAGGTACCTGAAAATTTTTGGCATCGTTGTGGTTATGTCGTTATGTTGTCGAACTTTTTCGAAGCATTTTGGTTGTGAGATTGATAAAGTTTTTATAGAACGATTCGTGAATCACAAAAATAAAAAAAGACCTAAGTTTGAGTTACTCCTATCATGACTTTAAGCTTGCAGTAAGACACTGATGTGCAGTAGACAGACCCAAAGTTAAATAAATACATGAGTGAGGTCAATCGAGATGATATTTCCTTGTCAGTGACTAACTAGCCATTGTACCAAGTGAAAGCTATGAGGCAAAGGTCTTTTGATTTATTACGACCATAAGTGTTTTAATTTGAGAGGGAGACTGACATTCATTATAAGGTTACCAAGGACCGTGAAAGATTGTCTGACAACTTAGAAAATCCTGAACCACCTAACGAGGTTGCTAAAACTCTACTCTTAATGAGTCGCATCTCTTGGAAAAGTGGGAAGGCTATTGAATCGATGATCTTACAGAACGATTGAGTAATGCCTTGAAACAAATATTAGGAGCTTGTACAACAGACCTTGAAAGGAGATTTGAGGTTCGGTCGAAAAGGGGAGTTTAGTCCACGGTCCAAAGAACCATTCGAGATTCTAGAACGAATTGGCTCCGTAGATTATAGATTTACATGCCACCATCTCTCTCAGCAATTCGTGATGTTTTCCATGTCTCCATGTTGAGAAAGTATGTGTCGAACCCATCACATATGATTGATTTCAAGCCTTTACAGTTCGAGGAGAACCTGAGTTATGAGGAACGACATGTGTGAATCCTTGCAAGGGACCAAAAGACCCTTCGTAGTCAAAAAATCGATTTAGTTAAGACATTGTGGCAAAACCACCAATTAGAAAAGGCTACTTGGGAGCGATTGGAGGAAATGAAAGCTATGTATCCCGAGTTATTTCAAGATTAGGAACTTTCGGGGACGAAAGTTCTTAAGGAGGGAAGATTGTAACACCCGCTATTTCAGGTATGGTTAATTTCGAGTTTTGATTTAAATTTCGTGGAAAATGATTAAGCTAGAATCAAATTTCCATGATGGATTGATATTAGTTTTGAAAACAGGCTGTAATTGAAACTTCTAATGTTTGGGTGAAGTTAATTGTTGGAAATTTTAGATAATGATATAGTTATAGTTTAATAGAAAAGGAAGGGGTAAAATAGGAAAAGAAAAGGAAATAGAGATTAGGGTTAGATAAAGACACTTTTGTCATATATGGGCACACAACTCGAGATACTATTCCCTTTCTTCTTCCTCATTCTTCATTCTTTTTACGGCAAGGCTTCTCCCATTGGTTTTTTTTCTTCCTTATTCGTTTGCTTCTCCAATCAAAAGCCCAGCTAGCTCTCCGTTCAGTCGAGAGTTGCCGCCAACAATCGAAGCAAGTCACGCCGATCTGAATGCATTGTAGATCTGAGCCCGAAGCTGTGGCAGCTCGCGATCTCAGTTGTTGCAACCATCCTCGTCGTCGATGTAAACTCTCATCGGGTCGTCAAACCACTCGTCGTGAAGTCAAAACCAAGTGTCGATTTGCAGCACGCCGTCCAGGCCAAACCGATTCTTGTTTGCCCGCTGTAGATCCAAACGCCCCAAAACGAGACTGGTCAAATCGTTGTCGACCAACTGTTGAAGTCATGGTCGTCCTCCGATGTCGCTCCAGCTGTACCGTCCCTGCTGCAGTGCCACGTCGCCAACCGCGATCCCCGTAGATTCGTGAGCATTGTGTTCGTTGGAGTTTTGTCAAGTTACTTATTTACGAATCGATTCCGAATTTCATCTTGAATTGTGAGTAATTGGACTGTTGTATAGATCTTTCTGGATGGTTTGTGTTGAATAAACTGATTTTTTTTTTTAGTTATGATTTATTTGTAAGAGACCCACTTTACGTCGGTGTCAAAATCGCGTTGTCTGATCAAGTTTGGTTGATCCAGCGGCGATTTGGATTTAAGGTAAATTGAATGGGTATGAAGGATCTATAATTTTTTCTTGGATGTAGGAAAGTTAGTTTGTTGAGTTGTTTGTCTTAAGATTTCTTATCGATCAGGTTCAATCGAGGCATTGTGTTAGGAACTGAAATTTGGTTTTGAAGATTGGACTAAGGTAAGGGAATCCACATCAAACTCTGAAATTTAGAATTTAAGGACTTGTTGAAAAACGTGACTTGAAATGTCTGATTTAAGTGCCATGTTGGGACTGAAAAGCCCTATTGAATGCCATGAAAGATTCTGTATAAATGTTGTGATCTATTTGAAAGGTCTGTCTTAAATGCCACGATCTTGTTGGATTGATGTGTAATTCAAAGGCCATGAATGTCATGTTGTTGTTCTTTTGAAATTAAGTTTTGATTTTTGATATATGTTCATGCCATGAAACTTTTGCACAAATGTGTTGCTATTTCATTTGGGACCACGAGCATGTGTATCTTGAAAATGTTTATGAAAGGTCATGGTGAAAATTTCCTGATAGTATTGATTTTATATCTTATGAATGAGTTGAGTCGACTCGAATTGGAGGCCATGTTCTGGGAGAATTTAGTTGTCCACTAAAGGCTGAAGAGAAATTTTACAAAATAAAAATGCTTACGAAGGTCGTGGCAATTAAATTTCCAATATATATATATGTACGTACTTAATGTTATGTAAGTCATGAAAGACTTAGAGTCGACCTAAACTAATAGGCCATGAATCAGGAAGTCTCAATTTCACACTAATAGCCGAAGAGAAAAGCCATGAAAAATGTTTTTTGTTTGTTGGTCCCACATAAAGCCATGATTTTTCGTAACAACATGTTTTCAAACCCCGGCAGTGGGGTCTCTTACTGAGTATTATATTATGTAATACTCACCTTTGTTTATGTTTTTTTTAAAAAATATTTTCAGGTATAAGCAAGGGCAAGCTAGGCGAATGACGGATAAATGTTGCACAAGCCATGAGATTGAGAAAGCCATGAATTTCCGCATACTTTGAACTTTGTTTCATGTTCGAAGTTTATTCTTATTTAAATTTTTTCTGTCAAGTGTTGAACCCTATTTGAACAGAGGCCAGATTTGAGTTTTCATTTATTTTAGTTTGAGTGAACTTGGTTTTTAACTGTTGTTTTCTTGGGATCCCAATTAAGAAGGTATTTCGTTTTTTTTTTCTATTTTACTTATTGACTCTCTTCCTTTTTTTGGCCTCAAATGAATACATAGTTAGTAACGACCTTATAAAAGAGTCTTTAGAAAAGTAGGGTCGTTATAACGAAGCCATTTGGACGTGGGTCCTAGGGCTTTGTTACCATAAAACAATTCAACAATTATTTCTTGAAAAGGTATTGTATATTTCACACTTTTAAATGTGCACGCACATGATACATATATACACCCTTAGTTTAACTAATCACAACAAAAGTTATTAAACTAATCTTCTATTAATAGGCTAATCGTAAATCCATTAGTGCAATAAATTCAACCATAATCAATCAGAAATTAAGCATACACTTTATCATTCAAAAACTATCTTACATAAGTTTATTCTCAAACCATGCCTAAGGAAAATTAGTTAATGCTTACAAAATAAAAACAAAAAGTAGTTATACTAATACAAGACATGACCTAAACTACAAACTCTAAGAAAAGCAAGAGCAATTCGAAGGAAGGAAAGAAATAACCCTCTTTGCTGAGAGGCTATCCTCCAATAGAAGTCCAAGCTTTGCCCAAACAAGGTAATCCTAGCTTCTCCTCCTTAGCTCATCCGAAATGCACTCTACTGTTGCTTATTCTTTCGTGTGCATACACTCAATCACACTCTCTAAGTCCTCCTCCATATCCCTTTGTCGAAAACCTCTCTAAATTTGCTTGTTAGAAGGTCTTAGTCTCCAAGTAATGGAAGATTTCTCTAGAAGCCATTGGGTAGGTTGGTAACAAAGGAACTAATTACTTTAAAAATAAAAATAATTTCCTTGTGTAGACGGATCTGATTTTGCTTGAACAGATTGCTGGAGCAAGCTGGTGCTGCAGTTCCAAATTCGAAATCCTCCTTTCTATAGTCCTTCCTTGCATCTTTCTTTAACCCAGTCAAGAAAAAGTAATCAAAGGAGTCTTTTTTAACATTATAATAATGCTTAAAGACTACCTTTTCTCCTACTTTGACTAGTTCTAACTCAAATGAAAGAATTAGTTGCTAAAATGGATGAAACATAACACAATGATCACACATCTGTTAAAGTTTAATGCTCAAATTGGATGGAAATAACTTTTGAAGGGTTATCAGTGTGTAATTTTGGTGTAGTACCTATGTCACCATATCGCAGTCTTGATGTTGTTACTTGGACTTATTTTAACTAAATAAGTTGTTGCTTGATATTTGCATCTTCTAAAGAGATTTACCATGTCGATAATAACTTTGATATTTGATTCTGAGATGGTCTCATTAATTTGTAGTTCCTTAAATTTTTTTATTGATATTTAAAGTTTTTGTTTGTAGTCTCATTAATTTGTAGTTCCTTCAATTTTTTTTTGTAGTTCCTTCAATTTGTAGTCTCATTAATTTGTAGTCTCATTAATTTGAACTAATAAACAAAGCTTCAATGCGCAGGAATAAAAAAAAAAAATTCCTTGGTATAACGTATACCATATTTGGAATTCCTATTTCTAAATTTTTTGCATGCTTTGGGTCGACCTTACAAGGTTTGAATATGGTTGTTTATAACTATTTTGTTTTTTTTTTTTAGTTTTTGAAATTAAACCTAAAAATACTACTTCTACCTACGAGTTTATATGTTTTCTTATCTACTTTGTACCTATATTTTCAAAAACCAAGCTAACTTTTGAAAAATAAAAAAATAGGTCACGTTTGATAACCATTTTGTTTTTTGTTTTTAGTTTTTACCCACGAGTTTGTTTGAAAGTTAAGCTTATTTTGACCTAATTTTTCTACAATAGAGATATCTCCTTTAAGTAAGCATTTGAACTCTTAGCCAAATTCTAAAAACAAAGTCAAGTTTTTGAAAGCTATTTTTTTAGTTTCCAAATGTTGGCTTGGTTTTTGAAAACATAGGTACAAACTAGATAAGAACACATATAAACTCATTGGTAGGAATACTATTTTTTAGGTTTAAATTTTAAAAACGAAAAATGAAAAACCAAATGGTTATCAAACGGGGCCATAGTTTTCAAAAACTTGACTTTGTTTTTAGAATTTGGCTAAAAGTTCAAATGCTTACTTAAGTGAGATGATTTCTATTGTAGACAAATTAGGTGAAAATAAGCTTAACTTTTAAAAACAAAAAAAAAACAAAAAAACAAAATAGTTATCAAACGAAGGTTTAAAATTTAGTTTAGTTTTTTAGGATGAAGCCACAACAGTGGGGCAACTAAGAAATCACCCGTCGGAGTATTATAATAGCAAGGGAGGAAACTTGATGGCCATTTTCATCCATTTGTGCAACACCATTTTACTTGACAAATGTGTGATTGTTGTGATTACGACTTTCACCTAATGTTCTTGTGTTTGCACTCAGTGGATGGAGTTTCTTATAATCATAAGTATTCATAAAATTGAGCTACTTGATTTGAGTTTTCATATTTGCTTTACCAAAGTAAATATCATTATATTGTTACACAAATTTGATCATTTACAAGATAGTTATAGACATTAAAGTTTCATTTGATAACGTTTTTGTTTCTTATTTCCTATTTTATGTTTCTTATTTTTTGTTTGTCATTTCTTAAGAATAAGGAACAAGAATATGTTTGATAACTATTTCTGTTGTATTGAAAACAAGAAATAAATACAAAAGCCTGTTTGATAACTATTTCTTGTTTTGGAATGTTTTTCTTGTTCTTATTTATTCTCATTTTTTATAATTTTTTAAAAGAATTTAGTTATATAATATAAAATATATAACATGCATTAAAGCATATAAAAATATTATAAAAAATTTATATTATCTAATACCAATTACTCTCGATGCAAAATAAACAACAATAATAAAAGTAAATAAATAAAATTGTTTTATCCTTCAAATATTATCTAAATTTGATCTGCAATGTTAACTCTTATTCGAGTCATTCATCTTAAATGATGTCGACTCAGGTCAAACTCAATTTTATTGCTAAATGTTGTGGTTGCAAAATATTAAAATGAAGCTAAATACATGTTTTAGTAAGCAACATGTATTTATTGCAAAATTCTCTATATATATTTATTGAAAAATTAAAAAGTAAAATAATATATAAACTATGCCAAACTTTAAAATTCAAAATAAAAATAACATCTAAATAAACATATTAAAAATTACAATAATAAATAAATATAAAGATTGCAAAAATTAAAACTCAAAATTTAAATTATACATAAATTTTGAAAATTTTAAAAATTAAAATTAAAATAATACAAAGAAATGGTAAAATTAAGAAATAAAATAAAAAACATAAATTTATATATCAATAATAATAATATTATTATTTATAAAAATTAGAACTATATATATATTGAAAAATTCGAAATTTAACATAAAACAAAGAAAGCATAATCTATTCGGGGGTGTTTGGTTTATGGGGTTGGGTTGGGTTGGTTTTGAAGGGATTTTGAATTCCCGCAGCGGAAGACGTTGTGAAACGTCGTTGATCCGTTGTGTAATTCCTATCTTAAAATTGAATCTATCTCATAGATCCTAGGCTAAACATGCAAATAAGAGAAGAAACAGTAAGGAATTATAAGATACTTACTTGTGGAAGAACTCTTCTTCAACGCTTTTCTCCTCCTGTCACGATCTCTCTCGATCCAACGATCTCCTCGAACACGAACCACGATCCGAACAGGGAGACACCTCCAAAGGGTCTTCTCGGTTGTTCTCGGGAGGTTGAGGGAGAGTGAGTGGGACTCCCTTTGGTTTTGGGTGAGGAGAGAATTTTAGAGAGACTTGAGAGAGTTCTAGAGAGAAAACACTTGCTCTCTTTGGATGGAAATCCAAAAAATGGCAAATGGCACACCAAAGGCTTCTTGCAAAGCCTTTAAATACTATTGTGTGATGGAGTTAAAACCTCCATCAAATCACAATTTTACCACAACCATATAATATACAAATCACATTTGCATATTATATAATATAAGGTATCTCATACCTTATTATACAAATCTCATTTGCATAAATGTGGAATTTTAAATTGAATCACATTCAATTTAATTTCTCTCAATTCAATTTCTCCAATTAGCACTAATTAATTAATTAGACTATACTATAGTTTATTATGAATCTCATTCACATCAAACTATATATTATGTCATCTATATCTTATATAAATGACATAAATACCCAAATAATGAATTTGACCACTTCAAATTCACACCAAACTGTAAACCCTCAATTTGTCCAATTTGAGCCAACCGAGGGACCTAATGGACCTACACGTGACGAGCTTCAATGATCCGAGACTAACCTGTCAAACTCTTTGACCCGGTTATTCAACATTCATTAGCTACGGTAACACTCCACTAAAGCCCGTAGCTGCACTCTCATCACTGTAGGACAAGTTGTGTCCATCGATATAACCAATACCCATGAGTCGACCCTTCACAAGTTGTTCGTAGTCACAGATAGGTCAAATTACCGTTTTATCCCTGTGTCTACCTCTTGCTCCTTAAGTCCCACTGCTCCTCTAATGAACAACTACGTTGCATGATCCAACCATAAACAACAACCCTCTCAGGCCAATGAGAGAGTGGGACTCCGTTGTTCAAGCCCTGGAGACAACACTTAAGGGAACAACCCCTCTAGTTTCCCTAAAGTCGGGAACGAGTGAATTCCTTCTTGCGTAGTCAAATTCCCAGCTCCCCACGTGGTCCTGCCCCTGAGAAGATAGACATATTGGGCGAGCAACAGTGGCCACCCTCACCCGTACTAGTCAAAGGACGATCCTCATGATGACGAGTCCGTGACACGCTCAGGATTAAGGTCGAGTCACTAATGGTCATCTACGAAATTATTAGCTCTATACTGTTAACGGTGTTACATTAGTGAGTCTAATAATTCATTGTTCAGTCTTGTACAATCTCATTGCACAGGATGCCCCCACTCGCATGTCAACCACATGAACAAGTCAGACCACCTCGTTTGTATCTAATACAAAGCGGGTCGTATCCACAATGTATCTAGGATTAGGTCTCCAACCCTCTCCATATACTGTAGACTGTTCGGGTCATTAACTCGAACGTGATCCTCCCTGTGTGTCCACTACACACCGTCCAAGTTCTTAGTTCTCTCATAATACAATGACCCTGGAGCTTTGTTTATTGGATTAAGTTTATGAAAAATGCGAGACACAAGGTTTAAATAAATAACTCTTATTTATTTACAACTTGGAATATTACAAACTACATGAGATGAGGACATACATCTCAACAAACTCCCACTTGGACTAAGCTAGTGGAGTACATGATACAATTCTCAAATGTACACTAAAGTAATACAATAAAGTAATACAATAAACTTGGGCATTGAATACCCCTTTACAATACTCCCACTTGCCCTAGTCAGGAAGCACTCGAAGACCTAGACTCTCTAGGTGACCCTCAAACACCTTAGTCGTAAGGGGCCTTTGTAAATGGATCAACAAATATTGTGCTCAAAGCTATCTCAAGTGTGGATCACGTCGCTCATGCGTGCACAATCTCCCGTGATCGGTGATACTTAGTTCTCTATGCTTGCCCTTTTTATGACTCCGAGGTTCTCTCGAGTTGGCTCTTTGCACCATCATATCATCAAAAAGCAGCGTGATTGGCAAGTTCATATTTGGAACAACTTCCAAATCCGTCATGAACTTCCCGAGCCAAACGACTTCGCTGCGACTTCACAAGCCGCAACATACTCGGCTTCCATCGTGGAATCGATGATGCATCCTCGCTTGATGCTTCGCCACACTACGCCTCCTCCATTCGAATGAAGGTGACCCCAAAGTGGATTTCCTAGAATCCTTATCGGTCCGAAAGTCGAAATCAGATATCCCGTAAGGATCAAATCCCCACTCCCATACACAAGCCTGTAGTTCCTCGTTCTCCTAAGATACTTGAGGATTGCCTTTACCGTTGTCCAGTGATCTAATCCTGGATTGGATTGATACCTACTGACAATCCCAACTGCATAACACATGTCGGGCCTAGTACACAACATTGCATACATCAGGCTCCCTACAGCTAAAGCATAGGGGATTCGTCTCATATCCTTAACCTCTTGAGGCGTCTTAAGACATTGATCCTTAGACAGGTGAACCCCATGCCTGAAAGGCAGCAAACCCTTCTTGGAGTTTTGCATCTTATATCTAGACAACATCTTATCAATGTAAGATGCCTGAGACATGGCTAGTGTTCTTTTCTTCCGGTTATGGACAATCTGGATACCTAGAACATACTGTGCCTCTCCCAAATCTTTCATTTGGAGTTGCGAAGCCAGCCATTCCTTAATGTCAGTAAGAAATCCTACCTCATTCCCAATGAGAAGGATATCATCCACATACAATATAAGAAATGCGACAGTTTTGTCAACGATTTTCTTGTAGACACAAGGCTCGTCAACATTTTGATCAAAGGCATAAGATTTGATCGCATCATCAAACCTTATATTCAAAGACCTCGAGGCTTGTTTCAGTCGATAAATAGACCTTTGAAGCCGACAAACCTTTTGCTCTTGGCCTTGGGCAATGAACTTCTTGGATTGGTCCATGTAGATTGTCTCGTCAAGGTTGCCATTCAGAAAGGCGGTCTTGACATCCATCTGCCATACCTCATAGTCATAATATGCGGCAATGGCCAGAAGGATTCTAATAGACTCTACCATGGCAACAGGTAAAAAAGTTTCCTCATAGTCAACCCCTTCTACCTGGGTAAAACCCTTTGCCACTAGTCGAGCTTTGAAGGTATGCACCTTCCCATCTACGCCACGTTTACGCTTGTAGATCCACTTGCAACCAATAGGTTTAACCCCATCCGGTTGGTCCACAAGCTCCCAGACGGAATTGAAGTACATCGACTCCATTTCCTGGTCCATGGCTTTAATCCATTCGTCTTTGTCAACGTCTGTCATTGCCTGATCATAGGTCAATGGATCCTCACAGTCATCATCAGGAGTGATGACCTGGGTTTCAGCTAAACCCATGTAACGTTCAGGTTGTCTCACACCCCTCCCACTACGTCGAGACATTCCCAACTCTTGGGAACGGACTTGACTAGACGAGCTAGGATCAACAAAACTTGTTGACGTACTACAAAGAGGCAACTCTTACAATATACAATTCTAAGAAAAACTTTCGTCCTCGAAAGTTGCTAGAACTTTACAATGGTGGCATATGTTTAACCTCTTCACAAGGTAAACTATTTATTTCATTCTAAAGATGACCATAGACAATGCATGTGTTTAGAGAAATTTAAATAAACACGCTTCATATGCAAAATATTAATACTAAATTAATACTTACCTAAATTAAAATAAAAAAGTAGTGGTGAACATGTGCATAAAAAAAGAAATAAAGTTCATATTGAAGAGTAAAATTTCTAAATAATGAATTTTATTGGAAAAAGAAATATTGATATCAAACCCAATATCCATTACTTTTACAAATATCTGTAACATACATTTGGCAAATGGTAATATATATTGTAATTTTATAATTGATCACATAATTGAGTTTTCAAATTGTAGACAAATGTGTTTATATTTGATTTGTTGTGAAAACAAAGTAAGGAAAAAAAGTCTAAAAAAATCAGACTTTTCACTTTAGATAAGATAAAAATGATGATATCAATCTCAATATCCAGTACTGTTCTAAATATCTCATACATCTTGCAAATTGTAATATATATTGTAAATTTGTAATTGATCTCATAATAAAGTTTTGAAATTGTAGACAAATATGTTTGCAATTGATTTGGTGGAAACAAAAAAACTAAAGAAAAAAAGTCACAAAAATCAGACTTATTAACTTTACAAAAAACTGCACCAGATACCCCTGACATAATAACTCAACTGTGCAAACCAAACACTGACTTGCTGACTCAACTCAACTCAACTCAACTCTGCACACCAAACACTGACTTGCTGACTCAACTCAACTGAACTCTGCAAACCAAACACTTATTTCCAGAACTCACTGACAAAACAACTCTGCACAACTCAACCCAACTCAACTCAACTCAACCCAACTCTGCGATCTAACGCCCCCTTCATGTTGAACCTCGAACTCAGAATTTGAAAGGGTGAGGCAGGCTGATGAGCGCGTTTTGCCAAAAAATTGAGGCTATGTATTTGAATATTTTGAGAAACGTTCATATTTTAAAAAAGAAATAGAAAATAGAGAAACTTTTAGAATTTAGCTCCAATTTTAGAAATGTTTTTAAAATTTTGGGAACAAGAAACAGGATGGATTATCAAATAAATCTATTTTTTTAAAAATGAGAAACAGAAACAAGAAACGAGAACGTTGTCAAACAAACCCTAAAGGGTTGTTTCGATTCACATTCTACCATTCAAACGGAAAAAGTAAAATGGTATTCCTGATTAGAGAATTCTGGTGTTGAAGTTTTTAAAAAGTGAAATTGTTAATCTGAATTGTTTTCACATATTCAAATGCATGACATTGTTTTCTTTTTCTCTTTCTTCTTCTTTTTTTTCTAATTAACATGGAAAGTGAAATTACTATGTGTTAAGGAAAGAATAAATTGTAGTACAATTGCAATTAGCTAATGTGTTGAATCTCTGGTTACCGTATTTATGAATGAAAAAAATGTAAAATATTTTATATGGAATTGTGTGTAAATTATAAAATGAAATCAAAGTAAAACTCAAGTGGCATAAAACAATCAATCTAATATAATATCTCAACTAGACAAATTGGAAATGTGTTGAATCTCTGGTTCTCCCTTGTTTTGTGTTAAGACCTATCTCTTCTTATTCTCCCTTCTTTTCTTTATGTTAGTCTACTTAGCTACTGTCTGAGGTTGCTTGTTTATTAATTGTACCTTCATGCTAACTTTGTACATTCTATCAAGCAAAGGTTTGTCTTTATTAAGAGAACCTTGAGCCTTGTATCAAATACAAAAAAATATACACTAAGTGAGCTTTACGACTCTATGCCTTCTGTGAGCTTCTAATCTTCAATATTCAGCTTCTGTTTTCTCAATCTGGTATCAGAGCTTCTAATGGTCGATATTAACCCTTCCAAGACAGGTCCTAGACCTGCATCTAAAGTCCTCAATGAAGAAACCTCCAAAGAAGCCTCTGTTATTCCAATAACTCCCAAATCTAAAGCTCAACCCGAACGCAACAGGGAAAAAACCTGTTTTATGTAAAAAGACACTCCTATTGGTAACATTCCTTTCACCAGTCTCATAAACCAAACCACATCTATTAAGCTCGATCGTACCAACTTCTTACTATGGCAAAGTATTCTGCTTCCGTTACTCAAAAGCTACAAACTTGATGGCCACATGACTGGAAAAACAGCATGTCCAGATCAGTCCATCATCATTCCTCCCTCAAAAAATTATCCAAAAGGGCTAGTAATGGCTAATCCGGAATATGATGTCTAGGAACAAATCGACCAGCTAATCGTGGGATGGCTTTACAATTCCATGACACCTATCATGGCAGCTCAAGTAATGGGGCATAACACTGCGAGGACCCTATGGGAAGCCATCCTTGAACACTATGGAGTTCACTTTCGAGCTCAAGAGGACTTCAATCGGCAGATGTTACAACAAACTCGTAAGGGGAACATGAAAATAGAGGACTATCTCACGCTCATGAAAAGGTATTATGATAACTTACAACTTGCTGGGTCCCCTATGCACATAAAGAGCCTTATTTCCTATGTCTTTGCTAGTTTAGATGAAGAATATAATCCTGTTGTGTGTGTTTTGAGAAGTGTTAATCTCCCTTGGGAAAGTGTTCAATGTGCTTTGTTGTCATATGAACAAAGGCAGGAAAAACTTCAATCTCTCAAGGGAAATATCTCCATAGACCAGACCACTATCAATCTTGCCTCTGTTGAACGAGTTAGACAACCCACTCAAAACAACTCCAACCAAAACTCTAGAGGCATTTCCTATTCTTCCAATCGTGGAGGACGTTTCAGAGGAAGAAACCGATACAACTCTCACCCTTCAAACAATAGATTGACATGTCAGATATGTGAAAAAGTTATTCAGACAGTTGTCCAAACAAATTCTGTAGATAACTCACGATCTCACGAGCTGAGACCATTCCCTCCGGCTTCCTAGCCAAAACATCAGATATGATAGCCAGGATGTAGGCCTTGGTCCAACGATCATACGCGTTCTTAACAGTTTGACTAGCATTTCGAGCAGGGACTTGAGGACACTCCTTAATCAGTACAAACAGAAGGTCGTCCATAACCAGAATCACATTTAGGTTGAACTTCCACGTAGTATAGTTTTCACCAGTTAAACGTTCACTTTTGAGTAAGGCTATAATTGAGGACGACATATTGAAAATACAAAATAGTTCTAATTAGTTATGCCATTTAAAACTCATTACAACCCAACCAATTTTAGCAAAATTATGAAAGAACCCTAATGTTTAAATTAAATCTTTAATGTTGCAACGATACTTCAAGGCTTTAGAATAAAAGCCATTGTCGGGTGGTCAGTCACTCCTCCTCTGAATTGAGACTATCTCAACTAATTATCACTACCAGAACATCTCATGTCCCAATAATTCTTAGCTACCATTTGTTTGGTCAAGGACACATTAACTAGCTTAACTTATCCTGTAAATGTGACCCTACATTTTCAGATCCAAGAGGTTCGAGCCAACATACTACTATTAAGAAAGACAACTATTGGCAAATTACCTAACAGACCCTATCCATTTCTGCAGTTCACGGTGTTCCGATCCCTATAATTAGGCCCTCCGAGGGATTGGTTGCTCAAGGGCAACATAGCAGGCAGACTATAAAAATATCATGGTGCGACCTAATGAAGAAGACCGTAGGATACGTTGACACACGTCCTTCTCCCATTTACTATGGATACTTCCCTCATTCACCTTGGTATCAAACCATGCAAACACTTACTGTAGGGGGACGCCCTATTGACGCAGTGTAGCCGAGCATGGAACTCACGGTGTGAACTCTTGAGGACGTGAGAGTAAACTCGATGCGAACATCTCGTTTTCTCCCACTGAAGTTCCTAAGGATAGGGTATAGGTTTAACTTAGTCGGATTCCGGCTAAAAGAATCTATCTAAGTCTATGCCTATTATAAATGTTATAACTAGGTCTTTTAAACTTATGTCTAGGTGAAATAAACATTTTAATTACCTAGATATAAAGCATGCTAGCAAGACTATGGTTAATTCAACTCAGGTTCCAGATCAGCTCCCAGGTAGGAGGTGTTCCGTTAACTATCAGCTTAAGTACCCCAAACCTTAGACATAACATCACCGGTAGAGTTCTCTTATAACCAATGTCCTATTTTCCTACTATATTTTAAACTATTTAAAATATTAGGTAAGACTATTTCTAATCCTATTAGAAATTAAACTTAGGTCTAATTAATTTTAAACATTTTAAAACTAATTTCATTTTACCCAAGTTCCTATGTTTGCATGCATTTGTTTGTTATAGGTTATAGTTTCTAAAAACCCATTTATAACACTTATAAATTTTAATAATTAGCCTATTACAAAGAACTATGTCAAATTTCCAACAATCGTATTCTAATTGGAAATACATTGACATTCAAATCTTTAAATCATGCAAATTACTTAAATAATATAACATTTTATATTAAACTAAGTAATTTCATGTTCCATGCTTTTCATTTTTCATATAATTTAATTATAACATTTATAACAAATTACTTATGAAAAATAGACATGCAGTTTTATCATTCTCATATAACAATTATATAGATAAAGTGCATGAACATGTTTATCCTAAGGTGGGAATAATTCGAAATGACATTCATAAAGGAAATAGTCGTTAAAACGGAAAATTTGGCCCCTAAAGTGCAAGAAATAATAAAATTACACTAATTTAATTACAAAAACGGTAAAAAACGCCTTGAACCGGAGCCGAACCACTCGAACCAGACCAACCACGACTCGAACCGCTTGAACGAATGTTGAATCGGTCTGCTTCAATTAGCTACTGCCACGGCGTTGCAACGCTGCCTCCCTCGCACTCGCGTCCAGCATAGGGCTAGCGTTGCAACGCTGCCTACCCCTCAGATCCCTTATCGGTAGGGATTATCAGCGTTGCAACGCCATTCTCCAACATTGCAATGCTGCAACTTCTGCCAACAGGTTCGTTTTTGAAAACAACAACTTAAACAACAAAAATGGCACCCGAATCTCATCTGAATTGCCCCAAACTCATAACAAACGACTCAATAACTTTATTACAAACTCGATTTTACACTAGCCTTTACATCAATTTGATCAAATAAAAAATAAAACTTAAGATCAAACTTTCCTAAACAGTTTAACAACGAACCAAATGCAATTCCCACCTAAGCAATGCAATTTTGTTTCAACCAAAACAAAACAAGCATTGCGCTGATACCATTTGAAGGGAATTAAATCTCCGTGAGCAACAAAAACGTGTTATGAAGATCGAATTTCTTGTTTGTTTTGGTTTATTTCAAAAAACTCATATATTGGCAAATTAAATACAGAGATAAGCAATTCTAATCTAAAGCATGGATTGAAGTAATAATTAGACATGTTTGAGTTCTAAACTAAAAAGAATAAAAAATTACCATTATAGTTTTAAACGGTTGCAATTCTTTGCTCCAAAATCTACATAACAACTTGACAGCACACCAACGTTTCTCTTCTGTAAAAGTGGGACAATACCACGAGAGAAAACCTCCAATCCTCTGAGAATTAGACTAAGGTTTGGTGGGAAACCTCCAACAAATTGGTAAGGAGAGGGAATTGTGTGTTGAGAGAGAGTTCTAAGAGTGCAATTCACAATTGCCAAAATTCATCGATCAACCTCATCTTGCTCCTAAATGAGAAGATGAAGGCATTAAGGGAAAAACTTCTCCACTTCTTATCGATGGGGAGTTGGGGAAGAAGTGAGAACGCGTCATCCTGAAATGTTTTGCTCTCTTTTTATTTTTAATTAATTATTTAATAAATAATCAAATTAAATATTAAATAATATAGTTAATTAATTAAATCATATTTATTTAATATTAAATTAGATATCATATAGTTAATTTAGATTAAATCACATTTAATCAATTTTTCCCTCTAACCTATAGTTTTAATGCACATGTTATGCACATTAAATTTTAACCTGTAGTTTTTAAATATGAATGACAATCACATTTAATTAATATTTGAACTCTTTCAAATATTTAATTCTCTCATATAATTTAATATGAATCATATTCATATTAAATTTATAATATAAAGTTCCAAAACTTTATATTATAATATATTTTTATACATTAATGTTTATTCCCCAATTGAATTTGAACATTTCAAATTCAAACGATCTAAGAACCCTTTACGAGCTACAAGGTTAACCTAATGGACCTACAGATCAGAAGCTCTAACGATACGAGATTATTAGGTTAATCTCCTTAACCTCCTAATCAACATTCATTAACTGCGGGAATACTTCACTAAAATCCCGCAGTTGCACTCTTCTCACTGCAGATATATTTTTGTGTCCACGGATGTTGACCAATAATAGCAAATCAATCCTTTACGAATGTTCGTAACACCAACTAGGTCAAATTACCGTTTTACCCCTGAGTTACATCTTTTACCTTAAGTCTCAGTGCTCCTCTAATGAACAATTTGTTTGTGGTCCTACCAACAAACAGAAGACGCTCTTGAGCCAATGAGAGGGTCGACCCCTTTGTTCATGTCCTGGAGACACCACTTAAGGAAACATTCATCTACTTACCCTAATAGGCGGGAGGAAGTGAATTCCTGTTGGGATATATGTCCTAATCTCGTTTTGTTTGTAATTTACCCATTGAAATTAATAAGAGTTATTTATTTCATCACTTTGTGTCTCGCAAATTTTACAACATTTGTCCAATAAACTAAGTTCCAGGGTCATTGAATTTATGAGAGAATTAGAACTTGAACGGTGTGTAGTGGACACACAGGGAGGCTCACGTTCGAGTTAATAACCCGAACGGTCTATAGTATATGGATAGGGTTGGAGACCTAATCATGGAAACGCTGTGGATACGACCTGCTTTGTATTAGATACAAACGAGGTGATCAGACTCGTTCATGTGGTTGACATGCGAGTGGGGGCATCCTATGCAATAAGATTATACAAGACCGGACCGTGAATTATTAGACCTACTGATGTAACACCGTTAACATTATGAGACTAATAACTTCGTATATGACCATTAGTGACTCGACCTGAATCCTGAGCGTGTTACGGACTCCTGTTTGCGGGAGTCTGTCCTTTGACTAGTACGGGTGAGGGTGGTCACAATTACTCACCCAATATGTCTATCTTCTCAGGGGCAGGACCAAGTAGGGAGTTGGGAATTTAACTACGCGAAATGGAATTCACTCGTCCCCGTCTTTAGGGAAACTAGAGGGTTGTTCCCTTAAGTGCTATCTCCAGGGCTTTGACAATGGGCGCCCACCCTCTCACTGATCCGAGAGAGGTGTTGTGTATGGTTGGACCATTACAACGTTGTTGTTCATTAGAGGAGCAGTGAGACTTAAGGAGCAAGAAGTAGACACAGGGTTAAAACGGTAAATTGACCTTGTAGTGTTTACGAACAACCTGTGAAGGGTCGACTCAGGGGCATTAGTTATATCAGTGGACACAACTTGTCTTACACTGACGGAAGTGCAACTACGGGCTTTAGTGGAGTGTTATTGTAGCTAATGAATGTTGATTAACCAGGTTAAAGAGTTTGACAGGTGTATCTCAGATCATTGGAGCTCGTCATTGTAGGTCCATTAGGTCCCTCGGTTGACTCAAACTGGATTAATAGAAGGTTTACATTTTTTTTGTCAATTTAAAGTGTTCAAGTTCACTAAAGGGTAATTATGTCATTTATATGAGATATAAATGACATAATATATAGTTTAATGTGAATGAGATTCATAATAAACTATAGGTTAGCCTAATTGTTGAATTAGGGCTAATTTGGAGAAAATAGATTGAGAGAAATTAAATTGAATGTGATTCAATTTAATAATCCACAATTATACAAATGTGATTTGTAAAATGAGATATGAGATATCTTATTATGCGTGGTTATGCAAATATGATTTGCATAACTTATGGTTGTGGTTAAATGGTGGCTCGAGTCGCCGACTCAATAAGCCTACCTTCTTGGGGACAAAACCGAGCAGAAAGTTGGGGACTTAACCTAGCAAGATGGAATTGAAGAGAATGAAATCCCGTGCAGCGGAAGGACGATTGAATCGTCGTGGTATCGTTGTGAAATTCGTTTTCTTAAAATTAAACTATCGCATAGAATTAGGCTAAACATGCTAATGAGAAGGAAAAAACAATAAGAAACCCCTTTGCAAGAAAGGGCGGTAAGGCTATTGCTCATTTTTGGATTTCTCACCAAAAATCAATTGGCAATTCTCTCTAAAAAACACCTCTCTCTCAATCTCTCCTCCCTACACCAAAGAAGAGAATCCCACCATTCTCCTTCTACCAAAAGTAGAACAACCAAGAAACTGAGTGGAAGTGTCTGGTTCGTTGGTGATTGAAGGAAGGAATCGTGAAGGAGGTTCTTCAACAAGTAAGTTTCTTACTGTTTTTTCCTTCTCATTAGCATGTTTAGCCTAATTCTATGTGATAGTTTAATTTTAAGAAAACGAATTTCACAACGATACAACAACGATTCAATCGTCCTTCCGCTGCACGGGATTTCATTCCCTTCAATTCCATCTTGCTAGGTTAAGTCTCCAACTTTCTGCTCGGTCTTGTCCCCAAGAAGGTAGGCTTATTGAGTCGGCGACTCGAGCCACTCTCACCCATACTAGTCAAAGGGAAATCCTTCGCAAATAGGAGTTCGTAACCTGCTCAGGATTTAAATCAAGTTGCCTAGGTCATCCTAATGAAATAGAAACCTAACTAGTCAACGAGGTTACATCTAGTGGTTACTATTTCACGGTCCAATCTTATGCAATGTCATTACATTTGATATTTTCACTCAAATGTCATCTACACGAACACGTTAGGATCACTGTGTTTGTATCAAATACAAAGTGAACCATATCCATAGTATTACTAGGATAAGGTACCCAAGCCTTATTCCCTTACTGTACACCCTTTAAGTTGTATCTCGAACAGAGATCTTTATATGTACACTATATTCAGTTCAAGAGACATATTACAACCTTGCATGTTAGTTTATTGGATTTAGACTTAATTAAAGGGTAATATAGTAAATAATGAACAATAACCCTTTATTGATAATAATAACTCTTTATTAAGTTAATTAGAACATTATTTGAAAAGTACGAGTTGTAGGGCACGAAACCCAACACACCCAATGTCCACTTTCCAGCAACCTAACCATCCTGCAACTACTACCAACGACCATCCTAGTAACTCAACTACCTTGATGATTTGATCACCTAGTTTATTTTTTTAAAAGGTTAAAATTAAACTAAAAATGGGAACAACTAGAGAAAAAGAAAAAAAAAAAAACAGCATAAATCTAAGATTCAGAACACTGCACCCCAAATACTGTTTTCTTATTCCCACGCTTCAGAACACTGCACTTCAAACACAGTTTTATGATTTCCAGACTTCAGAACCTCCAAGGTTTTGATTCCCAACATTTTGATTCCAAGATAGGGGGCCAAACAACCTCATAGATTTTCTCTTCTCATGCCTATATTTATGTCTTATTATGGCTTTTAGAGAATGTGTACTAGTATTCTAGTTATCTAATAAAGTAGTATATGGAAAGAAAATTATTTAGGGTTTAAATTTAGTTATGCTTCTGAATTTTATTAATATTATTAAATAAAAATTAGGAAAAGAGTTGGGTTTATTGATATTAATGGTTCGAAAACCCTTCAATCAAGTAGAGAAAAGAAAGCAAAAAAAATAATAATAATAATAAATAAATCACACTTGATATTTTTGTGCAAGAATTTGAAGAATGCAACAGAAATGCTGAAAATTACGGGATTTTCAAAATTTTGACAGATTTTATGTTATTTTCTCCAAGAATTTAGCAAGACAAGTTGATCAACAATGATGGAAGCCCTAGCACGTAATCCCTACATATTTTGGAGGAGGAAGCCGTCAAAGGGGAGCTCGATTCAAGAGGAGAAGAGTTCCATTTGTGTTTTAATTTTTTTTTGTAATTTTTATTTTTCTTTCCGTAAGTTGATTGTTGTATTTTTCTTCTTTGTTCAACAACTTCTCTTCAAGCTCTTTATCACAAATGTTGGTGGTGGTGTTGAATGAACAACAACAGGACCGTTTTTGTAGTTCGAATTCCATAGATTGTTTCAATTATATTAATGTCATTTCATGTTCAATTCATTTGAATTCTATCATTTTTGCCTCTATTTTTTTAATTACATTTTGCATTGAAATCCCACCAAACAAAGTAAAGTTGAATTCCTTTTAGTTGAATTCATAACATTTCTTTGGCCTATGAATTCTTGATATATATTTTTTTATATTAATAAATTTAGTTGTTCTTATCTTTCTCGTCCAGTTTTTCTTATTCCAGAATCCAACTCAATGTTCTAGCCTTTTCTAACTTTAATACGGAGCAACCTCTGGAAAAATTATTTCTTATTCTAAGTTTAAGTTCGTAGTAGTTAGTTGTTTAGACTTTCATTTCTTTTTGTCTCTCAATGAGAATCTCATTGTGTTTTATTAAGTTTATTATGAGGAGCTAAATTTTCTTAGGGTTCAAGTTTGTGAATGCCCTAGATGAAAGATATAAAGTTAAATAGCAAAATCAATTTACCTAACATTTGAACTTGTTTGCTTTTGGTGAGTTAAATGTTGGGTAAACCTTAGTCGACCAACTAGTGTTACTTGTCGAGCTTAAACTTAATACCGAAAAGATTAAGGGAAGCGAATGTCACAAAAGCAATAGAAGAAAAGAGTTAGACATAAGTTCTGAAACATCGACCCTAGACATAAAGTGAGATTCCAAAACCACTAGAGTGTTGGGAGAAAAAATTACAATAATAATAATCTCAACAAATTAATTATTATTAAATTAAATCTCCCATTCACAGGATAAGCCAACCAATAAATCAAAGTCACAAAATATTAAATATAAAGAGATAGGGAAAAGAAAACGACACCGGAATTTATACTAGTTTGCCTTAAACTTGGGACTACGTCCAGTCTTCTGCAATTGCAGGTTCTACTATAATGGAAGATTACAAATGAACTTTCAAAACTGGCGCCACAAATTAACACTCAATAGCCCAACAATGGCTATTGATTTCCAAGTATCACAATCTGATAGCTTGGGGTAAACAATAAAAAAAGACCCACAAAACTAGAAAAGAAAACTCTTTTTTTTCTCTCTCGAATGCTTACTGCCACACATAAAACTCACTAGCGAATTTTCTTCTTCTCGGTGTTGTTGGGTTTTATGTCCTAAAACTCGTGGTTTTGTAAACTGAATGTATATTCTATTTCACAATAAAGTTGTTATTGATATTTATTCAGTAAGGTGTTATTGAATATTGTGTATTGTGTAACCTTAATCCAATAAAGAACCTTTGGCTATAGTATGAATACTTGAACTTTATGTGTTACATAAAAGTGGATCAAGTTCAAGTTATAGCCAGAACAGTCTATAGTATAAGGATAAGGTTGGGTACCTTATCTTGGGGACACTATGTACCTTGTGAGTGTAAACCCTTTGTCTTTGGACTCCAGAGTCACCCATCCAACAAAATCTGCCGAAGGGAGGACTAGGTTGAAAAATAGACTAAGAAAATCTTTATCCCTTTCGGGTATCCACTGTGTCTGATCCCCTATGATCAAGCCCTCCGAAGGGATTCTCTGGTCCAGGCAAAACTAGCAGACTGACCATACTGATCTCACAGTGTGAACCGACAGAAGAGACCATAGGTTTTTGTTTTCACTAAACCTGCTCCCACTCACTATAAGTACCCTCTCCATTCACCTTGCTATTGACTCATACAAACAAAATCCGAAGGAGGACGTTCCCGTTTGCGCCACGAGGCCAAGTATGAGTCTCACGGTGTGAACTTCCCTGGAGAGATGTAGGTAGAATTATATGTATCATATACAGTTTTCCTCCCACTAGATACTTTAACTAATGGTTTTACCTCAACTTATCAATATAAATCTTATATTGATTTTATCCTAAGTTTGGTAATATAACTTTTATATTAAACATATAGGATTTTTAGTTTATTAACCACTTAATAAACCAGTTGACGCTACTATAATTTATAAACCCTCTGATTAAAATTCACTCCCAGGTCAGTTCCAAGGTAAGGATGTTCCGTTTCCATCAGCTTGAATACCCCAGCCTAGACAGAATCTTCCTTAGACAGAGTTTCTCTTTTAATCATTGTTTATAAATTCCATGGTTCCTAATTCTAATCTAATTAGAACTAGATAACCTAAGGTCTATTAATATCATGTTCTAAACATTTTAAAACTAGTGAATTTAACCTTAGGTGACATGCAATTCTATGTTATTGTGCTTGATCATTCATCACATGAATAATAAAACATACATAACACATCATCTCATGAAAAATATGCATGTCAATGTTGTCCAAAAATTAATATAACACCTTATATTAATTATACATGCAAACTATATAATATAACACTTTATATTATAAATGAGGCATGGAAATACTTAACCTATGGTGGGATATCTAAATAAAACAATACATTATTCATGGCAATAATTATACAACAATTGCATAAATTAATTACCAAAATTATACTATTTTTGGCACCCTAAAATTAATTTCAATTAATATAATCTATTTATATTAATTAAAATTAATAATAATAATTAAAATTAAACATAAAACGCTTTTATATTTAATATTTAAAAAAACTGCATTTTCGTCCGTTGGTGCCTTCATGAAACGCCTACGACGTTGCAACGCTGATGTTTGTCCGTTTCTTCCCGTTACAGCGCTTGGCATAATGTCTTAAGCTTCAGCGTTGCGACACTCGTGCTAGCGTTGCAACGCTAACGCCTCCTCGACCCAGCATTGTAACGCTGATTGGAGCGGTGCAACGCTGCGTCGACTTGCAGTTGGAATCCGCCCCCACGGTGTTGCAACGTTGTATGCAGAACAACAAACTCATTTTGTTATTTTTGCTCGTTCTTGCTTCGTCCTTCTCAGCAACCAATTTGTCTCGATCAACACGGACTTACATACTTGATTTACATAATAAAATGCCCAAAACAATAAGCCCTTTACATTGAACAATTCAACAAAAAATTATATAAATCTATGTGCCAAAAATGAAAACATCTAATTTTCAAACCGATTAACCATCACATAAAATCAGTAAATCCCACCTTTTTTTCATGATAAATCTAGAACAAGATCAAGAACAAAATTGGCTCTCTAATACCAATTGAAGGGATCGAATCCCACAACGGAAGCGATTGTGAATTGCGTGTGTGACGCCCGAGGAAGAGGGGTACATGAATGAACTGAGTCCACATCTGAATGAGAGGGATCCTGAGGATATGAAAGCATGGTGCCCGAGGAAAAGGGGTACATGCGAGTGACCATGAGGATATGAAAGTATAGTTGAGAAAGGCTTAAAAGAATTGATAGCTACTACCTATACCAACAAGGTGCACCTTCCTTTTCGGTGGCTCAATCATAGGAACTCCACAGTTAAGCGTGCTTGGCTTGGAGCAATTCTATGTTGGGTGACCTCCTGGGAATTTTCCTAGGGAGCATGTGAGTGAGGACAAAGCATGCTAAAAAGGACCTCGTGTTGGTTTGTGGGGATAGTGTCTTCACTCTTACAAGCGATGTCATGGATGATATAGTGACGCAACCAGTCGTAGAGGATCCTGGGGCACAGGGCGTTACAAATGGTATCGTCGAGCGAAACCTCTCCCGAAGAAGATGTGGTTCGGGGGCGCAAACCAAGGCGGAAGAAGCCAGTGGGCATGTGACGCCTTGGGAAGAGGGGTACATGAATGAACCGAGTCCACATCTGAATGAGAGGGATCCTGAGGATATGAAAGCATGGTGCCCGAGGAAAAGGGGTACATGCGAGTGACCATGAGGATATGAAAGTATAGTTGAGAAAGGCTTAAAAGAATTGATAGCTACTACCTATACCAACAAGGTGCACCTTCCTTTTCGGTGGCTCAATCATAGGAACTCCACAGTTAAGCGTGCTTGGCTTGGAGCAATTCTATGTTGGGTGACCTCCTGGGAATTTTCCTAGGGAGCATGTGAGTGAGGACAAAGCATGCTAAAAGGACCTCGTGTTGGTTTGTGGGGATAGTGTCTTCACTCTTACAAGCAGTCATGGATGATATAGTGACGCAACCAGGTCGCAGAGGATCCTGGGCCTGGGGCGTTACAAATGGTATCAGAGCGAAACCTCTCCCAGTAAGATGTGGTTCGGGGACGAACCAAGGCGGAAGCTGGTGGGCATGTGACGCCCGAGGAAGAGGGGTACATGAATGAACCGAGTCCACATCTGAATGAGAGGGATCCTGAGGATATGAAAGCATGGTGCCCGAGGAAAAGGGGTACATGCGAGTAACCATGAGGATATGAAAGTATAGTTGAGAAAGGCTTAAAAGAATTGATAGCTACTACCTATACCAACAAGGTGCACCTTCCTTTTCGGTGGCTCAATCATAGAACTCCACGCTTAAAGCGTGCTTGGCTTGGAGCAATTCTATGTTGGGTGACCTCCTGGGAATTTTCCTAGGGAGCATGTGAGTGAGGACAAAGCATGCTAAAAAGGACCTCGTGTTGGTTTGTGGGGATAGTGTCTTCACTCTTACAAGCAGTCATGGATGATATAGTGACGCAACCAGGTCGCAGAGGATCCTGGGCCTGGGGCGTTACAGCGTGTTCATGATGGTGTTACTTAGATTCATATCAAGATTAATATATCTATGATTAAGCCTATGTGACAAATTAGGACAACAAGAGATTTACCTTTGAAGAACACTTTCTTCACGAGCTCCTTCTCCAACGATCACGACCTCAGCAACGCGAACTCGAACCGTTTGAAGATCCACCACTAGATCTTCTCCATTATTCTCTAGGTGAGGGAGGAATGTGGGTTCCTTTAGGATGAGATGTGGAGGTTTGAGAGAAGTTGTGTTTGGAACTCTTTCCAACAACACAAAATAGAACTCTAAGGTTGTATGCAATAACATATCTCAAAATTGCATCTTATGCAACTATTTATAGGGAAATAGGATGAAAATTACCATCCTATTCCGCCTTCATCCTCTCATTAGAATATAGTTAATTTAAGAATCTAATTCACATTAAAACTAAATATTATATCAATTATATCACATATTGATATAACACCTCATATATGAAATTGAACAGTTCAATTTCATTCATAACTTTATACACTCAATGTTACCATGTTGAGCCAATGGAGAGACCTAATGGACCTTTAGTTCAGGAGCTCCAATGATGTGAGATAACTGATCAAACTCTTTGATCTGGTTAATCAATATTCATTAGCGACAAGTCACACCACTATAAACTTGTAGCTTCATTCTCCTCACTATAGATTATATTGTGTCCCTTGATATAATCATTACTCCTGAGTCGACCCTTCACAAGTTGTTTGTAATCACAGTTGGGTCAAATTACCGTTTTACCCCTATGATTACCTCTTTGTTCCTTAAGCACAACTAATCCTCTAATGAACTACAAGTCTATGGTGCTACCATAAACTTAAACCCTCTTAAGCTAGTTTAGAGGGTGAGGCCACTTTGTTCAAGACTTGGACTCAGTTCTTAAGGGAACAACCTATCTAATTCCTAAGTCTAGGAATGAGTGAATTCCATCTTGCATAGTTAAGTCCCCAACTACCGACGAGGTTATGTCCTTGAGAAGGTAGGCCTATTGAGTCGGCTACAAGCCACACTCACCCATACTAGTCTAAGGACAAACCCTTATAAGCAGGAGTTCTTGACTTGTTCAGGATTCAGGTCAAGTCACTAATGACCATCTATAAATTATCAGTCGTATCCTGTTAACGACGTTATACTTGTTAGACTAATAATTTGCAGTTCGGTCTTGTATGAAGTCTTCATACAGGATGCCCCCACTCGCATGTCAGCCACATGAATGAGTTGGATTACCTCATTTGTACTAACTACAAAATGGGTCACATCCATGGTGTTACCAGAATAAGGTTTCCAACGTCATTCTTTTACCATAGACCATTTAGGCTATATTCTTGAACACAATCCAAATAGTGTCTATTACACTGATGTTCAAGATTCATTATAACCTTGGATCTTAGTTTATTGGATTTATAAAGCGAGAATATAATTTTATCAAATCAAATAACTTTTTATTCATTTGACCAAAATTACAAAAGTTCAGGGAACATATCCCAATAGGAATTACCAAGAAACACACAATAACCGGTGGTAGAACGGCGAGTATCAGCTCAAGAGGCCCAATCTGAATCATCAAAGGCCTTATGCTGAAAAGACTTCACAAGTTGCAAAACCTTGACCTGACACCATTTTTAAGTAACGTAAGAGATGTGTAGTAGCAACCATATGTTGTTTGCAAGGCCTAGAGACATATTGACTGAGCTTATGAACAACAAAGAAAATATCAGGCCGTGAAACAGTGAGATAAAGTAACCTCCCAATAAGTCGTCGATAAACGAAGGGTCATCTAAAATTTCACCATCATTAGCCTGCAATCGAAGATGAGGATCCATAGGCACACTTGCTGGCTTTGCTCCAAGAAGACTTGAATCCTCAAGAAGCTGCATGGTATAGTGCCTTTGGGAGATATAGATGCCAGAGGACGAACGTGCAAGTTCAAGACCCAAAAAATAACGAAGGTCACCCAGTTCCTTAAGCTGAAAACGAGCAATGAGCACTTGGCTGAGTCCTGTGACAATAATGTCATCCACATAAACAAGTATTGCAACAAACTCAGCTCCCAAACCATAGGTAAACAAAGAGTAATCAACCTTGGACTGATGAAAACTAACAGAAACAAGAACATCAGAGAACTTGGCAAACCACTGCCTTGAAGCCTGTCGCAATCCATACAATGATTTATTCAATCGACATGCAAGCCTCTCCCCCTTACTAGAAGCACAACTCTTTGGAGTGTAAACCATTGGCAAGTCTATGTAGACCTCCTCAAACAGATCCCCATGCAAGAAAGCATTATTAACATCAAGTTGTTTTAAAGGCCAAGCAAAAGTGACAGAGTAACAAAACACAAACTGAAGCTATCTTAGCAACAAGAGAGAAAGTCTAAAAGAAATCCAAACATTTCTGTTGTGTATACCCTTTGGCCACCAAACTTGCTTTATACCTCTCAATGGAACCATCGACACGATAGTGTGCTTACCAGGTTGTAAGGAGAAAACACACCATGTATTGTTACGTTCTAAAGCATCAATTTCTGCTTTCGTGGCCTCTTTCCAGTGAACATAAAGAAGGTCTTGATGATAAACTGAGGTTCATACGTAGAGGAAAGGTTTAGAGGAAAGGCCTTATGAGTAGGGGCAAACTTGGTGTAGGATAGATAACGATGTAGGGGATATTTGGTAGTTAGAGAAAAATGACAAGGAGTGGCAGCAAAGAGACTACAATTATAGTCCTTGAGGTAACTAGGTGGACGAATGAAGCGATTAGATAGTCTAGGGATTGGGCTAGGGACAGAGGTTGAAGGCAAGGAAACAACAGGTTGAGAACCAGGGGACGAAGGTTGGGAAGGTGAGACAACGGGTTAAGTATCGAGCTGGGGTGCAGATATTAAACTGGAACTGGGATCAGAGGACAAAGGTAGATAAGAAACATCAACATTAGCAGGTCGAGGGATAATAATATCATTGAAGAAATCATCAGTGGGAATATCAGATATGTTCAGTGTCTGAAAGGGAAAAATGGTTTCATGGAAAACCACATCCCGAGAGATAAAAAACTAAGACTTCTCAATATCAAAGAGTTTATAGGCTTTCATGCCAACGGGATAGCAGACAAAAATAGTAGGGCTTGAAGGGAATGAGAGTCCCAGCGCAGCGGAAGACGATCGAATCGTCGTGGTGATGTTGTGCTACTTAATTAAGTTAAAATTAACTATCACATAATTATAGGCTAAACATGCAATCTATGGAAGAAATCAACAAGTATAAAGTAGAGGTACTTACTTATTGAAGACTTTCTTCAAGATTCCTTCCTCCGATGATCACGAACTCTTCGTGTTCTCCCCAACGATCTCGAACTACTCGAACAATTCCAACGAACGGACACTCTCCACTCGATTTCTCGATTGTTCTACTTTAGGAAGAAGGAGAATTGTGGGATTCTCTTCTTTTGGTGAAGGGAGGAGAACTTTTGAGAGAGAGAGTTTGAGAGAGAAAAGAACTCTTCTTTTGGTGAGAATTCCAAAAATGGGAGTAAGATTATCCAACCCTTCTTGCAAAAGGGGTTTATATAATGGTGATAGGTGGAGTTCAAATTTCCACCTATTTACCATTTTACCACAACTATACGTTATGCAAATCATATTTGCATAACCACATATTATAAGATATCTCATATCTCATTTTACAAATCACATTTACAATATTGTGGATTTTTAAATTAAATCACATCCAATTTAATATCTCTCAACCTAATTTCTCCAAATTAGCCCTAATTCAACAATTAGGCTAACCTATAGTTTATTATGAATCTCATTCACATTAAACTATATAATATATCATTCATATCTCATATAAATGACATAAATACCCTTTAGTGAACTTGAACACTTCAATTCACACCAAAACAGTAAACCTTCTTTTGATCGAGTTTGAGCTAACCGAGGGACCTTATGGACCTACAGTGACGAGTTCCAATGATCCGAGATTAACCTATCAAACTCTTTGACCTTGTTAATCAACCTTCATTAGCTACGGTAACACTCCACTAAAGGTCGTAGTTGCACTCCCGTCAGTGTAAGATATGATGTGTCCATTGATATAACCAAAACCCATGAGTCGACCCTTCACAGGTTGTTGTAGACACTGTTAGGTCAAATTACCGTTTTACCCCTATGTCTACTTTTTGCTCCTTAAGTCCACATTTCTACTCTAATGAACAACAACGTTGTAATGGTCTAACCATACACAACAACCCTCTCGAGCCATTGAAAGGGTGGGCGCCCGTTGTCCAAGCCCTAGAGACAGCACTTAAGGGAACAACTCCTCTAGTTTCCCTAAAGGCGGGAATGAGTGAATTCCATCTCGCGTAGTTAAGTTCCCAGCTCCCTACTTGGTCCTGTCCCTGAGAAGATAGGCATATTGGGTGAGTAACTACGACCACCCTCACCCGTACCAGTCAGAGGACATACCCCCGCAGACTAGAGTCCGTAACACACTGAGGATTCAAGTCGAGTCACTAATGGGCATCTACGAAGTTATTAGTCCATACTGTTAACGGTGTTACATCAATAGATCTAATAATTCACGATCCGGTCTTGCACAATCTCATTGTATAGGATGCTCCCACTCGCATGTCAATCACATGAATGAGTCAGATCACCTCGTTTGCATCTTAATACAAAACGGGTCACATCCATAGGGTATCCAGAATTAGGTCTCTAACCCCATCCATATACTGTAGACCGTTCGGGTCATTCACTCGAACGTGATCGTCCATGTGTGTCCACTACACATCGTTCAAGTTCTAGTTCTCTCATATATTCAATCACCCTAGAGCTTAGTTTATTGGACAAAGTTTGTAATAAATCCGAGACACAAAATGATGAAATAAATAATCTTTATTAATTTCAAGTTTAAATTTACAAACTGAACTAGATTATGACAAATATCCCAACAAACTCCTAATTGGACTAAGCTAGTGGAGCAAATACATTTCTAAAATGTACACAAATTACAATGAAGTAATACAATAAACTAGGGCATTGAATACCCGTTTACATATCTCCCACTTGCCCTAGTCAGGAAGTACTTGATGACCTAGACTCTCTAGGTGACCCTCAAACACCTAAGCCATGAGGGGCTTTATAAATGGATCATCTACGTTGTGCTCTGACGCTATCTGCGTGACTGTCACGTCGCCGCGATGCACATCCGCTCAATGTGTTTTCCTCTCATATGGCTCCGAGGCGCTCTAGAGTTGGCTACTGCACCACTGTTGTCACAAAACAGTGTGATCGACAGATTCATATTTGGAACAACTTCCAAATCTGTCATGAACTTCCTAAACCAAACAGTTTCCCTTGCAGTTTCACAAGCCCCAACGTACTCCGCTTCTATAGTAGAATCAACGATGCATCCCTGCTTGGTGCTTCGCCAAACTAGAGCTCCTCCATTTAGATTGAAGGGTGACCCCGAAGTGGATTTCCTAAAATCCTTATCGGTCTGAAAGTTAGAATCTGTGTATCCCGTAAGGATCAAATCCCCATTTCCATACACTAAGGTGTAGTTCCTCGTTCTCCTAAGATACTTGAGGATTGCCTTTACGGCTGTCCAGTGATTTAATCTTGGATTGGATTGATACCTACTGACAATCCCTACTGCCTAACAGATGTCGGGCCTAGTACACAACATGGCATACATGAGGCTCCTACAGCTGAAGCATAGGGAATACGTCTCATATCTTCAGCCTCTTGAGGAGTCTTAGGACACTGATCATTAGACAGGTGAACCCCGTGCTTGAAAAGCAACAAACCTTCTTTGAGTTCTGCATCTTATATCTAGACAACATCTTGTCAATATAAGACGCTTGAGGCATGGCTAGCGTTCTGTTCTTCCGATTCCGGACAATCTGGATACCTAAAACATACTGAGCTTCTCCCAAATCTTTCATTTGGAATTGTGAAGCTAGCCAACTTTTTACGTCAGTAAGAAATCCTACCTCATTCCCAATGAGAAGGATATTATCCACGTATAATATTAGAAATGTGACAGTTTTGTCGACGATTTTCTTGTAGACACAAGGCTCGTCAACATTCGTTCAAAGCCATAAATTTGATTGCCTCATCAAACCTTATATTCCAAGACCTCGAGGCTTGTTTCAGTCCATAAATAGACCTATGATGCCGATAAACCTTTTGCTCTTGGCCTTGGGTTATGAACCCTTTGGACTGGTCCATGTAGATGGTTTCGCCAAGGTTGCCATTCAGAAAAGCGGTCTTGACATCCATCTGCCATACCTCGCAGTCATAATAGGCAGCAATGGCCAGAAGGATCCTGATCAACTTTACCATGGCAATAGGTGAAAAGGTTCCTCATAGTCAACCTCTTCCACCTAGGTAAAACCTTTTGCCACTAGTCGTGCTTTGATGGTCTGCACCTTCCCATCTACGCCACGTTTACGCTTGTAGATCCATTTACAACCTATAGGTTTTGCCCCATCTGGTTTATCCACAAGCTCCCAAACAGAATTGAAGTACATCAACTCCATTTTCTGGTCCATAGCTTTAATCCATTCGTCCTTGTCAACATCGATCATTGCCTGATCATAGGTCAATGGATCGTCGTAGTCATCATCAGGATTGACAACTTGGGTTTCAGCTAAACCCATGTAACGTTCAGGCTGTCTCACAACCCTCCCACTACGTCGAGGAATTCCCAACTCTTGGGAACAGACTTGACTTGACGTGCTAGGATCAACAACACTTGTTGGCGTACTAGCCCCATCAGTAACTCTCGCTGACGTAATGTCCATTTCGTTCAACACGATTTTACTCCTAGGCAAATGATCCCTGATGTGGTCTTTCTCAAGAAAAGTGGCGTTTTTCGACACAAGCACCCTATTTTTCTTAGGATCGAAAAACAGATCACCTCTGGTCTCTTTTGGGTAACCTACGAATAGGCACAATTTTAAACGGGGTTCCAATTTTTTCGGATTTGACACCAACACGTTGGTCGGGCATCCCCAAATTCTGAAATGGTGTAAACTACATTTACGGCCATTCTAGAGTTCGAAAGGTGTTTCATAAACACTCTTCGACGAAACGTTTTTCAAAATATACACCGCAGTCTCCACTGCGTAACCCCAAAAAGAATCAGGGAGACGAGCATAGCTCATCATCGACCGAACCATGTCCAACAGGGTTATGTTTCTCCTCTTTGATACACCATTCTGCTGTGGCATACCAATTGCTGAGAGTTGGGACGTAATTCCGTGTTCTATCATATAGTCATGTGATTCAGTGTCCATATACTATCCACCTCGATCTGATCGAAGTGTTTTTATGGATTTACCTAACAGGTTCTCAACCTCAGTCTTTAACTCCTTGAAGTTTTCAAGAGTTTCAGACTACCTATGCATTAGGTAAATATACCCATACCTCGAATAGTCATCTATGAAAGATACGAAGTATTCGTAACCACCTCGTGCTTTAACATTCATCGGACCACAGAGGTCAGAATGTATTAGCTAAAGGGGCTCTTTGGCTCTATATCCTTTTCCACTAAAAGGACGTTTACTCATTTTGCCTTCGAGGCATGACTCACACACAAGTGATGAGTTTTCTTCCAACCGACTTAGAAGTCCACTCTTCACTAGTCTCTCAATCCTATTGAGATTAATGTGGCCTAATCTTAGATTCCAAAGATGGGCATTTTCTTTTGGAGAAACTTTAACTCTTTTATTTCGTGTTTCTGTAGTTTTAAATAATTCAGTACTCAAAACGCTTTTGACTGAATTTGGATTCAAAACATACAAATTAGACTCAAGAGAAACTGAACAAATTAAATTGTCTTTGAATGAAATAAACGCTTTATTATATTCAAAGGAAATTGAAATACACTATTCAATAAGACAGGAAATAGAAACAAGGTTTCTAGTAAACCTTGGGACTATATACAAATTGTCTAACAATAAGTAATTCCTGGTGAAGAAAAGCTTCACTTTGTCGATAGCTGCAGCAGAGACTATCTCCTCGGATCCAACCCGCAAAGTCACCTCACCCTCTCGCAACTGCTGCCAGGAATCAATTCCCTGAAAAGAAGAACAAATGTGGTTAGTGGCGCCCAAATCCAATATTCAGGCAGAGTCACTACTCTCCACTAAACAAGTTCTAGTTACCAGTAAATCATATTTACCTTGATTCTTCCTCTCGGCAAGGAACTTGGGACAGTTTCTCTTCCAGTGGCTGTCCCCATTGCATTGGAAACACTTTCCTTTCTCTGCAACTTTCTTGACCTTTTTGCCCTTTCGGGCGGCAGCTCGGTCAGCTTTACCCTTCTTCATCTTCTTCTTTCCTTTCGGGCTAGAAGGAGCAACAGATTTGGTCGCAGAGGTCGAACCCCTGTGATATGATCTGTAGGCAACATTTGCCTCAGCTTCTGGTGTCCTGATCCTCATCAAAGACTGGAAATTCTGTAGCTCATTAAGGAGGGTAGTCAGAGTGTAGCTAATTTTGTTCATAACAGCATTGCTACGAAACTATAGGATACTGTTCGGAAGAGTCTCCAAAATAAAGCTGATCTGGCTCGACTTATCGATCGAAGCTTCGTTCATCTCCGTCAAATTAAAGCGGTGATCATCAACTCGTGCTTCTTTGCCAAAACTTCAGATAAGCTGGCAATAATATAGACCTTGGCCTTTTCATTGGCCCTGATCCATCGATCGTATGCATCACGAACACTTCGTGATGCAGTGTAGGTCGACAACTGAGGACACTCCTCAGTAAGCACGAATTTCAGGTCGTCAGTTACAAGAATCGTGTTAATATTATTCTTCCACGTTTTGAAGTTATCTCCCACTAACTTATCGGAGGCGAGTAAAGCGATAATTGAGCTAGACATTTTAGCTGAAAAAATAAAATAATTTTGTGTCAGTCTCGCATAAACTTTTGAAAACCAATCAAGTTTTAGCACAATTTAATCCTATGATCCCTAGGTCATTTAAAAATTGCAATGATATTCTAAAGGTTTAGAATGACCGCCATCGAAGGGTGAATAGAAACACTCCTCCTCTAGGACGAGACTTTCTCGACAAGACCATAATCCCAAAATAACTCTTATTCCATTAGGTGTTCAGTTACCATTATTTGGTCGAATTCATTAACACTTAACGAATCCCGTGAATGTCACCCTCAATCTTTACGTTTTCAAGTATCTGTTCAAACAATAGCCTCCGAAGGGTGAATCACGAAGGAAAACCAACAAGGAAACTGTATCCCTTTCGGAAATTCACGGTGTTTCGACTCCCATGATCAAGGCCCTCCGAAGGGATTGTGTGGTCCAGGTCAAACTAGCAGGCGGATCATAGGGGTCTCACGGTGTGAATCGAAAGAAGAGACCGTGGGTCCGACAGGTTCCGCTCTCACTCACTATAAGTACTCTCTCCATCCACTTTGATATTGACCCATACAAATGCCATCCGAAGGGGGACGCTCCCATTTCCGCCACGAGGCCGAGTATGGATCTCACGGTGCGGACTTAATGGAGATTTGTGGTCGAAAAATTAAATGTATCTTATACACTTTACTTCCTCCCACTCAACACTTTATGTTATTCGGGATTAACCTAGATAAACAGGCTAAAATTTACCTAAGTCTACCAATATAACTCTTATATTTAATTAGGCCTAAGTTTATAATCACATTATTACTTTGGTCTATGTGAGTAAATTAATCAACTCTTAATTAACGGCACTCACAAAAAATATAATCTAAGAATCTCCGGACCAAATTCACTCTCAGGTCGGTTTCTAGGTAGGAGTGTTCCGCAAGCGTCAACTTAAATACCCTAGCTTTAGACAAAACCTTCCTTAGACAGAGTTACTTATCAGTCACCATTCAAAGATAACATTTTGATTTCCTAATTCTAATCTTATTAGAACTAGAAAATTAAGCCCCACGTTGAACCACACAGCCAACTGCCCACGATTTTGCGAAGTGGCCGCTAGAACCAACCATCATGCACGTAGCGTTGCAACGTCGTGGGCAGTACTGCAACGCTGCAATGCGCAGTGTTGCGCCTCGTGCATTCCACGACTCGACATTGCAACGCTACGCCTAGCATTGTAACGCTACGCCTAGAACAGTGTCTCAACGCTGTCGATAGAACAACAAGCACCTCTTGCTATTCTTCGTCGTTTTTCGTCTGTTTCCGCTCTGATTTCTTCACAGCATCTCATGCCACGAATGACACGGACTTACAGACTCGATTTACATTAAAATTGTCCAAAACAACGGGCCCTTACATTGATCAAATCAACATAAAATGTAAATCTAAAACAGTGCCAAAATTGAAAACGCCCATTTAGCAAACCACAATTTATCCCATAAATTATAGCAAATATCCACCTAATTTTAACAAAAACTAAGTGCAACAATAAGAACCAACGACTGGCTCGGATACAAATTGAAGGGAACGAGTGAATTCCATCTCGCGTAGTTAAGTTCCCAGCTCCCCACTTGGTCCTGTCCCTGAGAAGATAGGCATATTGGGTAAGTAACTGTGACCACCCTCACCCGTACTAGTCAAAGGATAGATCCCCGCAGACAGGAGTCCGTAACACGCGCAGGATTCAGGTCGAGTCACCAATGGTCATCTACGAAGTTATTAGTTCATACTGTTAACGGTGTTACATCAGTAGGTCTAATAATTCACGGTTCGGTCTTGTACAATCTCATTGTACATGATGCCCGCACTCGCATGTCAACTACATGAACGAGTCAGATCACCTCGTTTGTATCTTAATATAAAGCGGGTCGCATCCACAGCGTATCCAGGATTAGGTCTCCAACCCCATCCATATACTGTAGACCGTTCGGGTCATTTACTCGAACGTGATCCTCCCTGTGGGTCCACTACACACCGTTCAAGTTCTAGTTCTCTCATATATTCAATAACCTTGGAGCTTAGTTTATTGGACAAAGTTTGTAATAAATGCAAGACATAAAATGATGAAATAAATAACGTTTATTAATTTCAAGTGTAAATTTACAAACTGAACTAGATTAGCACCAACATCCCAACAGGGATTGCACGAGGATCAAACTTATCTCTGTGTAGTGATAACGAAGAAGAAAAACCAAGGCAGCCAAAAGTTCTCATCAACGTATAGTCAGGAGGACAACCATAGAGCAATGTATAAGGGATTTTCCAATGAAGTAACTTGGAAGGAGTTTGATTGACTCAATGCACAAGACACATAATGCACTCACTCAAAAAATTCTTAGGAACCCTAGATTGAAACATCAAGGCACGAACTACATTCAAGATATGTTGATGCTTAGTTTCAACTACTGATTCAACTACTGAATTTTGTTCAGGTCTAGCTACACAGGAGAACTGATGTAGAACCCTTTTGTCAAGAAAAAATTGCTCAAACTTTAACTCAAGAGCGTTATCAGAACGAAACACCTTAATATTTTTCCCATATTGAGTAAAAAAAAGCTAGAAAAACTGAGGGACAATAGTCAAGACATCAGACTTTGCACGCAAAAATACACCCATGTGAATCTAGTGCAATCATCAACCAAAGTAAGAAAGAATCTATATCCTGAACATGAAGGTACAACAAAAGGTCTCCAGATATCAGCATGTATCAATAACACGGAAGATCAGACAACCGATTATGAGAAACAAAACTTAGTCTCTTTTCCTTAGCAAGAGGACAAACGTGGCAAATTTTCTCAGAACTACCTTTGCTACTATCAAAACACAACAAAGACCACAAAGCATTAAGATGCAAAGAAGATAAATGGCCTAGCTTGGCATCCCATAAAGTAGAAGATGCCTTCAGGGCTATAGCAGAGCAAGCACCAACGACCTCCAATGAATTATCTTGTAGTATGTAGAGTCGACTTTGCAAATCACCCCTGCCAATCATCCTCAAAGTGCACTATTCCTGAATCGTGCAACAATTAGTAAAGAATTGCACAAATTATAGAGAACCTGAGGTAAGTGCACTGATGGAGATCAAGTTATATCGAAACTGAGGCACAAACAACACTTGTCGCAAATGTAAAGACCCAAACAAGGTAATCGTGCCAGCAAAGGTTACAGGAATGTGTGTATTATTAGGCAAGATAACTGAAGTTTGAACTCGATACAACTCTCTAAACAAGTCTTTTTGAAAACAAATGTGTACAAACGCTCCAGAATCTACTATCCAACGTGAATGAGATTGAGGTAAAGAAGTAGTCAAATAAGTACCTACTATGTGAGTTGTAGTATCTAATTCAGGTAGACTTAATCAACCTTAACTACGACAAGCTTTGACTGAAGCATCGGGAGGATACTATAACATTGAGCCAATGTTTTAGCGTTGAGAGGATTTAACTCCATAGAGCTTGTCTGAGCCGTATTGACAGGTACTAAAGACTGTGATGATTGGGACCTTTGTCTTCCCTGAGGACGATGCCCTGGAGGATAACCATGTATTTTATAACACCTATCCACCGTGTGTCCCTAAATGTTGCAATGTGTGGGAATCGGTCGATCTTTACATTGTTGTCGTTGCATATTAGGCACATTCTGTGTATTTGACAGCTTGAAAATAGTCTGCTTGCGGCAAGGCCCATTGTAGGGGGCAAAGACAAAATTAGCAACGATCGTTGATGCTCTTCTTGAACAACAAGCGCAAAAGCTTTGTTTATCGTCGGAGAGGGATCAATCAGTAAAATTTGAGACCGAGCAGTTCTAAATGTATCATTTAACCCATCAAGAAGTTGAGTAGATACTTGTATTGAACGAATTCATCAATCTTATGAATTCCACCACAAGAACATCCACCGCATGTACATCCTAGTCGATAGGTTGTATATTCATTCCAAAAGGCCTTCAATCGCGAGAAGTACTTGCAGAATGTTGCTCTTGAAGTAGTGTCACCATATTTCTCTTAAGCTCAAAAATACGTGGTCCATTCTTCCGTTGAAAAAGATCCTTAAGATCAAGCCAAATAAGTCGTGCACAATCTGAAAATAGAATACTAGAAGAAATTCCTTTCGAAACAGAGTTAAGAATCCAAACAATTACCACATTGTTGTTACGCGTCCATGCAGAAAGAAGATCACCAGTTGGACGCGGTAAACTCCCATAGATAAAGCCAACCTTATTCCGAATCGATAGAGCAAGGAGCATCGATCGACTCCAGGTAACATAGTTGTCATCTGTGACCAATTCTGAGACCAAAATAAGATTCAAAGTTTCATTATGGTGTAGAAAGTAAAGATTAGATGAAACATCAACCACCTAAAAATCGGAGGAAACCGTCGACGCCATGCAAGAGAAGACAAGAAAAGAGAGCTTGTTTTCGCAAAGAAGAAGAAGAAAACAAGAAAGAAGAATGAAGAAGAAAGAGACGGAAGCTTTAGCAATTTATGCTTTGATACCATATTACACGTTGGAGAAGATGGCATAATATATTTCCTTCTCATTAAATTCCACCAAGGGAATGAATAATATATACAAGTAACGACGAATATCAAAATAACTGATTTTAACAAAAACCAACTAACTTAACACCTTTACAACTAATACTTGAAAAGTTGTCGTACATGTGTCCATCATCATTTTCCTTTAATGACGGATAATGCCAATCTTTAAAACCTAAATTTGTACAAGTGGTTGCACAATGTGAGATTGAGAAGGTTGAGGTAAGTGGGAAGAAGGGGTTTCAGTAAGTAAGGTAACAGGGCACTGCGAGAAAATGGTTTGTGATGATAAGGCATCGCCAGTAGGCAAATGATCCAATAAGCCATTTGCAAAAGGGAAATTCTCTTCATTGAAGCATTCATGGCAAAAAACATATATCCTTCTTGTGGAGCTATGACAATGATATCTTCTATGATTATCAATATATCCAAGAAAAATGCATCTTGTTGTGTGAAAATCAAACTTCTATTGATGATAGGACTAGAGGCACGAATAACAACTTGAACTAATCTCTCAAGCTCTAATAATTTGGTTGCACACAATTTAACATAGTGAAAGGTTCTTTATCGTTGGAGCACATTGTTGAACGTTTTTGTAACCATGAAAAACTGCAAGTGTACAATGTCAAGTTTTAATAGATTGATTTTTAATTCCAAGTATTGTCCTAAAAAATGGGTTTCTAGATTATTTTATTACTAGAATATTCACTTCTAATTTTTTTCTAAAGAAACCTTTTAATTTCAAAATGAGATGAAATTATGAAATCACAAAGAGGTAAAGGAATTTTTACGAGAGGAACGTTAGGGAATTGGTTTCACCAGTTTGTATCCATCTAGATTTTAATAGCATTCAAGACATTAAGTAACTTTTTTTAATTGCTTCTTTAAGAACCTTTCACTCTCGTGCAAGAATTTACTAAAAGTCTTGGTAATCTTATTCTAGTTTAAAAATTATTTTTTAAAAGAAAAAGTAAACCGATCAAACATACAATTCTTGGCAAGAGAAATACAAGGATTAAGCATAAATTACCAAAAATAATTTAACACAACCAAGTCTAAATTAATTGCTAAAATAATAAAATCACGACTACATCAATTCCCTAACTACCAAATTAGCTACTCATCATAACTAAAAACATGCTAATTCTGTGCTTAAGGTCCATAAATCAAACTATACAAATGTTAAAGAAAAGGAAGAAAAAACTCTAATGGTTAGTGTCGATCCTCGTATCCAATCCCTGTCACAAACTCGAGCCTCAACTATCGACATAAAAGCTCGTCGTTGGAGATCACATGTTATTGAGGGTTGCACCTATGAAAGACATGCTGAAAGTTTGGTAAGAAAGGAAAGTTGAGCCTCAGAATCATTGGGCCATTTGAGATTCTAGAGCGAATTGGTCTGGTGATGTACCAACTAGCCTTGCCACCATCCCTCTCTGTTGTTTGTGATGTGTTATATTTATCAATGTTTTGTGGGTGTGTAATGGTCCCGTCGCATGTGATTGGTTAAGAGCCATTGCAGGTTAACGAAAACTTGAGTTACGAGGAGAAGTTGGAGTTTTCTTGCTTTAGATAGAAAGATTTTGCGAAATAGGGAGATTGGACTTCTTAAAGGGTTATGGCTAAACCACCAGCTTAGGGAAGTGACTTGAGAGCACGAGGATGAGATGTTGGCGATTGATTGACGTCACACAAGCACATGTTATAAAAGTAATATAAAATGATATTATGAGTACTAAGTATCGATCCCAATGGAATTTCTATGGTTGATTAACTACTAAATTTTCTTAAGATTAAAGATGGTTAGAAAAAAAAACCAAGGGATTGAATTAAGCTAAAGTAAAAGATAACTAAAATTAAACATGAGAATGACAGGGTTAAGAGACGTCTAGGGAATTAACTTCATTAATTGGTTCTTGCAATTAATGAATTAGGTAATTAACTATCATTTAATTACTAAGCTGACAAGTCTACAATCAAAGAATTCTCTATCGAGCTCTTATTCTTAAGTATGATTAATTAAATATCATCTCCGTCTCATTGATTAACCCTCACTTAGCCTTAACGAACCTTCATATTAAGCTTCTACTAATTTTTGTTGCCTTTGTCACTTAGGTGAAAATTAAAGGTTGTCCAATAATTTTCAAAGTTTAATCTATTGTGTCAAGCTCAATTAAACTACTTGTCCATCAACCCTCTATTAATTAATTTCTTAATGGCATTATACACACAATACACAAAGTGATACAAATGAGAAATCACAATCAAAACCTCAATAAATTTATAACACTAGCCAATTAACTACATTAATTCCCAAAACTAAGAAATTCAACCACTAAACATAATTAAAATCAACATCCCAACCAAATTTATAGCCCCAGTACAAAACATAAAATGAAAAAATAGAGAAAATATGGAGTAAACCTGTCGATCTACACTTATTGTCTCGATTTCTGCACCCCGAGCCTCTATCTCAGCACCCCGAGCAATTAAACTCAACATATTCTTCTCTAAGTGGTCAGTTTCCGATAAAGGAACCAAAGCCATAGGCCATCCCCTCAAAACAGTCCCAAAACGATGCATAAATTGCATTCTACAAGACAGTTTTAAGACGTTGTAAGGATCGTCTCAACGTCGTCCAAGACAACCCATGTTATTAAGTCACGCGTCCAGAGCATTGAGACATTGAGATCAGTGTCTCAACACTATGGACAGAAAATCTCATGCATCACTTCACGACTACACTCATTCCAACATTCTTCTTATCTCAAACATAACTCCAAATTGACATCTTTTTAAGCCTAATTAAATCCTGAAGCCTTCAATTCTACTAATATCTCTTGAAATTGCCCGATTTCTTGAAATAAGCAAAGTAATCGACATCAAAGTTCACATTTAAACTACAAAACTAGCTAAATAAAGCCATAAAAGTAGCGAAATAAAGGTAGAAATATAACACATTATGTTGGAAGCGTGTGATGGACACTCACAAATAAATAATCAAACAATGAATATATTTCACAAGAAACAATTCACTTGTATTAAAAAAACTACAAACTTTGTTCACACTTTTTTCTCTTAACTCACTTTGTTTTTCTTATTCACTTTACTTGCTTGTTTTGATACATACCAACATGACCCTATTTATAGGATTTACTAGAATCCATAACTCCTTTACATAAACTCAAAAATTTCATACATTAAACATAATTCAACATATAAAACTTTCCTAATGAATAAATTCTTCTTTTAACAAAAATCTAAAAAAACTTCTAACTAATTAAATATATTAATATACTTAAACTTAAAGTTGTAAAACGTACCATTAAAATAGGTTTAATTTTCAACATTCCCCCATCAACATGTTTTATGGAAAGTACTCCAAGCATGGTTCTCAATTTGTGAAACACATCAACTTTAAGTGACTTTGTGAAAGTATCTGCAATTTGATCTTCAGTCTTCACATGTTCAACATGAATCTCCTTCCTTGAAATACAATCTTGAATAAAATAAGATCTTGTATCAATGTGCTTACTACTATCATGAACACTGGATTTTTTGCTAGAGCAATTGTTGACTTATTATCCACATGGATTATTGTTGCATCCTCTTGCAATATTCCAACTTTTTGAAGCAAATTTCTCAACCAAACTGCATGACAAACACATGATGCTGCAACAACATATTCTGCTTCACACGTAGATAGTGTCACAATAGGTTGCTTCTTGGAACTCCAAGTAAAAGTAGTATTACCAACAAAGAACACATATCCACTTGTACTTTTTCGATCATTAAGATCTCCAACCCAATCACTATCACAATAACCTTCAAGCAAAAATTCTTTAGACGATGTATAGAATAATCCATAGTCAAGTGTACCTTTGAGGTAACGAATAATTCTCTTTGCCACTTTCAAATGAGTAGTTGTAGGAGATTCCATAAACCGACTCACCAATCCAACACTGAAAAGAATATCTGGTCTTGTGCAAGTTAAATATCTCAAGCTCCCAATCAAACTTTTAAAATATGATGGATCAACAATATCTCCATCTTCATATTTGGGCAGTTTCGCCCCAATTTCCATCGGAGTTGTGGCAGGTTTGACATTAAACATCTTGAATTTCTAAAGAATTTCTTTAGTATATCGTTCTTGAGAGATGAAAATACCTTTCTTTGACTGTTTTACCTCAATGTCAAGATAATTTGACATAAGCCCAATATCTGTCATTTCAAATTCTTGAGTCATTGCCTTCTTGAGATCTTCAAACATACTTGCACAATTTCCTACAAAAATTAAGTCATCCACATACAGGAAAACCAACAAAATATCTCCATGATCGTTACTCTTAATATAAAGAGAATGTTCATATGGGTATCTCAAATACTCATTATCAAGAAAATATTTGTTTATTCAACTCTTTCACATTATTGGAGCTTGTTTCAATCCATACAAGACCTTCTTTAATTTTAGGACTTTGTCTTCATGACCTTTCACAAAATAACCAAGAGGTTGGTCCACGTAGACTTCTTCCTCAAGATATCCATTCAAAAATGCTGATTTGACATCCATCTGGAAAATCTTCCATTTATTTTGAGCAACAAGTGCAATTAGTAACCTTATAGTCTCCATGCGAGCCACAGGAGCAAACACTTCATCATTGTCAATTCCCTTTCTATCAGAATAATCTTTCGCAACTATTCTTGCTTTATGTCTCTGCACTTCTCTTTTTTCATTTTTTTTTTATCTTGAACGCCTATTTGGCACCTAGTGCTTTCTTTCCACTTGGAATGGTAGAAAGTTCCCATGTATCATTCCTTTGTATGGCCTTTATCTCTTCATCTATAGCGATTTTCCATTTTTCATCCTGTGAAGCTTCTTCAAAAGTTAAAGGCTCACTGTCATTAAAAAGACAAAATAATGTGAGATCACTAAAATTTTGAGTTAACACTTCAGTTTCATTATAGATGTCTTGCAAATTTCTCATCCGCCGAGGTGCTTCACAGCTTGAACTTGTAGATGATGAAGGTGTGCTTTGTTATGGAATGACTGGTGATGTAGGTGGTGTTGATGGAGAAACAACTTCACTGGATTCATCATCATCTTCGGAAAAAAAATAAAAATTTGTAGTCCTTTGGTTCATCATTCCAATTCCACGTTGCTTCCTCATCGAACACAACATCTCTACTCACCACCAGGTTGTCTGTAGCAGGATTATAAAACTTGTAGCCTTTTGAGCTTGCATCATATCCAATGAAAACATGCTCTTCACTTTTATCATCGAGCTTAGTACGTTTTTGATTTGGTACATGAGCATAAGTTATGCTCCCAAATACTTTCATATGAGCAATAGATGGTTTTCTTCTTGTCCATGCTTGTTGAGGAGTTTTGTTCCATAGGCTTCTAGTTGGAGAACGGTTTGACAAGTAAACAACACATTCAACTGCTTGTGCCAAAAATTCTTCCGGCATCTTCTTACTCTTCAACATGCTTCGAGCCATATTGATTATCGTTTTGTTCTTACTCTCAACAACACCATTTTTATGTGGAGTCCATGGAACTGTCATAGGTCGACGAATTCCATTTTTTTCACAAAAGCCTTTGAATTCATTTGAAGTGAATTCTCCTCCTCTATCTGATCTCATAGCTTTTATATAAAAACCACTTTCTTTTTCAACAAGTGCTTTAAATCTCTTGAACATGCCAAATACCTCTGATTTTTCCTTCACAAAATAAACCCAAGTTTTTCGGCTAAAATCATCAATAAACAATAAGAAATAATTGTTCTTACCGAAAGAACTTGGCTTTATCGGTCCACAAAGATCAGTGTGAGCAAGCTCTAGTGGTCTCCTTGCTCTTGAAAAAAAATCTTGTGGAAAACGCTTCCTTGATTGCTTGCCATAAAGACAACCTTCACAAAATTGATCTGCATGCTTGACATATGATAATCATTTCACCATGTTCTTTCTGGCTAATAGTCTCAAACTTTCAAAGTTCAAGTGCCCGAATCTCAAATGTCAAATCTAAGATGGATTCTTTAAATAGGACTTCAAACATTTTGTAACGTAACATCAGTTTGAATGTTTAATAAAAACATTCTATTCTTCGCCATTTGCACTTTAACAATTATATTATCATGATCATCTTTTATTGAAAGACTATAATCATTCATCAAAATATTATAGCCTTTCTCTAGGAGTTTCCCGAAACGCAAAATATTGTTCTTCATATTTGGCACATAATATACATTAGAGATAAACTCATGCTTTCCATTCTTCAAGTTGATTAAGATCTAACCTTTTCCTTTCACAAGAATTTTAGTAGCATCACCAAACACGATATTTCCACAAACCGACTCATCAAGTTCCACGAACATTGACTTACTTCCACACGTATGATTGCTTGCATCGCTATCAAGATACCATGAATTATTTTCACGTCTCTTCACCTTTACATGCTAGAAGCAAAGATGGCTCACCACTTTTAACATCTTACTCCGCATAGTTGGCATTTTCTTCAACTTTATTTCTGCATTCCCAGGAATAATGACCAAATTTATGACAATTATAACATTCTACTTGACTTTTGTTATACCTTTTGTCATTATTTGATCTTCCTCCATATGACCTTAAATAATTTTGTCTTTCACGACCTCTTGATGAACTAATTTCCTCGACATCGTCCTCTAAAGTCACCACGTCCACGACTATGACCACGTCCTCGACATCGATTTTCCTTTTCTTGACTATCTTCTTTATCTCTCAACTGCAACTTTGATTGAAAAAGTTGCTCAGTTGTCTGTTTGTTCTTCTTGAGAAGTTTCTCTTCATGGGCTTGCAAAGTACCCACAAGCTGATCAATAGACACTGTACTCAAGTCCTTTGATTCTTCAATAGCTACAATGATGAAATTGAATTGTTCATTTAATGAGCGAAATATCTTTTTAACTACTTGCTCATCATTTATTGTCTCACCATATCTCTTCATTTCATTGACCATTACTACCAATCTTGAAGTATAATCTGCAACCGATTCAGACTCCTTCATATGGAATGATTCATAATCACCTCTCAACTTTTGGAGGCAAACCTTCTTGACGCGATCTACTCCTTTATAAGTATTCTCCAATATTTGCCATGCTTGCCTCGCAGCAGTTGCTCCAGAATTCTTCTCAAAATTTGTGTCATCAATAGCTTCATGAATATGTTGGGATGTATGTCCTAATCTCGTACATGTTTGTAATATTACTTATTGAAATAAATAAGAGTTATTTTTTCATCACTTTGTGTCTCGCATATTTACAAACTTTATCCAATAAACTAAGCTCCAGGGTTATTGAATTATGAGAGAACTAGAACTTAAACGGTGTGTAGTGGACACACAGACAGGATCACGTTCAAGTTTATGACCCGAACAGTCTACAGTATACGATAGGGTTGGAGACCTAATCCCGGATATGATGTGGATGCGACCTGCTTTGTATTAGATACAAACGAGGTGATCCAACTCGTTCATGTGGCTGACATGCGAGTGGGGGCATCCTGTGCAATGGGATTGGACAAGACCAGACCATGAATTATTAGACCTACTGATGTAACACCGTTAACAGTATAAGACTAATAACTTCGTAGATGACCAATAGTGACTCGACCTTAATCCTAGGCATGTTACGGACTCCTATCTTCGGGGGGTTGTTCTTTTACTATTACGGGTGAGGGTGGTCACAGTTACTCGCCCAATATGCCTATCTTCTCAGGGACAGGACCATGTGAGTAGCTGGGAACTTGACTACGCGAGATGGAATTCACTCGTTCCCGACTTAGAGAAACTAGAGGGATTGTTCCCTTAAATGTTGTCTCCAGGACTTGGACAATGGGTGCCAACCCTCTCACGAGCCCGAGAGGGGTGTTGTTATGGTCGGACCATACAATGTTGTTATTCCTTAGAGAAATAGTGGGACTTAAGGAGCAAGAGGTAGACACGGGGGTAAAACGCTAATTTGACCCAGCAGTGTCTACGAACAACCTGTGAAGGGTCTACTCACGGGCATTGGTTATATCAATGGACACAACTTGTCCTACAGTGATGGGAGTGCAGCTACGGGCTTTAGTGGAGTGTTACCGTAGCTATTGAATGTTGAATAACTGGGTCAAAGAGTTTGACAGGTTAATCTCAGATGATTGGAGCTCGTCATCTTTAGGTCCATTAAGTCTCTCGGTTGGCTCAAACTGGATAAATTGAGGGTTTACAGTTTGGTGTGGATTTGAAGTGTTCAAATTCATTAAAAGGGTATTTATGTCATTTATATGAGATATGATTGACATAATATATAGTTTAATGTGAATGAGATTCATAATAAACTATAGATTCGCCTAATTGATTAATTATTGCTAATTTAGAGAAATTGGATTGAGAGAAATTAAAAATTGAATGTGATTCAATTTAAAATCCACAATTATACAAATGTGATTTGTATAATAAGGTATGAGATATCTTATTATATGTGTTATGCAAATATGATTTGCATAACCTAATGTTGTGGTAAAATGGTAAATAGGTGGAGATTTCAACTCCACCTATCACCATTATAAAAAGCCTTTGTGAGAAGGCTTTGTTAGTTGATTTTGCCATTTTTTTCGAATCTCACCAAAAAGTGCTATCTAATTCTCTCAATCTCTCTCAATTTTTCTCTCTACTCCAAGCCAAAGGGAGTTCCACCACTCTCCCTCTACCGACCTAGAACAACCGAGAAGATCTTTCGGAGGTGTCACTGTTCGATTCGAGAGATCGTGATTGTAGAGATCGAAATGATGGAGATCTAATCACCTTGAGCAGCGGAAACGAGTTTGGAATCGTAATTCCAAGATTATTTTGGTTGAAAAGCAAAAACGAATGCATTGAAAATAAACAGAGATAAACATGCCTTCTAATCTAATTAGACATGGAAATTAACATGCAAACATGTCTTGTTTAACAATTAAACTAAAAGAAGATACATTACCTTTGTAGTTTTCCAAACCAGCATCTCCTTGCTCCAAGTTTGCACAACAACTCAACATAACCAAAAAGGCTTCTCTGTTTTTCTCCAAGCAAGACACTACCACCCAGTAAACCTCCTATTCTCTGAGTTTTTACTTAGATCTATGTTTTGGTGGAAAACCTCCAACAATTTGATAGATCGGGAATTGAGAGAGAGGAAGAGAATCTTCAGCAAATTCAATCGATTGAATGATCGATCATTTGATTTTTCTTCCTCAAGAAGAATATGCAGAGGAGTTCTTCTCCCCCCCTACTCCCTATCGATGGCGAGTTGGTGGGGAAGATGAGAACGTATCCTCCTGACACGTTTTCATTAATTAATAAAATTAATTAATATATGATTAATTAAATATCATATATTTAATTAATCATTAAGATCAAATCATATTTAATCCTTTTATCCTCTAACCTATAGTTTTAACGTACATCTAATGCACATTAAATTTTAACCTATAGCTTTCAAATATGAATCATATTCACATTTGAAATAATATTTGAACTCTTTCAAATATTTATTTCTCTCATACAATTTAATATGAATCATATTCACATTAAATTTATAATATATAGTTCCAAAACTATATATTATATCGTTTCCTTATGAATTTTAACATTTCAAATTCAAACGATCTAAGAACCCTTTACGAGCTAGAAGGTGGACCTAATGGACCTACAGATCAGAAGCTCCAACGATACGAGATTACTCGATTAATTTCATTAACCTCCTAATCAACATTCGTTAACTGCGGAACACTCCACTAAAGTCCAGCAGCTGCACTCTTCTCACTGCAGATATATTTCTGTGTCCACGGATATTGACCAATAACAGCAAGTCAATCTTTCACGAATGTTCGTAACACCGGCTGGGTCAAATTACCATTTTACCCCTAGGTTACATCTTGTACCTTAAGTACCAGTGCTCCTCCAATAAACAATTTGTTTGTGGTCCTACCAATAAACAATTTGTTTGTGGTTCTACCAACAAACAGAGTCTCTCTTGGGCTAATGAGAGGGTCAGGCCCTTTGTTCAAGTCTCGGAGACACCACTTAAGGGAACATTCATCTACTTACCCTAATAGGCGGGAAGGAGTGAATTCCATCTTGCTAAGTTAAGTTCCCAGCCGCTCACTCGGTCTCGTCCCCAAGAAGGTAGGCTTATTGAGTCGGCGAATCTGACAACTCTCACCCATACTAGTCAAAGGACAATCCCTCGTGAACAAGAGTTCGTAACCTGCTCAGGATTGAGATCAAGTTGCCTAGGTCATCCTAGTGAAATAGAAACCGAACTAGTCAACAGAGTTACATCTAAAGGTTACTATTTCGTGGTCCGGTCTTATGTAATCTCATTACATAGGATATCCCCACTCACATGTCATCTACATGAACACCTTAGGATCACAGTGTTTGTATCTTATACAAAGTGGGCCACATCCATAGTTTTACCAGGGTAAGGTACCCAAACCTTATCCCCTAACTATAGACCTTTTAGGTTGTATCTCGAACCAAAATCCTTTATATGTACACTACATTCGGTTACAGATTCATTTTACAACCTTCGATGTTTAGTTTATTAGATTTTGGGTTAAAACAAAGGAAATTTCGTAGATAACGAACAATAACATTTTATTGAAATAATAACACTTTATTAATTAGAACAGAAATACAAACTACAAGTTTTAGGGCACAAACCTCAACACGAAAGGCACGAAGAGTTCATGATCGGAGAAGAAATTCGCGAAGAAGAGTTCTTCAATAAGTAAGTGTTACTTTTAACTTTCTGTTTTTCTTCTCTACAAAGCATGTTTAGCCTAGGATTTATGTGATAAATTCGATTTTAAGAAACGTTTTTCACAACGAAGACCACGACGATTCAAAGTCATTTCCGCTGCGGGAGTTTCATTCCCTTCAGAATAATGGTGAGTGCCTTTTGATCTTTCTTTCTAGTATTTTGTAAAACTTCTCGTTCAGCATGAATTAAAGGTGCATCATTCTCTGGTTCATCATAGCCTCTATCAACAATTTATCATGCATCTTGTCAACCATGTAAAGCTTTCATACGTATACACGAACTGCTATAATTTTCTTTCGTAAGTCGAGGTACTTGGAAAGGAACCAAATTGTTGTTTGCCATTTGCAAAAACAATTCTTTTTCTTGAACTCAGGCTCTGATACCACTTTGTTGGAAGCGTGTGATGGACACTCACAAATAAATAATCAAACAAGAAATATAGTTTACAAAAAAATAATTCACTTATATTAAAAAATACTTTCACAAAGCTACAAACTTGGTTCACACTTTTTTCTCTAAACTCACTTTGTTTTTGTTATTCACTTTACTTGCTTGTTTCGATACATACCAACATGATCCTATTTATAGGATTTACTAGAATCCATAACTCCTTTACATAAACTCAAAAACTTTAATACATTAAACATAATTCAACGTATAAAACTTTCCTAATGAATAAATTCTTCTTTTAACAACAATCTAAAAAAATTTCTAACTAAATAAATATATTAATATACTTAAACTTAAATTTGTAAAACGTACCATTAAAATATTTTTAATTTTCAACAAATTAGTACTATCAACGAGTTATCTAGAGCTCTTCAAAGAATAACTACACTTGAGGATGAAAGCTCTTAATTTGTACGCAACCTGAAAAATACATGTTTCCATCCTTCCACCTCCTCCTCTCGTTTTGCGTGACTCTCACCTAGGTGTGTAGTTCGATTAACAATCGACATCAATCCGGTGAATAAGAGCCTGTTTGGTATGCAATCCAGATTTTGTTTTATGTTTTCGGATGTATTGAATTCAGTGAATATGTGTTTGGCAGATATGTTTCCGAAAACTGTTTTTGGATTCTGGGATCCAAATACTAGAAATTCTGAAAACAACATTTTTATATTTTCATTGTATCCAGATTCTAAATTTAAAATTTTAAAATGCAGAATTATATTAAACAAAGATAAAAATCTTAATAAATACAATATTTCATGTTATAATACTCAATTTATTTTTTTAAAATTAAAATATGTATAATATAATGTATTATAAATTACATAATATCATATTACAAAATGTTAATTCTATAAAATTTATAAAATCATGTTCATAAATTAATTAATAATGGCGTATATTCATTTTAATTATTAGTTTTGCAACTACCACTAATTTCATGATCTATAAATATGTTATAAGACACACTTTAAATAAATATTTAGAATGAAATCAAATTTCTGAATCTACTACCAAGCACATATCTGAAAACATAAAATATAACTCTGTTTTCATTAAATTTCTTGTTTTCAAATTTCTGTTTTCAGATTGCTTACCAAACAGACCCTAAATTTATCATAATCGCAACCTCAACCCACATTTCCTCCTCAATCTCTTATACTTGAAACCAAAGACTCTTTGCTTCAATCTACAAATCGAAGACCCCCAATCCCTTGCTTAAATCGAAGACCCCCTCCCCCACTGCTCTTTTTTTTTTTTTTTTTTCTGTCAGTTTGCAAACTAAAAACCCCATCCCCATTGCTTTCTTTTTCTGTTTTGGTCTACAAACCCGAGAATCCCCCAATTCGATTCTCTCCCTCCACCGTGGGTAGAGAAAAGGTTACGGATCGTTTTGGGTTGAGTTGAGAAATTATTTGCAAGACAATAACTCAGAAGCGATCGTTGGGATTTTAAACCTCATATATCGTCGTGTGTGATTGTAGTAATAAGTGTTGGCATGTGTTTCTGGTTGTTGCGGTTATTGTGAAAATGGACTAGAGATGGCCTTTGGGTGTAGAGCCCTGATTTTATAAGTCAAGATAGTTTTGTTTTAGGTTCATTAAGATTGGTTTTAGTTAATACCAAAGGAAGTTTGATTGAATTGAGTTTGGAAAAGTTAGTTTGTTAGCTTTAGAATTTATGTTCTAAATCCTTGTAATTGATAATTTTTTTAATAATTAATAATTTTTATATTATTTTATTTATAATATAATATTATCCATTATATGAAAAATCCAAGGTTATTAGTATATTCTTGAACAATATGTTGGTGACATATGCGATGATCATGTTCAAGTAATAACCTAAAGAGCCATAGTATATGAATAAGGTCGAGTGTCTTATTTTAGTAATACTATTGATACGACCGACTTTGCAATAGCTACACATGATTTGATCAAAATCATTGATGTGAAGACATGTGAGTGGGGTATCTTATACAATGAGTTTGTATAATAATAGATCGCAAAATATTTAATCTATCTTTATAATTCCGTTACTTGAGAGTATTAATATTTCATTAAGATGATTATATATGACTCGATCTATGTAACGCCCCTACTTTTCTATAACCATAGCTCTTAGGGACATTACTACACATGCATGCATTCTTAGGCCAAAAGACATAAAAACGGTCTTTAAATCTCCACTGAAAACAAATTATCTTTAGGGATCCCATTTAAAACATTCAAAACATGTAAGAGAGGAAGTTTAAACTTGGCCTACTTAAAAATCCAGAAATTTAAACTTAACTTTGAAATCAGAAAACGACAACATCAGTTATTTAAGGAAAATATGCGGAAAATATGGCTATTCCCATGGTTCTGACAACGCGCCTCCGTCACTCGCCCTGCACGTCCTTGGCCTTACACAAAACATTTTTAAAAGAAATGGTGAGTATTGCAATACAATACCGATAAGTGTGTGACCTCGCTACCGAGGTTTGGGATATGCAAACACATACAATCATGACTCTTAAAACTTGTTCTAATGTACATATGTGGGACCTAAAACTTTCTCATATCATCATGACTATAATCCATGACTTCCTTTTTCTTTAAGTGGTCAATTGGTCATCCTCGAGTCATTTCATTTTGAGTCCTCACGGACCCTGTAATTATATGAGTCCTCACATGCACCCTGTATGGTTTGAGTCCCTCACAGCACCCTCTGTATAGATTGAGTCCCTCACAGACCCCTGTAAACTTGACCCATAGGGTCTCTAATGCATGTTTGACCATGCATACAATGCACTCAGGAGACCAATTTCCACATTTTTCATCAATTCATTTTATGACATACATAACATGCATGAGGTCCCATCATTCAACATGACTATAGTGCACATGCCACAAAACATTATCATTGATATGCAAATCATGACTTTTCACAACAGTTTGGAAATAACACTCTTGCATGTACTCATGAAATATTCTCATATAAAGTACTGTAATAACTACACCTGAAATACGGGAATATTCTTACTTAAAATACAAAGATATTCTCACATAAAATACTGAATTATACTCGCATAAAATATTGAGATATCTCCATGTAGCATATTAAAGTATTCTTACATAAAATATTGAATTATTCTCGCGTAAAATCATTAAATCTTTTAAAGTAAAATAACGGACTAATTTCACATAAAATAATGAAATTCGTTTTCTTTAATCCCATTTAAAAGATTCGCACAAGATCCCTTACCTTAGTTCGATTCTACTCCAAAACCTAACCCGAGCTCCTTGAGTACTCTTTTTAGTAGAACTCCGATTCACACAACAAACCGAATTTATTCTCCAAACATTCACCCAATCCATAATCGTAAAGGTACCTAACTCAAGTCCTTAAGATTTCATGCCCCGCTTACCTTAAGTTCAACGCGAAGACTTAATATTCTTTAGTTCGTCTTGACGTTTGACCTTCAATTCCGCTCCAAACTTGGTCCCTACAATTTTGCGTTAAAGCGATGAGCTTAAGTTCTCAATTAAACGCTTAGATATCCAATAGGTCACGTATAATTCTCTTTCAAATTCGAAACTTAACAAGATCGCTCACCGGCCGCAATCTCGTATCGTAAAAAGTAGTGTTGGTCGGCGTTGCAAAGTTCGACGGCGGCGGGGCGGCAGCGGCGTGATTGGAGGCGAGGAGCTCGTGACGGCGGGCGTGCGCAAGAGTTTCGGCTGCCGCGATATCGTCGGCGTCACTGAACGGTGGATCTCTCGGTGAAGCGACGCGCGGCGGCGGCTTGCGTGAGCAGTGGGGCGTCTTGGCGACGCGAGCGGCGGCGGCTTGCGTGAACGACTGGGATCTCCGGCGAAGCAAACGCGAGCGGCGGCTTGCGTGAACGGCTGGGATCTCCGGCGAAGCAGACGTGAGCGGCGTGGTTGTTGAAGTGGCTGGACGCGTGACTTCTTGAACTGGCCGGCGGGAGTTGTAGTGAGGATGGTAAATCTCGGCTAGGGCAAGGAGAAGGAGAATGAGAGGATGATGGTGCAATTAGGGTTAAGGTTTCTTTTGGTTGCAACTTAAGGAGGTTAAATACTAGGAATTAGGTCAAAAATCCAAATGTCAAATATAACCCTCATTTAGGCATTAATAACTAAAGTGCCATTGACGCTTCCTCTTCTTTTAATTTTATAAATAATTCCATCTTAAAGAGAAACAATTCACTTAAACCCACACGAAAACAAGGTCTCACTCACACCGAGCCTGATAGGATTTACTAATCCGACTTGACATAAAGATTGCTAGAACAATAAACAAGATAAACATTTAGTACCTGTGGTTGTGGTCGTCACAATCTTCCCTCCTTAAGAACTTTCGTCCTCGAAAGTTCCTATTCTTGGAATAGTTCTGGGTAATTGGCTCGTACTTTCTCTTCTCGCTCCCAGGTAGCTTCTTCCGCACGGTGGTTTTGCCACAACACCTTAACCAAGTTGATCTCACGGTTACGGAGGGTCTTTTGATCTCTTGCAATAATCTGTACAGGTCGTTCGCCATAACTCAAATCTTACGCTAATCAGAATTGGTTCAAAGTCTGGACGTGAGTCGGATCTGGGACGTATTTTCTCAACATGGAGACATGGAATACGTTATGAACTGCTGATAGAGAAGGCGGTAATGCTAGTCTGTAGGCCACCACACCGACCCTTTCTAAGATCTCAAATGGTCCTATAAAGCGCGGGCTCAATTTCCCTTTCCGACCAAACCTTAGAATCCCTTTCATTGGGGCCACCTTAAGGAAAACGTGGTCCCCAACTTCGAATTCTAGGTCCCTTCGTCTCGAATCGGCATAACTCTTTTGTCTGCTTTGGGCGGTCTGCATTCGCACCCTAATCTTTTGTATCGCACTATTAGTGACCTGTACTAATTTTGGGCCCAAGAGCTGGCGTTCACCAACCTCCCAGAAAACGGGAGTTCTACAACGTTTTCCATAAAGGGCTTCAAAAGGAGCCATTCCGATGGTCGACTGGTAACTGTTATTGTAAGCAAACTCCATCAAATGCAGATGAGTGTCCCAACCTACCTGGAAAGTCTAAGGTGCAAGCTCGTAACATGTCTTCTAAGATCTGGTTCAAGCGTTCTGTCTGCCCATCCGTCTGTGGATGAAAAGCTGTACTAAAGTTTAACTGTGAACCTAGCGCTTTCTGTAAACTTCTCCAAAAGTTGGAGGTAAAACGTGGATCCCTGTCTGAAATAATCTTGGCTGGAATCCCATGCAAACGGACTATCTCTTCCAGGTATAGCTGCGCCCACTTATCCGTAGAGTAGGTGGGTTTCCCTGGTGCGAAATGTGCTGACTTTGTTAGCCTGTCCATGATGACCCAAATCACTGAGTAACCTCGTAAAGTTAGGCGATCCGACTATGAAGTCCATAGAGATCTCTCCCATTTCCACCGAGGTACGTGTAAAGGTTGCGAGTGAGTCCTGCGGGTCTCTGTCAGGTGCCTTCACTGCCGCAAAGTCAAACACTGCTAACAAATTACGCCACGCGCGCGCTTCATGTTACACCACCAGAATGATTGTTTCAGATCTCGGTACATCTTGGTACTACCAGGATGTATAGAAAAAGGTGAGTTATGAGCCTCGACTAAGATTTCAGTCTTCAGTTTGTCGTCGTCTGGTACACATAATCGTCCCTGAAATAGTAATCCACCATCTGTGGATAGTGAAAACTCTGCCAACTCACCTGTAGTTATTGCCGTAAGCTTCTCTACTAACTGAGGGTCCCCCTGTTGAGACTCAACGATGCGTTGCCTCAAAGTCGGTTGTCTGAGCTTAATCGAGCTAAGCGTGTCGTGGTCTTCCCTACTAGTCATCGCAATTTCACTCGTGCAAACTCTGCTGTAACTCTGCTCTCTCCATCGAAACTCGTCTTTGAAGTGTGAATCGGCTTTCTACTAAGGGCATCGACCACGACATTAGCCTTACCGGGTGGTACTGAATATCTATGTCGTAGTCCTTCACTAATTCCAACCATCTGCGTTGCCTCATGTTCAACTCCTTCTGGGTGAACAAGTACTTCAGACTTTTATGATCTGTAAAAATCTGAATTTTCTCGCCATACAGGTAATGTCTCCAGATCTTTAGTGCAAAAACTACTGCCGCTAGTTCCAAGTCATGTGTGGGATAATTTCTCTCGTGCGTCTTGGTTGTCGGGATGCATAGGCTATTACCTTCTTGTCTTTGCATTATAACACACACACCAAACCTTTCTTTGAAGCATCACCAGAAAACTACAAAGCTCCTGTTCCCTCGGGATCAGTAAGAATCGGGAGTGACACCAACCTACACTTGAGTTCCTCGAAACTCGCCTCACAAGTGTCATCCCAAACAAATGGGTTACCTTTGCGCGCGTCGGTGAGTCATGGGCATGGCTATCTTGGCGAAGTCCTGCGCACGAAACGTCTATAGTATCTGCGCAAGACCCGAAAAACTACGTACCTCGTGGACTGGTCGGACGAGGCCAACTGCGTGATTTGGCTTCCACCTTTCTTTGGTCAACAGACACTCCACCGGACACCACATGCCCTAAGAAGGATACCTGCACTGAGCGAGTCGCGCCTTTCAAAATTTTGCATACAACTTATTCTCTCTCGGCGTGAGCAAAACTTTCTCGGTGCCTTTCATGATCTTCATCACATTTGGAGTATATCGAAATGTCGTCAATAAACACAATCACGAACGTATCTAGAAACTCCTTGAATAGTCGGTTCATCAAGTCCATGAAAGCGCAGGGGCGTTGGTCAAACCAAACGGCATCACCGTGAACTCGTAATGCCCATAACGTGATCTCAATCTTTGTCTTAGGAATATCTTCTTCACCGATCCTCAATCGGTGGTAGCTTTGATCTCGAGTCAATCTTGGAAAACACCGTTGCTCCTCATGCAATCGATCGAACAAATCATCTATTCTAGGAAGAGGGTATTTATTCTTGATCGTAACCTTATTCAACTCTCTCAGAATCTATACACAAAGCGCATGGACCCGCTTTCTTTTTTTTTCACAAACAACACTGGGCACCCCAAGGCGAAACGCTAGGGCGTATAAATCCCTTGTCCAATGAAGTCCTCAGAATCGTAGTTTCGAGTTCTTTCAACTCTGCGGTGCCATTCATGCGGTGCCTTGATATATCGGAGTCGTCCCTAGCTCCAATCCTATGTTAAAATCCACCTCCTCGACCGGAGGTACTCCGGGAGGTCCTCGGGAAAAACGTCTGAAATTCATTAACCACCGTACCGGCGACACCGAGATTTCCGTACACCTTGCATCTAGTATGCAAGCTAAGACGCCCAAAGCTCCCGATGTAATAACTTCCCGGCCTTAAGGCGTGAATCACCTTAGGCCTACTTCCCGCTAGGTGCCTCAAACTCAGTAACCGAGTTGGCGGGGGAGTGAACACTACCTCCTTCTGAAAACAATCAATGCAAGCATGGTTCTGCGCTAACCACCCATACCCAATATCACATCAAAGTCAATCATGTCTAAGACCACTAGGTTTATCATTAACTCATGGTCCGTGATAGTCACACTACCATCCTTGACTTTCATAGTGGCTAACAAATTTATCCTCAGAAGTGGAAAACAGACAAAGCATACATCAGAATCGTTTCTAACTCTAACTCACTTGACTCACTCAAGGATGCGAGAAATAAAAGAGTGTGAAACCGAGAATCAAATAATACGAAGGCAAGATGCCCAAGTAATGGGAGTGTACACCTAACCACGAGTCATGTGCCATGGATGCTCTTACTTGTGCTCGCATAAGCTCTTCCTTGGTGAATTACGGGCTTGGCAAAGACCCACTATTGATAACTTTGAGGTTGGCTAGCAGCAGCGGCTTGACTCGGACAACTATTAGCTCTGTGCCCTTCTTTCCCACATCCGAAGCACACTCGGACCGGGCAAACACTTACCCCAATGATGTTTACCACGCTCTTTGCATTGTGGCTTGTCTCCACCGCCGCCTCTGTCTGTTGAATCGTGGTTTCGACTTTGAACACGCACGAAAGTTTCTGGTCTATGCGGCGTCGCTGGGGCCGCCGCGAGCTTGAATTTGATCGCTCCCATTTCCTCTTCGATTTGCCATGGTGGCCGCCAGTTAGCCATTACGATGTGCGATGCAGGCTCGTACTCCAAATCAATTTCGCGCCACTCTCACCGCGGAGGCATAGTCAGGAGGTGCTAGTGCCTGTATGAAGCCTCGAACATTTTCATCCAGTCCCATAACGAAATGCTCTGTTTTCTTCGCCTCAGTGTCCACTAACTCGGGGCAAAAAGCGTGATGAGACGGGTGAATTCCCTCTCATATACCTCCCACCGCCCTCCTGCTCGCTAGTCAGTAAGATATCCGCTTGCTTCCTATAACGAGCTGCGGCAGGATAAAATTTCCGCCAGAATGCTTCCTTGAACAAGTTCCAGGTAATCGTCTCTCCGCTGGCGACTATGGTTCCCTGAGCGGACTCCCACCATAAGTAAGCGTCGTCTCTCAACATGAAGGTTGCACAAGACACCCTCGGTCCTCGGGCGGTTCATCGATCCAAAAATGGTCTCGATGGAGGACAACCATAACTCAGCCACAGTGGGGTCACTAGAAGACCCATCAAAAGATCTGGGATCATATTTCCTGAAATCCTTCAGATACCGGGACTCCAGAGTTGCATCATTCCGCCTCTGGTTTGTTTGGGCCAACTGAGTGGCTACTGTAGCTCGCACCAGAGTCTGCATAGCCTCTACCATCATAGTCATGACATTAGGGTTTCCTTGCTCCACCACTGGAGCGACTGCAGGTGCATTCTCTTGGCGATCTGGTTGGTCCTGGGGGAGATCTGGCACGGGTGGAGTAATCTCTTCCTGTTCCAGTGGTAATTCTGGTTGGGTGTTAACGTTTCCTCCTGTCCTCCGACCCCTACCACGTCCTCTACCTCTCCCTCGACCTCTAGGTGGCATTTTTGTCAGTACTACAATGCAGAGAATTTCTAACTTAGTTTTCATCACTTTCTAACTGTAAGATAGGATCACCCTTAGGGTTTAAATTCATTTACATTCACAATAGAGAATTGCATCATAATCATTTACTTCGTTTATAAATTACGAGCGTGCACAGCGGTGGCCAGGACGCGCGTTGCTCAACCATGGAACTACTCTGTGCTTACTCTCACGTAAGCAAGTCTCACGTAACCCTAAACCTAGGGCTCTGATACCAACTGTAACGCCCCTACTTTTCTATAACCATATCTCTTAGGGACATTACTACACATGCATGCATTCTTAGGCCAAAAGACATAAAAACGATCTTTAAATCTCCACTGAAAACAAATTATCTTTAGGGATCCCATTTAAAACATTCAAAACATGTAAGAGAGGAAGTTTAAACTTGGCCTACTTAAAAATCCAGAAATTTAAACTTAACATTGAAATCAGAAAACGACAACATCAGTTATTTAAGGAAAATATGCGGAAAATATGGCTATTCCCATGGTTCGACAACGCGCTCCCGTCACTCGCCTGCACGTCCTTGGCCTTACACAAAACATTTTTAAAAAGAAGGGTGAGTATTGCAATACAATACCCGATAAAGTGACCTCGCTCACAGGGTTTGGGATATGCAAACACATACAATCATGACTCTTAAAACTTGTTCGGAATGTACATATGTGGGACCTAAAACTTTCTCATATCATCATGACTATAATCCATGACTTCCTTTTTCTTTAAGTGGTCAATTGGTCATCCTGAGTCATTTCATTTTGAGTCCCTCACAGACCCCTGTAATTATATGAGTCCCTCACAGACCCCTGTATGGTTTGAGTCCCTCACAGACCCCTGTATAGATTGAGTCCCTCACAGACCCCTGTAAACTTGACCCATAGGGTCTCTAATGCATGTTTGACCATGCATACAATGCACTCAGGAGACCAATTTCAACATTTTTCATCAATTCATTTTATGGCATACATAACATGCATGAGGTCCCATCATTCAACATGACTATAGTGCACATGCCACAAAACATTATCATTGATATGCAAATCATGACTTTTCACAACAGTTTGGAAATAACACTCTTGCATGTACTCATGAAATATTCTCATATAAAGTACTGTAATAACTACACCTGAAATACGGGAATATTCTTACTTAAAATACAAAGATATTCTCACATAAAATACTGAATTATACTCGCATAAAATATTGAGATATCTCCATGTAGCATATTAAAGTATTCTTACATAAAATACTGAATTATTCTCGCGTAAAATCATTAAATCTTTTAAAGTAAAATAACGGACTAATTTCACATAAAATAATGAAATTCGTTTTCTTTAATCCCATTTAAAAAGATTCGGCACAAGATCCCTTACCTTAGTTCAGATTCTACTCCAAAACCTAACCCGAGCTCCTTGAGTACTCTTTTTAGTAGAACCTGATTCACACAACAAACCGAATTTATTCTCCAAACATTCACCCAATCCATAATCGTAAAGGTACCTAACTCAAGTCCTTAAGATTTCATGCCCCGCTTACCTTAAGTTCAACACGAAGACTTAATATTCTTTAGTTCGTCTTGACGTTTGACCTTCAATTCCGCTCCAAACTTGGTCCCTACAATTTTGCGTTCGAAACAGTAGCTTAAGTTCTCAATTAAACGCTTAGATATCCAATAGGTCACGTATAATTCTCTTTCAAATTCGAAACTTAACAAGATCGCTCACCGGGCTGCAATCTCAGCGGCTGTAAAGTAGTGTTGGTCGGCGTTGCAAAGTTCGACGGCGGCAGGGGACAGCGGCAGCCGTGATTGGAGGCGAGGAGCTCGTGACGGCGGGCGTGCGCAAGAGTTTCGGCGCTGCAGTATCGTCGGCGTCACCTGAACGGCTGGGATCTCTGGTGAAGCAGACGCGGGCGGCGGCTTGCGTGAATAATACCGGGCGTCTTGGCGAAGCGACGCGGCGGCTTGCGTGAACGGCTGGGATCTCCGGCGAAGCAGACGGGAGCGGCGTGGGTGTTGGAGTGGCTGGACGCGTGACTTCTTGAACTGGCCGGCGGGAGTTGTAGTGAGGATGGTAAATCTCGGCTAGGGCAAGGAGAAGGAGAATGAGAGGATGATGGTGCAATTAGTGTTAGGGTTTCTTTTGGTTGCAACTTAAGGAGGTTAAATACTAGGAATTAGGTCAAAAATCCAAATGTCAAATATAACTCTCATTTAGGCATTAATAACTAAAGTGCCATTGACGCTTCCTCTTCTTTTAATTTTATAAATAATTCCATCTTAAAGAGAAACAATTCACTTAAACCCACACGAAAACAAGGTCTCACTCACACCGAGCCTGATAGGATTTACTAATCCGACTTGACATAAAGATTGCTAGAACAATAAACAAGATAAACATTTAGTACCTGTGGTTGTGGTCGTCACAATCTAAATCCTAAGTAAATTATGAACTCCTACCTGTCAGAGTTTGTCCTTTGATTTGCATGAATGAGGGTGACTTTTGTCGTCGATTCAATAAACTTACCATTTTAGGGTCTTCACCAAATAGAAAGCTAGGGAAATAATCTCATAAGATGGAATTCACTTCTTCCTATACAAGATAAGTAGATGAGTTGTTCTTTAAGTGTTGATTTTGGGACTTGAACAATGAAGCCTAATGAGAGGGACTTAGATTATGGTTGGATCATGAACAAATTATTTATTAGAGGATCAATGGTGCTTAAGATGAAAGATGTAATAACAGAGATAAAACAAACTTTTGACCCAACTGTATTTACAAATAACTCGTGGAGGTTCAACATACATGTAATGATTATATCCATGGACGCAACTTGTCCTTCAAAGTATAAGAGTGCGACTCTAGGTTTATAGTAAAGTGACTTATTGTTAATGAATAAAAATTAATTAATTAAAGAGTTGAATTAATTGATTTTGTATCATTGGACCATATAATCCTTAGGTCCATTAGGTTTCCTTGCTAGCTCAAATGAACAAATAAGGATCAATTTAGTTGAAATAAAAATTTGAAATGTTCTAATATTTAATATATTATAAATATTAAATATAAAAGAGAAAAATATATTTATTGTATTTACTTAAATAATATATTTATTGTATTTACTTAAATATTAAAATCATTAATATTTAAGATATATTAAATAAAATATATTTATTAAATTTGAATTAGATTCAAATTAAGAAATAAATGTCGTAGGAGGATTTGAAAAGATTTGAATTTGACTCAAATTAGTTAGATAATATATTTTAGTATATTAGATATTAAGATATTTTATTTAATTATTCTCTCTAGGCCCTACAAATATGACCATAAGAATGAGCCAATTAGTGATTTTTTTCCACATATCTCCTCAATAGAGAATTAGAGAATTCTCTGTAAACTTCTTCCTCTCCAATCTCTTGTGGGTTTTCTTTCAGGAGGACGCTCCCATTTGTGCCACGAGGCCGAGTATTGATCTCACGGTGTGAACTTCACAGAGATTTGTGGATGAAAATTTAAATGTATCTCATACACTTTATTTCCTCCCACTCAGCACTTTAGATTAACGTGATTGGCCTAGATAAACCGACTATATTTACCTAAGTCTACCAATATAACTCTCATATTTGATTAGCCTAAGTCTATAATCAAATTATTAACTTAGGTCTATGTGAGTTTATTTAATTAACACTTAATTAACGTCACTCACGAGAAATATAACCTATGAATCTCCAGACCAAATTCACTCTCAGGTCGGTTCCCATGTAGAGGTGTTCCGCAAACCATTAGCTTAAATACCCCAACTTTAGACAAAACCTTTCTTAGACAGAGTTACTAATTAGTCACCATCAATCAGTTACGTTTGATTTCCTAATTCTAGTCTTATTAGAACTAGAAAACCTAAGTTTAATTAATTCAAGTTCTAAACCATTTAAAACTAATTAATTAACTTAGTTACATGCATTTCTATGTTATTGTGCTTGATCATTCATCACATAAATAATTAAACTATATAACATACATTAATCACATGAATAAATGCATGCCAATGCTTTTAATTTAATTAATATAACACTTATATTAATTAATTAAAACATACATTATATTATAAGTCTTATAATATAACCTAATCATGCATACTATATATTATAACACTTATAATATAAATATGATGCATGAAATGCTTAACCTAAACTGGGATTTTAAACTATATGACATACATTATGCTAATAATATTTCATACAACACTTGCATAAAATTAATAACGAATTTGACCGATTTTTGGCACCCTAGGGACATTAATTAAATTAATTAATATCAATATAACAATTATATTAATATTAATTAATAAAATTAATTAAAACTTATTTTACAAAAAAAACTAAATAAGTACATAAAAAACGGAAATAAATCGCCCATTAATGCCCCACTTGCCACTCTCGCGCGAAAATTGCTTGTGCAACTGTCCATAACGCAATGGCGTTGCAACACCGGTCTGCAACATAACCTCCTTCCGCACGCATGGCGTTGCAACACTGATGAACAACGTTACAATGTCGTGCTCTGTACGACAACACACTTTTTTGTTTTCACCCGTTTTCGCTCCGTTTCTTCACAACAACTCTTGTCACAATCGACACAGACTTACAAACTCGATTTATATAAAATAATGCTCAAAACAACGGGCCCTTACATTGATCACATCAACGAAATATGTAAATCTAAACTAAGTGCCAAGAACCGAAACATGCAATTGCAAACCAAAATATTCATCACATGAATTATTATTAAAGCAATCCACCTAATTTTAAGAAAAATCCAGAACCAACAACGAATTGTAGCGTTAGGCTCTGATACCAATTGAAGGGAATGAATTTCTCGCAGCGAAATTGCAACTGAATCGCCGTTGTTTCGTTGTTCTTCTAATTTTCTTAAAATTGAAAGAAACACTTTCTATCTAGGCTAAGCATGCAAAATTGAGAAAGAAAACATAAACTATGGTTCAAGAACCTACTTCTTGAAGAACCGTTTTTCGAGTTTTGCTTCTCCAGTCACCATCTCAACGATCCAACGAAAGTCACAAACCGATTCAAGGGGACACCTCCACTGGAGTTCTCAGGAGGATGAGGGAGAGTGGTGAGACTCCCTTTGGATTTCGAGGTGGAGAGAGTTTCGAGATTAAGAGAGAGTTGAGAGAGAGTTTGCTTTCTCTTTGGATGGAATTCCAAAAAATGAGAACAAGCCTTATGGAATGTCTCACATTCCACATATTTATTATGTGATGTGGTGGAGTTAAAATCTCCACCATTTACCATCATACCACAACTATATAATATGCCAATCATATTTGCATATCATATAATATAAGGTATCTCATACCTTATTATACAAATCACATTTGCATAATTATGGAATTTTAAATTGAATCATATTGAATTTAATTTATCTCAATCCAATTTCCCGAAATTATCCCTAATTAACTAATTAGGCTATACTATAGTTTATTATGAATCTCATTCACATTAAACTATATATTATGTCAATCATACAGCATATAAATGACATTAATACCCTTTTAATGAATTTAAAAACTTCAAATCCACTTCAAACTGTAAACCCTCATTTAGTCCAATTTGAGCCAACCGAGGGACCTAATGGACCTACAAATGATGAGCTCACATGATACAGTAACGCCCCAAAATTTCCAAGTACCTTTTAGGTTGTGATTGGAATAATTTAATGGAAATTCAATTAATTGGGCTTTGAAGTTTGTTAATTCAAGGTGAGATTGTGTTAATTGAGATATTTGGATGATTAACAGTCTTTTTAAAAACATTTAAAAGAGCCCAAGGGCATTTTTGTAGTTAAGAGTTAAAGGGAGGATATTTTTGTAATTTGGTTTAAGAGAGGGATTTAGGGTTTACCCTCTGGCACGTTTTTCAAGGGCATCATCTTCTCCCTCCTCTTCCCCTCGATCTTAAGCAGCCGAACAACCAGGAGCTCCCACCGTCTGCAACCAGCAGGGTTCGTCTGAGCTTGTCGTCTTCTGTTTGCCTTGCACTACGCTCAGTTTCATTGATTGAACCGAACCGCAACTTCGATAGTCCTTGCTAGGCTGGAGCCGAAGCCGTCATGCCTTCGTTTGAAGCCACGACCGCCGCAGATCTAGGTCATCGAAGCCACTGTCAGGGTGCTTGTAGGATTACAACACCGTATGAAAGGAGAAATCGCGTCGACTCTGTCTTCTGCACACGAATTCGCGCCGCTAGAAGTCAGTTTTTCAAGACCTTGAAGCTACCGGTTCGATTTTGGTTTGGGCTTTTGAGGTAGTTTTTGATAGGCTTTCAAAGTTCTAGGACCAGTTCTGAGTAGATTGGCATACGAGCATTCCAAAACTCGTCTTCACGTGCCGAGACGTGCCGCTGCCATCGCCGCATGCGCCGCTACCGACCGACCGTCGTTCGTCGGAGTTCGTCCGTTTTTGCCAGTTTCGATCCTCGAGTCTGTTCAAGGCTCCGTGAGTTGTAATTCGACCTAGTTATTGTCGAATTTTAAAAATAAGTTTATTATGCATGAATTAATTAGAAATTGAATGATTTTTATCGGAGGTTCGATTGTTGGGCAAACATTAGAGGAACGTTGAGTCAGAGACGAAATTTTAAGGATCTCAGAGGAACTAAAACTAAGGTAAGAGATTTCTTACAAAATAATTTGAAAAAGGGAATGTTTTTAAAGATGTATTTAAAATATGTTTTAAAGATTTACCCAAGAGGATGAATTTCAAGGACGTATTTCAATAAATGATATTCGGGGTTTTTCTTTGAACGATTTGATTTTAGAAAAGGATTTTATCTTGAAATTTGGAGAGAATTTCAAGGAATTTTAGGGTTTGAGAGAACCCTAAGAAAATGATGTTCAAAGAATTTAGAAAGGAAGTTTATCTTGGAATTTGAGAGGATTCCAGATGACTTAAGGGTTTGAGAGGACCCGAACAGAAATGATTTCAAAGTAGTTGAACATGAGTTTTGACATAGTTATGTATAGTCTATATTGAGATTTTCAGTTATGCCATTATGTTGAATATGTATCTCAACTTATAAATATATTGATGATTTATGATTGATTGACTCAAGTTTAATGTTATGAAAGTTATGCGATGATTACATGATTGATATGATTGTTGCATCATTATGAATGCATATGTACTTGTGATTGACGAATGGGACCTCATGCATATTGCATGTATATGAACATGTTTATGAATGTTGTGACAATTGGTCTCTTGAGGATTTATGCATGGTCAAACATGCATCAGAGACCCGATGGGTCAAACTTATAGGAGTTTGTGAGGGATTCAAACTTATAGGAGTTTGTGAGAGACTCAAACCTATAAGGGTCTGTGAGGGACTCAACATGAAAAGACTCAGGTAGATTCAATTGACCACGTAAAGCCGAAAAAAAAAATCATGATTTTATGAAAGAAAGTTTTAGGTCCTACTACAGAAAGTTTTATGATTTCAAAGTCATGTTTAACATTCATGTTTAAAAAGCCACGTTGCATGTGTTTGCATTTTCCAACCCCCACTTACTGGGTATTATCATAATACTCACCCCTTTACCTTATCTTTGTTCTCCTTTTAAAAATGTTTTCAGGTTAAGGCAAGGACGTACCAGGCGAGTGACAGGGATGCGCTATAGAAGCTATGGGAACCAAGTCATGATTTTCCGCATACATGATTTAGAAAGCATATTTTTAAGTGATTTTAGTTTTCTGCCTATGTAGCCTAATGATTTTAAATTGAGGTCAAAGTTAGTTATGTTTTTAAATGTTTTGTATTTATGGAATCCCAAATTAAATTTTTTTTAATTACCAAGTTTTGCTTATTTAAAGTCATTTAGGGCCTCAAATGCATGCATGATAGGAATGATTCTTAGAAAGAGAGTTTTTAAACGTAGGGTCGTTACATATATAAGATTAATTGATCAAACTCTTTGACCTAGTTAATCATAATTCATTAGCTACGGTAACACTCAACTAAAGCTCGTAACTGCACTCTCGTCATTGTAGGACAAGTGGTGTCCATCCATGTAACCAATGCCCGTGAGTCGACCCTTCATAGGTTGTTCGTACTTGATAGCACACAAAATGTACTATCCTTAGGCTTAATTACTTCTAGTTTTATAATGATTTCAAGGCTTTTACGTGTTTAAATCTCTCAATTTCAGGTTAAGAGCTTAAACAGAACAATTGGAGACATTTTGGATCACTCGGGATGAAACGAGGCTATTTGGAGCTAAAGATAACTTCAATTGGAAGTGGAAGGATCAATCCAAGCTTGAAAAGACCTGAGATGATGGCGTTGCAACACCGAGCATGCTATTTAAAGGAATTGAAGAACACTGTCGATAGCGTTGCAACGCTGCTTTCAGCGTCGCAACGCTGTCTCGATAGGAAGATGCATAGGAAGGTCGTGCAGAGGGCGTTGCAACGCCAGATCGATAGCAACGCAGGCGTTAAGGTATCGGCGTTGCAACGCTGCCGACTATTTCCATATATATCACGCGGTTAGGGTACAACGTTATAACGTTGTCCCTAGCGTTGCAACATTGTACCGTTGATGCCTATAAATATAACCTTATTTCTTCTTGCAAAGGAAACCCAATTTGATAGACTTTTGACCCTAATTTCGAAATACCCTCTGTAAGAAAAGAACAGAAAGCATTCTTGGGAGCCAAAGCATTCGCGGAGGTTCGAAATCGAAGACGAGAGCTCGGAGACGAAGGACCGACATCGACACATAAGTTTAATTTCTCTTTCTTTTAGATTGTAACACCGTTTTAAGACGTTTGCTACACGTTTAGCTTGGTTTTCATGTGATTTAGAGTAGCTAAATGTTGTAGTCAGGATTTGATTTGCATGTTAACACTTCTTTGTTATGTATTGAAGCATGTTTTGTTCTTATTTTTGGTAATTCGTTTTTTAACTCTTGATTTTGTTAGTTTAAGTGGACTCGAGAGATAAAACTTAAATTAGAGCAAAGTTGTCAAAACTCTTATAAGTCTGGCATGAGAATGATCTAGAAGTTTAAGGGAAACACATAACAAGTTGCTTAATTTCGTGCATGTTTTAGATTTCTTAAGGAGACTTAGAATTTATTGTGTGTGCGAATCTCACTAAGAATCAAGAGATTTTGTTGAGTATTCTACTTCTTGTTTATAAATTCACCACATTAGTTCATTGCATGTGTTAATTAAGTCATTAACTTGTGAAGTCAATTTCCTCTAAATCTATCAATTTGTGTCTCCACGTGTTTGTTTGTCTTTAATCTTTATTTCCATCATCTATCCATGTTATGCTACTTCAGCTAAAATTGAGAATTAGTATCTTAGTAGTTAATTAATCTAGAAACCCATTCTCGAGTATGATACTTGGACTCTTAAATCACTATACTAAAACTTGACTCGTACACTTCCGGTATTGCATTATCAAAATTATACGCAACAAGTTTTTGGTGTCATTGTCGGGGAATGACGATTATTCAGATTAATTAATATTAGGAGAAAATTTGAAACTTTTTAGACTAAAGTTTGTTTGTGTTGTCTTTCCTTATTTTTTTGTGTGTTTGTTTGTTTCCTTATTTGTTCTATTTTAGTTTTGTGTGTTTTTGAGTTTTTGTCCCCTGTTTTGGTTGTGTTGCTATTGTGTACAAGTCTTGATTTGAATTACTGATTTTTCAAGTATGACTTTGCATGATTTTGATTCTCCACCATTCTACTGTCACTCTCAGGACCCTAGGTATGTGCATTATGATTTCTCTGAATACCATATGTCTAATTTTTACCATTCTGTGCGTGAAATTGATGAAAATGATGGGAATGAGAATCCCCGCACAGCGGAAGACGATCGAATCGTCATGGTATCATCATGAAATGTACTTATTAAAATTGATCTACCTATTAGATCTAGGCTAAACATGCTAAAAAGATTACAACGATGAGGGTAACTTACTTGTTGTAGATCGATTCAGTAACCTCTCTTTGCAGATCACGAACTCTTCGCGTTCCTCGATCTCCACGAACTCTTCCCACGAACGGATCTCAAACACTACCAAAATAGATCTTCTTGGTTGTTCTCTTTTGTAGAAGGGAAGTTGGTGGGAACTTCTTTTGTGTTTTGGAAAAAGAGGAGAAATGAGAGAATGGAGAGAAAATCACTTAGCCTCCAAAGCTTAGTGTAGCTTAGGTTTTTCCCTAAAACCCATCTATCAAAGGGTTTAAATAGTGGAATGATGAAGTTCACAACTTCACATAATTACCACTTTACCACAACCATATGTTATGTAAATCTCATTCACATAATTATATAATATAAGATATCTCATATCTTATGTTGCAAATCTCATTTGCAATAATTGTGGATTTAATCAAATTGAATCACAATCAATTTATTTTCTCTTTATTAATTTCTCCAATTAGCCTTTAATTCAACAATTAGGCTAACATATAGTTTGTCATGAATCTCATTCATATTAAACTATATATTATATCATCTATATGATATGATTACTCTTACAGTGAAATTGAACACTTCAATTTCATACCAAAACATTAACCCTTCTTTTATCCCAGATTGAGACAACCAAGGGACCTAATGGACCTACAGTGACGGGCTCCAATGATCTGAGGTTAATCCGTCAAACTCTTTGACCTGGTCAACCAATATTCATTAGCTACAGTAACACTCCACTAAAGCCCAGTGAGTCAGTACTCCCATCGAGTGTAGAATATTACGTGTCCACCGATATAACCAATGCTTATGAGTCGACCCTTCACGTTGTTGTTCATAGACACGGCTGGGTCAAATTACCATTTTACCCCTGTGTCTATATCTTGTTCCTCAAGTCCCTACTGCTCCTCTAATGAACAACATATTGTGATGGTCCAACCATACACAACACCCTTCTCGGGCCAGTGAGAAGGTGGGCGCCCTTTGTCCAAGCCCTAGAGACAACACTTAAGGGAACAACCCCTCTAGTTTCCCTATAGGTGGGAACGAGTGAATTCCATCTCGCGTAATTAGGTTCCCGACTCTCTCTACTTGGTTCTCATCCCGAGAAGATAGGCATATTGGGCGAGTGGATCGGGACCACCTCACCCGTATTAATCAAAGGATGGACCACGCGCGGCGGAGTCCATGTCGCTCGAGATTCGTGTCGAGTCACTAATGGTCATCTACGAATTTATTAGTCTTTTCCATAATCGGTGTTATATCGGTAAGTTTAATAATTCACGGTCCGATCTTGTACAATCTCATTGTACAGGATGCCCCCACTCGCATGTCAACCACATGAACGAGTCAGATCACCTCGTTTGTATCTAATACAAAGCGGGTCGCATCCACAATGTATCCGAGATTAGGTCTCCAACCCCATCCTTATATCAGAGACCGTTCGGGTCATTAACTCGAACGTGATCCTCCTTGTGTGTCAACTACACACCGTTCAAGTTCTAGTTTTCTCATATATTCAATGACCCTTGAGCTTAGTTTATTGGAAAGGTTTAAAATATTTGCGAGACACAAAGTGAAGAAAATAATAACTCTTATTAATTTCAAAACAATATTTTACAAACACGAGATTAGGACAAAAATCCCAACGAAAAATTCATGTGATGGTAGTTATTTAGGCATTTGGAAACATAATTTCTCGTACCCTGACCAACATATAGAGAAATTTTCTCTTGTGGATCAATTAATGGAATATACGTTAAAGTTGAAAATAAAAAAATTGGTTCATAATTAATTAGAAAGGTTGGATAGGTTAGAGGCTAAAGTGATAGAATTTTGAGAAATAGTACAGGAAAAAGCTCATTATCTCAATCAACTGGTAATTTCTCTTATGGCCTTACAGGAACAATTTCTTATTCTTACCACTGAGGAGGTGTCACCTAGGAGAACTTATTAATACGATAGTGAAAATGAGTTGGAGACTGAAACACACAAGAGACAGGTTTGTGAGGTAGACAATGGTACTACAATCACTTCCACGGAGGAAATTCAGGTGATAGAGTTCGAGGCTAAAAAACCCTTTTCCCTTTTATCTCCAGAATTTTCCTTTAATCTTAATAACCATTTGTCTTATACTCACGAGTCTTGTTTTTATTTTTCTTCTTTCCGTTCATTAAACAAAAGTACCATCAATTTTCTTTCAGGTGCCCAAGAGAAACAAGATAGCCTTTTAGACTTAGAAGGCTATATCAATTCAAGCAATAAGGGCCCGAAGAAATATGAGCAGTTTTACGTGCCTTGACGCCAATCATGAGTCACAGTCTAGCTAAAGACGTTAAAGAAAGTGATTCTAGGGAGGCAACCCAAGCTTTACATTTTGGTTTTTTCTGTTTTTTATTTGTTTGTTTTCAGTCTTTAGTTCACTTACTAGTTTGTTTGTTTTGCCTGTAGGTTGTGAAGATGTCTTCATTCGTTGAAATCCATGCTCCCGTTCTGAGGAACTCTAGCACACATGCTTTGGCTGTCCAAAGAATTCAGAAAATAATAAAGATCTCCATAACTCAGGACAGTATTGTTCACTTTTACCCTTATACTTGCTTTGTGCTTACTTTTGCAAACATTGGGGACAATGTTTAAGCTTGGGGGTGGGATGTTGTTTATCTATTGTAACTGTCCTGAGTATGTGTTGAATTGATTTTTTGCATAAGTATGATTATGATAGCCTAGGATGATAATTAATTGAAAATTTTTGGCAATTCGGTTGAAAGTTGAGAGCATGATATGAATTTGAGTTAATTTAAAAATTTTCTTGAGTTTTTCCTGCACTATTATGCACATAGCCTGTGTTCCTGTAGTTTTGAAATGCTTAGAACAAAGTTATTAGACTTAGAAATTTAATCTCACCTCGATAGATCTAAGAACTGATTTGAGAGTTAAACTGCAGGATAGGGTGAATGACAATATGAAGTGCATGATCTGTATACTATGTGGAATAGTTTATTTTTGTTGTTTGTTTGCTAAAGAAAAAAAATTCGTGAGGGAAAAAAGAGCTACCTTCACTGTGATCAGTTACGCCACTCATTGAGCGAGTGCTCTGGGTAAGGGACCCTGCAGTGAATGTGTGAAAGCTAGTGTCCTTACAAAAAAAAGAAGAAAATAGAAAAAGTGATAAAAAGCGATTAAGTGCGGAGTAAAGTTGTTTATTACTTGAATGTGGGGAGGCTTAGAGATTAGTAATTATGACTAGTGTAGGAAGAGTTGAATAAAGATCCTAATAAAATTGATCCGGGCTTAGTAAAAATGAAAAGAACATAGGCTAAGCACACACACACGTAGGAACACTTAGGAAAAGTTTTAAATTGTTTGTTGAAGGTTTATGTTTGAGTGTTTTATGTGTTTGCCAAATTTTCTCTTCAATCTTTGAGGCTTGAATCAAATGTATGTATAAGAACAATCTAATGTCTAATTCTGTTTTGTCTCGGGACTAGCAAAAGTGTAAGTTTGGGGGTGTTTGATAGCACACAAAATGTGCTATCCTTAGGCTTAATTACTACTAGTTTTATAATGATTCCAGGGCTTTTACGTGTTTAAATCACTGAATTTCAGGTTAAGAGCTTAAACAGAACAATTGGAGACATTTTGGATCACTCGGGATCGAAACGAGGCTATTTGGAGTTAAAATAACATCAATTGGAAGTGGAAGGATCAATCCAAGCTTGAAGACCCGAGATAATGGCGTTGCAACGTCGAGCATGCTATTTAAAGGCATTGAAAAATAATGTCGATAGCGTTGTAACGCTGCTTTGCAGAGTCGCAACGTTGTCTCGATAGGAAGATGCATAGGAAGGTCGTGCAGAGGGCGTTGCAACGATGTCTTGCAGCGTCGCAACGCCAGATCGATAGCAACGCGCGTGTTAAGGTAGCGGCGTTGCAACGCTGAGCTGCCGACTATTTCCATATATACCACGCGGTTAGGGTACAACGTTGCAACGCTGTCTCTAGCGTTGCAACGCTATACCATTGATGCCTATAAATATAATCTTATTTCTTCTTGCAAAAGAAGTCGAATTTGATAGACTTTTGACCCTAATTTCGAAATACCCTATGTAAGAAGAGAAAAGAGAACATTCTTGGGAGCCAAAGCATTCGTGGAGGTTGGAGATCGAAGACGGGAGCTTGGAGATGAAGGACCGACATCGACACATAAGTTTCATTTCTCTTTCTTTCAGATTGTAACACTGTTTTAAGACGTTTTCTACACATTTATCTTGGTTTTCATGTAATTTAAAGTAGCTAAATGTTGTAGTTAGGATTTGATTTGCATGTTAAGACTTATTTTCTATGTATTGAAGCATGTTTTGTTCTTATTTTTGGCAATTCGTTCTTTAACTCTTGATTTTGTTGGTTTAACTGAACTTGAGAGATAAAACTTAAATTAAAGCAAAGTTGTCAAAACTCTTAGAAGTCAAGCATGAGAATGACCTAGAAGTCTAAGGGAAAAAAGTTGATTAATGTCGTGTATGTTTTAGATTTCTTAAGGAAACTTAGAATTTATTGTGTGTGCGAGGCTCACTAAGAATCGAGAGATTTTCTTGAGTATTCTACTTCTTGTTTATAAATTCATCACATTAGTTCATTGCATGTGTTAATTAAGTCATTAACTTGTGAAGCCAATTTCCTTTAAGTCTATCAATTCGTATCTCCACGTGTTTGTTTGTCTTTAATCTTTATTTCCATCATCTATCCATGTTATGTTACTTTAGCAAAAATTGAGAATTAGTATCTTAGTAGTTAATTAATCCAGAAACCCATTCCCGAGGACGATACTTGGACTCTTAAATCACTATACTAAAACTTGACCCGTACACTTGCGGTATTGCATTATCAAAATTATATGCAACAGTAGTCATAGCTTGGCTGAATTACCGTTTTACCCCTATGTCTACCTATTGTTCCTTAAGTCCCACTACTCCTCTAATGAATAACTTTGTTGCATGGTCCAACCATAAACAACATCCCTCTCAGGCCAGTGAGATGGTGGGTACCCATTGTCCTAGACCTGGAGACAACACTTAAGGAACAACCCATCTAGTTTTCCTAGCTCGGCAACGAGTGAATTCCTTTGTGTGTAGTTAAGTTCCCAACTCTCCACGTGGTCCGGTCCCAAAGAAGATAGACATATTAGGTGAGCGACTCAGACCATCCTCACCCGTACTAGTCAAAGGACAGACCCCCGCAGACAAGAGTTCGTAACACACTCAGGATTAAGGACGAGTCACTAATGGTCATCTACGATGTTATTAGTCCTATACTGTTAACGATGTTACATCAGTAGGTCTAATAATTCACAGTCCGGTCTTGTACAATCTCATTGCACATGATGCCCACACTCGCATGTCAACCATATGAACGAGCCGGATCACCTCATTTGTATCTAATACAAAGTGGGTCGGATCCAAAGTGTTACCAGGATGAGGGTTCCCAACCCTATCTGTATATTGTAGACCGCTCGGGTCATTAACTCGAACGTGATCCTCTTCGTGTGTCCACTACACAACGTTCAAGTTCTAGTTCTCTCAAATAATATGACCCTGGAGCTTAGTTTATTAGATCATGTTTATAAAATGCGAGATACAAAGCTTGATAAATAAACAACCTTTATTTATTAAAACAACTGTATTACAAACTACACGAGATTAGGGAATGCACCGCAACAAAAGGTTGACTCACGGACATTGGTTAAATCAATGGACACAACTTGTCCAACAGTGTGGAGAGTGCTCCTACGAGTCTATACTGGAGTAACTCCTAGTTAATGAATGTTGATTAACAGGATCAAAGAGTTTAATCAGTTAATCTCGTATCATTATTGCTTATGATCTGTAGGTCCATTAGGTCCCTCGGTTGGCTCAATATGGAATTAATGAGGGTATAAAGTTTTGGAATGAATTTGAACTGTTCAAATTCAGGTAAAGGGACTTTATGTCAATTTTATGTGATATGATTGGTATAATATATAGTTTAATGTGAATATGATTCATAATAAACTATGTTATTGCCTAATTAGGGAATTATGGCATAATTAGAGAAATTATGAATATGATTCAATTTATTTCCACATTATGCAACTGTGATTTGCATAATAAGGTATACGATACCTTATATTATGCATTAATGCAAATTTAACTTGCATAATGCATAATTGATGGAATTAGTGGGATAATGGGTGGGGAATTTCTCTCTACCTTCATCCACTATAAATAAGTGCATTTAGATGAATTTTGTAACCATGCTATCTCATTTTTGGAATTGAGAACTCCAAAGTAATGCTTATCTCTCAAATTTTCTCCCTAGAATTCTCTTTCCCAAAAAGGATCCCACAATCTTCCCTCACATAGAGAACAACCGAGAAGACTCCTTGGAGGTGTCTAGTTCATGTTTTTGGTTCGAGATTTTGTAGAGGTCGTAGAGATCGCGGGAGGGATTACAAGAAGAACTCAGTTCTTCAAAGGTAATTATCTGATCCCCTAAATGCTTAGCCTAGTATGCATGTTTTGAGTTTAATTCTTGCAACGTAATCGAGAGCACGCGATTCAATTTGCTTCCGCTGCGGGATTTGATCCCTTCACTCTTTTCTCTAAAAAAATACTCAATATGCGACACAAGTCTTCTGCCTTTATCAAGTCTAGTCGTTGGAGTCGAAAAACACTTCCACTATTAAAAGATACACGCAAAAAACAATTGTAACATATATAAATATATATAAGTTTATTCTTCCATTAACCTATGCCCATGATGGGCTTTTTATTTTGTTTCCACATAAAAGTTCAACAATCTCTCACTTGGAAATAAAACGACGATCTCACCTCCCACTACAACGAAACTTATCAACTTGGTAAACTCCAAGGCACAACTTGTTGGGATTTATGCCCTAAAACTCGTAGTTTGTAAATAATGTTCAAATTATCAATAAAGAGTTATTACTATCAATAAAGGTTATTGTTCATCATTATTTTCTCTCTAGCATTTTATTAACCCGAAATCCAATAAACTAACATCCAAGGTTGTAACATGTCTCTTGAACTGAATGTAGTGTACATATAAAGGATCTCAGTTCGAGATACAACCTAAAGAGTCTATGAAAGATTTGGGAGAGGCGTAGTATGTTCTTGGGATTCAAATTTTCAGGAATCGCAAGAATAGAACGCTAACTTTGTCTCAAGCATCCTTTATCGACAAGATGTTGATCCGATATTCGATGTATAATTCGAAGAGGGGTTTATTACCGTAGGCATGGAATTCATCTATGTAAGGAAGAGTGTCCTAAGACACCTCAAGAAGTTGAGGATATGAGGCGCATTCCCTATGCCCCGACAATAGGTAGCTTAATGTATTCTATGCTTTGCACGAGGCCAGACATTTGTAATGCAGTGGGAATTGTCAGTAGGTACCAGTCCAACCCAGGGTTAGACCACTGGACCACAGTTAAAAACATCCTCAAGTATCTCAGGAGAACGAGGGACTATACGCTTGTGTATGGGTCTAAGGATTTGATCCTTACAGGATACACTGATTCTGATTTTCAGACCGATAAGCATTCTAGGAAATCTATATCGGGATCAATTTTCACCTTTAACGAGGGAGCAATTATATGATGTAACATCAAACAAGGATGCATCGTTGACTCCACTATGGAGGCAGAGTATGTAGCTGCTTGTGTAGCAGCTAAAGAGGTTATTTGGCTAAGAAAATTTCTTACTGATTTGGAAGTTATTCTAAATATGGAATTTCTCATCACCTTATACTGTGACAATAATGGTGTCGTAGCCAGCTCAAAGGAACCTCGTAGCAACAAATGAGTGAAGCACATAGAGAGGAAGTATCACCTGATACGGGAAGCTAGTGCAACGAGGAGATGTAACGGTCACGAAGATCGCTTCGGACCACAACATAGTTGATCCGTTTACAAAGACTCTCAACTAGGTCTACGAGACATGTACATAGGATAATATAGGACAAATGGGAGATATGTAATGGGTATATGGATGCCCTAGTTTATTGTATTTTGTATTTCTGTAACCACGCTTTTAGATTGTAATGTACCCCACTAGAGTTTTAGTTCAAGTGGGAGTTTGTTGGGATTTATGCCCTAAAACTCTTGGTTTGTAAATAATGTTCTAATTATCAATAAAAAGTTATTATTTTCATTAAAGGTTATTGTTTATCATTATTTACTATCTAGCCTTTTATTAACCATAAATCCAATAAACTAACATCCAAGGTTGTAACATGTCTCTTGAACTGAATGTAGTATACATATAAATGATCTCAGTTCGAGATATAGCCTAAAGGGTCTATAGTAAGGGGATAAGTCTTGGGTACCTTACCTTGGTAATACTATGGATATGGCCCACTTTGTCTGTGATACAAACATAGTGATCCTAGCGTGTTCGTGTAGACTACATGTGAGTAGGGATATCCTATATGATCAGATTGCATAAGACTGGACCACGAAATAGTAACCACTAGGTGTAACTCCATTGAGTTAGTCACTAGGATGACTTGGGCAACTTGATCTCAATCTTGAGCAGGTTATGAACTCCTATTTGCGAGGGATTGTCCTTTGACTAGTATGGGTGAGAGTGGCCCGAGTCGTCGACTCAATAAGCCTATCTTCTTAAGGGACAAGACCGAGCAGGCAGCTGGGGACTTAACCTAGCAAGATGAAATTCACTTCTTTCCACCCATTAAGGTAAGTAGATGAATGTTTCCTTAAGTGGTGTCTTTAGGACTTGAACAAAGCACCCAACCCTCTCATTGGCTCGAGAGCGACTTCTGCTTGTTGGTAGGACCAAGAAGAAATTGTTCATTAGAGGAGCACTGGGACTTAAGGTAAAATATGTAACCCATGGGTAGGTAATTCGACCCAGTTAGTGTTGCGAATTTTTGTGAAGGATTGACTTGTTGTTATTGGTCAATATCCGTGAACACAAAAATGTTGGGATTTATGCCCTAAACTTGTGTACTTTTGATCAATTAAATAAAGTGTTATTTGTTTTGATAGAATTACAGTCTTGCTTTATAAATCCAATAAACGAAGCTCCAAGGTTATAACATTTATCTTGAACATCAGTGTAGTAGACACTATTTGGGTTGAATTCAAGAATATAACCTAAATAGTCTATGGTATAAGAATAAGGTGTGAAACCTCATTCTGGTAACACTATGGATGCGACTCACTTTGTAATTTGTATGAGGTAATCCAACTCATTCATGTAGTTGACATACGAGTGGGGGCATCCTGTATGAAGAGTTCATACAAGACTGGATCGCAAATTATTAGTCTAACCAGTGTAACACCGTTAACAGGATAATACTAGTAATTTATAGATGGTCATTAGTGACTCGACCTGAATCCTGAGCAAGTTAAAAACTCCTGCTTATAGAGGTTTGTCCTTAGACTAGTATGGGTGAGAGTGGCACATGGCCGACTCTCAATAAGCCTACCTCCTCGTGGGCAGAACCTTGTTGTAGGTAGCTGGGAACTTAACTGTGCAAGATGGAATTCACTCATTCCTATACTAAGGAATTAGATAGGTTGATCAATTAAGAACTGACTCCAGGTCTTGAACAACGGGGCCCCGCCCTCTATGAGGGTATGAGTCTAAGGTAGGACCTTAGACGTGTTGTTCATTAGAGGATCAGTGGTGCTTAAAGAACAAAGAGGTAATCATAGGGGTAAAACGGTAATTTGATCCAGCTATAATTACGAACAACCTGTGAAGGGTCGACTCATGGGTAGTGACTATATCAGTGGACACAATATTATCTACAGTGAGGAGAGTACAACTACAAATCTATAGTGGAGTGACTTATGGTTAATGAATATTGATTAAATGGATCAAAAAGTTTGATCAGTTAATCTCACATCATTGGAGCTCATGAACTGTAGGTCCATTAGGTCCATCCGTTGGCTCAATATAGAAATATTGAGGGTATAAAGTTAGGAAGGAAATTGAAGTGTTCAATTTCATACATAAGGTGTTATATCAATTATATATGATATAATTGATGTAATATATAGTTTTAATGTGAATTAGATTCATATATAAACTATATACTACAGAGAGTATAAAAGAGGGGTAGGATGGTCATTTCCATCCTATTCCCCTATATATATAGTTGCATGAGATGCAACTAGGTTAAGTGATTTCCAAGCATTTGTTGTGTTGTTGGAAAAGTTCCACGACAACAAACATCTCTCTCACAAAACACCTCACCTCTCCTAAAGGGAACCCACCTTCCTCCCTCACCTAGAGAACAACGGAGAAGATCCGGTGGTAGTGTCGGTGTTCATACGAGTTCGCGTTGCTATGATCTCGATCGTGAGAGAGGAGGAGCACTTGAAGAAAGGTTCTTCAAAGGTAACTTACATGTTGTTCATTATGTTTATATGCTTAATCTAGTGCTTTATGTTCTTGAATTAAATCGTTGTAACTAAATCAAGACTGTGCGATTCACAGTCGCTTGCGCTGCGGGACTACGATTCCCTTCAATTGGTATCAGAGCCCAATTGCGTTCTTGATTTATTTTCTGGATTTTTCAAGAACAAGGTGGGATTTACTGTTTTTGCATGAGATGTATGAACGATTTTTGCAAAATTGTATGGTTTCAATTTTTGCACTTAGATTCACAATTTCCAATGAATCGTTCAATGTAAGGGTCCGGTGTTTTGGCCATTTTTAATTGTAAATCGAGTCTGTAAGTCCGTGTCGATCGAGGCAAAGTGGTTGCTGAGAAGATCGGAGAAAAAATGAGCAAGGAATAGCGGATTCCATGTGTGTGTCTGGGTGCAGCGTTGCAACGCTGTTCATTGGTGTTGCAACGCTGCGCTTGCGGAAGGAGACGACAGCGTTGTAACGCTGCTACCAGCGTTGCAACGCCAGAGACGTTTCATGCAAAGCAGCAACGGGCAAAAACATTTTTTTTAATTATATATTAATGATAAAAACGTTTTATATTTAATTTATATTTAATTAATTAATTTTAATTAATATAATTAGATTATATTAATTAAAATTAAAATTAGGGTGCCAAAATTGGTCTAATTTTTCTATTTTTATTGTGTAATTATTGCCATGCAAAATGTATGCTTTTATTTTAGAAGTCCCACCTTAGGTTAAGCATTTTCATGCATCATTTATAATATAAAGAGTTATATTATATAGTTTGCATGATTAATTAATATAAAGTTGTTATATTAATTTATGGACAACATTGACATGCATTATATATCATGAGATGATTATGCTATGAATGTCTTCTTATTAATGTGATGAATGATTAAGCACTATAACATAGCATGCATGTCACCTAAGGTTAATTATTAATTTTAAAGTGTTTAGAACTTGGAAATAATAGACCTAAGGTTATCTAGTTCTAATTAGATTAGAATTAGGAACCAAGTAATTTATAAGCTATGATTAAAAGAGGAACTCTGTCTAAGGAAAGTTCTGTCTAGGCTGGGGTATTTAAGCTGACGGAAATGGAACACCCCTACTTGGGAACTGACCTGGGAGTGAAATTTAATCAGAGAGTTTTATAACTTACAGTAGCGTCAGCGAGTTTGTTAAGGGGTTAATAAACTAGAAATCCTACGTTTAATATAAGGAGTTATATTAACAAACTTAGGATAAAATCAATATAAGAGTTATATTGATAGAGTTAGGTAAAACCATTAGCTGGGTTTTAGCCTAAGTAAGATTCCTATAATTTTAAAGTATTTAGTGGGAGGAAAGAGTGTATGAGATACATATTTTTTTCACCTACGCCATCTCCGAGAAGTTCACACCGTGAGACTCATACTTGACCTCGTGGCGCAAAAGGGGCGTCCCCCTTCGGAAGGTGTTTGTATGAGTGAATATCAAGGTGAATGGAGAGGATACTTATAGTGAGTGGGAGCAGGTTCAATGAAAACAAAACCTACGGTCTCTTTTGTCAGTTTACACCGTTAGACCACTATGGTCAACCTTCTAGTTTGGCTCGGACCGCACAATCCCTTCTGGAGGGCTTGATCATAGGGATCGAACACGATGAGACACCCGAAAGGGATAAAGATATCCTCAGACTTTTTTTCAATCTAGTCCTCCCTTCGACGGATTTTATTGGATGGAGACTCTGGGATCTAAAGACAGAGGGTTACACTCACGGGGTACATAAGTTGTGTATGTATCCTGACAGAAAAAATGGTAACTAAAACCTATAGGAATAAGAGTTATTCTGGTATTAGGTTTTGGTCAAGAGTGTCTTGATCTAGAGGGGGAGTGTTTTTTATTACCCTTCGGTGTCATACATTCTAAACCTTTGGAGTATCATTGCAAATTATAAATGGCATAGAAATCATTTGATAATTAGCTAAAACATGATTGGATTAGAGTTATAGCAAGAAACACATACAACTTTATTTGTAAATTTTTCAGCAAAAATGTCTAGCTCTATAATTTCCTTATTAGGTGCGAAAAAGTTAACCGGAGAGAATATGATGACATGGAAAACAAACTCAACACTATATTGGTAGTGGATGATCTGAAGTTTGTGCTAACTGAGGAGTGTCCTCAGGTGCTAGGCTCGAATGCGTCACGAAATGTTCGTGATGCATATGATCGATGGATCAACGCCAACGATAAGGCCAAGGTCTACATGCTGGCAAGTATGTCTGACATATTAGCCAAGAAGCATAAGGGCATGATTACCGCCAAGGAAATCATGGATTCTATGCAGGGTATGTTCGGAAAACAGTCCACACATGCCCGACATAATGCCCTGAAGTACATATTTAACTCGAGGATGCCAGAGGGTACATCTGTTCGGGATCATGTCCTGGATATGATTGTGGACTTTAACATCGAGGAGTCGAATGGTGCTTCCATCGATGAGTCGAACCAGGTCAGCTTCATTCTGGAAAGTCTTCCAGATAGTTTCCTGCAGTTTAGAAGTAATGTTGTTATGAACAAGCTTACTTTTAATCTTACCTCCCTTCTGAAGGAACTCCAAACCTTTCAGTCTTTAATGAAAATTCAGGGATCGAAAGGTGAGGCAAATGTTGCCAGTAGGAGTTACCATAGAGGTTCGACCTCTGGGACAAAAATAGTGGCTTCATCTTCTTCTAACCTGAGAGGAAAGAAGAAGAACATGAAGAAGGTTGGTAAAGGGAAACAAGATGAAAAAATTGCCGACCAGAAGGGCAAGAAAGTCAAAGACGTTGCTGACAAAGGAAAGTGTTTCCACTGCAACGGAGACGGGCATTGGAAACGGAAGTGTCCAAAGTACATTGCAGAAAAGAAGAAGGAAGGTAATATGATTTACTTTGCCTAGAAACATGTTTAGTGGATAATGATAAAACACCTTGGATACTTGATTCTGGCGCCACTTGTTGGGATTTATGCCCTAAACTTGTGTAATTTTGATCAATTAAATAAAGTGTTATTTTTTTTGATAAGATTACAGTCTTGCTTTTATAAATCCAATAAACTAAGCTCCAAGGTTATAACGTTTATCTTGAAATCAGTGTAGTGGACACTATTTGGGTTGATTTAAAGATTATAACTTAAACAGTCTATGGTATAAGAATAAGGTTGGAAACCTCATTCTGGTAACACCATGGATGCGACCCACTTTGTAATTAGTACAAATGAGGTAATCTAACTAATTCATGTAGTTGACATGCGAGTGGGGGCATCCTGTATAAAGAGTTCATACAAGACTGGATCGCAAATTATTAGTCTAACCAGTATAACACCGTCAACAGGATAAGACTAGTAATTTATAGATGGTTATTAGTGACTTGACCTAAATCCTAAGCAAGTTAAGAACTCCTGTTTATAGGGGTTTGTTCTTAGACTAGTATGGGTGAGAGTGGCCTGTAGCCGACTCAATAAGCCTACCTTCTCAGGGACAGAACCTCGTAGGTAGTTAGGAACTTAATTGTGCAAGATGGAATTCACTCATTCCTCTACTGAGGAATCAGATAGGTTGTTCCCTTAAGTGACTCCACGTCTTGAACAACGGGGCCCCGCCCTCTATGAGGGTATGAGTCTAAGGTAGGACCTTAGACTTGTTCATTAGAGGATCAGTGGTCTTAAGGAGCAAAGAGGTAATCATAGGGGTAAAACGGTAATTTGGCCCAGTTGTGATTACGAACAACCTGTGAAGGGTCGGCTCATGGGTAATGATTATATCAGTGGACACAATAATATCTACAAAGGAGAGAGAGTGCAAACTACAAGTCTATAGTGGAGTGACTTGTAGTTAATGAATATTGATTAACTGGATCAAAGAGTTTGATCAATTAATCTCACATCATTGGAGCTCATGATCTATAGGTCCATTAGATCCCTCCGTCGGCTCAACATGGTAATATTGAGGGTATAAAGTTAGGAGTGAAATTGAAGTGTTCAATTTCATACATGAGGTGTTAATTATATATGATGTAATTGATATAATATATAGTTTTAATGTAAATTAGATTCATATATAAACTATATACTAAAGAGAGATAAAAGGAAGGGTAGGATAGTCATTTCCATCCCCTATATATATGGTTGCATGAGATGCAACTAGGTTAAGTTTTGGACAAGCCTCCTTGTTGTGTTGTTGGAAGAGTTCCAAAACACAAATCTCTCTCAAAATACCTCACGTCTCCTAAAGGGAACCCACCTTCCTCCCTCACCTAGAGAACAACGGAGAAGATCCGGTGGTCGTGTCTTCGTGCGATGGAGTTCTTATTGCTGAGATCGTGACCGTGGAGAGAGGAGCACTTGAAGAAAGGTTCTTCAAACGTAAACTTCTTGTTGTCCATTTCTGTATTTTATGCTTAATCTATGTTTTACGTTCTTGAATTTTCCATTGTAACTAAATCAAGAGGGCGCGATTCGCAATCGCTTCCGCTGCGGGGACTTTGATTCCCTTCAATTGGTATCAGAGACTCATTGTGTTCTTGATTTATGTTCTAGATTTTTTCAAAGAACAAGATGGGATTTACTGTTTTATGCATGAGATGTATGAACGGTTTTTGTAAAATTAGATGCTTTCAATTTTCGCACTTAGATTTACAATTTCCATTGAAATGTTCAATGTAAGGGCCCGGTGTTTTATACAAATTTAATTGTAAATCGAGTTTGTAATTCCGTGTCGATCGAGGCAAAGCGGTTGCTGAGAAGATCGGAGCGAAAACGAGCAAGGAATGGAGATTCCTATGGTTGTTCTGTGAATGGCGTTAACGCCATCGCATTGCTGCGCGGCGGCGGAGAAGAAGACGACGCGTTACAGTAACGCCTTTTCGACATTGCAACGCCGACGTAAGATGACAAAAGCAGCGTTGCAACGCTGTTATCAGCGTTGCAACGCCGAAGCCGTTTCATGCGAGGAGCAACGGGCAGAAAACGGAATTTTATTAATATATTTATTTATAAAAACGTTTTATATTTAATATATTTAATTTTAATTAATATAGTTAGATTATATTAATTAAAATTATTTCTAGGGTGCCAAAATTGGTCTAATTTTTGCTATTTTAATTATGCAATTGTTGTGTAATTATTGCCATGCATAGTGTATGCTTGTATTTTAGAAATCCCACCTTAGGTTAAGCATTTTCATGCATCATTTATAATATAAGGAGTTATATTATATAGTTTGCATGATTAATTAATATCAGGTTGTTATATTAATTTTTGGACAGCATTGACATGCATTTTCTTTCATGAGATGAATATGCTATGAATGTTTTATTATTCATGTGATGAATGATCAAGCACTATAACATAGTATGCATGTCACCTAAGGTTAATTATTAGTTTTAAAGTGTTTAGAACTTGGAAATAATAGACCTTAGGTTATCTAGTTCTAATTAGATTTGAATTAGGAACCAAGTAATTTATAAGCTATGATTAAAAGATGAACTTTGTCTAAGGAAAGTTCTGTCAGTTAAGGTTTGTATTTAAGTCGACGGAAATGGAACACCCCTACCTCTGAACCGGCACAGGAGTGAAATTTAATCGAGAGTCTTATAAGTTACAATGAAGAGTCAACGGGTTTTATTAAGGGGTTAATAAACTAGAAATCCTAGGTTTAATATAAGGAGTTATATTAACAAACTTAGGATAAAATCAATATAAGAGTTATATTGATCATCAATATAAGAGTTATGTTGATAGAGTTAGGTAAAACCATTAGACAGGTTTTAGCCTAAGAAAGATTCTTATAGACTTAAAGTATTCAGTGGGAGGAAAAGTGTATGAGATACATATTTTTCCACCTACGCTATCTCTTGGAAGTTCACACCGTGAGACTCATACTTGGCTTCGTGGCGCAAACGGGAGCGTCCCCCCTTCGGATGGTGTTTGTATGAATCAATACCAAGGTGAATGGAGAGGGTACTTATAGTGAGTGAGAGCAGGTTTAGTGAAAACAAAACCTACGATCTCTTTGTCGGTTTACACCGTTAGACCACTATGGTCAGCCTGCTAGTTTGGCCTGGACAAGACAATCCCTTCGGAGGGCTTGATCATAGGGGATCTAACACAGTAGACACCCGAAAGGGATAAAGATTTCCTTAGACTATTTTCCAATCTACTCTCCCTTCGGCGGATTTTATTGGATCAAGACTCTGGGATCTAAAGACAATGGGTTACACTCACGGGATACATAAGTTGTGTATATATTCAGACCGAAAAATGGTAACTAAAACCTATAGGAATAAGAGTTATTTTGGTGTTAGGTTTTGGTCAAGAATGTCTTGATCCAGAGGAGGAGTGTTTTTGATTACCCTTCGGTGTCATACATTCTAAACCTTTGGAGTATCATTGCAAATTATAAATGCCTAGGAATCATTTGATAATTAGCTAAAACATGATTGGATTAGAGTTATAGCAAGAAACTCATACAAGTTTGTTTGTAAATTTTTCAGCAAAAATGTCTAGCTCTATATTTTCCTTATTGGGTGCGGAAAAGTTAACCGGAGAGAATATGATGACATGGAAAAACAAACTCAACACTATATTGGTAGTGGATGATCTGAAGTTTGTGCTAACTGAGGAATGTCCTCAGGTGCCAGGCTCGAATGCATCACGAAATGTTCGTGATGCATATGATCGATGGATCAAGGCCCATGATAAGGCCAAGGTCTACATGCTGGCAAGTATGTCTGACATATTAGCCAATAAGCATGAGGGCATGATTACCGCCAAGGAAATCATGGATTCTATGCAGGGTATGTTTGGACAACAGTCCACACAAGCCCGACATAATGCCCTAAAGTACATATTCAACTCAAGGATGCCAGAGGGTACATCTGTTCGGGATCATGTCCTAGATATTGATGGTACACTTTAACATCGTGGAGTTGAATGGTGCTTCCATCGATGAGTCGAGCCAGGTCAGCTTCATTCTGGAAACCCTTCCAGATAGTTTCCTGCAGGTTAGAAGTAATGTTATTATGAACAAGCTTACTTTTAATCTTACCTCCCTTCTGAATGAACTCCAGACCTTTCAATCTTTGATGAAAATTCGAGGATCGAAAGGTGAGGCAAATGTTGCCGATGGGGAGATATCACAGAGGTTCGACCTATGGGACAAAAACAGTGGCTTCATCTTCTTCTAACCTGAGAGGTAAGAAGAAGAACATGAAGAAGGTTGGTAAAGGGAAACTGGCTGATAAAGCTGCCGCCCAGAAGGGCAAGAAAGTCAAAGACGTTGCTGACAAAGGAAAGTGTTTCCACTACAACGAAGACGGGCATTGGAAACGGAACTGTCCGAAGTACATTGCAGAAAAGAAGAATGAAGGTAAATATGATTTACTTTTCCTAGAAGCTTGTTTAGTGGATAATGATAAAATAGCTTGGATACTTGATTCAGGCGCCACTAATCATGTTTGTTCTTGTTTTCAGGGAATTGATTCCTGGCAGCAGCTACAGCAAGGAGAGATAACACTCCGGGTTGAAAATGGAGAAGTTGTCTCAGCTGTAGCAGTAGGCACAATGAAGCTTTATTTTGGCAAGAAATATGTATTGTTGATCAACATTTTAGTGATACCAAGGTTTACTAGAAACCTTATTTCCATTTCTTGCCTTATTGAACAATGTATTTCTGTTTCCTTTTCTATGAATAAAGTATTTATTTTGAAGAAAGGTTTAGAAATATGTTCAGCTTCATTAGAGAACGGATTGTATGTTTTAATGCCTAATTAAGTCAAAATGGTTTTGAACACTGAATTATTTAAAACTGCAAACGCACAAACTAAGAAACGAAAAATTTCTCCTAAAGAAAATGCTCATCTTTGGCATCTAAGATTGGGTCACATTAATCTCAATAGGATTGAGAGATTGGTAAAGAACGGACTTCGAAACGAGTTAGAAGAAAATTCCTTGCCAGTATGTGAATCCTGCCTAGAAGGCAAGATGACTAAAAGATTTTTTAGTGGAAAAGGTTATAGAGCAAAAGATACTCTAGAGCTTATACATTCAGACCTTTGTGGTCCGATGAATGTTAAAGCCAGGGGAGGATATGAATATTTCATCTCTTTTATAGATGATTATTCCATATATGGGCATATTTACCTAATGCACCACAAGTCGGAAGCACTTAAAAAGTTCAAGGAATTCACTGAGGTTGAAAATCAATTAGGTAAAAGAGTTAAAACACTTCGATCGGATCGAGGTGGAGAGTACATGGATTTAAAATTCCAGAACTATATGATAGACATGGAATTACATCCCAACTCTCAGCTCCTGGCACACCACAGCAAAACGGTGTATCGGAAAGGAGAAATAGAACCTTGTTGGACATGGTTCGATAAATGATGAGTTATGCTCATCTCCCTAGTTCCTTTTGGGGTTATGCAGTGGAGACTGCGGTATACATTTGAATAGTGTGCCCTCCAAAAGTGTTTCTGAAACACCTTTTGAACTCTGGAAAGGACGTAAAGGTAGTTTATGTCACTTCAGAATATGGGGTTGTCCAGCACATGTGCTTGTGACAAATCCAAAGAAGTTGGATTCACGTTCAAAGTTATGCCTATTCGTAGGATACCCAAAAGAAACAAGAGGTGGTTTATTCTATGATCCTAAGGAAGATAAGGTTTTTGTGTCGACAAATGCCATTTTTTTAGAGGATGACCACATAAGGGACCACAAACCAAAAAGTAAAGTAGTGTTGAGTGAGTTAGACGGAACAATAGCAAAGGTTGCTAATAAGAACACTAGTACGTCAACAAGAGTTGTTGATACTAGTTTGTCTAGTCAAGAGAGTCCATCTCAAGAGTTGAGTATGCCTCGACGTAGTGGGAGGGTTGTGTCTGACTTTGGCCGATTACATGGGTTTGTTTGAAACCCAAGTTGTTATACCAGATGACAACTGTGAGGATCCATTGACTTATAATCAAGCAATGGTTGACAAAGACAAAGACAAATGGGTCATAGCCATGGACCAAGAAATGAAGTCTATATACTTCAATTCTCTTTGGGATCTTGTAGATAAGCCTAATGGGGTAAAACCTATAGGTTGTAAGTGGATCTACAAGAGAAAGCGTGGTGTAGATGGCAAGGTGCAGACCTTTAAAGCTAGACTAGTAGCAAAGGGTTATACCCAGGTTGAAGGGGTTGACTATGAGGAGACATTTTCACCTGTTGCTATGGTAAAATCTATTCGTATCCTTCTTGCCATTGCCGCATATTATGACTATGAGGTATGGCAAATGGATGTCAAGACAACCTTTTTGAATGACAATCTTGAGGAAACCATCTACATGGACCAACCCAAAGGGTTCATTAAACCAGGACAAGAGCAAAAGGTTTGCAGGCTTAAAAGGTCGATTTATGGACTGAAACAAGCCTCTAGGTCCTAAAATATAAGATTTGATGAGGCTATCAGATCTTATGGTTTTGACCAGAATGATGATGAACCTTGTGTCTACAAGAAAATCATCAATAGTTCTGTCCCTTTCCTAATTCTCTATGTGGATGATATCCTACTCATTGGGAATGACGTAAGTTATCTTACTGACATCAAGGAATGGCTAGCTACGCAATTCCAAATGAAAGATTTGGGTGATGCATAGTTTGTTCGTGAGATCTAGATTGTCCGGAACCGCAAGAATAAAACACTAGCCTTGTCTCAAGCATCATACATAGACAAAGTGTTGTCAAGGTTTAAGATGCAAGATTCCAAAACGGGCTTGTTGCCTTTTAGACATGGAATCCATTTGTCTATGGAATAGTGTCCTTAGACACCTCAAGGAGTTGGGGATATGAGACGGATTCCTTACGCATCAGTTGTTGGGAGCCTTATGTACGCCATGTTGTGTACTAGGCCTGACATCTGTTTTGCAGTTGGGATGGTCAGTAGGTATCAATCCAATTCAGGACTTGAACACTGGACAACGGTTAAAACAATCCTTACAAGGAACTACATGCTTGTGTATGGGGCTAAGGATTTGATCCTTACAAGATACACGGATTCTGACTTTCAGACTGATAAAGATTCTCGGAAATCTACATCAGGTCAGTTTTCACTACTAACGGAGGAGCTGTAGTATGGCGAAGCATCAAGCAAGGATGCATCGTTGATTCCACCATGGAGGCCGAATATGTAGCAGCTTGTGAAGCAGCTAAGGAGGTCGTTTGTTTAAGGAAATTTATGCTAAATTTGGAATTGTTCGGATTTTTGTCCTAATCTCGTGTTTGTAATATATTGTTTGAAATTAATAAGAGTTAATCATTTTATCACTTTGTGTCTTGCAATATTTATAAACTTTTCCAATAAACTAAGCTCCAGGGTCATTGAATTTATGAGAGAACTAGAACTTGAACGGTGTGTAGTGGACACACAGGGAGGATCACGTTCGAGTTAATGACCCGAACGGTCTACAGTATATGGATAGGGTTGGAGACCTAATCCTGGATACACTGTGGATGCAACCCGCTTTGTATTAGATACAAACGAGGTGATCTGACTCGTTCATGTGGTTGACATGCGAGTGGGGGCATCCCATGTAATGAGATTGTACAAGACCCGACCGTGATTTATTAGACCTCACGATGTAACACCGCTGACATGAAGGGACAAATAACTTCGTAGATGACCATTAGTGACTCGACCTGAATCCTGAGCGTGTTACGGACTCCTGTCTGCGGGGGTCTGTCCTTTGACTAGTACGAGTGAGGGTGGTCACAGTTACTCGCCCAATATGCCTATCTTCTCAGGGACAGAACCAAGTAGGGAGCTGGGAACTTAACTACGCGAGATGGAATTCACTCGTTCCCGCTTTAGAGAAACTAGAGGGGTTGTTCCCTTAAGTCTTTGTCTCCGTGGCTTGGACAGCGCGCGCCCACCTTCTCACTAGCCCGAGAAGAGTGTTGTGTATGGTTAGACCATCACAATATGTTGTTCATTAGAGGAGCAAAGGGGGACTTAAGGAACAAGAGGTGAAGACACAGGATAAAATGGTATTTTGACCCACCGTGTCTCTGAACAACAACCCGTGAAGGGTCGACTCATGGGCATTGGTTATATCGGTGGACACGTAATATTCTGCACTGACGGGAGTGCAGCTACGGGCTATAGTGGAGTTTTACCGTAGCTAATGAATGTGGATTAACCTGTCAAACCGGGTCAAAGAGTTTGACAGGTTAATCTCGGATCATTCGAGCAAATCCACCAGAGGTTCATTAGGTCCCTAGGTTGGCTCCACCTGGATTAAAAGAAGGGTTATTGTTTTGGTATGAAATTGAAGTGTTCAATTTCACTTTAAGGGCATTTATGTCATTTATATGAGATATGGATGATATAATATATAGTTTAATGTGAATGAGATTTAATTGTTGAATTAGGACTAATTGGAGAATTTTATTAAGAGAAATTAAATTGGATGTGATTCAATTTAATTAATCCACAATTATTGCAAATGAGATTTGCAATATGAGATATGAGATATCTTATATTATGTGGTTGTGGTAAAGTGGTAATAATGAGGAGATATTAAATCCCTCATTCCACTATTTAAACCCTTTGCAAGAAGGGTTTGGTGATCAATCTTCTCATTTTTTGTTTTTCACCAAAGAGAAGAAAAGAGAATTCTCTCTACTCTCTCAATTCTCCTCCCTCTCCAAAACACTTACAAGTTCCCACCAACTTCCCTTCTCCAAAAGAGAACAACCGAGAAGATCGCTTGGTGGTGTTCAAGATCATTTTGTGGGAAGAATCCGTAGAGATCGAGTAGCACGAAGAATTCGTGACCCGAAGAAGAAATTTGCTATAATTGTCTACAACAAGTAAGTAAGATCTCTTCTTGCTGTAATTTTCTTCTTCTTTAAGCATGTTTAGCCTAGGTCTAATTGTTAGATTAATTTTAATAAAATCATGTTGCATAATGATACATCGACGATTCAATCGTCTTCCGCTGCGCGGGGATTTCATTCCCTTCAATTGGTATTAGAGACATTTCGATGATTCTTCATTTATGCACTGTTTTGTTAAAATTAGGTGGGTATTTTGCCATAATTTCATGAGATGAATGCTTGGTTTGCATTATGGATATTTTCGGTTTTTAGCACTAGATTAGATTTACAATTATGTTGATGAGATCAATGTAAGGGCCCGTTGTTTTTGGGCATTTTGTTGTAAATCGAGTCTGTAAGTTGGGGTCGTTCGTGGCAAGAGTTGCTGTGAAGAAATCGGAGCGGAAACAGGCGGAAATCGATGGAAGAACAACAAAGTGTTTGTTGTTCTATCGATGGCGTTGAGACGCGCTTCAACGCAGCGTCTCAACGCTGCTTCTTTGAGCGAGGCTTTGCTACGAGGCGCGCGTTGCAACGCTGGCGTAGCGTTACAACGCCGCTAAGCGTTGAGAACGCGCCTCAACGCCGTAGGCGATAAAGCGTTACAACGCCGCACACGCGTTGAGGCGATTCTTTGAGGCGGTTTCGCGAGAATGTGGAGTGTTTTTTCACATAATGGGCGGTTTTATTTATGTTTTTTATTTATTTTTTATTTATAAATTGTATTTATTTATTAATTTAATTATTTTATTAAATAATATTAATATAAATATTATATTAATGTTATTTAATTAAATAATTGCCCATAGGTGCCAAAAACCGGTCCATTTTTGTTATTTAATTATTTTATGCATGAGATGTATATTTTAATTAATATCTATGTGCATAATGTATGTCATATAGATTTAAAATCCCACCTTAGGTTAAACATTTCATGCACCATATTTATATTATAAGAGTTATAATATATAGTATGCATGATAGGATTATATTATAAGAGTTATAATATAATATATGCATGTTTTAATTTATTTAAATATAAGTGTTATATTTTTAAATTAAAAGCATGCTCATGCATTTAATTCATGTGATGAATGTATGTTATAGTATAGTATTATTCATGTGATGGATGATCAAGCACTATAACATAGAAATGCATGCAACCTAAGTTAATTATTAGTTTTAAAGTGTTTAGAACTTGAATAATTAGACTTAAGTTTTCTAATTTTCTAATAAGATTAGAAATTTAGGAAATCAAATATAACCTTTGAATGGAGACTGATAAGTAACTCTGTCTAAGGAAGGTTTTGTCTAAGGTTGGGGTATTTAAGTTGACGCTTGCGGAACACCCCTACCTGGAAACCGACCTGGGAGTGAATTCGGTCATGAGATTCTTAGGCTATATTCCCGTGAGTGCCGTTAATTAATTGTTAATTAATTTACTCACATAGACCTAAGTTAATAATGTGATTATAAACTTAGGTTAATACCATATAAGAGTTATATTGGTAGACTTAGGTAAATTTTAGCCGGTTTATCTAGGTCAATCCCTAATAAAATTAAAGTGCTGAGTGGGAGGAAATAAGGTGTATGAGATACATTTAAATTTCCAACCACAAATCTCCGTTAAGTCCGCACCGTGAGATCTATACTCGACCTCGTGGCGCAAATGGGAGCGTCCCCCTTCGGGTAGCATTTGTATAGGTCAATATCATCGTGGATGGAGAGAGTACTTATAGTGAGTGGGAGCGGGACTTGTGAAAACGAGACCCACGGTCTCTTCTTTCGATTCACACCGTGAGACGCCTATGATTTGCCTGCTAGTTTGGCCTTGACCAGACAATCCGTTCAGAGGGCTTGATCATGGGAGTCGGAACACTGTGAATTCCCGAAAGGGATACAGTTTCCTGGTTGGTTTTCCTTCTTGGTTCACCCATCGGTGGCTATTGTTTGGACGGATACTTGGAAACTTAAAGATTGAGGGTGACACTCACAGAATTCGTTAAGTGTTAATGAATTTGACCGAACAATGGTAGTTGGATGCCTAATGGAATAAGTGTTATTCTGGGATTAGGGTCTGATCGAGAAAGTCTCGTCCTAGAGGAGGAGTGTTCTGTTGACCCTTCGGTGGCGGTCATTCTAAACCTTTAGGATATCATTGCAAAATTTTGAATGACCTAGGGATCATGAAACAATTTTACTAAAACTTCATTGGTTTTCAAAAAGTTTTTGCGAGACTAATACAAAGTTTTTCTTATTTTTCAGCTAAAAATGTCTAGCGCTATAATAGCTTTACTCGCTTCGGATAAGTTAGTCGGAGATAATTATCAGAGTTGGAAAAACAACATCAATACAATTTTGGTACAGGACGACATAAAGTTCGTGCTATCTCGAGGAGTGTCCTCGATGATCGGCTCGACCTCGCCGCGTGCATGTGTTCGCGATGCGTATGATCGTGGATCGGGGCCAATGAAAAGGCCAAGGTCTACATAATTGCCGCATGTCCGATGTCTTGGCAAAGAAGCATGAGTGATGGTTTCGCTAAGGAGATCATGGAGTCCTTGCAGAAATGTTTGGGCAAAGATCCTTCGAGTCCGACATGACTCGCTGAAATACGTTTTCAACGCACGGATGAAAGAGGGGTTGTTTGTCCGTGAACACATTCTAGACATGATGACCCACTTCCATCTGGCCGAGATGAACGGGGCTTCGATCGACGAGTCGAGCGGATCGATTTATTTTGGAGACTCTTCCGAAGAGTTTCCTTCAGTTTCGTAGCAATGCTGTTATGAACAAAATTAGCTACACACTGACTACCCTCCTCAATGAGCTACAGAATTTCCAATCCTTGAAAAGGGTCAAGGAATCTGAGGCAAATGTTGCCTATAGGTCTTATCACAGGGGTTCGACCTCTGGGACGAAACCTGTTGCTCTTTCACGCTCGAAAGGGAAGAAGAGGATGAAGAGAGGTAAAACTGACCGAGCTGCCGCCCAGAAGGGCAAAAAGGTCAAGGAGGTTGCAGAGAAAGGAAAGTGTTTCCACTTCAATGGGGGCGGACACTGGAAAAGAAACTGTCCCAAATTGTTGGCCGAGAGGAAGAATAACGTAAATGTGATTTACTTGTGACCGAAACATGTTTAGTGGAGAGTAGTGACTCAACCTGGATATTGGATTCAGGCGCCACTAACCACATTTGTTCTTCTTTTCAGGGGATTGATACCTGGCAGCCGCTGCGATAGGGTGAGGTGACTCTACGGGTTGGATCCGGGGAGTTTGTCTCTGCTGCAGCGATCGACACGGGGAAACTGCATTTTGGTGGGAAGTACTTATTGTTGGACAATCTGTACATAGTTCCAAGGTTTACTAGAAACCTTGTTTCAATTTCCTGCTTAATTGAACAATGTATTTCAGTTTCTTTTGAATTTAATAAAGAGTTTATTTCTTTCAAAGGGAATGTTATTTGTTCAGCTTCACTCGAAAATAATCTGTATGTTTTGAAACCCAATTCGGTCAAAAGTGTTTTGAATACTGAATTGTTTAAAATCTATGAAACACGAACTAAGAAAGCAAAAGATTCTCCAAAAGAAAATGCCCATCTTTGGCATCTACGGTTAGGCCACATTAATCTCAATAGGATTGAGAAACTAGTGAAGAGTGGACTTCTAAACGAGTTGGAAGAAAACTCTTTGCCAGTGTGTGAGTCATGCCTTGAAGGCAAGATTACCAAACTTCCTTTTAGTGGAAAAGGATATAGAGCCAAAGAGCCTCTTGAGTTATTACATTCTGACCTCTGTGGTCCGATGAATGTTAAAGCTCAGGGCGGTTATGAGTACTTTGTGTCTTTCATGAGACGATTACTCCGATATATGGGTATATTTACCTAATGCACAAGAAGTCTGAAACTCTTGAAAAGTTCAAGGAGTACAAGACTGAGGTTGAGAACCTCTTAGGTAAAAGGCTTAAAACACTTCGATCGGATCGAGGTGGAGAGTACATGGACCCTGAATTCCAGGACTATATGATAGAACACGGAATCACGTCCCAACTCTCAAGACTGGTATGCCACGAGAGAATGGTGTATCGGAGAGAGAAATGAGAACCTTGTTGGACATGGTTCGATCGATGATGAGCTATGCTCGTCTCCCCGATTCTTATTCTGTGTGCGCAGTGGAGAGTGCGGTTTATATTTTGAACAACGCTCCATCAAGAGTGTTTGTGAAACACCTTTCGAGCTCTGAGTGGACGTAAAGGTAGTTTACATCACTTCGAGGATTGGGGATGCCCGACCCACGTGTTGGTGTCAAACCCAAAAAGTTGGAACCCCGCTCAAATTGTGCCTATTCGTAGGTTACCCTAAAGAGACTAGGGGGTGGTATGTTTCGATCCTAAGGAAAATAGGGTGCTTGTGTGCGACAAACGCCACTTTTCTTGAGGAAGACCACGTCGGGATCATTTACCAAGGAGTAAAATTGTATTGAATGAAATGGGCAGTTCATCAGCAAGAGTTACTGATGGGGCTAGTACGTCAACAAGTGTTGTTGATCCTAGCACGTCTAGTCAAATCCGTTCCCGAGAGTTGGGAATGCCTCGACGTAGTGGGAGGGTTGTGAGACAGCCTGATCGCTACATGGGTTTAAATTGAAACCTCGGTTGTCGCTCCCGATGATAATCGTGAGGATCCATTGACCTATGATCAGGCAATGGTTGATGTTGACAAAGACGAGTGGATTAAAGCTATGGACCAGGAAATGGAGTCTATGTACTTCAATTTTGTATGAGAGCTTGTGGATCAACCGGATGGGGTAAAACCTATTGGTTGCAAATGGATCTACAAGCGTAAACGTTGCGTAGATGGGAAGGTGCAGACCTTCAAAGCCCGACTAGTGGCAAAGGGTTTTACCCAGGTTGAAGGGGTTGACTATGAGGAGACCTTTTCACTTGTTGCCATAGTAAAGTCGATCAGGATCCTTCTGGCCATTGCCGCATATTATGACTACGAGGTATGGCAGATGGACGTCAAGACAGCCTTCCTGAATGGCAAACTTGACGAAACCATCTACATGGACCAGTCCAAAGGGTTCATTGCCCAAGGCCAAGAGCAAAAGGTTTGCCGGCTTCATAGGTCCATTTATGGACTTAAACAGGTTTCGAGGTCTTGGAATATAAGGTTTGATGAGGCGATCAAATCTTATGGCTTTGATCAAAATGTCGACGAGCCTTGTGTCTACAAGAAAATCGTTGACAAAACTGTCGCATTTTTGGTGTTGTACGTGGACGATATTCTTCTCATTGGGAATGAGTACTGACGTTAAAAAGTGGTTAGCTTCGCAATTCCAAATGAAAGATTTGGGAGAAGCTCGGTATGTTCTAGGTATCCGAGATAGTCCTGGGCAGGAAGAACGAAACGCTAGCCTTGTCTCAAAGGCTTATATTGACAAGATGTTGTCTAGATATGGGATGCGAAACTCCAAGAAGAGCTTGCGCGCTTTCGGCATGGGGTTCACTTGTCTCAAGGATCGGTGTCCTAAGACTCCTCAAGATGTTGAGGATATGAGACGGATTCCGTATGCTTCAAATTGTAGGGAGCCCGATGTATGCCATCTTTGTGTACTAGGCCCACATCCATTGTTATGCAAGTAGGAATTGTCGATGAGATATCACCCAATCCAGATTAGATCATTGGGCACCAGTAAAAGGCAATCCTCAAGTATCTTAGGAGAACGAGGAACTACGACTTAGTGTATGGTAGTGGGGATTTGATCCTTACGGGATACACGGATTCGATTTTCGTGACCGATAAGGATTCTAGGAAATCCACTTCGGTCACCTTCATTCTGAATGGAAGAGTCAGAGTATGGCGAAGCATCAAGCAAGGATGCATCACGATTCCACTATGGAAGAAGAGTATGTTGCAGCTTGTGAAGCTGCAAAGGAAGCTGTTTGGCTCATGAAGTTCATGACAGATTTGGAAGTTGTTCCAAACATGAACTTGCCGATCACACTGTTTTGTGATAACAGTTGTGCAGTAGCCAACTCACGTGAGCCTCAGAGCCATAAGAGAGGCAAACCCATTGAGCGCAAGTATCATCTGATACGGGAGATTGTGCACCACTGAGACGTGGCGGTCACGCAGATAAGCGTCGGAGCACAACGTAGCTGATCCATTTACAAATCCCCTCACGGCTAAGGTGTTTAAGGGTCACCAAGAGAGTCTAGGTCTTCGAGAGCTTCCTGACTAGGGCAAGTGAGAGATGTGTAAACGGGTATTTAATGCCCTAGTTTATTGTATTACTTCGTTGTAATTTATGTACATTTCAGAAATGTATTTTCTCCACTAGCTTAGTCCAAGTGGGAGTTTGTTGGGATTTTGGTCCTAATCTCGTGTTTGTAATATATTGTTTGAAATTAATAAGAGTTATTCGTTTCATCACTTTGTGTCTCGCAATATTTATAAACTTTTCCAATAAACTAAGCTCCAGGGTCATTGAATTTATGAGAGAACTAGAACTTGAACGGTGTGTAGTGGACACACAGGGAGGATCACGTTCGAGTTAATGACCCGAACGGTCTACAGTATATGGATAGGGTTGGAGACCTAATCCTGTATACACTTTGGATGCGGCCCGCTTTGTATTAGATACAAACGAGGTGATATGACTCGTTCATGTGGTTGACATGCGAGTGGGGGCATCCTGTGTAATGAGATTTTACAAGACCGGACCGTGATTTATTAAACCTACGGATGTAACACCGTTGACAGTAAGGACTAATAACTTCGTAGATGACCATTAGTGACTCGACCTTAATCCTGAGCGTGTTACGGACTCCTGTTTGTGGGGGTCTGTCCTTTGACTAGTACGGGTGAGGGTGGTCACAGTTACTCGCCCAATATGCCTATCTTCTCAGGGACAGAACCAAGTAGGGAGCTGGGAACTTAACTACGCGAGATGGAATTCACTCATTCTTCTACTGAGGAATCAGATAGATTGTTCCCTTAAGAACTGACTCCAGGTCTTGAACAACGGGGTCCCGCCCTCTATGAGGGTATGAGTCTAAGGTAGGACCTTAGACTTGTTGTTCATTAGAGGATCAGTGGTGCTTAAGAAGCAAAAAGGTAATCACAGGGGAAAAATGGTAATTTGACCCAGCGGTGAATAGGAATAACCTGTTAAGGGTCGACTCATGGGTAATGACTATATGGACACAATAATATCTACAGTGAGGAGAGTGCAGCTACAAGTCTATAGTGGAGTGACTTGTAGTTAATGAATATTGATTAACTGGATCAAAGAGTTTGATCGGTTAATCTCACATCATTGGAGCTCATGATCCAGAGGTCCATTAGATCCCTCCGTTGGCTCAACATGGTAATATTGAGGGTATAAAGTTAGGAGTGAAATTGAAGTGTTCAATTTCATACATGAGGAGTTATATCAATTATATATGATGTAATTGATATAATATATAGTTTTAATGTGAATTAGATTCCTATATAAACTATATACTAAAGAGTGATAAAAGGAAGGGTAGGATGGTCATTTCCATCCCCTATATATATGGTTGCATGAGATGCAACTAGGTTAAGTTTTGGACAAGCCTCCTTGTTGTGTTGTTGGAAGAGTTCCAAAACACAAATCTCTCTCAAAATACCTCACATCTCCTAAAGGGAACCCACCTTCCTCCTCACTCTGAGAACAACGGAGAAGATCCGGTGGTCGTGTCTTCGTGCGTTGGAGTTCTTGTTGCTGAGATCGTGACTGTGGAGAGAGGGCACTTGAAGGAAGGTTCTTCAAAGGTAAACTTCTTGCTGTCCATTTCTGTATTTTATGCTTAATCCATGTTTTACGTTCTTGAATTTTTCATTGTAACTAAATCAAGATCGCGCGATTCGCAATCGCTTCCGCTGCGGGGACTTCGATTCCCTTCACCACTAACCATGTTTGCTCTTCTTTTCAGGGAATTGATTCCTGGCAGCAGCTACAGCAAGGAGCGATAACTCTCCGGGTTTGAAATGGAGAAGTCGTCTCAGCTGTAGCAGTAGGCACAATGAAGCTTTATTTTCGCAAGAATGTATTGTTGGACAATATATTAGTGATACCAGGGTTTCCTAGAAACCTTATTTCCATTTCTTGCCTTATAGAACAATGTATTTTGGTTTCCTTTTCTATGAATAAAGTGTTTATTTTTAAAAAAGGTTTAGAAATATGTTCAGCTTCATTAGAAAATGGATTGTATGTTTTAAGGCCTAATTCAGTCAAAATGGTTTTGAACACCGAATTATTTAAAACTGCAAACGCACAACAAAGAAACGTAAAATTTCTCCTAAAGAAAATGCTCATATTTGACATCTAAGATTGAGTCACATTAATCTCAATAGAATTGAGAGATTGGTAATGAACGGACTTCTAAACGAGTTAGAAGAAAATTCTTTGCCAGTATGTGAATCATGCCTAGAAGGCAAAATGACTAAAAGACATTTTAGTGGAAAAGGTTATATAGAGCCAAAGACCCTCTAGAACTTATACTTAAGACCTTCGTGGTCCGATGAATATTAAAGCCAGGGGAGGATATGAATATTTCAACTATTTTATAGATGATTATTCTAGATTTGGGCATATTTTCCTAATGCACCACAAGTCTGAAGCACTTGAAAAGTTCAAGGAATTCAAGACTGAGGTTGAAAATCAATTAGGTAAAACTATTAAAACACCTCGATCGAATCGAGGTGGAGAGTACATGGATTTAAAATTCCATAACTATATGATAGAACATGGAATTACATCCCAACTCTCAGCTACCGGCACACCACAGCAAAACGGTGTATCGGAAAGGAGAAATAGAACCTTGTTTGACATGGTTCGATCAATGATGAGTTATGCTCATCTCCCTAGTTCCTTTTGGGGTTATGCAGTGGAGACTGCAGTATACATTTTGAATAATGTGCCCTCCAAAAGTGTTTATGAAACACCTTTTGAACTCTAGAAAGGACGTAAGGGTAGTTTATGTCACTTCATAATATGGGGTTTTCCGACACATGTGCTTGTGACAAATCCAAAGAAGTTGGATTCACGTTCAAAGTTATGTCTATTCATGGGATACCCAAAAGAAACAAGAGGTGGTTTATTCTATGATCTTAAGGAAGATAAGGTTTTTGTGTCGACAAATGTCATTTTTTTAGAGGAGGACCACATAAGGGACCACAAACCAAAAAGTAAAGTAGTGTTGAGTGAGTTAGACGGAACAATAGCAAAGGTTGCTAATAAGAACACTAGTACGTCAACAAGAGTTGTTGATACTAGTTTGTCTAGTCAAGAGAGTCCATCTCAAGAGTTGAGTATGCCTCGACGTAGTGGGAGGGTTGTAATACAACCTGACCGTTACATGGGTTTGCTGAAACCCAAGTTGTTATACCAGATGACAACTGTGAGGATCCATTGACTTATAATCAAGCAATGGTTGACAAAGACAAAGACAAATGGGTCATAGCCATGGACCAAGAAATGGAGTCTATATACTTCAATTCTCTTTGTGATCTTGTAGATAAGCCTAATAGGGTAAAACCTATAGGTTGTAAGTGGATCTACAAGAGAAAGCGTGGTGTAGATGGCAAGGTGCAGACCTTTAAAGCTAGACTAGTAGCAAAGGATTATACCCAGGTTGAAGGGGTTGACTATGAGGAGACCTTTTCACCTGTTGCTATGGTAAAGTCTATCCGTATCCTACTTGCCATTGTCGCATATTATGACTATGAGGTATGACAAATGGATGTCAAGACAGCCTTTTTGAATGACAATCTTGAGGAAAACATCTACATGGACCAACCCAAATGGTTCATTGAACAAGGACAAGAGCAAAAGGTTTGCAGGCTTAAAAGGTCAATTTATGGACTGAAACAAGCCTCTAGGTCCTGGAATATATGATTTGATGAGGCAATCAGATCTTATGGTTTTGACCAGAATGATGATGAACCTTGTATCTACAAGAAAATCATCAATAGTTCTGTCGCATTCCTAATTCTCTATGTGGATGATATCCTACTCATTGGGAATGATGTAGGTTATCTTACTGACATCAAGGAATGGCTAGCTACGCAGTTCCAAATGAAAGATTTGGGTGATGTGTAGTTTGTTCTTGGGATCCAGATTGTCCGAAACCGCAAGAATAAAACACCAGCCTTGTCTCAAGCATCTTACCTAGACAAAGTGTTGTCAAGGTTTAAGATGCAAGATTCCAAAAAAGGCTTATTGCCTTTTAGACATGGAATCCATTTGTCTAAGGAACAGTGTCCTAAGACACCTCAAGAAGTTGAGGATATGAGACGGATTCCTTATGCATCGGCTGTTGGGAGTCCGATGTACGCCATGTTGTGCACTAGGCCCGACATCTATTTTGCAGTTGGGATGGTCAGTAGGTATCAATCCAACCCAGGACTTGAACATTGGACAACGGTTAAAACAATCCTTAAGTATCTTCGGAGAACAAGGAACTACATGCTTGTGTATGGGGCTAAGGATTTGATCCTTACAGGATACACGAATTCTGACTTTCAGACTGATAAAGATTCTTAGAAATCTAAATCAGGGTCAGTATTCACTCTTAACGGAGGAGCTGTAGTATGGCGAAGCGTCAAGCAAGGATGCATCGCTGATTCCACCATGGAGGTCGAATATGTAGCAGCTTGTGAAGCAGCTAAGGAGACCGTTTTGTTAAGGAAATTCATGTTAAATTGGGAAGTTGTTCCAAATATGACTTTGCCCATCACAATGTATTGCGATAACAGTGGTGCAGTGGCAAATTCGAGGGAACCCCGAAGTTACAAGAGGGGAAACACATAGAGCGAAAGTATCATCTTATCTGGGAGATCGTGCATAGAGGAGACATGATTGTCACGAAGATAGCCTCAGAGCACAACATTGCTCATCCTTTTACAAAGACTCTCACGGCTAAAGTATTTGAGAGTCACCTAAAAGGTCTAGGTTTACAAGTCTTTCCCAACTATGGCAAGTGGGAGTATTTTGTACAAAGGAGCTTAAATGCCCTAGTTTATTGTATTTACATTACTGTAATGTTTTAGTACTCCACAAGCTTTAGGTCAAGTGGGAGATTGTTGGGATTTATGCCCTAAACATGTGTAATTTTGATCAATTAAATAAAGTGTTATTTGTTTTGATAGAATTATAGTCTTGCTTTATAAATCCAATAAACAAAGTTCAAAGGTTATAACATTTATCTTGAACATCAGTGTAGTGGACACTATTTGGGTTGAGTTTAAGAATATAACCTAAATAGTCTGTGGTATAAGAATAAGGTTGGAAACCTCATTCTAGTAACACCATGGATGCGGCTTACTTTGTAATTTGTACAAATGAGGTAATCCAACTCATTCATGTAGTTGACATGCGAGTGGGGGCATCCTATATGGAGAGTTCATACAAGATCGATCGCAAATTATTAGTCTAACCAAAGGTGTAACAATCGCAAGTAATGTGGATAAGACTAGTAATTTATAGATGGTCATTAGTGACTCGACCTGAATCCTGAGCAAGTTAAGAACTCCTTCTTATAGGGGTTTGTCCTTAGACTAGTATGGGTGAGAGTGGCCTGTAGTCGACTCAATAAGCCTACCTTCTCAAGGACAGAACCTCGTAGGTAGCTGGGAACTTAACTGTGCAATATGGAATTCACTCATTCCTATACTAAGGAATTAGATAGGTTGTTCCCTTAAGAACTGACTCCACGTCTTGAACAACGGGGCCCCGCCCTCTATGAGGGTATGAGTCTAAGGTAGGACCTTAGACTTGTTGTTTATTAGAGGATCAGTGGTGCTTAAGGAACAAAGAGGTAATCACAGGGGTAAAACGGTAATTTGATCCAGCTATAATTACGAACAACCTGTGAAGGGTCGACTCATGGGTAATGACTATATCAGTGGACACAATATTATCTACAGTGAGGAGAGTACAACTACAAATCTATAGTGGAGTGACTTATGGTTAATGAATATTGATTAACTGGATCAAAAAGTTTGATCAATTAATCTCACATCATTGGAGCTCATGAACTATAGGTCCATTAGGTCCCTCCGTTGGCTCAATATGGAAATATTGAGGGTATAAAGTTAGGAAGAAAATTGAAGTGTTCAATTTCATACATGAGGTGTTATATCAATTATATATGATATAATTGATGTAATATATAGTTTTAATGTGAATTAGATTCATATATAAACTATATACTAAAGAGAGAATAAAGGAGGGGTAGGATGGTCATTTCCATCCTATTCCCCTATATATATAGTTGCATGAGATGCAACTAGGTTAAGTGATTTCCAAGCATTTGTTGTGTTGTTGGAAAAGTTCCAAGACAACAAACATCTTTCTCACAAAACACCTCACCTCTCCTAATGGGAACCCACCTTCCCCCCTCACCTAGAGAACAACGGAGAAGATCCAGAGGTAGTTTCGGTGTTCGTACGAGTTCGCGTTGCTGAGATCTCGATCGTGAGAGAGGAGGAGCACTTGAAGAAAGGTTCTTCAAAGGTAACTTACATGTTGTTCATTATGTTTATATGTTTAATCTAGTGCTTTATGTTCTTGAATTAAATCGTTGTAACTAAATCAAGAGCGCACGATTCACAGTCGCTTCCGCTGCGGGACTACGATTCCCTTCAAAAAATATATTCGCAGTTAACGAATGTTGATTAGGAGGTGAATGAGATTAACTGAATAATCTCGTATCATTGGAGCTTCTGATCTATAGGTCCATTTGGTCCATCTTCTAGATCGTAAAAGGTTCTTAGATTGTTTGAACTTGAAATGTTCAAGATTCAAGGGAAAAACAACTATGTATAAGGATGCATTATAATATAAAGTTTTGGAACTTTATATTATAAATTTAAATCATATTAATTTATATGAGAGAATTAAATATTTGAAAGAGTTCAAATGTTAATATGAATGAGATTCATATTTAAAAACTATAGGTTAAAATTTAATTTACATAAGATGTGCATTAAAAACCTTAGGTTAAAAGAGAAGCTGATTAAATATGATTTTATCATATGTATATAATTGAATATGAGATAATTGATTTAATTAAATGTGAATTAATTAAATTAAGATTATATATATATTAATATAATTAAATTAGTTTAATTATATTAATTGATTAATTAATTTAATTTAATTGATTTTGATTAATTGTTTTAAATTAATTAAATATTTAAAATAAAAAAGGGGAACATGTAGGTGACACGTTCCCACTCCTCTACTTTCTCTCCACTCCTTATCGCTAAGGATGAGAGTTGGGAGAAATTTTGATCGATCGATCATTTTTTAAACAATTAGAGAATTGCTGGAAAAAACTCTATCTAAACTCACATTCCCTTTTCTCTTCCAATTATTGATTGCCTTCCCACCAACGCTTGATCTACGAACTTAGAGAATAGGATGTTTTCATTAATGGTAGTGTCCTGTTCTGCCAAGAAGAAGATAACCTGTTGCTGAATTCCTGTTCTTCATCAAAGTCTTAATTGAAATGGAGTTGCTGAAACTTGAAAACTACAAAGGTAAACTTCGAATCCCTTTTAGTTTTAGAAATTGTACAACATATGTAGATGCATAATCCATGCTTTAATTAGTGAATTTCTTTTCTCTGTATATTTTGCCAATGCACTAGTATTTGGAGCAAACCAAGAACAAACAAGTAATTCCATTTCAAATCACGTTTTCGCTGTCATGGGGATTTGATTCCCTTTACTACTCCCACTACAACTGTTATCTTTGATCTTCTTGACAAACTCTAAGGCATAAAAAAATACCTGAAAACACAACAAACTCACAAAACAGACAACCATAAAAAAGTAACTGTAGTGCATCGCTACGTGGATCTGTCTTCCAGACAAGAAAGACATTCACATACTCCCACTTCATCTAAGTGGTACCAATTGACATCTTCATCAACCCTGAACAACTGTTCCTGAAGAAGATACACGTTGAGAAGGGTGTCAATCCTCTATTCAAGCTTGCTTCCAATTTAGAGACTTTACCCTTGATCTTAGCAACTGGTTTGGCGTTACAATTGGTATCAGAGTCATGATAAAAATCTAGCTGTGTGTCGGAGAAATCCTCAAAGTGGAACAGATATTAATGAGCCTTATTTGGACATTGTGGATGAAGCCTAGAGTCGAACAAAAAGTGCTTGGAGGAGCAAGCAAGTAGTAAACTCTATCAAGTTGCCTGGTAGAGGAGTAGATCCTTGTTCGAGGGGACGAGAGGATGGTGCAATAGACGCATCAAGGAATATCACACAATGTGGTGATCCGTTGGAGTAGACGGATTTGTTCGAGGGGAGACTCAAATGGAGGCTCAAGTTGTGGTACTTTGTGTGAAGGGAGAATTGTTAGGGATGAATACAAATGTCCACATTGGCTAGGGAAGGAATTGATCATGGATATATAAGTGAGGATAATTATCTCTATTGGTATGAGGCCTTTTGGGGGAATCAAAAGCAAAGCCATGAGTGTTGATGCCCAAAGTGGACAATATCATACCATTGTGGAGATATGTTGATGTTTGTTGCCCTTAACAACATAGTCATAGTGTCGAGCAAGCTTGTTAGGGGAGACCCCTGCTCAATGTTTGAAGAAAATTGTCGAAGACGCTGCCAATAGCATTTTGACATTGTCACTTGAACAGAGGTCTGTGGTAGGGTCTCAACGCTTCACAGGGGCATTCTAGTTAGTCTGTTCTTACTTTCACTATGTGCCTCATTGACATTCGATTTGCCTCGTTATTGTTGAAGATCTCACATTGAAAAGATAAAGAGAGATATCATAATTTATAAGATACATTGGCTACTCCTCTCATCACCCATTGATTTTGAGATAGAACCACATGTATCTAATATAGTATTAGAGTCCATTAAGCACAAATAAGTATTTAGTCAAAAAATTGATATCCAATCCACGAATGGTGAACTAAAAAAGAGAGGCACACTGTAACACCCCTAATTTTTGACACAAATCCAACTAGGGACGCCACTAGATAGCACCCTCTACGCCGAAATTTCGGCAGCATAACGGCGCTATCCGGACGAATCCAAAAATTTTACTTAACCTGTTTATGCAAGAAACACTTCTAAGAACTTTTTCAATGCCCGACCTCCTCCAAACTTCAACAAAACAGGTCGGGCTCCAGCAGACCACACAACAGAAACAACACAAGCACCACACAACAGGTATACGAGCATGTTAAACCAAGAATCCAAAATAAATAAATAACATGCCTAACCACGCAGCGAGTTCAGAAATCCAACAGGTGCATATAAAAGTCACAAAACAACTCAAAGTTACAAGGATAAACTTTAAGTCTAAAATAGAAAGCTCCACTACGACAAAAAGGAGTCTCATAGCCTCGTCGTGTCGCCATAGTCATCCTCCGGCTCACTGTTTACCCTTACCTGTAATCAAAAAAACATTGAAGTAGACGGGTGAGTATAAAGATACTCAGTAAGTAGCCCACTCACGTCCAAGCTACAAAACTCACATGTGCACACACAGAGGTAAAACAGGTTCGTAACCAAAGCATCTTAGGGACTCAAGACTAGACGCTCACGTATCTACCTCACCCCGAGACTCACCGACAATCCAGAAACCTAGGCGGCCATAGACGGGGACGCGCCCCAACGCGAAAGAGTGATCACTCTAACGCCCACACAAAACGCAATAAAGCCTCGACTCTAAAGCCCACACAGATCGCACAAGGGCGGCCCACCCAAGTGCCCACACAGAGATCACATAGGGTGCTTAACTCCATGTCCACACAGCTCGCAAAAGGGCGCACTCGACCCTAAAGCCCACAGGCTCGCAAAAGGGCGCACTCGACCGTAATGCCCACACAGAGATGCCAGCCTAAAGGTTTTGTCTCGCTCGGGGTCACTCAGTGGGTTTGGTAACGCTGGCCTAGGAGGTCAAGCTCTAACGTTTCTCCTAGGTTTCCCCTAAACCGTTCCAAGGTCATCCTGAAACCGAGTCCCTAACCAACAGCCTAACCAGCCAATCAAACAGCCCGCCAGCAAACTCTTGGCCCATCCACAGAACTAACCAGCCATTCCTAGCCAAAACCACCACACAACTCATCCTGTTCCGTTCCAGGGGTCAACCACACAACTCGCTCTACCATACAGACTCGAGTCTCACTCAGCAACCAATCCCGAGTCATAAGAGCACATTCATGAACTAAGCAATACATTCAGGGCACACAAGTGATTCAACCACAAAACTTACAAGCGGTACAGGGCAATCACCACCAGAATAGGATATTCAGAGTCTCATGCACCAAACAACAGTTAACAATCCATACAACAGTTATAAAGTCAACCACAACGACCCTATATTCAAACTCATTCACTTACGAGCTTGATACTTAAACCAAACAGCTACTTACCTCCAATAAAGTGCGCAAATGAGAGGTCCTTACTCCTGCTAGCAGTCCTAAGCACCTACAGAACATCACAAATGATCCACAAGTTCAGTTGTGAATCAACCTTTTGGCTCTACCCTTAAGGCACAACTCCGAACGAACATAATCAAGCTAACAGGACACCTATTGTGCATCTAACTGGTAAACACAACCGAAACAACAAGTTCTAAACTCAGAATTCAGAACCAAAAAGATTCAGAACGAGTTTTACCCACGGTTACGAGCTGAAACGATCTCCTGCTCGTCCTTAGCCAAAAGATTCCTCCAAGCCTCTACTTCTTCGCCAAAGGGTTTGTTCCTGTTCAACAAAATCAATACAAAACAGAGAGTGAGAGGCACGAATCGGCTTGGAAAGGAAGGTTACAAAATATCTCGGATCCGAGAGGGAGAGGGAGACAGATCTGAAAGGTGAGGGGGATGGATCCAAGAGAAAGAGGGAGAGAAAGAGACGGGCAGAGAGGGTGAGGGAGACGACGGCGGTCGAGAGGGAGGGTGAGAGGGAGAGACGGCGGTCGAGAGGGAGGGTGAGAGGGAGAGACGGCGGTTCGAGAGGGGGAGAGCAGATCGGAGAGGGGGAGGCAGAGATCGAGAGGGAGAAAGAGAGAAGGCGGCGGAGAGGGTGGCTCGCGAACAACGAGGGGCTGGCGGACGACGACGGAGGAGAGAGGGAGAGAAGAACGAACGGAGAAGGAGAGAGGGGCGACGGGTCGACATGGAAAGGGAGGGTGACCGGCGGCACGCCGGCCGACGGCCCTGCTGGTGCGGCGCGCAGAAGGGAGAAGAAGGACGCGGGGGGGGGAGAGCGTTGCGACCCTTCGATCCCTTCTTTCTTCTTTTTTTTTTTTTAACCTAAAATAGAAAAATAAGAGGGAAGGAGAGTTTACCTCGCTTTCCTTCTCCAAAGACGTTTGATGAGAAACCCAAGGTTGTCAACTCAATTTAAAGCGAGACTTAGGAATACTTGGGTCCCTGTATGATTCGATAATCAAATTCTTAGCCCAAAACTTAAAAGAAATTACGACATGAGCCAAAATCAACTTTAAAAAGAACTTATAACTTACTTGAAATTACCGGGCGTTACATCCTCCCCACCTTAAGAACTTTCGTCCTCGAAAGTGGCTAGTTCTCAAACAACTCCGGGTAGTTCGTTCTCATCTCGTCCACACACTCCTAGGTAGCTTCTTTAAGCTGCTGGTTTTGCCATAAGACCTTGACAAGGTCGATTTCTCTGTTTCTCAACACCTTCTCTCGAGCTAAGATTTCCACTGGTTTCTCCTCGTAACTCAAGTCCTTATCGACCTGCAGTGGCTTGTAATCAATCACGTGGGATGCATCTGGCACGTAGCCTCGCAGCATCGACATGTGAAACACGTTGTGTACGGCTGCTAGCGACGGTGACAAGGCTAAACGATACGCCACTGGACCAATACGCTACAAGATCTCGAATGGCCCGATGAACCTAGGGCTCAACTTCCCTTTCTTGCCAAATCTCAACACACCTTTCATTGGTGCAACTTTCAGGAACGCATACTCTCCAACTGCGAACTCTAAGTCCCTGCGCCTCACATCGGCATAACTCTTTTGTCTGCTCTGAGCCGTTAACATTCTCGCCCTGATCTTCTGCACGACCTCATTTGTAACTTGGACCAGCTCGGGTCCCAAAAGCTTACGCTCACCAACTTCTTTCCAATACACTTGGGACCTGCACCTCTTGCCATACAAGGCCTCAAAGGGCGTCATCCAAATCGTTGCCTGATAACTGTTGTTATAGGCAAACTCTATCAAGTGAAGGTGCGTATCCCAACTCCCTGCGAAATCCAGGGCATAAGCTCAGAGCATATCTTCCAAGATCTGGTTCAACCTCTCAGTCTGACCGTCCGTCTGAGGGTGGAATGCTGTACTGAAACTACATTCCGCTCCTAAAGCCTTCTGGAAACCCATCCAGAAGTTGGATGTGAAACGAGGGTCCCTATCCGAGACAATCTTCACTGGGACTCCATGTAATCTAACAATTTCCTCCATGAACAACTTCACCCACTTCTCCACCGTATAAGTCGGTTTTCCAGGAAGGAAATGTGCTGACTTTGTCAGTCTATCAACGATCACCCAAACCACCGTGAATCCTCTAACGGTTCGGGTAGACACAAATGAAATCCATCAAACTTCTTCCCATTTCCACCGAGGTACCTCTAAGGGTTGCAAAGCACCACAGCTTTCCACGCCTCGGGGCTTTAACTTGTTGGCGGACTAAACATCTCGCTAACAAACTCCGCTTCACGCCTTTCTTCATTCCACTCCACCAATGAGAACCGCCTTGTGTCCTCGGTACATTTTAATCTTTGCCGCCAGGATGCACTGAGAAAGGGGAACTGTGAGCCTCGGCTAGAAAATCCTCTTTGAGGCCACTTACATCTGGAATGCATAATCGTCCTCTGAACAACAAACCCCCATCTGATGACACTGAAAACTCACTCTTTTGGCCCGACTTGTCCTGTTTCCAACAATCCATAAGACCGAGGTTCCCCTTTTGGGAGTCTAGAACTCGTTGTCTCAGAGTCGGTTGCACTGACAACTGGTTAAACTGAGCCATGACCTGCCCTACCATCACGGCAATATCGGCACGCTCCATATCGACTCGCAAATGAAACTCTTTCGTGACTAAGGCCGACGTGTGAGCTACCTTCCTACTAAGGGCATCGACAACCACATTTGCCTTACCCGGTGATACAAGATCTCAATCTCGTAATCCTTCACCAACTCCAACCACCTACGTTGTCTCATGTTCAATTCTTTCTGCGTGAACAAGTACTTCAAGCTCTTGTGGTCTGTATACATCTGGATCTTCTAACCATACAAATAGTGTCTCCATATTTTCAAGGCAAAGACCATTGCCGCTAACTCCAAGTCGTGGGTCGGGTAGTTTTTCTCGTAGTATTTCAACTGTCGAGAGGCATAAGCAATTACCCTCCCATTCTGCATCAAAACACAACCCAAGCCCTTCTTGGAAGCATCACTATAAACCACAAAGTTTCCTGATCCATTTGGCACTGTAAGCACTGGAGCTGAAATCAACCTCTGCTTCAAATCCTGAAAGCTTGCCTCGCACGCCTCACTCCACACGAAGGCATTCCCCTTCCGTGTTAACTAAGTAAGGGGTGTTGCAATCTTGGAAAAGTCTTTCACGAATCGTCGGTAATAGCAAGCCAAACCCATGAAACTACGAACTTCAGTGACAGTCTTGGGTTGGGGCCAATCTGAAACTGCTTCCACCTTTAACGGATCTACATAGACACCCTCCTTAGATACTACATGTCCTAAGAAGGACACCTGCGACAACCAAAACTCGCACTTGGAGAACTTGGCGTACAACTGATTCTCTCTCAAAGTGGTCAAGACTTTCCTCAGGTGGTTCTCATGCTCTTCGCTCGACTTTGAGTAAATCAGGATGTCGTCTATAAATACAATTACGAAGGTATCCAGGAACTCCTTGAACACCCGATTCATAAGGCCCATGAACACAGCCGGGGCATTTGTCAAACCGAACGACATCACGGTAAACTCGTAATGTCCATACCTAGATCTGAAGGCTGTCTTTGGGATATCTTCTTCTTTTATTCGCAACTGGTGGTACCCCGAGCGCAAATCTATCTTAGAGAACACAGTGGCTCCCTGTAGTTGGTCAAACAGATCATCAATTCTAGGGAGCGGGTACTTATTCTTTACCGTCACTTTATTTAACTCCCGATAGTCAATGCAAAGGCGCATCAACCCATCCTTCTTTTTAACAAAAAGTACCGGCGCACCCCAAGGAGAGACACTAGGGCGAATGAAGCCCTTGTCTAACAACTCCTGTAATTGAGTCTTGAGCTCCTTTAGCTCATTGGGGGCCATTCATGCGGAGCTTTCAAAAGCGGCAGTGGTGCTGGCTCCAACTCAATACTGAAATCCACCTCCCTGGCTGGAGGTAAACCGGGCAAATCCTCAGGGAAAACATCACCGAACTCCCTGACTACTAGAACTGACGGCATGTCTCCTTTCTCACTTCTCAAGTCTGTCACACTTGCCAAGAAGGCCCAAGCCCCTTGACCAACCAACTTACTCGCCTTAAGTGCTGAGATCACCTTGGGAACCGTCTTTGACTCGTTCCCCTTAAACTTGAAGCTCGGTTCTGACGGAGGTTTGAACAAAACCTCCGTACGGTGACAATCGATGTTGGCATGATTTGCTGCTAGCCAATCCATGCCCAGGATTACATCAAAGTCACTCATCTCCAAGACAATCAAGGTCACTTCCAACGAGCGACCCTCCACCAAGACATGACCAGTCTTCACCTTTTCCCGTGTCACTAACTCTGCCCCTACCGGAGTTGCAACTGATAGGCTAAAACCTAGAGGTTCTACTTCTAGCTGGGCTTGTCCCACAAACAGTGCAGAAATAAAGGAATGCGTACAACCAGAATCAAAAAGTACAAAAGCTAAATGACCGAGAATAGGCAGAGTACCTGTGACGACTTTACCAGCACCCTTCGCGGCTCAGCCAGCATTAACATACGCTCGTCCTCTCTGACAACCCTCCTGGTTTCCAGCATTTCTGTTATCCAGGCACGCTGAGGCCATATGGCCTTCTTTACGGCAAATATAACAGACTCTCAGATCTGCCCTCTTCTTCTACCTGCACACTGATGCCATATGGCCCACCTTACCACAATGGAAACAAACTTTGGTGGCTGTCGGGCAAGCTCCTTTGTATGCTGCCCTCCACAGTTAGGGCACGCGCCCCTGCCTGCTCCTTGGTCCTACTGTTGCCCCTGCACTCCTGGTCGGTTTGGCCTAGGGAAGGCCTGATCGTGTCTCTTCTTCTGACCTGACCCAGAAGTCTTCCCTGCCCCTGACGTCTGGCCAACACTACTCCCCTGCTGTTTCGAATCTGCATCGATCAAGGTGGCCACTCGAACAACCGCAGCATAGGTCTTCGGGTCATGGGCAGCTACAGACCCACATAACCCTCCACGCAGACTTGTGAGGAACTGTTCAATCTTCTTCTTATCTGTGTCTACCAACTCTGCAGCAAACCGGGACAATATTGTGAACTCGTGCTCATACTCTTCAATCGACTGATTCGGTCCCTGCTTCAAGTGCAGAAACTCAACCTGCTTCTCAATTCTCATCGCGACTGGGTAGTACTTCTCATAGAATGCTTCCTGGAACTGCGCCCAGGTTATATGCCCTTCACTGACGTCAATGGACCGCGGGGCAGTCTTCCACCATACATAGGCTCGTTCCTCTGAGTGTGTAAACTGCGCATTGGACTCTCTGTCGATCAGGACAGCACATGCGCTCAAATATGTCTTCCACCATCCCGAACCATGCCTCTACAACCACATGGTCAACTCTTTGTCCATCAAAGAGAGGTGGCTCGTACTTCCTAAAGTCCCGAAGGTATCTGGCCTCCTCTATAGTGGCTCCACGTGCCTGGGCAGTTTCTCCTTCATTCTGAGCTGGAACTGCCTGGTTCTGTTTCTGTGCTCCCTGATTTTTGTTAGCCATCACCCCCAGACTTGATTAAGCAACGCCGTCTGACTAGCCAAAGTTGCCTGCAGGATCTCCTGGAGTCCTGCCAAAGATGCGAGAGCTGGCTGTGGGGCTTGGTCGTTCCCTCGCTCCTGAGGATTTTCATCAACATGTTCTGACGGCTCCCCTACAGCTGGGGCGTCCTGATTAAGCTCCTCCTGATGCTCGGAGTGCTCATCCACTGGTGGGTCCACCACCGGACCCTGGCCACGGGCTCCACGACCTCGGCCTCTTCGACCCCCACGACCACGCTTGCCAGCCACAACTCTACCACGTCCACGTGCCATACTCTGAGTTAACCACAACAAACTTTAAAACACAGCACTAAGGTCTTAAACAGGCACGGATTCAAGCATCTAGAGGCAAACAACAAACTAAACCGGACTTACTTTACAACAATAACAACAAGCAAACCTGGAGGTGACGAGGCGACATTCTACGAGAGGCTATGAGGACCAGTACCTACGATGTAGGCAAGTATACAAGATCTAAAAACATGTCTCTAATACCAACTGTAACGCCCCTAATTTTCGACACAAATCCAACTAGGAACGCCACTAGATAGCACCCTCTGCGCCAAAATTTCGGCAGCGTAACGACGCTATCTAGACGAATCCAAAAATTTTACTTAACTTGTTTATGCAAGAAACACTTCTAAGAACTTTTTCAATGCCCGACCTCCTCCAAACTTCAACAAAACAGGTCGGGCTCCAGCAGATCACACAACAGAAACAACACAAGCACCACACAACAGGTATACGAGCATGTTAAACCAAGAATCCAAAATAAATAAATAACATGCCTAACCACGCAGCGAGTTCAGAAATCCAACAGGTGCATATAAAAGTCACAAAACAACTCAAAGTTACAAGGATAAACTTTAAGTCTAAAACAGAAAGCTCCACTACGACAAAAAGGAGTCTCAAAGCCTCGTCGTGTCGCCACAATCATCGTTTGGCTCACTGTTTACCCTTACCTGCAATCAAAAAAACATTGAAGTAGACGGGTGAGTATAAAGATACTCAGTAAGCAGCCCACTCACGTCCAAGCTACAAAACTTACATGTGCACACACAGAGGTAAAACAGGTTCGTAACCAAAGCATCTTAGGGACTCAAGACTAGACGCTCACGTATCTACCTCACCCCGAGACTCACCGACGATCCAGAAACCTAGGCAACCATAGACGGGGACGCGCCCCAACGCAAAAGAGTAATCACTCTAACGCCCACACAGAACGCAATAGAGCCTCGACTCTAAAGCCCACACAGATCACACAAGGGCGGCCCACCCAAGTGCCCACACAGAGATCACATAGGGTGCTCAACCCCATGTCCACACAGCTCGCAAAAGGGCACATTCGACCCTAGAGCCCACAGGCTCGCAAAAGGGCGTACTCGACCCTAATGCCCACACAGAGATGCCAGCCTAAAGGTTTTGTCTCGCTCGGGGTCACTCAGTGGGTTTGGTAACGCTGGCCTAGGAGGTCAAGCTCTAACGTTTCTCCTAGGCTTCCCCTAAACCGTTTCAAGGTCATCCTGAAACCGAGTCCCTAACCAACAGCCTAACCAGCCAATCACACAGCCCGCCAGCAAACTCTTGGCCCATCCACAGAACTAACCAACCATTCCTAGCCAAAACCACCATACAGCTCATCATGTTCCGTTCCAGTGGTCAACCACACAACTCGCTCTACCATACAGACTCGAGTCTCACTCAGCAACCAATCCCGAGTCATAAGAGCATATTCATGAACTAAGCAATACATTCATGGCACACAAGTGATTCAACCACAAAACATACAAGCGGTACAGGGCAATCACCACCACAATAGGATATTCAGAGTCTCATGCACCAAATAACAGTTAACAATCCACACAACAGTTATAAACTCAACCATAACGACCCTATATTCAAACTCATTCACTTACAAGCTTGATACTTAAACCAAACAACTACTTACCTCGAATAAAGTGCGCAAAAGGGAGGTCCTTACTCTTGCTAGCAGCCCTAAGCACCTATAGAACATCACAAATGATGCACAAGTTCAGTTGTGAATCAACCTTTTGGCTCTACCCTTAAGGCACAACTCCGAACGAATCTAATCAAGCTAACAGGAGACCTATTGTGCATCTAACTGGTAAACACAGCCGAAACAACAAGTTCTAAACTCAGAATTCAGAACCAAAAAGATTCAGAACGAGTTTTACCCACGGTTACGAGCTGAAACGATCTCCTGCTCGTCCTTAGCCACAAGATTCCTCCAAGTCTCTACTTCTTCGCCAAAGGGTTTGTTCCTGTTCAACAAAACCAATACAAAACAGAGAGTGAGAGGCACAAATCAGCTTGGAAAGGAAGGTTAAAAAATATCTCGAATCCAAGAGGGAGAGGGAGACAGATCTGAAGGGTGAGGGGGCCGGATCCGAGAGAAAGAGGGAGAGAAAAGACGGGCAGAGAGGGTGAGGGAGACGGCGGCGGTCGAGAGGGAGGGTGAGAGGGAGAGACGGCGGTTCGAGAGGGGGAGAGCAGATCGGAGAGGGGGAGGTGGAGATCGAGAGGGAGAAAGAGAGAAGGCGACGGAGAGGGCAGCTCGCGAACAACGAGGGGCTGGCGGACGACGACGGAGGAGAAAGGGAGAGAAGAACGAACGGAGAAGGAGAGAGGGGCGACGGGTCGACATGGAGAGGGAGGTGACCGCGGCTCGCGGCGGCGGCGACCTCACTGGTGTGCGCGCGCGGAAGGAGAGAAGAAGAAGGGCGCGGGGGGGGGGAGAGGGTTGCGACCCTTCGATCCCTTCTTTCTTCTTTTTTTTATTTTTTTTAACCTAAAATAGAAAAATGAGAGGGAAGGAGAGTTTACCTCGATTTCCTTCTCCAAAGACGTTTGATGAGAAACCCAAGGCTGTCAACTCAATTTAAAGCGAGACTTAGGAATACTTGGGTCCTTGTAAGATTCGATAATCAAATTCTTAGCCCAAAACTTAAAAGAAATTACAACATGAGCCAAAATCAACTTTAAAAAGAACTTATAACTTACTTGAAATTACCGGGCGTCACACACATTACCTTGAAACGACATGTTCAAAATCCCACATTTAAAAATATAAATAGAGATCTCACAATTTATAAGATATATGAGCTACTTCTCTCATTACCAATGGTAAACCTAAAAAGACACTATATTGAAGATTTCACATTAGAAATGATACGGATAACGGACACCAACAGATCTCCAACATCCGGAAGCTTGACCATAGATCCACTATGACTATGGCGATGACTCATCATCTTTGTTTGACACCTGAAAATTCTACTGGCATGGCTAAGTCAGGGGCCTGACTCTGATACCACTTAATAGAGACAACCGACACCGACAGATCTCCATAATGCTATGATATTGTTCACTTTGTGCATAAACTCTCATAACTTTGTTTTTTGGTTCCCCTATAAGGCCTCATACCAATGGAGATAGTGCTTCCTCACTTATAAACCCATGTTTTTCCCTTATATTTTTCCCTTATCTAGCGAATTTGAGACTTTGGTTGCACTCTCAACCAGAAAGAAAGATGAAAGAGATCTCGCATTCTTAATAACCCTTCCTAAGTCCCATAAGTCATTGTCTGATTTTTATTTTTGTTAACATCGTTTTATTTTTCTTTAATCTGCAATGACTTTGGAGTGCATCAAGATTTAAAATCTTTTCCATTAAATACGTTTCTCAAAACTAAAAAATTTAAGAAAAAATCTACTTTAAGCTCTATTTTTAAGCTTTTATATTTGTAATATACCAAATTCAAGTCCTAGAATAAAACAATAAATATTTAAAGTTTAGAGACAAAAATCAAATAAAAGTAGAAAAGTCGTTGCGAAACTAAATAACATAATTTAATTATAAAAACCCCCTATAAAACAACATAAACTAGTAATTCATTGAGTTGTGATTCATATATTGATAGATCAATTACTCAATACTGTATCACATGGGACAGATCAGTTTCAATTTTATACTCATATAGAGAAGATGAGAATAGACTATGTATATAATTATTTTAAACCAAGCCCCGCAAATGATGGTAAATTATGGCTTAGAATCCTTTTTAATATTTCCAAAATCTTCCAAGGTCAACGATTTACAAATGTTGAGATAACGTCTAAGACTATTAATATTATCATCCAATTTGTTTAACTGTGAAGATTTATACTATCCTATATCATACATATCCATTGAAGAAAATCTTCAACATTTAGTAATATTATAGTACCATCTTCCTAGTTGAATATTATGTTCCTTGGAATTACAAGTCCGGCCATCTACACGCTACCAATTGTTTTTTTTTTTTTTAATTTCAAATGGGAGGTTTCTTCGAGAGAAGTTAAAAATTAACAAGTCAACCATAAAACTTTCATTTGTAACCATTTAGACCTCGCTTGATAATCATTTGGTTTTTGATTTTTAGTTTTTAAAAATTAAACTTATTTTCACCTATTTAGGCCCCCTTAATTAAACATTTGAACTCATAGACAAATTCTAAAAACAAAGTCAAATTTTTGAAAACTAATGTTTTTAGTTTTCAAAAATTAGCTTGGTTTTTTAAAACATAGATACAAAGTAGATAATAAGACATATAAACGAGTTTTTTTTATTAATATTGTACTGTAAAACTTATTATAAAAATATTGTAGTTTTAAAACTAATTATATTAATATTGTTGTTTTTTTACAGGTGGCAATGTGGCAGATAGTCGTTTCTTGAAGATACAACAATCTCAATGTTTTTAAGAAAATGCACTTCTGGCATAGTGGTTGGTTGGTTGTTCAATATATCCATGTTCTTGGGTTTGAGTCCAACCAAATGTAATTTTTAACATTTTTTACCAATTATATTATATCATAATTAAAATAACGTGATCATTTTATTTGAAAATATGAAAAACGGAATAATGAAAAAATTAAAAGAAACAAAAAAGAGCAATTTGGTTGGACTCAAACCCAGGACAAGGGTATATTAAAATTCTACTAAAACCAATTTGTCAGGAGTATATTTTGTTTAAAATTCAGATATGGTGTTCTTTTAAAATTATAATATTTTTATAATAACTTTTAAAAAGTACAATATTAATAAAAATGACCCAATATAAACTCATGGGTAGAAATAGTATTTTTAGGTTCAAATTTCAAAAACTAAAAACCAAAAACAAAATAGTTATCAAACGGGACCTTAGTTTTTAGTTTTTTATTTTCGAAAAATTAAGCCTTAGAATACTGCTCCTACTCGTGGGTTTCTAGGTTTTCTTATCCAATTTGTACCTATCTTTTCAAAAACTAAACTTAGTTTTGAAAACTAAAAAATAATATATATATAATTTTCAAAAATTTATTTTTGTTTATGAAATTTTGGTAGAAATTTAAATGGTAACTCAAGAAAGATGGAAATCATTATAGAGAAGATAAAGAAAAATTTTGAAAAAAGAAAAATAATTTTCAAAAATAAAAAACTAAAAATCAAATGGTTATTAAATGTGGTTTTAGTTTTTGTAAGTTCAATTTTATAACAATTTAATCTCTAAACTTTAGTTTGTAATTATTTAATCCTTATACTTTAAAATTGTGTAACAATGTTATAGTCTCTATCATAAAAATTATATTATTAATATTTAATGAAATTTCTTAATTAGATGGATCAATTAGGGATAGGCACTTGTTGGTCTCAGTAATTTTCATGGTATATTTAGGGATACGCACTTGTTGAGTTTTGTCCTCAACGACAGCCCACATGGCTAGTTCCTCGTATGTCTTTTCAATGTCAACTCATCTCCTTTTCATTGTTCTTCTCCTTCTTTACTTTCTTGCTCTCTCTATTGACTCAGTTTCTTTCAAAATTGATCGATTCAAACCCAATGAAAGTGATACACTTTACCAAGGAGATGCTACTCCTTCTGTTGGAGCAGTTGAATTCAACAATATTAACTATCTTTGTCGTGTTGGTTGGGTTATCTATGAAGACCTTGTGCCAATTTGGGACTCTAAAACAGGAAAATCCACTGATTTCTCTACCCATTTTACCTTCATCATTGATACCCAAAATGCGTCGAATTATGGCCATGGACTAGCTTTCTTTTTAGCTCCAATTGGATTTCAAATCCCTCCAAACTCAGCCGGTGGGTTTCTCGGCCTTTTCAACACCACGAATAGTGATTCAACTATCAATCAAATTGTTCATGTTGAGTTTGATTCTTTCTCCAATCAAGAATGGGACCCTCCATTCGAACATGTGGGTATTAACATTAACTCGATTGCTTCTTCTAATTACACACGTTGGAATTCTAGTTTACACAGTGGGGATATTGCCGATGTGTGGATCTCCTACAATTCAACCACCAAAAACTTGAGTGTCTCGTGGAAATACCAAAATTCTTCGCTGACTTCGTTTGAAAACACCACCTTGAGTTACGAGATTGATCTTATGAAGGTTCTTCCTCAATGGGCGACGGTGGGATTTTCAGCTGCAACTGGTATGTATGTAGAGAGACATACATTATTTTCTTGGGAATTCAATTCAAGCTTGGATATAAAGCAAATAAATGAAGATAATGGGAATAAAGTTCATATAATTGTTGGTGTGACGGTTTCTATAGGGGTTTCAATTATCATGGCGATAGTAGCATTTGTAGTACTTTGGAGATTGAAAAAAAAGAAAAGAAAATCAGAAGAAGAAAATGGTGAGGAGGTAAACTTGACCTCCATTAATGATGATTTGGAAAGAGGGGTTGGACCGAGAAGGTTTTCTCGGAAGCTTCTTGCCATGGCCACCAATAACTTCTCAAATGAAAGAAAGCTCGGTGAAGGAGGATTTGGTGCTGTGTATAGAGGATACATACCAGATTTAGATTTGACAATAGCTGTGAAAAAAATTTCAAGGGGTTCGAGGCAAGGAAAAAAAGAATACATAACTGAGGTGAAGATCATTAGTAGGCTTCGCCATCGCAATTTAGTACAACTCATTGGTTGGTGTCATGATAAAGGTGAGTTCTTGCTAGTTTATGAATTCATGCCTAATGGTAGCCTTGATTCTCATATCTTTGGTAGGAGATCTAGAAGCCCTCTTGTGTGGGGTGTGAGATATAAGATTGCTTTAGGGTTAGCCTCTGCCTTGCTATATCTTCATGAAGAATGGGAGCAATGCGTAGTTCATAGAGATATTAAATCTAGCAATGTCATGTTAGATTCACATTTCAATGTGAAGCTTGGAGATTTTGGGTTAGCTCGATTAATGGACCATGAGTTGGGCGCTCAGACAACTGGGTTGGTAGGAACTTTGGGCTACTTAGCTCCTGAATACATAAGCACAGGTAGAGCTAGTAAAGAATCTGATGTGTTTAGCTTTGGGGTGGTTGCTTTAGAGATTGTTACAGGAAGAATGTCTAGAGACTCCATGGAAAAGGAATCTCATAAGGGTTTGGTGGAATGGGTTTGGGATCTTTATGGGAGTGGAAAGCTTCTTATGAGTATGGATGTGAAATTGCAATCTGATTACGACAAAAAACAAGTGGAGTGTTTGATGCTTGTTGGACTTTGGAGTGCTTATCCAGACCCTAATCTTAGACCTTCAATAAGACAAGTAATTCAAGTTCTCAATTTTGAGACGACAATGCCAATTCTTCCAAGTAAAATGCCTGTTGCTCTGTATCATGCTCCTTCCACATCGATGACCTCAAATGATCCTTCCTTTACTGTAAGCCTTGATGCAGGTCGTTGAACAACCATCCTTCCATTGTGGTTTCATACTACTACATTATTGTCCTTGTGTAATATTTGTGTAAACCAGGAAAAATGTTTATGGTTCAATTATGTTTGCTTTGTTTTGATATACTCTATATATATTCTTCGTATCATATTAGAGATATTTTACATCTTGGTGTATCATTGATATACTTCAATTTAAATATGATAATTTCACAGATATACCTAACATAGAGTATATCAGTAGTATATTAGTGAAATGAACATTATCATATGTGATTTACTAACATTGAGTATATCTCTATTTCTGTCACTATTATATTCTTCCTACATCAAACATACATGATATATCAGGATAACTTAATAACAAGTACAAATCACTCTTTGTGATATACCGTTGATGTACTGAAAATTAGCATTTTCTCCACCAATTATGCCACTTTCTACACCAATTATGCATTATGCATAATTAAATGCATAAATGCATAGTACACTACAACAAAGTTGAGTTTTAATGACAGACTTACAATTTCACGCTTAAGAATTAATGACGGACATTACAAAAAAGGCACAAATCTCTAAAAATTGAGTTTTAATGACAGTCAAATCTAGGGCTTTTCATTTTCTCTTTCCTTCTTCCCTTCCCCTTCCCCTTCATCTCCTCTTCCTCTTGCTTCCTCCATTTTCTCTGCACCTATTTAGTCACAACTATTTCTCCTCTTTTCCCTCTCACGACAAACAAAGCTAAGCCTTTCGGTGAGCAACGCGTCGACATGACTGTCGGCGTATATTTGCACAATAGCTTGAACACCCTCCTCCTTTTATTAGTAGATCTCTGTTAGCGACAAAGTTTGAGCTTTGATTCAATCTTTTTGTTCGACTGAACTATACCCTCAACCCACTTGCGATTCGTGAAGGAAGAACAACCCACAACCCGATTTATACAAGAATTCAAGGTTGTAGGGGCTCTTAGATCCAAATACCTACTCATCTCTAAGGTAAGATCTACAACAAGAAACTCATTCTACGCTTAAACTAGTAAATACCCTCTCGATTTGGATGGTAAAACATTTTTAATCTAGTACATTATGGTATTTTAGGTCATTTCAATTTAGAATTTGACTAAATTAGTTTCTGAAAACCATGGTTTTAGTGTGTATTCGAACACTCCATGGATATATTGAACTGGAGCTTCAGTTTTGGTTTGGTATGTTATTTTTTCTCTCTTCTTTATTTTTTTAATCTTAATTGTTGTCTATCTGCTATTTTTGAAAATCAGAAATTGAATGTGTTTGTTTGGGAGCATACTTCTCCATGTTATTTTTTATAGAAGACAATATTTGGTTAAAAATTTTGGAGTGATAACTTAAGTCCTTTTAATTTTAGGGTTTATGCAATCAAAATTACTAACCAAGGAAGTCAATATCTTCCTATTTTTGCTATCAAAACTAGGATTTCCAAATATATAGAATGAGATATATAATAAGGGTTGGAGCTTTCCTATGGCATAATTTTCAAGAAAATAAGTGGTGTTATATGCATTGTTGTTGAACTTGAATCAAAACAGAGGAGTTAAGTTTAATGATTGAATTCTTATAGTGAATTTACAAAATCATGTCTTGAAATTATATCTTTACATTTCGGATATATTAGAGCAAGAAAGTCTTTAATTTTGATTTCTTATATTGAGGTTGGTGTTGTTTACCTGAATTTGAAGGTTCATGGATTCAAATTGAGAAGTTTTCAAATATTTTGTCATTTAGAACAATAGTGAATTAATATTGAAGTATTAAAGTTACTTTAAACTATGCATAAATGAAACCATAATCTGTTTGTCTCAAATGATTGCAACACAATGGATCTTTTGGCTATATGGCTTAGTAATTATATTTTATTTGTTCATTCTTTTCAACTATTATTTTCAACCATGAAAGGCATAAACCATTATAATCTAAGAGCGTTTAATAGCTTAACCTCTGCTAATATTGTTGGTGGGTGGGCTAGAGACGAAGAAGCGAGGATCAATGAGAAAATAAAAGCCCTTCAGAACCTAATTCCAAATTAGAACAGGGTATGTTTGGCAAATTCAAGATTATGACAATTTTGCTTTTAAGTTTTTAGGGTTACACGGAGATTGTGCTTTTGATAGACCACCAAAGGTTCAGCTCTGCAACAACTTGATACTTTTCAAATTGCTTTGTGCTACCTTTTTTCTTTTGATTTCCTGCATATGTCTGTCAATTACGACTTTGATCATCTCTGTTATATTTATTTGGTCTTTACTGAAATTTGTCTTGTTTCTGCGACCATGAATTTTCTGGCATCTCATATGTAGCTCATTACTTGACTCTTTAGATTTCTCCTTGACTCAACGACAACTCATTAGGTGCTCTTAGATAACTTTGTTTGGAAGCCTTGAAATGTTACGTTTGATATGTGAAATAGATTTTGTATCTAGGTCAGCAAGTCAGAGCTTTGGTCTCTTGCAAGAATTTTATCAAATCACTTAAAAGGCCCTTGAAGAGGCGAAGAATGAGGTAAGAAAATGATTCTCATGCATTCTTTAATCATGATGCCTTATATTCGGTTGCTCTCTTATTTTTTTTAGTTTCAATTATAGTGTGCTACTGTAATTTTGTTTGATATATATCTTTTTTATTTGTATAGTTTGTTAACTGTTCTGATTGGCATAATCTTAAGTTTTTTATTGCTAATTTGTTTGTTATTTGGCGAGTTATTGATTTGTTTCTAACGAGGTCCTTTCTCAGGGTCCTCAGGATCGTTTGATTCATGTGTACCACTTCAACAAAAAGATATCACAAAATTGCATCGACTCTAGTATTGTTATCGGAGAAGTAGTAAGTACGAAGAGATATTACCAACCTCATGATTTTTCTCTACCATAACATATTTGCATCAACTCATTTTGAAACTTGCAAGGATAAAATTGGGATTCAACTCTGTTTCTTATCAATAGCATTAGTTTATCCATGCTTAACAAATCTCCAACATTGTTTCTTCTCCAGAACATTGATTTACAGTACAAAAATAGTTTTCTAGTTTCTTTTGGTAAAAGACATGGTTATCACATACTCTTGCTATTTATCTTTAATCTTGACCTACCACTTTGCAGTATTCTCAATAGATCATTTGGTTTATGAGGCAGTTTTGTTGCTTTAACTTATTTTCGGTTTGTAGTTTAGCTTTTCTTGGCAGATTAGTTTACTTCCCTCTCTCCTTCATGTAGTGATTGTGTTTTGAAGATTAACTTGACAAGTATAGCAAGAAGAATTCAAAAACTTATCTTTAGAGGGAACACTGAAATGTGAATTTGCAATTTGCTCTCTTATTTTTATCTGGTTGTTAAATGTAACATATACAACATATGTTTTCTCTTTGGTGGACAACAATGCTAAAATGCGGATATGGGCAAACTCCTGTTTCTTTAATTTTGTTGTTTCTATTATTAAAAGTTGATATGATATATTCAACTACAGTTGCCTTTATCTTTCATAGTGTAGCTTAGTATGATTTTCCAGGAGAAATGACATGCTTGAAGTCGTTCTCGCCGGCACCCGTGGTCGTTCGAGGTCGCTGAAAAGCTTATTAGGCACTAAAAAATTCTTAAGTTTGTAAGATTAAGTTTAAGTATGTAACTGAAAAGCTTATTTGAAAAGCTTAAGTTTGTAAGATTTTGTGTAAAATTGTATTAGTATTGAGTTTTTTTTTTTTTTTGTACAGAATTTGAGAAATATTAATAAGTTTAAGTTTGTAAGATTACTTGTGTAAAATTGTATTAGTATTGAGATTTTTTTGTACAAAATTTTAGAAATATTAATATTTTTTGTTGGAGCCATTGAGGCATCTAACAATTTTTTTTATTAAATTACGAACAAAACAATGACGGGCATTGCCCGTCATTAAAAGTGTATGTCATTATGATTTTTAATGACGGACAAAGGTTTTTAATGACGGGCATTGCCCGTCATTAAAAACTGTCCGTCATTGTATGTTACAATGATGGATTTACTTTTTAATGACGCAAATGCCCGTCATTAAAAATAAATCGTCCCGTCATTGTAACATACAATGACACTCGCATAGATGACGGGCGCGCGCCCGTCATTAAAACCTAAGCCCTTTTTTCTACTAGTGGTATAAGGTATCATATACCTTATATATGCAAATCACATTTGCATAATGTGGAATTAAATTGAATCAAATTCAATTTTAATATCTCTCATCATTAATTTCTCTAATTATGTCATAATTCCATAATTAGACAATAGTGTAGTTTATTATGAATCATATTCGCATTAAACTATATATTATATCAATTATATCACATATAATGGATATAAAATCCCTTTATATGAATTTGAATACTTCAAATTCATTCCAAACTTTATACCCCCATTAATTCCATATTTGAGCCAACCGAACGACCTAATGGACCTACAGATCATGAGCTTCAATGATTCGAGATTAACTGATCAAACTCTTTGATCCCGTTAATCAACATTCATTAACTACGAGTCACTCCACTATAGACTCGTAGTTGTACATTCCTCACTGTAGGACCAGTTGTGTCCATTGATATAACCAATGCCCGTGAGTCAACCCTTCACAAGTTGTTCGTAGTCACAACTAGGTCAAATTACCGTTTTCCCCTGTGACCTACCTCTTGCACCTTAAGTATCACTGATCCTCTAATGAATAACTTGTTTATGGTCCTACCATAAACAACGTCCCTCTCGAACGAGTGAGAGTGTTGGGCCTCATTGTTCAAGACCTGAAGTCAGCCCTTAAGGGAACAACCTATCTAGATTCCCTAGCTCGGGAACGAGTAAGTTCTTTCTTGTGTAGTTAAGTTCCCAACTACCCACGTGGTTTTGCCCCTGACAAGGTAGGCTTATTGAGTCGGCGACTCTGGCCACTCTCACCTATACTAGTCAAAGGACAGACCCCCGCAGACAGGAGTCTGTAACCCGCTCAGGACTGAGGTCGAGTCACTAATGGTCATCTACGAATTATTAGTCCTAATCTATTAACGGTGTTACTACAATAGTCTAATAATTCATGGGTCGGTCTTGTACAATCTCATTGTACAAGATGCCCCCACTCGCATGTCAACTTCATGAACGAGTTGGATTGCCTCGTTTGTATCAAATACAGAGTGGGTTACATCCATAGTGTTACTAGGAAAAGGTTCTCATCCTTATCCATGTACTATAGACCATTTGGGTCATTTACTTGAACGTGACCCTACCTGTGTATCTACTACACACTGTTCAAGATCTCATAGTTATGACATTGAAGCTTAGCTTATTTGATTAAGTTTAAAATTTGAGAATACAAGATTTGATGAGAAAATAATTTTTATTTATAAACATCAAATAGTTAAACTACACGAGTTTAGGGCATACACCCCAACAATCTCCCACTTGATCTAAAGCTAGTGGAGTACATATAACATTACATAAATGCAAATACAATAAACTAGTGCATTGAATACCCTTTGTACAAAATACTCTCATTCACTCTAGTCAAGAAATAAACTTGTAGACCTAGACTCTCTAGGTGACCCTCAAACACTCAACTGTGAGAGCCTTTGTAAACGGATCAACAACGTTGTGCTTCGAAGCAATCTTTGTGACGATCATGTCTCCGCGATGCACAATCTCCTGTATAAGGGGATACTTCCGTTCGAGGTTCTCTTGAATTGGCCACGACACCACTGTTATCACAATAAAGAGTGACAGGCAACATCATGAACTTTATTAGCTAAACTGCCTCCTTAGTTGCTTCACAAGTTGCTATGTATTCGACCCCAATCGTGGAGTCTGCAATGCATCTCTGCTTGATGCTTCACCAAACTACAACTCTTCCGTTAAGAGTAAACACTGACCCCGATGTTGATTTTTTAGAATCCTTATCGGTCTGAAAATCAGAGTTAGTGTGTCCAGTAAGGATCAAATTCTTCGTTCTCTTTAAACACTTGAGGATTGCCTTAACGGTTGTCCAGTGATCACATCCTAGATTGAATTGATACCTATTGAAAATTCCAACTGCATAACAGATGTCGGGCCTAGTACACAACATGGCGTACATCAAGCTACCTACAACTGATGCATAAGGGATCCGTCTCATATCCTCAACCTCTTGAGGTGTCTAGGACATTGATCCTTAGACAAATGAACCCCGTGTATGAAAGGCATCAAGCCCTTCTTGGAGTCCTGCATCTTATATCGTACCAACATCTTTTCGATATAAGACGCCTGAGACAAGGCTAACATTTTGTTCTTATGGTTTCGGACAATCTGGATACCGAGAACATACTACGTTTCTCACAAATCTTTCATTTGGAATTGCGTAACTAACCATTTCATAATGTTAGTGAGAAATCCTACATCATTCCCAATGAGTAGAATATCATCCACATCCAACACTAGAAATGCAATAGTGTTGTTGATTATTTTCTTGTAGACACAAGGCTCATCAATATTTTGATTAAAGCTGTAAGATTTGATAGCCTCATCAAACCTTATATTCCAAAACCTCGAGGCTTGTTTCAGCCCATAGATAGACCTTTTAAGCTTGTAAACTTTTTGCTCCTAGCCTTGTTCAATGAACTATTTGGGTTGGTCCATGTAAATGTTTTCGTCAAGATTGTCATTTAGGAAGGTCGTCTTGACATCCATCTGCCATACTTCATAGTCATAATATGCAATAATGGCTAGAAGGATCCTGATAGACTTGATCATGGCAACAGGAGAAAATGTTTTCTTATAGTCCACTCCTTCCCGCTGGGTATAACCCTTTGCCACGAGTCTAGTTTTGAAGGTTTGTACCTTCCCATCTACACAACATTTTTTCTTATAGATCCATTTGCAACTTATAGGTTTAACTACATCAGGTTGATCCACAAGTTCCCAAGCGGAATTGAAGTCATAGACTCCATTTTCTTGTCCATGGCTTTAATCCATTCTTCTTTGTCAACATCATTCATTGCTTCATCATAGGTCAATGGATCCTCACAGTCATCACTAGGTATGACAACTTGGATTTCAGTTAAACCCATGTAACGGTTAGACTGATTAATAACCCTTCCACTACGTCGAGGCATCTTAACTCTTGAGAAGGACGTATTCGACTAGATGCGCGAGCTAGAATCAACAACTCTTGTTCATGTACTAGCACCATCAACAACTCTGATAAACTGTCCATTTCATTTAACACGATTTTTCTCTTTGGTTTTTGATTCCTGATGTGATCTTTCTAAAGGAAAGTGGTGTTTGTCGACACAAGCACCTTATTTTCTTTACGATCGAAAAATAAACTACCTCTCGTTTCCTTAGGGTAACCTACAAAGAGGCACAATTTTGAACGAGATTCTAACTTCTTCGGGTTTGTCACATACACATGGGTTGGACATCTCAAAATTTAGAAATGACATAAACTACCTTTACGTCCTTTCTAGAGTTTGAAAGGTGTTTCATAAACACTTTTCGACGGAATGTTGTTCAAAATGTATACTACAGTCTCCACTGCATAACCCCAAAATGAGTAAGGGAGATGAACATAACTCATCATCGATCAAACCATGCCCAAAAGGATTTTGTTTCTCCTCTCCAATACACCATTTTGTTGTGGCATACCAGATGCTGAGAGTTGAGACGTAATTCTATGTTCTATCATATAGTCCTAGAATTCAAGGTTCATATACTCTTCACCTCAATCAGATCAAAGTGTTTTGATTTATTTACCTAATTGGTTCTCAACCTTAGTCTTAAACTTCTTGAACTTTTCAAGTGCTGTAGACTTATAGTGAATTAGGTAAACATAACCATATCTTGAATAGTCATCTATAAAAAGAGATGAATATTCATAGCCTCCTCTTGCTTTAACACTCATCGGGACACAAACGTTAGAGTGTATAAGCTCCAACGGCTCTTTAGCTCTAAAACTTTTTCCACTAAAAGGTATTTTGGTCATTTTACCTTCAAGGCATGATTCACATATTGGCAAAAAACTTTCTTCTAACTCATTTTGAAGTTCGTTCTTCACAAGTCTCTCATTCCTATTGAGATTAATGTGACCTAACCTTAGATACCGAAGATCGACATTTTCTTTAGGAGAAATCTTTTGTCTTTTAGTCTGTGTATTTGTTGTTTTAAATAATTCAGTGTTTAAAACCATTTTAACGGAATTAGGCTTTAAAACATATAGGTTATTCTCAAGCAAAGTTGTACAGATTTCAACTCCTTTCAAAGAAATAAACGCTTTATTAATGTTGAAGGAAATTGAAATACACTATTTGATCAAACAAGAAACAGAAACAAGATTTCTAGCAAACCCTGGAATTATATACAAGCTATCTAATAATAAACGTTTCCTACCAAACAACAACTCCATCGTGCGCACTGCTACGGCTGAGACAACCTCCCCAGTACCGACTCTGAGTATTATCTCGCCTTCTTGCAGTTGCTGCCAGGAACTAATTCCCTAAAAAGAAAAATAAACGTGATTAGTGGCGCCTGAATCGAGTATCCAGACTGAGTCATTACTCTCCACTAAACAAATTTCAACTACTAGTAAATCGCATTTACCTTCATTCTTCTATAGTTCGTTTAGAAGGGTGGTAAGGTTGTAGCTAATTTTGTTCATGACAGCATTGCTGCGAAACTGCAAGAAACTCTTCGGAAGAGTTTTCAGAATGAAGCTGACCTGACTCGACTCATCAATAGAAGCCCCATTCCTCTCCGTCAAATTAAAGTGGACCATCATATCGAGAACAAATTCCCGAACAGATGTTTTCTCTCTCATCCTAGCGATAAAAATGTGCTTGAGAGCATCGTGCTAGACCTGAAAGGACTGTCGTTGTCCAAACATTTCCTGCAACGATCATATGATCCCCTTAGTGGTGGCCATGCTCTCGTGCTTCTTAGCCAAGATTTCAGATGAACTGGCTAAGATGTAGACTTTGGCCTTGATCCATCTATTGTATGTGTCACGAACACTTCGTGTCACAGTCGAGCTCCACACCTGAGGACATTCCTCAGTGAGTGCAAACTTCAAGTCGTCGATTACCAAAATCGTGTTAATATTGTTTTTCTCAGTTTGGTAGTTATCACCATTTAATTTTTCGGAGGCTAAGAGTACGATAACAGAACTCGACATTTTGCTGAAAACATAAAATTCTTGTTTTAGTTTCTCGCAAAAACTTTTGTTAAAAATCCAATCAAGTTTTAGCAAAAAGAATTTATGATCATTAGTTCAATTAAATTTGCAATGATACCCCAAAGGTTTAGAATGACTGCCATCGAAGGGTAGTCGAATTACTCCTCATCTTGGACGAGGCTATCTCGACCATACCCTAATTCTAGAATAACTCTTATTCCTATAGACCTCTAGTTACCATTTTTTTCGGTATGGATTCATTAACTCTTAATGCATCTCGTGAGTGTAACCCTCTATTTTTGGTTCCAGAGTTCCCCTCTAACAAAATCCACCGAAGGGAGGACTAAGTTGAAAAACAAACTAAGACAACTCTATCCCTTTCAGGAATTCACGGTGTTCCAACCCCTATGATCAGGCCCTCTGAAGGGGTTGTCTTGTCCATGCCAAACTAACAAGTAGATCATAGGTGTCTCAGGGTGTTAATCGATAGAAGAGACCGTGGGACCCGTTAACACAAGTTTCGCTCCCACTCACTATAAGTACTCTCTCCATTCACCTTGAATATTGATCCATACAAACACCATCTGAAGGGAGACACTCTCATTTGCGCCACGAGGTCGAGTATGGATCTCACGATGTGAACTTAAGGAGATGCATGGGCAAAAATTTAATGTATCATATACACTTCATTTCCTCCCACTAAGTACTTTATGTTAAATGGGTTGACTTAGATAAACCGACTATAATTTACCTAAGTCTACCAATATAACTTTTATATTGAAATTACCTTAGTCTATAAACCATTTATTAAACTTAGGTCTAATGAGTTCATTTATTAACTCTTAATAAATGGCACTCACGAAATATGATTTATAAACCTCTGGATTAAATTCACTCTCAGGTCTGTTCCCAGGTAGGTATGTTCTGTTTTCGTAAGCTTAAATACCCCAACCTAGACAGATCTTTCCTTAGACAGAGTTCTTCTTTAAACATAGTTTATAAATCACATTGGTTCCCTAATTCTAATCTTATTAGAACAATAAACCTAAGTCTAATTAATTCAAGTTCTAAAACCATTTTAAAACTAATTAATTAACTTAGGTTAAATGCATTTCTATGTTATAGTGTTTGATCATTCATCACATGAATAATTAAACATATATAACATATTCATCACATGAAAAATGCATGTCAATGGGATTGAGAGACTTTGTAAAGAGAGGACTTTTAAACGAGTTAGAAGAAAGTTTTTTACCAGTATGTGATTCATGCCTTGAAGGCAAAATGACCAAAAGACCTTTTAGTGGAAAAGCTCGATGAGGGTAGGAATATTTCATCTCTTTTATAGATTGTTATTCAAAATATGGGTACATTTACCCAATACACCACAAGTTTGAAGTAATTGAAAAGTTCAAGGGTTTAAGACTGAGGTTGAAAACCTTTTAGGTAAAAAATTCAAAGCACTGCGATCTGATCGAGGTGGAGAGTATATGGACCTGAATTCTAAGACTATGTGATAGAACATGAAATTACATCCCAACTCTCATCACCTAGTATGCCATAGCCAAATAGTATATCGGAAAGGAGAAATAGAACCCTATTGGACATGGTTTGATCGATGATGAGTTATGCTCATCTCCCTGACTCGTTTTAGGATTATATAGTGGAGATTACTGTCTACATTTTGAACAATGTTCATTCGAAAAGTGTTTATGAAACACCTTTCAAATTCTGGAAAGGGCGTAAAGGTAGTTTACGTCATTTTAGAATTTGGGGGATGTCCGACCCATGTGCTAGTGACAAACCCGAAGAAATTGGAACCTCATTCAAAATTATGCCTACTACCCTAAGAAAACGAGAGGTGGTCGACAAACGCCACTTTCAAAATAGGGTACTTGTGTTGATAAATGTCACTTTCTTAGAGGAGGATCACATCAGGGATCATAAACCAAAAAGTGAAATTGTGTTAAATGAAATGGACAGTACGTCAGTAAGGGTTGCTGATGGTGCTAGTACGTTGTCAAGAGTTGTTGACCCTAGCTCATCAAGTAAAAAACGTCCTTCTCAAGAGTAGAGAATGCCTCGACGTAGTGGGAGTGTTGTTAACCAGCCTGACCGTTATATGGGTTTAACAAAAATCCAAGTTGTCATACATGATGACAACTGTGAGGATTCATTGACTTATGATGAGGCAATGGAGGATGTAGACAAGGGTGAATGGATTAAAGCCATAGACCAAGAAATGAAGTCTATGTACTTCAATTCCGTTTGGGATCTCGTGGATCAACCTAATGGGGTAAAACCTATAGGTTGCAAATGGATCTACAAGAGAAAACGTGGCAAAGCTTTATACCTAACGAGAGGGGTGGACTACGAGGAAACCTTTTCTCCTGTTGCCATGATAAAGTCTATTAGAATCCTTCTGGCCATTGTTGTATATTATGACTATGAAGTATGACAGATGGATGTCAAGACAACCTTCTTGAATTACAATCTTGATGAAAACAGCTACATGGACCAACCCAAAGGATTCATTAAACAAAACTAAGAGCAAAAGGTTTGAAGGCTTAAACGATCTATTTATGGATTGAAACAAGCCTCGAGGTCTTGGAATGAGCGACCTCCGCTTCTTCAAATGTAACTCCTTCTGCTCAAAGATATATTTTAAACTTTTATGATCTGTGTAGATATGATATTTCTCACAAACAGATAATGCCTCCAAATCTTAAAAGTTAACACAACTGTTGCGAGCTCTAGATCATGAGTAGGATAGTCACGCTAACACAACTACTGCGAGCTCTAGATCATGAGTAGGATAGTCATACTCATGCTTTTTCAGCTGTCTTGACGCATAAGCGATCACTTTTCCATCCAGTATAAATACACATCCAAGGCTCTGATGTGATGCATCACATTAAACCCCAAACTCTTTTTTTTGTGGTAGGTAGAGTTAATACCTGTGTTATTGATAACCCGCCTTAGAAGAGTTATTTTACTAGAATTTTAGTGTTTAATCCACTTCAATTGCATAGAATTTATTGAGCTTCATGTTAATTTATCCCTAAATTGTGTGTGTCAGCTTTAAAATCTTGAATCTAAGCATTAGGTTCGAAAAGAATTAATTTTGATATTTTTGTGCTTTAATTTAAGAAATTTAGGAAAATAAGCTAACGGTTAATTAAAAACCGAAATTTGAGATTTTTCTTAACTCAAAAAATCATTGCATATCTAGTTTGATTTATAATTGACTTCATGAATTTATTTGAGATTTTTCTGTGTGCAAGAGATGTATAAAAAATTACAGGAGTCCCCAAGGACATTTTGGTTAAGATGGTCTTTCTATCCTTAAGGGCATTTTTGTAATTTGCGGGTTAGGACAAGATCATCTTATTGAAGGGAATGAAAACTCCCGCGCAACAAGTTCTTTGTTACTTGTTGAAGATGTTCTTCAAGGCTTCCTTTCCGTTCACGAACTTTTCGTGCTTTCCTCGATCTCAACGATCTCGAACTCTTCTCACGAACACTGACCGAACACCACCACTTGGTGTCTCGGTTGTTCTTCTTTAGGAAGAAGGAGGATTGTGGGATCCTTCTTTTGTTTTGGGAGGAGAAGTCTAGAGAGAATTTGAGAGAGAATAAAGAGCTTCTTTTGGTGAGAATTCCAAAAATGAGCTTTCAATTATCCAACCCTTCTTGCAAAACAGGTTTATATAATGGTGATAGGTGGAGTTGAAATCTCCACCTATTTACCATTTTACCACAACTATAGGTTATGCAAATCATATTTGCATAACCACATATTATAAGATATCTCATGTTTATTTTACAAATCACATTTGTAATATTGTGGATTTTTAAATTGAATCACATCCAATTTAATATCTCTCAATCTAATTTCTCCAAATTAGCCCTAATTCAACAATTAGGCTAACCTATAGTTTATTATGAATCTCATTCACATTAAGCTATATATTATATCATTAATATCTCATATAAATAACATAAATGCCCTTTAGTGAACTTGAACACTTCAATTCACACCAAAATAGTAAACCTTCTTTTAATCCAGTTTGAGCCAACCGAGTGACTTTATGGACCTACTGTGACGAGCTCCAATAATCCAAGATTAACCTATCAAACTCTTTGACCCGGTTAATCAACATTCATTAGTTGCGGTAACACTCCACTAAAGACCGTAGTTGCACTCCCGTTAGTATAAGATATTACGTGTCCACAGATATAACCAATGCCCATGAGTCGACCCTTCACAGGTTGTTCGTAGACACTGCTGGGTCAAATAAGGAAAGTCACACAAACACTTTTAGTCTAAAATTTCAAATTTTCTCCTAATATTATTTAATCTAAATAATTGCCATTCCCCGGCAACGGCGCCAAAAACTTATTGCGTAAAATTATGGATATGCAATACCGTAGTGTACGGGTCAAGTTTTAGTATAGTGATTTATGAGTCCAAGTATCGTGCTCGGGATTGGGTTTCTAGATTAATTAATTACTAAGATACTAATTCTCAATTTTAGCTAATGAAACATAACATGTATAGGTGATTGAAAATAAAGACAAGCAAACAAACAAACATGTGGAGATACGATTGATAGATTTGAGAAAAATGATTTTACAAGTTAATGACTCAACTCACACATGCAATGAACCCATGAGATGAATTTATGAACAAGAAGTAAAATACTCAAGAAAATCTCTCGATTCTTACTGAGCCTCGCACATGCAATAAACTCCATAGTCTTCATATGAACCTACGACATGCACGACATTAAGCAACTTCTTTATGTGTTTTCCTAAGATTTCTAGGTCATTCTCATGCCAGATTTCTAAGGGTTTTGACAATTGCTGTAATTCAAGATTTATCTCTCGAGTCCACTTAAACCAACAATTTAAGAGTTAAGATTGAATTGCCAAAAATAAGAATAAAACATGCTTCAATACATAGTAAGAAAATCTAAACAAGTAAATCAAATCCTAACTACAACATTTAGCTACTCTAAATAACATGAAAATCAAACTAAACATGTAGAAAATGTTTCAAACGGAGTTACAATCTGAAAGAAAAGGAAATTAAACTTATGTGTCGATGTCGGTCCTTCGTCTCCGAGCTCCCGTCTTTGATCTCGAACCTCTCCGAATGCTTTGGCTCTCAAAAGCGCTCTTTTCTCTCTTCTTACAAAGTGTATTTCGAAATTAGGGTGAAATCTAGCAAATTTGGCTCCTCATGCATGCTTTCTTATCGAGATAGCATTTCGACGCTGCAAGGCAGCGTTGCAACGCTATCGTCTGGGGTCTTCAAAGCCTCTAAACAGCAAGCACGGCGTTGCAACGCTCTGCTTGGCATTGCAACACCATCACATCGGGTCTTCTAGGTTGGATTAATCTTTCTTCTTCTAAATAATGTTTTTTTAGCTCCAAATAGCCTTGTTTCGATCCCGAATGATCCAAAATGTCTCCAATTGTTCTGTTTACACTCTTATCCTGAAATTGAATTATTTAAACACGTAAAAGCCCTGAAATCATCATAAAACTAGCAATAATTAAGCATAAGGATAACACATTTTGTGTGCTATCAAACACCCCCAAACTTAAACTTTTGCTAGTCCCGAGCAAAAACAAAATTAAACATTAGATTGTTCTTAAACATACATTTGATTCAAGTCTAAAAAATTTAAGGGAAAATCTAGTAACCACAGGAAACACTTAAACATAACATTTCAGCAAACAATTTAAAACTTTTCCTAAGTGTTCCTACGTGTGTGTGTGTGATTAGCCTATGTTCTCTTCATTTTTACTAAGCCAAGATCAACTTTATTAGGCTCTCCATTCAACTTTCCCCTACACTGGTCTTAATTACTAATCTTTGAGCCTCCCCACATTCAAGAATTAAATAAGTTTACTCAGCACTTAATCACAATTTTGATCTTTTTTCTATTTTCTTCTTTTTTTTTTGTGCAAGGACAATAGCTTTCACACATCCACTGCAGGGACCCTTACCTAGAGCACTTGCTCAATGAGTGCCCTAACTGATCACAGTGAAGGTAGCTCTTTTTGCCCTCACTAATTTTTTTTTCTTTAACAGACAAACGATAAAAACCAACTATTTCACATATTATACAGGTCATGCACTTCATATTGTCATTCATCCTATCCTGCAGTTTAACTCTCAAATTACTTCTTAGACCTATCGAGGTGACATCAAACTTCTAAGCCTAATAACTTTGATCTAAGCATTTCAAAACTACAGAAACACAGACTATGTGTATAATAATGCAGGAAAAACTCATGAAAAATTTTCAATTAACTCAAATTCATGTCATGCTCTTAGGTTTCAGCAGAATCACAATGATTTCCAATTATATCTCATCCTAGGCTATCTTACTCATACTTATGTAAAAGATCAATCAGCAATTCCAGCACATACTCAGGACAGTCACAACAAATAAACAACATCTCACCCCCAAACTTAAACTAAACATTGTCCCCAATGATTGCAGAAATAAGCATAATTAAATTAAGTATAAGGGTAAGAGTGAACAATATTGTCCTGGGTGATGGAGATCTTTCTGAGTTCCTTGAATAGCCAAAACATGAGTGTTGGAGTTCCTTAGAAAGGGAGCATGGATTTCAGCGAAGGATGACATCATCACAACCTACAAAGCAAAACAAACAAACTAGTAAATAAACTAACAACTGAAAAACAACAATCTAAAGATAGAAAACAACAAAAATGTAAAGCTTGGGTTGCCTCCCAAGAAACGCTTTGTTTAACGTCTTTAGCTAGACTGTACTCCCTCAGGGTGTTTCTTTCCTTGCTTGCAGTGCCTGGAGTGATGTGTTCATCTGGCCAATAAGGGTCTTTATATTCTTTATTGAAACTCCATGACTAGTCACAATACCAGATAGACTGGTGACTGCATTCTCCAGCTGCTTGGACCGACTTCTGGATTCAGCTATGAAGGAGTGCAATGTCTCTTCCAGCGATGGTTTCCTCTCTGATGAAGAAGCATACCCTGTAGGAGGATTCAACACATTCTTATTGTTAGCATAAGAGAAATTTTCATGATACCTCAAATCTGGATTATAATGTGTTGGGAGGTTATTCTGAGTTTGGCTTCCTCCATAGTTGTTGCTTCTGTTGGTCATGTAGTGTCATTGCTCCATAGTGGATTCTCCATTAGGCTGGGAGCATTGAGAGGACATCCCTGTTTGTGGTGATCCTGCAAAATTATTCAGCGCAAGTGTGAGAGATGCCATATGAGATCTAAGAGAGGTTACCTCATCCAGTTGATACAATCCAGCTACTGGCTTAGATCTGTCATTGTCCGTAGGCCACTAGTAGCTGGCAGTTGACACTTACTCTAGGAGGGCACGTGCTTCTGGCATAGTCTTCGCCATGAAAGCCCCTCCAGCAGTGGCATCTAGAATGGTTCTGGTCCTACCTTCCAGTCCATTATAAAACATTTGTACCTGGAGCCAATCTGGGTAGCCATGTTGTGGGCACCTCCTGAGCATGTCCTTGTAACATTCCCATGCCTCGAATAGATGTTCTCCCTCCTGCTGCCAGAATGTTCCTATCTTCTTCCTTAACTTTGCAGCTTTCAAAGGTGGAGAGAATTTGGTCATGAAGCCTTGGGCCAACTCCTCCTAGGAAGTGATACTACCTGAGGGATGGGACCCTAGCCATTCATTGGCTCTATCCTGCAAAGAGAAAGGAAAGAGACGTAAGCGAATATTCTTAGAAGAAAAACCGTTCATTTTAACTGTATCACAGATTTCTAAGAAATTTTTTAAGTGTGAGTTAGGATCTTATGTGGCTAAGGCTCTGAAAGCACATTCCCTAACCATCTGTATCAACCCTGTCTTAAGTTCAAAATTATTAGCATTTATAGGGCATGGACTATTCCAGTCTGCTCAGAATTAAACACAGGTTGGAAATACTCCCTAATAGGTTTAGGATTATTGATGAGCTCCTGATCAACCATAGTATGAGTTTCTGCTTTTCCTTCCCTTAGAAGTCTCCTACAGGTCCTCTTGATCTCAGGATCAAAAGGGTGCAAGTCTGCAGCTTTCCCTTTGGGCATACACCTAGAGGTACAAAAAGGAAGAAATTAGACAAAAACACAAAAAGAACTAGAAAATAAAACATAAAAGAAAGAAAAATAAAAAAATAAAGATATGAAACATAAAGCTTGGGTTGCCTCCCAAGAAGCGCTTTCTTTAACGTTTTCAGCTAGACAGTGACTTATCAGGGCACATAAAACTGCTCATATTTCTTTGGGTCATTTTTGTTTGAATCGATATAACCTTCTAAGTCTAAAAGGCTATTTTGCTTTTCTTGAGCACCAGACAGAAAATTATTTTTGGTATTTTTGTTTAATAACACAAAAGAACAGAAATCAAAACAAGACTCGTGAGTGTAGGACAAATGGTTATCAAGAATAAAAGAAATTTCTGGGGATAAAAGGGAAAAGTACTTCTTAGCCTCTACTTCTATCACCTGAATCTCCCCTATGGAAATGATTATCTCATCATTGTCTAACTCACTAACCTAATTATGGTGTGCCTCTGTTTCCCCCAAACTATCATCACTATCATATGAACAAATCCTCCTAGGTGGCACCTCCTGAGTGGTAAATATAAAAAATTGCTCCTGTAAGGCCTTAAGGGAAATTACTAGCTGGTTAAGATATTGAGCTATATCCTGTACTATTTTCCAAAGTCCTACCACCTCGGTTTCTAACCTATTCAACCTTTCTAATTCATTATGAACCAAATTTTTAATTTTCAATTCTAAGATATATTCCATCAATTGGTCCACAAGAGAATATTTTTCTATGGGTTGGTCAAGGTACGAAAGACTATGGTTCCAACTGCCTAGATAACTACCATTACATGAATGTTTATCAATTTCAGGTACAGAATGGTAAAAATTAGACAGATAAAATTCAGAGAAATCATGATGCACATACCTAGGGTCCTGGGAGGGACAATAGAAAGATGGAGAATCAAAATCATGCAAAGTCATGCTTGAAAAATTAATAATTCAGATCAAGACTTCTACACAATAGCAACACAACCAAAAGCAGGGGACAAAGACTAAAAAACACACAAAACTAAAATAAAACAAATAAGGAAACAATCAAACACACAAAAACAAATAAGGAAAGTAACACAAACACCTTTAGTCTAAAATTTCAAATTTTCTCCTAATATTAATTAATTTAAATAATTGTCATTCCCCGGCAACGACGCCAAAAACTTGTTGCGTAAAATTATGGATATGCAATACCGCAGTGTACGGGTCAAGTTTTAGTATATTGATTTATGAGTCCAAGTATCGTCCTCGGGAATGGGTTTCTAGATTAATTAATTACTAAGATACTAATTCTCAATTTTAGCTAAAGAAACATAACATGGATAGGTGATTGAAAATAAAGACAAGCAAAGAAACAAACATGTGGAGACACAAATTGATAGATTTGAGGAAAGTGATTTTGCAAGTTAATGACTAACTCACACATGCAATGAACCCATGAGATGAATTTATAAACAAGAAGTAAAATACTCAAGAAAATCTCTCGATTCTTAGTGAGCCTCGCACATGCAATAAACTCCATAGTCTTCATATGAACCTGCGACATGCACGACATTAAACAACTTATTTATGTGTTTCCCTAAGATTTCTAGGTCATTCTCATGCTAGATTTCTAAGGGTTTTGACAATTTTACTCTAATTCAAGTTTTATCTCTCGAGTCCACTTAAACCAACAATTTAAGAGTTAAGAGTGAATTGCCAAAAATAAGAACAAAACATGCTTCAATACATAGTAAGAAAGTCTCAACAAGTAAATCAAATCCTAACTACAACATTTAGCTACTCTAAATCACATGAAAATCAAACTAAACATGTAGAAAACCTCTCAAACGGAGTTACAATCCGAGAGAAAAGGAAATTAAACTTATGTGTCGATGTCGGTCCTTCGTCTCCGAGCTCCCGTCTTCGATCTCGAACCTCCCCGAATGCTTTGGCTCCCAAAAATACTCTTTTCTCTCTTCTTACAAAGTGTATTTCGAAATTAGGGTGGAAATCTAGCAAATTCGGCTCCTCATGCATTCTTTCTTATCTAGATAGCGTTGCGATGCTGCAAGGCAACGTTGCAACGCTATCGTCTGGGGTCTTCAAAGCCTCTAAACAGAAAGCACGGCGTTGCAACGCTCTGCTTGGCGTTGCAACGCTCTGCTTGGCGTTGCAACGCTCTGCTTGGCGTTGCAACGCAATCACCTCGAGTCTTCAAGTTTGGATTAATCTTTCTTCTTCTAAATGATGTTATTTTAGCTCCAAATAGCCTTGTTTCGATCCCGAGTGATCCAAAATGTCTCCAATTATTTTGTTTACGCTCTTATCCTGAAATTGAATGATTTAAACACGTAAAAGCCCTAAAATCATCATAAAACTAGCAATAATTAAGCTTAAGGATAGCACATTTTGTGTGCTATCACATCTTCACAAGATAAACTATTTATTCCATTCTAAAGATGTCCATAGACAATGCATGTGTTTAGACAAATTTAAATGAACACTCTTCATATGCAAAGTATTAATATTAAATTAATACCTACCTAAATTAAAATAAAAAAGTAGTGGTGAACATTTGCATAAAAAATGAATAAAAGTTCATATTGAAGAGTAAAAGTTCTAAATAATGAATTTTATTGCAAAAGAAATATTGATATCAAACCCAATATCCATTACTTTTACAAATATCCCTAACATACATTTGGCAAATGGTAATATATATTGTAATTTTATAATTGATCACATAATTGAGTTTTGAAATTGTAGACAAATGTGTTTGTATTTGATTTGTTGTGAAAACAAAGTAAGAAAAAAAAGTCACTAAAAATCAAACCTTTCACTTTACATAAGATAAAAATGATTTTTTGGAGAGAAGAAAAATTGATATCAATCTCAATACTTAGTACTGTTTTAAATTTCTCATACATCTTGCAAATGGTAATATATATTGTAAATTTGTAATTGATCTCATAATGAAGTTTTGAAATTGTAGACAAATATGTTTGCAATTGATTTGGTGGAAACAAAAAAGGTAAAGAAAAAAAGTCACAAAAAATCAGACTTATTCATTTTACAAAAAGAGAATTTGTAATGGGTAGTAAGGATGATTTTACTATTTGTAGATATAGCAACATTTTAAAATAATTGCAAATATGGCAAAAATCTTTAAATTGTTTTCATAATTCCTATTATACCCTTGGCTTAAATCTATTTTTTTTTCTTCCTCACTATTTCCTTCTTCTTCCCTTTTTCAAGAAAACAAATTAGGAAATATAAAAGTGGGACCCATCTAGTTTGTTAATTTGAGAGAGGAATGACACTACAACAAGTTGGCACTTCATTCCGCTTTCACACACCCCAAAATTAAGAAAATATTAATCATTTTTTCTTCATCTTTTTTTTTTTTTAGTTTACATTACAAGAATTTTCTCGGAATCTAAACACTACCCCCCTCTCCTTTCTCTCTATCGGTAGCATTTTTCTTTTCATTTTCTCGGAAAAATGTTAATATTAATATTGATATTAATATTAATACTTTAGAAAATTAGGTAATATTAAAAGAAAAAAAAAACATAGCAATGAGGGATGTTATTAACTAACGCCATGTCGTTGTTTTAATGTTGCTTGGTTTTTAACTTTAGTGGAAGATCAAAATACAAGATATCCTTTAGTTGCTCATATTAATGATGCTTGTTTTGATGGCTTCTCTTGTGCAATTAGTGATGGGAGTGACAACTTACGGAGGTGTAATCCGCCCAATTGGGACTCATTCTGAATGGAGTTCGATAGGTGTTGACATGAATGCATTACCTCCAATTGTTAAACGTCAAGCAGGAAGACCGTGAAAGCAAAGGATTTCGTCGATTGCTGAAGCAAGAAGTCACACAAAATGTAGTCATTGTCATCGTGTTGGTCACAATCGTAAGACATGTAATTTTCCACCATTTTTACCATGATGTAATTTTTGACAATTAGTTTTAGATATATATTTTCAAGATAGAACTCAATATTGTTGTTATCATACTATTCATACTATCAATACAAGGTTTGTGATTGTTTCAAAAGTTTAATATCAATACTATGAACACAAGAACTTTGGCATCTGATGAGAAAATTTGAAGACCACACAACAAACAATAGTAGTTAACAGATAGACAACTATCAGTGATAGTGATAGACAACTACCACTGATAAAAGTCTATCACTTTCATCAGTGATAGACATCTATCACTGATAAAAGTCTATTATTGGAAAGAAGTTAATGATTGATAGACAACTATCAGTGATAGACATCTATCACTGATAAAAGTCAGATAGAAGAAAAAAGTTAATAATCATGAATAACAAGAAGTCTAATAGAAAAGTTATGAGTAATAGGTAATAGATAGGTAGAAGTCTATCGGACAACTATCAGCGATGAAGCCTATCACTTCTATCAGTGATAGTAGTTTATCACTTCTTTTTCTTTAATTTCTATCAATCATTAATAGTGATAGTAGTTTATCACTTCTATTAGTGATAGACAATGATAGAAGTCGGATAAGAACAATAAGTCTAATAGATAATAGAAAAGTTATGAGTAATAGGTAATAGATGATAGACAACTATGGTAGAAGTCTATCGCATAACTATTATGATAGATATCACTTCATCGCTGATAGATATCACAATAGTAGTCTATCACTTCTATTAGACATCTATCACCGATAGCTATCACTAGAAAGAAATTAATGGTTGATAAACAACTATCAGTGATAGACATTTATCACAAGCCTGATAGAATAATATTCATGAAGAACAAGAAGTCTAATAGAGTTATAGACTTTTATCACTTATATCAGTTCTATCACCTAATAGACTTCTATCACTGATATCAAAGGATAGAAGTCTAATACTGTAATACATTGACAATCGTTATAGACTTATATCACTCATATCAGTTCTATCACTTGATAGACTTCTATCACTGATATAAGATGATAGAAGTCTAACACTATAACACATTGACAATCGTGTAACCATTCCCAAACGACAAAAAAAATAGTTATTAAATAAACAAACTTCTATCAGTGATATCACTAATAACATCCTATCAATGATTTCTTCTTCGTTTGTTATCAATGGGGGTGATGGAAAACTAAAATTATAAGAAAAAATTAGTTATTAAATAAACAGACAAAAAAATTAGTTATTAAATAAACAGACTTCTATCAGTGATATCAGTGATATCACTGATATAACGTGGGGTGTGTTAGTAATTTCAATTTCTCTTTTCAAATTTTTGCTATTTTTGCAAATAGATTGAGACATTTGGTATATGGGCAATTATATTGGGCTTTTTTGCTACCAACCCAATTGTCCCTTACAAAAAACTACACCAAATACCCCTGACATAATAACTAAATTCTGCAAATCAAATACTGACTTCCTGACTCAACTCATCTCAGCTCTGCAAACCAAACACTAATTTCAAGAACTCACTGACAAAACAACTCTGCACAACTCAACCCAACTCAACCCAACTCTGCGATTCAAACACCCCTTAATTAATTAATTTTATTTCATTGGAGCTTATAATCGAGTTTAATTAATTAATTTTGTATCATTAGAGCTTATAATCTGATTTTAATTACTTAATTATGTATCATTGGAGCTTATAATCTGATTTAATTAATTAATTTTGTATCATTATAACATATAATCTAATTTTAATTAATTAAATTTGTATCATTGGAGCTTATAATCTGTAAGTCTATATGGTCCCGTTGATAGCTCATAGTAACACTAAAAGATCAGTTTAGTTGAAAGAAAAAAATTGAAAATGTTCAAATAATTATTTAATTTAAAGTGTTCAAATTAATATTTAATATATTAGACATATTAAATATAAATTAAAAATATATTTATTATATTTCACACATTTAAATAATTTATATATATTAGATACATTAAGGACAAGATATTTATAGAATTTGATCATACAGTGCATAAGAGTGCAATTTTTTTTTTTAATACATAAAAAATTTGGGGTGGGGGGATTTGAACTCATGACCTCTTTGGTCATGAGTCATATTGATGTCAATTGAGTTATGCCATAAGAATGTAATTCTACATCTATAGTGGAGTGACCTAAAGTTAATGAATGAAAATTGTTTAATTAAAGAGTTAATTAATTAATTTTGTATCATTGGAGCTTATAATCGAGTTTAATTAATTAATTTTGTATCATTGGAGCTTATAATTTAATTTTAATTAATTAATTATGTATCCTTGGAGCTTATAATCTAATTTTAATTAATTAATTTTGTATCATTATAGCTTATAATCTGATTTTTAATTAATTAATTTTGTATCATTGAAGCTTATAATCAAGTCTATAAGGCCCCCTTGATAGCTCATAGTAACACTAAAAGATCAGTTTAGTTGAAAGAAAAATTGAAATGTTCAAATAATTTTTAATTTAAAGTGTTCAAATTAATATTTAATGTATTAGAAATATTAAATCTAAATGAAAAAATATATTTATTATATTTGATACATTTAAATAATGTATTTATATTAGATACATTAAAGACAAGATATTTATAGAATTTGAATAGAATTCTAATAAATAAATATATAGGAGATTTGAATGAAATTCAAATAAGTATAAGATATATTTAATATATATTAAAATATTATATTTTAATTAGGGCATATATTTTCCCTTAAACTCTATAAATAGAACTCTTGGTTGAGACATCGGAACATACATCTTCTCAATAGAGAATTAAAGAATTCTCTCTAGACTTTTTCCTAATAAGTAGGCTTTATGGAATTGGGGTTTGAACCTTATTGGAGTTGGAGTAAGAAGATTAAAAATCTTATACATTCTTAGTTTAATTTTAAATAAAATCAAAGACGATCCATTGTTTTTATTGTGGGTTTAATTAATTACTCCGTTCAAAACCTATAAATGCTATTTCACTTGTATGTTTCCTTGTTTCTATATATAATTTGTGCCTATATTTTAAAAAAACAAGCCAAATTTTGAAAACTAAAAAAAAATTGTTTTCAAAAAGTTATTTTTAGTTTTAGAATTTGACTAAAAATTCATATATTTTCATAAGAAGAATGAAATTTATGGGGGAGGAAAGGTGAGAAAATAAATATAATTTTCAAAAACTAAAAATAAATTAACATCCATTTCCCAAAAAAAGAAAAAGATAAATTATGGAGAATGGAAAATATAAAAGAAATATTTAAACTCAATAGAATAAGACCATCATGTACACGGGGTTATGATGAAAAGGAAAGAAAAAAATAAAAGAAGTAGACGACAGGTTATGAAAATTTCAATATTTAATTAAAGAAAACAACCTATAACTAAACCACATATCTTTTCTCTCAGCACCCTAACTACATAATAAGTAGAATGAGTTTAACTAACAATAATTAATATGAACATCGGATCAAAAAGTTAGAGGTTCAAATCTTCTCACTCTCTAATATTGTTGAACTAAAAAAACGTAATAAATACACAAAGAAGGATAAATAACATGCTAGACATTCAACAATAAATACACAACAAGGATAAATAATAAGAACATACATTAAAACTTACACCTAAGTGAGCTTACCTCATCAGTAATAATTGGCATACCAACAAGGCATCAACTAAGAGATCAAAGGGTTGAATCCCTCCTACCCAGATGGTATTGAACTAAAAAAAACCTATTAAGAATAAGTAATAACCTGGAAGACATGCAACTTAACCACACCACATTCTCATCGGTCAACGACCCATGTCAAGACTTACGGTAAAGGAAGGCTCCTTTGAGGTCATTGATGTGGAAGGGGCAAGATATATAGGAACTGGCATTCTGCTTGGAAGATTTGGCATCATTATTTCAAAGTTAAGAACTTGAATTACTTGTTTTATCGAAGGTCGTAGATCAGGATCTGGATATGCACTCCACAGTCCAACAAGCATCAAACATTCAACTTGTTTTTTGTCATAATCGGACTGCAATTTCTCATCTATGCCTACAAGCAATTGTTCACTCCCATAAAGATCCCAAGCCCACTCCACCAAACCTTTATGAGATTCCCTTTCCATTGGGGTTCTTGACATTCTTCCTGTAGCAATCTCTAAAGCAACAACTCCAAAGCTAAACATATCAGATTCTTTACTAACTCTGCCTCTACTTATATATTCTGGTGCTAAGTAGCCCAAAGTTCCTGCCAATTTAGTCGTTTGAGCACTCAAGTCGTGGTCCATTAATCGAGCCAGACCAAAATCTCCAAGTTTGACATTGAAGTTTGAATCTAACATGACGTTACTGGATTTTATGTCTCTATGAACCACGCATTGTTCCCATTCTTCATGAAGATATAGCAATGCAGAGGCTAATCCTAAAGCAATCTTATATCTCACACCCCAAGCAAGAGGGCTTCTCTTACCAAACAGATGAAAATCAAGGCTACCATTGGGCATGAATTCATAAACTAGCAAGAACTCACCTTTGTCGTGGCACCAACCAATGAGTTGTACCAAATTGCGATGGCGAAGCCTACTAATGATCTTCACTTCAGTTATATACTCTTTCCTTCCTTGTTTAGAACCTCTTGAGATTTTCTTCACAGCTACTGTCAAATTTATGTCTGGTATGTATCCTCTGTATACCGTACCAAATCCACCTTCACCTAACTTTCTTTCATTTGAGAAATTGTTGGTGGCCATGGCAAGAAGCTTGTGAGAAAACCTTCTCGGTCCAGCCCCTCCGTCCAAATAATCATTAATTGATGTCAAATTTACTTCCTCAGGATTATGTTGCTCTGGTCTCCTTTTCTTTTGCTTCAACCTCCAAAGTAATGCTATTATTACCATAATAATGAAAACTGCAACTGGAACCGTTACACCTACAATTATATGAAGTTTGTCTCCAATTTTTTTTTTACTTGTCTGCTTTATATCCAAGGTAGAATTAAATTCCCAGGAAAATAGCGTATGTGTCTCTAAATATGTACCAGTTGCAGCTGAAAATCCCACCGTCGCCCATTGAGGAAGAATCGTCATTAGATCAATCTGGTAACTGAGGGTGGAATTTTCAAATGAAGTCGATGTCTCTTGGTATTTCCAAGACACAATCAAGTGTTTGGTTGTTGAATTGTAGGAGATCCACACATCGGCGATGTCCCCACTGTGTAAGCTAACATTCAAACGAGTGTAATTAGAAGAAATAAGCGAGTTTACGTTTATGCCAACATGTTCAAAGGAAGGATCCCAACTATTTATGCTAGTATCAAACTCAACATGAACAATTTGTTTTGTGAATGTCTTGTTGTAAACGCCCAAATATCCACCAGCTGAGTTTGTTGGGATTTGAGAGCCAGGTGGAGCAAAGAAAAAAGCAATCCCACTGCCATATCTTGTTCTACCTTGTGTATCGATTGTGAAGGTGAAGTGGGTCGAGAAATCGGTGACTTTTCCTGTTTTAGAGTCCCAAATTGGCACAGTATCTTTGTAAATGGCCCGACCAACATTAGAATACAAATCAGGGTTGGTAAGTAAAATCTTTCCATCAGAAAGAACTACATCTCCCTGATAAACTATATCATTATCAATGGATTCAAATGAATCTTTTTTGAAAGAAATTGAGACAACGAAGAGAGGAAGATGGAGAAAAAGAAGGAGATGACTTAGCATTGAAAATACGTATAAAAATGTAGCCATATGATCGTGATGAGCCCTGAGACAATTTTAATATATGGTTGTTTGGCAGATTATAGCATTTTAAAAGATATTAGAAAATGGAGACAAATCGTGTGATGACTTAATATAAGGTTGTTCGGCAGCTTATAGCATTTAAAAAGATATTGTGCAGAAATGGTCTAATTCTTCTTTTGTGCCAGGTCACAATTTGACCAAGCCTTTCTTGGCTCTTTTAATTTTTTTTTTTTTTTTTGAAAAGGACATAATGCATTAAACCACCAAAACTGAAATAGTCCTTAGTACACAAGCTAACAACCCAAGGAGGGAAGTTAGAGAACCAAACGACGACGTCTTCCTCTTTTTTGTTTTCGCATCTCTTCCTAGGTTAGGCAAGTAAGTTGTCACACCCCCTCTCAACTTACTTGCCTATCCTAAGAAGAGATGCGAAGACAGAGAATAAGTTGTCACACCCCCTCCCAACTTACTTGCCTAACCTAGGAAGAGATCCGAAGAAAAAGACGACCATAAAGACGGCTCCAAAAAAATAGCCTGAGCAAGAGAATGTGCAACAAGATTACACGATCCAGAGCAATGTAAGAAAGAAGAGTCAACCCACCCCTTAGCAAGTAACCCAATATCATCAAAGATATTTCTCGTTTCAGAAAGGTCCTTTTCAGGATCAATAAACGTTGAAATCATTGCGACAGGTCAGATTCGATCAGCAGAGATCGAGCTTGATTAGATAAGGGTGCGATAGCATGCAATCCCGCTCGAATAGTTGCCACTTCAAAGGTCTTTATCAACCACTTCCTTCTCAAATGATGAAAGCCTGCACAGATGGGAGATCCCTAGGAGTCACAAGCTATCCACCCCAACCCTTATTTGCCTTTAGCTTCACACCACGAGTCATTAGCATTAAGCTTCCAAGAGCCTAACGGAAGGGGAGACCAGGCACTCTGACTCACACAACTCTCGTATCTTAACGGCGAGTAAGGGGAATTTTGGTAGTCAATAAGTTCCTGCAAATGTTTTTCAATCAAACACAAATGGTCATTAGCATGAGGTCGTCCACTGAGATAAACAAGGGGAAGACCATTCTTTTATAATAGAGAATTCTTGAAGTTCCAGATGCACCACAAGATCGTTATCGCCTTAGAGAGCTCCGCCTTTTTAGCCTATTTGCCATTCATCACTAAAAATCCTTCGTCTCCCACAACTCCCTGCAGATAGAAAACAACTCATTAAAAGTGGGCAGTAGCCGAAGCCAAACCTTTGAAGTGAATTTGCAATTCCAGAACACATGGCACGCAGTTTCCTCCATCTTCCTGCAAAAGAGACAAAGAGAGTTAGTTACAATTCTTCTAGATAAGATATTTTTTTAATGTTGGCACAACATCATTTGCCACTTTCCAAGTGCAAACTTTTGCTCTTGGGAGCGCATTTGACTTCCAAAGGGGTTTTCAGACCGTCTTATCATAAGAAGAATAAGATGAAGAAGTTCGATCTCGTTGGGCAAGATTTGTAGCTAAGTGATAGGCATTCCTTACAGAGAAAAAACTCCCTTTTGGTGAAGGTTCCAGATAATTTCATCCCTAGTATCCTTTGGGCCAAAGAGGAATGTCCAAAAGGTACTCTGCATCTATGGCCACGAAGTTTGTCCTTATGAGTGGCTCGTTCCACCTACCATTTTCATCAATAGCCACTCTAACTCTCTTATTCTGTAAATCATCCTTAACCCAAGCAGGCGTACAAGATCCTTCCCGAGTTATCCAAGGGTCTTTGTCGATCGAGGTAAGCTTACCATTTCCCACCTTCAATCAGAAGCCCTGAACGAACTGGTCTCTCCCCCAGCTAATGCTTCTCCAGGTTAACGACGAGTTATGGCCTAATTTTACATTGAGAAAGACCCCATCCTTGAAATATCTCACTTTAAGCACGGACGCAATAAGGCTCTTGGGATTTATGAGGATGCGCCAACTATGCTTGGCTAATTTTTCTACAGTCTTTCTCTTCAGCTCAGAAAAATAAGAGACTGTCATCTGCAAAAAAAAAAAAGATGGGTGAGAAAAAGACAGTGAATATTTAACCTGAAGCCTTTTAAAAGAAGAGAGAGATTCCTCCTTGTTAGTAGAGATGAGAACCCTTCTAAGCAGATAAAAAAAAAATAGTGAGAAAGAGGACCGCCTTGCTTCAATCCTCTTTCCAAAGAAAATTCTTCCTGAGGGGCTCCTTTGATGAGCACGGAATAAGCAACCAATTTGACACAATTCATCACAAGATCAATCCACCTGCTGTCAAACCCCATTTTTCCATCACCACCTTACGTAGGAAAACCCATTCAACCCTGTCATATGCCTTACTCATGTCGAGCTTCATGGTAATTGCACCTTCTTTACTGTTTCGTTTGGAATTCAGGGTGTGACTGCATTCAAAGCCTAGAATTACATTATCAAAATAAGCTTCCCCGACACGAAGGAAGATTGAGAAGGGGAGATAATCAACATGAGTACATTCTTCAATTTATTAGCCACCACTTTTGTTATGATCTTGTAAATGACATTACATAAACTAATTGGGCGGTAGTCAGACATAGACTTAGCCTTATTCTTTTTTTGGGATCAAGAAGATGAAAGTTTTATCGAGATGGCCAACACTTTTGCCATCATTTAGAACTTGCAGACAAATTCTCACTGTTTCACTTCCCACCTCACCCAGTAGGACTGAAAAAGAAGCATGAGCCCCATAAGGTCCTAGGGCTTTTGAAGGATTCATTGATCTGAGGGCACTTTTGACTTCCTCTTTCACGAACGGTCGCATAAGATTCCTATTAATCGATTCATCAATTGTGGATTGAACCCCCTCTAAGACCTTGGAGATAGCCTCCTTGCGATGCCCCGAAGATTGGAAGAGAGACTTGAAGTAGGTTGTGCCCACCCTTTCCAAATCATTAGTACTCTCCACCCATTTGCCAACGTTATCCATGATACCTTCCATGTGGTTCTTCTTTTTTTCTGATCGAGGCTTTAGAATAGAACCATTTCGTGTTTTTATTCCTGCTTTTAAGCTAGACATCTCCAGGCGCCAAAACTCCTCTTCTTCCTTAAGAAGCTTCTAAAACGGTCTAGATTCAGGTTGGAACCTTCTTCTTGGAGAGTTTTTATATCTGTCTCCTTAGAAATAACAACTTTAAGGGAACCTTTGAGCCTTTCCTTGTTCCAACTCGCCAACTTTTCCAAACAACAAACAATTTTCCCCAGTAGTCCTCGGGGAGTTTCCCAGCATGAGCCTAACTCTGAACAACTTTTGTGAACTCGCTGAGCATAAACAAAAGGATAGGCATGTGGTCGGAGCTATGGAAGTTTAAATAGTCCACCACAACTTTTCCCATCTGGGACTTCAGGGCCTCATGACTACAACGACAACCAACGGGGAATTGAGAGGATGATATTAGATGAATTCTATAGAAGACTCCGTCAGAAGATGAAATGGTGGGAAGAGAGAAAGCAACAACGACAAAGAGGGACAAGGAGTAGGGGTGTACATGGGTTGGGTTGGGGATATTTTTTGGACCAACCCAAAAATTTGGGTTGGGTAGTCCTCTAACCCGTTCAACCCTATTTTTTAGAGCAACCCAACCATTATATTTTTGGGTTGGGTCAGGTTGGGTTATCGGGTTCTTAAAGAAAAATTAAATTTAAACAATTTTTTTTGTGTACCTTCAATACTTTAGAAACAAAATAAGAAACAAAATACCTAACAAATTTAGAAACTGCTCAAGTATTATCCCAACCATACTTCCAGATGCAAGTTCAGAGTATTTTCTTTCTAACATTTGACGACATAAAAACCACTACTTTTACCCTCTTTAACGTTCTTGCATTTACAACAAGCTTATCATATGTCAGAATCTTGCCAAGGCGAATCAATGGTGTGGTTCATTTTGATGAAGAAGTCTTTTATGAGGGCTCGTTTCTTTCAACAACCCAAGCCAAGAACATTCCATGAGAGGACAATCATAAATGGTTGTTCGACCCACCAATGCCAATAGCTGAGGTGTTCTTTCCATAATTCACAGACGAGGCCAAATTCTTAACCTCACGAACTAGTTTGACTTTTTTTTTGCTGTAGATTTCACTTTTTTTGATTTTGTCGGAATGGTTGTTGTGCAAAACCCATTTTCCATAAGCCAAGGAGCAAGTTTCTTTAGAAACAAATCACCCTCATTTGCCTTGGTTGAATTCTGTTTTTCCGGATTGAGCAACAAGTTTTCGGTGTCTGGTTCAAATGGTAAAGTTAACAGAGGAGGTTCTTGGAAAAGGCTTGGAGGTTGGAGAACACTGCTATTTTCTTTGACAAAGAGGCACTGAGGGATGATGGAGTGAGGTGAGTGAAGGGAATGAAATCCCGTGCAGCGGAAGGGTGATTGAATCACCGTGGTATCGTTGCGAAAATCGTTTTCTTAAAACAATTTCTATCTTATAGAAACTAGGCTAAATATACAATTAGAAGGAAAAAACAGTAAGGTTACTTACTTGTTGAAGAACTGTCTTCAAGTTTTCCTTCTCCTGTTCACGACCCCTTCGTGATCATGATCTCAACGTCCTTGATCTCCTCGAACGAACAAGCGAACCGGACACCTCCACACGATTTCTCGGTTGTTCTACGTTTGGTAGAAGGAGAGAAGTGGATCTCTTTTTGGTGATAAGGGAGGAGAGATTGAAAGAAGAGTTGGGAGAGAATGCAATGCTCTTTGGTGAGAAATCCAAAAAATGAGCAAGAGCCTTAAGAAATCCTTCTTGCAAAGGGTTTATATAATGGTGATAGGTGGAGTTGAAATCTCTATCTATTTACCATTTTACCACAACCATAGGTTATGCAAATCATATTTGCATAACCATATATAATAAGATATCTCATACCTCATTATACAAATAACATTTGTATAATTGTGGATTTTTAAATTGAATGACATTCAATTTAATTTCTCTCAATTTAATTTCTCCTAATCCGCCCTAATTCAACAATTAGGCTAACCTATAGTTTATTATGAATCTAATTCACATTAAACTATATAATATGTCATTCATATCTCATATAAATGACATAATTACCCTTTCAGTTAACTTGAACACTTCAAATTCACACCAAAACTGTATACCTTCTATTAATCCAGTTTGAGTCAACCGAGGGACCTAATGAACTTACAGTGACGAGCTCCAATGATCCGAGACTAACCTGTCAAACTCTTTGTCCCAGTTAATCAACATTCATTAGTTATGGTAACACTCCACTAAACCCCGTAGCTACACTCCCGTAAGTGTAAGACAATTTGTGTCCACTGATATAACCAATGCCCATGAGTCGACCCTTCACAGGTTGTTCGTAGACACTGTTGGGTCAAATTACCGTTTTACCCTTGTGTCTACTTCTTGCTCCTTAAGCCCCCACTGCTCCTCTAATGAACAACAACGTTGTAATGGACCAACCATACACAACACCCCTCTCGGGCCAATGAGAGGGTGGACGCCCGGTTTCCAAGCCCTAGAGACAACACTCAAGGGAACAACCCCTCTAGTTTCCCTAAAGGTGGGAACGAGTGAATTCCATCTCTCGTAGTTAAGTTTCCAGCTCCCTACTTGGTCTTGTCCCTGAGAAGATAGGCATATTGGGTGAGGAATTGTGACCACTCTCACCCGTACCTGTCAAAGGACAGACTCCTGCGGACAGGAGTTCATAACACGCTCAGGATTCAGGTCGAGTCACTAATTGTCATCTACGAAGTTACTAGTCTCATCACCATTAGCGGTGTTACATCGATGGTCTAATAATTCACTGATGCGGTCTTGTACAATCTCATTGCATAAGATGCCCTCACTCGCATGTCAACCACATGAACGAGTCAGATCACCTCGTTTGTATCTAATACAAAGCAGGTCGCATCCACATTGTATCCATGATTAGGTCTCGAACCCTATCCATATACTGTAGACCGTTCGGTCATTAACTCGAATGTGATCCTCCCTGTGTGTCCACTACACACCGCTCAAGTTCTAATTCTCTCATAAATTCAATGACCCTGGAGCTTAGTTTATTGGATAGAGTTTGTAAAAATTGCGAGACACAAAGAGATGAAAGAAATAACACTTATTTATTTCAAATGGTAATATTACAAACAAAACGAGATTAGGACATACATCCCAACAGTGAGGATTTAGGGAGGGTGGGTTGTGAGGAGTTTGTGTTCGGGAAAGTGCTGGAAAAAATGTCTTTAAAGTCTAAGGGAAGAGGGGCATCATTTGTGTGTTGCTTGCTCCTTCTAAGGAGAAGGGTTTGCTTCCCATCAACGATGACCTTCTTTTTAGCGAGGGAAGAAGGTTTCTGAGGAGATGAGGGTGGCTCAATGTGATAGTCAACGGGGTTTGGAAGGGATATATGTTAAAGATAGAGGATTGGTGAATAGGTCGTTAACTAGCCTTGGGCTAGGTGAACCCAAAAGAGAAGTCCCAGCCTGGATTATCGAAGACTTTGAGGAAATTGAGGCACGTGGATTAGGTGGATAAGGGTACGGGGGAGAAAGGTGATCATTGGTCGACATAGTGGGCATCAGGCGTATGTGATAGGTAATGATGCCCGGTGAAGGACGGATTGAGAGGCTCGAAACAACTACTGTTTTAGGTTCTAGAATTGTTGACTCCAACAAATTCTTTCGACCATGAACTCCGACAAGAAATCCAATACTGTAATCTTCGTTAAAGAAAGGGTCGATAATCACAGAGGTGGAAGATGAAGATGTGGAAGGTAGGTGAATAGTTGCTGGAAGGAAACTCGATTGGTTCTCAACTTACCTTAAGACTAACTTCCATCATATCAAGCCTGGATAAAGTTGAAGGGATCGAACCCCGCAGCAGAAGCGATTGTGAATCGCGTATTCTTTATTTTGTTACACAGATTTCAACCAAGAACGATATATCTAAGATTAAGCATGCTATATAACAAGGACAACAAGAAAGTTACCTTTGAAGAACTCTTTCTTCTTGAGCTCCTTCTCCCATGGTCACGATCTCAACAACTTGAACCCTAACGTATGAAGATATCACCACTAGATCTTCTCCGTTGTTCTCTAGGTGAGGGAGGAAGGTGGGTTCCTTGTAAGGTGAGATGTGGAGGTTATTAGAGAAGATGTGTTTGGAACTTTTCCAACACAATAATATGGTATTCTTGGATTACCAAAGGTTAGTTACAAAGTTGCATCTCATGCAACTATTTATAGGGAAATAGAATGGAAATTACTATCCTATCCCTCCTTCATTCTCTCATTAGTATATAGTTAATATGTGAATCTAATTCACATTAAAACCATGTATTATATCAATTATATCACATATAACTGATATAACACCTCATATATGAAACTGAAGACTTCAATTTCATTCCTAACTTTATATCCTCAATATTACCATGTTGAGCCAACGGAGGGACCTAATGGACCTACAGTTCATGAGCTCTAATGATGTGAGCTTAACTGATCAAACTTTTTGATCCAGTTAATCAATATTCATTAACTACAAGTCACTCCACTATAGACTTGTAGTTGCACTCTCCTCATTGTAGATTATACTGTGTCCATTGATATAATCATTACCCATGAGTCGACCCTTCACAGGCTTTTCGTAATCACACGTAGGTCAAATTACCATTTTACCCCTGTGATTACCTCTTTGTTCCTTAAGCACCAATGATCCTCTAATGAACAACAAGTCTATGGTTCTACCATAGACTCATACCCTCTTAAGTCAGTTTAGAGAGCGGGACCCCGCTGTTCATGACCTGTACTCAGTTCTTAAGGGAACAACCTATCTAATTCCTTAGTGTAGGAATGAATGAATTTCATCTTCCATAGTTAAGTCCCCAGCTACCTACGAGGTTCTGTCCCTGAGAAGGTAGGTTTATTGAGTCGGCTACAGGTCACTCTCACCCATACTGGTTTAAGGACAAACCCCTATAAGCAGGAGTTCTTAACTTGCTCAGGATTCAGGTCGAGTCACTAATGACCATCTATAAATTATCAGTCTTATCCTGTTAACGACGTTATACTGGTTAGACTAATAATTTGCAGTCCGGTCTTGTATGAACTCTTCATACAGGATGCCCCCACTCGCATGTCAACCACATGAATGTGTTGGATTACCTCATTTGTACTAATTACAATGTGGGTCGCATCCATGGTCCAACCTTATTCTTATACCATAGACCATTTAGGTTATACTCTTGAACACAATCCAAATAGTGGCTACTACACTGATGTTCAAGATACATTATAACCTTGCAGCTTCATTTATTGGATTTATAAAACAAGAATATAATTTTATCAAAACAAATAACTCTTTATTTGTTTGATCAAAATTACATAAGTTTAGGGCATAAATCCCAACAGTCTCCCACTTGACCTTGAGCTTGTGGAGTGCTAAAAACATTACAATAACGTAAATATAATAAACTAGGGCATTTAAACCTTTTGTACAATATACTGCCACTTGCCCTAGTTGGGGAAGACTTGTAAACCTAGACCTTCTAGGTGACTCTCAAATACTTAAGCTGTGAGAGCCTTTGTAAAAGGACAAGCAATGTTGTGCTCTGAGGCTATCTTCGTGACAATCACGTCTCCTCAATGCACGATCTCCAGGATGAGATGATATTTCTGCTCAATATGCTTTCCCCTCTTGTGACTTCGGGGTTCCCTTGAATTTGCCACGACACCACTGTTATCAAAATACAGCGTGATGGGCAAACTCATATTTGGAACAACTTCCAAATCTAACATGAATTTCCTTAACCAAACGACCTCTTTAGCTGCTTCACAAGCTGCTACATATTCGACCTCCATGGTGGAATCAGCGATGCATCCTTGTTTCACGCTTCGCCATACTACAACAGAGTAAATACTGACCCTGATGTACATTTCCGAGAATCTTTATCAATCTGAAAGTCAGAATCCGTGTATCCTATAGGGATCAAATCCTTAGGCCCATACACAAGCATGTAGTTCCTCATTCTCCGTAGATACTTAAGGATTGTTTTAACCGTTGTCCAGTGTTCAGGTCCTAGATTGGATTGATACCTACTGACCATTCCAACTGCAAAACAGACGTCTAGCCTAGTACACAACATGGCGTACATCAGGCTACCAACAGCTGATGCATAAGGAATCCGTCTCATATCCTTAACTCCTTGAGGTGTCTTAGGACACTGTTCGTTAGAAAAATGAACTCCATATCTAAAAGGCAATAAACCCTTTTTGGAGTCTTGCATCTTAAACCTCAACAACACTTTGTCAATGTAAGATGTCTGAGACAGGGCTAGTGTTTTATTCTTGCGGTTTTGGATAATCTGGATCCCAAGAACAAACTGCGCTTCTCCCAAATCTTTCATTTGGAATTGCGTAGATAACCAATTCTTAATGTCAGTAAGATAACCTACATCATTCCCAATGAGTAGGATATCATCCACATATAGAACTAGGAATGCGACAGAACTATTGATGATTTTCTTGTAGACACAAGGTTCATCATCATTCTGATAAAAGCCAAAAGATTTGATTGCCTCATCAAATCCTATATTCCAGGACCTAGAGGCTTGTTTCAGTCCATAGATTGACCTTTTAAGCCTGCAAACTTTTTGCTCTTGTCCTGGTTCAATGAACCATTTGGGTTGGTCCATGTAGATGCTCTCGTCAAGATTTCCATTCTAGAATCCTTTCTTGATATTATTATTATTATTATTAAAATAATAATAATAATAATATAATAATTAAATCAAATTTAATTATTAATTTAAATCATATTTAAATAATACAAATTAAATATCATATATTTAATTTCGATTAAATCTCATTTAATCATATTACCCCTTTAACCTATAGTTTTAATGTACATCCAGTGCACATTAAATTTTAACCTATAGTTTTCAAATACGAATCACATTCACACTTGAATATAATATTTGAACTCTTTCAAATATTCAATTCTCTCATATAATTTTATATGAATCATATTCACATTAAATTTATAATATATAGTTCCAAAACTATATATTATATCGTATCTAAATACATTAAATATATTCCCTAATGAATTTGAACATTTCAAATTCAAATGATCTAAGAACCCTTTACGAGCTAGAAGGTTTACCTAATGGACCTACAGATCTAAAGCTCCAACGATACGAGATTGCTCGGTTAATCTCATTAACCTCCCAATCAACATTCGTTAACTGCGGGAACACTCCACTAAATTCCCACAGTTGCACTCTTTTCACTGCAGATATATTTATGTGTCCATGGATATTGACCAATAACAACAAGTCAATCCTTCACGAATGTTCGTAACACCAGCTTGGTCAAATTACCATTTTACCCCTGGGTTACATCTTGTGCCTTAAGTACCAGTGCTCCTCTAATGAACAATTTGTTTGTGGTCCTACCAACAAACATAGTCCCTCTCTGGCCAATGAGAGGGTCGGGTCCTTTGTTCAAGTCCCGGAGACACCACTTAAGGGAACATTCCTCTACTTACCCTAGTAGGCGGGAAGGAGTGAATTCCATCTTGCTAGGTTAAGTTCCCAGCGGCTCACTCGGTCTTGTCCCCAAGAAGATAAGCATATTGGGTCGGCGAATCTGGCCACTCTCACCCATACTAGTGAAAGGACAATCCCTCGCGAACAGGAGTTCGTAACCTGCTCAGGATTGAGATCAAGTTGCCTAGGTCATCCTAGTGAAATAGAAACCTAACTAGTCAACGGAGTTACAACAAGAGATTACTATTTCATTGTCCGGTCTTATGTAATCTCATTACATAGGATATCCCCACTCACATATCATCTACACGAACACGTTAGGATCACAGTGTTTGTATCAAATACAAAGTGGGCCACATCCATAGTTTAACCAGAGTAAGGTACCCAAACCTTATCCCCAAACTATAGACCCTTTAGGTTGTATCTCGAACCGAGATCCTTTTTATGTACATTATATTCAGTTAAAGATTCATTTAACAGCCTTGGATGTTTAGTTTATTGGATTTAGGGTTTAAATAAAGGCAAACTCGTAGATAACGAACAATAACACTTTATTGAAATAATAACACTTTATTACATTAATTATAACATAATTACAAACTACGAGTTTTAGGGCACAAATCCCAACAGTAACGCTGCCTTCAACGTTGCAACGCTGCTAACTATTTCTATATATACCAAGCGATTAGGGTGTGTTGCAACGCTGTACCGAAAGTCCTTATAAATAGAACCTTATACCTTCTTGTAAAGAGAGCCGAATTTGATAGACTTTTGACCTTAATTTCGAAATACCCTCTACAAGAAGAGAGAAGAGAGCATTCTTGGGAGCCAAAGCGTTCGTAGAGGTTCGAGGTCGAAGACGGGAGCTCAGATGCGAAGGACCGACATCGACACATAAGTTTAATTTCCTTTTCTTTTTTATTGTAATTCCGTTTTACGACGTTTTCTACACTTTTAGTTTGGTTTTCTTGTGATTAAGAGTAGCTAAATGTTGTAGTTAGGATTTGATTTACATGTTAAGACTTATTTGCTATGTATTGAACTATGTTTTGTTCTTTATTTTTGGCAATTCGTTATTTAACTATGTGATGTTGTTTGTTTAAGTGGACTCGAGAGATAAAACTTAAATTAGAGAAAAGTTGTCAAAACTCTTTGAAGTCTGGCATGAGAATGACCTAGAAGTCTAAGGAAACACATAAAGATGTTACTGAATGTCGTGCATGTTTTAGATTTCTTAAGGAGACTTAGAATTTATTGTGTGTGCGAGGCTCACTAAGAATCGAGAGATTTTCTTGAGTATTATACTTCTTGTATATAAATTCATCACATTAGTTCATTACATTGGTAATTAATTAATCTAGAAACCCATTCCCGAGGAAGATACTTGGACTCTTAAATCAATATACTAAAACTTTACCCGTACACTTGTGGTATTGCATCATTAAAATTATACGCAGCAATACGGATAGACTTTACCATAGCAACAGGTGAAAAGGTTTCCTCATAGTCAACCCCTTCAACCTGGGTATAACCCTTTGCTATTAGTCTAGCTTTAAAGGTTTTCACCTCTCCATCTACACCACGCTTTCTCTTGTAGATCCTGAAGGGAATCGAGTCCCGCAGCGGAAGGGATTGTGAATCGCGCGCTCTTGATTTAGTTATAAAGATTTCATTCAAGAACAAAACAACTAGATTAAGCATATAAAACTAGATGGACAACAAGAAATTGTACCTTTGAAGAACCTTTCTTCAAGTGCTCCTCTTCTCTCACGATCAAGATCTCAGCAACACGAACCACGAACGGACTAAGACACGACCACTGGATCTTCTCCGTTGTTCTCTAGGTGAGGGAGGAATGTGGGTTCCCTTTAGGTAAGATAAGATGTTGTGAGAAAGAGAGATTGTGGTCCTTGGAACCTTTCCAACAACACAACCAAATGGCATACAATGTCTCTATCTCTTACCCTAGTTGCATCTCATGCAACCATATATATAAGGAAATAGGATGGAAATGACCATCATACCCTTCCTTTATTCTCTCATTAGTATATGGTTTACATGTGAATCTAATTCACATTAAAACTATATATTATATCAATTATATCATATACAATTGATATAACATCTCATGTATGAAATTTGAACACTTCAATTTCATTCCTAACTTTATACCGTCAATATAACCATGTTGAGCAAACGGAGGGACCTAATGGACCTACAGTTCATGAGCTCCAATGATATGAGATTAACTGACCAAATTCTTTGATCCAGTTAATCAATATTCATTAACTAAAAGTCACTCCACTATAGACTTGTAGCTGCACTCTCCTCACTGTAGATAATATTGTGTCCATTGATATAGTCATTACCCATGAGTCGACCATTCACAGGTTGTTCGTAATTACAGTTGGGTCAAATTACCGTTTTACCCCTGTGATTACCTCTTTGTTCCTTAAGCACCACTGATCCTCTAATGAACAACAAGTCTAAGGTCTTACCTTTGACTCATACCCTCATAGAGGGCGGGGCCCCATTGTTCAAGACCTAGAGTCAGTTCTTAAGGGAACAACCTATCTAATTCCTTAGTGTAGGAATGAGTGAATTCCATCTTGCATAGCTAAGTTCCCAGCTTCCTACGAGGTTCTATCTCTGAGAAGGTAGGCTTATTGAGTCAGCTACAGGCCAGTCTCACCCATACTAGTCTAAGGACAAACCCCTATAAGCAGGAGTTCTTAACTTACTCAGGATTCAGGTCGAGTCACTAATGACCATCTATAAATTACTAATGATCTTATCCTATTAACGGTGTTACACTGGTTAGACTAATAATTTGCAGTCCGGTCTTTTATGAACTCTTCATACAGGATGCCCCCACTCGCATGTCAACTACATGAATGAGTTGGATTACCTCATTTGTACTAATTACAAAATGGGTTGCATCCATGGTGTTTCCAGAATGAGGTTTCCAACCTTATTCTTATACCATAGACCATTTAGGATATATTCTTGAACACAATCCAAATAGTGTCCACTACACTGATGTTCAAGATAACCTTGGAGCTTAGTTTTTTGGATTTATAAAGCAAGACTGTAATTCTATCAAAACAAATAACCCTTTATTTAATGGATCAAAATTACACAAGTTTAGGGCATAAATCCCAACAATTTCCCACTTGACGTAAAGCTTGTGGAGTACTAAAACATTACAGTAATGTAAATACAATGAACTAGGGCATTTAAACCGCTTTGTACAAAATACTCCCACTTGCCCTAGTTGGGGAAGACTTGTAAACCTAGACCTTCTAGGTGACTCTCAAAAACTTTAGCCGTGAGAGCCTTTGTAAAAGGATCAACAATGTTGTGTTCTGAAGCTATCTTCGTGACAATCACGTCTCCTCTTTGCACGATCTCCTGGATTAGATGATATTACCGCTCAATGTGCTTTCCCCTCTTGTGACTTCGGAGTTCCCTCGAATTTGCCACTTCACCACTGTGTATGGCAATATAGCGTGATGGGCAAAGTCTGATGGAGATCGGATCTCCTTGAGCGGCGGAAACGTGTTTGAGATCGTTAATTGCTTGATTGTTTTAATTGAAACAAAAACCAGTACATTGACAAAAATACAGAACAAGCATGAAATTATAATCCTATTAGACATGGATTAATTGCATACATGCAATCATATGTTTAGTTTAACTATTAAACTAAAGGGAAGAAGAAGAAATTACCTTTGTAGTTTTCCTCAGCAGCAACTCTTTGCTCCAATCAGTACAACAACCCAAGAAGCTTTTGTTTCTCTGTTTTACAGAACACCACCAAAAGAGTAAACCTCCTACCCTCTGAGATTCAACTTAGAAGAAAATCCTTTGTTGGAAGGATTCCAACTTTTGGATAACTTTGGGAATGAGAGTGAGAGAGAGAATTTCTCTGTTATTTTCCAAAAAATGATCGATCGATCACTTTCTTCTTCTTACCAGGAGAAAAAGAAGCTACAGTGGGCAACTCCCCACTCCCTATCGAGGGGGAGTTGGGGAGTAGTGGGAATTTGTCCTCCTGACATGTTCAATTCAAATATAGTATTTATTTAATGATTAAACCATATTTAATCATTTTACTCTTTATAATATAGTTCAATGTACATCTCATGCACATCAAGTTTTAACCTATAGTTTTTTCAAATATGAATCACATTCACATTTAAATTTAATATTTGAACTCTTTCAAATATTTAATTCTCTCACATAATTTAATATGAATCATATTCACATTAAATTTTTAATATATAGTTCCAAAACTATATATTATATCGTATCAATATACATTAAGTTTATTCCCTAATGAATTTGAACATTTCAAATTCAAATGATCTAAGAACCCTTTACGAGCTAGAAGGTGGACCTAATGGACCTACAGATCAGAAGCTCCAACGATACAAGATTGCTCGATTAATCTCATTAACCTCCCAATCAACATTCGTTAACTGCGGGAACACTCCAATAAAGTCCCACAGCTGCACTCTTCTCACTGCAGATATATTTTAGTGTCCATGGATATTTACCAATAACAGTAAGTCAATCCTTCACGAATGTTCGTAACACCAGCTGGGTCAAATTACCGTTTTACCCCTGGGTTACATCTTGTGCCTTAAGTACTAGTGCTCCTCTAATGAAGAATTTGTTTGTGGTCCTACCAACAAACAGAGTCCCTCTCGGGCCAATGAGAGGGTCGGGCCCTTTGTTCAAGACCCGGAGACACCACTTAAGGGAACATTCCTCTACTTACCCTAATAGGCGGGAATGAGTGAATTCCATCTTGCTAAGTTAAGTTTCCAGCCGCTCAATCGGTCTTGTCTCCAAGAAGGTAGGCATATTGAGTCGGCGAATCTGGCCACTCTCACCCATACTAGTCAAAGGACAATCCCTGCAAAAGCAGTGGTTCGTAACTCGCTCGTGATTGAGATCAAGTTGCCTAGGTCATCCTAGTGAAATAGAAACCTAACTAGTCAACGGAGTTACAACTAGAGATTACTATTTCGTGGTCCGTTCTTATGTAATCTCATTACATAGGATATCCCCACTCACATGTCATCTACACGAACACGTTAGGATCACAGTGTTTGTATCAAATACAAAGTGGGCCACATCCATAGTTTAACCAGGGTAAGGTACCCAAACCTTATCCCCAAATATAGACCACTTTAGGTCAGTATCTCGAACCGAGATCCCTTTTATGTACATTACATTCAGCTTAGAGATTCATTTAATGACCTTGGATGTTTAGTTTATTGGATTTAGGGTTTAAATAAAGGCAAACTCAGAGATAACGAACAATAACACTTTATTGAAATAATAACACTTTATTACAATAATTAGAACATAATTACAAACTACGAGTTTTAGGGCACAAATCCCAACAAACTCCCACTTGAACTAAAACTCTAGTGGGGTACATCATAATCTAAAACAAAGGTTACAAGAGATAGAAATACAATAAACTAGGGCATCCATATACCCCATTACATATCTCCCACTTCCCTAGATTAGCCTATGTACATATCTCGTAGACCCGGACTTCCGGATGACCCTCGAACACTTTAGCCGTGAGAGTCTTTGTAAACGGATCAACAATATTGTGCTCAAAGCGATCTTCGTGGATCGCACATCTCTTCGTTGCACTATTTCTCGTGATCGGGTGATACTTCCTCGATCGATGTGCTTACCTCGCTTATGGTCGCGAGGTTCCTTCGAATTGGCTACCGCACTGCTTTGTTGTCACAAAGATAAGGTGATGGGAGATTCCATATTTGGAACAACTTCCAAATCGAGTAGAGACTTTCCTTAGCCAAATAGTCTTTTTAGTTTGCTTCACAAGCGAAGAACATACTCGACCTCCATTGTGGAGTCGATGCATCCTTGCTTGATGTTTCGCCATACTATAACTCCCTGCGTTAAACGGTGAAAATCGATCTGATGTGGATTTCCGAGAATCCTTATCGGTCTCAAAATCGAATCGCAGTATCCAGTAAGGATCAAATCCTTAGACCCATACACAAGCATATAGTCCTCGTTCTCCTTAGATACTTGAGGATATTTTTAATCGCTTTGTCCGGTGGTCTAACCTCGATTGGACCGGTACCTACCGACTATTCCCACTGCATAACAAATGTCCGACCTCGTGCACAACATAGCATACATTAAGCTACCGACTGCAGAGGCATAGGGAATATGTCTCATATCCTCAAGATCTTGACGCTTGTTTCAATCCATAAATGGATCAATTAAGCTTGCAAACTTTTTGCTCCTGACCTTTGGCTATGAACCCTTCGGGCTGAGACATATAGATGCTCTCGTCAAGATTACCATTCAAAAAGGCAGTCTTGACGTCCATTTGCAAAATTTCATAATCATAAAATGCGACTATGGACAAGAGTATCCTTATAGACTTCAGGATAGCAACAGGGGAAAAAGTTTCTTCATAGTCAACTCCTTCCCTTTGGGTCAAACCCTTTGCTACAAGTCTAGCCTTAAAGGTTCGTACCTTTCCGGCTGCATCTCTCTTTCTCTTATAGATCCATTTACACCCTATGGGTCTAACCCCTTCAGGTTGGTCTCCAAGCTCCCAAACTGAATTGAAGTCCATTGACTCCATTTCAAGGTCCATGGCTTTGATCCATTGGTCCTTGTCTACGTCATTCATTGCCTGTTTATAAGACAGTGGATATTCTACGCCGTCATCAGGTATGACAACTTGAGTTTCAGCTAAACCCAAGTAGCGGTCAGGTTGGGAAACAACCCTCCCACTGCGTCGAGGCATTCCCAACGATTGAGAAGGACGAGACTGACTTGAGGTGTTGACTCTTCCATCAACTCTTGATGAAGGTCCAGCTTGATCAACAACTCTTGTTGGTTCATGTGTAGCTTCATTTAGTACTAATTTACTACGTGGTTTGTGGTTCCTCATGTGATCTTCCTCCAAGAACGTGGCGTTTGTCGATACAATCACCTTATTTTCTTGTGGGTCGTAGAAAAGACCACCTCTCGTTTCTTTGGGATAGCCAACAAATTGGCACAATCTTGAACGAGGTTCCAGTTTCTTTGAGTGTGTCACGAGCACGTGTGCCAGACAACCCCAAATCCTGAAGTGTTGTAAACTAGGTTTACGCCCCTTCCAAAGTTCAAAAGGTGTTTCGGAAACACTTTTGGATGGAACACTGTTCAAGATTTGAACTGCAGTCTCTACTGCGTATCCCCAAAACGAGGCAGGCAATTGAGCATAGCTCATCATAGAACGAACCATGTCTAACAAGGTTTTATTTCTCCTTTCTGACACACCATTTTGTTGTGGTGTATTAGGTGCAGAGAGTTGAGATTTAATTCCATGTTCTATCATATAGTCCTGGAATCTCAAATCCATATACTCTCCTCCTCGATCTGATTGAAGCGTTTTAATGGTTTTTCCTAATGCATTCTCTACTTCAGCCTTATACTCTTTGAACTTTTCAAGAGCTTCAGACTTGTGATGCATTGGGTATAGATAACCATACCTAGAATAATCATCTATGAAAGAGATGAAATATTCGTACCCTCCTCGAGCTTTGACATTCACTAGACCACAAAGATCCGAATGCACAAGTTCTAGGGGCTCTACGGCTCTATAACCTTTTTCAGTAAAAGGTCGTTTGGTCATTTTACCTTCCAAGCAAGACTCGCAAGGCGGTAAAGAATCATCTTCTAACTTGTTTAGAAGTCCATTCTTAGAGAGTCTCTCAATCCGGTTGAGATTAATATGACCAAGTCTAAGATGCCATAGGTATTATTGCTAGTTGGAGAAATTCTTTGCCTTTTATTCTGAGTGTTAGCATTTTTAAACATCTCATGATTTAAAATTGCTTTCGTTTTGTTCGTTTCAGTACATACAAGCCATTTTTCAATTTAGCAGAACAAATATTGACACCTTCTTTCAAAATGAACGTTTCATTAATTGAAAATGAAATACAATATCCAAGTTCTATTAAACAAGAGATAGAAATTTAGTTCCTTTTAAGCTTAGGAACTATATACAGATTTTTTAATGAAAGTAATCTATCTCCGAAAAATAGCTTAGCATCTCCCACTGCATAAGCTGAGACGACGTCTCCTGTTCCGACCCTGAACGTCATCTCACCCTCTTCGAGCTCCTTGAAGGAACTAGTTTCCTGAAATGAAGAGCAAACGTGATTAGTGGCTCCTGAATCAAGTATCCAGGTCAAATACTTTTTTTTCCACTAAACAAGTTTCAAGAACAAGTAAATCTAATTTACCTTTCTTCTCTTTGAGCTCAATGTCTGCAGTGGCAGAAGCTTTTTCTTTTCCTCCTTTCCTCTTCTTCTAAGTCGAGCCACAGGGCTTAGTTCTAGAGGACGAACCCTTCTGGAACCTTTTCGAATGGGCAAACAGATTTGTCTCTCCATCAGTTTGTCCCTTATTCTTAATAAGAGACTCGAAAGTTTGTATTTCATTTAGGAGGGAAGTCAGGTTATACTCCTTTTTGTTCAACTCTGCAATTCTACGCAATGGCAGAAAACTCTTCGGAAGAGATTCCAGGATGAAGAATACTTGAATTTACTCATCTATGACCGCTCCGTTCATTTCGGCCACGTTGAAGTGAACCATAAGATCGAGAACATATTCTCTCACTGAAGTTCCCTCCTTCATGTGCGCGTTATAAACGTACTTGATGGATTCGTGCCGAATTTGTTCAGACGGTTGTCTAGACAAATTTTGCAGATAGCCCATGATCTCAGGAGCTGAGACCATACCCTGTAATCTTCTGGCTAAAACATAAGATATCCCAGCCAGGATATAGGCCTTGGCTTTTTCATTGTCCTTGGCCCAGCGATCAAATGCATCCTTAACTGATAGAGGTGCGTTTTGAGCAGGAATCTGAGGACATTCCTCAGTTAGTACAAACCAAAGGTCGTCAACAACAAGGATTGCATCCAGGTTTGACTTCCACGTAGTAAAGTTTTCACCAGTTAAACGTTCCTTTTTTAGTAAGGCTATAAATGAGGACGACATGCTGAAAATCCAAAATAGTTCTTATTAGTTATGTCTTTTAACCCATCGTAAAACCAATCAAATTTAGCAAAATTATTAAAGAACCCTAGTGTTTAAACTAAACCAAATGTTTAAATTAAACCTTTAATTTTGCAACGATACTTCAAGAGTTTAGAATAAAAGCCTCCGTCGGGTGGTCAGTCATTGCTCCCTTGAATTGAGACTTTCTCAGCCAATTCTCACTACCAGAACATCTCATGTCCCAATGGTCCTTAGCTACCATTTGTTTGGTCAAGGATTTGTTAACTAACTTAACTCATCCCGTAAATGTGACCCTACAATTTTCAGATCCAATAGGCCCGAGCCAACAGGCTACTATTAAGAAAGACAACTGCTGGCAAACAACCTAAGAGACCCTATCCATTTCTGGAGTTTGCGGGGTTTCGATCCCTATACTCAGACCCTCCGTAGGGTTTGGCTGTTCCAGGACAACCTAGCAGGCAGACTATAGAAATCTCACGGTGCGACTTAATGGAGGAGACCGTAGGATACGTTGACACGCGTCCTGCTCCCATTTACTATGGATACTTCTCTCATTCACCTTGGTATTGAACCATGCAAACACATACCATAGGAGGACGCCCTGTTGACGCCGCGTAACCGAGCATGGAACTCACGGTGTGAACTCTTGAGGACGTGAGAGTAAACTCGATGCGAACATCTCGTTTTCTCCCACTGAAGTTCCTAAAAATTTCGGTATAGGTTTAACTTAGTTGGATTCTGGCTAAAAGAATCTATCTAAGTCTATGCCTATTATAACTATTATTATAAATAGGTCTTAAAAATTTATGTCTAGGTGAATAAACATTTTAATTACCTAGAGATAAAAATAGAACTAAGGTTAATTCAACTCAAGTTTCGGGTCAGTTCCCAAGTAGGAGGTGTTCCGTTAACCGTCAGCTTAAGTACCCCCAACCTTAGACAGAACTTCACCGGTAGAGTTCCCTTATAACAAAAGTCCTAAAGTCCTACTATATTTTAAACTATTTACAATACTACGTAAGACCAATTTCTAATCCTATTAGAAATTAAAACTTAGGTCTAAATTAATTTTAAACAATTTAAAACTAATTTCAATTTTAACCCAAGTTCCTATGTTTGCATGCATTTCTTTATTATAGGTTATGGTTTCTAAAACCCCTTTGATTTATAACTTTTATAAATTTTATTAATTAACCTATGAAAGAAACTATATTATAAATCCAACAATCTATATTCAAATTGGAATTATAAAAGGAATTCAACTATTTGAATTATAAAATTACTTAAACAAAATAACATTTATTTTAAACTAAGTAATTTCATGCTCCATGCAATTTATTTTCCATATAATCTAACACTTATAATTAATTACTCATGACACGCTCCCAATTAATAATATATATAAATAAATAAATTAATTAATTAATTTCATTAAATTAAATCATATTTAATTCAAATATAGTATTAATTTAATGATTAAATCATATTTAATCATTTTACCCTTTATACTATAGTTTAATGTACATCTCATGCACATTAAGTTTTAACTTATAGTTTTTTCAAATATGAATCACATTCACATTTAAATTTAATATTTGAACTCTTTCAAATATTTAATTCTCTCACATAATTTAATCTGAATCATATTCACATTAAATTTATAATATATAGTTCCAAAACAATATATTTATCATATTCACCATTTCTTTGCTCGTTTTTGCTCCGTTCTTCTCAACAACCGTCTTGCCTCGATCGACACGGACTTACAGACTCGATTTACAATTAAATTTACCCAAAACATCAGGCCCTTACATTGAACATTTCAATGGAAATTATAAATCCAAGTGTCAAAATTGAAAACATCTAATTTTGCAAAAACCGTTCATACATCTCATGCAAAACAGTAAATCCCACCTTGTTCTTGAAAAATCCAGAACATAAATCAAGAACGCAATTGGGCTCTGATACCAATTGAAGGGAATCGAAGTCCCCGCAGCGGAAGCGATTGCGAATCGCGCGCTATTGATTTAGTTACAGTGGAAAATTTAAGAACGTAAAACATAGATTAAGCATAAAATAAGAACCTTTCTTCAAGTGTTTCTCCTCTCTTCACGATCAAGATCAACGAAACACGAACTCGTACGAACACCGACACCACCACCGGATCTTCTCCGTTGTTCTCTAGGTGAGGGAGGAAGGTGGGTTCCCTTTAGGAGTGGTGAGGTATTTTGTGAGAGAGATGTGTGTTTTGGAACTCTTCCAACAACACAACAAGGAGGCTAGGAATAACTTAGAATGATTTCCAAAATCACTTCTAAAAATGACTTAAGCTAGTTGCATCTCATGCAACCATATATATAGGGAAATAGGATAGAAATGACCAACCTACCGCTCCTTTTATCTCTCTTTAATATATAGTTTATATATGAATCTAATTCACATTAAAACTATATATTATATCAATTATATCATATATAATTGATATAATTCCTCATGTATAAAATTGAACACTTCAATTTATCTCCTAACTTTATACCCTCAATATTACCATGTTGAGCCAATGGAGGGATCTAATGGACCTACAGATCATGAGCTCCAATGATGTGAGATTAACTGATCAAACTCTTTGATCCAGTTAATTAATATTCATTAACTACAAGTCACTCCACTATAGACTTGTAGCTGCATTCTCCTCACCGTAGATATTATTGTGTCCACTAATATAGTCATTACCAATGGGTGGACCCTTCACAGGTTGTTCGTAATCACAGCTGGGTCAAATTACTGTTTTACCCCTGTGATTACCTCTTTGCTCCTTAAGCACCACTGATCCTCTAATGAACAACAAGTCTAAGGTCCTACCTTAAACTCATACCCTCATAGAGGGCGGGGCCCCGTTGTTCAAGACCTGGAGTAAGTTCTTAAGGGAACAACCTATCTAATTCCTCAGTAGAGGAATGAGTGAATTCCATCTTGCACAGTTATGTTCCCAGCTACCTACGAGGTTCTGTCCCTAAGAAGGTAGGCTTATTGAGTCGGCTACAGGCCACTCTCACCCATACTAGTCTAAGGACAAACTCCTATAAGCAGGAGTTCTTAACTTGCTCGGGATTCAGGTCAAGTCACTAATGACCATCTATAAATTAGCAGTCTTATCCTGTTAATGGTGTTATACTGGTTAGACTAATAATTTGCGATCCAGTCTTGTATGAACTCTTCATACAGGATGCCCTCACTCGCATGTCAACTACATGAATGAGTTGGATTACCTCATTTGTACTAATTACAAAGTGGGCCGCATCCATGGTGTTACCAGAATGAGGTTTCCAACCTTATTCTTATACCATAGACAATTTAGGTTATAATCTTGAATTCAACCCATTTAGTGTCCACTACACTGATTTCAAGATAAACGTTATAACCTTGGAGCTTAGTTTATTGGATTTATAAAACCAAGACTGTAATCTTATCAAAACAAATAACACTTTATTTAATTGATCATAATTACACAAGTTTGGGGCATAAATCCCAACAATCTCCCACTTGACCTAAAGCTTGTGGAGTATTAAACATTACATTAATGTAAATACAATAAACTAGAGCATTTAAATCCTTTTGTACAAAATACTCCCACTTGCCCTAGTTGGGGAACACTTGTAAACCTAGACCTTCTAGGTGACTCTCAAATACTTTAGCTGTGAGAGCCTTTCTAAAAGGATCAGCAATGTTGTGCTCTGAGGCTATCTTCGTGACAATCACGTCTCCTCTATGCACGATCTCCCGGATGAGATGATACTTCCGCTCTATGTGTTTTCCCCTCTTGTGACTTTGGGGTTCCCTCGAATTTGCCACTGCACCATTGTTATCGCAATACAGTGTGACGGGCAAAGTCATATTTGGAACAACTTCCAAATTTAGCATAAATTTTCTTAACCAAACGACATCCTTAGCTGCTTCAAAAGCTGCTACATTTTCGACCTCCATGGTGGAATCAACGATGCATCCTTTCTTGACGCTTCGCCATACTACAACTCCTCCGTTAAGAGTGAAAACTGACCCTGATGTAGATTTCCGAGAATCTTTATCAGTTTGAAAGTCAGAATCCGTGTATCCTGTAAGGATCAAATCCTTAGCTCCATACACAAGCATGTAGTTCCTTGTTCTCCGAAGATACTTAAGGATTGTTTTAACCGCTATCCAGTGTTCAAGTCCTGGATTGGATTGATACCTACTAACCATCCCAACTGCAAAACAGATGTCAGACCTAGTACACAACATGGCGTACATCAGGCTTCCAACAGCTGATGCGTAAGGAATCCGTCACATATCATCAACTCCTTGAGGTGTCTTAGGACACTGTTCCTTAGACAAAAGGATTCCATGTCTAAAAGGCAACAAGCCCTTTTTGGAATCTTGCATCTTAAACCTTGACAACACTTTGTCTATGTATGATGCTTGAGACAAGGCTAGAGTTTTATTCTTGCGGTTTGCACAATCTGATCCCAAGAACAAATCTGCATCACCCAAATCCTTCATTTGGAATTGCGTTGCTAGCCATTCCTTGATGTCAGTAAGATAACCTACATCATTCCGAATGAGTAGGATATCATCCACATAGAGAATTAGGAATGCGACAAAACTATTGATGATTTTCTTGTATACACAAGGTTCATCATCATTCTTGTCAAAACCATAAGATCTGATAGCCTCATCAAATCTTATATTCCAGGACCTAGAGGCTTGTTTCAGTCCATAAATCGACTTTTTAAGTCTGCAAACCTTTTGCTCTTGTCCTGGGTTAATGAACCCTTTGGGTTGGTCCATGTAGATGGTTTCTTCAAGACTGTCATTCAAAAAGGTTGTCTTGACATCCATTTGCCATACCTCATAGTCATAATATGCGGCAATGGCAAGAAGGATACGGATAGACTTTACCATAGCAACAGGTGAAAAGGTTTCCTCAAAGTCAACCCCTTCAACCTGGGTATAATCCTTTGCTACTAGTCTAGCTTTAAAGGTTTGCATCTTCCCATCTACACCACGTTTTCTCTTGTAGATCCACTTACAACCTATAGGTTCTACCCCATCAGGCTTATCTACAAGATCCCAAACAGAATTGAAGTGCATAGTCTCCATTTCTTGGTCCATGGCTATGACCCATCTGTCTTTGTCAATAGCAACCATTGCTTGATTATAAGTCAATGGATCCTCGCAGTTGTTATCTGGTATAACAACTTGGGTTTCAGCTAAACTCATGTAACGGTAAGGCTGTATCACAACCCTCCCACTACGTCGAGGCATACTCAACTCATGAGATGGACCCTCTTGACAAGACAAACTAGTATCAACAACTCTTGTTGACGTACTAGTGTTCTTATTAGGAACCTCTGCTATTGTTTCGTCTAACTCACTCAACACTACCTTACTTTTTGGTTTGTGGTCCCTTATGTGGTCCTCCTCCAAGAAAGTGGCATTTGTCGACACAAAGACCTTATCTTCCTTAGGATCATAGAATAAACCACCTCTTGTTTCTTTTGGGTATCCTACGAATAGGCACAACTTTGAACGTGAATCCAACTTCTTTGGATTTGTCACAAGCACATGTGCTGGACAACCCCATATTCTGAAGTGACATAAACTACCTTTACGTCCTTTCCAGAGTTCAAAAAGTGTTTCAGAAACACTTTTGGAGGGCACACTAATAAAAATGTATACTGCAGTCTCGACTGCATAACCCCAAATGGAACTAGGGAGATGAGCATAACTCATCATTGATCGAACCATGTCTAACAAGGTTCTATTTCTCCTTTCCGATACACCATTTTGCTGTGGTGTGCCGAGAGCTGAGAGTTGGGATGTAATTCCATGTTCTATCATATACTTCTGAAATTTTAAATCCATGTACTCTCCACCTCGATCCGATCGAAGTGTTTTAACTCTTTTACCTAATTGATTTTCAACCTCAGCCTTGAATTCCTTGAACTTTTCAAGTGCTTCAGACTTGTGGTGCATTAAGTAAATATGCCCATATCTGGAATAATCATCTATAAAAGAGATGAAATATTCATATCCTCCACTGGCTTTAACATTCATCGGACCACAAAGGTCTGAATGTATAAGCTCTAGAGGATCTTTGGCTCTATAACCTTTTCCACTAAAAGGTCTTTTAGTCATCTTGCCTTCTAGGCAGGATTCACATACTGGCAAGGAATTTTCTTCCAACTCATTTAGAAGTCCGTTCTTTACCAATCTCTCAATCCTATTGAGATTAATGTGACCCAATCTTAGATGCCAAAGATGAGCATTTTCTTTAGGAGAAATTTTACGTTTCTTAGTTTGTGCGTTTGCAGTTTTAAATAATTCAGTGTTCAAAACCATTTTGACTGAATTAGGCCTTAAAACATACAATCCATTTTCTAATGAAGCTGAAAATATTTCTAAACCTTTCTTTAAAATAAACATTTTATTCATAGAAAAGGAAACAGAAATACATTGTTCAATGAAGCAAGAAATGGAAATAAGGTTTCTAGTAAACCCTGGTATCACTAATATATTGTCCAACAATACATATTTCTTGCCAAAATAAAGATTCATTGTGCCCATCTTCTATGCTTCTGAGACGACTTCTCCATTTCCAACCCGAGCGTTATCTCTCTCTCTTTGTAGTGCTTGCTGCCAGGAATCAATTCCCTGAAAAGAAGAACAAACATGATTAGTGGCGCCTGAATCAAGTATCCAAGCTATTTTATCATTATCCACTAAACAAGCTTCTAGGCAAAGTAAATCATATTTACCTTCCTTCTTCTTTTCTGCAATGTACTTCTGACGCCTCGTTTCCAATGCCCGTCTTCGTTTCAGTGGAAACACTTTCCTTTGTCAGCAACGTCTTTGACTTTCTTTCCCTTCTAGGCGGCAACTTTGTCAGCTTGTTTTCCTTTACCAACCTTCTTCATGTTCTTCTTCTTACCTCTCAAGTTAGAAGAATATGAAGTTTTTGTCCCAGAGGTCGAACCTCTATGATAACTCCTACTGGCAACATTTGCCTCACCTTTCGATCCCTAAATTTTCATCAAAGATTGAAAGGTCTGGAGTTCATTCAAAAGGGAGGTAAGATTAAAAGTAAGCTTGTTCATAACAGCATTACTTCTAAACTGTAGGAAACTATCTGGAAGGGTTTCCAGAATGAAGGTGACCTGGCTCGACTCATCGATTGAAGCACCATTAGACTCCGCGATGTTAAAGTGTACCATCATATCTAGGACATGATCCCGAATAGATATACCCTCTGGCATCCTCGAGTTCAATATGTACTTTAGGGCATTATGTCGGGATTGTGTGGACTGTTGTCCAAACATACCCTGCACAGAATCCATGATTTCCTTGGCGGTAATCATGCTCTCATGCTTCTTGGCTAATATGTCAGACATACTTGCCAGCATGTAGACCTTGGCCTTATCATTGGCCTTGATCCATCGATCATATGCATCACGAACATTCGTGACGCATTCGAGCCTGGCACCTGAGGACACTCCTCAGTTAGCACAAACTTCAGATCATCCACTACAAAAATAGTGTTGCATTTGTTTTTCCATGTCATCATGTTCTCTCCGGTTAACTTTTTCGCACCCAATAAGGAAATTATAGAGCTAGACATTTTTGCTGAAAAATTACAAACAAACTTGTATGAGTTTCTTGCTATAACTCTAATCCAATCATGTTTTAGCTAACTATCAAATGATTCCTAGGCTATTTATAATTTGCAATGATACTCCAAATGTTTAGAATGTATGACACCGAAGGGTAATAAAAAACACTCCTCCTCTGGATCAAGACATTCTTGACCAAAACCTAACACCAGAATAACTCTTATTCCTATAGGTTTTAGTTACCATTTTTCGGTCTGGATACATACAGAACTTATGTACCCCGTGAGTGTAACCCTTTGTCTTTAGATCCTAGAGTCTCGATTCAATAAAATCCGTCGAAGGGAGGACTAGATTGGAAAATAGTCTAAGGAAATCTTTATCCCTTTCGGGTGTCTACTGTGTTAGATCTGAAGGGATTTTGAATTCCCGCAGCGGAAGACATTGTGAAACGTCGTTGATCCGTTGTGTAATTCCTATCTTAAAATTGAATTTATCTCATAGATCCTAGGCTAAACATGCAAAGAAGAAGAAGAAAACAGTAAGTAAAAAGTACTAACCTCTTGAATAACTCTTCTTCAACGTTTTCTCCTTCTCCGGTCACGATCTCTCTCGATCCAACGTTCTCCTCGAACACGAACCACGATCCGAACAGGGAGACACCTCCAAAGGGTCTTCTCGATTGTTCTCGGGAGGTTGAGGGAGAGTAGGTGGGACTCTCTTTGGTTTTGGGTGAGGAGAAAATGATAGAGAATTGAGAGAGGATTTGAGAGAGAATCACTTGCTCTCTTTTGATCAAAATCCAAAAAATGGCAAATGACATACCAAAGGCTTCTTGCAAAGCCTTTAAATACTATTGTGTGATGGAGTTAAAACCTCCACCAAATCACAATTTTACCACAACCATATAATATACAAATCACATTTGCATATTATATAATATAAGGTATCTCATACCTTATTATACAAATCTCATTTGCATAAATGTGGAATTATAAATTGAATCACATTCAATTTAATTTCTCCAATTAGCACTAATTAATCAATTAGGCTATACTATAGTTTATTATGAATCTCATTCACATCAAACTATATATTATGTCATCTATATCTCATATAAATGACATAAACACTCAAATAATGAATTTGAACACTTCAAATTCACACTAAAATCAAACCCTCAATTTGTCCAATTTGAGCCAACCGAGGACCTAATGGACCTACACGTGACGAGCTCCAATGATCCGAGACTAACTCACAAACTCTTTGACCCTTGGTTATTCAACATTCATTAGCTACAAGAATACACTCCACTAAAGCCCGTGAGTGCACTCTCATCACGATAGGGACAAGTTGTGTCCATCGATATAACCAATACCCATGAGTCGACCCTTCACAGGTTGTTCGTAGTCACAGCTTGGTCAAATTACCATTTTACCCCTGTGTCTACCTCTTGCTCCTTAAGTCCCACTGCTCCTCTAATGAACAACTACGTTGCATGGTCCAACCATAAACAACAACCCTCTTAGGCCAATGAGAGAGTGGGGCCCCGTTGTTCAAGCCACAGAGACAAGACTTAAGGAACAACCTCTCTAGTTTCCCTAAGTCGGGAATGAGTGAATTCCTTCTTGCGTAGTCAAGTTCCCAGCTCCCCACGTGGTCCTGCCCCTGAGAAGATAGGCATATTGGACGAGCAACAGTGGCCACCCTCACCCGTACTAGTCAAAGGACAGACCCCCGCAGACAGAAGTCCATAACACACTCAGGATTAAGGTCGAGTCACTAATGGTCATCTACGAATTTATTAGCTCTATAATGTTAACGGTGTTACATCAGTAAGTCTAATAATTCACGGTCCGGTCTTGTACAATCTCATTGCACAGGATGCCCCCACTCGCATGTCAACCACATGAACGAGTCAGATCACCTCGTTTGTATCTAATACAAAGCGGGCGCATCCACAAAGATATCCGAGGATTAGGTCTCTAACCCTATCCATATCTCAGAGAGACCATTCGGTCATTAACTCGAACGTGATCTTCCCTGTGTGTCCATTACACACCGTTCAAGTTCTTAGTTCTCTCATAATACAATGACCCTGGAGCTTAGTTTATTGGATTAAGTTTATGAAAAATGCGAGACACAAAGTTTAAATAAATAACTCTTATTTATTACACAAAGTTGAAATAAATAACTCTTATTCATTTACAACTTGGAATATTACAAACTACACGAGATGAGGACATACATCCCAACAAGATCCCTTATGACAAAGCCCTCCGAAGGGATTGTCTGGTCCAAGCCAAAATAGCAGGCTGACCATAGTGGTCTAACGGTGTAAACCGATAAAACAGACCGTAGGTTTTGTTTTCACTAAACCTGCTCCCACTCACTATAAGTACCCTCTCCATTCACCTTGATATTGACTGATACAAACACCATCTGAAGGGGGACGCTCCCGTTTGCGCCACGAGGCCAAGTATGAGTCTCACGGTGTGAACTTTTCTGAGATAGCGTAGGTGGAAAAATATGTATCTCATACACTTTTTCCTGCCACTGAATACTTTAAGTCTATAGGAATCGTTCTTAGGCTAAAACCCGGCTAATGGTTTTACCTAACTCTATCAACATAACTCTTATATTGATGATCAATATAACTCTTATATTGATTTTATCCTAAGTTTGTTAATATAACTCCTTATATTAAACCTAGGATTTCTAGTTTATTAACCCCTTAATAAACCCGCTGACGCTACTGTAATTTATAAGACTCTCTGATTAAATTTCACTCCCAGGTCAGTTCTCAGGTAGGGGTGTTCCGTTTCCAGTCGGAAATAAATACCCCAAACCTAGGCAGAACATTCCTTAGACAGAGTTCCTCTTTTAATCATAGCTTATAAATTACTTGGTTCCTAATTCTAATCTAATTAGAACTAGATAACCTAAGGTCTATTATTTCCAAGTTCTAAACACTTTAAAACTAATAATTAACCTTAGGTGACATGCATACTATGTTATAGTGCTTGATAATTCATCACATGAATAATAAGACATTCATAGCATATTCATCTCATGAAAAATAATGCATGTCAATGCTGTCCAAAAATCAATATAACAACCTTATATTAATTAATCATGCAAACTATACAATATAACTCATTATATTATAAATGATGCATGAAAATGCTTAACCTAAGGTGGGATTTCTAAAATACAAGTATACACTATGCATGACAATAATTACACAACAATTGAATAATTAAAATAGCAAAAATTAGACCAATTTTGGCACCCTAGAAATAATTTTAATTAATATAATCTAATTATATTAATTAAAATTAAAATTACTAAATATATTAAAATAAAACATTTTTATAATTAGTATAAATAATAAAATAAACGTTTATGCCTGTTGCTCCCCGCGTGAAACGTATCCGACGTTGCAACGCTGATAGCAGCATTGAACCGCTACTTTTGTCGTTTTCTGTTGAGCGTTGCAACGCTGCCTCCTGCGTGTCACGGTCGCACCTCTCGGACCGTGCGGCGCCATGATTCATCCCTCGAACATGGCCAGCCTTGAGGGGAACTCCTGCCCCATCGTTATGATCGCAACGCTTTGTGGCCTCGTCGGGTCTTTAGGCGAGGTTCTTCAGTCCTCAACCAAGCATCAAGTAAATAAGCAGCGGCGAATATAAATTGGTCGTACACGCCGCCCGTCAGTGTACTTGCACTTGTCTTTCCCATGAGTTGGCTTTGACGGACATTCTCGGATCGCCGGCCGCTAACGGGCCCTATAGCCAACCTCCACCCATGGGAAGGGCGCAATGTCGGCACACTGCGCTGTCCGACACCGCCGCCCCTGAAAACCCGTTACAAAGAAACGCCAAGACACTTCTCTTGAGACGCCGCCCCAACCATGACACGCGAACGCGCCACGGGTGACTCTCACTTAGGCCCACAAGCCCGGGGGTGGTGGAGAGTCGACACCATGGTACCCCTATAGTATATTATGTGAAATATTGGGTCTTCCTCCTTGCACGCGTCATTTTGGCGAGGAGTCATATGCCCATACATCGACCCCTCCGACGCGACCTGGTTGGCCCCAGATCTCACATGCCTTCATGTCCACCTATCTTGGTGTGTTAGATGATGCATCGTCCTCCTCGATCGCATCATGGCACGACTTGTCACTGTGAGGTTCACAAACATACGCTCTTCTAGTATGATTGTGACACTGCGCGCGCCTTCTCCCGCAAGCGCGGCGTTGCAACCCTTATGAATAGCGTTGCAATGCTGCACACAGACAACATTGAGAATCACCATTCCTTTGCTTGTTTTTGCTCCGTTCTTCTCAACAACCGCCTTGCCTCGATCGACACAGACTTACAGACTCGATATATAATTAAATTTGCCCAAAACACCGGGCCCTTACATTGAATATTTCAATGGAAATTGTAAATCTAAGTGCCAAAATTGAAAACATCTAATTTTGCAAAAACCGTTCATACATCTCATGCAAAACAGTAAATCCCACCTTGTTCTTGAAAAATCCAGAACATAAATCAAGAACGCAATTGGGTTCTGATACAAATTGAAGGGAATCGATGTCCCCGCAACGAAAGCGATTGCGAATCGCGCGCTCTTGATTTAGTTACAACGGAAAATTCAAGAACGTAAAACATAGATTAAGTATAAAATAAGAGTTTGGACAACAAGTATTTACCTTTGAATAACCTTTCTTCAAGTGCTCCTCCTCTCTTCACGATCAAGATCAACGCAACACGAACTCGTATGAACACCGACACCACCACCGGATCTTCTCCGTTGTTCTCTAGGTGAGGGAGGAAGGTGGGTTCCCTTTAGGAGTGGTGAGGTATTTTGTGAGAGAGATGTGTGTTTTGGAACTCTTCCAACAACACAACAAGGAGGCTAGGAATAACTTAGAATGATTTCTAAAATCACTTCTAAAAATGACTTAACCTAGTTGCATTTAATGCAACCAGGAAATAGGATGGAAATGACCATCCTACCCCTCCTTTTATCTCTCTTTAGTATATAGTTTATATATGAATCTAATTCACATTAAAACTATATATTATATCAATTATATCATATATAATTGATATAATTCCTCATGTATAAAATTGAACACTTCAATTTATCTCCTAACTTTATACCCTCAATATTACCATGTTGAGCCAACAAAGGGATCTAATGGACCGACAGATCATGAGCTCCAATGATGTGAGATTAACTGATCAAACTCTTTGATCCAGTTAATCAATATTCATTAACTACAAGTCACTCCACTATAGACTTGTAGTTGCACTCTCCTCACTGTAGATATTATTGTGTCCACTGATATAGTCATTACCCATGAGTCGACCCTTCACAGGTTGTTCGTAATCACAGCTGGGTCAAATTACCGTTTTACCCCTGTGATTACCTCTTTGTTCCTTAAGCACCACTGATCCTCTAATGAACAACAAGTCTAAGGTCCTACCTTAGACTCATACCCTCATAGAGGGCGGGGCCCCGTTGTTCAAGATCTGGAGTCAGTTCTTAAGGGAACAACCTATCTAATTCCTCACTAGAGGAATGAGTGAATTCCATCTTGCACAGTTAAGTTCCCAGCTACCTACGAGGTTCTGTCCCTGAGAAGGTAGGCTTATTGAGTCGGCTACAGGCCACTCTCACCCATACTAGTCTAAGGACAAACCCCTATAAGCAGGAGTTCTTAACTTGCTCAAGATTCAGGTCAAGTCACTAATGACCATCTATAAATTACTAGTCTTATCCTGTTAACGATGTTATACTGGTTATACTAATAATTTGCGATCCAGTCTTGTATGAACTCTTCATACAGGATGCCCCCACTCGCATGTCAACTACATGAATGAGTTAGATTACCTCATTTGTACTAATTACAAAGTGGGTCGCATCCATGGTGTTACCAGAATGAGGTTTCCAACCTTATTCTTATACCATAGACTATTTAGGTTATAATCTTGAATTCAACCCAATTAGTGTCCACTACACTGATTTCAAGATAAAGAGCTTAGTTTATTGGATTTATAAAAGCAAGACTGTAATCTTATCAAAACAAATAACACTTTATTTAATTGATCAAAATTACACAAGTTTGGGGCATAAATCCCAACAGGGCCAATGAGAGGGTCGGGTCCTTTGTTCAAGTCCCGGAGACACCACTTAAGGGAACATTCCTTTACTTACCCTAGTAGGCGGGAATGAATGAATTCCATCTTGCTAAGTTAAGTTCCCAGCCACTCACTTGGTCTTGTCCCCAAGAAGGTAGGCATATTGAGTCGGTGAATCTGGCCACTCTCACACATACTAGTCAAAGGACAATCCCTCGCGAATAGGAGTTCGTAACCTGCTCAGGATTGAGATCAAGTTGCCTAGGTCATCCTAGTGAAATAGAAACCTAACTAGTCAACGGAGTTACAGCTAGAGATTACTATTCCGTGGTCCGGTCTTATGTAATCTCATTACATAGGATATCCCCACTTACATGTCATCTACACGAACACGTTAGGATCACTGTGTTTGCATCAAATACAAAGTGGGCCACATCCTTTGTTTAACCAGGGTAAGGTACCCAAACCTTATCCCCTAACTATAGACCCTTCAGGCTGTATCTCGAACCGAGATCCTTTTTATGTACATTACATTCAGTTAGATATTCAATTAACAGCCTAGGAAGTTTAATTTATTGGATTTAGGGTTTGAATGAAGGAAAACTTGTAGATAACGAACAATAACACTTTATTGAAATAATAACACTTTATTACATTAATTAGCACATAATTACAAACTACGAGTTTTAGGACACAAATCCCAACAGTTTTAATGTGAATTCGATTCACATATTAACTATATATTAAAGAGAGAATGAAAGAGGGATAGGATGGTAATTTCCATCCCTATCTCCATATATATAGTAGCATGAGATGCAACTAGGTGAAGTTAACCTAAGGCTTTGTTGTGTTGTTGGAAAGGTTCCAAAAAACAATCTCTCTCTCTCACAACATCTCATCTTACCTATGGGGAACCCACATTCCTTTCTCACCAAGAGAACAACGGAGAAGATCTAGTTGTCGTGTCTTAGTCCGTTCGTGGCTCGTGTTGCTGAGATCCTGATCGTGAGAGAGGAGGAGCACTTGAAGAAAGGTTCTTCAAAGGAAATATTTCTTGTTGTCCATCTAATTTTATATGCTTAATCTAGATGTTTTTGTTCTTGAATGAAATCGTTGTAACTAAATCAAGAGTGCGCGATTCACAATCCCTTCCGCTTCGGGACTCGATTCCTTTCAATCACCTACGCAATCTCCGGGAAGTTCACACCGTGATACTCATACTTGGCCTCGTGGCGCAAACGGGAGCGTCCCCCTTCGGATGGTGTTTGTATGAGTCAATATCAAGGTGAATGGAGATGGTACTTAGAGTGAGTGGGAGCAGGTTTAGTGAAATCAAAACCTACGGTCTCTTTTGTTGGTTTACACCGTTAGACCACTATGTCAGTGATGCGAAAATATCAGTGTCCTAAACTAATACAAATTAGAATGAGACTCAGATACTTCTACGACGTGCAAGTATACACGGTCGAGTGCAACAAGTGATAAGTTAAAGTATCGATCCCACGAGGACTAGCTAGACCTTAAATGAATGAGTGTTCTAGCAAATTTTCCTTATTTTAGTGCAATGCATGAGTGTGCAAATTATTCTTGTAAATAAATAAATTTATAAGTAAAGAAGATAGGATAAGACAAAAGAAAATAACTGAATTTAAAATGTGGGAAGAGGACAATGCAAACAAGAGGCAAGAAGTAAAAGTTGTGATTCTATAATTGAGAAGGTAGGCTTGGGTTAGGTTGTAACTCTCATGCTTTAATTGGAATAAAAATTTGATTAATTCTTCAAGTTCACCTATTCATGTGTTCAAATGATTTCTTTCAAATTCATTATGTTTTAAAATCAACAATCTCTCAATTGAGATCTAAATTATGATCATGAATTTTAGGTTCTAGGTGTGTCAATCATCTCTAATCAACTCAAAACCCTAGAATGAAGTTTTAGTTTTCTAATTCACTAGCTCTCTCAAGTTCGTGAATTCTAGAGAAATTTAAAACCCAATTTCAATTCTCATGCAATGTTTAAAATTACTAAAATTTCATAAACTCAATCGATGACATTAATCATAAATTTATTCCAAAATTTGCATTTGACCACAACCCAACCTTTGCCCTAAGATAAATTAGTTCATGGCAAGGATCAATCACACTTCATTAAATTGGTCATGCTTACACTAATCAAGAAATTCATATGCAAAAATAATCCAAAACAATACACAAATTTCTTAGAACAAGAAGGCAATTAATCTCCAATTAGTGTATGACAAGGCCCAATAAAATCAGTGATATTTTGCGAAATATTAGAGTAAGTGCTAGAGGAAAGGAAGTCAAATTACACAACAATTAGGCTAAAATTGCTTCAGCAAATGCCTAGCAAAACACCTTAGATTTCGGTATAAAGTTAGGCACTTTGCTTCAGCAATTGCTCTGGTTGTCCCCAACACTGATCAGCCAATTGCTTCAGCAAAAGGCCTATCGGGTACCTCCTTCACAAAGAAATGCACGTTGTTTCACAAAACCTCTCGGCGACTCGACGCCCGCAACCTCACGCGATTGCTTCAAAGAAATCGATGGGCCAACTCTCTCGATGTCGTCCCTCGCAATTGCTGTAGCAAACCTTTATCGATTAGCTTCTCCCTTGGCCCTCTCGAACCCTCTCGCTCGGTCTTGTTGTAGCAACGTCACCAACGATTTCTTTCGCCCCTTTTTGCTATAGCAATTGCCATGCAGGCCTCTGTCGATGGTCTGTAGCAGGGCACTTTGCTTCAGCAAAGCCTTTGGGTTGGCTTCAAAGAATAATGCAAACCAATTGCTTCAAAGAAAGGCAAGAAACAAAGCAAAGAACAACCCCTTGATCAACCGGATTGCTTGGCGACCTCTCGTGATTGCTTCAAAGCAATCGCTTGAGAACTCTCAATGTCGGTAACCTCACGTGATTGCTTCAAAGAATCCTGACGACTCCCAACGACGGTCTCTTCACACGATTGCTTCAAAGAAATCGATAGGCCAACTCTCTCGATGTCGTCCCTCGACTTTGTCAGTAGCAAAATTGAAGCCCTCTCGATGCCTCCTCCAACAATTCCCTCACCCACGGATGAACCTCACGATTGCTACAAAGAAAGACACCATCATGATTTGTCTCTCCAACGCACACTTTGTTGTAGCAATCACTTGGTTCTCCTTCTCTCTCTCTCTTCTCTTTCTCTTGTCGCAATTTCTCTCTTCTCCCCACACTTGTAAACCCTAGCCTTCTTATGCAAGATGGTGTTGCTCTAACTCCACAAATTACAAAAATACCCTTAAGGGTAAAAGACCATATTACCCTTCTGGTAAAATGTCTAAAATGCCCTTAGGGACTTTTGTAATTTTTAAACATCTCCTGCATACGAAAAAATCCCAAATAAATTAATGAAGTCAATTATAAATCAAACTAAATATGCAAGGATTTTTGGAGTTAAGAAAAATCTCAAATTTCGGTCACTAATCAACTGTTAGCTTGTTTCCTTAAATTTCTTGAATTAAAGCACAAAAACATCAAAATTAATTCTTTTTGCACCTAATGCTTAAATTCAAGATTCAAAGCTAACACACGTTATTTAGGGATAAAATAACATGAGGATCACTAAATTAAATGCAATTCAAGTGGATTAAATACTAAAATTCTAGTAAAATAACTCCTTTATGGTGAGTTATCAAACCCCCAAACTTGAACTACTCATTGTCCTCAATGAGTTCTATTCCCCCCAAAACTTAAAAGACCTTTAAACACTCATATCATTTGGGTAACTAAATAACGATTGAGAGCTTATGCTCTAGCTACAAGTCACCATTCATTCAATGCTCTCTAAGTGGCTCACCTGGGGTTTCCTAACTACACTTATGCATCAATATCCAAGAGCAAACCAACTAGGATTCGACACCTACCCTCAAGCTCAACCACTAGAATCCTAATCATTCAAATCAAGCAACTCATTGTTAAAGATAAGTCACACTCCAAAACTCGCATGACTACAATTTTATGATCATTCCTTTTATTTTAATTTATTTTTTATAAAAACAGATATTTACATTATTCTCCTCCACTTCCATAAAACTCACTACTTAGGGCTATATTTTTTTTTATTCTTTTATTCTTTTTTCCTTTTTACCATTTTTTTTCTTCTTGACGCTCCTGTAGTTCTTAGAATGGCACACGTGGTTAGCGTAGCACACCTAAGCAATGAGGCTCTCCCGTAGTTCTTAGAATGGCACACGTGGTTAACGCAGCTCATCTAAGCAATGGGTACAGGCTTCTCGCTTGATACCTTCGCTCCAAGAGGCCAACATGGTTAGTGCCAAGACCCCCTACCAAGTTGCCTAAACTGACTCTAAATAACAAAAGAAGTAGCACATTTTTTTTAGCCCAATGGAGTTTTAAGGAAATGAAAGGTTTGCACACTTTTTCTTTCTTTTTCTTTTTTTCATTTTTTTCTTAAAAATAAACACGAAGAATTTACCTTTCCCCCCAAACTTAGAGTACTCAATGTCCTCATTGAGTTAGGAGGCCTGTAACTCCCCAAACTTGAAATGATCACAAATTTGGAGTTTACTCATTTTGGAACATTCTAAACGATGTATGAGTTACCTAACATGTCATGGCTTCTAGCTTTCGAACTTTTTGGCCTAGGAGTTGAATCCTAACTAGTTTGATTAACACACTAACAATAAGTGCACTAAAAAAAACCTTAATGACAAGCTTGACCTTGAGAAACACCAAACAAGATAGCATACTCTTGCCTCAAACACAAGCAACAACTCTTATTTTCATTAACCCTAAGATTTGACCTTAACTTTGTATTTTCAATGAGATGTGTAACAAGTTTCTACCAAAAACAACCAAGTTTTTACCATTAAAAACATGCAGAAACTTAATATTTAAACAAGGGACAACAACCATCTTTCCTATTTTTACTTGCTTAAACATAATGAATCAACTACCTACATCATGCATATCATAGACCATGAAAATCAACAACTAAACATGGAATCCGGTAGTCAAATTAGATCATTTTAAAGTCCTAAAGCAAGTAAATAACTTTATAAACACAAAGGCATGCAACACCCTATTAAACGCTAACAACACACAGTCTCATCAACAGAAAATTTTCAATCAAGCCCAAAATCAGATTCAGGACAACACATGTCTCCCTCATGGTTAAGGCATACATTGTCCTTAATGTAAAAAAATGCTCACTTAAGCATGCTTAAGGACAACTAACAAAGATGGAAGGGAGAACAATACTGCCCTGAATCGAGGAGACCTCCACTAAAGCGCATATCAATCATCAAACCCTAAGGGAGCTGCAAAATAGGCAAGGGTTATTTATTTAAAAACAAAAACAACTAAAAACGAAACAAAAGAAAAAAAAACAAAAAAAATTAAAGACGAAACAAACGAAATAAACTTTGGGTTGCCTCCCAAGAAGCGCTTATTTAACGTCATTAGCTTGACGTAGTATACGTGGGCTCGTCAACGTACGTAAAAATTCTCCCACTTCTTCGGGCCTCTCTTCCTCGAATCTACAAAAGAAATCAATGCTAGCAAGAATACTAGCTTCTCGTGAGAGCCCGAAACAGATAAATTTTTTAATTTTTTATATGTTAAGAGAAAAGAAGGAACAAAAACAAAGTAAACATTTTTTGGTTTTTTATTTGATAAGAGAAAAGAAGGAAAAATAGAAAAATGAACAGACTCACAAAAAGATTCTGACTCGAGAGAATAGAAAGAAAAACATTCACCAATAAGAGAAAAATCAGAAGATATAACTGACATAGACTCAAAAGCCTTACACTCTACCTCCTGGCCTAACTCAACAGGATCGACTTCTTCCACACCCTCACTAACTCCATCCTGATGTGTGCTAAAAGGTTCTAGTTCTTTTACAACTAAAACACAATCCTTTAAATGCCTATACTTAGTAAAATGTGAAGGACTAGGATCCTGAAGGTCTATCAGTGGGTCAGTGATCAAGTGACTCACCGAACTATCTAAGGGTGTGGGTCCTCCTTCACTATCTTCCCTAAGGTGCTCAACCTCAGACGAGTCTAAATACATTTGTTCTCCAAGGGAGACAAGTGTATCTGTTAGGCGTTGAATTGACTCTCCTATTTGCCTATTCCTCTCATCTGATGTTCTCATATGTTCTAATAACAACGTTTTAAGGGAAGATTCATCTTCTACCTGGAGTTCTTGGATTTGGGAAGGATATGGCTCAAAACCCCTAGGATATGGTTCATAGGCCCAATTGCTCTGATTATTATCATACATGGGATCCCCATAAGTCATAAGGTCAGTATGATAGTAATTAGGCATTTGATAGCCATAAGCTCCATTATCCTCACTAAAAGACTCTGAGTTGGCAAAAGGATGATCATAAGAAAAAGAACTATATTGTGGTTGCTCATTGGGCACAGAAGACCACCCAAAGTTATCATAAGCCATAATAAAATAATGAATCAATTATAACAGGCTCAACAAACACAATATGCACCAACACAACTAGAAAGAATAACCAAGACTCAACAAATATAAAAACACGAAACAAAGATAACACGACACACCCAACAAGAAAAACAAGGATAAAATGCTAAAATCAACTCAAACAAAATAAGAATCAAAACCAGTCCCCGGCAACGGCGCCAAAAACTTGATGCGAAAATCTCAGTGTCCTAAACTAATACAAATTAGAATGAGACTCAGATACTTCTACGACGTGCAAGTATACACGGTCGAGTGCAACAAGTGATAAGTTAAAGTATCGATCCCACGAGGACTAGCTAGACCCTAAATGAATGAGTGTTCTAGCAAATTTTCCTTATTTTAGTGCAATGCATGAGTGTGCAAATTATTCTTGTAAATAAATAAATTTATAAGTAAAGAAGATAGGATAAGACAAAAGAAAATAACTGAATTTAAAATGTGGGAAGAGGACAATGCAAACAAGAGGCAAGAAGTAAAAGTTGTGATTCTATAATTGAGAAGGTAGGCTTGGGTTAGGTTGTAACTCTCATGCTTTAATTGGAATAAAAATGTGATTAATTCTTCAAGTTCACCTATTCATGTGTTCAAATGATTTCTTTCAAATTCATTATGTTTTAAAATCAACAATCTCTCAATTGAGATCTAAATTATGATCATGAATTTTAGGTTCTAGGTGTGTCAATCATCTCTAATCAACTCAAAACCCTAGAATGAAGTTTTAGTTTTCTAATTCACTAGCTCTCTCAAGTTCGTGAATTCTAGAGAAATTAAAACCCAATTTCAATTCTCATGCAATGTTTAAAATTACTAAAATTTCATAAACTCAATCGATGACATTAATCATAAATTTATTCCAAAATTTGCATTTGACCACAACCCAACCTTTGCCCTAAGATAAATTAGTTCATGGCAAGGATCAATCACACTTCATTAAATTGGTCATGCTTACACTAATCAAGAAATTCATATGCAAAAATAATCCAAAATAATCCACACAAATTTCTTAGAACAATAAGGCAATTAATCTCCAATTAGTGTATGACAAGGCCCAATAAAATCAGTGATATTTTGCGAAATATTAGAGTAAGTGCTAGAGGAAAGGAAGTCAAATTACACAACAATTAGGCTAAAATTGCTTCAGCAAATGCCTAGCAAAACACCTTAGATTTCGGTATAAAGTTAGGCACTTTGCTTCAGCAATTGCTCTGGTTGTCCCCAACACTGATCAGCCAATTGCTTCAGCAAAAGGCCTATCGGGTACCTCCCTTCACAAAGAAAATGCCGCGTTGCTTCAAAGAAACCTCTCAGCCCTCGCGCGCAACTCTCACGCGATTGCTTCAACCGTCGATGGGCCAACTCTCGATGTCGTCCCTCGCAATTGTCGTAGCAAACCTTTATCGATTAGCTTCTCCCTTGGCCCTCTCGAACCCTCTCGCTCGGTCTTGTTGTAGCAACGTCACCAACGATTTCTTTCGCCCCTTTTTGCTATAGCAATTGCCATGCGAGCCTCTCACGATGGTCTCAGAGCGGGGCACTTTGCTTCAAAGAAAAAGCCTTTGGGTTGGCTTCAGCAATAGTGCAGCCAATTGCTTCAGCAAAGGCAAGAAACAGCAGCAACAACCCCTTGGATCAACTGATTGCTTCAGAAAACAGCAGCCTCTCGTGATTGCTTCAGCAATCCTTGAGAACTCTCAATGTCAGTAACCTCACGTGATTGCTTCAGCAATCCTTGATGACTCCCAACGATGGTCTTCTCACACGATTGCTTCAAAGAAATCGATGAGGCCAACTCTCCCGATGTCGTCCCTCGACTTTGTCAGTAGCAAAATTGAAGCCCTCTCTCGCCCCGCCTCCAACAATTGCCTCGGCCACGGATGAACCTCACGATTGCTACAGCAAAGAACACCATCATGATTTGTCTCTCCAACGCACACTTTGTGTAGCAATCACTTGGTTCTCCTTCTCTTCTCGGTCTCTTTCTCTTGTCGCAATTTCTCTCTTCTCCCCACACTTGTAAACCCTAGCCTTCTTATGCAAGATGGTGTTGCCCTAACTCCACAAATTACAAAAATACCCTTAAGGGTAAAAAGACCATATTACCCTTCGGGTAAAATGTCTAAAATGCCCTTAGGGACTTTTGTAATTTTTAAACATCTCCTGCACACAGAAAAATCCCAAATAAATTAATGAAGTCAATTATAAATCAAACTAAATATGCAAGGATTTTTGGAGTTAAGAAAAATCTCAAATTTCGGTCACTAATCAACCGTTAGCTTGTTTCCTTAAATTTCTTGAATTAAAGCACAAAAACATCAAAATTAATTCTTTTTGCACCTAATGCTTAAATTCAAGATTCAAAGCTAACACACGTTATTTAGGGATAAAATAACATGAGGATCACTAAATTAAATGCAATTCAAGTGGATTAAATACTAAAATTCTAGTAAAATAACTCCTTTATGGTGAGTTATCAGTCAGCCTGCTAGTTTAGCCTAGACCAGACAATCCCTTCGGAGGGCTTGATCATCGGGGATCGAACACAATAGACACCCGAAATGGATAAAGATTTCCTTAGACTATTTTTCAATCTAGTCCTCCGTTCGGCAGATTCTATTGGATGGAGACTCTGGAATCTAGAGAAAGAGGGTTACACTCACGGGGTACATAAGTTGTGTATGTATCCTGACTGAAAAATGGTAACTAAAACCTATAGGAATAAGAGTTATTCTGGTATTAGGTTTTGGTCAAGAGTGTCTTGATCCAGAGGAGGAGTGTTTTTGATTACCCTTCGGTGTCATACATTCTAAACCTTTGGAGTATCATTGCAAATTATAAATGACCTAGGAATCATTTTGATAATTAGCTAAACAATGATTGGATTAGAGTTATAGCAAGAAACTCATACAAGTTTGTTTGTAAATTTTCAGCAAAAATGTCTAGCTCTATAATTTCCTTATTGGGTGCAGAAAAGTTAATCGGAGAGAACATGATGACATGGAAAAACAAACTCAACACTATATTGGTAGTGGATGATCTGAAGTTTGTGCTAACTGAGGAGTGTCCTCAGCTACCAGGCTCGAATGCGTCACGAAATGTTCGTGATGCATATGATCGATGGATCAAGGCCAATGATAAGGCCAAGGTTTACATGTTGGCAAACATGTCTGACATATTAGCCAAGAAGCATGAGGGCATGATTACCGCCAAGGAAATCATGGATTCCATGCAAGGTATATTTGGACACCAGTCCACACAGGCCCGACACAATGCCCTGAAGTACATATTCAACTCAAGGATGCCAGAGGGTACATCTGTTCGGGATCATGTCATGGATATGATGGTGCACTTCAACATCACAGAGTCGAATGGTGCTTCTATCGATGAATCGAGCCAGGTCAGCTTCATTCTGGAAACCCTTCCAGATAGTTTCCTGCAATTTAGAAGTAATGTTGTTATGAACAAGCTTACTTTTAACCTTACCTCCCTTCTGAATGAACTCCAGACCTTTCAATCTTCGATTAAAATTAAGGGATCAAAAGGTGAGGCAAATGTTGACAGTGGAAGTTATCATAGAGGTTCGACCTCTGGGACAAAAACAGTGGCTTCATCTTCTTCTAACCTGAAAGGGAAGAAGAAGAACATGAAGAAGCTTGGTAAAGGGAAACAGGCTGACAAAGTTGCCGCCCTGAAGGGTAAGAAGTCAAAGAAGTTGCTGACAAAGGAAAGTGTTTCCACTAAAACGAAGACAGACATTGGAAACGGAACTGTACGAAGTACATTGTAAAAAAGAAGAAAGAAGGTAAATATGATTTACTTTGCCTAGAAGCTTGTTTAGTGGATTATGATAAAACTGTTTGGATAATTGATTCAGGCGCTACTAATCATGTTTGATCTTCTTTTCAGGGAATTGATTCCTGGCAGCAGCTACAGCAAGGAGAGATAACGCTCCGGGTTGGAAATGGAGAAGTCGTCTCAGCTGTAGCAGTAGGCACGATGAAACTTTATTTTGGCAAGAAAATGTATTGTTGAACAATATATTAGTGATACCAGGCTTTACTAGAAACCTTATTTCCATTTTTTGCCTCATAGAACTGTGTATTTATGTTTCCTTCTCAATAAATAAAGTGTTTATTTTGAAGAAAGGTATAGAAATATGGTCAGCTTCATTAGAAAATGGATTGTATGTTTTAAGGCCTAACTCAGTCAAAATGGTTTTGAACACTGAATTATTTAAAACTGCAAACGCACAAACTAAGAAACGTAAAATTTCTCCTAAAGAAAATGCTCACCTTTGGCATCTTAGGTTGGGTCACATTAATCTCAATAGGATTGAGAGATTGGTAAAGAACGAACTTCTAAACGAGTTAAAAGAAATCTCTTTGCAGGTATGTGAATCCTGCCTAGAAGGCAAAATGACTAAAAGACCTTTTAGTGGAAAAGGTTATAGAGCCAAAGACCCTGTAGAGCTTATACATTCAGGTCTTTGTGGTTCGATGAATGTTAAAGCCAGGGGAGGATATGAATATTTCATCTCTTTTAGAGATGATTATTCTAGATTTGGGCATATTTACCTAATGCACCACAAGTCTCAAGCACTTGGAAAGTTCAAGGAATTCAAGACGAAGGTTGAAAATCAATTAGGTAAAACTATTAAAACACTTCGGTCGGATCGAGGTGGATAGTACATGGATTTAAAATTCCAAAACTATATGATAGAACATCGAATTACATCCCAAGCTCCCGACACACCACAGCAAAACGGTGTATCAGAAAGGAGAAATAGAACCTTGTTGGACATGGTTCGATCAATGATGAGTTATGCTCATCTCCCTAGTTCCTTTTGGGGTTACGCAGTGGAGACTGCAGTATACATTTTGAATAATGTGCCCTCAAAAAGTGTTTCTAAAACACCTTTTGAACTCTGGACAGGACGTAAAGGTAGTTTATGTCATTCAGAATTTGGGGCTGTCCAACACATGTGCTTGTGACAAATCCAAAGAAGTTGGATTCACGTTCAAAGTTATGCCTATTCGTAGGATACCCAAAAGAAACAATAGGTGGTTTATTCTATGATCCTAAGGAAGATAAGGTTTTTGTGTCGACAAATGCCATTTTCTTAAAGGAGGACCACATAAGGGACCACAAACAAAAAAGTAAAGTAGTGTTGAGTGAATTAGACGGAACAATAGCAAAGGTTGCTAAGAACACTAGTACGTCAACAAGAGTTGTTGATACTAGTTTGTCTAGTCAAGAGAGTCCATCTAAAGAGTTGAGTATGCCTCGACGTAGTGGGAGGGTTGTAATACAGCCTGACCGTTACATGGATTTAACTGAAACCCAAGTTGTTATACTAGATGACAATTGCGAGGATCCATTGACTTATAATCATGCAATGGTTGACAAAGACAAAGACAAATGGGTCATAGCCATGGACCAAGAAATGGAGTCTATGTACTTCAATACTGTTTGGGATCTTGTAGATAAGCCTGATCGGGTAAAACCTATAGGTTGTAAGTGGATCTACAAGAGAAAGTGTGGTGCAGATGGGAAGGTGCAAACCTTTAAAGCTAGACTAGTAGCAAAGGGTTATACCCAGGTTGAAGGGGTTGACTATGAGGAGACCTTTTCACCTGTTGCTATGGTAAAATCTATCCGTATCCTTCTTGCCATTGCCGCATATTATGACTATGAGGTATGGAAAATGGATGTCAAGACAACCTTTTTGAATGACAATCTTGAGGAACAAATCTACATGCACCAACCCAAAGGGTTCATTGAACCAGGACAAGAGCAAAAGGTTTGCAGGCTTAAAAGGTCGATTTATGGACTGAAACAACCCTCTAGGTCCTGGAATATAAGATTTGATGAAGCAATCAAATCTTATGGTTTTGACCAGAATGATGATGAACCTTGTGTCTACAAGAAAATCATCAATAGTTCTGTCGCATTCCTAATTCTCTATGTGGATGATATCCTACTCATTGTGAATGATGTAGGTTATCTTACTGACATCAAGGAATGGCTAGCTACGAAGTTCCAAATGAAAGATTTGGGTGATGCACAGCTTGTTCTTGGGATCCAGATCGTCCAAAACCACAAGAATAAAACACTAGCTTTGTCTCAAACATCTTACATAGAAAAAGTGTTGTCAAGGTTTAAGATGCAAGATTAAAAAAAGGGTTTGTTTCCTCTTAGAGATGGAATCCATTTGTCTAAGGAACAGTGTCCTAAGACACCTCAAGGAGTTGAGGATAAGAGACAGATTACTTATGCATCGACTGTTGGGAGCCTGATGTACGCCATGTTGTGTACTAGGCCTGACATCTGTTTTGCAGTTACGATGGTCAATAGGTATCAATCCAATCCAGGACTTGAACACTGGACAACGGTTAATACAATCGTTATGTATCTTCGGAGAACAAGGAACTACATGCTCGTGTGTGGGGCTATTGATCTGATCCTTACAGGATACACGGATTCTGACATTCAGACTGATAAAGATTCTCGAAAATCTACATCAGGGTCAGTATTCACTCTTAACGGAGGAGCTGTAGTATGACGAAGCGTCAAACAAGGATGCATCGTTGATACCACCATGGAGGCTGAATATGTAGCAGCTTGTGAGGTCGTTTGGTTAAGGAAATTCATGCTTAATTTGGAAGTGGTTCCAAATATGGCTTTGCCCATCACACTGTATTGCGATAACAGTGGTGCAGTGGAAAATTCGAGGGAAGGCCGAAGTCACAAGAGGGGAAAGCACATTGAGCGGAAATATCATCTCATCCGGGAGATCGTGCAGAGAGGAGATGTGATTGTCACGAAGATAGCCACAGAGCACAAGATTGCTGATCCTTTTACAAAAGCTCTCACGGCTAAAGTTTTTGAGAGTCACCTAGAAGGTCTAGGTTTACAAGTCTTCCCCAACTAGGGCAAGTGGGAGTATTTTGTACAATGGGGTTTAAATGCCCTAATTTATTGTATTTACATTACTCTAATGTTTTAGTACTCCACAAGCTTTAGGTCAAGTGGGAGATTGTTGGGATTTATGCCCTAAACTTGTGTAATTTTGATCAATTAAATGAAGGGTTATTTGTTTTGATAAGATTACAGTCTTGCTTTTATAAATCCAATAAACTAAGCTCTAAGGTTATAACTTATATCTTGAACATTAGTGTAGTGGACACTATTTGGATTGAGTTCAAGAATATAACCTAAATGGTCTATGGTATAAGAATAAGGTTGGAAACCTCATTCTTGTAACACCATGGATGCGACCCACTTTGTAATTAGTACAAATGAGGTAATCCAACTCATTCATGTAGTTGACATGCGAGTGGGGGCATCCTGTATGAAGAGTTCATACAAGACTGAACCGCAAATTATTAATCTAACCAGTGTAACACCATTAACAGGATAAGACTAGTAATTTATAGATGGTCATTAGTGACTCGACCTGAATCCTGAGCAAGTTAAGAACTCCTTCTTATAGGGGTTTGTCCTTAGACTAGTATGGGTTAGAGTGGCCTGTAGTCGACTCAATAAGCCTACCTTCTCAGGGACAGAACCTCGTAGGTAGCTGGGAACTTAACTCTGCAAGATGAAATTCACTCATTCCTACACTAAAGAATTAGATAGATTGTTCCCTTTAAAACTGACTCCAGGTCTTGAACAACAGAGCCCCACCCTCTATGAGGGTATGAGTCAAAGGTAGGACCTTAGACTTGTTGTTCATTAGAGGATCAGTGGTGTTTAAGGAACAAAGAGGTAATCACAGGGGTAAAACGGTAATTTGACCCAACATTAATTACGAATAACCTGTGAAGGGTCGACTCATGGGTAATGACTATAACAGTGGACACAATATAATCTAAAGTGAGGAGAGTGCAACTACAAGTCTATAGTGGAGTGACTTGTAGTTAATGAATATTAGTTAAATGGATCAAAGTGTTTGATCAGTCAATCTCATATCATTGGAGCTCATGAACTGTAGGTCCATTAGGTCCCTCCGTTGGCTCAACATTGTAATATTGAGGGTATAAGGTTAGGAATGAAATTGAAGTGTTCAATTTCATATATGAGATGTCATATCAATTATATGTGATATAATTGATATAATATATAGTTTTAATGTGAATTGGATTCACATATTAACTATATATTAAAGAGAGAATGAAAGAGGGATAGGATGGTAATTTTCATCCCTATCTCCTTATATATAGTAGCATAAGATGCAACTAGGTCAAGTTAACCTAAGGCTTTGTTGTGTTGTTTGAAAGGTTCCAAAACACAATCTCTCTCTCACACAACATCTCATCTTACCTAAGTGGAACCCACATTTCTCCCTCACCTAGAGAACAACGGAGAAGATCCAGTGATCGTGTCTTAGTCCGTTCGTGGTTCGTGTTGCTGAGATCCTGATCGTGAGAGAGGAGGAGCACTTGAAGAAAGGTTCTTCAAAGGTAATATTTCTTGTTGTCTATCTAATTTTATATGCTTAATTTAGATGTTTTGTTCTTGAATGAAATCGTTGTAACTAAATCAAGACCGCACGATTCACAATCGATTCCGCTGCGGGACTCGATTCCGTTCAATTCCATGTTCTATCATATAGTTTTGGAATTTTAAATCCATGTACTCTCCACCTTGATCCGATCGAAATGTTTTAATAGTTTTACCTAGTTGATTTTCAACCTCGGTTTTGAATTCCTTGAACTTTTCAAGTGCTTCAGACTTGTGGTGCATTAGGTAAATATGCCCAAATCTAGAATAATAATTTATAAAAGAGATGAAATATTCATATCCTCCCCTGGTTTTAACATTCATCGGACCACAAAGGTCTGAATGTATAAGCTCTAGAGGGTCTTTGGCTCTATAACCTTTTCCACTAAAAGGTCTTTTAGTCATTTTGCCTTCTAGGCAAGATTCACATACTGGCAAAGAGTTTTCTTCTAACTCGTTTAGAAGTCCGTTCTTTACAAATCTCTCAATCCTATTGAGATTAATGTGACGCAATCTTATATGCCAAAGATGAGCATTTTCTTTAGGAGAAATTAGTTCGAGTATTTGCAATTTTGTATAATTCACTGTTAAAACTATTTTAACTGAATTAAACCGTTTGGAAATAATTCTCAAGAAGTGCAACACATATTACAATACTTTTCCAATTAAATAAACACTTTATTCAATCGAAAAGAAAATGAAGTACAATGTTCGCTAAGGCAAGAAATAGAAATAAGGTTTCTAATAAACCCTTAAGCTACATGTTATTAAATAACAGCTTTTCTTTGCCAGACGATTGCTCTTTATTTGCTCATTTTCCTCTTCTTCTGTATCTTCTTAAGTTAAGAAGTCTGACTGCAGTTTTTAGTCCAGAGGATGAATCCTTCTAAGAACATTTGTAATGGGCAAACCAATTTGCCTCTCCATTTTGTTGTCTCTTATCATCCATTAGAAACTGATAATTTTGCAGCTCATTTAGCAGAGAAGTCAGATCATACTCTATGTTGTTCATCGCTGCATTGCTACAGAATTGCAGAAAACTCTTCGGAAGAGATTCTAGGATGAACAAAACCTGACATTTCTCACCTATGACCACTCTGTTTAATTCAACTATGTTGAAGTGGGCAATCAGATTGAGAACATGTTCTCTCACTGACGTTCCTTCCTTCATGCGTGCGTTGTAAACGAATTTTAGGGCTTCATGTCGAATTTGTTTGGACGGTTGTCGAGACAAATTTAGCACAAAATCCATGATCTCACGAGCTGAGACATTGCCCTCCAGCCTCCTGGCTAAAACATCAGGTATGCTAGCCAGGATATAGGCTTTTGCCTTTTCGTTGACATTGATCCAGCGGCCATATGCATCCTCAACAGCTTGAGATGCGTTTTGAGCTGGAAATTGAGGACACTCCTCATTGAGAACGAACTTAAGATCTTGTGTAACCAAGATTATGTTGAGTCCATTCCTCCAAGTCATTATGTTCTCTCCAGTTAACTTTTTCGCACCGAATAAGGAAATTATAGAGCTAGACATTTTTGCTGAAAATTTACAAACAAACTTGTATGAGTTTCTTGCTATAACTCTAATCCAATCATGTTTTAGCAAATTATCAAAATGATTCCTAGGTCATTTATAATTTGCAATGATACTCCAAAGGTTTAGAATGTATGACACCGAAGGGTAATAAAAAACATGTAGGGATTTGTGCCCTAAAACTCGTAGTTTGTAATTATGTTCTAATTAATGTAATAAAGTTTTACTATTTCAATAAAGTGTTATTGTTCGTTATCTACGAGTTTGCCTTTATTTAAAACCTAAATCCAATAAACTAAACATCCAAGGCTGTTAGATGAATCTCTAACTGAATGTAATGTACATAAAAAGGATCTCGGTTCGAGATACAGCTAAAAGGGTCTATAGTTGGGGATAAGGTTTGGGTACCTTACCCCTGTTAAACTATGGATGTGGCCCACTTTGTATTTTATACAAACACTGTGATCCTAACGTGTTCGTGTAGATGACATGTAAGTGGGGATATCCTATGTAATGAGATGATTACATAAGGCCGGACCACGAAATAGTAATCTTTAGCTGTAACTCTGTTGACTAGTTAGGTTTCTATTTCACTAGGATGACCTAGGCAACTTGATCTCAATCCTGAGCAGGTTACGAACTCCTGTTTGCGAGGGATTGTCCTTTGACTACGATGGGTGAGAGTGGCCAGATTCGCCGACTCAATATGCCTACCTTCTTGGGGACAAGACCGCGTTAGCGGCTTGAAACTTAATCTAGCAAGATGGAATTCACTCCTTCTCGCCTACTAGGGTAAGTAGAGGAATGTTCCCTTAAGTGGTGTCTCCGGGACTTGAACAAAGGGCCCGACCCTCTCATTGGCTCGAGAGGGACTATGTTTGTTGGTAGGACCACAAACAAATTGTTCATTAAAAGAGCACTAGTACTTAAGGCACAAGATGCAATCCAGGGGTAAAACGGTAATTTGACCCACTGGTGTTACGAACATTCGTGATGGATTGACTTGCTGTTATTGGTCAATATCCATGGACACAGAAATATATCTGCAGTGAGAAGAGTGCAGCTGTGGGATTTTAGTGGAGTGTTCCCGCAGTAAACGAATGTTGATTGGGAGGTTAATGAGATTAACCGAGCAATCTCGTATGGTTGGAGCTTCTGATCTGTAGGTCCATTAGGTCCACCTTCTAGCTCGTAAAGGGTTCTTAGTTCATTAGAATTTGAAATGTTCAAATTAATTAGGGAATAAACTTAATGTATATTGATACAATATAATATATAGTTTTGGAACTATATATTATAAATTTTAATGTGGATATTATTCATATTAAATCTTGTGAGAGAGTTAAATATTTGAAAGAGTTCAAATATTGAATTCAAGTGTGAATGTGATTCATATTTGAAAACTATAGGTTAAAATTTAATGTGCACTGGATGTACATTAAAACTATAGGTTAAAGGGGTAATAGGATTAAATGAGATTTAATCCAAATAAAATATATGATATTTAATATGTATTATTTAAATATGTTTTAAATTAATAATTAAATTTGATTTAATTATATTATTATTATTATCATTATTATTATTATTATTTTAATAATAAAATAAGGGAACGTGTCATCCAGACACGTTCCCCACTACCCTCCCCTTCTCTCTATCGACAGTTTAATAGGGAGAAGGGGGTTGTTCATTTGGGAATCGATTTGCAATTTTTGGAGTATTCTCTCTGGAAGAATTCACTCTCTCTCTCTCATTCCCAAAACCATCCAAGAGTTGGATTACCTTTTCACCAAGGTAGATCTAAGTAGAACTCAGAGACATAGGAGGTTCTCCTATTGGTAGTGTCTTTCTTGGAGAAAAATAGACGAGTTTTGTTGTATTGTTGAAAAACTAGGAGCAAGGTGTTGCTCGTGAATTAGAAACTACAAAGGTATTCTTCTTCTTCCCTTTAGTTTAGTTGTTAAACTTTAGTATGTTTGCATGTATGGTATTATCCATGTTTAATAGGATTAGAATTTCCATGTTTGTTCTGTAATTTGTCAATGTATGAGTTTTTCTTTCAAGCAAAACAATCTTGCATATTACGATCCAAACACGTTTCCGCTGCTCAAGGAGATCAGATCTCCATCAAAACACTCCTCCACTAGATCAAGACACTCTTGACCAAAACTTAATACCAGAATAACTTTTATTCCTATAGGTTTTAGTTACCATTTTTCGGTCAGGATACATACACAACTTATGTACCCCGTGAGTGTAACCCTTTGTCTTTAGATCCCAGTGTCTCCATCCAATAAAATCCGTCGAAGGGAGGACTAGATTGAAAACTAGTCTAAGGAAATCTTTATCCCTTTCGGGTGTCTACTGTGTTTGATCCCCTATGATCAAACCCTCCGAAGGGATTGTCTGGTCCAGGCCAAACTAGCAGGCTGACCATAGTGGTCTAACGGTGTAAACTGACAAAAGAGACTGTAGGTTTTTGTTTTCACTAAACCTGCTCCCACTCACTATAAGTACCCTCTACATTCACCTTGATATTGACTCATACAAACACCATCCGAAGGGGGACGCTCCCGTTTGCGCCACGAGGCCATGTATGAGTCTCATGGTGTGAACTTCCCGGAGATAGCGTAGGTGGGAAAGTATGTATCTCATACACTTTTCCTCCCACTGAATACTTTAAAGTTATAGGAATCTTACTTAGGCTAATACCCGACTAATGGGTTTACCATGCTCTATCAATATAACTCTTATATCGATAATCAATATAACTCTTATATTGATTTTATCCTAAGTTTGTTAATATAACTCTTTATATTAAACCTAGGATTTCTATTTTATTAACCCCTTAATAAACCCGCTCACGCTACTGTAATTTATAAACTCTCTAATTAAATTTCAATCCCAGGTCAGTTCCCAGGTAAGGGTGTTCCGTTTTCGTCAGCTTAAATACCCCAGCCTAGACATAACTTTCCTTAGACAGAGTTCCTCTTTTAATCATAGCTTATAAATTACTTGGTTCCTAATTCTAATCTAATTAGAACTAGATAACCTAAGGTCTATTATTTCCAAGTTCTAAACATTTTAAAACTAATAATTAACCTTAGGTGACATGCATACTATGTTATGGTGCTTGATCATTCATCACATGAATAATAAGACATTCATAGCATAATCATCTCATGATATATAATGCATGTCAATGTTGTCCATAAATTAATATAACAACTTTATATTAATTAATCATGCAAACTATATAATATAACTCCTTATATTACAAATGATGCATGAAAATACATAACCTAAGGTGGGATTTCTAAAATAAAAGCATACATTATGCATGGCAATAATTACACAACAATTGCATAATTTAAATAGAAAAATTAGACCAATTTTGGCACCCTAAATTTAATTTTAATTAATATAATCTAATTATATTAATTAAAATTAATTAATTTAAAATATAAATTAAATATAAAACATTTTTATATTTAATATATAATAAAAAATCCATTTCTACTCGTTGCTGCTTTGCGCGAAACGTCTCTGGCGTTGCAACGCTGCGGTTTGTCCTCTTCTGCCGGTTGAAGCGCATCTCATCAGCAGTACATATTCAACTCAAGGATGCCAGAGGGTACATCTGTTCGGGATCATGTCCTGGATATGATGGTGCACTTCAACATCGCAAAGTCGAATGGTGCTTCTATCGATGAATCGAGCCAAGTCAACTTCATTCTGGAAAGTCTTCCAGATAGTTTCCTGCAGTTTAGAAGTAATGTTGTTATGAAAAAGCTTACTTTTAACCTTACCTCCCTTCTGAATGAACTCCAGACCTTTCAATCTTTGATGAAAATTCAGGGATCCAAAAGTGAGGTAAATGTTGCCAGTAGGAGTTATCACAGAGGTTCGACCTATGGAATAAAAATAGTGGCTTCATCTTCTTCTAACCTGAAAGGAAAGAAGAAGAACATGAAGAATGTTGGTAAAGGGAAACAGGCTGACAAAACTGCCGCTCAGAAGGGCAAGAAAGTCAAAGAAGTTGCTGACAAAGGAAAGTGTTTCCACTGCAACGAAAACGAGCATTGGAAACGGAACTGTCCGAAGTACATTGCAGAAAAGAAGAAGGAAGGTAAATATGATTTACTTTGCCTAGAAACTTGTTTAGTGGATAATGATAAAACTGCTTGGATACTTGATTCAGGCGCCACTAATCATGTTTGCTCTTCTTTTCAGGGAATTGATTCCTGGCAGCAGCTACAACAAGGAGGGATAACGCTCTGGGTTGGAAATGGAAAAGTCGTCTCAGCTGTAGCAGTAGACACGATGAAGCTTTATTTTGGCAAGAAATATGTATTGTTGGACAATATATTAGTGATACCAGTGTTTACTAGAAACCTTATTTCCATTTCTTGCCTCATAGAATAGTGTATTTATGTTTCCTTCTCAATGAATAAAGTGTTTATTTTAAAGAAATGTATAGAAATATGTTCAGCTTCATTAGAAAATGGATTGTATGTTTTAAGGCCGAATTTAGTCAAAATGGTTTTGAACACTGAATTATTTAAAACAACAAACGCACAAACTATAAAATGTAAAATTTCTCCTAAATAAAATGCTCACCTTTGGCATCTTAGGTTGGGTCACATTAATCTCAATAGGATTGAGAGGTTGGTATAAGCCCATTAGGGAGCACTTCCAACCCACTTTTGCTGGAAACCAATCTGGAAACATTTATGCTCCAATTCATGTTAATAATTTTGAGATAAAGACGGGTCTCATTGTTGGGATTTCTGCCCTAAAACTCGTAGTTTGTAATTATGTTCTAATTAATGTAATAAAGTGTTATTATTTCAATAAAGTGTTATTGTTCGTTTTCTACGAGTTTGCCTTTATTTAAACCCTAAATCCAATAAACTAAACATCCAAGGTTGTTAAATGAATCTTTAACTGAATGTAATGTACATAAAAAGAATCTCGGTTCGAGACACAACCTAAAGGGTTTATAGTTAGGGGATAAGGTTTGGGTACCTTACCCTGGTTAAACTATGAATGTGGCTCACTTTGTATTTGATACAAACACTGTGATCCTAACGTGTTCGTGTAGATGACATGTGAGTGGGGATATCCTATGTAATGAGATTACATAAGACCGGACCACGAAATAGTAATCTCTAGTTGTAACTCCGTTGACTAGTTAGGTTTCTATTTCACTAGGATGACTTAGGCAACTTGATCTAAATCCTGAGTAGGTTATGAACCCTTGTTTGCGAGGGATTGTCCTTTGACTAGTATGGGTGAGAGTGGCCAGATTCACCGACTCAATAAGCCTACCTTCTTGGGGACAAGACCGAGTGAGCAGCTGGGAACTTAACTTAGCAAGATGGAATTTACTCCTTCCAGCCTACTAGGGTAAGTAGAGGAATGTTCCCTTAAGTGGTGTCTCCGGGACATGAACAAAGGGCTCGACCCTCTCATTGGCCCGAGAGGGACTTTGTTTGTTGGTAGGACCACAAACAAATTGTTCATTAGAGGAGCACTGGTACTTAAGGCACAAGATGTAACCCAGTGGTAAAGCGGTAATTTGACCCACCGGTGTATTACGAACATTCGTGAAGGATTGACTTGCTGTTATTATTGGTCAATATCCATGGACACAGAAATATATCTGTAGTGAGAAGAGTGCAGGGCTGGGACTTTAGTGGAGTGTTCCCGCAGTTAACGAATGTTGATTGGGAGGTTATTGAGATTAACGGAGCAATCTCGTATCGTTGGAGCTCTGATCTAGAGGTCCATTAGGTCCACCATATAGCTCGTAAAGGGTTCTTAGATCATTTGAATTTGAAATGTTCAAATTCATTAGGGAATATATTTAATGTATTTAGATACGATATAATATATAGTTTTGGAACTATATATTATAAATTTAATGTGAATATGATTCATATTAAATTATATGAGAGAATTGAATATTTGAAAGAGTTCAAATATTATATTCAAGTGTGAATGTGATTCATATTTGAAAACTATAGGTTAAAATTTAATGTGCACTGGATGTACATTAAAATTATAGGTTAAAGGGGTAATATGATTAAATTAGATTTAATCAAAATTAAATATATGATATTTAATTTGTATTATTTAAATATGATTTAAATTAATAATAAAATATGATTTTATTATATTATTATTATTAGTATTAGTATTATTATTATTTTAATAATAAAATAAGGGAACGTGTCATCCAGACACGTTCCCCACTACCCCTCCCCTTCTCCCTATAGACAGTTTAACAGGGAGGAGGGGGTTGCTCATGTTTTTTGGATCAATCGATTGATCAATCATTCTGGAAGAAGTAAAAAAAAATCTCTCTCACTCTCAATTCCCTGGTTCTTCCAACTGTTGGAATCCTTCCCACAAAGGAAAGATCTAAGCATTCAGAGGATAGAGGGTTTACTCTTTTGGTGGTGTTCTGTAAAAACAGAGAAACTAAAACTTCTTGTGTTGCTGTACTGATTGGAGCAAGGAGTTGCTGCTGAGGAAAACTACAAAGGTAATTCCTCTTTCTTTATTAGTTTAATTGTTAAACTTGTAGCATGTTTGCATGTAAAACATCCATTCCTAATTAGATTAGAGTTAATTTTATGCTTGTTCTGTATATTTGTCAATGTACTGGTTTTTGTTTCAAGCAAAATAATCTTACATATTACGATTCCAAACACCTTTCCGCTGCTCAAGGAGATCAGATCTCCATCATTAAATTCCTTGAACTTTTCAAGTGCTTCAGACTTATGATACATTAGGTAAATATGCCCAAATCTAGAATAATCATCTATAAAAGAGATGAAATATTCATAACCTCCTCTGGCTTTAACATTCATCGGACCACAAAGGTCTGAATGTATAAGCTCAAGAGGTTCTTTGACTCTATAACATTTTCTACTAAAAGGTCTTTTAGTCATTTTTCCTTCTAGGCAGGATTCACATACAGGTAAAGTATTTTATTTTAACTCATTTAGAAGTTCATTCTCTATCCATCTCTCAATCCTATTGAGGTTAATGTGACCCAATCTAAGATGCCAAATATGAGCATTTTCTTTAGGAGAAATTTTACGTTTCTTAGTTTGTGTGTTTGCAGTTTTAAATAATTCAATGTTCAAAACCATTTTGACTGAATTAGGCCTTAAAACATACAACCCATTTTCTAATGAAACGGAACATATTTCCACTCATTTCTTAAAAATAAACACTTTATTCAAAGAAAATGAAATAGAGATACATTGCTCTATAAGCCAATAAATTTAAATAAGGTTTCTAGTAAACCCTGGTATCACTAATATATTGTCTAACAACATATATTTCTTGCCTAAATTAAGCTTCATCGTGCCTTTCGCTATAGTGAGACGACTTCTCCATTTCTAACCTGGAGCGTTATCTCTCCTTTCTGTAGCTGCTGCCAGGAATCTGAAAAGAAGAGCAAACATGATTAGTGGCGCCTGAATCAAGTATACAAGCAGTTTTATCATTATTCACTAAACAAGTTTCTAAGCAAAGTAAATCATATTTACCTTGATGGAGATATGATCTCCTTGAGCAGCGGAAACGTGTTTGGATCGTAATATGCAAGATTGTTTTGCTTGAAACAAAAACCAGTACATTGAAAAATATACAGAACAAGCATAATATTAACTCTAATCTAATTAGGCATGGTTGTTTTACATGCAAACATGCTACAAGTTTAACAATTAAACTAATAAAGAAAGAGGAATTACCTTTGTAGTTTTCCTCAGCAACAACTCCTTGCTCCAATCAGTATAGCAACACAAGAAGCTTTAGTTTCTCTCTTTTTCTCCAAGAAAGACACTACCAAAAGAGTAAACCCTCTATCCTTTGAATGCTTAGATCTTTCCTTTGTGGGAAGAATTCCAAAAGTTGGATAATTTTGCAAATAATAATGTGAGAGAGAGAGTATTCTTGCAGCAATTCTCCAATTGCAAGATGAATGATCCAATCGATCGATCAATTGAGCAACCCCCTTCTCCCTGTTAAACTGTCGATAGAGAGAAGGGGAGGGGTAGTGGGGAACGTGTCTGAATGACACGTTTCCTTATTTTATTATTAAAATAATAATAATAATAATAATAATATAATAAAATCAAATTTAATTATTAATTTAAATCATATTTAAATAATACAAATTAAATATCATATATTTAATTTGGATTAAATCTCATTTAATCATATTACTCCTTTAACCTATAGTTTTAATGTACATGCAGTGCACATTAAATTTTAACCTATAGTTTTCAAATATGAATCACATTCACACTTGAATATAATATTTCAACTCTTTCAAATATTCAATTCTCTCATATAATTTAATATGAATCATATTCACATTAAATTTATAATACATAGTTCCAAAACTATATATTATATCGTCTCTAAATACATTAAATATATTCCCTAATGAATTTGAACATTTAAAATTCAAATGATCTAAGAACCCTTTACGAGCTAGAAGGTGGACCTAATGGACCTACAAATCAGAAGCTCCAACGATACGAGATTGCTTGGTTAATCTCATTAACCTCCCAATCAACATTCGTTAACTGCGGGAATACTCCACTAAAGTCCCACATCTCCACTCTTCCACTGCAGATATATTTCTGTGTCCATGGATATTGACCAATAACAGCAAGTCAATCCTTCACAAATGTCGTAACACCAGCTGGGTCAAATTACCGTTTTACCCCTGGGTTACATCTTGTGCCTTAAGTACCAGTGTTCCTCTAATGAACAATTTGTTTGTGGTCCTATAAACAAACACAGTCCCTCTCGGCCCAATGAGAGGGTCGGACCCTTTGTTCATGTCTTGGAGACACCACTTAAGGCAACATTCCTCTACTTACCCTAGTATGCGAGAAGGAGTGAATTCCATCTTGCTAGGTTATGTTCCCAGTCGCTCACTCGATCTTATCTCCAAGAAGGTAGGCTTATTGAGTCGGCGAATCTGGCCACCCTCACTCATACTAGTCAAAGGACAATCCGTTGCGAACAAGAGTATGTAACCTGCTCAGGATTGAGATCAAGTTGCCTAGGTCATCCTAGTGAAATAGAAACCAAACTAGTCAACGGAGTTACAACTAGAGATTACTATTTCGTGGTCCGGTTGAAGGGAATGAAAATCCCCATGTAGCGGAAGACGATCAATCGTCATGGTATCATTACGCTACTCGATTTTGTTAAAATGATCAACTAAAAGATCTAGGCTAAACATGCTGAAAAAAGAAGAAATTACAGCAAGATTAAGGTACTTACTTGTTGAAGACACTCTTCAAGATTTCTTCCTCAGATCACGAACGCTTCGTGCTTCTCGATCTCAACGAACGCTTCCCACGAAAGAAACCCGAACACTACCACTTGGAGTCTCGGTTGTTCTTCCTTTGGAAAAAAGGAAGTTTGTGGGAACTTTGGTGTTTTGGAGAGGGAGGAGAATTGAGAGAAAGTAGAGAGAACTTTCTTCTTCTCTTTGATGAAATTCTAAAAAATGAGAAAGTGATCACATTCCTTCTTGCAAGAAGGGATTATATAGGTGGAAATAATGGAGTTAAAATCTCCACATTATTACCACTTTACCACAACCATAGGTTATGCAAATCTCATTTGCATAACCACATAATATAAGATATCTCATATCTCATATTGCAAATCTCATTTGCAATAATTGTGGATTAATTAAATTGAATCACATCCAATTTAATTTCTCTTAATTAATTTCTCCAATTAGCCATAATTCAACAATTAGGCTAACCTATAGTTTAATATGAATCACATTCACATTCAACTATATATTATATCATTCATATCTCATATAAATGACATAAAAGCCCTTTAAGTGAAATTGAACACTTCAATTTCATACCAAAACATTAACCCTTCTTTTAACCCAGATTGAGCCAACCGAGGGACCTAATGGACCTACAGTGACAGGCTCAAATGATCCGAGATTAACATGTCAAACTCTTTGACCAGGTTAACCAACATTCATTAGCTACGGTAACACTCTACTATAGCCCGTAGTTGCACTCCCGTCAGTGTAGAATATTACGTGTCCACTGATATAACCAATGCCCATGAGTCGACCCTTCACAGGTTGTTCGTAGACACGGCTGGGTCAAATTATCGTTTTACCCCTGTGTCTACTTCTTGTTCCTTAAGTCCCCACTGCTCCTTTAATGAACAACATATTGTGATGGTCCAACCATACACAACACCCTTCTCGGGCTAGTGAGAAGGTGGGTGCCCGTTGTCCAAGCCCTGGAGACAGCACATAAGGGAACAACCCCTCTAGTTTCCTAAAGGCGGGGAACGCAGTGAATTCCATCTTGCGTAGTTAAGTTCTCGGCTCCTACTTGGTCCTGTCACTCGAGAAGATAGGCATATTGGGCGAGTAATGGCGTGGTGTTCGCCCTCACTGCATACTAGTCAAAGGATAGACCCTCATGCATGACGAGTCCGTAACAAGCTCGAGGATTCGTGTCGAGTCACTAATGGTGATCTCACGATATTATTAGTCCTTACTGTCAACGGTGTTACATCGTGAGGTCTAATCATTCACGGTCCGGTCTTGTACAATCTCATTGCACATGATGCCTCCACTCGCATGTCAACAACATGAACGAGTCGATCACCTCGTTTGTATCTAATACAAAGGGGGCCGCATCCACAGTGCTTCCAGGATTAGGTCTCCAATCCTATCCATATCATAGACCGTTCGGATGTAATTAACTCGAGCGTGATCCTCCCCGTGTGTCCACTACATACCGTTCAAGTTCTAGTTCTCTCATAAATTCAATGACCACGGAGCTTAGTTTATTGGAAAAGTTTATAAATATTATGAGACACAAAGTGATGAAATGAATAACTCTTATTAATTTCAAACAGTAATTTACAAACACGAGATTAGGACAAAAATTCCAACACCGGTCTTATGTAATCTCATTACATAGGATATCCCCACTCACATGTCATCTACACGAACACATTAGGATCACAGTGTTTGTATCAAATACAAAGTGGGCCACATCCATAGTTTAACCAGTGGTAAGGTACCCAAACCTTATCCCCAACTATAGACCCTTAGGTCAGTATCTCGAACCGAGATCCTTTTTATGTACATTACATTCATTAAAGATTCATTTAACAACCTTGGATGTTTAGTTTATTGGATTTAGGGTTTAAATAAATGAAAACTCGTAGATAACGAACAATAACACTTTATTGAAATAATAACACTTTATTACATTAATTAGAACATAATTACAAACTACGAGTTTTAGGACACAAATCCCAACATACCTTCCTTCTTCTTTTCTGCAATGTACTTCAGACAATGCCATTGAAAGAGTCTAGATTAAGAAATCGGAAGAAATTTTGGATCTTGAACACTCTAAGTTAATCAATTTTGTAAAATAAAATGCATGTTCAAAGTTGGAAAAACAGAGGGATAGAAAACTCAATTTTGAATATCAAATTCTCTTCACCTGGTGGATGATTTTCAACACGAACACTTCATGGACAACCGTTAGAGTCTTCCCTACTATCCTCAGGCCTTAGAACGGATTGTGGGATTCTAGGTTGAGAGAATTTGGAAGAAAAGACCTCAAAGGTCACTAATTCGGGAATACCTTTTTTTCTGCAAAATTCTCTCAACATACCTCAAATCACCATTATATAAAGCTTCAATAAGCTTCATTAGAGTGGCATCTCAACAGTGATGAAGATGGATTGATGTGGAGGTGGCCAATTTTGGCCAATTTTGAAGATGAGAGGGATTGGGCAAGTTGCAATTTGGATTTTAATGAAAATCCATGAAAATCCACTAATTTTTATTTAATTTTCTATTCAAAAATTAATATTAAATTGATTTTAAATTAAAATTAATTTAATTAATTAAATAATTCAAAAATTAATTTAATTAATTAAATAATTCAAAAATTAATTTAATTAATTTAATTAATTAAATAATTCAAAAATTAATTTAATTAATTAATTTTTAATTTAATTTAAGATCAAATATTAAATTAAATAAATTTCCCGATCTCGATCGATTTTCCGAACATGAATCCTTATTCATGCTATAAATCGATCAAATATTTAAATCATATTTAAATATATCTACCTCCTATTAATCATAGTTTAATTCATAATTAAACTATGACTCGTTAAATATATCACATAAAATTAACGATTTCTCCCAAAATCAAATTTGAACAATTCAAATTCTTTTCTCTCAAAATGTTACAAGGCTAAGTCCGAGCTAGTAAGGGGGACCTAATGGACCTACAGATCATGAGATCCAACGATACGAGATTAACCGACCATACTCTTTAGCCTAGCTAATCGACATTCGTTAACCACCGGGGTACTCCACTAAAGCCCAGTGACTACACTCTCCTCACTGTAGATATATTTCTGTTCACTCGATATAACCATGATTAGTAAGTCGATTCTTCACAGGTCGTTCGTAATTACAGTTATGTCAAAATTACCGTTTTACCCCTGTAATTACCTCTTGTTCCTTAAGTCCCACTGATCCTTTAATGAACAATTGGTTTGTGGTCCAACCAGCAAACCGAATCCCTCTCGAGCCAATGAGAGAGGTGGGCCCTTTGTTCAAGACCCGGAGTTAGCACTTAAGGGAACTACCTCTCTACTAATCCCTTAAGCGGGTACGAGTGAATTCCATCTTATAGAACTATGTTCCCAGCTATCTACCCTGTTTTATCCCTGAAATGGGAGGCTTATTGAGTCAGCAATCTCGAGTCACACTCACCCATGCAAATCTAAGGATAATCCGAATAAACAGGAGTCCATAGAACGCTCAGGATTAAGATCGAGTTACCTAGGTAATCGTATGAATATAGTCAGTTAAGAAAGTAAACGGAGTTATAAAGTATAAGTGACTATTTCACGGTCCAGTTTTATGCAAACTAATTGCATAGGACGCCCCCACTCACATGTCTCCACATGAACGATTTAGGATCACTTCGTTTGTACTCTACAAAGTGGGCCACGTCCATAGTGTCTCCAGGATAAGGTACCCAACTCTATCCTTATACTATAGACCGTTCTGGCTATAACTTGAACTTGATCCACTTTTATGTCACACATAAAGTTCAAGTATTCATCCTATAGCCAAGGGTTCTTTATTGGATTAGGGTTACAATACACAATTCCCTTTATTCAATAACACCTTTACAGAATAAATCTCAATAAGAACTTTATTGCAAAATGAAATATATATTCAGTTTACAAAACCACGAGTTTTAGGACATAAAACCCAACAATCTCCCACTGGACTAAAACGTCAGTGGAGTCAAACATGTTGAGCAAATAAAAACTGTCCTAGTGTACAACCCGTAGTCCTAGACTCTTTAGGTGTCCGTCAAATACTTTAGCCGTGAGGGGTTTTGTAAACGGATCAGCAATGTTGTGCTCCGAAGCGATCTGCGTGACGATCACGTCACCTCGTTGCACAATCTCCCTGATGAGATAGTATTTGCGCTCTATGTACTTTCCACGCTTATGGCTTCTAGGTTATTTAGAATTTTCCACTGCATCACTATTATCACAATAAAGGGTGATAGGGAAATTCATATTTGGAACAACTTCCAAATCAGTCAAGAACTTCCTAAGCCATACAACCTCCTTCGCTGCTTCGCAAGCTGCAACATACTCAGCCTCCATGGTGGAGTCAGCAATACAACCTTGCTTTATAGTCCTCCATACTATAGCTCCTCCGTTAAGAGTGAACACTGATCCTTATGTGGATTTCCTCGAAGCTACATCAGTCTGAAAATCAGAGTCAGTGTATCCTGCAAGGATCAAATCCTTTGCACCATACACAAGCATATAGTCCCACGTTCTCCTAAGATACTTGAGGATGTTCTTAACGACAATCCAGTGATCATATCCTGATTAGACTGATATCTGCTGACTATTCCCACTAAATAGCATATGTCGGGTCAAGTACATAACATGGCATACATCAGACTACCGACAGCTAAAGCATAGGGAATGCGTCTCATATTCTCAACTTCTTGAGGTGTCTTAGGACACTGTTCCTTAGACAAATGAATTCCATGCCTGAAAGGTAATGAACCCTTCTTGGAATTTTGCATTTTATATCTAACCAACATCTTGTCAATATAAGAAGCCTGAGACAGTGTTAGCGTTTTGTTCTTGCAATTTCGAACGATTTGGATTCTAAGAACAAACTGAGTCTCTCCAAAATCTTTCATTTGGAATTGGGTCGCTAGCCATTGCTTAACGCCAGTCAGGAACCCTGTCATTCCCAATGAGCAAGATATCGTCTACGTATAGAACTAAGAAAGCTACAGTGGTATTGACTATCTTCTTGTAAACACAAGGCTCGTCAATATTCTGTTCAAAGCCATAAGATTTGATCGCGGTATCAAATCTTATATTCCAGGAGCTAGATGCTTGTTTCAATCCATAGATAGATCGTTTAAGCTTGCAAACCCTTTGCTCTTGACCCTGAACTATGAACCCCTCTAGTTGATCCATATAGATACTCTCATCAAGATTGCCATTAAGAAAGGCTATCTTGACATCCATTTCCCAAATTTCATAGTCATAAAACGTCGCAATGGACAAGAGTGTTCTAATGGACTTAAGCATGGCAACAGGGGAGAAAGTTTCTTCATACTCCACCCCTTCCCTTTGAGTATAACCTTTTGCCACAAGTCGAGCCTTAAAGGTTTGCACCTTACCGGCTTTATCTCGTTTCCTCTTGTAGATCCACTTGCAATCGATAGGTCTTTCACCATCTGGTTGATCTACAAGTTTCCAGACTGAATTGAAGTACATTGACCCCATTTCAAGGTCCATGGCTTTAATCCACTGGTCTCTATCTATATCATTCATTGCGATTATAGGTCAATGGATCCTCAACGCCATCATCAGGTATGACGACTTGGGTTTCATACAAACCCATGTAACGGTCGGGTTGTCTAACATCCCTCCTACTACGTCGAGGCATTCTCAACACTTTAGAAGGACCAGCTTGCTCAACAACTTTTGTTGATTTATCTGTAGCTTCCCTGGAAATTTCACTTAAGACAATCCTGCTACGAGGTTGATGATCTCTCATGTGGTTTTCCTCTAAGAACGTGGCATTTGTCGACACAAGCACCTTGTCCTCTTGAGGATCATAAAACAAACCACCTTTCGTTTCTTTGGAGTATCCTACGAATAGGCATAATTTTAAACGATGTTCCAATTTCTTTTGATTGGACACCAACACATGTGTCGGACATCCCCAAATCCTGAAGTGATGTAAACTCCTTTTACGCCCTTTCCATACTCATAGGGTGTTTCTGAAACACTCTTAGAGGGAACCATGTTCAAAATATATACAACAACTTCTACTGCATATCCCCAAAACGAACTAGGCAGCTGAGTGTAGCTCATCATGGATCGAACCATGTCTAACAGAGTTCTATTTCTCCTCTCAGATACACCATTCTCACTGAGGTGTACACGCACCGAGAGTTGGGATACGATTCCATGTTCTATCATATAGTCTTGGAATCTCAAATCCATATACTCTTCACCTCGATCTGATCGAAGTGTTTTAATCGTTTTGCCTAATGTGTTCTCAACTTCTCCCTTATATTCCTTCAACTTTTCAAGGGTTTCGGACTTAAGATGCATTAGGTAAAGATAGCCATACCTAGAATAATCATCAATGAAACTGATGAAATATTCATACCGTCCCCGTGCCTTGACATTCATAGGACCACAAAGATCTGAATGCACGAGTTCCAAGGGTTATTTGGCTCTATAACCTTTTTCAGAAAAAGGACTTTTAGTCATTTTTCCTTCGAGACAGGACTCACATGGTGGTAAAGAGTTGTCCTCTAACTGACTTAGGAGACCACTCTTGACCAATCTCCCAATCCTATTGAGATTAATGTGGCCTAGTCTCAAGTGCCAAAGATAGGTACTAGGAGAAAGTTTATGCCTTTTACTTTGAGTATCACCTGTTTTAAACATCTCAGTGTTCAAAATAGCTTTTACTTCTGTTGGTCTTAACACTTATAAGTTGTTTTCAAGTTTAGCAGAACATATTCGTTTACCTCTTTTGCAAAGGAACGCTTCATTATGATCAAAAGATACTTTATACATATGTTCAAGTAAACAAGAGATAGATACAAGATTTCTTTTGACACCAGGAACCAAAAGTACTTTTTCTAATAAAATGAATCTATCTCCAAAAGTCAACATCACTGCTCCTACTGCTTTAGCTGAGACAACCTCTCCCGTTCCAACCCTGAGAGTTATCTCCCCATCAGCAAGTTGCTACCAGGAACTAGTTTCCTGAAAAGAAGAACAAACATGGTAAGTGGTGCTGGGATTTTTGTCCTAATCTTGTATTTGTAATATATTGTTTGAAATTAACAAGAATTATTAATTTCATCACTTTGTGTCTCGCAATATTTTTAAACTTTTCCAATAAACTAAGCTCCAGGATCATTGAATTTATGAGAGAACTAAAACTTGAACGGTGTGTAGTGGACACACAGGGAGGATCACGTTCGAGTTAATGACCCGAACGGTCTACAGTATATGGATAGGGTTGGAGACCTAATCCTGGATACACTGTGGATGTGGCCCGCTTTGTATTAGATACAAACGAGGTGATTTGACTCGTTCATGTGGTTGACATGCGAGTGGGGGCATCCTTTACAATGAGATTGTACAAGACCGGACCGTGAATTATTAGACCTACTGATGTAACACTGTTGACAGTAAGGACTAATAACTTCGTAGATGACCATTAGTGACTCGAATCAATCCCGAGCGTGTTACGGACTCTGTCTGCGGGGTTTGTCCTTTGGTACTGCACGTGAGGGTAGTCACGCTTACTCGCCCAATATGCCTATCTTCTCGAGGACGTAACAAAGTAGGGGCTAGGAACTTAACTACGCGAGATGGAATTCACTGCTTCCCGCTTTTAGGAAACTAGAGGGTTGTTCCCTTAAGTGTTGTCTCCGTGGCTTGGACAACGGGCGCCCACCTTCTCACTTGCCCGAGAAGAGTGTTGTGTATGGTTGGACCATCACAATATATTGTTCATTAGAGAAGCAGTGGGGACTTAAGGAACAAGAGGTAGACGCAGGGGTAAAACGGTAGTGAAGGGTCGACTCATGGGCATTGGTTATATCAGTGGACACGTAATATTCTGCACTAACGAGAGAGCAACTACGGGCTATAGTGGATTGTTACCGTAGCTAATGAATGTTGGTTAACTGGGTCAAAGAGTTTGACAGGTTAATCTCGGATACTTGGAGCCCGTCACTGTAGGTCCATTAGGTCCCTCGGTTGGCTCAATCTGGGTTAAAAGAAGGGTTAATGTTTTGGTTTGAAATTGAAGTGTTCAATTTCACTTTAAGGGCATTTATGTCATTTGTATGAGATATGAATGATATAATATATGGTTTAATGTGAATGAGATTCATAATAAACTATAAATTAGCCTAATTGTTGAATTAAGGCTAATTGGAGAATTTAATTGACAGTAATTAAATTGGATGTGATTCAATTTAATTAATCCACAATTAATGCAAATGAGATTTGCAATATGAGATATGAGATATCTTATATTATGTGGTTATGCAAATAAGATTTGCATAACCTATGGTTGTTGTAAAGTGGTAATAATGTTGAGATTTTAACTCCATCATTCCACTATATAATCCCTTCTTGCAAGAAGGAATGTAACCATTCTCTCATTTTTTTTTATTTTCATCAAAGAAGAGAAGAAGAATTCTCTCTACTCTCTCTCAATTCTCCTCCCTCTCCAAAACACTAAAATTCCCACATAACTTCCCTTTTTTCCAAAAGAGAACAACCGAGACTCCAAGTGGTGGTGTTCGTGTTCCGTTCGTGGGAAGAGTTCGTTGAGATCGAGAAGCACGAAGAGTTCGTGATCTGAGGAAGAAACATTGAAGAGAGTCTTCAACAAGTAAGTACCTCTAAACTTGTTGTTTTTTCTTCCTTTTCCAGCATGTTTAGCCTAGATCTTTTGTAGATCGTTTTAACAAAATCGAGTTGCGTAATGATACCACGACGATTCGATCGTCTTCCGCTGCGCGAGAATTCTCATTCCCTTCAATTGGTATCAGAGCCATTTCGATGGTTCTTCATTATGCACTGTTTTTGGTAAAATAGGTGGGTAAATTGCCTTAATTTCATGAGATGAATGTTGGTTTGTTTAAATGGATGTTTCGGTTTTTGGCATTTTAGATTTATTTTCTGTTTGATGAGATCAAATATAAAGGGCCCGTGTTTTTGGGCATTTAAGAAAATAAATCGGAGCGGAAACAGGAAGAATTCGGTGAAGAACAACAAAGAGTTTGTTGTTCATCGATGGCGCGTGAGACGCTTTGCTTTTGCGTCTCAACGCGTCGCTGCGCGACGGAGGCCTGCGCAGCGAGCGGCGTTACAACGCGCGCTACCGTGTTGAGAACGCACTTCGGCCGAGGCGACAACGGCGTTACGCCGCACACGTTGATGAGCGATTCTTTGGAGGTAGTTTCGCAAGACGTGGGCAACACAAGGGATTAGTGGGGCGTTTTTATTGTATTTTTAATTTATTTTATAATTTGAAAAATGTAATTATTTTATTTATTTTATTATTTTATTAAATAATGTTAATATAAGTGTTATATTAATGTTATTTAATTAAATAATTGCCCCTAGGTGCCAAAAATCGATCCATTTTTGCTGGTTAATTATTTTATGCATGAGATGTATATTTTAATTAATTTCTATGTGCATAATGTATGTCATATAAATTTAAAATCCCACCTTAGGTTAAACATTTCATGCATCATTTTTATATTATAAGAGTTATAATATATAGTATGCATGATAGGATTATATTATAAGAGTTATAATATAATGTTTGCATGATTTAATTTATTTAAATATAAGTGTTATATTTTTAAATTAAAAACATGCCCATGCATTTTATTCATGTGATGAATTATATTATGTTATAGTATATAGTTATTCATGTGATGAATGATCAAGCACTATAACATAGAAATGCATGCAACCTAAGTTAATCATTAGTTTTAAAGAGTTTAGAACTTCAATAATTAGACTTAGGTTTTCTATTTTCTAATGAGATTAGAAATCAGGAAATCAAATATAACCTTTGAATGGAGACTGATAAGTAACTCTGTCTAAGGAAGGTTTTGTCTAAGGTTGGGGTATTTAGTTGACGCTTCCGAAACACCCCTACCTGGAAACCGACCTGGGAGTGAATTCGGTCCGGAGATTCTTAGGTTATATTCTCGTGAATGCCGTTAATTAAGAGTTAATTAATTTACTCACATAGACCTAAGTTAATAATGTGATTATAAACTTAGGCTAAATACCATATAAGAGTTATATTGGTAGACTTAGGTAAATTTTAGCCGGTTTATCTAGGTCAATCCCTATTAAAATTAAAGTGCTGAGTGGGAGGAAATATAGTGTATGAGATACATTTGAATTTTCAACCACAAATCTCCTTTAAGTCCGCACCGTGAGATCTATACTCGACCTCGTGGCGCAAATGGGAGCGTCCCCCTTCGGGTGGCAATTGTATAGGTCAATATCATCGTGGATGGAGAGAGTACTTATAATGAGTTGGAGCGGGACTTGTGAAAACGAGACCCACGGTCTCTTCTTTCGATTCACACCATGAGACCCCTATGATCCGCCTGCTAGTTTGGCCTGGACCAGACAATCCCTTCGGAGGGCCTGATCATGGGAGTCGGAACACCGTGAATTCTCGAAAGGGATACGGTTTCTTGGTTGGTTTTCCTTCTTGGTTCACCCTTCGGTGGCTATTGTTTGGACGGATGCTTGGCAACTTAAAGATTGAGGGTGACACTCACAGAATTTGTTATGTGTTAATGAATTCGACCGAACAATGGTAATTGGACGCTTAACGGAATAAGAGTTATTCTGGGATTAGAGTCTGATCGAGAAAGTCTCGTCCTAGAGGAGGAGTGTTTTGTTCACCCTTCGGTGGCGGTCATTCTAAACCTTTAGGGTATCATTGCAAAATTTTGAATGACCTAGGGATCATGAAACAATTTTTGCTAAAACTTGATTGGATTTCAAAAAGTTTTTTGCGAGACTAATACAAAGTTTTTCTTATTTTTCAACTAAAAATGTCTAGCGCAATAATAGCATTACTCGCATTCGATAAGTTAGTGGGAGATAATTACCAAAGTTAGAAAAACAACATTAACACAATTTTGGTAATCGATTTACATAAAGTTCGTCTTTATCGAGGAGTGTCCTCGGATGCCGGGCTCGACAAATATGTGAAGTATTCGCGATGCGTACGATCGGTGGATTAGGGCCAATGAAAAGGCCAAGGTCTACATAATTGCCAGCATGTCTGATGTCTTGGCAAAGAAGCATGAGCTGATGGTTTCTGCCAAGGAGATCATGGAGTCCTTGCAGGAAATGTTTGGACAACAGTCCTTTCAGGTCCGACATGACTCGCTCAAATACGTCTTCAATACACGGATGAAGGAGGGGTCATCTGTCCGTGAACATATTCTAGACATGATGACCCACTTTAATCTGGCTAAGATGAACGGGGCTTCGATCGACGAGTCGAGCCAGGTCAGTTTTATTTTGGAGACTCTTCCGAAGAGTTTCCTTCAGTTTCGTAGCAATGCTGTTATGAACAAAATTAGCTACACGTTGACTACCCTCCTCAATGAGCTACAGAATTTCCAATCCTTGAACATGGTCAAGGAATCTGAGGCAAATGTTGCCTACAGGTCTTATCACAGTGGTTCGACCTCTAGGACGAAACTTGTTGCTCCTTCACGCCCGAAAGGGAAGAAGAGGACGAAGAGGGGTAAAACTGACCGAGTTGTCGCCCACAAGGGCAAGAAGGTCAAGAACGTTGCAGAGAAAAGAAAGTGTTTCCACTGCAATGGGGGCGGACACTAGAAGAGGAACTGTCCCAAATTCCTGACCGAGAGGAAGAATCAAGGTAAATGTGATTTACTTGTGACATAAACATGTTTAGTGGAGAGTAGTGACTCTGCCTGGATATTGGATTCGGGCTCCACTAACCACGTTTGTTCTTCTTTTCGTGATTGATTCTGGCGGCACTTGCGAGAGGTGAGAGTGACTCTACGGGTTGGATCTCGGGAAGCTTGTCTCTCTGCTGCAATGATCGGCGCAGTGAAGCTACACTTTGGCGAGAAGTACTTATTGTTTGACAATTTGTACATAGTTCCAGGGTTTACTAGAAACCTTGTTTCTATTTCCTGCTTAATTGAACATTGTATATCTGTTTCCTTTGAATCAAGTAAAGCGTTTATTTCTTTCAAAGGCAATCTTATTTGTTCAGCTTCACTTGAGCATAATCTGTATATTTTAAAACCTAATTCGGTCAAAAGCGTTTTTAATACTGAATTGTTTAAAACTGCAGAAACACGAACTAAGAAAGCAAAAGTTTCTCCAAAGAAAATGCCCATCTTTGGCATCTACTAGTTAGGCCACATTAATCTCAATAGGATTGAGAAACTAGTGAAGAGTGGACTTCTAAACGAGTTGGAAGAAAACTCTTTTGCTGCAGTGTGTGAGTCATGCCTTGAGGGCAAGATGACCAAACGTCCTTTTAGTGGAAAAGGATATAGAGCCAAAGAGCCTCTTGAGTTAGTACATTCGACCTCGTGGTCCGATGAATGTTAAAGCTCGGGCGGTTATGAGTATTTCGTGTCTTTCATGAGCGATTACTCCGGATATATGGGTATATTTACCTAATGCGCAAGGCGCCCGAAACTCTTGAAAAGTTCAAGGAGTACAAAATCGAGGTTTAGAACCTCTTAGGTAAATCGCTTAAAACACTTCGATCGGATCGAGGTTGAGAGTACATGGACACTGAATTCCAGGACTATATGATAGAACACGAAATTACGTCCCAACTCTCAACACGTGGTATGCCACAGCAGAATGGTGTATCGGACAGGAGAAACAGAACCTTGTTGGACATGGTTCGGTCGATGATGACCTATGCTTGTCTCCCAGATTCTTTTTAGGGATATGCAGTGGAGACTGCTGTCTATATTTTGAACAACGTTTCGTCGAAGAGTGTTTGTGAAACACCTTTCGACTCAGAGTGGACGTAAAGCGCGCTTTACATCACTTCGAAATTTGGGGATGCCCACCCACGTGTTGGTGTCGAACCCAAAAAGTTGGAACCCCGTTCGAAATTGTGCCTATTCGTAGGTTACCCTAAAGAGACTAGGGGTGGTCTGTTTTACGATCTAAAGGAAAATAAGGTGCTTGTGTCGAGAAACGCCACTTTCCTAGAGGAAGACCACGTCAGGGATCATTTACCAAGGAGTAGAATTGTGTTAAATGAAATGGACAGTACATCAGCAAGAGTTGCTGATGGGACTAGTACGTCAACAAGTGTTGTTGATCCTAGCACGTCTAGTCAAATCCGCTCCCAAGAGTTGGGAATGCCTCGACGTAGTGGGAGGGTCGTGAGACGACTGATCGCTACATGGGTTTAAATTTGAAACCTCGCTTGTCGCTCCTGATGATGACTGTGAGGATCCATAGACATATGATCAGGCAATGGTTGATGTTGACAAAGACGAGTGGATTAAAGCTATGGACCAGGAAATGGAGTCTATGTACTTCAATTCTGTCTGGGAGCTTGTGGATCAATCGGACGGGGTCAAACCTATTGGTTGCAAATGGATCTACAAGCGTAAACGTGGCGTAGATGGGAAGGTGCAGACCTTCAAAGCCCGACTAGTGGCAAAGGGTTTTACCCAGGTTGAAGGGGTTGACTATGAGGAGACCTTTTCACCTGTTGCCATGGTAAAGTCGATTAGGATCCTTCTGGCCATTAGCCCGTATTATGACTACGAGGTATGGCAGATGGACGTCAAGACAGCCTTTCTGAATGGCAAACTTGATGAGACCATCTACATGGACCAGCCCAAAAGGTTCATTGCCCAAGGCCAAGAGCAAAAGTTTGTTCGGCTTCATAGGTCCATTTATGGACTGAACAGCGACTCGAGGTCTTGGAATATAAGGTTTGATGCGGCTATCAAATCTTATGGCTTTGATCAAAACGTCGACGCAGCCTTGTGTCTACAAGAAAATCGTTGACAAAAGCTGCCGCATTTTTGTCTTGTGCGTGGGCGATATTCTTCTCATTGGGAATGAGGTAGAATTTCTTCATCGACGTTAAGAGGTGGCTAGCCGCAATTCCAAATGAAAGATTTGGGAGAAGCTCGGTATGTTCTAGGTATCCAGTTTGTCCTAACCAGAAGAAACGAACGCTAGCCTTGTCTCAGGTGTCTTATATTGAGAAAATGTTGTCTAGATATAAGATGCAGAACTCCAAGAAGGGTTTGCTGCCTTTCAGGCATGGGGTTCACTTGTCGAACGATCAATGTCCTAAGACTCCTCAAGATGTTGAGGATATGAGACGGATTCCATATGCTTGGTGTAGGGGAGCCCGATGTATGCCATGCAGTGTACTAGGCCCGACATCCATTATGCAAGCGTAGGAATTGTCGGTGATATCACCCAATCAAGGATTAGATCACTGGACAGCCGTAAAGGCAATCCTCAAGTATCTTAGGAGAACGAGGAACTATAGCTTAGTGCATGGCAGTGGGGATTTGATCCTTACGGGATACACGAATTCTGACTTTCAGACCGATAAGGATTCTAGGAAATCCACTTCGGGGTCAGCCTTCATTCTAAATGGAGGAGCTGTAGTATGGCGAAGCATCAAGGAGGGATGCATCGCTGATTCCACTATGGAAGCGGAGTATGTTGCGGCTTGTGAAGCTGCAAAGGAAGTTGTTTGGCTTAAGAAGTTCATGACAGATTTGGAAGTTGTTCCAAATATGAACTTGCCAATCACACTATTCTGTGATAATAGTGGTGCAGTAGCCAACTCACGTGAGCCTCGGAGTAATAAGAGAGGCAAACACATTGAGCGCAAGTATCATCTGATACGGGAGATTGTGCAGCGCGGAGACGTGACGGTCACGCAAATAGCGTCGGAGCACAACGTAGCTGATACATTTATAAAGCCCCTCACGGCTAAGGTGTTTGAGAGTCACCTAGAGAGTCTAGGTCTTCGAGAGCTTCCTGACTAGGGCAAGTGGGAGATGTGTAAACGGGTATTCAATGCCCTAGTTTATTTTATTACTTCGTTGTAATTTATGTACATTTCAGAAATGTATTTTGTCCACTAGCTTAGTCCAAGTGGGAGTTTGTTGGGATTTTTGTCCTAATCTCGTGTTTGTAATATATTGTTTGAAATTAATAAGAATTATTCATTTTATCACTTTGTGTCTCGCAATATTTATAACCTTTTTCAATAAACTAAGCTCCAGGGTCATTGAATTTTTGAGAGAACTAAAACTTGAACGGTGTGTAGTGGACACACAGGGAGAATCACGGTCGAGTTAATGACCCGAACGGTCTATAGTATATGGATAGGGTTGGAGACCTAATCCTGGATACACTGTGGATGCGACCCGCTTTGTATTAGATACAAACGAGGTGATTTGACTCGTTCATGTGGTTGACATGCGAATGGGGGCATCCTGTGCAATGAGATTGTACAAGACCGGACCGTGAATTATTAGACCTAATGATGTAACACCGCTGTGATGAGACTAATAACTTCGTAGATGACCATTAGTTACTCGACACGAATCTCGAGCGTGTTACGGACTCCTGTATGCGAGAGTCCGTCCTTTAACTAGTACTGCGGTGAGGTGGTCACAATTACTCGCCCAATATGCCTATCTTCTCGAGAGACGTAACCAAGTAGGGAGCTGGGAGCTTAACTACGCAAGATGGAATTCACTGCTTCCGCCTTTAGGGAAACTAGAGGGGTTGTTCCCTTAAGTCTGTCTCGGGGCTTGGACAACGGCGCCCACCTTCTCACCGCCCGAGAAGGGTGTTGTGTATGGTTGGACAATCACAATATGTTGTTCATTAGAGGAGCAGTGGGGACTTAAGGAACAAGAGGTAGACATAGGGGTAAACGATAATTTGACCCAGTAGTGTCTCTGAACAACTGTGAAGGGTCGACTCGTGGGCATTGGTTATATCGGTGGACACGTAATATTCCTCGTGACCGACGGAGTGCAGACTCACGAGCTATAGTGGAGTGTTACCGTAGCTAATGAATTTTGGTTAACCGGGTCAAAGAGTTTGACAGGTTAATCTCGGATCATTGAAGCACGTCACTGTAGGTCCATTAGGTCCCTCAGTTGGCTCAATCTTAGTTAAAAGAAGGGTTAATGTTTTGGTATGAAATTGAAGTGTTCAATTTCACTTTAAGGGCATTTATGTCATTTATATGAGATATGAATGATATAATATATAGTTTAATGTGAATGAGATTCATAATAAACTATAGGTTAGCCTAATTGTTGAATTAGGGCTAATTGGAGAATTTAATTGAGAGCAATTAAATTAGATGTGATTCAATTTAATTAATCTACAATTAATGCAAATGAGATTCGCAATATGAGATATGAGATATCTTATATTATGTGGTTATGCAAATGAGATTTGCATAACCTATGGTTGTGGTAAAGTGGTAATAATGTGGAGATTTTAACTCCATCATTCCACTATATAATCCCTTATTGCAAGAAGGAATGTAACCATTTTTTCATTTTTTTTTATTTTCATCAAAGAAGAGAAGAAGAATTCTCTCTACTCTCTCTCAATTCTCCTCCTCTCCAAAACACTAAAGTTCCCACATAACTTCCCTTTTTCCAAAGAGAACAAAACCGAGACTCAAGTGGTGGTGTTCGGTTCCGTTTAAATGGGAAGAGTTCGTTGAGATCGAGAAGCACGAAGAGTTCCTGATCTGAAGAAGAAACATTGAAGAGAGTTTTCAACAAGTAAGTACCTCTAAACTTGCTGGTTTTTCTTCCTTTTCCAGCATGTTTAGCCTAGATCTTTTGTAGATCGTTTTAACAAAATCGAGTTGCGTAATGATACCAGGACGATTCGATCATCTTTCGCTGCGCGGGGATTCTTATTCCCTTCAAGTGGCTCCTGAATCTAATATCGAAGCGGAATCATCATGTTCCACTAAACATGTTTTAACAACAAGTAAATCATATTTACCTTGTTTTTCCTTTTCATCTTTCTTTTCTGCAAGGTACTTTGAGCAGTTCATCTTCCAGTGCCCGTCACCACCACAATAGAAACACTTTCCTGTGGCCTTAGCCTTGCGTGTGGGAGCTTGTCCCTTCCCTTTGTCCTTCTTCTTCTTCTGAATACCCTTATTCTTGGTAAAAGAAGGACCAGACTTGGTCCCTGAGGACGATCCTTTTAGGAACTTCTTCGAAGTGACAACATTTTCCTCCTACTCTTTTCCTTTTGAATTCATCAGAGATTCAAAAGTCTGAAGCTCATTGAGGAGGGCAGTCAGGTTATACTCTATTTTATTCATCACCACATTGGTGCGGAATGGCAGGAAACTCTTCGGAAGAGATTCCATAATAAAGGTTACCTGACTTTTCTCATCTATGACAGCCCCATTTACTTCAGCCACGTTGATGTGGACCATCATGTCAAGGATGTGTTCCTTAACAGAGGCTCCCTCCTTCATACGGGAGTTGTAAACGTATTTGAGAGCATCATAATGGACCGATGAGGACGGTTGTCCGAACATCGCCTGTAATGATCCCATGATCTCCTTAGCGGTGACCATGCTCTCATGTTTCTTAGAAAACATATCATATATGCTGGCTAAGATATAGACTTGGGCCTTCTCATTAGCCCTAATCCATCTGTCATAAGCATCCCGAACAATTCGGTTTGCTGTCGAGCTGGGAGGGGGAGAACATTCCTCCGTTAAGACGAACCTCATATCATCAAGAACAAGAATCGTATTCAAGTTTGATTTCCAGGTTCCATAATTGTCGCCGCTGAGTTTATTGAAGACGAGTAACTGGATAAAAGAGTTCGACATGCTGAAAAAGAATGAATTCTATTAGTGAATTGTTTGTAACCTATCCAATGTAAGAATTTAGCAAAAGTAATAATGTACCCATAAACTCATTATTATTTTTGCAACGATACTTCAGTGAGTAAGAGCAACCGCTACCGAGGGGCAGTCAATCACTTCTTCACTGAACAAAGACATTCTTGACTAAATGCTAATACCGGAATAACTCTTATTCCTATAACATTCTAGTTATCACTACTTTGGTCAAGAATTTACTAACACTCAACAATTCTTGAAAGTGTGACCCGCCATTTTCAGACCTCAGAGGTCAGCCCCAACAATGCTACCGATTTGGAGAGACAAAGCTGGGAATGGACCTAAGAGACCCAATCCATTTCTGGAGTTTGTGTTGTTACGAATCCCATGTTACATCCTTCCGAATAGATGATGCTACTTCGGGCAACCTGTAGGTGCAACATGGGAATCTCACGGTCCAACCTAATGGAGGAGACCGTAGGATGTGTTGACACACTTCCTTCTCCCACTTATTATAAATACTTTCTCCATTCACCTTGCTCTTGATATATGCAAACACCATCTGAATGGGGATGCCCTATTGACATCACGAGGCCGAGCATAAATCTCACGGTGTGAACTTCATGGAGAGCGTAAGAGGAAATTGATATATCAAATATACCTTTTCACTCCCACTAAGTATTTTAAACAGTTTGGGTATAATTTTACTTAGGCATATTCCGGGTAAAATAATATGATCTAAGTCTACCAATATAACAATTATACTGGAATTACCTAAGTCTATTAACCATTTAATAAACCTAGGTTTATGAGTTCAATTTATTAAATTTTAATAAACGCTACTCACGAAAGATAATTTATAACCTCTAGATTAAATTCACTCCCATGTCAGTTCCCAGGTAGGGGTATTCCGTTTCCGTCAACTTAAGTACCCCAACCTAGCCAGAACCTTCCTTAGTTAGAGTCCCTCTTTAATCAAAGTTTATAAATTATTGGTTTCCTAATTCTAATCTTATTAGAACTAGATAACCTTTGGTCTAATTAATTTCCAGTTCTAAAACTATTTTAAAACTAATTAATTAACCTTAAGTTACATGCATTTCTATGTTATAAATTGATTGATCATTCATCACATGAATAAACATACATTTATAACAAATTCATCACATGAAAAATGCTTAGCAATTATATGTTTAATTTTTAATTAATATAACTATTATATTGATTATAATTAAAACATATAATATTTGTTTCATAAATTAATATAACACTTATATTAATTCTTATAAAATCCAATAAACATGCATACAATATATTATAACACTTATAACATACTTTCAATGCATGGAGCATGTTTCCTATGGTGGGTTTTTAAAATCTATATGATATACTTTATGCAGATATAATCAGGGATTTTAATTAAAACATACATTCACAATGCATAATTAATTAAATACACTAAAGTGGACTGGTTTTGGCATCTAATGCAAGCAAAATACTAAATTATTATAATAATAATCTAGGATTAACATCGAACCACTTCGAACACTTCGAATTTGGGTCGAACCGACTTGCAAATGTGTGAACCGGACCTTTGAAAGGTTGAATTGGGCTGTAAAAGGCTGAACCGGGCCTCCAATTGGTGAAATGGACCTCCAAAACAGAAAACCCAGCCTCGAAATAATTAGAACCGGTCGAAAATCATCCGAACTGGGCAAAAAACGAGCCGAACCGGTCCAAAATGACTTGAACTGGTCAAAGTCAACGAACCAGTCAAAGTCAAAGTCAAAAGTCAACTCTTTCTTCTCAAAATGGAAATCATGGGCCTGTGGAATAATTAATGTAGCAATTTTCAGAAATTAAAAAATTCCAGCAACTCTGTTTTCGGTTTTCTTTTACCTCTACAGCTTCTTTCTTCAAATTGAAGGCCTTCCCGATCGACCTGAAACTTTTACAGATTATTCTTCACACATAAATGCTCAAACACACTTGAGCAATTTGAAAATAAAGCACGAATTGATGCTCAATTTAAATGCCAAAACCAGACTTTCACATTAGACACCCAGAAAAAATAGATTTCAAAAAACACCCACCACAGAACAAAATAGATCAAATTGAGTGCTCAAAATTGCTCGGATACCAATTGAAAGAGTCTAGATAAAGGAAAGGAAGCAATTTTCATTGTAAGCTAACTTCAAACTTTGTCCTTTGAAAACAAAATAATAAAATAAAATAAATTAACATTTTGATCGATGTACTTTGAGTTTTATTGAATTTTAGTCCCTGTACTTTTTAATGTCTGATTTTAATCCATGTACTTTCAATAAAACTTAAAATTGGTCTCTATTGTTAGTTTATTGTTAACTTTATTTTTTAAAAAAATGTAGTCTCTATTAGCCTTTCTTCTGTAAATTTTGAAAATTTGCTCATCTTTACTTTTTGCATATGAATTTATTATTATGCTTAACCAATTTTGATAAAAATTAACTTCAAATTAGCAGTATGGACTAATTTTAAGATTTATTGAAAGTACATGAACTAAATAGACATTTGAAAGTATAAAGGTTGAAATGGAATGAAAATCCAAAGTAATGATATTTAACCAAAAAAAAAACACATACACACTAAAGAAACTTTAATGTTTCCATTTAGGGTGTGTTTGGCCCATGGGTTTGGATTTAGATGGGTTTGGCATCCAAATCCAAACCCATGTTTGGAGCAAGGTGTTCCAAATCCTGGGTTTTGAAACTCATTCCCATGGGTTACAACAATACAACCCCATGAGTTACAATAGTGTAATCTCATGGAATTTGTTCCATGTTTTTCTCATCCATTTGTCGACTACTTCGACAACTCCGATAAAAACTCCGGCGACCACCGACGACCATCGATAACGACAACTCCGATAAAAACTCCGGCGACCACCGACAACGACAACTCCGATAAAAACTCCGACGACCGCACAAAGTGACCACTTTGGCAACAACTCGGTGATAACTCGGCGACGACCACTCAACAACCACGAAACAACGACAACTCCGACGACCATACCGGCGACCACTTTGGAAACAACTCTGGCGACAACTCCGGCGACCACCCGACACCATCGACAACGACAACTCCGACGACCACACCACGACTAGCGCTGATCATGACTGCCTTCGAAAAACACTTGATTTTCCATTTCCTCTTCAACAACTCCGGCGACTAGCCACCACTGATGGTTGCCTCAACGACCTTTTCAACAACAACTCCGACGACCCGATGACCACCAACAACCAAAAATCCAACGACCACCTCGACAATCCCACCACCTCATCAACTTGACCACTCCAACAATCCGACAATCTAGTTAATTTTCTAAAAGGTTAAAATAAAACTAAAAAATGGCTAATAAACATTTTTTTATGCTATTCTCAACACATTTGAATTTTGTGAAATTTTTATTTTAAAAAAAATAAAAATAACTTGGTATTGTTTTTAACGTACACTCAAATGGCTCAATTTTGTAATTTCTTTTTTAAAAGTTAGAAAAAATGAAATATTTTTTTTTCTTTCGCACAAAGGCGCTTTATGTTCTTTTGTTTCGTGTTAGTTGCAACACTTTTGGACGATGTATTTGTATGTGTAAACTCGTGGTAGGGGTGTTCAAAAAACTACCTAAATTGAAAGCTTCATGGAAACGTTACTTAAAAAATTGATCCATGTTAGACATTAACTTCTACAATTCACATAAGATCAATTACAAAAAATTGAAAAGAATAAAATAGCTAAAAGAAAAAAGGTGAAACAAAACTGTACCAAACCTAGAGTTCAGAAAACTGCACCCAAGACACAGCTCTCTGATTCCCAGGCTTCAGAACATTGCACCCCAAACACAGGTTTCTGATTCCCAGGCTTCAGAACACTGCACTCCAAACACAGGTTTCTGATTCCCAGGCTTCAGAACACTGCACCCCAAACACAGTTTTCTGATTCTCAGGCTTCAGAACCCCTCAGGACAAACCCTCCAGGCTTCTAATTCCCAGGATTCTGATTCCGAACCTGCGCCCCAAACATGACGGAAGCTGATACAAAACATGACGGAAAGATTGACAAGGAAGAGTGAAGAAACCTTGTTTTGCGACATCCATCTCTCTTAAAGAACATGACCCTTCAATATCTCAAGTAAGTCCACACTTTTTATTAAGTGAAACATCTCATAATCATTATCATACTTATATACCTCAAGTCAGTTCCTCATTCTTGTTTGTGAAATATCGGTAAAAAACACAAATACCAGTCTCGATAAGTGAACTATAACTGAATCTGTCATATGCAAGTCAGTCTGCTATTTTTAGTCTACTTATTACAAATGACGGATGAGGATTATGAGAATTTTTTTTTAGCATATCAACAATTAAGGGTGGAGAGATTCGATCCCATAAGCTTTCGATCATAAGTCATAGTTGATGTCAGTTGAGCTATGCTTTTGTTGGCGATGAGGATTAGGAGAAATAATAGCCATGATTGTGGCTGTGGGGTACTTTCATAGTTCACTGCCTTAAATTTTCATGGGGTTAGCTGTGTTATGTTATAATCTGGGGCTTTTGGCTGAGCAGGAACATCACCACAACCTTCCCAAGCTTCGTCTTCCATTCACAAGTCGTTGATACCTGAAGTTGTGATCATGATCTGTAGTTGAAGTATACTGATTGTATTTGGGTCATGGTATGCCCAATTGTAAACACTGTAGGCCACTCCTTAGAGGAGGGGCTAATATTAAATTTTTACTTCGTATGGGTTGTTCCTTCGGTTATTTTTTGTCTTGTTTCTTCTGTGACTGAACTTTTGTGTTTTAAGCACAAGACAGCCAGAACTCTGGTGGCCTTTGTTCGCATTCTTGGCTGAGTTATTAGATTATGGAAGTGTTTATGAATGGGACGTCTCTTGAGAAAGGAAAGAGGTTGACAATGTTATCAGAATGTCGAAAAATGGCAAGGTTTGGATTGATTATGAGAACATACAATGGCTAAGGGTTCGATGTTTCATCAGTAGTTATCATTTTTTGTGTTTTCGCAATTACTATATTAATTGCGATAATGTTGTGATGTGATATTTCCACGGTCGCCTCTCAATTTTCTGTTCATAATTGATATAGACGTTAACATAGATCATAACATGACTTGCATTCTGTTTATGCCAATATTGTGTTAGAAACAAATGTGGAGGACAAGATATGAAAGAAGATGTTTTTTCAATAAAAAAAGGCATGCATTTATATAGGCTTACACAAAATAAGATTTTAAAAAAACAATAAATGACATCAATTCTCCTAAATCACATAACTCTCAAAACTCATATAACTCACATAACTCGCATAACTTTAACAACTCAAATAACTCAAAAGCGTTGTAATAATAAAATGCCACAAATAAACATTTAAAACTTTATTCTCAACACCCCCTTAAACTTGATTTGTTACACCAAATAAACTCCTCATTCTGATAAAAGTATCCAACTTGAGGAGTTTTATGAAAATGTATGTCGCTTGGTCTTGTAACTTGATATATTTGAGTTCTACTTCTTTCTTCGTAATGCAATCTCGAATATAATGAAAACGAGTATCAATGTGCTTACACCTCCAAAGAAATATCGAATTTTTGGCTAAGGCAATGGTCGATTTGTTGTCAACAATGTTGGGATGTATGACCTAATCTCGTTTAGTTTGTAAATTTAACATTTGGAATTAATAAGAGTTATTTATTTCATCATTTTGTGTCTCGTAAATTATACAAACTTTGTCCAATAAACTAAACTCCAGGGTCATTAAATATATGAGAAAACTAGAACTTGACGGTGTGTAGTGGACACACAAGAAGGATCACGTTCGAGTAAATGACCCGAATGGTCTACAGTATATGGATAGGGTTGGAGACCTAATCCTGGATACGCTGTGGATGCGGCCCGTTTTGTATTAGATACAAACGAGGTGATCTGACTCGCTCATGTGCTTGACATGCGAGTGGGGGCATCCTGTGTAATGAGATTGTACAAGACCGAACCGTGAATTATTAGACCTACTGATGTAACACCGTTAACAGTATGGGACTAATAACTTCGTAGATGGCCATTAGTGACTTGACCTGAATCCTGAGCGTGTTACGACTTCTATCTGCGAGGGTCTGTCCTTTGATTAGTACGGGTGAGGGTAGTCACAGTTACTCGCCCAATATTCCTATCTTCTCAGGGACAGGACCAAGTAGGGAGTTGGGAACTTAACTACGCGAGATGGAATTCACTCGTTCTCGACTTTGGGGAAACTAGAGGGGTTGTTACCTTAAGTGTTGTCTCAAGGGCTTGGACAACGGGCGCCCACCTTCTCACTGGCACGAGAGGGGCGTTGTGTATGGTTGGACCATTGCGACGTTGTTGTTCATTAGAGGAGTAGTAGGGACTTAAGGAACAAGAAGAAGACACAGGGGTTAAACGCTAATTTCACCTAGCAGTGTCTACGAGCAACCTGTGAAGGGTCGACTCATGGGCATTGGTTATATCAGGGGACACATCTTGTTTTACACTGACAGGAGTGCGGCTACGGGCTTTAGTGGAGTGTTACCATAGCTAATGAATGTTGATTAATCGGGTCAAAGAGTTTGACAGGTTAGTTTCGGATCATTGGAGCTCGTCACTGTAGGTCCATAAGGTCCCTCGGTTGGCTCAAAATGGATTAATAGAAGGTTTACATTTTTTGTGTGAATTTGAAGTGTTCAACTTCACTAAAGGGTAATTATGTCATTTATATGAGATATGAATGACATATTATATAGTTTAATGTGAATGAGATTCATAATAAACTATAGGTTAGCCTAATTGTTGAATTAGGGCTAATTTGAATAAATTAGATTGAGAGAAATTAAATTTAATGTGATTCAATTTAAAAATCTACAATAACACAAATGTGTTTTGTAAAATGAGATATAAGATATCTTATTATATGTGTATATGCAAATATGATTTGCATAACCTATGGTTGTGGTAAAATGGTAAATAGGTGGAGATTTCAACTCCACCTATCACCATTATATAAACCCCTTTGCAACAAGGGTTGGCAGGACATTTGCTCATTTTTGGATTTCTCACCAAAGAAGCAATTTGCAATTCTCTCTCAAACAACTCTCTCTCAATCTCTCCTCCCTACTCCAAAGAAGAGATCCCACCATTCTCCTTCTACCAAACCTAGAACAACCGAATAATCGAGTGGAAGTGTCTGGTTCGTTGGTTTGTTCGAGGAGTTCGAGATCGTTGAGAACAACACGAAGAGTTCGTGATTGAAGGAAGGAATCGTGAAGAAAGGTTCTTCAACAAGTAAGTTACTTACTGTTTTTTCCTTCTCAATAGCATGTTTAGCCTTATTCTATATGATAGTTTAATTTTACGAAAATGAGTTTCACAACGATACCACGACGATTCGATTGTCTTCCGCAGTGCGGGGATTCTCATTCCCTTCAAACAAAAAGTTCCATTGGACCTTCCATTTGAAACTTCAACTCCTTCACTAAGTTTCTTAACCAAATTGCATGACATACATATGAAGTTGTCGCGACGTACTCCACCTCACATGTTGATAATATTACAATGGGTTACTTCTTTAACATCCATGTGAACGTCGTTTCACCGATAAAAAATACAAACCCCGTAGTGTTCTTTCGATCATCCAAGTCACTACTCCAATCACTATTACAATAAACAACAATATCAAAATTGCTAGAAGAGACATAAGATAGACCATACCCAATCGTCCCTTTGATGTAGCGAAGTATCCTTTTTGCCATTTTGCAATGTGTTGTTGTTGGCTCTTCCACAAATCGAATAATAATTCCAACCGAATAAATAATATCCGGTCTTGTGCATGTCAAGTATCTCAAACTTCCAACCAGGCTTTTGAAATATGTCGAATCTACTTTCACTCCTCCACCTTACTTGGTGATTTTGGCTCCACATTCCATTGGTGTTCCAACCGGATAAGTATCATCCATGTTGAACTTTTTTAGCACTTCTTTAGCATAACCCTCTTGGGATATAAAGATCCCATCTTCACCTTGTTTGATCTCAATTCCAAGATAGTAACTCATGAGACCAATGTCTGTCATTTCAAACTCCTTTTCCATCTCTCTTTTGAACTCATCAAACATGCTAGGATTTTTTCCGGTAAATAATAAATCATCAACATATAAACAAATGATTAGTATGTTTTCACCTTGCATTTTGATGTAGAGGGCATGCTCATAAGCGCACTTCATATACTTCTTATCTTGAAATTACTTGTCAATCTTTGAATTCCATGCTCTTGGCGCTTGCTTGAAGTCATAAAGAGCCTTCTTCAATCGAATCACTTTGTCTTCTTCACGCTTGACTTCATAACTTAATGGTTGTTCCACATAGATCTCCTTCTCAAGAATTCCATTCAAGAATGCCGATTTGACATCCATTTGATGTATCTTCCAATGATTTTGACCTAAAGCTTGTGGAGTACTAAAACATTACAATAATGTAAATACAATAAACTAGGACATTTAAACCATTTTTACAATATACTCCCACATGCCCTAGTTGGGGAAGACTTGTTGACCTAGACCTTCTGGGTGACTCTCAAATGCTTTAGCCGTGAGAGCCTTTGTAAAAGGTTGAGTAATGTTGTGCTCTGAGGCTACCTTCGTGATGATCATGTCTCCTCGATGCACGATCTCCCGGATGAGATGATATTTTCGCTCAATATGCTTTCCCCTCTTGTGACTTCGGGGTTCACTTAAATTTGCCATGACACCACTGTTATCACAATGCAGCGTGATGGAAAAATTCATATTTGGAACAACTTCCAAATCCAACATGAATTTCCTTAACCAAACGACCTCTTTAGCTGCTTTACAAGCTGCTACATATTCGGTCTCCATGGTGGAATCAACGGCTTGATACTTCACCATACTACAGCTCCTCCGTTAAGAGTAAATATTGACCCTGATGTAGATTTCCGAGAATCTTTATAAGTTCGAAAGTCATAATCTGTGTATCCTGTAAGGATAAAATCCTTAGCCCCATACACAAGCATGTAGTTCCTTGTTCTTCGTAGATACTTAAGGATTGTTTTAACCGTTGTCCAGTGTTCAGGTCCTGGATTGGATTGATACCTACAGACCATTCCAACTGCAAAACAGATGTCTGGCCTAGTACACAACATAGCGTACATAAGGCTCCCAACAGCTGACGCATAAGGAATCCGACTCATATCCTCAACTCCTTGAGGTGTCTTAGGACACTGTTCCTTAGACAAATGAACTCCATATCTAAAAGGCAATAAACCCTTTTTGGAGTCTTGCATCTTAAACCTCAACAACACTTTATCGATGTAAGATGTCTAAGACAGGGCTAGTGTTTTATTCTTGCAGTTCCGGACAATCTGGATCCTAAGAACAAACTGCACTTCTCCCAAATCTTTCATTTGGAATTGCGTAGCTAACCAATTCTTAATGTCAGTAAGATAACCTACATCATTCCCAATGTGTAGGATATCATCCACATATACAACTAGGAATGCGATAGAACTTTTTGATGATTTTCTTGTAGACACAAGATTCATCATCATTCTTATCAAAGCTAAAAGATTTGATTGCCTCATCAAATCTTATATTCCAGGACCTAGAGGCTTGTTTCAGTCTGTAGATTGACCTTTTAAGCCCGCAAACCTATTGCTCTTGTCCTGGTTCAATGAACCCTTTTGGTTGGTCCATGTAGATGTTCTCGTCAAGATTGTCATTCAAGAATGGTGTCTTGACATCTATTTGTCATACCTCATAGTCATAATATGTGGAAATGGCAAATAGGATACGGATAGACTTTACCATAGCAACAGGTGAAAAGGTTTCCTCATAGTCAACCCCTACAACCTAGGTATAACCCTTTGCTACTAGTCTAGCTTTAAAGGTTTACACCTTTCCATCTACCCCACGTTTTCTCCTGTAGATCCACTTACAACCTATAGGTTTTACCCCATCAGGTTTATCTACAAGATCCCAAACAGAATTGAAGTACATAGACTCCATTTCTTCGTCCATGGCTATGACCCATTTGCCTTTATCTTTGTCAACCATCGCTTTACTATAAGTCGATGGATCCTCACAGTCGTCATCTGGTATAACAACTTGGATTTAAGATAAACTCATGTAACGATCAGGTTGTGTTATAACTCTCTCACTACGTCGAGGCATACTCAACTCTTGAGATGGACTCTCTTGACTAGACAAGCTAGTATCAACAACTTTTGTTGACATACTAGTTTTATTAGCAACCTTTGCTATTGTTCAGTCCAACTCACTTAACACAACTTTACTTCTTGGTTTGTAGTCCCTTATGTGATCCCCCTTTAACACAAAAACCTTATCTTCCTTAGGATCATAGAATAATCCATCTCTTGTTTCTTTTGGGTAGCCTACGAATAGGAACAATTTTGAACGTGAATCCAACTTCTTTGGATTTGTCACAAGCACATGTGTTGGACAACCCCAAATTTTGAAATGACATAAACTACCTTTACGTCATTTCCAGAGTTCAAAAGGTGTTTCAGAAACACTCTTTGATGGCTCATTGTTCAAAATGTATCTCGCACTCTCTACACGTAATCCCAAAAGGAATTAGAGAGATGAGCATAACTCATCATTGATCGAACCATGTCCAACAATGTTCTATTTCTCCTTTTCGATACATCATTTTGTTATGGCGTACCGAGAGTTGAGAGTTGGGATGTGAATCTATGTTCTATCATATAGTTCTAGAATTTTAAATCCGTGTACTCTTCACCTCGATCTGATCGAAGTATTTTAATTGTTTTACCTAATTGATTTTCAACTTCAGTCTTGAATTTCTTGAACTTTTCAAGTGCTTCAGACTTATGACACATTAGGTAAATATGCCCATATCTAGAATAATCATCTATAAAAAAGATGAAATATTCGTAACCTCCTCTGCCTTTAACATTCATCGGACCACAAAAGTCTGAATGTATAAGCTCAAGAGGTTCTTTGGCTCTATAACCTTTTCCTCTAAAAGGTCTTTTAGTCATTTTGCCTTCTAGATAGGATTCACATATAGGTAAAGTATTTTCTTCTAACTCATTTAGAAGTCCATTCTTTACCAATCTCTCAATCCTATTGAGGTTAATGTGCCCCAATCTAAGATGCCAAAGCTGAGCATTTTCTTTAGGAGAAATTTTACATTTCTTAGTTTGTGTGTTTGCAGTTTTAAATAATTTACTATTCAAAACCATTTTGACTGAATTAGGCCTTAAAACATACAACCCATTCTCTAATGAAACTGAACATATTTCCACACCTTTCTTTAAAATAAACACTTTATTAAAAAAAAAAAAGAAACAGAAATACATTGTTCTATAAGGCAAGAAATTGAAATAAGGTTTCTAGTAAACCCTGGTATCACTAATATATTGCCTAACAACATATATTTCTTGCCAAACTTAAGCTTCATCGTGCCCATTGCTACAGTTGAGACGACTTCTCCATTTCTAACACGGAGCGTTATCTCTCCTTTCTGTAGTTGCGGCCAGGAATCAATTTCCTGAAAAGAAGAGCAAACATGATTAGTGGCGCCTGAATCAAGTATCCAAGCAGTTTTATCATTATCCACTAATCAAGCTTCTAAAAAAAGTAAATCATATTTACCTTCCTTATTCTTTTCTGCAATGTACTTCGGATAGTTCCGTTTCCAATACCCATCTTCATTGCAGTGGAAACACTTTCCTTTGTCTGCAACTTCTTTTACATTCTTGCCCTTCTGGGTGGCAGCTTTGTCAGCTCATTTCCCTTTATCAACCTTCTTCATGTTCTTCTTCTTCCCTTTCAGGTTCGAAAAACATGAAACCAATGTTTTTGATCCAGAGGTCGAACCTCTACGATAACTCCTATTGGCAACATTTGCCTCACCTTTCGATCCTTGATTTTTCATCAAAGATTGAAAGGTCTGGAGTTCATTCAGAAGGGAGGTAAGATTTAAAGTAAACTTGTTCATAACAACATTACTTTTAAACTATAGGAAACTATCTAAAAGAGTTTCCAGAATGAAGCTGGCCTGGCTCGATTAATCGATGGAAGCACCATTCGACTCTGTAATGTTAAAGTGTACCATCATATCCAGGACATGATCCCGAACAGATGAACCCTCTTGCATCCTCGAGTTGAATATATACATGAGGGCATTGTGTCGGGTCTCTATAGACTGTTGTCCAAACATACTTTGCACTGAATTCATGATTTCCTTAGCGGTCATCATGCCCTCGTGCTTCTTGGCTAATATGTCAGACATACTTGCCAGCACATAGACCTTGGCCTTATCATTGGCCTTCATCCATCGATCATATGCATCACGAACATTTCGTGTAGCATTCGAGCCTGACACCTGAGGACACTTCTCAGTCAGCACAAACTTCAGATCATCCACTACAAATATAGTGTTGAGTTTGTTTTTCCAAGTCATCATGTTCTCTCCGGTTAATTTTTCCGCACCCAATAAGGAAATTATAGAGCTAGACATTTTGCTGAAAATTTACAAAAAAAACTTGTATAAGTGTCTTGCTATAATTGTCTAATCCAATCACGTTTTAGCTAATTATTGAATGATTCCTAGGTGATTTATAATTTTCAATGATAATCAAAAGGTTTAGAATGTATGACACCGAAGGATCAAGACACTCTTTACCAAAACCTAATACCAGAATAACTCTTATTCCTAAAGGCTTTAGTTACCATTATTCGGTCAGGATACATACACTTCTTATGTACCTTGTGAGTGTAACCCTCTGTCTTTAGACCCAAAGTTCCCATCCAATAAAATTCGCCGAAGGGAGGACTAGATTGAAAAAAAGACTAAGAAAATCTTTATCCCTTTCGGGTGTCCACTTTGTTCGATCCCCTATGATCAAGCCCTCCGAAGGGATTGTCTGGTCCATGCCAAACTAGCAGACTGACCATAGTGATCTTACGGTGTGAACCGACAGAAGAGACCATAGGTTTTCTTTTCACTAAACCTGCTCCCACTCACTATAAGGATCATCTTCATTCACCTTGATATTGACTCATACAAACACCATCTGAAGGGGGGCGCTCCCGTTTGCTCCACAAGGCCAAGTATGAGTCTCACAGTGTGAACTTCCCGGAGAAACGTAGGTGGAAAAATATGTATCATATACACTTTTCCTCCCACTGGATACTTTAACTCTATAGGAAATTTACTTAGGCTAAAACCCGACAAATGGTTTTACCTAAACTTATCAATATAACTCTTATATTGATTTTATCCTAATTTTGCTAATATAACTCTTTATATTAAGCCTAGGATTTCTAGTTTATTAACCTCTTAATAAACCCGTTGACACTACTATAATTTATAAACTATCTGATTAAAATTCACTCCCAGGTCAGTTCCCAGGTAGGGGTGTTCCATTTCCACAATCGACTTAAATACCCAACCTAGATGTAACCTTCCTTAGACAGAGTTCCTCTTTTAATCATTGTTTATAAATTACTTGGTTCCTAATTCTAATCTAATTAGAACTAGATAACCTAAGGTCTATTAATTCCAAGTTCTAAACATTTTAAAACTAATAATTAACCTTAGGTGACATGCATACTATGTTATAGTGCTTGATCATTCATCTCATGAATAATAAAACATACATAGCATAATCATCTCATGAATTATAATGCATGTTAATGTTGACCATAAATTAATATAACACCTTATACTAATTCTACATGCAAACTATATAATATAACACTTTATATTATAAATGATGCATGGAAGTGCTTAACCTAATGTGGGATATCTAAAATAAAAGCATACATTATGCATGACAATAATTATACAGCAATTGCATAATTTAAATAGCAAAATTCGACCAATTTTGGCACCCTAAAATTAATTTTAATTAATATAATCTAATTATATTAATTAAAATTATAAAATAAATATAATTAAATATGAAACATTTTTATATTTAATATATATATATAATAATAACGTTTTTCGACCGTTTGGAAAACGCGCTTCATCCTGGCGCGTGCGTTACAAACGCCAATGAACAGCGTTACAGCAACGCAAAGACGAGACAGCAAGTTATCATCCATTGTTTTGCTCATTTTTGCTCTGATCTTCTCAGCAACAACTTTGCATCAATCGACACGGACTTACAGACTCGATTTTCAATTAAAATTGCCTAAAACAACGAGCCCTTACATTAAACGATTCAATGGAAAAAATTGTAAATCTATGTGCCAAAAATGAAACATCTAATTTGCAAACCGTTCATTCATCATATGAAAACAGTAAATCTCACCTTTATTCTTGATAAATCCAGAATAAAATCAAGAATACAATTGGGCTCTGATACCAATTGAAGGGATTGAATTCCGCAGTGGAAGCGTTTGTGAATCGCGTGTTCTTTATTTTATTACACAGATTTCAATCAAGAACAATATATATAAGATTAAGCATGATTTACAACAAGGACAACAAGAAAATTACCTTTGAATAACGCTTTCTTCTTGAACTCCTTCTCTCACGGTCACGATCTCAGCAACTCGAACCCGAACGTGTCAAGATACCACCACTAGATCTTCTCTGTTGTTCTCTAGGTGAGGGAGGAAGGTGAGTTTCTTTTTGGGTGAGATGTGAAGGTTAAGAGAGAAGTTTTGTTTGGAACTTTCCAACAACACAATAGTATGGTATTCTAGAGTTACCAAAGATTAATTTCAAGATTGCATCTCATGCAACTATTTATAAGGAAATAGGATGGAAATTACCATCCTATCCCTCATTCATTCTCTCATTAGTATATAGTTAATATGTGAATCTAATTCACATTAAAATCATATATTATATCAATTATATCACATATAATTGATATGACACCTCATATATGAAATTGAACTCTTTAATTTCATTCCTAACTTTATATCCTCAATATTACCATGTTGAGTCACCGAAGGGACCTAATGAACCTACAGTTCATGAGCTTTAATGATGTGAGATTAACTGATCAAACTCTTTGATCCAGTTAATCAATATTCATTAACTACAAGTCACTCCACTATAGACTTGTAGTTGCACTCTCCTCACTATAGATTATATTGTGTCCATTGATATAATCATTACCCATGAGTCGCTCTTCACAGGTTGTTCGTAATCATAGTTGGGTCAAATTACCGTTTTACCCTTGTGATTACCTCTTTGTTCCTTAAGCACCACTGATCCTCTAATGAACAACAAGTCAATGGTCCTACCATAGACTCATACCCTCTTAAGTCAGTTTAGAGGGCGGGCCCCGTTGTCCATGACCTGGACATTATTCATAAGGGAACAACCTATCTAATTCCTTAGTGTTGGAATCAGTGAATTCCATCTTACATAGTTAAGTCCCCAGCTACCTACGAGGTTCTGTCCTTGAGAAGGTAGGCTTATTGAGTCAGCTACAGAGCACTCTCACCCACACTAGTCTAAGGACAAACACCTATAAGCAGGAGTTCTTAACTTGCTCAGGATTCAGGTCGAGTCACTAATGACCATCTATAAATTATCATTCTTATCCTGTTAACAACGTTATACTGGTTAGACTAATAATTGCAGTCCGGTCTTGTATGAACTCTTCATACAGGATGCCCTCACTCGCATGTCAACCACATGAATGAGTTGGATTACCTCATTTGTACTAATTACAAAGTGGGTTGCATCCATGGTGTTACCAGAATAAGGTTTCCAACCTTATTCTTATACCATAGACCATTTAGGTTATACTCTTGAATACAATCCAAATAGTGTTTACTACACTGATGTTCAAGATACATTATAACCTTGGAGCTTAGTTTATTGGATTTATAAAGCAAGAATATAATTTTTTCAAAACAAATAACTCTTTATTTATTTGATCAAAATTACATAAGTTTAGGGCACAAATACCAAAAGTTGTTTGAATCGTTGGATGAACTTTCAGATGATGATGGATTTGGTGAATATGGCAGCACTAGAATTGTCAAAACATCACTCATTTCATCTCCAGTTGGCTCATTTTCATCGTCTTCTTGAAAGTAGGAAAGAAATCATACTCTTCCTCTTGTATATTCCAATCCCAAGAGGCTTCCTCATCAAAAACAACATCATGACTAATAATTACCTTCCCATTCAAAGGATTGTAAAGGCAATAACCCTTTGAACTTGCATCATAGCCGATGAAGATGAGTTTCTTGCTTCGATCGTCGAGCTTGGTCATTTTTTCTTCTGACACATGAGCATATGCAATACTCCCAAACACCTTGAAGTGACCAATTCCGGGTTTTCTTCCGTTCCATTCTTCTTGAGGTGTTTTGTCAAGCACACTTTTGGTTGGGGCTCGATTTATCAAATAGACTGCACAAGCTACGACCTCTGCCCAAAATTCGCTTAACATCTTCTTCGTTTTTAGCATGCTTCTTGCCATGTTCAAGACTCTTCGATTCTTCCTCTCCACCACACCGTTTTGTTGTGGTGTCCTTGGTACTGTTAATGGACGTCTGATGCCTTTTTCATCACAAAATTGTTTGAACTCATTTGATGTGAATTCACCATCTCGATTGGTTCTCGTGGCCTTGATCGTAAGGTTGCTTTCATTCTCCAAACGTGTCTGAAATCTTTTGAAGATCTCAAATACTTCTGATTTTTCCTTCAAAAAGTACACCCACGTTTTTCTAGAAAAATCATCAATAAAGAGAATGAAGTATTTACTTTTACCATGAGACTCCGATTTGATCATTCCACACACGTCGACATTGATAAGTTCTAGAGGTTTCTTGGCCCTTGTCATAGACTCTTTTGGAAAACTACTTCGATGAGGTTTTCCAAGTAGGCAACCTTCACAAACTTGATTCGGCTAATGAATGTGCGGAAAACTCCGCACCATTTTCTTTTTCGACAAATGTTCTAGACTTCCAAAATTGAGATGCCTGAATCGTAGATGCCATAACCAAGAGAGATCCTCATAACACGTCTTCAAGCATTTTGGAACATCATTACATATATTCAAAGGAAACATTCGGTTTTTGGTCATGGAAACTTTAGCAACAAGTTTCTCATGATTATCCCTCAAATACAAAAACTTGTTTTTCATTCAAACTTCAAAACCTTTCTCTAACAATTGCCCTACACTCAATATATTATTTTTTACATTGGGAATGTAATAAACATTAGAGATATATTGATTTTCTCCATTTTTTAACCGAATGAGAATTTTACCTATTCGTTTGATGGTGGCCAAAGAATTGTCTCCAAAGGCAATATTACCTTTCTCCATCTCGTTCAACTCCGCAAACATCTCGCGTTTTCCACACATGTGATTTGAGGCTCCACTGCCAAGATACCATATAGTATCTCGACTCTCTTCTTCTCCCTTTGACACAATAAATAAGGTCCCCTTCTCTTCCGCATAATTAGATTGCCCTTGATGGGCTTTAGATGTGTCGGCAATTGATCGGTCCCGATTCTTTTGATCGATCGACTCTGATTGAGATGAGTAACACTCATTTGCATATTGTCCATATTTATTACAATTATAACATTTTACCTAAAATTTATCTCTCCAGAACCTTCCACGACGTCTTCCACGACCTCGACCTCCTCTTCTTCTTGAGGATACACATGAATTTTGAGAAATATCGATGTTGATTTCATCTCTTCCACCATGGCCTCGACCACTGCGACCTCTTCCACGTCCACGACTATTCTTCTCCTTGAGTTTGAGTTGGAGAAGTTGCTCAATGGTCTCTGTTTGCTCCATCTTTCTTTTCTTTTTCTCCTCATAGGCTTGCAACGAGCCTATAAATTGTTCAATTGTCATATTATCGAGATCATGTGTCTCCTCGATTGTCATGGTGATAATCTCGAACTTAGTATTTAGGCTCCGTAAAATCTTTTCCATGACACGAACATCAGTAATTTATTTACCGTTCCGTCTCAATTGGTTTACAACGGTCATTAATTTTGTGTGATATTCTGTTATCACTTCTGTTTCCTTCATACATAATGATTCAAACTCACCACATAAAGATTGCAACCGTACCTTTTTCATATGATCGGCTCCTGTATGAGTCAATTGAAATTTATCCCATGCCACCTTTGATGTCTCGACATTAGTGATGGTCTCAAATGAATCTTCGTCCACTGATTGGTATAAGGTAAAGAGGGTCTTCTTGTCCTTCCTTCTTGTCTCCTTTAATGTGTCTCTTTGCGCTTGATTGGCTTCAGGTTCCAACTCTTGGAAACCATTCTCCACGATCTCCCATATGTCTTGTGCTCCTAGTAACGCTTTTATCTTGATGCTCCAACTATCATAGTTGAGCTTGGTAAGCATCGGTAATTGAAGGGAACTCAACCCACCGTTGGCCATTTTTTTTCTCTCAATTTTTTTTAACTAGGCTCTGATACCACTTTGTTAGAAAAAAATGTAGAGGACAAGATATGAAAGAAGATATTTTTTCAATTAAAAAAGACATGCCTTTATATAGGTTTACACAAGATAACGATTTAAAAAAACAATAAATGACATCAATTCTCCTAAATCACATAACTCTCAAAACTCACATAACTCACATAACTCTCATAACTTTAACAACTCAAATAACTCAAAAGCGTTGTAATAATAAAATGCCACAAATAAACGTTTAAAACTTTATTTCTCAACACATTGATGGGGCATAAATAATCGTATTTTGATAAGTAATGTGCTTAATTTTTTTTTTCAAGGTCTAACATATTGTACGGTTAAAATTCACCAATATGTTCAAAATGATGGCTTCTCACAAGAATGAGGCTCCCAAATTTTTATTCATTCCCGAGCTAATTTGAAATCAGCTAGCCATAAACCTAGGGGCATCCATTGGTTGGTTTAACTCAATTTTAGAGTCGAATTGAAGTTTTTTTTCTTTTTAGTTCAATAATATATTAGGGGAGGGGAGGGGATTCGAACCTATGACCTGTTGGTCAAGAGTATACATCTAAATTAGTTTAGGTTAGTGAGTCGAATTGAAGTCAATCATTAAATTTTAATATATGTAAATTTAACTATGGTAACATCATAAGATTAAATTAAAAAATTGAAGAATATAAAGCTTGTGGCAACCTCAACATGTACCCATAGCACAAGAGTTAGGTGGATAGTGGCACACTAAGAATGAAGAGTTAGTAGCAAAGGTGTCGACAGGGTAAGGCAGAGATGAGAGAAGCTTTCCCATCCCCATCCTCAACCCCAAAACATGCCATCCATGCCAAAAATATTTCATTAGATTAATCGAAAATTTCCGTAGAGAAAGTCATGAGAATAGATTCTTCGTGGGAAAAGTTTTATCCTTAAGTTTGTCGTCTCTCTTGATTCTATTCTCATCTCTTGGTGTGACAATATCTAATAATTCGGTCTGTCAGGCTCGTACAAAGCACATCAGGATAGATGCGCATATTATTAATGATGAAGTGGTTGCAAATTAAAGATTTGTCACATTCCTTCTACTGATCAAATCATTGTCTCACAGTCGTTTTCTTATGACAAACTCCAACTCCTAACTCTTTGCAAGGGGATGTTAGTAATAGTGGGTTTCATGTCAATGATGTAATATTGACTTTGTCTTTTCTTTCTTTTACTAAGTATAAGCTTAGTAATATCTTGAACCATCACATTTTAAAACCTTTATTAGGGGTATTTTTATTTTAATAAGAGATGGATAATGGTTGGCACAAATTTTTTAAACTTAAAAACTCACAACATTACCAGGCAGACATTTAATTAATAAACTCACTTTCAAACTTAGAAAGTATTACTATTATCGAAAACAAACATCTCAAATTAATCTTATTTATAAGTGAAGGGAATAAGAATCCCCGCGTAGCGGAAGACGATCGAATCGTCAAGGTATCGTTACGCTACTCGAATTTCATTAAAATCGATTATCAAATAATCTAGGCTAAACATGCTCAAAGGAAAGAAAAACAGCAAGTAAAGTAAACTACTTACTTGTTGAAGACCCTCTTCAAAATTCTTTCCTGCGTATCACGAACTTTTCATGCAATCTCGATCTCTACGAAATCTTCTCTCGAACAAAAGCCAAACACAACCACTAATGGCTTCTCGGTTGTTCTTCCTTTGGAAAGAAGGAAGTTTGTGGGAACTTTGTTTTGGTTGAGAAGGGAGAAATTCTAGAGAGAAAAGTTGAGAGAGAGTTCTCTTCTTTTGGTGAAATTTCCAAAAATGAGAGAATAGTTTTTAAGTTCCTTCTTGCAAGAAGGGTTTAAATAATGGAGAGAACATGGAGTTAAAATCTCCATATTATTACCATTTTACCACAACCATAGGTTATGCAAATCACATTTGCATAACCATATAATATAAGATATCTCATATCTCATTATACAAATCACATTTGCATAATTGTGGATTTATTAAATTGAATCACATCCAATTTAATTTCTCTCAATTAATTTCTCCAATTAGCCCGAATTCAACAATTAGGCTAACGTATAGTTTATTATGAATCTCATTCACACTAAACTACATATTATATCATTTATATCTCATATAAATGATATAAATGCCTCTAAGTGAAACTAACCACTTTAATTTCATACAAAAACATTAACCCTTCTTTTAACCCAGATTGAGCCAACCGAGGGACCTAATAGACCTACAGTGACGAGCTCCAATGATTCGAGATTAACCTATCAAACTCATTGACCCGGTTAATAAACTTTCATTAGCTACGTTAACACTCCACTAAAGCCCGTAGCTGCACTCCCATTAGTGTAGAATATTACGTGTCCACTAATATAACCAACAACCATGAGTCGACCCTTCACAGGTTGTTCGTAGACACGATTGGGTCAAATTACCGTTTTATCCCTCTGTCTACTTCTTGTTCCTTTAGTCCCCACTACTTCTCTAATGAACAACATATTGTGATGGTCCAACCATACACAACACCCTTCTCGGGCCAGTGAGAAGGTGAGTGCCCGTTGTCCAAGCCGTGGAGACAGCACTTAAGGGAACAACCCCTCTAGTTTCCCTAAAGGAAGGAACGAGTGAATTCCATCTAGCGTAGTTAAGTTTCCAACTCCCTACTTGGTCTTGTCCCTGAGAAGATAGGCATATTGGGCGAGTAATAGTGACCACCCTCACCCGTACTAGTCAAACGACAGACCCCCACAGACAGGAGTCTGTAACACGCTCAGATTCAGGTCGAGTCACTAATGGTCATCTACGAAGTTATTAGTCCTTACTGTCAACGGTGTTACATCAGTAGGTCTAATATGTCACGGTCTGGTCTTGTACAATCTCATTGCACAGGATGCCCCCACTCGCATGTCAACCACATGAACGAGTAAGATCACCTCGTTTGTATCTTAATACAAAGCGGGCAGCATCCACAGCGTATCCCGGATTATGTCTCCAACCCTATCCATATACTGTAGATCGTTCGGGTCATTAACTCGAACGTGACCTTCCCTGTGTGTCCACTACACACCGTTCAAGTTCTAGTTCTCTTATAAATTCAATGACCCTGAAGCTTAGTTTATTGGAAAAGTTTATAAAATTTGCGAGAAATAAGGTAATGAAATGAATAACACTTTATTAATTTCAAACAGTAATTTACAAACAGAAGATTAGGACAAAAATCCCAACAAACTCCCACTTGGACTAAGTTAGTGGAGAAAATACATTTCTGAAATGTACATAAGTTACAATGAAGATTACAATAAACTAGGGCATTGAATACCCGTTTACACATCTCCCACTTGCCCTAGTCAGGAAGTACTCGAAGACCTAGACTCTCTAGGCGACCCTCAAACACCTTAGCCGTGAGGGCTTTGTAATAGTATCAGCTACGTTGTGTTCCGATGCTATCTGCGTGACTGTCACATCTCCGCTATGCACAATCTCCCGTATCAAGTGATACTTCCGCTCAATGTGTTTGCCTCTCTTATGGCTCTGAGGCTCTCTGGAGTTGGCTACTGCACCACTGTTGTCACTAAACAGTGTGATTGGCAAGTTCATATTTGGAACAACTTCCAAATTTGTCATGAACTTCCTAAGCCAAACAGCTTCCTTTGCAGCTTCACAAGCCGCAACGTACTCCGCTTCCATAGTGGAATCAGCGATGCATCCCTGCTTGATGCTTCACCATACTACAGCTCCTCCATTCAGAATGAAGGTTGACCCCGAAGTGGATTTCCTAGAATCCTTATCGGTCTGAAAATTAGATTCTGTGTATCCCGTAAGGATCAAATCCCCACTGCCATACACTAAGCTGTAGTTCCTCGTTCTCCTAAGATACTTGAGGATTGCCTTTACGGTTGTCCAGTGATCTAATCCTGGATTGGATTGATACCTACTGACAATCCCTACTTCATAGTAGATGTCGGGCCTAGTACACAACATAGCATACATTAGGCTCCCTACAACTGAAGCATAGGGTATCCGTCTCATATCCTCAACCTCTTGAGGAGTCTTAGGACACTGATCCTTAGACAAGTGAACCCCATGCCTGAAAGGCAGCAAGCCCTTCTTGGAGTTCTGCATCTTATATCTAGACAACATCTTGTCAATATAAGACGTCTAAGACAAGGCTAACGTTCTGTTCTTCCGGTCCCGGACTATCTGGATACCTAGAACATATTGAGCTTCTCCCAAATCTTTCATTTGGAATTGCGAAGCTAACCATTTTTTCACGTCAGTAAGAAATTCTACCTCATTCCCAATGAGAAGAATATTATCCACATACAACACTAAAAATGCGACAGTTTTGTCAACGATTTTCTTGTAGACACAAGGCTCGTCAACATTTTTATCAAAGCCATAAGATTTGATCGCCTCATCAAATCTTATATTCTAAGACTTCGAAGCTTGTTTCAGTCCATAAATAGACCTATGAAGCCAGCAAACCTTTTGCTCTTGGCCTTGGGCAATGAACCCTTTGGGGTGGTCCATGTAGATGGTTTCATCAAGTTTGCCATTCAAAACGGTTGTCTTGACGTCCATCTGCCATACCTCGTAGTCATAATACGCGACAATGGCCAGAAGGATCCTGATCGACTTTACCATGGCAACATGTGAAAAGGTTTCCTCATAGTCAACCCCTTCAACCTAGGTAAAACCCTTTGCGACTAGTCGGGCTTTGAAGGTCTGCACCTTCCCATCTACGCCACGTTTACGCTTGTAGATCCCATTGCAACCAATAGGTTTTACCCCAATCAGTTGATCCACAAGCTCCCAGACAGAATTGAAGGACATCGACTCCATTTCGTGGTCCATAGCTTTAATCCATTCGTCTTTGTCAACATCAACCATTGCCTGATCATAGGTTAATGGATCCTCGCAGTCATCATCAGGAGTGACAACTGAGGTTTCAGCTAAACCCATGTAACGATCAGGCTGTCTCACAACCCTTCCACTACATCGAGGCATTCCCAACTCTTGGGAACGGATTTGACTAGACGTGCTAGGATCAACAACACTTGTTGATGTACTAGCTCAATCGGCAACTCTTGCTAACGTACTGTCCATTTCATTTAACACAATTTTACTCCTTGGTAAATGATCCCTGACGTGGTCTTCCTCTAGGAAAGTGGTGTTTATTGACACAAGCACCCTATTTTCTTTAGGATCGTAAAATAGACCACCCCGAGTCCCTTTAGGATAACCTACGAATAGGCATAATTTCGAACGGAGTTCCAACTTTTTCGGGTTTGACACCAACACGTGGGTCGGACATCCCCAAATTCTTAAATGGTGTAAACTGCCTTTACGGCCATTCCAGAGTTCGAAAGATATTTCACAAACACTCTTCAATGGAACGTTCTTTAAAATGTAAACCGCAGTCTCCATTGCGTAACCCCAAAAAGAATTAGGGAGACGAACATAGCTCATCATCGACCGAACCATGTCCAACAAGGTTCTGTTTCTCCTCTCCGATACACCATTCTGCTATGGCATACCAGGTGTTGAGAGTTGGGACGTAATTGCGTGTTCTATCATATAGTCCTGGAATTCAGTGTCCATATACTCTCCACCTCGATCCGATCGAAGTGTTTTAAGTGATTTACCTAACAGGTTCTCAACCTCAATCTTGTACTCCTTGAACTTTTCAAGAGTTTAAAGACTTTTTATGCATTAGGTAAATATACCCATACCTCGAGTAATAATCTATGAAAGACACGAAGTATTCATAACTACCTCGTGCTTTCACATTCATCGGACCACAGAGGTCAGAATGTACCAGCTTAAAGGGCTCCTTGGCTCTATATCCTTTTCCACTAAAAGGACATTTGGTCATTTTGCCTTCAAGGCATGACTCACACACCAGTAAAGAGTTTTCTTCCAACTCGTTTAGATGTCCACTCTTCACTAGTTTCTCAATCCTATTAAGATTAATGTGGCCTAACCGTAGATGCCAAAGATGGGCATTTTCTTTAGGAGAAACTTTCGCTTTTTTAGTTCGCGTTTCTGTCGTTTTAAACAATTCAGTATTCAAAACACTTTTGACCGAATTAGATTTCAAAACATACAAATTATTCTCAAGTGAAGCTGAACAAAGTAAGTTTCTATTTCGGGAAATAAGCGCTTTATTGCCTTGAAAAGAAACGAAAATACATTGTTCTAACAGGCAGGAAATACAAACGAGGTTTCTAGTAAACCCTGGAACTATATACATATTGTCCAACAAAATGTAATTCCTGCCAAAATGTAGCTTCACCGTGTCGACCGCTGCAGCAGAGACAAGCTCTCCAGATTCAACCCGTAGAGTCACCTTACCCTCTCGCAGCTGCTGTCGGGAATCAATCCCCTGAAAAGAAGAACAAACATGGTTAGTGGCGCCCGAATCCAATATCCAGGCAGAGTCACTACTCTCCACTAAACAGGTTTAAGTCACAAGTAAATCACATTTACCTTGATTATTCCTCTCGGCTAGGAATTTGGGACAGTTTCTCTTCCAGTGTCCGCCCCCATTGCAGTGAAAACACTTTCCTTTCTCTGCAATTTCCTTGACCTTCTTGCCCTTCTGGGCGGCAGCTCGGTCAGTTTTACCCTTCTTCATCTTTTTCTTCTTCCCTTTCGGGTGAGAAGGAGCTATAGGCTTTGTCCCAGAGGTCAAACCCCTGTGATAAGACCTGAAGGCAACATTTGCCTCAGCTTCCGACGTCTTGATCATCATCAAGGATTAGAAGGTTTATAGCTCGTTAAGAAGAGTAGCCAAAGTGTAGTTTATCTTGTTCATAACAAAGGTTGTTACTCTGGCCCAAGGAAACTCTTCGGAAGAGTCTCCAAGATAAAACTGACTTGGCTCGACTCGTCGATCGAAGCCCCGCTCATCTCTGCTAGATTAAAGTGGGTCATCATGTCTAGAACATGTTCACGGACAGACGACCCCTCTTTCATCCGTGCGTTGAAGACGTATTTGAGCGAGTCATGTCGGACTTGAAAAGACTGTTGTCCAAACATTTCCTACAAGGACTCCATGATCTCCAAAGCGGTGACCATCAGCTCATGCTTTTTTGCCAAAACATCAGATATGCTGGCAATGATATAGACCTTGGCCTTTTCATTGGCCCTGATCCATTGATCGTATGCATCTCGAACACTTCGCGATGCAGTCGAGCCCGACATCTGAGGACACTCCTCAGAGAGCACGAACGTTATGTCGTCAGTTACCAAAATCGTGTTTAAGTTGTGTTTCCACGTTTGATAGTTATCTCCCACTAATTTGTCAGACGCGAGTAAAGCTATAATTGAGCTTGACATGTTTTTAGCTGAAAGATCAAAAACTTTGTGTTAGTCTCGTAAAAAACTTTGAAATCCAATCATGTTTTAGAAAAAATTGTTTCATGATCCCTAGTTCATTCAAAATTTGCAATGATATCCTAAAGGTTTAGAATGACCACCACCGAAGGGTGAACAGAACACTCCTCCTCTAGGACGAGACTTTCTCGATCAGACCCTAATCCTAGAATAACTCTTATTCCATTAGGCGTCCAATTACCATTGTTCGGTCGAATTCATTAACTCTTAACGAATTCTGTGAGTGTCACCCTCAATCTTTAAGTTTCGAAGTATCCGTCCAAACAATAGCCACCGAAGGGTGAACCAAGAAGGAAAACCAACTAGAAATCAGATCCCTTTCGGAATTCACGGTGTTCGACTCCCATGATCGCACCCTCCGAGCGGGATTGTCCGTCCGGCCAAACTAGCAGGCAGATCATAGGCGTCTCACGGTGTGAATCGAAAGAAGAGACCGTGGGCTCCGTTTTTACAAGTCCTGCTCCCACTCACTATAAGTACTTTCTCCATCCACGATGATATTGACCCATACAAATGCCACCGAAGGGGAACGCTCCCATTTGCGCCACGAGGCCGAGCATGTATCTCACGGTGCGGACTTAACGGAGATTTGTGGTCGGAAGATACACTATATTTTCTCCCACTCAGAACTTTATTTTTATTAGGCATTGACCTAGATAAACCGGCTAAAATTTACCTAAATTTACCAATATAACTCTTATATGGTATTTAGCCTAAGTTTATAATCACATTATTACTTAGGTTTATGTGAGTAAATTCAAACACTTTTAATTAACGACACTCACGATAAGCATAATCTAAGAATCTCCGAACCGAATTCACTCCCAGGTCGGTTTCTAGGTAGGGGTGTTCCGCAAGCGTCAACTTAAATACCCCAGCCTTTGACAAAACCTTTCTTAGACAGAGTTACTAACCAGTCACCATTCATAGACTAAACTTTGATTTCCTAATTCTAATCGTATTAGAACTAGAAAACGTAAGTCTAATTATTCAAGTTCTAAACTCTTTAAAACTAATAATTAACTTAGGTTGCATGCATTTATATGTTATAGTGCTTGATCATTCATCACATGAATAACTATATACTATAACAAAAATAATTCATCACATGAATATTAATGCATGAGCATACTTTAATCTAAAAAATATAACACTTATATTAATTAAATTAAAACATGCATTTAATTATATTATAATACTTATAATATAACCTATCATGCAAACTATATATTATAACTCTTATAATATAAATGATGCATGAAAAATTTTAACCTACAGTGGGATTTTAATTCTATATGACATACATTATGCATATAGAAATTTAATTAAATCATACATGCATGAAAAAGTTTAACATAAGGTGGGATTTTAAATCTATATGACATACATTATGCACATAGAAATTTAATTAAATCATACATCACATGCATAAAATAATTAAATAGCAAAATTGACCGGTCTTTGGCACTTAGGGGTAATTATTTAATTAAATAACATTAATATAAAAATTATATTAATATTATTTAATAAAATAATAAAATAAAAAAATGAAATACATTTTTACATTTAAAAAAAAATAAAATAAACTTTTAACTGCCCCACGATTGATGCATGCCCACATCTCGCGTAACTCCTCGCAAACTGCCCACTACGGGTGCGGCGTTGCAACGCTGCCGCGTCAAGCGTCACGCTCCGCGTGCTCCACGCCGTGGTGTTGCAACGCTGCTCTGCAGCAGTGCCTCCGTCCGCAAGAATGGCGTTGAAACGCCGAAGAACAGCGTCTCAACGTCATCGACAGAACAACAAACTCCTTTGCTGTTTTTCGTCGATTTTTGTCTGTTTCCGCTCTGATTTCTTCACAACAACTCTTGCAACGAACGACTCGGACTTACAGACTCGATTTACAACAAAATTCCCAAAACCAATGGGCCCTTACATTGATCTCATCAACATAAATTGTAAATTTAAACTAGTGCCAAAAATCGAAACATCCAAAATTGCAAACCAACACATCTCATGAATTAAGGCAATGTACCCATGAATTAAGGCAATGTACCCACCTAATTTTAACGAAAATCAGTGCATAACGAAGAACCATCGAGTGGCTCTGATACCAGTTTAAGGGAATAAGAATCCCCGCACAGCGGAAGACGATCGAATCATCAAGTCGTTACACTACTCGAATTTCATTAAAATCGATTATCAAATAATCTAGGCTAAACATGCTCAAAGGAAAGAAAAACAACAAGTAAAGTAAACTACTTACTAGTTGAAGACCCTCTTCAAAATCCTTTCCTGCGTATCACGAACTCTTCGTGCAATCTCGATCTCTACGAAATCTTCTCTCGAACAAAAGTTGAACACAACCACTAATGGCTTCTCGGTTGTTCTTCCTTTGGAAAGAAGGAAGTTTGTGGGAACTTCGTTTTGGTTGAGAAGGGAGAAATTCTAGAGAGAAAAGTTGAGAGAGAGTTCTCTTCTTTGGGTGAAATTTTAAAAAATGAGAGAATAGTTTTTAAGTTCCTTCTTGCAAGAAGGGTTTAAATAATGGAGAGAACATGGAGTTAAAATCTCCATATTATTACCATTTTACCACAACCATAGGTTATGCAAATCACATTTGCATAATCATATAATATAAGATATCTCATATCTCATTATACAAATCACATTTGCATAATTGTGGATTTATTAAATTGAATCACATCCAATTTAATTTCTCTCAATTAATTTCTCCAATTAGCCCGAATTCAACAATTAGGCTAACCTATAGTTTATTATGAATCTCATTCACATTAAACTACATATTGTATCATTTATATCTCATATAAATGATATAAATGTCTCTAAGTGAAATTAAACACTTTAATTTCATACCAAAACATTAACCCTTCTTTTAACCCAGATTGAGCCAACCGAGGGACCTAATGGACCTACAGTGACGAGCTCCAATGATCCGAGATTAACCTATCAAACTCTTTGACCCGGTTAATCAACCTTCATTAGCTACGGTAACACTCCACTAAAGCCCGTAGCTGCACTCCCGTCAGTGCAGAATATTACGTGTCCACTGTTATAACCAATAACCATGAGTCGACCCTTCACAGGTTGTTTGTAGACATGGTTGGGTCAAATTACTGTTTTACCCCTGTGTCTACTTCTTGTTCCTTAAGTCCCTACTGCTCATCTAATGAACAACATATTATGATGGTCCAACCATACACAACACCCTTCTCGGGCCAATGAGAAGGTGGGCGCCCGTTGTCCAAGCCCTGGAGATAGCACTTAAGGGAACAACCCCTCTAGTTTCCCTAAAGGCAGGAACGAGTGAATTCCATATCGTGTAGTTAAGTTCCCAGCTCCTTACTTGGTCTTGTCCTTGAGAAGATAGGCATATTGGGCGAGTAACAGTGACCACCCTCACCCGTACTAGTCAAAGGACAAACCCCCGCAGACTGGAGTCCGTAACACGCTCCGGATTCAGGTCGAGTCACTAATGGTCATCTACGAAGTTATTAGTGCTTACTGTCAATGGTGTTACATCAGTAGGTCTAATAATTCACGGTCCGGTCTTGTACAATCTCATTGCATAGGATGCCCCCACTCGCATGTCAACCACATGAACGAGTCAGATCACCTCGTTTGTATCTTAATACAAAGCGGGTCGCATCCACAGTGTATCCAAGATTAGGTCTCCAACCCTATCCATATACTATAGACCGTTCGGGTCATTAACTCGAACGTGATCCTCCCTGTGTGTCCACTACACACCGTTCAAGTTCTAGTTCTCTCATCAATTCAATGACCTTAGAGCTTTTTTTATTGGAAAAGTTTATAAAATTTTCGAGACACAAAGTAATGAAATGAATAACACTTTATTAATTTCAAACAGTAATTTACAATCACGAGATTAGGACAAAAATCCCAACAATAAGTTCATAATTTCACTAACAAATTTCGTAAAAAAAGCATACAAATAATGTTTACTATTTATTCTATCATGTGTCCTTAGTAGTACTGTGTGCTAAAAGATCAACAAGCATTAGCCACCAACCTGACTAACCAGCTTTGTCATCTGAAAGATTCTAGCTGAACAGTGCATGAAATACCATCTAATAATACTACGAACAAAAGCTCCAAAATACAGTTGAGTGCAAGGTCATGAGAAGTATAAGTTAAAACAATGTAACTTACCAATTTTTTGGGACGGCCACTAGGGTAGAGAAAAAGGAAAAGAAACAACATCACAAATCCAAGAATTAAAAAAAAAAAAACTTGAAAATGAATGAAGCACTTTTTCAAAGAAAAAAAAAAAGAAAGATATATAGTTACAACAGTAGATTTACTATGCACCATATGATCAATAGTACATGAAAAGATGATATTAATGATGGATGATTAACTTTAATAGTAAGATACGATCCCTCGTATACAGTGTAATGAAGAGGAATAATGCACAAGAAAAAAAAATCATAAACAAAAGATTATTTACCAATATTAAGAGTAGGCTTGAAGAGATATAACTTTTGGAGAAAGAGGATGGAGCTTTGTCTCATCCAACCTCTTTAAGTCTTGTTCCATGTCCATACGCAAGGCAATCACTTATTTAACCAAGGCGGGACAATGAAAGAATGTGGAAAGCTGTAAATGCTACACTATTCTAAATGATAATATTATTCTCAGTTCAAATGATAATATACTTGTCAATAATCCAAATCTTTCAAATCTACTATACTAATTATCCACAAACAAATTTGTCATCTTAATTGAAGCTCTAATCACCTATCAAATTATCAATAAGCAAAATCCTTAGTAACCATCTCCTTTCAAATTTGTTTCTTCATTTGAAGTTCAATTTTAGATTTGAGGAACCATGTCTTCTAGAGAGGTCAGAGAAAGAAAAAGAATTAGACAATAAAGCTTGACTTTTCCCTCAGATCCAGTGAGATTGGTGCGGTGGATTATTCAAATACAGTAGGTTCATTCTATAGAAATAGATTAAAGTTTGTTAGGTATTATTTATTGTCATGAGATCACATGTCTTCAATTTGGCACTAGATTAGTATGTTTTTTGCGTGTTACATTTTTGCTTTCTTTTGAAAATTATGTTACTGTTTTCACCATATATAGATTGGAAAAGTTTGTGTTATTGGAAGTTATCAATTTGTCCTAAAATTTTCATCTGATTCACATCTAAAAGTTTTTTCATGAATGAATTATCTCTAAATTTTATTTTTCCGTTGATATCAAGTAGAGAGAAAGGAGCTTTATAATATAAGACATGAGTTTCTAGATATGAAAAGTTTGTAGGACTACTCATTTTTGCTCATGAACTAAACCCTTGGAATACTTTCTTGAAAGATTGTTAACATACTTTTTTATTTGTTTTGCTCAGGAGTTTTCAATTACTTGCCCTCTACAAGTTGCATTTTCTTCAGCTCAAGATAGATGTGTGTCCTTTCAAAGTCATGTGAAAATAAATGTAACAGTTCAAGAAAGCAAGAACCCTATTTATCAAAGAATCTAGTTTAAGAATAAAAAAAAAATCTACTAAAAGAGAGTCATGTGAAGGTTTCAGAAAAATATGTAATAGTTCATGAATCTAGTTTAAGAATAACATAATCTATTTCAAATAAAAGAAAAATAGACATTGTTATTTTTTTAATCTTAAAATAACTAAAAATTACTTTATTTTCAAGAAAGCCAAATGGGTTGTGATTTACTAGAATGCAACACACGATTGGATGGCGCCGAAGATGGTGGAAGAAGACGATGGAGAGGACCGATGAGAGTGTTGAAATATAAACTTGATTTTGGGTCATTAGTATTTGGGCCTAGTCTAAATAAAAGCCCAATTTCTAGAAACCTTTTAAGTGCTAGAGTATTCTAGAGAAATCTCTTTTTAAAGATGTTTTAAAGTATGTTGTAGAATTCTCTAGAATGTAGAATATTCTAGAGAGTCTTTTGTAATTTCTAGATTGTATGAGTTGGCAAAACCATAGCCATTAGTTTAAGGGATTCAACTAGTATAAATAGAGGTGATATCCTAGAGTTTGTATCAAGCCAAATAAAGCACAAGAGCTAGAAGTGAGCAATAATACAAGTAGCCTCTTCTTCAAAATCTATCTTCCAAAGTCTAACCTCCAATCTCCAAAGTTCCTTTTCCAACAAAGTGGTATCAGAGCTTGAAGATCCTTTCTAAGAAGATGGCAAGTAACAACATGGTCCTTCCTAAGTCCCAAAGTGCTCAACAAGAGCAACTACGATAATTGGAGCATCAAGATGAAGGCTCTCCTTGGATCACAAGATGTGTGGGAGATAGTAGAGAAAGGGCACTCTGAGCCGGAGAATGATGGTAGTCTTTCTCAAATACAAAGGGATAGTTTGAGAGACTCAAGAAAGAGAGACAAGAAGGCTCTCTATCTAATCTATCAAGGATTAGATGACGATACTTTTGAGAAGATTTCAGAAGCAAAGACAAATGAAGAAGCATGGGAGAAGCTTCAAATATCGTACAAGGGAGCGGATCCAGTAAAAAAGGTACGTCTTCAAACTCTAAGAGCTGAGTTTGAAACTTTGCATATGAAAGAAGGGGAAGTCATCTCAGATTACTTCTCTAGAGTTTTAACAGTCACCAATCAACTCAAGAGAAATGGTGAAAAGCTTGATGATGTAAAAATTATGGAGAAAATTCTAAGATCATTAGATCCAAAGTTTGAACATATTGTTGCCATAATCGAAGAAACAAAAGACTTAGAGGCTATGACCATTGAGCAACTCTTGGGTTCGTTGCAAGCATATGAAGAAAAGAAAAAGAAGAAGGAAGAAATCGTAGATCAATTACTCAAGGTGCGGGTAGACTCAACTACTGGAGAAATCCGTCACAATGGTAGAAACCAACGAGGACGAGATAATAGTGGACATCGAGGACGAGGAAGAGGTCATGGACAAGGGCGAGGACGAGAACGAGGTTGGAGGCCCTATGATGACAACAACAACTTTCAAAACAGAGAAAACTCAACAAGAGATTGTGGGCAAGGCAACTCAAGATCGAGGTACGATAAGTCAAATATTAAATGCTACAATTGCCAGAAATACGGTCACTATGCATCTGAATGTAGAGCTGCTAGCAACAATAAAGTTGAAGAGAAGGCAAACTACATTGAAGAAAGAGATCAAGAATGTGGCACCTTATTGATGGCTTGCACGAATGGTGAATGGAACAAAGATAATAGGTGGTACCTAGACACCGGGGCAAGCAACCATATGTGTGGAAAAAGGAGCATGTTCGTAGAACTCGATGAATCGGTTAGCGGCAACGTAGCTTTTGGAGATGAATCCAAGGTCGAAGTAAAAGGAAAATGTAACTTTCTTATCCAATTGAAGAATGGTGAGCATCAACTTATTTCAAATGTTTATTACGTGCCAAATATGAAGAGTAATATCTTGAGTTTGGGCCAACTCTTAGAGAAAGGTTATGACATTCAATTAAAAGATAATAACCTTTCTATAAGAGATAATATAAGTAACCTAATTGCTAAGGTGCCAATGACAAGAAATAGAATGTTCATACTCAACATTCAAAACGATGTAGCAAAATGCCTCAAGATGTGTTACAAAGATGCATCTTGGCTCTAGCATCTTCGCTTCGGGCATCTGAATTTTGGAGGATTAGAGTCACTCTCCAAAAAGAACATGGTGAGAGGATTACCTTCCATAAGCCACCCCGATCAAGTGTGTGAAGGATGTCTACTTGGAAAGCAATTCAAGAAAAGCTTCCCAAAAGAGTCAAACTCAAGAGCTCAAAGGCCTCTAGAACTTATACACACGGATGTGTGTGGTCCGATCAAGCCAAGCTCACTCGGTAAGAGTAATTATTTCCTTCTCTTTATTGATGATTTTTCAAGAAAAACATGGGTGTATTTCTTGAAGCATAAATCAGAGGTGTTCGAGAATTTCAAGAAGTTCAAAGCCCTCGTTGAGAAAGAAAGTGGTTTGGTAATCAAGGCCATGAGATCTGATCGTGGAGGAGAGTTCACATCAAATGAATTTCGAAAGTATTGTGAAGACCATGGAATTCGACGACCCTTAACAGTACCAAGATCTCCACAACAAAATGGAGTGGCAAAAAGGAAGAATAGAACCATTCTGGACATGGCAAGAAGCATGCTTAAAAGTAAGAAATTACAAAAAGAGTTTTGGGCAGAAGCAGTGGCGTGCGCAGTCTACCTATCCAACCGATCTCCAACAAGAAGCATATATGGAAAGACGCCACAAGAAGCATGGAGTGGAAGAAAACCTGGGATTTCCCATCTCAGAGTCTTTGGAAGCATTGCTCACGTTCATATACCAGATGGAAAAAGAAGTAAGTTGGATGATAAAAGTGAAAAGTACATCTTCATCGGTTATGACTCCAATACTAAAGGGTACAAGCTCTACAACCCTGATACGAGAAAGACAATCATTAGTCGAGATGTAGTATTTGATGAAGAAGGAGAATGGAACTGGAGAAAACATAATGAAGACTACAACTTCTTTCCATATTCTGAAGAAGATGACATGGAGAAACCAAGGATAGAGCAAACAAGAGAGGAGTCTTCTACTCCAGAAGCTTCACCAACTATAAGTTCCCAAGAGGATGAAAGTTCAAGTGAAGGAGTTCACCGCTTCAGAAGCTTACAAGAACTTTATGAGGTAACTACAAATCAAGATAATCTTACTCTCTTTTGTCTTTTTGTCGATTGTGAGCCCATGAACTTCCAAGAAGCTGTGGAAAAAAAAAAATTGGAGAACCGCGATGGATGAAGAGATCAAGGCGATCAAGAAGAACGACACATGGGAGCTAGTTTCACTTCCAAAAGGGCACAAGGCGATTGGTGTGAAATGGGTTTACAAAGCCAAAAAGAATGCTAAAGGAGAAGTCGAAAGATATAAGGCAAGACTAGTGGCGAAAGGTTATAGTCAAAGAGTGGGCATCGACTATGATGAGGTATTTGCTCCTGTTGCTCGACTAGAAACAGTTAGATTAATAATTTCATTAGCAGCTCAAAACAATTGGAGAATTCACCAAATGGATGTTAAATCTGCTTTCCTTAACGGGGTCCTTGAGGAAGAAGTCTACATTGAACAACCTCAAGGCTATGAAGTTAAGGGGAAAGAAGATAAAGTTTTGAGGCTGAAAAAGGCCCTCTATGGGTTGAAACAAGCTCCAAGAGCTTGGAATTCCCGAATAGAAAAGTACTTACACGAGAGAAACTTCATCAAGTGTCCATATGAGCATGTACTTTACATCAAAGCTCAAAATAATGATGTATTGATTGTGTGCTTGTATGTAGATGACTTGATCTTTACAGGCAATAATCAGAGCATGTTCAACAAGTTTAAGGAAGAGATGACGAACGAGTTTGAGATGACCGACATCGGGCTCATGTCTTACTACCTCGGCATTGAAGTAAAACAAGAAGATAAAGGCATCTTAATCACCCAAGAAGGCTATGCTAAGGAGGTGATCAAGAAGTTTAGAATGGATGATTCTAATTCGGTCAACACGCCAATGGAATGTGGAATCAAACTATCAAATCATGAGGAAGGAGAAAAAGTAGATCCAACACTCTTTAAAAGCTTAGTTGGGAGTTTGCGAAATTTGACATGCACAAGGCCTGATATTCTCTATGCGGTTGGAGTTGTCAGTCGCTATATGGAAAAACCGACAACCACACATTTGAAGGCAGCAAAAAGAATTCTTCGGTACATCAAAGGTACGATAAATTATGGTTTGTACTATTCTGTTTCTAATAATTATAAGCTCGTGGGATACAAAGATGATAGTGATTGGAGTGGAGATATGGATGACCGTAAGAGCACACGACCGGTTTTGTGTTCTATATGGGAGACACTGCTTTCACATGGATGTCAAAGAAGCAACCAATTGTTACTCTTTCAACATGTGAAGCAGAATATGTAGCTGCTACCTCATGTGTTTGCCATGCAGTTTGACTAAGAAATCTGCTAAAGGAGTTGGGTTTGTCACAAAAGGAGCCGACGAAGATTTTTGTGGACAACAAGTCAGCAATTGCTTTGAGTAAGAATCCAGTTTTTCACGATCGGAGTAAGCACATTGATACGCGTTACCATTATATTAGAGAGTGCATTGCAAGAAAGGATGTGCATTTGGAGTACGTAAAGACTCATGATCAAGTAGCTGACATCTTCACCAAGCCACTTAAAAAAGAAGACTTCACAAGGTTGAGAGGTTTGCTTGGAGTAACAAAATCAAGTTTAAGAGGGGGTGTTGAAATATAAACTTGATTTTGGGTCATTAGTATTTGGGCCTAGTCTAAATAAAAGCCCAATTTCTAGAAACCTTTTAAGTGCTAGAGTATTCTAGAGAAATCTCTTTTTAAAGATGTTTTAAAGTATGTTGTAGAATTCTCTAGAATGTAGAATATTCTAGAGAGTCTTTTGTAATTTCTAGATTGTATGAGTTGGCAAAACCATAGCCATTAGTTTAAGGGATTCAACTAGTATAAATAGAGGTGATATCCTAGAGTTTGTATCAAGCCAAATAAAGCCCAAGAGCTAGAAGTGAGCAATAATACAAGTAGCCTCTTCTTCAAAATCTATCTTCCAAAGTCTAACCTCCAATCTCCAAAGTTCCTTTTCCAACAGAGAGATGGATCAGACTAGACGAACGGCGAGGGATGTTGATAAATGGTAACCGAGACGACGAGGGCTAATCAGGTCAATGAAGGTCGGATGGTTCAGAAGACGTAATCACAGACGACGTTGGAGACGGTAGAGGTCGGTGACAAATCGATGGAAGCTTGCGACAAATCGAAGGACGACGATGGCTACTCAGGTCGATGAAGGACGATGGTTCAGAAGATGAAACTCACAAACGTCGCTGTCGGAGAAGATAGAGGCCGACGACAAATTGATGGAACCTTGCGGCTAATCGAAGGAAGAAGAGGTTTAAAGACGATGGCGGCGATCGATTTGAGCTGAGGATTTTCCTTGGTTTGCAGCGTGAGATATCTGGAAAATATGTTCAAGAGTTTTTTTATAATAATAAATAATCAAAAAGGCTCATGTTGCTTAATATACCTTAATTAATATACCTTAATTGTAAAAGATGTTGGAGACCGTCAATAAAACTCTTAACGAAGAAGAGAGGTTGAGGTGGCGAGTTCGATTCTCAACAAAACCAAACACGGAAACCCCAAAAATTCAACGTAATTTTTTTGTAATTACCGTCAATAAATCTAAAATTATTGTGTCAACTTAAGTTCTAACATTTTGTGACATTAAATAGCCGTCAACATATGTATTTTTTAATTAATAACCAATTTTAAAGTGGAATTGGTTCTTTTATTGACAGGTTTTTGTCCCAAACGTCAATCATTTGAAAAATGAGCGCGTCAATGAAGATCAAAATTGTAGTAGTGAAAGTTAATTTTAGATGAGATTCAAAATTGAACTATATAGTATAGTTGAATTAAGATTCAAATATTTCTTGATATAAATTGGGTGCATATTAGATTTATAGGAAAAATTGATTTGAGTAAGATTCAGATTTAATCTATAGGTTATATGAGAGGATATACACTATAATATGATTCAATGTAAATTTATTAAGTATATGATACTTAATTAAATGAAAAATGAAAAATTGATTTGTATAATGTATGAATGGTGGATTTAGTAGGTGAGTGATCTCCACTCATTATAATAAATAGGTGCAAAATGTAGAATTTTTCATTCTAAGTCTCACATTAGATAATTTTTCCATAATAAATCACTATTTTTCTCTCTACAACTCTCTCCTTCTCAATTCTATCAAGAATTATCTTTCCTAAAAGGAGGTTTCCACAAATCATTCCTTACCGGAGAATAGTGTGGAAGAGTTTTTGGAGGTGTCTCATTGTGGAGAAAAAAGAAGAACCTGGAAAATAGATCAAAAGGTATATGTAAAATTCTTCATTGTGTATGCTTTCCTTAGTTTAGATTTTGGGTTGAATTCTCTTAATTTTCAAACCAAATGCAATCACACACTTCCGCATCGGGATTGGATGCCTCCAATGTTACAAAGACTTTAGGATCGAACTTTTTTTTTTGGAAGAAAAATACATCAAAAAGAGAAAAGAGGAAAAAAAATTGCAATTTTGGGAGATGAATATTCCTTAGCTTCTTTTAAACTTCTAGTGGGCATATATGCTCTAGTTGGTACTTTCATCTCTTATCTGAAGCATATTTTCTTTGTTGGCTAAAATTATAGAAAATGCTAAAATTAAAGAAAATACCCTTCAAGTTTCTATTTTGTTTGAAGAATACACCTGAACTTTCAAAAGTTTCGTCAACACCCTTAAACTTTTTTAAAAAATTCAAATATACTTGCATCATTTGTTTTAGATCGAAATCATTAGTACTCTATTTTTTAAAGTCCCTTGAACTTTCAAAAGTGTCATTAATACGTTCCCTTAAACATTAACAAAAATATTAAAAACAATAACCTTATTGGTATTAGATAGAAATCGTTAGTAGCTCGTGTTGTGGGTGAAATTGGACCAACGAAAATGAATTGGACGAATGGTTGAAGCAAAGGGTCAGATGGAATTAAAAGCTCAATACGAAGTCATAACGAGCCAAAATCGAACAGGAACAGAATCAAGATAAGAAAGGACGAGAAGACGCGCTTGGGCTTTGGCTCAAGCGCGTGGTCAGCCTCGGCGTAGGCCGAGGCCGATCAGGGTAGAGCCCCCCTCATTTGGGCTCAACCCTCGCCTAGTGACACGAAGATAGATTTGAGTTTAGGCTGAAGCCCAAGCCCAGGGTCGGCCTCGGTCGAGGACGACTAGATGCAAGGTCGATCCATGGGCCTTGCATCGATCTCACGCGACCCACAAGCTTACATTGAGCCCATTCTCAATCTTTCCTTTGCCTAGTAGGCCACAGAAACCTAGAAAAAACCCTAGAAAAAACCTATTTAAGTTCTCCCAAGAGAAGAGAGAGGGGTAAGTTGATTCTAGTCACCTAAACATAAACTCTTCCCTAATTCTCTCAAAAACTCTCTCTGACTTAAGCATCAAAGCATGTGTGATCTACACCACACCGCTGTCCAGGTTCTCCTTGTCTTGCACGCTACGTTCTTCCCACAAGAATTACAAATTTAGCGTCGTTGTCACGTGGAGGTCAAGTGTGTTCTCCTGTCTAAAATTTGGCAACAACAACTCGTTTTAAAAATACCCTTGAACTTTCAAAAGTTGCATTAATTCACTTAACCTTTAAAAAAAATTTAAAAAAAATACCCTTACCATTAGTATATGGACGAACATTGTTTATCTACACCCCATTTCCTTCATCTTCTATTTTCTCTCTCTTGATTTACTTCAATATATGGCATAACATTTCTCTATTTTCCCTCTATTTTTCCTTTCGTTTTCAATACCCTCTTATTCTCTTCTTCCATAATTTAATCTCTAATACTTCCCTCATTTCTTCCATCTTCTTAAATATTAGAACTTTAAATAAATGGGAGGAGTTTTCTCTCACGTCTAAGTATGCCCAAACATAAATATAAGAAATTTCAACACCCAAATAGTTAATGTTTTTGAAGTTATCTTGAGCTAGAAAACAACCAATTTGAAAACAATTCATATAGATACCTTCATTTTTTTCCATATAAAGTCTCTCATTTTTCCTTTGTTTGTCAAATTCTCAATTATGGGGAGCATTCTTAACTGAGTTACTGGCCCAACAAATAGACTAATTTGAACTACAAAACTAATTAATAAAATCTTCATCCGCTATAAATTTAGTAATGTATATGTTTTCTTTCTTTTCTTTCCCACTAGATATCCTCAAAATTGTGACTCAAATTCTTAACATGTGTCTGTTTTTATGTATTAAACCCAAATGTACTAACTCAAATTACTAAGGTGCAATCTTTGTTAAAGCATTTAAGTCCTAAAGGTCCTTTTGTAGTTCCATTATTCTTCTATCTTCTCGCTATATTCTATATAGCTTAATTGAAGGAGGTAGTTTTAGAGATTGAAAAATGGAAGAAGAGAGTAAAGAAAGTATTGAAAAAGAAAGAAAAAAAAGAGAGAGAAAATAGAGAAGTGTTAGGTCATAGATTGAAATAGATCAAGAGAGGGAAGAATTGGTATACATAAATATTTTTCATCCATATACTAATGGTAATGATATTTTTTAACCTTTTTTTTAGGTTAAGGGTACTAATACAACGGTCGAATGTTCAGGGGTATTTTAAAACGATGTACTAACAGTTTCTGTCCAAATACTAACCGTAAGGATATTTTTGAATTTTTTTTGAAAATTAAGGTATTAATGAAACTTTTTAAAGTTCAGGTGTATTTTTTAAACAAACTACTAATGGTTTCCATCTAAAACTAATGGTAGGAGTATATTTGATTTTTTTAAAAAAAAGTTTAATGGTATTAATGAAACTTTTGAAAGTTTAAAGATATTTTTGAAATAAAGTATAAAGTGCATAGGTGTTTTTATAATTTAGTCTTTCTTTGATCGACACATGTTCGAGACATGACATTACAAATGTCCGTAAGGATTCATAATTGATCTAACCTATAAAGGATGTTACAGTAATGAATGTTTGCAATATGGTCCAAATTAATCTACATAGTTGCATTTTATTAATCCTTTATGATCCATTTGTTTCATAGGTTTTGCTATGGGTTTTTAGGTCGATATTTAATAGCAATGTTTGTTTGATTGATTTTCACTTTTCAAAATTCAGGATATTATTATCTAGGGAACTTTAAACACTATCCAACATGGTGTTTTTTATACCCTCTATATAGGTGAGATTTTTATACATGGGAGTTAAATATAATGTAATTAATTAGTTAATTTATACTAATTAATCATTAATAATTAATTATTAATTTTGACATGTTTTTTAGACTTAATATAATAATAATAATTACTATTTTATATTTTATTAACTATTCATATAAAATAAACACCAACATTTTTAGTTCTCGGACATTAATACTACCTATCCAATCACAATATTTAACTCCCCCCACTAATTACCCTAAATATCCAAACACATATATTTATTGTCCCAGATATCTAATACAAATCATATTGACAATCCAAATGGACCATTAGGGTTGGTTTGGGTACATGTTATAATAGTCTATAGAATATTCTGCACTCAAACACAAACTATTATAACTCAATCTAAATAATTATGCATTCTAAACACAGATTATATCACTCCACAGACTATTATAACCTATATTATTATAACATATTCAGCGCCCCAAACAACATTTCAAAAAATAACAATACAATAAGAAGAATAAATATTACTACAATATTAGTTCTCTTCCCTTCCACAGGATAAGCCAACTAAACGAGAGTGACAAATAATAATAAAGAGAGATAGGAAAATAGAGAGAACGAGACCAAAGTTTATACTGGTTCGCCCCAAACTTGAGACTATGTCTAATCTTCTGCAACATACAGGTTGTAATGGGAGATTACAAAAATTAGGCTGCAAATTAACGTTCAATATTCCAACAAAGACTATTGACTTCCAAGTTTTACAATCTGATATCTTGGAATAATCAATAAATTATTTAATTTAACCCCTCAAATATGATAAATTATTCCACCCCAATATAGCCACCATTTTGTCTTTCTTCAATTTGCCGCAAGACACAAAGGCTATATATACGTTGTTTTTTCAGAAAGCTAAAGCAAAAATGGGCTTGACCCAATTTCCATTTTTTTTTTTTTTTTATTTTCTTGCGCACGGTCTCTTGGCTCCAAATCCAACAGGAATTGAGCCAGGAAAAAAGAAAACAACTTAATTTTTTCTCGAATACAATACAAAAGACTCAATTTAACACGATTTCATAGAAATGTGGACAAATGAAAATTATAAGGAAAAACATCACGTAGCTATGACATAATGAAATGAAACACAACATAAAAATAGGCTACAAAATAAATTGGCTTTAAGCCTAAGGGATAGAAATTTAAACAAAACACCCCTGAGGAAATAGGAATAATCACAGAACTGGCTTGCCAAGAATGAGGCTTTTAAGTGTTGAACTTGATGTAAGATTGCTTCAATCTCCTCCAAAGTGAAAATGCTATATTATAGCCATAACAATCAAAACGACTCCAGCCAAAACTATTACCCCCACAGCTACATTAACTCTAGCTTTGTTCCCATTATTTTTACTTGTCTTCTCCATATCCAAGTTAGAGTTGAAATCCCAAGAAATTAAAGCAGGTCTCTGTAAATAAACACTAGTTGCAGCTGAAAATCCCACAATGGCCTGTTGAGGAAGAACTTCCTTTAAATCAACTTGGTAACTCAAGAAGGTCTTTTCTGATGAAGTCGAGGTTATTTGGTATTCCCACGAGACACTCAAATTTTTGGTCATTGAATCATAAGAGATCCACACATCAGCAATGTCTCCACTGTGTGAGCTAGAATACCAACGAGTATATTTAGAAGAAGTAAGGGAGTTAACGTTAATGCCAACATGTTCAAAGGAAGGATCCCAACCATTTAAGCCAGTATCAAACTCAACATGAACAATTTGGCTTTTAGAAGAATCGTCACTGTATGAAAACTTATTGTAAAGGCCGAGAAACCCTCCTTCTGAATTTGAAGGGATTCCAAAGCCAATTGGGGCCAAGAAGAATGTCATACCGCCATCATCTCTTGTTGCATGTCGTGTATCAGCCTTGAAGCTGAAGTGGGTCGAGAAATCGGTAGTTTTTCTTGTTTTAGCGTCCCAAATTGGAACAACTCCTTTGTAAATGGAATGAGTAACAAAAAAAGAGGAATCAGAAGAAAGAGCTACGTCTTCCTGGAAAGAATTATAGTTTTGATTCAACTCATCTCGTCTGAATCTAAATGAAATTGAGTCAACCGAGAGAGAGAGATAGAGTAGAAGAAGAACACGACTACTTTGCATTGACAATGCATACAAGGAAGAAGCCATATGGCTTTGGATGAAAAAGCAATGAGTAATATGAGACATTTTGAATGCCCATCCCTAAATATATATATATATATATAGGGATTTTTTTATGTATGTTGGTAGGTAAGTGTGTGGCAAGCTTGTAATACTCTTCGAATTGGTACTATTACTCATGGAAGATAATTTTCTTCCAACGTTTTGCCTTTTTGTTTTATAATTAATTAATTTAATTTCTTTTATTTTTTGTTAACTATTTTGGTTTATTTTAATAATTTCTCTTGTCATTTTGCACTATATTTTTTATTTTTTATTTTTATAAAAAAAAAACTAAAATTTGTTAATTTTATACTAACCCCTAAATTTGTTTCCCCAGCACAATTCCCTTTTGAATATACTTAAAAAGACTCTTGAGGGTTGTTTGGGATGCAAGATCAGAATCAAAATTCTAAGGGGTTTGTCTTGAGAGGTTCTGAAGCCTGTGAATCAGAAACCTGTATTTGGGATGTGTTCTAAAGTCTGAAAATCAGAAAACTGTGCTTGGAATGCAGTGTTCTGGAGTTGGGAATCAGAAAGATGTGGTTTGGGTGTAGTTTTCTGACTCTAGGTTTGGTACATTTTTGTTTCACCTTTTTTTTAACTATTTTATTTCTTTCAAATTTTGTAGTGGATCTTACGTAGAAGATACTATCTAACATGAATTAATTTTTTTAAGAAACTTTCAATTTATATTGTAGTTGAGGAATAAAAAAATAGTTTTAAACATTTAGAATAATATAGCCTTTGGACAGAAAAAAAACATAGCATGCCACGAGTTAAAAGTGTTTGTAAGTTGGGTTGGATCGGTTCTTTAGGTCATCCTGTATTTCGAACACCCCTACCACGAGTTCACACATATAGATACACAGTCCAAAAGCATTGCAACTGACATGAAACAAAAGGACATAACACACCTCTGTGCGAATAAAAAATATTTCATTAACTTTTAAAAAATGAATTACAAAATTGAGTCATTTGAGTGTACGTTAGAAAAAAAAATACCAAGTTATTTTTCTTTTTTTTTTTTTTTTTTTTTTGGTAAGAATTTCACAAAATTCAAAGGTTTTAAGAGTATATTTGCATGCTATTATGCAAAAAAAAATTGTTTAATAGCCAATTTTTAGTTTTTTTTTCTTAACTTCTTAAAAATTGACTAGATTGTTGGGTTGTTGGGGTAGTCGAGTTGATTAGTTATTCGATTGTCGAAATGGTCGTTGTCCGCGGTCATCAGGTGGTCACCGAGTTATTGTCGAAGAGGTTATCAAAAATAAAAATTAAGTGGTCGCTTGAGGTAGTTATCAGTGTTGGCTAGTCGATGGTGTGTCGTCAAAGTTGTTGTTGTTGTTGGTTGCCGGAGTTATCACTGGAGTTGTTATCAAAGTGGTGATCGAAAATGGAAACGACAACTCCATGGGTTACAACTCTCTTTGATAACCATTTGGTTTATGATTTTTGGTTTCTTAAAATTAAGCCTATAAACAATACTCTAACCCAAGGATTGACTTGTTTTGTTATCTACATTTTACTTATGTTTTCAAAAACTAAACCATATTTTGAAAACTAAAAAATGTAGTTTTCAAAAATTTGTGTTTGTTTTTAGAATTTAGCTAAAAATTCAAATGTTTCCTTAAAAAAAGATGAAAATCATTCTAGAGAAATTAGGAGAAAACAAGTTTAATTTTCACAAACCAAAAATAAAAAATAAAATAATTATCAAACGAAGCCTAGCAGTATAGAAACTAAAATAGAATCAAGTTTAAATACATGGACTAATAAGAACTTGTTTTTAGTGTGTATTATTAAATCAACTTTATTACAAAATGTAATGAACTAAAAGTATATATAAATGTAATGAACTACAAGTATATATAATTGTAAATAAAAGTCTTCTTTCCCCTCTTAAAAAAATAGTAAAGTCTCGTCCGTGCGGCCCACAATTTAGCCAAGAAGTCTTTCCTTTAGCTGTCAGTTTTTTTTTTTTTTTAAGAAGACTTTTCGAAAATTTTTAATTTGTTATACTTTTCTTTTCTAAGCTAAGTTTTTATTATTATTATTTGTTATGATAACGAAAAAAAGGATCGTCAATCAACTAGGCTGTACAGTTAAACAAGGATAAAAATAATCCAATTACATATCTTAAGTTCTCAACAACAAATTTTTAGAACTTGTTGCACAAAAGGAAAAAAAAATAGAACTTGAGAAAGAAACACACTATAATTTTAGAAAATAAATAATAAAACTAATAAATAAATTAATTAAAAATTTAATTATACTTAGTGATATAATTTTAAATTAAATTCAGTTAAATCTCTCCCCTATAATTTATTTTTTTCTTCTTTACGAAATGTAATATATTGAAGTGTTCTCTTATATATATATATATATATATTTATCTTCTTAAACAACGTTATTAGCCAAATATGTTATTGTTTTCTATTTCTGAAAAATATCTCTCCAATTTTTGAGAAGGGTAATAGTGTAGATCACCATAGTTAATTAGATGTTTAGATAAAAACCATTTTTTTAATTATATAAATAATCCAACGATAAATTGAGAGGTATCTTATGATTGAAAGATGGACTAAAATATCATCCTTCAATACCAAATCTATAAATCAAAGGGGCACTAGTAAGGATGACAAAAAAGTTTAACCCAATTGCAAGTATGTCTCTTCTTTGACCTATTTACAAATATAGTAAAAAAGTCAATTCAATCCAAATATAGTAAAAAAGTCCATAATGACTGTTGGAATAGAAATTTCGGCAAATCCAAAATTGTCACGTCATCACCCGACATTGATCATCACCCGACATTGATGGCAAAATTATTTAATTTGGGACTAATTAAATAGGCAAACATCCCTAAATTAAATTGGTAGTTATACAATTGGGTTCCTTAAAATTTGGTAGACAAAAGTCTAAATTAAAGGCCCAATTAGCAAAAGTACAAGCCCGATCGAGAGACGTAGGCCCAAAATCAATCAGGTCCGATCCAGGACAGAAGACCCAAATCAGCTAAACCCAAAAAGGTTGACCCAACCCAAAATTGTTGGCCCAACCCAAAGGAGTTGGCCCAACAAAGAGCAGACTCAATCCAACGGGCCCAAGCCCATCTGGAGGCCCAGAGGAACTCTTTAAATAGAGACCTCCCTCCTTCATTTTCAAGGTTCAGAAAATTGGAGACTCTAGAGAGAATTCATAAACTAGAAGACTTTTTGCATTCTTAAAGATCAAATACTCCCTGAACGAAGAACACTACTTCGAAGATCAAGAACACTTCTTCAAATCTGAAGAACACTGCTTCGAATATGAAGAACACCTCTTCGAATCTAAAGAATCTGTTGCAACTTCAATCTCGAGAACAAGCTTTGTAGCACTCGAGTAAAATGTACAGGTTTAGAACTGAAGAAACTCAGAGAATTCAGAAACAAAGTTGTGAAGTCTCCAGAAGCTCCTGAAGATCAAATACCGTCTGAACGAAGAACGCTTCAAGGGAATCGTCAAGAACACACCACGAATCCTTTGAAGTTTTCAACATTGAGAATAAGTTGTTTCAACCCTCGAAACAAGCTACAAGCTGAAGATCTTCAATAAGCTACAAGTTATAAGCCGAAAACCTTCAACAAGCTACAAGTCGAAGACCTTCAACACGCTACAAGCCGAAGATCTTCAACAAGATACAAGCTACAAGCCGAAGATCTTCAACAAGCTGCAAGTCGAAGACCTTCAACAAGCTACAAGCCAAAGACCTTCAACACGCTACAAACCGAAGATCTTCAACAAGCTACAAACTACAAGCCGAAGATCTTCAACAAGCTACAAACTACGAGTCGAAGATCTTCAACAAGCTACAAGCTATAAGCCGAAGACCTTCAACACGCTACAAGCCGAAGATCTTCAACAAGCTACAAGTTATAAGCCGAAGACCTTTAACAAGCTACGAGCAAAAACCTTCAGCTTTCTACACTTGGGAACAAGCTGAAAAGCCTTTAAGACAAATCTACATTCGAGAACAAGTTGTTTCAACTCTCGATCCAAACACATAAGTAGGAGAGATAATCAGATGATCAAATACTAGAGATTATAGTCACAATTACCTGAAATCAATACAACACAAATTCATTTACACGTGTTCCATTTCCATTCGTTGGTTGAAATCTCGTGCAAACAATGACCATTTATTTAATCCTTTTTTAATCTTGTGTCTTTGTAATATGAAATATATCAATCATTTAATAATAATGTACTATTGATATACCTAATATAAAGTGTATCCGTGATATACTATTCATACTTTATATAGCTATATCAATTAAATTAAAATTTTAATATTCAATATATTAGTAGTATATCAGAAATACTTAATATGAATTATACAAGAATATAACAATAATTTAATTAAATTAAGTATATTCGATATACTTAATATGAAGTATATCAGCGATATACTACTGATATACTCTATTTAAGCATATCAATATAATGACATTCTTAACATAAAATATATCAATAGTATATTGGTAATTCATAATCAGTATATCATATATACCTATATGAAGTATACCAAGGGAAGGGAATACGAGTCCCGCAGCGGAAGCAATTGTGAATCGCGCGCTCTTGATTTAGTTACAACGATATAATTCAAGAACATATATAACTAGATTAAACATATAATAGAATGGACAACAAGAAAGTTACCTTTGAAGAATCTTTCTTCAAGTGCTCCTCCTCTCTCACGATCAAGATCTCAGCAACACGAACTCGAACGAACACCGACACTACCACCGGATCTTCTCCGTTGTTCTCTAGGTGAGGGAGGAAGGTGGGTTCCCTTTAGGAGAGGTGAGGTGTTTTGTGAGAGAGATGTTTGTGTCTCGGAACCTTTCCAACAACACAACAAAAAGCTTGCAATCACTTAACCTAGTTGCATCTCATGCAACCATATATATAGGGAAATAGGATGGAAATGACCATCCTACCGCTCATTTATTCTCTCTTTAGTATATAGTTTATATATGAATCTAATTCACATTAAAACTATATATTATATCAATTATATCAGATAATTGATATAACACCTTATGTATGAAATTGAACACTTTAATTTCATTCCTAACTTTATACCTTAAATATTACAATATTGAGCCAACGGAGGGATCTAATGGACCTATAGTTCATGAGCTCCAATGATGTGAGATTAATTGATCAAACTCTTTGATCCAGTTAATCGATATTCATTAACTACAAGTCACTCCACTATAGACTTGTAGCTGCACTCTCCTCACTGTAGATAATATTGTGTCCACTGATATAGTCATTACCCATGAGTCGACCCTTCACAGTTGTTCGTAATCACAATGGGTCAAATTACCGCTTTACCCCGTGATTACCTCTTTACTCCTTAAGCACCACCGATCCTCTAATGAACAACAAGTCTAAGGTCCTACCTTATACTCATACCCTCATAGAGGGCGGGGCTCCGTTGTTCAAGACCTGGAGTCAGTTCTTAAGGGAACAACCTATCTAATTCCTCAGTGTAGGAATGAGTGAATTTCATCTTGCACAGTTAAGTTCTCAGCTATCTACGAGGTTCTGTCCCTGAGAAGGTAGGCTTATTGAGTCGGCTACAGGCTACTCTCACCCATACTAGTCTAAGGACAAACCCCTATAAGCAGGAGTTCTTAACTTGCTTAGGATTCAGGTCGAGTCACTAATCGACCATCTATAAATTACTAGTCTTATCCTCGTTAACTGTGTTACACTTTAGTTAGACTAATAATTTCATGATCCAGATCTTGTATGAACTCTTCATACAGGATGTCTCCACTCGCATGTCAACTACATGAATGAGTTGGATTACCTCATTTGTACTAATTACAAAGTGGGCCACATCCATGGTGTTACCAGAATGAGGTTTCCAACCTTATTCTTATACCATAGACTATTTAGGTTATATTCTTGAACTCAACCCAAATAGTGTCCACTACACTGATGTTCAAGATAAATGTTATAACCTTGGAGCTTAGTTTATTGTATTTATAAAGCAAGACTGTAATTCTATCAAAACAAATAACACTTTGTTTAATTGATCAAAATTACACAAGTTTAGGGCATAAATCCCAACACCAAGTGTGTACCAGTAATTCATATATAAGATACACACACACACACACATATATATATATATATGAAGTATATCAATGATATACTATTGATATACTTGATTTTAGATCTTGAATTTATTAATGAATTTGAGTCACCACTTTTTTGTTGATGCATTAGTTTTTAGTCGATACATTTATCTAGTATTGTATTAGTAGTAAATGAAAGATATAATACTAATATACTTCATTTTATAGGTATATTATTTCACTGATATGTCTTATATGAAGTATGTTAATCGTATATTATACTACATATCGATTATACTTATATATTGTTCATATACTATTTTTTAGTTTTTGACTTTATCAATAGTTATTTGTCAATTAAGGTGATGAAGAATATCACAGAATATCACAGAATGAAGTATATCACTGATGTAGATATCGTATTTGGTCCGGTATTTTATTTTTATCCCATAATTATTTTTTTATATTTTTAAAAATATTTTTCATTATTTTTATTTTATAAATTTCAGTTTTTTTCTTTTCTTTTTTGCTTGTAAAAAAGTTTCTTTTTAATTTGGTTGTATTATTTATTTATTTATTATTTATTTTTATCACTCAACTTCTCATTCCCCACGTATTTCTCCCTCTCTCCAACCTATTTTCTCCTCCTTTTCCTCACCTTGCAAGGGGTGTTTTTTCTCATTGAATTGGGATAGGGGGATGGGAAGATTGGGAAGAATCAATCAAATGGGAGGAGGGATGGGAGACCAGAAGATTAAGCATTCTAGATGAGGTAATAGGGGAAGATGTGGTTTTCCTTTTGGATTCGAGAGAGAAGAAGCTTTCTTCAATTTGTAAGGTTCTTTTTCCATTTTTTTTTTTTTTTACCGATTGAGATTTGGCCAATTTGGTCACAATATTTTTTAATGTGTATTTAATATTTAGTTATTGATTTGGCCAAATTGTGTTGTGTGTTTTTTAATTTGGCCAATTTGGCCAGTATTTGATTTGATTTGATTTGATAATTTTGACAGTATTTTGATTTGATTTGGTTTATTTTTTATGGCCAATTCTATAGATTTTAGTTTGGTCATTGGTCATTGTCTATCTTCAATCTGTTTAGAGTCTTTACTCTTTAGCCTCGGTTTAGGTTTGGCTTGATTTGGTTATATTTTGTCTACATGCTTATGTTTTAATATCCATATTAAATTTTTGCCAGATTTGATTTAGCTCTATTTTGGCCATTAATTGCATATCTTGTTTTGAACTGCTTGAACTTGACACAACATAGTTTGAATTAATTTCAGACAAATGTTAATTTGACCTATATTTATTTGGCAACTGCATGATTGTGGTACAAATTTACTTATTGTTAAAATTTAGTGAAGGTTGAAATTTGGTTCGTTGGTTGATCTGCATATTTTCACGAATTGCCACATTTGTTGTTTAATGTCTACATATTTGATCACTGTTGGAATTTGACCACTGTGTTTATTTCGTGAATTGTCATGCCATTTATGTATGTTAATTTTACTGTGTAGGTTAGTAGGTTAATGTATGTTAATTTGGCTACATAGGTTAATGTATGTTAATTTTGCCAATGCGTGTATTTTTAATTGGCCACTGCATGTATGTTTATTTGGTCACTCCAGGTATGTTTACTTGACAATTTTTGTTTACTTATTTAATATCATAACATGTGGCATGCAATAATTTAATTTCAATTTGACTTAAAACAAATTTGTCCCTTCTTAAAATTGGATTTCTGAAATAAGAACCCTCCAATTTTTCAAAATTGCATTTTGGTATTAATGTTTGAAATAAAACAGATTTGCCCATTTTAAAATTGGATTTCTGAAATAAGAACCTCCAATTTTTTAAAATTGCATTTTGACATAAATGTTTGAAATAAAACAGATTTTCCCCTTTCTATAATTGAATTTTTGAATTAAAAACTTCCTATTTTTTTTAAATTGAAATTTTGGCATCAAATTTTGAAATAAAACAAATTTACCCTTTCAAAATTGAATTTCTGAAATAAGAACATTCCAATTTTTTAAAATTAAATTTTGGCAATGAAATTTGAAATAAAATAAATTTCCTTCTCTAAAAAATTGAGTTATGAAATAATAATGTTCCGTTTTTTAAAATTATTTTATTAAATTACTTTTTTTTTTTAAAAAATAAAGAGTTTATTTTGAAATATCAAAATAAATTTTAAAATTTTCTAATGGCCTTAGTCACTCATAGTTATTAATTCATATTTTTCTTTTAAAATGTGGTTTAATAAATTTTGGGGCATTCAAATAAAATATAAAAAATATTTTTCTTTGAACCAATAAATAAAAGGATAATTTTAAAATAAAATATGGTAACTGCTTTTAAAAAACGAGTGTTGTAGGGGTGCTAACACCTCCCTTACACTCAATCGACTCTCGAGACCCTTGGGAGAGGACGTCGGTCGCTCCGCGTCGTGATGACGTTACGACAACTGATATACTACTGAATACATGCTAATACACCAATAAAGGTAAAATTTGAATAAGAAAAAATGGAAATCAAATTTAAAAAGTTTTGCTACATTTACAAATCTCCAAAAACCATTTGTATATTTGTAAATATCTTCATTTTTTTTTCTACCATTACCATTCCCCTAAATCAAACTGTAAAATCAACGACTAATGGAAAAAAAAAAAAAAAGAAGCCAAAGCGACTATTTAAATTAAATAACATATCAAATTATGAAACAATATCTCAGTTATATTCTCTTTGAATTTGCTATCAAATTTTATTGGTCTAAAATCTCTTTTTTAATCCCTAGTGTTTCTCTTCCATAAAATTTATTCCTGTCTCTCAAACTTTGTTTTTTTCTCATATTTCTTTCTCTACGACTTTTATTTCTTGTTCTCCAACTAATGTTCTCTTTCTCTTATATTCTCACGTTTATTTGATGAAAAAAAAAGAAAAACGTTCTCTCTACATCTTTTACGCTATTTATCCTAAAGATACTCTCTAATAATTCCTCTATTACTCTAAACTTTCATCTCATCCACATATTTCACTCTTTAACACATCTTTCTTTTTCATTTTAGAAAATTTAAAATAATAAAAATAATGACCAAAAATATTTGGTAAACATTACCCAAAGAATTTAAAAATTAAAAACCTAAAACAGAAATGATGTATCAAATAAGTTTTAATAACAAACTTTTTTTAACATGGCCAAGAGAAGTGAAAGCTTGGCTGTCAATTTTAGAGTAGGAAAAATTCAAGAAAGAATGCAAAAACATCTAAATTTTCATTCAATAGAATTGTTTGATAGATATATACAAGTTAACCATCTATATTTAAAAATAAAATATGTTTGATAACCCTTTGATTTTTAAAAATTGTATTTATTTTTATCAATTTCATTATAATGAATTTCATCTTAAAATTAACAAGACAATAAAATTCAAGGGTAGAAATAATGTTTATAAACTTAATTAGTTTTTTTTAAAAAAAAAAACTAAAAACCTTCATCATTTCTAAGCATAATTTGAGTACGTGCATAACAAATCTAATTCAAATAATTTAATGTAAAACAAATATAATTCAAAATAACATAATCTAACTTCTCCCACTCACAATAATATTGCATCGTGAGCTTGCAAAATAATTTTGATGTCAATGTTAGTGCCAATGTCGAAGGCCAATACCAATTCCAACAGCTAAAATCAATACAATTGCTAATTCCACAACTAATGTCAATGCCAACGCTAAGTCAAGCTTCAACTATTTCAATGTCAATGCTAATTCCAAAAACTAATGTCAATGCCAACGCCGAAGTCAAATTCCAACAACCATGGCAAATTCAAGTGTCAATGCCAATACCAACAAACTAAATGTAAATTCCAATGCTAATTCTAAACAGGGAAGCTAGAAATTTATATTAAATGTGAGGAATCCTCTGTTTCATTCAACTAAATCAATACAATGATAAAACACTCATTATAAAGAAGAGGGAACGTGCCCAACAAATAAAAGAATAGATGAATAAAAGGAGAAAAATGACAGCTTGCTATAAGAGGAATCTAAGGGAATAAAATGATCCCTGACAGAGGTCGTTAATACGAACATTCTAGAAAATGTTGTTTTCTCTTTGGGTCATTTGCTTTGTAATATAGATGAGCCTTTTGGGCTTGAGCATGTACTACTTGGGCTTGATCTACACTATGATTCTTCACTTTTCTTTCTTGGACTCTCTTCCTTAATATCCCCCTCAAACTAGAGGGTATGTTAATGACCCTGAATTTAGATCGTAGTAGACTGAATTGAGAGTGTGTCAAAGACTTTGTTAAACAGTCAACAACTTGATTAGCTAAAGGAACATATCGAATCTCAAGCTTCCGACTAAGTACCTGATCACACACAAAGTGAATATCAATTTCAATGTGCTTAGTTCGAGCATGGAAGATAGGATTACCTGCTAATGCACTAGGCACTCATGTTATCACACTACACAATTGGGGGCGAAGTAGGTTGTATATTTAACTTAGACAAGAGTTGTTTGAGCCATAGGATTTTGGCAACAGTGTGAGCTAAGGCTCGATACTCTGATTCAGTACTAGATCTTAACACAACTGACTGCTTTTTAATGACCAAGATACCAAGCTATTCCCCATGAACACATAGTATGTTGCAACTGACCATTTGTCATCAATGTTGGCTGCCCAATCGGCATTAGAAAAGGCATGAATAGATAGATTGGGATAGGTTTAATTAGGAATCCATAATGTTTTGTCTCACTAATGTATCGAAGTACGTGTTTCACTCCTTATCAGTGAACATCTGCCGGTGTTTTAAGGAATTAGCACTACTACAAAAACTATATTTCTTGACGCTTATAAAATGTCGAATTTTGCTTTACTTGACGTTTTTCAAACCGTCAAGGAATCCACCGTCAAGAATAATATACAATACTTGACACTTATAAAGTGTTATGTATAGTCTTTTTTTTTACGCTTATAATGTGTCATTTTAACATGAAAGCTTGACACTTTTTATTCGTCAAATGTAATTTTATCTTGACTTTGAAAAAGTGTCAAATTTTTGTTAATACTTGACGTTTTCTTTGTGTCAAATATATGTTTATCTTGACGTTTCAAGAATGTCAAATATAAATTACTTGACGATTTAAATGAGTCAAATATAATTTTATCTTGACGTTTCAAAAATGTCAAGAGGAATTAGATCTTGACACATTATACATGTCTTGTTGGTTTGTGTTTTTTTTCAATCTATTAAATATTTCTTATTATCTTGAATTTTCTGCACTGTGTTCCAATAATTTGTTATATTGAAAAATGCATAATTTCATCAACCAATCTTCCACACTTTAACAAAATTCACATCTTTAAAAATATCAAACTATTAAGTCATGAACAATTCTAAAATTACAAGGACTTATCAAACCTCATGTAAACAATTCAAAAATTACAAGAACTACTGTAACGATCCTAAGCCATAAACTCAACTAACATTCAAAGAGGTTTACAATACAAGAGAAATTTACATTCACTAGCCTAACACACTGTAAACATGAAACTTATTGAAAACATTATGACCAAAACTTTGAAAACGTCACCATAATTCTACAACACATTTCACCTGCCAAGTAGTTGAGTATTACCAGCAAAACACAACATTAAGTAACAAGAGTGAGCATAAACATACTAAGTAAGCAACCTACCTCTAATAATTCAGAACACTAAAACATGCAACGAGTGAATTTACTTAATCATGCAACCCTCACCCCAATCCTAAGAAGCATGCTCAAAGGGAGGGAATGAGATCTAACCTAATGTCATAAACGTCGACCAAGGAGGATTAAGACGATTAACATACTTACAACACTTATAGGGGTTTGAAAAAGATTAAAATGCACTTAGACTTACCAAAATGGCTCAAAGTCTCGCTAGTTGATGCTCAGATCAACTTCCTTTTGCTAAATCGACTTCCATGGCTTATGGTTAACCAAAATGAACCTATTCGTGTTATGACCCATAGATGAAAGTATTAAAAACTACAATTAAAAGGTATTCGAGCAATAGAACCAATGTAGGATAATTTAATCTAGTTTGAATGAGCTTAAAGAGACTAACCTTACTAAAAGAGTCAAAACGCTTTGCTGAAAGTGTGTTGGAGGATGCTCGAATCACACCCAAACTGCAAACTGAAGGTTCGTACTTGTTAGAACCAATGCTACATTACTGAAATTGATTTGAGAGAGATTTAAAACATGCAAAGTGTAACGACCCTAAATTCTAGGGGTAAACCTAACTTGAGCGTTACTTAAGACACGTCGTTCACTCTGAAATTTTGACAGCATAACAACGCGACTAGGACTTTTCTAAAGTTTCAATGACCTGTTTTAACATCAGAAACACTTCAAAAACAAACCATTCTTCCCAACCACCCACTAACTTCAAATACACAAGGGTTGGGGTTCAACAATCAGATATTTCTCAAGAGAACAAGACTAATTTCATAAATGCTCAAAACACGACTTATGACTTAAAACATGCCAAGAAAGTTCAGCAGAACAAGCAATCCTAAGTCTCATATTCCTAAGGATATGATTGAAATTAGAGAAACAACTTACTAGAGCAATTGTTCAACGTTAGCAACCTAAGAGTTACAAACTTAGAAGAAGCGAGAAGGAACTCACAATTAAACATCAACCGACTTTTAAAAATTCGATCGCAATATAGCAAGCTCACAATCAAGATTCAAAATATGCATTCAAAGGAATCACGAACACTAGCATCAAACAGAAACGTAGTTTCAATATTGTACCTCTCACGAAAAACTCCACAACAACAAGGCATCAAGTTAGAAAACAATAAGGAGAATTCATGCCCTCTTCTAATATTGCTTACAACCTTGCATGAACTGAAAAAAGATATCTTAGAAGTGCCTTTTCTCTTGCTTAGAAAAACAACACCTAAAGGTTAGAAATCAATTCATAATCTTAAATCAAAACTGCGAGAGTGGTCAAGAAGGACTTTCTTACCCAAAATACGCTTTGGACCTTCATCGAACACTCCGAACCTAGTTCTAATTTACAAACACAAGCTTCAAAGGATTAGAGACTGATCTAAAACATCCTACTTGAGTTTGAAGTATTTTAGAAAGTATTGCTAAAACTTGTGAATCCTTGTGTGGTCGTCGTTGTCCAAATCCGTGCTCTACAACAAAACCAAAACAACTTTGACTTGTAAGTAAGATTTAGATTTACTGGATAAGAAGATAGGCTAGAACATCTAAAACAACCAAAACTATAGCAACCCATATTCAAATAAGACTACATAGGAAAATTCTAAACAAAGCCAAAACCAACTAAAGCTCTAAAAGATGACTAAAAAACCAACTAAGCCCCTCGAATCTTCAAATGTTGCAAACGTGTCTTCTAGGTAATTAAAAACAACCTAAAAGTTTATATTTCCCGTAGTGGAAGCTACAAAGTGTGAAAAAATAGCTAAAAGAGTTTAAGTGTTGTTTTGAAACTTAGAAAGTGTCTAAAGTGAGCACACAACTAACCCCTGTTGCAACAAAAGTGTATTCAAGGTGCTTAAATATTTTTTACGTTGAAAACTAATTTAAAACAAAATAAGAGTTACACACTTAGCAACCTAAGAGTTACAAACTTAGAAGAAGCGAGAAGGAACTCACAATTAAACATCAACCGACTTTTAAAAATTTGATCGCAATATAGAAATCTCACAATCAAGATTCAAAATATGCATTCAAAAGAATCACAAACACTAGCATCAAACAGAAACATAGTTTCAATATCATACCTCTCACGAAAAACACCACAGCAACAAGGCATCAACTTGGAAAACGATAAGGAGAATCCGTGCCCTCTTCAATCAGCATTCTCCAAATGGAAAATTCAATTTTGATCATTGTGTACGAACCCCGATTTCATTCCCTGTAGTTTCAATATACATACAAAAGAATCACGAACACTAGCATTAAACAAAAAATCAGTTTCAAAAATCAGTTTCAAAAGACGACATCATTTCTTATAAGAAACCTTTTAGTATTAAAAAATGATAAGAGACTCGACGTATGTCTCCAACATCTAATAGGGAGAAAAGGAAAAAGTGGAACATGTTTTCCAGTACTGACATATAGTTCGAGTAAAATTGGTCCTAGACAATCAAGATTAGTGTCTAAATTATTCTTTAGAACAACACAATGAACAGATTTTCCTTCTCTCAGAAGCCCCATATTAGCACAAGAACGTAAAATAACAATCATAGTCACTAAGTTTGGTTCAACTTCAGTTTTCTGCATCGAAACAAACATGGTCAGCGCTTCCCATAAATAACCACATTGGTTGAAGCTGGAGATTATTGCAGTCCAAGAAGAAGTGCAATGTTGAGTAGCATTCTCAAAGATAATCTCCGCACTGCTTAAGCGACCACATTTAGCATACATAAATATCAACGAATTGTCCAAAGACCTATTATTTTCAATTCCCCTTCTCAGGATATAGCCGTGAGCAGACTTTGCCTGCCTCAAAACCCCCAATTCACCACAAGCCTCAACCACAGTGAGTATTAAAACAGAATTCGGTTCCACACCTTGAGAAATCATACAACGAAAAGTCTCCAAACCATCATATATATCTCCATTCTCAACAATACTCGAAATGATGTAACTCCAAGAAACCAAATCTCTCACAGGCATTTCATCAAACACATTTCAAGCTTCAAAGCACAGAATCCAACTAATCTAAAAAGAACTCTGATTACCATATATTAACATTAATTATCATTATCATTCCCATAAGAAAAACGCACCCCCCATCCTCGGTTACATTTTTCTATTCTTCTCCCACATTAACTTTTCTTAAAAAAAAAAATCAACCGTATTAAGTTGAGCATTAAGCATCATACATGCCAAGACACTTACTTTCCTTAGACTTTTCTCCCACATTAACCTTCTTAGCTCTTTCACCACATCAACAAAAAGAACGATGAGAAATAAGGAAATCAATTATGCTCTGAATCATGACAATTTCATTCTCAAAAATCCTAAATGCATAGGCACTAGATGGCATCACCAATTACCCTCATACTTCCTAAAGTAATATTGGCAAGGCCTAAGTCCCCCTATTTCCTCTCAATTCTCATCTCACTTATCTCCTTTATTTTTAATTGTAAATAAAATCACGGCAAACATTGATTTCCCATATCCAAAACATTTAGTCTAAACCAAACGGAGACTGAAACTCTTTCCACTCACAACTCCACTCCACTTTCCAAAGATCTACCATAGAAAATGAGAAAAGGTAAAAAGTAAAATTAAAAACAAGTGAAAGGGAGAAAGACAAGCACCTTTTTAATGGAGGGGTCGAGCCACTCATACCAGCGAGCCTTACATTGCTTAGCAGATTTCCGAACAAGAACCGTCGAGATTCGAGCCCACTGGTTTTTCCCATATTATTTCATAACCGCGCGAAAACACGGAGAAGAAGACGTTGGCTTTCGTGTTGGTCGGTCGACGGAGAGGACGGACGGGGAAATCGGAGGCGGCGAGAACCCGAAGAAGACGATGGCGTGTCGTTGGTAGCGAAACTCGAAGAAGATGAAGAAGAAGAAGAGCGGACGTGGGGGGTTCACACGCATGAGGGAACTCTCGTTCCTTTTCTCTTTTTTTTTTTAAGCAACATGTATTACAACCTCAGTGTTTTTAACTTTAAAATTTTTTAATTTGACGTTTTTAAAGTGTCAAGTTTTATCATAGTTTGAAAAAATCCGAAAAATTCCATCAACCTCCGCATTTTTTTCATTTTCTTAATTTTTTTTTGTGTAAAATCCATTTTACTTGACGTTTTTTCATAAAAACGTCAAGTAATTAGAAGTTGCGAGCGTCAAGTAATGTAGTTTTTGTAGTAGTGTAGCTGAGATGGTTCACAATGTAGGACAAATCTTGTCTTGTATTCGTGAGATACTGTAGGGCACCGATATTACTTCTGTAGATGAAAGGATCTTCCAACAGAGTACTGTTAGCTCTTAGAATGAGAGCTAAGATTGAGCTTTTATTGTGATTAATTCTTGGTATTTCGAGCTTTCTTGACTATCTTAACACCTTAATTAGGTACATTTGTATGTTAATTATCACAAGTTGAGTCTGATGTACCTTTAGGCCATCTAAGTACCTTTCATTGATGAATTTTATCCTTTTGGCCATGTTTTCAGGAGTTTTGAAAAGATGGATGTTATGAAGTGCTGAAGGTCTGCTTCAAGTTGCTGTAGCTGTGAAACTGCAGAAGGATCAAGATTGCAGGACCACAATTCTGATATCAGTTCGCAGAATGTACACGTGGACAAAAGTTCATTAATTGAGCTGGATGAAAATCGCCATATGCTCTGCTGTGAGCCAAAGGGAGGCCTTCATATCATTGTCCTTGTCTATTCAGCCCTCATTTCGAGGGGGATATGGTATAAATGCTTTCTTTAGCCGTTTTTGGCAATGGAGGAGAGTTGACAAGAAGAAAGAAAGGGAAACTCGATTGGGAGGAAGAGCTGCACGAGAAAAGCAAAGGGAGACCAATTTGGAAAGCATTCCTCTTCTGGAAAGAGGTTGGAGTGGACCAAAAGAGGCCTTGGAACTTCACCCATCTGTTTACTCCTTTGCTTTTCTTGCTCTTACTCTTTACTTTGTAACTAAGACCATTCTAAACATGTTTAACTTAGTGTTTACTATTTTATTGCTTTTTTTTTTCTTAATATCATGAACTAATCACCCTTGGGGTGAGGATTAGGGGATTTATGTGAATGTAAACTTAATGATTGAGTAAATTGCTGCAATCTCACTCTTGTGCCTTGGGATTTTACTACTTAACTAAGGTTTGTTTGGTCATCTCATCTTAGTAGTGTTTATTCCAACTTGGGAAGGGGAAGAGTAAACCGATTTCAAGGCATAACTCTAGTTCTTATTAAGAGGTTCACTTCTCTCAGGTGATTGAGGAGTCTAGGGATAGACACTCACCTAGTGTTAACAGTTAGGAGCTATAAATTAGGTATTTAATGGGAATTGAGTACCTAGCTCATAAGTAAATCTGGGAAGATTCCGTGAATTAAATTGTTTTGAGCTCTGGTGCAGTTTTGAGCTCTAGCATTAGGATTGCTGAAGCATAATTTACCCTTGATTCAATCTCCTTTTTAATGCTTTGGTTAAGCTTGTGTTGCTGCTACCTTATTTTTGTTAATTCACTTTTGCATTCCCTTAGCCTTTTAGTTGTTACTTTTGATTTCTAATTTCATTACTCATTTCATTTATGTTGGTTACCCTTTACTCATTAAAATCAACTCAACTTTGTGTGAAGTCCACAACTAATCCCTGAGGAGACGATTAAAATACTTATCACTTGCTGCTTAGATTGTGTATGCTTGCACAGTTTAGGAGTGTTTTCTTGATAATTTCATACACCCCTTTTAAGCAAACAAGTTTTTGGCGTCGTTGCCGGGAATTAGATTGATTTTTACTTTGTTTGAGTTGTTTTAGTGATTTTGGAGCTGAAAGAAAGGTCTAACTAAGGTGTTTCTTTGTTTTTCAGGTGTTGTAATCGTGCATGAATGATTTCCTAGGTTTAGAATTTTTCTTAGATCCTGGACCTAAGAGAGCATTACATAAAAGAAGGAGGATTCAAAAGGAAAAATTGGCAGATTTTCGTGGAGGTCCTGTAGATCCTAATGATCCTCAAAATAACCCTGGAAATCAACCACAAGGTCAAGGAGGCTTTAGACCCACCTTTAGTTGAACCCCAAGCTATGGTCCCTGCCAATGTTATTGTTTTAGCAGATGACAGGGAGAGAAATATTAGAACTTATGCCAATCCCTTGGTTGAAGAGCTAAATCCTGGGATCATTAGGCCAGAAATCCAAGCCCCTACGTTTGAGCTTAAACCTGTCATGTTTCAAATGCTTCAAACCATAGGACAGTTTCATGGACTATCATCTGAAGATCCTCATTTGCATTTGAAATCTTTTCTAGGGGTTAGTGATTCTTTTATACTGCAAGGAGTGTGTAAGGATGCTCTAAGGTTGAGTTTGTTTCCTTACTCCCTTAGAGATGCAGCCAAGACATGGTTGAATACACTTCCTCCTGGGGCAGTTGATTCTTGGAACACACTTGCTGAAAAATTCCTTATTAAGTATTTCCCACCAACTAGGAATGCTAATTTTAGAAATGAGATTGTGGCTTTTCAACAATTTGATGATGAATCCTTAAGTGAGGCCTGGGAGAGATTTAAAGACTTGCTTAGGAAGTGCCCTCATCATGGACTCCCTCATTGTATTCAAATGGAGATATTTTACAATGGGTTGAACACGACCACTAAACAAGTTGTTGATCCTTCTACAAATGGGGCTCTTTTGTCAAACATCTATAATGAAGCTTTTGAGATATTGGAAAGAATATCCTCAAACAACTGTCAGTGGGTTGATTCAAGGAGCTTCGAAGGCAAAAAGAACAAAGGGATGTTAGAGTTAGATGCCTTAACTGCTATAAATGCTCAAGTCGCGTCAATGGCTAACATGTTGAAAAATCTAACTGTTGGAAATGTAGCCCAAGCTTCCCCTAATGTTCAAAATGCAGCTATGGTGAACCAAGTAGTAAGTACTGAGTCATGTGTTTATTGTGGTGAAGGGTGCACATTTGAATTTTGTCCTAGTAATCCAACCTCAGTTGCTATGTTGGGAACCAAGTTAATCAAATGAACAATCCTTATTCTAATACCTATAACCCAGGTTGGAGAAATCATCCTAACTTTGTTTGGGGAGGTCAAGGAAGCAATTCTCAAGCCCCTCAAGTGCAGCAAAAGGTGAATTACCCACCAGATTTTGGGCATCAGAATCACCAGGCCTATGGAAATCAAAGAACCAATGCTCCAAAGATCGAGAGACAATGAGCAACCCCACAAAGATGTTCTAGGTACTTCTCTTGAAAGTTTGTTGAGGGAATATATGGCTAAGAATGATGCTGTAATTCAAAGTCAACAAGCTTCAATGAGAAACTTTGAAGTGTAATTGGGCCAACTTGCTAATGAAATAAGATCAAGGCCTCAAGGTAAGCTTCCTTCAGATACTGAAATCCGAAAAAGGGAAGGGAAAGAGCAAGTGCAAGCTATAGAGCTAAGAAGTGGAAAACCTTTAGCTAAGCCTGAGGAAACTAGTAAGAAGAAACAAAAAGAGAAGGACTCTGCAGTGCAAATTAAGGAAGAAAGAAAGGAAGAGCAGATGGAACCTAGGGAAGTAGGAAATGAGAAGATTGAAAAGATACCTAGAGCACAACCTTCAAAACCATCTGAGTGCATTCCTACTACTATCCCTGAGTTTAAACCACCTCCTCCACCTTTCCTTCAAAGGTTGAAGAAAAAGAAAAAAGATGAAGTTCATTTTGAGAAATTTATGGACATTCTCAAGGAAATTCATATCAACATACCCTTGGTGGATGCCCTAAGACAAATGCCCAATTATATGAAGTTTCTTAAGGATGTTCTATCTGAAAGGGAGAGATTTGAGGAGTTCAAGGTGGTGTCTTTGAATGAAGAGTGTAGTGCAATGTTAAGAAGAAGGATTCCTAGCAAGGAGAAAGACCCAGGTGCTTTCACTATACCAGTGTCCATAGGAGGACAACAACTGGGAAGAGCTCTTTGTGACTTAGGTGCAAGCATTAATCTCATGCCATTGTCTATTTACAAGAAATTTGGCATAGGCGAAGCTAGGCCCACTACAGTCACATTGCAGCTTGTTGATAGATCCATTACTCATCCTGAAGGTAAGATTGAGGATATTTTGGTTCAAGTGGGTAACTTCATATTCCCTGCTAATTTTATCAATTTGGATTATGAGGCGGACAGTGAGGTACCTATAATTCTAGGAAAACCTTTTCTTAAAACTGGAAGGACAGTTGTTGATGTTTATGAGGGAACAATCACCTTGAAAATGAATGATCAAAAGATTGAGTTCAACATTTATGATACAATGAAACATCCCACATATGTGGAAAACTGCTTTGTTCTTAACAGGATGGAGGAAATAATTGACGAATCAGTCGAGCAAGAATTGATGGAGCATCATATCCAGGCCTTTGGTCAGATTACAGATGAGGAGTTGAATGCATTTCAGCTGGGAGAAGAGCATGAGGTTGTTTTTGAGTTAGCTAGTTTTAAAGGGTGTTTGAGTCCTTAAAACTGGGGGAACGGAAAACACCACCTATGCAACCGTCTATTGAGATACCTCCCACACTGGATTTAAAGCCTTTTCCAATGCACTTGAAGTATACCTTTTTAGGAGAAAGCAAGACTCTACCTATAATTGTCTCAGCAAGCTTAATGCCCAAAGATGAGGAATTGCTGCTTAAATTGTTAAGGCAACATAGAAAGGCTATTGGGTGGACTTTGGTTGATATAAATGGAATAAGTCCTTCATTTTGCATGCACAAAATAAATTTGGAGGAAGGAAACTTGAAATCTATTGAGCAGCAGAGAAGGCTCAATCCAGCCATGAAGGAAGTTGTCAAGAAGGAAGTTGTCAAGAAGGAGGTAATTAAGTGGTTGGATGCGGGAATTATATACCCAATAGCTGATAGTAGTTGGGTTATCCCTGTGAAATGTGTGCCAAAGAAGGGTGGGATGACAGTTGTAACAAATGAAACAAATGAATTGATCCCCACTAGGACAGTGACTGGATGGAGAGTGTGCATGGATTATAGGAGACTTAACAAGGCCACTCGTAAGGATCATTTTCCTCTACCCTTCATTGACCAATTGCTAGATAGGTTAGCTGACCAAGCTTACTATTGCTTCTTGGATGGGTATAGTGGTTATAATCAAATCACAATAGCTCCCAAGGATCAAGAAAAAACTACTTTCACCTGTCCTTATGGCACTTTTGCGTTTAGGAGGATGCCCTTTGGTCTGTGCAATGCCCCTGCAACCTTTCAGAGGTGTATGATGGCCATTTTTTCTGAATTAGTCGAGAATGTCATGGAAGTATTCATGGATGACTTCTCGATTTTTGGTGAATCATTTGAGGTTTGCTTGGAAAATTTAGGGAAGGTGTTGACAAGGTGTGAAGAGACTAATTTAGTTTTAAATTGGGAGAAGTGTCAATCTATGGTGAAAGAAGGCATTGTTTTAGGACACAAGATTCAAGAAAAGGCATTGAAGTTGATAGAGCAAAAGTGGAAATTATCGAAAAACTGGAACCTCCAACATCAGTTAAGGGTATCATGAGTTTTTTAGGACATGCTGGCTTTTATAGAAGGTTTATTAAGGATTTTTCCAAGATATCCAAAACTTTGTGTACTATTTTGGAAGCCAATAGATCTTTTGAGTTTAGTTATGAATGTTTGGCTGCTTTTGCAATATTGAAAAGAGCTTTAGTTACAACCCCCATTATGAGAGGACCTAATTGGCATTTACCTTTTGCGGTTATGACTGATGCAAGTGATTATGCAATGGGGGCCATGTTGGGGAAAAAGTATGAGAAGCTTCTTCACCCTATTTATTATGCTAGTAGAATTCTCAATGAAGCCCAGTTGAACTATACAACTACAGAGAAAGAATTGCTTGCTGTAGTATTTGCCCTGGAGAAATTTTGAGCTTATTTGGTAGGTTCCACAGTCACTATTTTTACAGATCATGCAACCATAAAATATTTGTCGGCAACGAAAGAGGTCAAGCCAAGGTTGGTTAGATGGGTGTTATTGCTTCAAGAATTCGATGTTGTCATAATTGATAGAAAAAGATCAGAAACCCAAGTAGCATACCATCTGTCCAGGTTGGCACCAACAGAGTCAATGTCACAACAATCAGAAATTAGGGATGAGTTTCCTGATGAACAACTTTTGACAGTAGCTCAAGTGCAGGAAATTGGAATTCCTTGGTTTGCAGATTTTGCTAATTATGCAGCCTGTGGCATTCTACCCTTAGACTTGTCTGGGCAATCATTAAAACGGTTAATTCATGATGTCAGGACTTATTTTTGGGATGACCCCTACCTCTATAAATAATGTGCTGATGGGTTGTTGAGAAGATGTGTCACTGAGGCTGAAATAACTTCCATTTTACAGCATTGCCATACTTCACCCTATGGAGGTCATTTTGGTGGCCAAAGGACAGTTGACAAAGTTTTTCAATTTGGTTATTATTGGCCTTCTATTTTCAAAGATGCCCATTTATTTAGTAAGGCCTGTGATAGATGCCAAAGAAGAGGAAACATAGGAAGGAGGGATGAGTTACCCCTCTCTTACATTTTGGAGGTCGAGCTATTTGATGTTTGGAGAATTGACTTTATGGGCCCTTTCCCTCCCTCTAATGGAAATATATACATTTTGGTGGTTGTGGACTATGTCTCCAAATGGATTGAGGCAATAGCTTGCCCAATGAATGATGCCAAGAAAGTCATGCGGTTCTTGCATAAGCAGATATTCACTAGGTTTGGAACTCCTAGAGCTCTGATTAGTGATGAAGGCTCTCATTTTATGAATAAGGCCATGACCTTACTTTTGGGTAAGTACAATGTCAAGCATAAGATCTCAACTCCATACCACCCGCAGGCAAATGGGCAAGCAGAAATCTCAAATAGGGAAATCAAGGGAATTCTAGAAAAGGTGGTAAATCCTAATAGGAAGGATTGGTCATTTCGGCTAGAAGACTCGTTGTGGGTCTATAGGACAACATTTAAGACCCCTATGGGAATGTCCCCTTATAGGATGGTTTATGGAAAGGCTTGCCATTTACCCCTTGAGCTTGAGCACAAAGCGTTTTGGGCCTTAAAGGAACTTAATCTGGATATGTCTGCAGCTGAAACTCTCAGATTGTTGCAACTTAATGAATTAGAGGAATTCAGATTGTTCTCCTATGAAAATGCTAAGTTGTATAAGGAGAAAGTTAAGTTGTGGCATGATAAAAAAATTGTACACAAACAGTTTGAAAAGGGGCATAAGGTGTTGTTGTTTAATTCAAGGTTGAAGTTATTTCCTGAAAAATTAAAATCCAAGTGGTCAGGTCATTTTATAGTCATGGAGGTGCTTCCCCATGGTGTTGTTGTGCTCAGAGATGAGAAAGAAGGAAGAGATTTCAAGGTTAATGGTCAAAGGTTGAAACATTATTGGGGGGAGGAATTTCAAAGAAATATAGCCTCACAGAGGCTATCGAATAATTAAAGTGGTTTTAAAACAAATAATAATAATAATTGGGAGTGACCTCCATGTTCAGTTTTTGCTCCCATTTTCTTGTCCTTTTTGCAATTGTTTTGTTCAACCTTTAATTGCTCAAGTTTTATTTAGTTAGTTAATTTCTTTGTTGTTCTTTTCAGTTTTCTGCTTGTAGGTGGCGGTTAAGTAAATTGCTCAATTCCAGCTAATAGCTACAAGCTTTCATGCGAGACAATTGGTGCCCACAACTGCAATTTATCATAGCAAGAAGTTGTCATTTTCGATAATTGCATGAATCTTTTTTGCTGGAGCACTTATTTTGAATTGACAGGTCTGAAAAAAAGGAAAGTTGATCTAACTTGTGTCAGTTTTGTCCCCTCGGTAATAAATGAAATCTGCAAAGTAGCTGGCTAGAAGACAAATTAAGGGATTTGGGCTGATTTGACCAACCTCTTCCATTATAGCCATCTTGTTTACTGATTCGAGGGTTTGAGCCTTTAAATTGGCTAGCTCATTACGAGTTCTTCATCTGTCCAAAAGGAATTTTGCTTGTTTCAGATCCTGTGTTGAGAGTGGCCGCAACATTTCTTTGTTATGGCTCCTAAGAAAGCTAAGATCAAGAAGGCTAAAGCAGTGGTTGTTGTTGAAGCATCCGAAGAACAGGTGCAAGTTCAGCATGTTGCAGTCCCGATGTCTTCCCCTTCTCGACCCAAGGCTTCTAAGCCTTCCAAATCAAGGGGCAGAAAGAAGAGCGCAGTAGCTAAGGAGTCAGCTGAAGAACCGGTAGAGGAGTCTATTCCTCAGTTGGAAGTAGGTAGCATTGTTGAGGAGTTGCCCATTGAGCCGCCTGAATCTTCTACTCCTCGAAGGAAGCCTTCAAAGAAGAAAGGGAAAGCTTCCCTCGACCACTTCAACCATTCTCCAACACGTTTTATTACTGAGCAAGCTCAAGAGAGGTATGAAGCATTAAAGTCAAAGGAGCTCTTCCTAGAAAGAGGTTTTGCTGCACCATTCGCTAGTCTTCCTCATTTCATCAAGGCCAACATCATTGATCATGGTCGGACCTTTTTCTGTCAACCACCGGAAACAACCATTGGATCTTTGGTAAGAGAATTTTATGCTAACTTTGAGGACACGGGTGGGTTTCAAGTCTTAGTTCGAGGAAAACTAGTGGATTGGTCTCCTGAAGCCATCAACAAGCTGTTTAACTTACCAGACATCCATCGTGCCAACTATAATGAGATGGTGTTGAATCCCTCCACCACTCATCTGAATGCAACCTTGAAGCTGATAGGGTTAAAGGGTGCTCGGTGGATGGTCTCAGCCACTGGTTCCAGGTCTTTTCAATCAGCGTATTTGACTGATGAAGCTAATGTGTGGCTATCCTTCCTCAAAAACAGGTTACTTCCAACAACACATGATACCACTGTTTCAAGAGATAGAGTGTTGCTCACCTATGCGATTTTGAAGGTCATGAGCATTAATGTCGGACGCATAATAGCAGAAGAAATTAGGACTCATGCCAAGAAGACTGCCGGAAAACTCTTTTTCCCTAACACTATCACTAAGCTTTGTCTGAATGCTGGTGTAGTTGTTGACCCATCTGAGCACAGACTGACTGATCCCTCCATGTTTGATACTGTTGTTATTGAGAGGTTGCGTAGAAGAGATCACAAGGGCAAAGATGGTTTAGTTGTGGGACACAACAAACTCCTAGACCAACAAGAGATTATGCTGAAGCAAATGGAATACTCCAGTGCACAACAATTAGCATATTGGACTTATGCTAAGGATAGAGACAACTCCTTCAAGGATGCAATGCTAGCTAACTTCCCTGATCAGTATACTGTTTTTCCTGCCTTCCAAGAGACTGTCTAAAACCCTTGGGCATCCTCGTCGTTAGTTGTGGATGAGGAAGAGGAAGCTCAAGCTAGGATCCCTGGAGATGAAGATTGAACAAAAAGGGAAGTTCTGTCCTTTTTGTTTGGCTAATAGGTGGTCTGGCTGGTAGCTAGCGCTTTGTGTTTTTCATGCTTTTGTCTTCTCCATGTTCGAATGTCTGTTGTTGCTCTGTCAGTTATTGTTGGTTTAGGTAGTGTGTTGTCCATTTGTGTCTTCTTTTGTGGTAGTTCAGTTGTCCCTTTTTGTAAAATCTGTTAGGCTTTGAATATGAAAGTCGATGAGCTTGCCACCGTAGTTGAAATGAAATGAATAGTGCTGACTCGTGTGTTACATTTCTTTTTCTTGGCTATGATGAGTTTAGTTGTGCTTAATTCTTTTGTCATAATCCTTTTAATGTAAAACAATGCTTGTAGCAGCTCTATGGTGCCCCTAGCTTGCTAGCTACTGATTCTTGAGAATTTGCTCCTTTAAACTTAGATTAAAGAGTTTGGATGCTCATTGCCTTTAGTTTTTTACAGAAAAATAGTTAAGTTTGGGGGACTCCTTACCTCTTTACCTTGTTTCTTTACTCATTAGGGACAATGAGCAATTTAAGTTTGGGGGTAAGACACCCTAGTAATAAAAGTTATCACTCTTAGGAGCATTCCTTTTCTCTTTAGGACTAATGCCTCCTTTAAAAAAAAAAAAGAAGAAAAAAAAAGAGTGAAGTTTGAGAGTTATTCCTCTACCCAAGTTGCCTATTAGACCAAAGTTGGACATGACACCCATGTTCACCTTTGAGTTGAACAGTAATAAAGGGATATGAATATGCCTTGGCAACCCAATTTAGTAGCAGGACTCGTTGTTAGGTAGTCTTCATCACAAATGTTGGTGCTTAAATCGAAGGTTCTGTTTACAAAAAGGGTTCTCTCTAATTTCTTTAGTGAAATAAGTTCTAAAAAAAAAAACAAAGAAAAGAAGAGGAAAGTTAAAACCTAGTATAAAGTTCTTGTTGATTAGGTGAGTTGCATAATCAATGTGGCCATTCTAAGAACTAAGGAGAAGTTTATGCAAAGGTGAAAGGCTAGGAGAAGCCTAAGAGAATGAATGTTTGCCTACTTAAGCATAAGGTTAGCTTTGTAGGATTCTTAGGAGTGATAGCTCTTGTTGCTGTAAAAAAAAATGCTTTGTTGAAAGAAAAACTGAAGGCAGTAGAACTCATTCTTCTTTTTGTGAGTTTAAGGGGTGCATAGTGAATTCAAAAATGGATTGTGCTAGTTGAGTTGTGTGGATGTTTTGTAAACCTTGCTGCTTTTGATTTGAAAGAAAAAAAAATAATTATGGCAAATCTTGTGAAAGCTAAACTTTGATGAGCTTCTGCAAGAAAAAGAAATGGGACTACTTTATCAGTAACTATTTGTATCATTTGACTGCACAATCATTTTTTCTTGAGCTTAGTGGTGGTTGTTGCTTTTTGGTGGGATTAGAGTATTTAAGCATTACTCAGGGACGAGTAATGATTTAAGTTTGGGGGTTTATTAGCTCTTAGAATGAGAGCTAAGATTGAGCTTTTATTGTGATTAATTCTTGGTATTTCGAACTTTTTTGACTATTTTAACCCCTTAATTAGGTACATTTGTATTTTAATTATCACAAGTTGAGACTGATGTACCTTTAGGCCATCTAAGTACCTTTCTTTGATGAATTTTATCCTTTTGGCCATGTTTTCAAGAGTTTTGGAAAGATGGATGTTATGAAGTGTTGAAGGTCTGCTTCGGGTTGCTGTAGCTGTGAAACTGCTGAAGGATCAAGATTGTTGGAGCACAATTCTGATATCAGTTCGCAGAATGTACACGTGGACAAAAGTTCATTAATAGAGCTGGATGAAAATCGCCATATCAGCTGTTGTGAGCCAATAGGAGGCCTTCATATCATTGTCCTTGTCTATTCAACCCTCATTTCGAGGGGGATATGGTATAAATGCTTTCTTTAGTCGTTTTTGGCAGAGGAGGAGAGTGGACAAGAAGAAAGAAATGGAAACTCGATTGGGAGGAAGAGTTGCACAAGAAAATCAAAGGGAGACCAATTTGGGTAGCATTCCTCTTCTGGAAAGAGGCTGGAGTTGACCAAAGGAGGCCTTGGAACTTCACCCATCTGTTTACTCCTTTGCTTTTCTTGCTCTTACTCTTTACTTTGTAACTATGACCATTCTGAACATGTTTAACTTAGGATTTACTGTTGTATTGCTGTTTTTTTCTTAACATCATGAACTAATCACCCTTGGGGTGAGGATTAAGGGCTTTATGTGAATGTAAACTTAATGATTGGGTAAATTGCTGCAATCTCACTCTTGTACCTTGTGATTTTACTGCTTAACTAAGGTTTGTTTGGTCATCTCATCTTAGTAGTGTTTATTCCAACTTGGGAAGGGGAAGAGTAAACCGATTTCAAGGCATAACTCTAGTTCTTATTAAGAGATTCACTTCTCTCAGGTGATTGAGGAGTCTAGGGATAGACACTCACCTAGTGTTAACAGTTAGGAGCTATAAATTAGGTATTTAATGGGAATTGAGTACCTAGTGTGATGTAACTCAAAATACCAAAGATTTTATTATATCCAAAACAAATCACCCCAAAGGGGTATTTATACAAGAGATGGCCAACTAACCACAGAATAACCCCCCAAGGTAAACAAATAATAACCCCAAGGTAAAAACAACTAACAGTAGGTAACTTTCCTAAATAACAAGCTATTTAAAAATAACAGAAAACCCTTGGGTAAAACAATATAAAACACTTAAGACACTCAAGTAGTTACATCATACTTGATGTAACTCAAAATACCAAAGATTTTATTATATCCAAAACAAATCACCCCAAAGGGGTATTTATACAAGAGATGGCCAACTAACCAGTAATAACCCCCAAGGTAAACAAATAATAACCCCAAGGTAAAAACAACTAACAGTAGGTAACTTTCCTAAATAACAAGCTATTTAAAAATAACAGAAAACCCTTGGGTAAAACAATATAAAACACTTAAGACACTCAAGTAGTTACATCATAATCCACCCTCCCTAAGATAACTCGACCACGAGTTTATGTGGCCAAAGTGAAAGAATCTGGTGCAAAATAAGGATGGATATCCGCCACATTAAATACTGGGTTAATATGAATCTCCGAAGGTAGCTCAATCTTGTATGCATTATCACCAAACTTCTTCAAAACTCTAAAAGCTCCAAGTTTTTTACTCTTCAATTTATTATAAGTTCCTACAGGATGTCGAGATTTGCGAAGATGAACCATGACCAAGTCTCCAATTGCATAATCAACATGTCTTCTACGTACATCCGCCGCATCTTTATACCGTGAAGTTGCCTCCTCCAAATGTGTCCGGACTTCTTCATGTAAAGTTGCAATCTTTTCAGCCATTATTTCAGCTTCCTGATTGACATTTATAGAAATAGGGAGGTTAGCTAAGTCCACAGTAAGTCTAGGGACACGTGTGTAAACAACCTCGAATGGGCACTTCCCTGTGGATTGATTCCTCATGTGATTGAATGCAAATTCGGCTTGGGCCAATGCCAAATCCCATTGTTTTGGGCGAGAGCCACTTAAACAACGAATCAAATTACCAAGAGTTCGATTGGTGACCTCGGTTTGTCCATCTGTTTGTGGGTGGCTAGTCGTGTTGTATTTTAGCGTTGTGTCGAATTTTTTCCATAAAGTTCGCCAAAAATGGCTTAGGAATTTAACATCTCTATCCGAGACTATGGTTTTAGGTATTCCATGTAATCGAACCACATCTCGAAAGAATATGTTTGCTATATAGACCGCATCATTAGTTTTCTTACATGCGATAAAATGTGTCATCTTACTGAAGCGGTCAACAACCACTAAAACTGAATCAAATCCTCTTTGAGTTTTTGGTAGGCCAAGTATAAAGTCCATGGATAAGTCTTCCCATATATTGTTAGGGATAGGTAGAGGTGTATACATTCCAAAGATTGGTCGAAGAGCCTTTTGCTTTGTTTGACAAACCATATAATGTTTGACAAAATTCGACATCTTTTCTTATTTGGAGCCAATAGAATCGAGATGTGACCAATTCCAATGTTTTATTCTCGACCAAAATGGCCACCAAGCCACCCGAATGCAATTCTTTGATTAGGGCTTCTCTAATTGATGTATGGGAATACATAATTGATCCCCTTTGAATAGAAAGCCTTCCAGTATGTGAAAATCATTGAACGATGAATTTGTTGAACACGTTACCCATATTTCTCCAAAGTCGGAATCAGTGGCATAAAGTTCCTTAATGTGCTCGAATGCCACAACTTCTCCTGCAAGTAAAGTTAGCAAATGTGTTTTCCTACTCAAAGCATCAGCCACCTTGTTAGATTTTCCAGATTGATGTCGAATAACAAAATCAAATCGTTGTAAAAAAGTAAGCCATCTAGCATGCATTCTACTAATGGATTTTTGAGCTTGTAAGTATTTGAGAGAGAAGTGATCAGTGAGCAATATGAATTCTTTATAAAGAAGGTAATGTTCCCACTGTTTTAATGCTCTCACAAGAGAGTATAACTCCTGTTCATAAGTGCTCCAATTTTGCCTTGAAGGGCTAAGTTTTTCACTAAAGAATTCAATTGGGTGTCCATTTTGAGAAAGTACCCTCCTATTCCTATTCCACATGCATCCACAAAGAACTTCAAAAGGTATTGTAAAGTTTGGAAATTGTAGGACAGGCTTTGACTTAATTTTTCTTTAAGTTTTTCAAAGCTTTGTTGTTGTGGATGATTCCAATTGAACGAATTTTTTCAAGACGCTTAGTCAAAGGAGCGAGAAATAGTCTTTGAAATTCAATAAACTTTCTATAAAAAGATGCTAGACCCATAAAAGCTTGAATTTCTTTTATCGACCTAGGTTCTTGCCAATCGGTAATCGCTTTTATCTTCCTAGGGTCCATTTTTATGCCATAGGCTCCAATTAGAAAACCTAAAAATGATATTTCTTGGACAAGAAAAGTGCACTTTTTAGGGTTAATATATAATTTATTTTTATCCAAAATTTGGAACAACAGTAGTTAAATGATCACGATGTTCGTCATAGGTTTTGCTATAAACTAAGATGTCATCAAAGTATACTACAATGAATTTATTGAGAAAAGGATGAAGTACCTGATTCATTAATCTCATGAATGTGCTTGGAGCATTTGATAGTCCAAACGGCATCACCAACCATTCGAACAAGCCTTCATTTGTTTTGAATGCGCTCTTCCATTCATCGCCTTATTTTGATTCTTATTTGATGATAGCCACTTCGAGATCTACTTTAGAAAAATTGTTGAACCCCCAATTGATCTAAAAGATCGTTAATTCGAGGAATAGGGAAGCGATATTTAACAGTTATTTTGTTAATCGCCCTACTGTCCACACATAATCTCCAAGTTCCATCCTTTTTTGGTGTTAATAAAGCTGGAACAACACAGGGACTTATACTTTGTTTAATATGTCATTTCTCAAGTAAATTTTGAATATGTTCATGGAGAATTTCATATTCTTTGGGGCTCATCTTGTAATGAGGAAGATTAGGGATGATTGACCCTGGAATAAGATCAATTTGATGTTGGATGTCCCTCAGGGGTGGCAAATCGCATGGCTCTTTTGTGAGCTGTGGGGTTTTTGACAACAGTTTCCTAATCTCATTCGGAAAACTAACTTGTTCATCTTGTTTTCTGGAGTTTTTGAAGATGATGCCATAGTTTTCTTGAACTGATTCCCACGAAGATTGCCTTGTGTTTCTTCGGTATTGATTATTCTGCATTTCTTCTATTGTTTCGGCAAAGGTAATTGCATCCGATAAAAACTAACTCATTTGTAATTTGATTTTTCCCTTAATATCCGCTTCAAGGCCACCAATGAATCTTGCCACGAGGTGGTTCTCACTTTCGGCAAGGTTTGTTCGGGCTCCTAGGCGGTGAAATTCTTCAGTATATATATCAATGGAGCGATTACCTTGTCTGCAATTTTGATACTGATCATATAATATTTGTTCATAATTGGCAGGAAGAAATCGATCTTTTAGTAGTCTCTTCATTCTTTCCCAAGTTCTAATAGGTCTTTTCCCGAATCTTCTTCTATTACCTTCAATTTGTTCCTACCAAGCCGAGGCTCCCCCTTTTAACTTGAGAGCTACTAATTTTACTTTCTTGTGCGCCGGCGTATTAGTGAAGTTAAAAAAATTCTCCACATTCTTGATCCAATCAAGAAAAGCTTCAATATCCCTTTTGCCATTAAAGCTTGGAAGTTCTATCTTGAACCTATAATCACTTGCATCACCTTGAACTTGATGGTTGCCTACGAATCTTCTTTCTTCTTCTTGTGCCATAATCTCTTCTTCTTCACTGGACGAATCAAAATCTTGGGGGTTTCTTCTCGGGAGAGCTTGTTCTTGAATTCTTTCTTGGTTGTTATTCAATGTTCTTGAAATTTCCTTGGAACGGATGTCTCCTCTGCTGGTTTCTTCCTTCTTGGTTGGTTTCCCCCTGGTTTCTTGGTTCTCCTTGTCTGCCTTGATTGACAGCAAGTTGTTCTATTCTTTGTGTCATAGTTCCAATCATTTGATGGATCTCACCCACATTCCTTTGAATGTTTTCAACAGCATTCTCAACCGACAGCAAGCGTCTAGTTGTGGAGTTAGGTGAGAGGGCGGTGCTTTGGGCCTCCGCTTCTTGTCCGGCAGTCGAAGCCTCTCCCGATAGTATAGGGGTAGGTTTCCTTCCAGCCATTGGTGCCCCGAATCTTGGAGCTCTGATACCAACTTGATGTAACTCAAAATACCAAAGATTTTATTATATCCAAAACAAATCACCCCAAAGGGGTATTTATACAAGAGATGGCCAACTAACCACAGAATAACCCCCCAAGGTAAACAAATAATAACCCCAAGGTAAAAACAACTAACAGTAGGTAACTTTCCTAAATAACAAGCTATTTAAAAATAACAGAAAACCCTTGGGTAAAACAATATAAAACACTTAAGACACTCAAGTAGTTACATCATAGTGTCACAATCATACTAGAAGAGCGTATGGTTGTGAACCTCACAGTGGCAAGTCGTGCCATGATGCGATCGAGGAGGACGATGCATCATCTAACACACCAAGATAGGTGGGCTTGAAGGCATGTGAGATCAAACCAACCGTGTCGCCGAAGGGGTCGATGTATGGGCGTATGACTCCTCGCCAAAATGACGTGCAAGGGAGGAAGACCCAATATTTCACATAATATACTATAGGGGTACCATGGTGTCGACTCTCCACCACCCCGGGCTTGTGGGCCTAAGTGAGTCACCCCCGTAGCACGCTCGCGTGTCATGGTTGGGGCGAGCGTCTCAAGAGAAAGTGTCTTGGGCGCTTCCTTTGTAACGGGTTTTCAAGGGACGGTGTCGGACGACACAGTGTGCCGACATTGCGCCCCTTCCCATGGGCCGGAGGTTCAAACATAGGGCCCAAGTTAGCGCCGGCGATCCGAGAATGTCCCGGCCAAAGCCAACTCATGGGAAAGACAAGTGCAAGTACACGGACGGGCGGCGTAATGCGACCAAGTTTTATTCCGCTGCTTATTTACTTGATGCTTGGTTGAGGACCGAAGAACCTCACCTTAAGACCCGACGAGGCCACAAAGCGTTGCGATCATAACGATGGGGCAGGAGTTCCCCTTAAGGCTGGCCATGTTCGAGAGATGAATCATGGCGCCGCACGGTCCGAGAGGTACGACCGTGACACCTAGCTCATAAGGAAATCTGGGAAGATTCCGTGAATTAAACTGTTTTGAGCTCTGGTGCAGTATTGAGTTCTAGCATTAGGATTGCTGAAGCATAATTTACCCCTGATCCAATCCCCTTTTTACTGCTTTGGTTAAGCTTGTGTTGTTGCTGCCTTATTTTTGTTAATTCACTTTTGCATTCCCTTAGCCTTTTAGTTGTTACTTTTGATTTCTAATTTCATTACTCATTTCATTTATGTTGGTTACCCTTTACTCATTAAAATCAACTAAACTTTGTGTGAAGTCCACAACTAATCCATGAGGAAACGATTAAAATACTTATCACTTGCTGCTTAGATTGTGTATGCTTGCACAGTTTAGGAGTGTTTTCTTGATAATTTCATACACCCCTTTTAAGCAAACAAGTACCACTTCACAGTGACAAATGTTTACCAACTATGTTAAGTGAGAGGTTAGTTTCAACTCTGTCATTCCAAGTTTGAGCAACAAGTCATTAACATATTTTGTTTGATTGAGGACTACCCCACACTCCAGGTAATGAACTTGGATGCCAAGAAAGTACCTGAGCTTGCTTTCCAAGATCCTTTAGTGCAAAACGTGAGTCAAGTGTTTCAACCAGTCGACGCATTAGTCCAACATCATTGCCAGTAAGCACAACATCATCAACATAAATAAGGAGTATAATAATGGACAACTATGACCTGTATATAAATAAAGAAGTATCAGATTTTGAATTATTAAATCCCCAAGCTAGCAGTACTGATTTGAGAGTGTTATTCCACGCCCTCGGAGCCTATTTGAGATCATCAATTTCCTTGTCCAGCTTGCAAATATGATTAGGAATGGTTTGATCAACATACCCAGGAGGTTGAGTCATATAAAAATTCTCATCTAATGCACCATAGAAGAAAAACATTGTTAAAATCAAGTTGTCGTAATGTCCAACCTTTGGAAACAACAATGGTCAGGACAAACTCGGATTGTAGAAGCCTTGACAACTTGGCTGAAGGTTTCAAAAATGTCGATCCTTGGACTTTAATGAAAGCCCTTGGCAACTAGTCGAGCTTCATATCTCTGTATAGATCCATCTACATTTCGTTTGGTCCTAAAGATCCACTTATTGCCCACAACACTGTACTTCTCATTGTCTGGAACCAAGTTCCATGTTTTGTTCCTTAATAGGGGCTCTATATTTCTGATCCAAATCAAGTTTCCACTTAGGAGTATTCATGACATCCTTGACCCTTGTTGGTTCAGCGAGAGACCAATCAACAAAGGGGGGTTTGGACAACCAAAACTTTGGTTTGAAAGCACCATCATTCCCTTAAGTGACCATGGGATGGGTAGATTGTATAGGTAAGGGTGCAAGATGTTGGGATTTATGCCCTAAACAAGTGTAGTTTTGTAATAACCATATTTCAATAAATAAAGTTGTTATTTATTATATTCTCGCATATAAATCTAAATCCAATAAACTAAGTTCAAAGGTTATAATGATAGATCTTGAACATTTATATAGTATACATAAATTGGATTAAGTTGTTCAAGTATAACCTAAAAGATCTATGATATATGCATAGGGTTGGTAACCTTATACTGGTACCACCATGGATGCGACCCGCATTATATTTAGTACAAACGAGGTAATCCAACTCGTTCATGTGGTAGACATGCGAGTGGGGGCATCCTGTATAATGAGATTATACAAGACCGGACCGCGAGGTATTAACCTACTAGAGTAACACCGTTATCAAGATAGGTATAATAATTCATAGATGATCATTAGTGACTTGACCTAAATCCTGAGCAAGCTACGAACTCCTGCTTATGAGGCTTGTCCTTAGACTAGTATGGGTGAGAGTGGCCTGTAGCCGACACAATAAGCCTACCTTCCCAGGGACATAACTTATGTAAGTAGCTGGGAAATTAACTATGCAAGAAGAAATTCACTCATTCCTAAATTAGGGAATCAAATAGGTTGTTCTCTTAAGAACTGAATCCAGGTCTTGAACAATGGGGCCCCGCCTTCTTACTGTCTTAAGAAGGATCAAGTTTATTGTAGGACCATAGACCGATTGTTCATTGAAGGATCTGTAGAGCTTAAGGAACAAGATGTATTCACAAGGGTAAAATGGTAATTTGACCCAGCTGTGATTACGAACAACCTGTGAAGGGTCGACTCACAAGTATTGATTATATCAGTGGATACAACATAGTCTACAGTGAGGAGAGTACAACTATGAGTCTATAGTGGAATGACTTATAGTTAATGAATGTTGATTAATTGAATCAAAGAGTTTGATCGATTAATCTTGTATCATTGGAGTTCATGATCTGTAGATCCATTAGGTCCCTCTGTTGGCTCAACATGGAAATAAGAAGGGTTTATAGTTTGGAGTGAGATTGAAATGTTCAATTTATTGTTTAAAGGTCTATGCCAATCATATATGATATAATTGATATAACATATGGTTTAATCCATGAGAAATATATCATAAGAACACTATAGGGGTAGGATGGTCATTTCCATCCCATTTCTCTATAAATATGTGCATGAGATGCACATTTGTTAACCTAATTCAATAGGCAACCCTAGTGCTCTTTTGACAAGTGTTTTGTTGGAAAAGTTTCAAAGCACTTGTCTTCCTAAAATCTCCCCCAACTTCAAAAGAGGTTCCACCACCTTCCCTCTCCTAAAGATACAACGGAGAAGATCAAGCGGACGAATCAAAAACTAGTTCATAGTTTGTGGAGTACGCGAGATCGTTGAGATCGTGAGAACGTGAGGATCAAAAGGAGCACGTGTTGTTTTGTCTACAAAGGTACTATACTTGTTGTCCATATGATCAAATATGCATGCTTAATCGTTTTATGTATTTTTAATTTGATCTATGTAATACATTACAAGAACACGCGATTCAAATCGCTTCCGCTACGGGATTTGATCCCATCAATTGGTATCAGAGCCCAATTGTATTCTTGTTTTTGTTCTAGATCTGTCAAAAACAAAGGTAAGATTACATTTTGTTCATGAGATGAATGAAGGTTTGCGAAATTAGATGTTTACATTTTTTACACTTAGATTTGCAATTTTTCATTGAATTGTTCAATGTAAGAGCTCGGTGTTTTGGGAAATTTTAATTGTAAATCGAGTCTGTAAGTCCGTGTCGATCGAGGCAAAGTAGTTGCTGAGAAGAATGGACCAAAAACGAATAAAAATAGTGGAGACTTCTTGTTGTTCTATGTGCAGCGTTGCAAAGCTCCACTTAGCGTCGCAATGCCATGACGTGGAGACGATAGCGTTGCAACGCCAGCATAAGCGTCACAATGCTGAAGTAGCTGAGGCGCGTGGCTAGAACGAACCAGCGTTACAAAGTAACGCTTTGCCGAGTAACGCTTTAATCGATGTAAAACCGACAAGGCGCGCGTGTTGCAACGCAGCGCCGGCGTTGTGTTTTTTCTCAACGGGCAGAAATGCATTTTTTGTAATATATAATTAATATAAAAATATTTTATATTAATTTTATTTAATATCATGAATTTTAATTAATATAATTAGATTATATTGATTAAAATTAATTTTAGGGGTTTCAAAAATGGTCTAGTTTTGCTATTTATTTATGCAAATGTTGTATAATTATTGGCATGCATAATGTATGATTTTATTTAGATATCCCACCTTAGGCTAAGTATTTACATGCATCATCTAAAATATAAAGTGTTATATTATATAGTTTGCATGTATAATTAATATAAGGAGTTATATTAATTTTTGGACAGCATTGTCATGCATATTTTTCATCAGATGAATGTGTTATGTATGTTTTATTATTCATGTGATGAATGATCAAGCACAATAACATAGAATTGCATGTCACCTAAGGTTAAATTCGTTAGTTTTAAAATGTTTAGAACATGAAATTAATAGACCTTAGATTATCTAGTTCTAATTAGATTAGAATTAGGAACCATGTAATTTATAAACAATGATTAAAAGAGGGACTCTGTCTAAGGAAGGTTCTGTCTAGGTCAGTATTTTTAGTCGATTTAAATAGAACACCCCTACACGAACCGACTGGGAGTGAATTTTAATCAGAGAATTTATAAATTATAGTAGCGTCATCGGGTTTATTAAGGGGTTAATAAACTAGAAATCCTAGGTTTCATATAAGGAGTTATATTAGCAAACTTATGATAAAATCAATATAAGAGTTATATTGATTATCAGTATAAGTGTTATATTGATAAGATAAGGTAAAACCATTAACCGGGTTTAGCCTAGGTAAATTTCCTATAGAGTTAAAGTATCAAGTGGGAGGAAAAGTGTATATGATACATATTTTTCCACCTACATTTCTCCGGGAAGTTCACACCGTGAACTCATACTTGGCCTCGTGGTGCAAATAGGAGTGTCCCCTTCGGATAGTGTTTGTATGAGTCAATATCAAGGTGAATGGAGAGGCTACCTATAATGAGTGGGAACAGGTTTAATGAAAATAAAACCTATGGTCTCTTTTGTCAGTTCACACCGTAAGATCACTATGGTCAGCCTGCTAGTTTGGCCTCGACCAGACAATCCCTTCGGAGGGCTTGATCATAGGGGATCAAACACAGTGCACACCTAAAAGGGATAAAGATTTCCTTAGCCTGTTTTTCAACCTAGTCCTCCCTTCGGCGGATTTTGTTGGATGGGGACTCTGGGGTCTAAAGACAGAGGGTTACACTTACGAGGTACATAATAAGTGTATGTATCCTGACCAAACAATGATAACTAAAGCCTATAGGAATAAGAGTTATTCTGGTATTAGGTTTTGGTCAAGAATGTCTTGATCTAGAGGAGGAGTATTTTTTTTTACCCTTCGGTGTCATACATTCTAAACGTTTGGAGTATCATTTCGATTTATTAATGACTTAGGAATCATTAGATAATTAGCTAAAATGATTGGATTAATTAAAAGTTTAGCGAGAAACTAATACGAGCATTTTGTATTTCAGCAATATGAATAGCTCAATCCTTTCCTTATTGGCTATTGAGAAATGAACTGGAGAGAATATAGTGACTTGGAAGAAAAGACTCAACATAATCTTGGTAGCACATGGTCTTAAGTTCGTTCTCAATGAGGAATGTCCCCAATATCCTGCTCAAAACGCACCTCAATCTGTTAAGGATGCGTATGACCGTTGGATCAATGCCAATGCAAAGGCAAAAACCTATACCCTGACTAGCATACCTGATGATTTAGCTAGAGGCTGGAGGGCAAGGTCTCAGCTCGTGAGATAATAGATTTTCTGCTGAATTTGTCTAGACAACCGTCCAGTCAAATTCGACATTAAGCCCTAAAGTACGTTTACAACGCACACATGGAGGAGGGAACGTTAGTAAGAGAACATGTTCTCAATCTGATTGTTCACTTCAACATAGCAGAAATGAACGGAATGGTCATAAACGAGAAATGTCAGATATCGTTCATCTTAGAATCTCTTCTAAAGAGTTTTCTGCAATTTCGAAGCAGTGCAACGATGAACAACATAGAGTATGATCTGACTTCTCTACTAAATGAGTTGCAAATTTACCAGTCTATTATGGATGATAAGGGACAAGGGAATGGAGAGGCAAATCAGTTTTCCCATTCCAAAAGTTTTCAGATGGGTTCATCCTCTGGAACTAAATACTGCAGTTATTCTTCTGAACTTAAGAAGATACAGAACAAAAGGAAAAGAAGCAGATAAAGAACAATTGTCTGGCAAGAAAAATCTTGTTATTTGATAACATGTATGTAGTTTCAGGGTTTATTAAAAACCTTATTTCTATTTTTTGCCTTAGCAAACAATGTACTTCAAATTTTTTCAATTAAATAAAGTGTTCATTTCTTTGGAAAAGTATTGAACTATATGTTGCTCTTCCTGAGAATATTTGCAGAAGTTTAATTCAGTTAAAATAGTTTTAAACACTGAATTACTTAAAATGGCAAATACACGAACTATAAGAAACATAAAATTTCTCCTAAAGAAAATGCTCATCTTTGGCATCTTAGATTGGCTCACATTAACCTCAATAGGATTGAGAGATTGGTAAGAATTGGACTTCTAAATAAGTTAGAAGAAAATGCCTTACTAGTATGTGAGTCTTGCTTAAAAGGAAAAATGACTAAAAGACCTTTTAGTGGAAAAGGTTATAGAGCCAAAGAACCGCTTGAGCTTATACATTTTGACCTTTGTAATCCGATAAATGTTAAAGCCAAAGGAGGTTATGAATATTTCATCTCTTTTATAGATGATTATTTCAAATTTGGGCATATTTACCTAATACATCATAAGTCTGAAGCACTTGAAAAGTTCAAGGAATTCAAGACTAAAGTTGAGAATCAATTAGGTAAAATAATTAAAACACTTCGATCGGATCAAGGTGGAGAGTATATGGATTTAAAATTCCAAGACTATATGATAGAACATGGAATTACATCGCAACTCTCAGCACCTGGTATGCCTCAACAAAACGGTGTATCACAAAGGAGAAATAGAACCTTGTTGGACATAGTTCGATCAATGATGAGTTATACTCATCTCCCTAACTCGTTCTAGGGATACGCAGTAGAGACTGTTGTATACATTTTGAACAATGTGCCATCAAAGAGTGTTTCTGAAACACCTTTTGAACTCTGGAAAGGACGTAAAGGTAGTTTATGTCATTTCAGAATTTGTGATCCTAAGGAAGATAAGGTACTTGTGTCGACAAATGCCACTTTCTTAGAGGAGGACCACATAAAGGATCACCAACAAAGAAGTAAAGTTGTGTTAAGTGAGCTAGATGGAACAACAACAAAGGTTGCTGATGATGCATCAACAAGGATTGTTGATACAAATTTGTCAAGTCCACCTCAAGAGTTGAGAGTGCCTCGACGTAGTGGGAGGGTTTTAACAAAACCTGATCGTTACATGGGTTTAATTGAAACAAAAATTGTCATATCAAATGATGATTGCGAGGATCCATTAAGCAATGGTTGACAAAGACAAAGATAAATGGGTCATAGCCATGAACCAAGAAATGGAATCTATGCACTTCAATTCTATTTGGGATCTTGAATATAAACCTGATGGGGTCAAATCTATAGGTTGTAAGTAGATCTACAAGAGAAAACGTGGTGTAGATGGAAAAGTGTAAACTTTTAAGGCTAGACTAGTAGCAAAGGGTTATACTTAGGTAGAAGGGGTGGACTATGAGGAAACCTTTTCACTTATTGCTATGGTAAAGTTTATCCGTATTCTACTCTCCATTATCGCATATTATGACTATGAGGTATGGCAAATGGATGTGAAGACAACATTCTTGAATGAGACTTTTGACGAAAACATCTACATGGAGCAACCCAAAGGGTTCATACAACTAGGACTAGAGCAAAAGGTTTGCAAGCTTAAAAGATCCATCTATGGACTGAAACAAACTTCTTGGTCCTGGAATATAAGGTTTGATGAGGCAGTCAAATCTTATGGCTTTGATCAAAATAATGATGAACCTTGTGTCTACAAGAAAATCATTAATAGTTTTGTCGCTTTCCTAGTCTTATATGTAGATGATATCCTACTCATTGGGAATGATGTAGGTTATTTTACTGACATTAAGAAATGGCTAGCTACGCAATTCCAAATGAAAGATTTGGGAGAGGGGCAGTTTGTTCTTGGAATCCAGATTGTCCGGAATCACAAAAACAAAACTCTAACATTGTCTCAAACATCTTATATCGACAAAGTGTTGTCAAGATTTAAGATGCAAGATTCCAAGAAACGTTTATTACCTTTCAGGCATGAAGTTTATCTGTCTAAGGAACAATGTCCTCAGACACCTCAAGAAGTTGAGGATATGAGAGGAATTCCTTACGCAACGTTGTGTACTAGGCCAGACATATGCTTTGCAGTAGGAATGGTCAGTAGATATCAATCTAATCCAGGTTCATAACATTGGACAACGGTTAAGACAATCCTCAAGTATCTTCGGAGAACGAGGAACTACATGCTTGTGTATGGAGCTAAGGATTTGATCCTTACAGGATACACAGATTCTGACTTCCAAACTGACAAAGATTCGAGCAAATCTACGTCGGGGTCAGTTTTCACTCTTAACGGAGGGGTTGTAGTTTGGCGAAGCATCAAGCAGGGATGCATTGCAGATTCAACTATGGAAGTCGAATGTGTAACAGCTTGTGAAGCAACTAAAGAAGCCGTATGGCTAAGGAAATTCATGATGGATTTGGAAATTATTCCAAACATGAGTTTGCCAATCACACTTTATTGTGATAATAGTGGTGTTGTGGCAAATTCAAGAGAACCCCGAAGTCACAAGAGGGGTAAACACATTGAGCGAAAGTATCACCTATTCAGGGAGATAGTGCATCGAGGAGATGCGATCGTCACAAAGATAGCTTCGGAGCACAATACTGCTGACCCATTTACAAAGGCTCTCTCGGCTAAAGTATTTGAGAGTCACCTAGAAGGTCTAGGACTACGTATCTTACCCTAACTAGGGCAAGTGGGAGTATATTGTACAAAGGGTATTCAGTGCCCTAGTTTATTGCATTTATATTACTGTAATGTTCATCATGTACGCCACTAGCTTTAGGAAAAGTGGGAGATTATTGGGATTTATGCGCTACACAAGTGTAGTTTTGTAATAATCATATTTCAATAAATAAAGTTGTTATTTATTATATTCTCGCATATAAATCTAAATCAAATAAACTAAGTTCCAAGGTTATAATGATAGATCTTGAACATTTATGTAGTAGACATAAGTTGGATTGAGTTGTTTAAGTATAACCTAAAAGGTCTATGATATATGCATAGGGTTGGGAATCTTATACTGGTAACACCATGGATGCGACCCACTTTGTATTTGGTACAAATGAGGTAATCCAACTCGTTCATGTAGTAGACATGCAAGTGGGGGTATCCTGTATAATAAGATTATACAAGATCGGACCGCGAGTTATTAACCTACTAGAGTAACACCGTTATCAAGATAGGTATAATAAATCATAGATGACCATTAGTGGCTTGAGTTGAATCCTGAGCAAGCTACGAACTCCTGCTTATGAGGTTTGTCCTTAGACTAGTATGGGTGAGAGTGGCCTATAGTCCACTCAATAAGCTTACCTTCTCAGGGACATAACCTATGTAAGTAGCTGGGAACTTAACTATGCAAGAAGGAATTCACTCATTTCTAAATTAGGGAATCAGATAGGTTGTTCTCTTAAGAACTGAATCCAGGTCTTAACATCGGGGCCTCGCCTTCATACTGGCTTACAAAGGATCAAGTTTATGGTAGAACCATAGACTGATTGTTCATTAGAGGATCAATAGAGCTTAAGGAACAAGATGTATTCACAGGGGTAAAACGGTAATTTGACCCAGCTGTGATTATGAACAACCTGTGAAGGGTCGACTCACAAGTATTGATTATATCAGTGGATACAACATAGTCTACAGTGAGGAGAGTGCAACTATGAGTCTATAGTGGAATGACTTATAGTTAATGAATGTTGATTAATTGAATCAAAGAGTTTGATCGATTAATCTTGTATCATTGGAGCTCATGATATGTAGATCCATTAGGTCCCTCCGTTGGCTAAACATGGAAATAAGAAGGGTTTATAGTTTGGAGTGAGATTGAAATGTTCAATTTCTTGTTTGAAGGGATATGTAAATCATATATGATATAATTGATATAACATATGGTTTAATCCATGAGAAATATATCATAAGAGCACTATAGGGGTAGGATGGTCATTTCCATCCTATTTCTCTATAAATATGTGCATGAGATGCCCATTTGTTAACCTAATTCAATAGGCAACCCTAGTGCTCTTTTGACAAGTGTTTTGTTGGAAAAGTTCCAAAACACTTGTCTTCCTAAAATCCCTCCCAACTCCAAAAGAGGTTTCACCACCTTCACTCTTCTAGAGATACAACGGAAAAGATCTAGCGGATGAATCGAAAACTACTTCGTAGTTTGTGGAGTACGCGAGATCGTTGAGAACGTGAGGATCAAAAGAAGCACGTGTTGTTTTGTCTACAAAGGTACTATACTTGTTGTCCATATGATCTAATATGCATGCTTAATCGTTTTATGTATTTTTGATTTGATCTATGTAATATATTACAAGAACACGCGATTTAAATCGCTTCCACTATGGGATTCAATCCCATCACAGGAGAGAGAGGACAAGTTGGTATGGATTGGTCATTAATAGGGACAAAGGGCGAAGAGTCAGGTTGAGACAGAGGAGAGGTTGAATGGTGTAAATCAGTGGTGAGGTGAGGTGAGAATGGAAGCGAGGAGTTTGGTGTTTGGTTATCAACTGGACAGGGAACGAGAACCTGGATTTTATCCAGAAATCAATATAAACTTTGTGAACTTTTTTATACTCACTACTATTATCCGATTGAAAGTTTTGAATCACACTGTTAAACTGAGTTCTAACTAGTTTGACAAAGTGTTGGAAGGCAGCCAAAGTATCATTTTTCTGTCTTAATGGATACACAAAAACAAATCCATCAAGAAACAACACATAATATTTAAATCCTTCTTGTGATAACTGTGGCGTTGGCCCCCAAAGATCAGAGTGAATCAGTTCAAAACATTTAGATACTCTAGAATCAAACAGAGGAAAAGGTAACACACGTGCTTTTCCAAATTGACAAGAATTGCAGAAATTGACTTCATCATTGCCTTGAACTTGAAGATTACAGTGTTTAAGAACTGATTCTAAAATGCGAGGAGAAGGGTGACCAAGACGTCTATGCCAAAGTTTCTTGGTCAAAACTACATTTGAACTTAAAGATGACATAAATAAACTGTTATAAGATAAGCTCCCAGCTTTCTTATCCTCTCATAAGATGTCAACTGGTTTAATTCGTGCATTCCTTAGACGATATAGACCGTCTCTAAGCTCCCTTTTCAGTAGGATTTTTCCCGTGGCCTTTTCTTTGACAAGACAACAATTTCCATGAAATTCAACAAAGATGTTACTGTATTGAGCTAGTTTTGACACACTAATAAGATTCGTAGCAACATCAGGAACATACCTAATTTCTTTTTTACTTAATTGAGACGTCCTTTCAGTTAAGCAGGAATTTCCAATATGAGTAATAGGAATTTGAGAACCATTACCTATTATCAAGGACTCCATACCTCCATATTCAACAGGATTTGCAATATTTCCATATTCTACAATCACATGATGGGAAGCCTCACTGTCTGCATACGACGAAGGGTCAACAATAGTTTCAGGTGTTGCTGGAAAGTGGAAACATGTTCTTGAAACCGTTTGGTGTAGAGAAAAATGTTGCAGGTGCCTGAAAGTTTGGAGCAGAGGAATTTTGTCCAGGGCATGCTGATAGTTATAATTTCCTCAATTTTGAGTGGATGTAGGGGCAAAGTCTTTGTTGAACCGATTATAACACACCAGAGTCGTGTGCTCAATCTTTCCACATACTTGACAGATTAGTCGATTGTTGAATTTGTTAATCCTCGTCCTCTGCTTCTTCCTCTTGAATTATTATTTCCTCCTCGCTAACCATTAGTAGAATTTGATCGATTATAATTATTGTTGTTGTTGTAGTTATGTTGTTGTTGCATTGGAGGTGAATTTCCTCTGTGTCGTGACAATATTCGCAGTCGCATTGTGCCCAAATGAAACACTTTCTCTGAATGTTTTTAAAATCTAGACGTTTCTCAAACATGAGGAGATCATTTTATGCATCGACCCACGATATATCAAATTTTCCTTAAATTTCCACAACCACTAGATTATACTCTTCATCTAACCCAAGAAGAACCTGTGAAATTAACGAACGAGTGGCTACTAGACTACCCGCATGCCCTACATTATCAACATGAAATTTTATAATACATAAATATTAAGTATTTTCATGTTACCTTTCCGTGTTTGCTGAAAAATTTGGTGTAAATAATCCTCTTTGGCTCTTGATTGAATGCCAAATAAGGTTTGTATCGTATCTCATAGCTCTTTTGTTGTATTGGACCCCATTACTTGTGTCGCAACTTCGGAGGTCATGGAATTATATAGCCAACCAACCAACAGTTGATCAACCATAACCCACGACTCATACAGAGGATTAAGCTCTAAGACAGATTCAACACTTGCGGCTATTTTTTAGCTTGACGATGATGCATCTGATGGATTTTGGATGAAAATCAGTGGGCAGGGTTTAGTTCCGAGGAGATGACTCTCTCCAGTTTATAGCTTCTTAAAATCGGTAGGGCTAAGTTCTTCCAAAGTAAAAAATTCTTACTCTCAAGTTTTAAATGTGAGGAATCCTCTAGTTCATTCAATGTAATCAATACAGTGATAAAACATTCATTATAAAGAAGACGGAACGTGGCCAACAAATAAAAGAATAAAGAATAAATTAATAAAAGGAGAAACATGGAAGCCTGCTATAAAAGGAAGCTAAGGGAATAAAAAGGGGTTAATTATAAGAATAGAGCATATTTGAAAATTTATTGCAAAAATCGAGTATTTTTGAAAACTATTTACAAAAAATATGTTAATTTTTTGTCCTTATTACGATGCGTCACTTGGAAAGACGCATTTTAAAGTGAATACGTCTTTTCAACTCACGCATTCCGTCAAAAGATTGGTCAAACAAGTCCAATGGTCGAAAATTTGAAAAAAATTAAAAATTATTTGGAATGCGTCTCTTCCAAACAAATCAACCAACCACCAGTTGACAACACACTGATCCAGATAAAATCCCCACAATTCCTTTAGTACTTAAAAATAGACCCCAACCACTCGTTTTGTATTTATTCTCCCAACAAACAAAATCTTCTCCCTCTTATTAAATCCCCACTTTAACGTTCCTTTAAATCACCAACCAAATTTTCCTTGATTTTTCACCTTCATTTCTATTCAGAATTCCTTTCCGAAATTTTCTCTCATTTTTTCACTTCTTTTTATTATTCTCCTTCTTTTATGGTGTGTCATTTGTTTTCTTTTATTATTTTCTCATACACCTTCAAAAATCAAAATATTTCATCTCAAATCCTTCTCTCATCGCATTATATTCCATCTCAAATCCTTTTCACTGCATTTTCAACATATTTAGTCTAATTGTCACTCAAAAAGTAAGTTATCTAATTTTTTAAATTATTTAGTCTAATTTTAATTTTTTTGATGATTAATGATGGATTATTCTTATTTATTTTCTTTTATTATTTTCTTATACACCTTCAACCATGTTTTTACGATGAATAAGTTTAAATTTATATTTCTTTTTGCATTTGTGTATCCAAATTTCTAAATTTACATTCATAAATAACATCTTCTCTACATAAATATAAACAAATGAATAAAAAGTAATATTAAATATTATATTAAAATATTTTTGTATAAAACTCTACCAGCTCTAAAATTTTGCTATATTTAAAAAGAATGTGAAAAATACCTAAATGATTAAATGTTATATTTAAAATAAAGATGAGAAACTCAATAATTAAGGTATAATTATATGTTTTAGTGATTTTTGAAAGAATGATTGTTAAATGATTTAGGAATGACTATATAAAGTAAATAGATAATAAATATGATTTGATATTTAGTTAGGATTTAGTTAGTGGTTAATGTTGAGAAATAATGATGATTTGATGGGTATTAATAATTTTGTAGTTAATGATTTTTTTTTTAATTAAGTGGTTTTTTGATTAGCGTAATTTGGTTATCGTCGAATCGCGCCCTTCAAAAGACGCATTCTAACCAAAATTCAAACCCATTTGAATGCGCCACTTTGAAAGACGTGTTCTTATTTAAACACGCCTCTCGAAGAGACGCATCCCAATAAAGACAAAAAATCACCCTATTCATATAAATAGTTTTAAAGGAGCATGTTTCTTGAAAATAGTTTTAAAAAATACCCTATTCCAGCATTTAGCCCAATAAAAAGATCCCTAACAGAGGTCGTTAATACGAACATTCTAGAATTGTTATCTTCACTTTGGGTCGTTTGCTTTGTAATACAGATAAGCCTTTTGGGCTTCAGTAGGTACTACTTAGGCTTGATCTACACTCTGATTCTTCACTTTTCTTGTTTCGACTCTCTTCCTCAATAATGCTAATACTTAAATCTCATGATTCTGTAAGTTTTCAAATATACTCTCTACACAATCTCCTTTCATGTCACACATGGGAGAAATAAGAAGGGCATGTTTGGATTAACTTTTGATTGGAGTGTTTTTCAAAAATGCATTTTTCTTGTAAGCATTTAAAAAAAAAAACGTTTAAAATTAAAACACTCTTTTGGTTACATTATCTCAAAAGTATTTTTTATAAAAAGTTTGTTTGGTTTGTTCTACACTCAAAATGTTTCTATTAATGTAAAATTACTATCGAGGACGACTATTAATATTATGAGCTAATAAGTTCACATTTATATTTTCGAAAAAATATTTGTATTTAAAACACACATATGTATGACCGGCCAGTGGAGAAACTGGAGGTGGTCTGCAGTAGAGGTTGCCAACATTGTCGTCGGTAGTTGATGCTTATGTTATTGTCAACGGTTGGTGTCAGGGCAGTTGTCGATAGTGGTGACAGTGAGTGGCAATGATCGTCGGTGAGTGGGATAGTATGAGGGTATTTTAGTCATTTTGATATCTCTTGAAAATTTGGGAGAGATTCCAAGTTAAACACTTAAAAGTATTTTTTTTCTAAACTTTCCTTTCAAGTGTTTGTTTCAAAATAGCTTAATTCTCAAATTCATTTTTTTAAAAATCATTTTGAGTGGTTGCTAAATACTATTAATCTTGTTAAAATGACTTTTTTTAAAAAAAAAATTAAACACTTAAAAGTTAATCCAAATGATTCCAGAGACAATGACGGCTTTTACTTGGTCATTACAAATATAGTTCTAAAATTTTAGATTTGTATCTATTTGATCTCTAAATCTTAAAATTGTCTAATAGATCCCTAATTTTTAATTATGTATTCATCGTTAAATGCTAGAAAATGTCTAATTTAATAATTTAAACTTTCAATTTTGTGTCTAATAGGCCTTTGACCTATTTGACTTTTTTTAAAAATTTTACGGGCTTACTAGACATAAAATTGAAAATTTATATTTTCTAGACATGAAATTGAAAGTTTATAGTTCCATTAGACATAAAATTCAATATTATTTATAATAAATTACTTAGTATTTTTAAAAAATATGAATATGACCTATTGAAACAAAATTGAAAGTTTAAAAATATACTAGACATTTTTTTAATTAACAGACCTATTTAATACTTTAAAAGATTAAAAATCTAATAGACACGATTCCTTAACTTATAATTCAATCCTAAAAATATTTATTCAAATGATTACAAAAAAGAAAGAGAAAGCATTGTTGATGCTCAGCTCTACAAGCAAAAGCCACTGTTCTTTTTTTTTTTTTTTTTATTTTTTCTCCCTTTCTAAACTATAAAAATATCTCCAAATTGCAGGAATCCACTCAAATTATATGTTCATCTCTACCAGCATAATTTGAAGACGTACTAAATAAATCTATAATTTGAAAAATATCTAAATCTAACCTATCGAAAATGAAGAATGTGTAAATTAGTTTAAATTTATAAAAATTTCTTGAGACCAAAATACCTCTACTGTTAATATTTAGTAGTTGTACCGAATCATTAATAAACAAGAGTGAATCATGGAATAAAATGGGCAAATAAAAACATTTTCTACTCTTTAACTAACTAAATAAAAGCCTACAAAAAAAAATTCTAACAGAAGAGAGAAAGAAATTGTGGTTAACCAAAATATAAAAATAGAAGATTCTAAGGGGAGAGAGAAATATTAATTAACCAAATGTAACAAACTTGAAGAAAATAAAAACTATTAAGTTAACATTATTTTTTGAAAAACTAATGCGTAGGTTAATGAATGAACAAAATGATTTAAATGACTAGCTATGAATTTATCGTATATTAATGTCTAAAAATAACTAAATTTAAATAATGCGAAAAACATGACTTCAGACTTTCTCATGTCCTTCGTAACTCGTCTTGTCAATCGTCTTATGCCTTTGCCTTTACACGAACATATTTTTTTTAAAAGAAAAAATGAATATTATAAAATAATACTTACTGACCTTGCTACCGAGGTTTTGGATATGCATACACATGCAATCATGACTTTAAACACTTTCATGTGTGAGACCTAAACTTGCTCTAAAACTATCATGACTATTCTCTTTCAGTTTTTAGTGGTCAATTAAGTTCTTCCAAGAGTATGTTGATTCGAGTCTGAAGACTCCTAAATCATGTCGGTGCCATATGGAGTGCTCTCAAACCCCGGGAGCATGTTGGGTCCGAATATCACTACGTCCTATGGAGTCCTCTCAAAACCCATATAATCTTATGGAGAATTATTCCCACAACCTTCATAAACTTATCATGTTCATACAAACATGCATGGAGTCCCATTATTCTTTCATAAACGATGATGCACATATCATGGAAAAAAAGCAAATCATACATCATGGCATATCTTCATAACATTTATGCTCAAAACAATTCAGTGCAGAACAATTTTTAAGAATATTAAAACATAAAAAAAATCACTAAGTCATTAGCATAATACTAAAAGCTCGTTATTAAAAAAAAAAGGTAATGGCTGACTTTTATAAAGTTTTAATCTCATTTTAAAAGTTCGCGCGTGAGATCTGTTACCTTAGCCTTCGTTCCAAATTCCCAAAATCAAGTTTCTAATCTGTGTTCTTTTCAAACCTTGGTCTTAAATCTGAATCAATTAGAAGCCAAGAACTTCCTCGAACTTGTAATTACGGTGGCCCATACTCAAAAGTTTAACCTTAGTACAATATGAAAATTTTCAATTTAGTTTAACCATAAGCGAGACATTAGAGAAATTGTACATCAAATAATTCAATTTACTACTAACAGAGTCCAACTCAAGCTCCGAAGTTGAAATTGGTGAAGCTCATAAAATTTAGGCGAGTGGCGACGCGTGGCCGGACGACGACAGCGCGTGGAGCTCGTTTTTGGAATCCCCGATGGTCGTTCTACGCGAAACCAATTTCTAGGTGACGAAAATTAATCGCATCTTGTCAAAAAAACTCAAACCAAGAGTGCACAAATCGACGACCTCAAGGCAGCTTGATCGAGCAACCAGTAGATCTAGACAGCGAACAAGAGACGGGCAGCTCGAGGGTGAAGGCTGGACGAACAGCGCCGATGGCGCGACTTGCAGTTTCGGTAGTACAGTAGCTTACACGACGCGACAACTCGTGCTGTGTGGGTAGTCAGTGGTGGCGAGTCACTGAACGAAGGTCCCTCTCCCATGGAAGCTTATTCGTGAAGCTTGAGGAAGAAGATGATGGAGGAGATGTCGGCTGAAAGAAAGTGGTAAGGAAAAAGAAGAGAAGACCTCAAGATTCGTGCCTTAATAAGACAAAATATCTCCCATCAACCCTAATTCACTTGCGTTTCCCAAAATACACCCTCACTTTCTTTAAATCTACAACAATTCTCATAAGTTTAATTTACTACTTTGCCCCTCTCTTATCTATTAAACCACAATAATACCCCCATAACTCAGAGTCTAAATATTGCTTATGACTCAAGCATTCAATTTAAACTTTCATCTCAAATCAAATTACAAAAGTGTCATTAGTTCACTCTCTTCAATAAAAAAAAAAACAACCCAACATTCAAATTTCAAATCCAACATTTTTCAGTGGATTTTAAATAAAACAAAAAACATTAATAGTTACTTGAAATCCTTGGGCATTACAATCTTCCCTCCTTAAAAACTTTCATCTCTGAAAGTTCTTATTCTTGAAATAGCTCGGGGTATTTGGCGTGCATTTCTTCCACTTGCTTCCATGTAGTGTTCTCTGTCTAGTGGTGTTGTGACAACACTTTAACTATACTGATTTCTCGATTACGAAAGGCCTTCTAGTCTCTTGCAAGAATTTGCACAGATCTTTCCTCACAACTCAAGTCTTCATTCAACTATAAGGGCTTGTAATCAATTACTTGTGAGGGGTCCGACACATACTGTCTTAGCATAGGGACATGGAACACATCGTGAACTACAGAAGGATGACGATAACGTCAATCTATAAGCCTTAGGGCTAATTCGCTCTAGAATTTCAAATAGTCCTATAAATCGTGGAAAAAACTTTCCTTTTTGGTCAAATCTCAAAACTCTCTTCAAAGTGTATAAGTTCTTAACATTACTTTCAAGGCATGACTCAATCAATCTATCAGGACATCGATTTAATAGCCTTATCACCTTTTTCCTAGAGATGTGATTTCATTAAGGATAAAGTTAGCAACCTTGTTAGGCGTTTCAAGGTTATAGTCTCATATAATTTCCTCCAACTTGTACTTATACCGTAACATAAAGTTGGAATTAGTAGTGACGTTCCTCATATTAATTCCAAAGGCTCTTGTGCATAAATGACCCTGTAAAAGTCAAACTACTCAAGTATCTAAAACTCAAATATTTAATCCCTTTATGCTCAAAACCAAAACTCTGGTTTTACTTTTTTACTTCATGCTTTATGAAGGTCATTTACTTTATGGTGCCACTTTTAAAACTTCATACATAACCTATCCTCAATAACATCTTAGTTGTCTTTATTCACATTACTCATCATGGATAAGATCTAAATGTTTTGAAGTACCTTGAAAAATTAACCTCGAATTCAAAACCACCCTTATTTTTCATTTAAACCTCAAGCCCTTTTTCCAAACTACTTTGGTTTTCTCTATCATGTATCGAATAGAATGAACCTTTTAAAGAAGGTTCTTCGTAATACAACTTATACTCTATTGGTAACCTTTCCTCTACCTTTGGCGCGACATAGTAGTCATACATATCACCCCTTCTTAAAAAAATCATCCAAGAGACAACAATTTCGATATCAAGTGGCCCTTCGAAGACAAACTTTAGTCTTTTAAAAACTCATTTTCTCTTTACCTTTCAACTCTCTAAATATCATGTCCAAGTATTCACTTGAATGTGAAGGAACTTTCTTTAACACTAACAAAGTTAGGTTTCTCAGAATAACATATACTACACCTCATAACTTTTTCATCCCTTTGGTCATGACATACATAAAAAAAACGAATACTTTACTTAGCACGTCCAAACTTTGAACTTTTCAAGAAATCATAGCATTCATCTTTCAAGGTTTTACTCAAGGAACTTAGTTTCTTAATGTCCTATGAAAGGCGTTTGCCTCTTAATGTCTACTCTTCCCTCCTTTGTCCAAACCGACTCTTTCAATAACACACAAGTGAGTGTCTCATCTTGATAAATCTTCTCTTAAGTATTAACATTCTTAACTTAGCCAGTTTCTTTCTATCATCAAACATTAGGGATCACACATTCGTTTTTCCTCAGCTTAGAAATGCATCATGCTCATATCATATATACATATAACCCTACATATAAATAAAAATACTTTTTTTCACGAATAAAACGAAACTTTATTTCGAAGGCATACCTAACGATTGAGAATTGTTACTTAGCCATGGGCTACTTATTGACACTGATACCAACTGTAATGCCCCCTAACTCTAAGACTCACTTTAAGGGACATTATTGCACATGCATGCACTTTCAGTCCATAAAACATTTCAGAAAAGAAAGAAACTCATTTACATAACACAAAACATCTTTATTAGAATCCCAAAACAGTGAAAAAACTTAAAATGTAAAGGATTTAAAGTCTGACCTTGATTAAAATAAAAGTACTACATAAGCGGAATAAAACATTTAATGTCTAAAAATAACTAAATTTAAATAATGTGGAAAACCTGACTTCAATCTTTCCCATGACCTTCTTAACTCATCTCGTCACTCGCCTTGTATGCCTTTGTTTATACCTGAAAACATTTTTTTAAAAGAAAGAATGAGTATTATAAAATAATACTCAGTAAATGACCTCACTACCGAGGTTTTGGATATGCATACACATGTAATCATGACTTTAAAAACTTTCATGTGTGAGGCTCAAACTTCCTCTAAAACTATCATGACTATTCTCTTCAGCTTTTAGTGGTCAATTAAGTTCTCCCGAGAGTATGATGAGACCGAAGACTCTTATCATATGGAGTCCTCCCAAATCCCAAGAGCATGTTGTGTCCGAAGACTCTTAAATCATGTCGAGTCCGAAAACTCCTATGCCATATGGAGTCCTCTCAAACCCCGGGAGCATGCTAGGTCTGAAGACCACTACGTCCTATGGAGTTCTCTCAAAACCCCTATAATCTTATGGAGAATAATTCCCATAGCCTTCATAAACTTGATCATGTACATACAAACATGCATGGGGTCTCATTTTTCTTTCATAAACGATGATGCACATATCATGGAAAAACAGTAAATCATACATCATGAAATATCTTTCATAACATTTATGCTCAAAACAATTAAGTGCATAACAATTTTGAAGAATATTAAAACATAAAAAAATCACTAAGTCATTAGCATAATACAAAAAGCTCGTTATAAAAAAAAAACGGTCATGGTTGACTTTTATAAACTTTTAATCCCATTTAAAAAATTCGACATGAGATCCCTTATTGATCGGTTTGTCGAAACCCTCCAAAATATTTACTGGTTTTCTAGATCTAAAAATAGTGGACCAAGTCGAATCCAAAGGGAATCAATTAAATTAATGTCTTAAAATTAAAAATAATAATGATAACAAAATAAGTGGGGTTGAATTGTCAAACAAAAAATGAAATTAAACAATAAATAAAAAAATAAAAGATAATTTTATGCAACTTCCAATTCAAGGATGTAAATTTCATCAAATTGTAATCTTGATCATAGGCTTAAAAAGAAAAAAGAAATCAATTTCAATTTTGTTAATTCAAGAACTCAGTTAATTTACTCGGAAAAGCCGCAATAAATATAAACTCTCCTAATTTAATTGATTTTAACCTAGCATCAAAACCAAAACTTATAACTTAATCAATTGGGTACGATTCCATATTGATTAAATAATAGCATTAAAAGCAATGAGAGGACTAAACCGAAATTAACTAATTGAGGTAACTACCAAGTTAATTAATTTTGTTTCTTTGTTTCCCTAGAGTTTATTATGCAAGCTATGTAAAATGGAAAAGCCATTAATTACACACACATAAGCCATCCTCTTGCTACATTTTTTTTTCAATCATCTGTGACAATTACGGATCACAAAATCGTGGATAGCAATAAATTGATTGAATCTAAATTAAGGCGTCAATTTAATTTGTAACGATCAATCATAAAATTAAAATAAGAAACAAAGAATTCTTAAATTAGAAACGAAATTCCAATTAGGTCTAAAGCCTCACAAAATTACAATTGGAAATGAAATAACCCTTGAATCAGAAATTAAAACTTAGGCACGCATGGTGGAAAAGCAAGAATAATTGTAAAGGAGAGAAAACATAAAATAAAAAGGCTAAAAACAAAAAACTAGAAGACTCTCTAAACTTTTGTTTTCGTAGAGAATACTAAAACTCTTCACTCCTTTACTCAATGCATTGCCCTCATTTTATACTTGAAAATGACAAGAAATAGGTCCCTTATATGTGTCATTTCTTGTTCCACAATGTGTGTCAAACCACAAGACAATTTCTCCCTTGCATTTCTCATGGAAACTCCACAAGCCACCTACACAAGGAAGAAAAAAAAAACAAAAGAAAAAATTAGATAATAAGCTTTTTTTTTTTTCCTTTTCATTCTTTTTATGTTTTTTTATAGTTTTAATTTTTTTTTATTTTCAATTCTCTCATTTTTTTGTTTTCTAATTTTTTTTAATTTTTATTTCAATTTACAAATTTAAACTAAAGTATGCTTTTTAGACTAGTTCCACTAAAAAAATGATAATTTGTCACCAAAACTAAATTGGACACAATTTCAACAATTAAACATATTATTCACTTAGAATGTAAGGAAATTAGATATAATAAATATAATTAATTTCTACTCATCACTTACCTTAGCCTTCGTTCCAAATTCCCAAAATCAAGTTCCTAATCTACGTTCCTTTCAAACCTTGGTCCTAAATCTAAATCAATTCGAAACTAAGAACTTCTTCGAACTTGTAATTACGGTGGCCCATACTCCAAAGGTCAACCCTGCTGCCAAAGGCTCCTTAGTATAATATGAAAATTTCAATTTAGTTTAACCATATGCGAGACATTAGAGAAATTGTATATCAAATAATCTAATTTACCACTAACGGGGTCCAACTCAAGCTCGGGAGTTGAAATTGGTGAAGTTCATAAAATTTTGGTGAGGGGGTGGCCAGATGGCGACAACGCGTGGAGCTCATTTTCGGAATCTTCGTTGGTCGATCTTCTCATAACTGATTCCTATGTGACGAAAACCGATCGAAATCTTGTCAAAAAACTCAAACCAAGAGCACACAAATCAACGACCTCAATACAGCTTGATCGAGTGATCAGTAGATCTGGATGACGAGTAAGAGACGGGTGGCTCAAGGGTGAAGGTTAGACGAACGGCGACGATGGCGTGGCTAGAAGCTTCGGCAGTGCAGTAGCTTATGCGATGTGGCAACTCGTGCGGTGTGGGTAGCCAATGTCGACGAGTCATTGAACGAAGGTCCCTCTCTTATGGAAGCCTTTTCGTGAAGCTTGAGGAAGAAGATGATGGAGGGGTTGTCAACTGAACGAAAGAGGTAAGGAAGAAGAAGAGAAGACCTCGAGATTCGTGTCTTAATACTACAAAATATCTCCCATCAACCCTAATTCACTTTCTTTTCCCAAAATACGCCTGTTGCATAATATTATATTGCAATACTGCAAGTGTACAAGTCAAGTTTTAGTATAGTGATTTAAAGTTACATGTATCATCCACAAGAATGGATTTCTAGATTAATTAATTACCAAGATACTAATTCTCAATTTTAGCTAAAGTAACAAAACATGGATAATGGTGAAAATCAAAGATAAAACAATAAACAATTAATTGGAGACAAGAATGTGATAGATTTGGAGGAAATTGACTTCATAAGTTAATAACTTAATCAACACATGCAATGAACTAATGTGATGAATTTTAAAAAAATAAGTAAAATACTCAAGAAAGTCTCTCGATCCTTAATGAGCCTCGCACACACAATAAATTCTATAGTTTCCATATAAAATCTAAGCATGCACGACATTAAGCAACTTCTTTGTGAATTTCCCTAAGACTTCTAGGTCATTCTCATGCCAGACTTCTAAGAGTTTTGACAACTTTGCTCTAATCTAAACTTTTTCTCTCGAGTCCACTTAAACCAACACAATCAAAGAATTGAAGAACGAATTGCCAAAAATAAATAACAAAACATAATTCAATACATAAGCAAATAAGTCTTAACATGTAAATCAAATCCTAACTACAACTTCTAGCCACTCTAAATAACAATAAAAACCAAACTAAAAGAGTAGAAAACATCTTAAAACGGTGCTACAATCTGAAAGAAAAATAAATTAAACTTATGTGTCAATGTCGGTCCCTCGTCTCTAAGCTCTCGTCACGATCTCGAAACTCCACGAATGCTTTGGCTCCCAAGGAATGCTCTCTATTCTCTTCTCACAGAATGTATTTAGAAATTAGGGTGTATTCTCTATCAATTTCCACTACGTTTGCCAGAAGAGAAAGTGTTGTATTTATAGAGTCTATTGGCACAGCGTTGCAACGCTGTGCCCTTATGCAACAACAAATATGAAAAGTTTCGACAGCGTTGCAACGCTAGGGAAAGCGTTGCAACGCTGCTACCTTAACGTGCGCCTCTTCTCTCGAACTGGCGTTGCAATGCTCGAAAGTAGCGTTGCAACGCCCTTGTCATGGTCATTCATGTTGGGGTTTGTGCCCTAAAACTCGTAGTTTGTAAATATGTTCTAATTAATGTAATAAAGTGTTATTATTTCAATAAAGAGTTATTATTCGTTATCTACGAGTTTGCCTTTATTTAAACCCTAAATCCAATAAACTAAACATCCAAGGCTGTTAAATGTATCTTTAACTGAATGTAGTGTACATATAGAGGATCTCGGTTCGAGACACAACCTAAAGGGTCTATAGTTAGGGGATAAGGTTTGGGTACCTTACCCTGGTAAAACTATGGATGTGACCCACTTTGTATTTGATACAAACACTGTGATCCTAACGTGTTCGTGTAGATGACATGTGAGTGGGGATATCCTATGTAATTAGATTACATAAGACCGGACCACGAAATAGTAACCTCTAGCTGTAACTCCGTTGACTAGTTAGGTTTCTATTTCACTAGGATGACCGAGGCAACTTGATCTCAATCCTGAGCAGGTTACGAACTCCTGTTTGCGATGGATTGTCCTTTGACTACTATGGGTGAGACTGGCCAGATTCGCCGACTCAATATGCCTACCTTCTTGGAGACAAGACCGAGTGAGCAGCTGGAAACTTAACTTAGCAAGATGGAATTCACTCCTTCCCACCTACTAGGGTAAGTAGAGGAATGTTCCTTTAAGTGGTATCTCCAGGACTTGAACAAAGGGCCCGACCCTCTCATTGGCCCGAGAGAGACTCTGTTTCTTGGTAGGACCACAAACAAATTGTTCATTAGAGGAGCACTGGTACTTAAGGCACAAGATGTAACCTAGGGGTAAAATGGTAATTTGACCCAGCTGGTGTTACGAACATTCGTGAAGGATTGACTTGCTGTTATTGGTCAATATCCATGGACAAAGAAATATATCTGTAGTGAGAAGAGTGCAGCTGCGGGACTTTAGTGGAGTGTTCCTGCAGTTAACGAATGTTGATTGGGAGGTTAATGAGATTAACCGAGCAATCTCGCATCGTTGGAGCTTCTGATCTGTAGGTCCATTAGGTTCATCTTCTAGCTCGTAAAGGGTTCTTAGATCATTTGAATTTGAAATGTTCAAATTCATAAGGGAATAAACTTAATATATATTGATATGATATAATATATAGTTTTGGAACTATATATTTTAAATTTAATGTGAATAGGATTCCTATTAAATTACATGAGAGAATTAAATATTTGAAAGAGTTCAAATATTAAATTCAAATGTGAATATGATTCATATTTGTAAACTATAGGTTAAATCCTAATGTGCATGAGATGTACATTAAACTATAGGTTAAAGGGTAAAATGACTAAATATGATTTAATCATTTAATTAATATTATAATTGAATTAAATGTGATTTAATTTAATGTAATTAATTAACATTTTGATTAATTAATATAATATTAATTAGGAACGTGTCAGGAGGACACGTTCCCACTACTCCCCAACTCCCGATAGGGAGTGAGTTGTTATCCAGTGAAGTCCTTCTCCTGGTGAGAAGGGCAGTAGTATTCGATGGATTCATTCGATTAGATTGAACATAGAAGAAATCCCCCCTCTCTCTCTTTCTCTCCATTCAATTTCCAAATCAATCTTCCAATTGTTGGAACTCCTTCCCACAAAGGAGAGGTCTAAGTAGAACTCAGAGAATAGGAGGTTCTCTTTTTGGTGGTGTTATGTTGTAAAAGCAGAGAAGCAGAGAAGTTCCTGAGTTGATGTAAAGCTTGGAGCAAGGAGTTGCTGAGGAAATTCTACAAAGGTATTTTTTCTTCCTTTTAGTTTAATTGTTAAACTAAGCATGTTTGCATGTATGTCTCCTTGCCTAATTAGATTAGATAAACATGTTTGTTCTGTTTTTTTGTCAATGTACAATTTTTGTTTTTAACTAAAACAATCAAGCAATTACGATTCCAAACTCGTTTCCGCTGCTCAAGGGGATTAGATCTCCATCAATTCATACTTGTCTTCTTATCGAGATAGCGTTGCGACGCTGCAAGGTAGCGTTGAACGCCATCACCTCGGGTCTTCTAGCTTGGATTGGTCCTTTTAGTTCCAATTGATATTATTTTAGCTCCAAAAAGCCTTGATTTGATCCCGAGTGATCCATAATGTCTCCAAATGTTTTGTTTAGGCTCTTAACCTGAAATTCAATGATTAAAATGCATAAAAGCCCTGAAATCATCATAAAACTAGTAATAAATAAGCTTAAGGATAACACATTTTGTGTGCTATCAAACATCCCTAAACTTAAACTTTTGCTAGTACCGAACAAAAATAGAATTAAACATAAGATTGTTCTTACACATATATCTGACTCAAGCCTCAAAGATTTAAAGTAGAATTTTGGCGATTACAGAAACAATCAAGCATGATATTTCAACAAGCAATTTAAAATTCTCCCTAAGATTTCGTACGTGTGTGTAATTAACCTATGTTCCCTTCATCTTTACTAAACCCGGATCAACTTTATTAGGCTCTGCATTCAACTTCCCCCTACACTGGTCATAATTACTAATCCTTGAGTCTCCCACATTCAAGAAATAAACAAGTTTACTTAGTACTTAATCATTTTTTTTTGGCGCAAAGATACTAGCTTTCACACATCCACTACAGGGACCCCTTACCCAGAGCACTCGCTCAATTAGTGACCTAACTAATCATAGTGAAGGTAGCTCTTTTTTTCCTCACGATTTTCTTTAATATACCAACACAATAACATTAACAAAACAAACAAACTAAAACAAATAGTTTACAGATCAATGCATTTCATATTGTCATTCATCCTATCCTGCAGTTTAACTCTCAAATCAGATCTTAGACCTATCGAGGTGACATCAAACTTCTAAACCTAATAACTTTATTCTAAGCATTTCAAAACCACAGAAACACAGGTTATGTGCTTAATAGTGCAGGAAAAACTCAAGAAAAAATTTAAATTAACTCAAATTCATATCATGCCCTCAAATTTCAACAGAATTACAAAAATTTTCAATTAAATCTCATCCTAGGCTATCTTAATCATATTTATGCATAAGATCAACCAACAATTCAACATACACTCAGGACAGTCACAACAGATAAACACAACTTCCCACCCCTAAACTTAAACTAGACATTGTCCCCAATATTTGCAAACATAAGCTCAAAGCAAGTATAAAGGTAAGAGTGAACAATACTGTCCTGAGTCATGGAGATCATCATTTTTTTTAGATTCCTTGGATAGCCAGGATACGTGTGCTGAAGTTCCATAGAACGGGAGCATTGGTTTGAACGAGTGATAACATCAACAGTAACCTAGCAAAACAAACAAACTAGTAAGTAAACTAAGAACTGTCAAACAACCAAAACAAACTCTAAACAGAAATAATAAACATGTAAAGCTTGGGTTGCCTCCCAAAAAGTATTTTCTTTAACGTCTTTAGCTAGACTGGACCCATGGTTGTCATCAAGGCACGTAATATTGCTCATATTTTTTTGGGCCCTTCTTGCTTGAGTCAATCTAGCCTTCTAAGTCTAAAAGGCTCTCTTGTTTTTCTTGAGCACCTGAAAGAAAATTATTTTTGGTATTTTTGTTTAATGAAATAAAAGAATAACAATCAAAACAAGACTCATGAGTATAGGACAAATGGTTATCAATATTAAAGCAAATTTCTTGAGATAAAAGGGAAAGAGACTTTTCAGTCTCGAACTCTATCACCTGAATTTCCTCCGTGGAAGTGATTGTATTTGTTGGGATTTGTGCCCTAAAACTCGTAGTTTGTAATTATGTTCTAATTAATGTAATAAAGTGTTATTATTTCAATAAAGTGTTATTATTCGTTATCTACGAGTTTGCCTTTATTTAAACCCTAAATCCAATTAACTAAACATCCAAGGCTATTAAATGAATCTTTAACTGAATGTAGTGTACATAAAAAGGATCTCGGTTCGAGATACAACCTAAAGGGTCTATAGTTAGAAGATAAGGTTTGGGTACCTTACCCTGGTTAAACTATGGATGTGGCCCACTTTGTATTTGATGCAAACACAGTGATCCTAACGTGTTCGTGTAGATAACATGTGAGTGGGGATATCCAATGTAATGAGATTACATAAGACCGGGCCACAAAATAGTAATCTCTAGCTGTAACTCCGTTGACTAGTTAAGTTTCTATTTCACTAGGATAACCTAGGCAACTTGATCTCAATCCTGAGCAGGTTACGAACTCCTGTTCGCGAGGGATTGTCCTTTGTCTAGTATGGGTGAGAGTGACCAGATTCGCTGACTCAATATGCCTACCTTCTTGGGGACAAGACCGAGTGAGCGACTGGGAACTTAACTTAGCAAGATGGAATTCACTCCTTCCCGCCTAGTAGGGTAAGTAGAGGAATGTTCCCTTAAGTGGTGTCTCCGGGACTTGAACAAAGGGCCCGATCCTCTCATTGGCCCGAGAGGGACTCTGTTTGTTGGTAGGACCACAAACAAATTGTTCATTAGAGGAGCATTGGTACATAAGGCACAAGATGTAACCTAGGGGTAAAATGGTAATTTGACCCAGCTGGTGTTACGAACATTCGTGAAGGATTGACTTGCTGTTATTGGTCAATATCCATGAACACAAAAATATATCTGCAGTGAGAAGAGTGCAGCTGTTGGACTTTAGTGGAGTGTTCCCGCAGTTAACGAATGTTGATTGGGAGGTTAATGAGATTAACCAAGCAATCTCGTATCGATGGAGCTTCTGATTTGTAGGTCCATTAGGTCCACCTTCTAGCTCGTAAAGGGTTCTTAGATCATTTTAATTTGAAATGTTCAAATTCATTAAGGAATATATTTAATGTATTTAGATACGATATAATATATAGTTTTGGAACTATATATTATAAATTTAATGTGAATGTGATTCATATTAAATTATATGAGAGAATTGAATATTTGAAAGAGTTCAAATATTATATTAATGTGAATGTGATTCACATTTGAAAACTATAGGTTAAAATTTAATGTGCACTGGATGTACATTAAAACTATAGGTTAAAGGGGTGATATGATTACATGAGATTTAATCCAAATTAAATATATGATATTTAATTTGTATTATTTAAATTAATAATTAAATTAAATTAAATTATTATTTAATTATTATTATTATTATTATTATTTTAATAATAAAATAAGGGAACGTGTCTTCCAGACACGTTCCCACTATCCCCTTCCTTCTTCCTATCGATAGCTTAACAGGGAGAAGGGGTGTGAATTGATCGATTGATCATTTTCAATTGACAGAAGAATTCTCTCTCTCTCAATCTCTAGAATTCCCAAAAACCTTCCAAGAGTTGGAATCCTTCCCACAAAGGATTTTGTTCTAAGCATTCAGAGAATAGAAGGTTTACTTTATTGGTGGTGTTCTTTAAATACAGAGAAACTAAAGCTTCTTGTGTTGCTATACTTATTGGAGCAAGGAGTTGCTGCTGAGGAAAACTACAAAGGTAATTCCTCTTTCTTTATTCGTTTAATTGTTAAACTTGTAGTATGTTTGTATGCAATTAATCCATGCCTAATTAGATTAGAGTTAATTTTATGCTTGTTATGTATTTTTTGTCAATGTATCGATTTTTGTTTCAATTAAAACAATCAAGCAATTACGATTCCAAACACGTTTCCGCTGCTCAAGGAGATCAGATCTCCATCAGTATTACCATTGTCTACCTCACAAACCTGTTTCTGGTGTGTTTCAGTCTCCTCCAACTCATCCTCACTACCATATGAATAAGTCCTCCTAGGTTGCTCCTCTTCAGTGGTAAGAATAAGAAATTGTTCTTGTAAAGCCTTAAGGGATTTTGCCAGTTGATTAAGATAATGAGTTCTTTCCTAGATTATTTCCCACAGTTCTACCACTTTAGCTTCTAACCTATCTAACCTTTCTAATTCATCATGAACCAAATTTTTAATCTTCAACTCTAACGTATATTCCATTAATAAATCCACAAGAGAAGAGTTTTCTATAGGTCGGTCAGGATATGAGAAATTTTGGTTCCAAGTGCCTAAATGATTATCATCAAAAGAATTTTCATCAATCATAGAGTCAAAATGGTAAGGATTAGACAAATGGTATCCAGAAAAATCATGATGCACATACCTAGGGTCTTGGGAAGGACAATACATTGGTGGAGAATCAAAATCATGCAAAGTTATACTTTTCTCAATAATTCAAATTAAGACTTTTACATAGAAATCAACACAACCAAAACAGGGGACAAAGACTCGAAAACACACAAAACTAAATTAAGACAAATAAGGAAACAAACAACAAACACACAAAGACACAAACAAACTTTAGTCTAAAATCTTGAATTTTTTCCTAATATTTATTTATCTAAATAATCGCAATTCCCCAGCTACAACGCTAAAAACTTGTTGCGTAATATTATATTGCAATACCACAAGTGTACGGGTCATGTTTTAGTATAATGATTTAAAGTTCAAAGTATCATCCACAGGAATGGTTTTCTAGATTAATTAATTACCAAGATACTAATTCTCAATTTTAGCTAAAGTAACAAAACATGGATAGATGGTGAAAATCAAAGATAAAACAATAAACAATTAATTGTAGAAATGAATATGATAGATTTGAAGGAAATTGACTTCACAAGTTAATAACTTAATCAACACATGCAATTAGTAAGCCTCGCACACACAATAAATTAGACAAGAAAGTCTCTCGATGCTTAGTAAGCCTTGCACACACAATAAATTATATAGTTTCCATATAAAATCTAAGCATGCACGACATTAAGCAACTTTTTTATGAGTTTCCCTTAGACTTCTAGGTCATTCTCATGCCAAACTTGTAATGCCCTAGCTTTTCCTAATTATAATTCCTAGAGACACTACTAAACATGCATGCATTTTTTTAGGCCAAAAACACATAAAACAATCTTTAAACAGGCAAAATATCAAAATATCTTTAGGGATCCCGAAAGAAAGCGTCAAAACATTGGAAATAACATTTTAAACTTGGCCAACTCAAAATTCTGGAAACAAAATTTAAACTTCGAAGTCCTTTTAACGTCAACATCAGTTATGAAGGAAAAATGCGGAAATCATGACTTTCCCCATGGTTTTGACAACGCGCCTCCATCACTCGCCCCGTACGTCCTTGGCCTTACCTGAAAAACATTTTAAAATAAAAGGGTGAGTATTGTAATACAATACCCAGTAAGTGACCCCGCTACCGAGGTTTTGGGACATGCACACACATACAATCATGACTTTTAAACTTGGCCAAAAATATTCATATGTGGGACCTAGGACTTTCTCATATCAATCGTGACTGGCAGGTATGACTTCCTCCTAATTTAAGTGGCTAATTGGTCGCCCTGAGTCATTTCGTTTTGAGTCCCTCACAGACCCCTATAAGAATTTGAGTCCCTCACACACTCTCGTAAGAATGGAGTCCTCACAGCACCCTATAAGAATTGAGTCCCTCACAGCACTTATAAGCTTGACCCATGGGTCTCTAATGCACGTTTGACCATGCATACAATGAACTCAGGAGACCAATTTCCACATTCTGATTCAAATCATTTCATGACATACATAACATGCATGAGGTCCCATCATCTATCGTGACTATAATGCACATATCATGAAACAGTGATACTGATATGCAAATCATAACTTTTCACAACATATTGGAGATAATACTTTTTTAAGCATGATCGATTTCGTACTTTCAATAACAGAAAACTTTCGCATGAAATAATGAGATGTTCTCACATAAAATAATGAAATACCCTCACATAAAATAATGAACTACTTTCGAAATATTCTCACATAAAATCATAGACTATTTTCGCATAAAATAAACATATGCTCTCACATAAAATAATGAAACATTTTCACATAAAATAACGGACTATTTTCGCTTAAAATAATGAAATTCGTTTTCTTTGATCCCATTTAGAAAAGTTCGGCATAAGGACCCTTACCTTAGCTTAGATTCTAACTCCAAACCTTAACCCTAGTTCTTTGAATACGCTTCTTTTGTAGAACCTCAAACTCAACGTGTAGGTCGAATGTTCACTAGTCCCCCTTGATGCTTGGCCTTCAACTCCGCTCTAAGCTTGGTCCCTAAAAATTGTGTTCAAACAGTAACTCAAGTCTCCAAAATAACGCTTTAATATCCAATAAATCAGTGTGTAAATCACTCTCAAATCCGGAATGTATTGAGTAGCTCACCTGCCTGCGAGTTCAACGGCTGTGGAATTGAGGAGACACGAGATCCGGTCGATTAGACGTAAGGAACTTCGCGGTGGCGGCGCTGCTGTTGATGGCGAATTCCGGCGTGACTCATCTGGACGTGGATGCTGAAATCGTTGGAGGGTGGTGGCTGCAAATCGACAGTGGACGGCGCTGCGTGACTGATCTGGGCGTGGTTGCTGAAATCGCTGGAGGCCAGCGGCTGCAAATCGGAGGTGACGACCTTCGGCGCTGCTTTGCCGGCCGTCGAGGGTGGATCTGCACGAACGTCCGGCGAGGGAGGGTCTGCAACATGAGCCGGCGGCGGTGACTCTCCAATCATGGGTTCCGGCTGCGTCTCGTTCGGGCTGTTCATTGCTGCAGGGCTTACCGAATCGGGTTGGTGAGTTCGTTGATCGGCAGTCTTCCGATCGATGGTCTCCGGCTGCGACAGACGGCGTGGACGGCTGGAAACGCGAAGGTGATGGCGGCGCTGGCTCCCTTGGTCGTGGCTAGTGGCAATCTAGGGTTTTCTTTTGGTGGTGTGTTTTACCAAGGGAGAGGGGTTTCTAGGGTTTCTTTTTATAGGAGGTTTATTTGCCCTAATTTTCATTCAATTTCCAGCATTGCCCCTTTGACCTAATTACTTAATACCAAATTGCCATTGAATTATTTTCTGGTGGGAAAATAGAACTTAAATTCATAAGCTCCTAATTAAATAGTGTTAAATCTTAAAAAAAAATCCATAATTTACTCTATGAAAGATATGAATTTCGCCAGACTGACAGAATGCAAATATTGCTGAACTAAAATAAAATAAGGAAATCTGATACCTGTGAGGGTGGGTCGTCACAATCTTCCCTCCTTAAGAACTTTCGCCCTCGAAAGTTCCTACTCTTGGAATAGCTCCGGATACTTAGTTCGCACTTCATCTTCTCGTTCCCAAGTAGCTTCCTTCGTGTGGTGGTTTTGCCACAACACTTTAACTAGACTGATCTCACGGTTTCGGAGAGTCCTTCGATCTCTTGCAATGATCTGTACAGGTCGTTCGCCGTAACTCAAATCCTCTGCTAATTGTAAAGGTTCAAAGTCTACTACGTGGGTCGGGTCTGGAACGTATTTTCTTAACATGGAGACATGAAACACGTTATGAACTGCCGAGAGGGAAGGCGGCAATGCCAACCTGTAGGCCACCGCGCCAACCCTATCTAAAATCTCAAATGGCCCTATAAAGCGCGGGCTCAACTTCCCCTTCCGACCAAATCTTAGAATTCCTTTCATTGGGGCCACCTTAAGGAATACGTGGTCCCCAACTCCGAATTCTAGGTCCCTTCGTCTCTAATCGGCATAACTCTTTTGTCTGCTTTGGGCGGTCTGCATTCTCACCCTAATCTTTTGAATTGCACTATTAGTGACCTGTACCAATTTTGGACCCAATAATTGGCGTTCACCAACCTCCTCCCAAAAGACAGGGGGTTCTGCAACGCTTTCCGTAAAGGGCTTCGAATGGAGCCATTCCGATAGTCGCCTGATAACTGTTATTGTATGCGAACTCCATCAAATGCAAGTGAGCATCCCAACTGCCTGGAAAATCTAAGGTGCAAGCTCGCAACATGTCTTCTAAGATCTGGTTTAAACGCTCTGTCTGCCCGTCTGTCTGTGGGTGAAATGCTGTGCTAAAGTCTAACTGTGTTCCTAACGCTTTCTGTAAGCTTCTCTAGAAATTGGAGGTGAAACGTGGATCCTCGTCATGCGAAATAATTACATCGCCGAATCCCATGTAGACGGACTATCTCTCTTCCAGTGCATAGATTGTGCCCACTTATCCGTAGAGTAGGTGGGTTTTCTGGTATGAAGTGTCTTGACTTTGTTAACTCACAACGATGACCCAAATCACTGAGTAACCTCGCAAGGTTCTGGGCAGTCCGACTATGAAGTCCATAGAGATCTCCTCCCATTTCCACTGTGGTACGTGTAAAGGTTGCAGTAGTCCTGCAGGCTTTTGTCTAGGTGCCTTTACCTGCTGACAAGTCAAACACCTACTAACAAACTCTGCCACGTCGCGCTTCATGTTACACCACCAGAATGACTGTTTCAGATCTCGATACATCTTGGTACTACCGGGATGTACCGAAAATGGTGAGTTGTGAGCTTCGTTCAAGATTTCAGTCTTCAATTTGTCGTCGTTTGGAACACATAATCGTCCCTGGAATAGTAGTCCTCCATCTGCGGATAGTGAAAACCCTGCCAACTGACCTGAAGTTACTGCAATACGCTTTTCTACTAACTGAGGGTCCCCCTGTTGAGAATCGACAATGCGTTGTCTCAAGGTTGGCTGTACGGTTAACTGAGCTAACTGCGTCGTGGCTTTCCCTACCAGTACTGCAATTTCCGCTCGCACAAATTCTTTCTGCAGTTCCACTCTGTCAGTAACTCGCGCTGAAGTATGAACTGGCTTCCTACTGAGGGCATCGGCAACGACATTAGCTTTACCGGGATGGTATTGAATATCTATGTCGTAATCTTTCACTAATTCCAACCATATGCGTTGCCTCATATTTAATTCTTTCTGGGTGAACAAATACTTCAGGCTTTTATGATCTGTAAATATCTGAATTTTTTCGCCATATAAGTAATGTCTCCAAATCTTTAGTGCAAAAACTATTGCCGCTAGTTCTAAGTCATGGGTTGGATAGTTTCGCTCAATGCGTTCGATTGCTCGGGATGCATAGGCTATTACTTTACCGTCTTTGCATTAATACACAACCCAAACCTTTCTTAGAAGCGTCATTGTAGACCACAAAAGCTTCCTGCTCCGTCGGGGATCAGAAGGATCGGAGTCGACACCAATCTCCGCTTGAGTTCCTGGAAACTCGCCTCACAAGTGTCATCCCAAACAAATGTATTACCTTTGCGCGTCAGCTGAGTCATAGGCATGGCTATCTTGGCAAAATCACGCACGAAAACGTCTATAGTATCCGTGAGACCAGAAAAACTATGTACCTGTGAATAGCGGTGGTGGGACGAGGCCACGTGTGACCGCTTTCTTCACTTTCGCAGGATCAACGAGAGACTCTCGCTCTCGGACACCACATACCCCAAAAAGGATACTGCCTGAGCGCAGTCGCACTTGGAAAATTTTGCATACAACTTATTCTCTCTCAGCGTGAGTAAAACTTTCCTCAGGTGCCTTTCATGTTCTTCATCACATTTGGAGTATATCAGAATGTCATCAATAAACACAATTACGAACGTATCTAAAAACTCCTTGAATAATCCGTTCATCAAGTCCATGAAAGCGGCAGGTGCGTTGGTCAAACCAAATGGCATCACTGTGAACTCGTAATGCCCATATCGCGATCTGAACGCCGTCTTGGGAATGTCTTCCTCACTGATTCTTAACTGGTGATAGCCTGACCTCAGATCAATCTTTGAAAACACCGCTGCTCCCTGCAACTGATCGAACAAATCATCTATTCTAGGAAGAGGGTACTTATTCTTGATCGTAACCTTGTTCAGCTCTCGGTAATCTACACACAGGTGCATAGATCCGTCTTTCTTTTTCACAAACAGCACAGGGGCTTCCCAAGGCGAAACGCTAGGGCGTATAAATCATTTATCCAGTAAGTCCTGTAATTGTAATTTAAGTTCTTTCAACTCTGCCGGTGCCATTCTGTACGGGGCCTTGGATATCGGAGTTGTTCCTGACTCCAATCCTATGTTAAAATCTACCTCCCTGACTGGAGGTACTCCAGGGAGGTCTTCGGGGAAGACGTCTGGAAATTCATTCACCACTGGTACTGACGACACTGAAATCTCTGTACACCTCGCATCTACTATACAAGCTAAGACGCCCCAAGCTCCCCGATGTAATAACTTCCTGGCCTTAAGGGCAGTAATTACCTTAGGCCTACTTCCTGCTAGCATGCCTCTGAACTTGTAACTAGACTGGTCAGGAGGAGTGAACACTACTTCCTTCCTGAAGCAGTCAATGCAAGCATGGTTCTGAGCTAACCAGTCCATGCCCAATATCACATCAAAGTCGGTCATGTTAAAAATACTAGATTTACTTCTAACTCATGATTTGTGATAATCAAACTACCATCTTTGACTTTCATGGTGGCTAACAGGTTTATCCCCGCAGGAGTGGAAACAGACAAAGTGTACTGTAACCGTTCTAACTCTAACTCAGCTTGACTTACGAAGGATGCAGAAATAAAAGAATGAGTAGAGCCAGAATCAAATAATACAAAGGCAAGATGCCCAAGTAATGAGAGTGTACCTGTAACCACGGAGTCTGTGTTATTGGTGCTCTTACTAGTGCTCGCATAGGCTCTTCCTTGGTGTATCATGGGCTTAGCAGTAACCTCACCATTGGTAACCTGAGGTTGGCCGCCACTGGCTTTACTTGGACAACTGTTAGCTCGGTGTCCTTCCTTTCCACATCTGAAACACACTCCGGTCCGGGCCAAACACTTACCCAATGTTGCCTACCACAGTCTTTAAACTGTGGCTTGTCTCCACTGTTAGTTCCTGTTCGGTTGAGCTGTGGTTTCATCCCCGAACTCGCACGAAAATTCCACGCCTATACGGCGTTGAAGTTGGGCGCTGGAGCTTGAATTTGCTGATCCCATTTCCTCTTCGATTTGACGTGGCCGCCAGGTTAACCACTACCGATGAATAGTCATCACTACTGCACCCAAATCAACTCAGCTACTCTTATTGCGGAGCATAATCTGGGGGTGCTAGTGCTGTATGAAGCCTCAAATATTTTCATCTAGACCCATAGCGAAACGCTCTGTTTTCTTCGCCTCTGTGTCTACTAACTCGGGGGCAAAACGTGACAAACGAGTGAATTCTCTCTCATATACCTCAACTGCCCTCTTATTCTGACTAAACTGTAGGAATTTCGTCTGCTTCCGATAACGAGCTGCGGCAGGGTAAAATTTCCGCCAGAATGCTTCCTTAAATAAATTCCGTGTCGACTCTCTCTCCATGGTGACTATGGTCCCCTGAGCGGACTCCCACCACAAGTAGGCGTCGTCTCTCAACATGAACGTTGTGCAAGACACTCTCTGGTCCTCCGGACAGTTCATCAGTCAGAAAATGGTCTCGATGGAGGACAACCATAACTCAGCAACAGTGGGGTCATTAGAAGACCCATCAAAAGATCTGGGATCATATTTCCTGAAATCCTTCAAATATCGGGACTCTAGAGTTGCATCACTCCGAACCTGACTTGTTTGGGCCAACTGAGTGGCTACTGTAGCCCGCACTAGGGTCTGCATAGCCTCTACCATCATGGTCATGACACTAGGGTTTCCCTGATCCGCCATTGGAGCAACTGCAGGGGCATCCCCTTGGCGATCTGGTTGGTCCTGGGGGAGATCTGGCACGGGTAGAGTAATCTCTTCCTGTTCCAGTGGCAGTTCTGGTTGTGTGTTAACGTTTCCTCCTGTTCTCCGACCCCTACCACGCCCTCTACCTCGCCCTCGACCTCTAGATGTCATTTTTTGTCAGTACTACAACGCAGAGAATTTCAAACTTAGTCTCATCATTTTCTAACTGTAAAATAGGGTCACTTTGAAAGTTTAAGTTCATTCATATTCACAATACATGATTACATCATAATCATTCGCTTAGTTCGTAAATTACAAGAACGTATCTGGCGGTGACCGGAGTGCATTACTCAACCATGGGAACTACTCTGTGCTTACTGTGTAAGCAAGTCTACAGAACCCTAAACCTAGGGCTCTGATACCAACTGTAATGCCCTAGCTTTTCCTAATTATAATTCCTAGAGACACTACTAAACATGCATGAATTTTTTTAGGCCAAAAACACATAAAACAATCTTTAAACAAGCAAAATATCAAAATATCTTTAGGGATCCCGAAAGAAAGCGTCAAAACATTGGAAATAACATTTTAAACTTGGCCTACTCAAAATTCTGGAAACAAAATTTAAACTTCGATGTCCTTTTAACGTCAACATCAGTTATGAAGGAAAAATGTGGAAATCATGACTTTCCCCATGGTTTTGACAACGCGCCTCCGTCACTCGCCCCGTACGTCCTTGGCCTTACCTGAAAAACATTTTAAAATAAAAGGGTGAGTATTGTAATACAATACCCAGTAAGTGACCCCGCTACCGAGGTTTTGGGACATGCACACACATACAATCATGACTTTTAAACTTGGCCAAAAATATTCATATGTGGGACCTAGGACTTTCTCATATCAATCGTGACTGGCAGGTATGACTTCCTCCTAATTTAAGTGGCTAATTGGTCGCCCTGAGTCATTTCGTTTTGAGTCATTCACAGACCCCTATAAGAATTGAGTCCCTCACAGACCCCTATAAGCTTGACCCATAGGGTCTCTAATGCACGTTTGACCATGCATACAATGAACTCAGGAGACCAATTTCCACATTCTGATTCAAATCATTTCATGACATACATAACATGCATGAGGTCCCATCATCTATCGTGACTACATATCATGAAACAGTGATACTGATATGCAAATCATAACTTTTCACAACATATTGGAGATAATACTTTTAAGCATGATCGATTTCGTACTTTCAATAACAGAAAACTTTCGCATGAAATAATGAGATGTTCTCACATAAAATAATGAAATACCCTCACATAAAATAATGAACTACTTTCGAAATATTCTCACATAAAATCATAGACTATTTTCGCATAAAATAAAGATAAGCTCTCACATAAAATAACGGACTATTTTCGCTTAAAATAATGAAATTCGTTTTCTTTGATCCCATTTAGAAATGTTCGGCATAAGGACCCTTACCTTAGCTTAGATTCTAACTCCAAACCTTAACCCTAGTTCTTTGAATACGCTTCTTTTGTAGAACCTCAAACTCAACGTGTAGGTCGAATGTTCACTAGTCCCCCTTGATGCTTGGCCTTCAACTCCGCTCTAAGCTTGGTCCCTAAAAATTGTGTTCAAACAGTAACTCAAGTCTCCAAAATAACGCTTTAATATCCAATAAATCAGTGTGTAAATCACTCTCAAATCCGGAATGTATTGAGTAGCTCACCTTCCTGCGAGTTCAACGGCTGTGGAATTGAGGAGACACGAGATTCGGTCGATTAGACGTAAGGAACTTCGCGGCGGCGGCGCTGCTGTTGATGGCGGATTCCGACGTGACTCATCTGGACGTGGCTGCTGAAATCGCTGGAGGGCGGCGGCTGCAAATCGGTGGTGGGCGACGGCTGCGTGGATCGACCGGGCGTGGCTTTGAAATCGCCGGAGGGCGGCGGCCGCCGTCGGAGGTGGCGACGCCGCCGCCGCTGCTGCTTGCGCCGTCGAGGGTGGATCTGCACGAACGTCCGACGAGGGAGGGTCTGCAACGCGAGCCGACGGCGGTGACTCTCTGATCGTGGGTTCCGGCTGCGTCTCGTTCGGGCTGTTCGTTGCTGCAGGGCTTGCCGAATCGGGTTGGTGAGTTCGTTGATCGGCAGTCCTCCGATTGATGGTCTCCGCCGCGCGACGGGCGTGGGCGATCGAAACGCTGGTGATGATGGCGCGCCGACTCCCTTGGTCGTGGCTAGTGGCAATCTAGGGTTTTCTTTTGGTGGTGTGTTTTACCAAGGGAGAGGGGTTTCTAGGGTTTCTTTTTATAGGAGGTTTATTTGCCCTAATTTTCATTCAATTTCCAGCATTGCCCCTTTGACCTAATTACTTAATACCAAATTGCCATCGAATTATTTTCTGGTGGGAAAATAGAACTTAAATTCATAAGCTCCTAATTAAATAGTGTTAAATCTTAAAGAAAATCCATAATTTACTCTACGAAAGATATGAATTTCGCCAGACTGACAGAATGCAAATATTGCTGAACTAAAATAAAATAAGGAAATCTGATACCTGTGAGGGTGGGTCGTCACAAAACTTCTAAGAGTTTTGACAACTTTACTCTAATCTAAGTTTTTTCTCTCGAGTCCACTTAAACCAACACAATCAAAGAATTAAAGAATGAATTGTCGAAAATAAATAACAAAACATAATTCAATACATAAGCAAACAAGTCTTAACATGTAAATCAAATCCTAACTACAACTTCTAGTCACTCTAAATAACAATATAGGGGGGGTGAATAGGGTTGTCTACCAACTTTTTGATTTATTAAAAAATTAACTTCAACACTTTTTCACACAATGAGAAATTTAAGAAATTTGCACTCAATCAATTTTAATACAAATATTAAACAAAAAGTAACTCAATGATAGAAAGATTGCAGACAAAACAATTAAGAGAACCAAATCCTAAATCATGCAATAATAAAAAAAAAAAGCTAGAGCAGAAAGTAAAGTGCAGAAATTAAAAAGTTAAGGAAAAGAGGACACCAAAAATTTTATAGTGGTTCGACAAATTTCCTACTCTACTCCCCAAGCTCCTCTTGGGTATTTCACTAAATTCGATCCTCTTGCGTGTGAGAACCAAACCGTCACAACCCTTTTTTTCCTTGGCTAAAGAGAAACCCAAATCCTTTTTCTGGATCAGGATTAAACAAATTAAATTTTCACACAACCCAAGGTGTACCCACACCTTAATACAATATTCCTGAAAGAAAGAAAATTGAACAAAAGAAAAGATTGCTTCAAAAAGCAAGATTACACAAATTTCGGATCACGCTTCAAGTCCAAAATTCTCACAACAATTGCAGGATTTGCCGGTTTAGAGGATGGTGAGAATTCTTGAACATTGGAGCCTTTTTGGAGACTTTTTGATGGATTTTGGTTGCTGGAAATTTTTCAAAAAGTGAGTGAAAGATGATGTTTTTAGGGTTAAAAAAGATTTTGAACAAATGGAAGATATGCCATTGGATTTAGGTCAAAAAGGATGGATGGTTGTGATTGAATGGTTGAATTTTAGAAAGATTTAAGTCCATAATTGGATTGAAGAGAGGAGAAAATATTCTTCTCCAAAATGTCCATGTGTGACATTCTTTCCTTTTTGTTTTGTTTTGTTTTGTTTTTTTTAATTCATTTGAATTTCAAAAACTTGAATTTTTGAAAGCTTCTCGCCACATGTACGCTTTTTATTCGTCCACGTATGTCACGTCAATCGCCATTGTCAGCTACCACGTCATCGCCACATAAGTCGTCGCCACGTCAGCACAGTGCCACGTGTCAGGGCCTTATTAGTTTCCCTTTTCAAACTTCTTTTGCTCATATCTCCTTCGTTTGAGCTCCGATTTGAGCGATTCAAATTGTCTTGTACTCGTCTCTTCGAGATCTACAAGATAGACCCTTTGAAATACTAAAAAAGATTAGTACAAAAATTTGAGTTTGTTATCATCAAAATATTTAGTTTTATTGAAGCCTTAAAGCTAACAATCTCCCCCTTTTTGATGATGACAAACCTAAAAATAATGCATACATTTTTTAATACATTCGCCCCCTTTTGTTATCACCAAAAAGACATACCATGAGGTTTCCTCCTTTTTTCACATAATAAAAGAGATAAAAAGCTCCCCCTGAATTTAATATACAATTAAATATATGCTCCCTCTATCAATCACAGTGATGTCATTAAATGTGAAGGATACCAAGTGCAAGTTTATTTTTACAAAATGGTTCTTCATTAAGAGCTTTTGTAAAAATATCTGCTACTCGTTTTTCTGTGTGAACATAATGAATGACAATTTGACCTTTTTGCACATGCTCTATAAGAAAGTGATGTCTTATATCTATATGTTTTGTCGTAGAGTGCTGAATAGGATTTTTAGTTAAATTAATTGAACTAGTACTATCACAAAAGATAGGTACTTGATCAAAATTTAAACCAAAATCACGCAAGGTTTGTTTCATCCATAAGACCTGAGAACAACAGTTTGCAACAACAATATATTCAGCCTCAATAGTGGATAATGCAATAGAGTTTTGCTTTTTGCTATACCAAGAGACTAGTGAGCTACCTAAGAAGTGACATGTTCCACTAGTACTTTTCCTATCAGTTAAACTTCCAGCAAAATCAACATCAGAATATGCAATAAACATTCCATATTTATAAAAGATACATGAAGCAAATTATTCTCAAACCAATCAACTTATCAAATCAAACATGAGATATCAAAATATCAAATGTTAGAAAATAAACATCAATTAATGAAAATCAAATATTAATACCAAATAATAGCGATTCAACAATAATACCATACATAGAAAATATTATCAAACAAATGTGATCATGGTATCAACTCGAATAAAAATTATACCAATTTTTAGCAAAATGCTAAAGTTAATTCAAGAATATAAATTATTTCAATAAGTGCTCCCCCTATGAAAAAGAATTCAACAACTATTTCAAAACACATTCTAGTTTAACACAGGATAAACAACATGCGTAAATTGATAACAAAGAAATAAAATTACAAAAAAAAATTCTTCAACAATTAAGGAAGATGAATATCATAAAAATCTAATTTCAAGAACGATATACAACTCATGCCCAAAAAGCATACAATGAAAAGTTAATCTATTTATCCATAAAAGTCAAACAATTCAAGCATAAGACATTTTTGATAAATAACAAAATCATAATACCAATAATTCAAAAATCAAACAATCAAAAGATTGAGAAATCATGAATGGATTAAAATATAACAAATAAGCAATATAAATAAATTCTAAAAATAAATATTCAATCTTTTGTCATGGCATATAAAATTCAAATGACAAGCCAAAAAAAAAAAATTATGGATAAATTTGGAAATAATCAATCTCAACATTCTCAAAAGCATATCTAATAATCCACAAAATACATAATCATAAACATAAGGAAACAAAAAATTCAAAATACATAAAAGTATTTAATTTAACAATAAATTAAAAATTAGAAAATCAAAATTTAAATATTTAAGCCACCAAAGGATGCAATTTACATAAGCAATTAAAATAGAGAACTTATCTCAATAAATTTAAAAAATAAGTTACGAAATATGAATCTTTTCTTTGTTGAATTCAAGAAAGTGATAATAGTTGCTCCATTTGAATTAATTTACCATTTGAGGTCAAAGCAACCAATTTGCTTCTTGAAATAACACCTGCAAGAAAAGTTCTCAACTAAAAGATTTTGGGGAGGTTCTTCATTGTTAGTCAACATAGATTTTGGAATCCATTTCAAATTACTTCCAATTTTACTAGGATTCATTTTTGGCAAATAACAAGTATGAAATTTATGACCAAATTTGCCACATGAATAACAAACAACATTAGGCAAGAATTTCTTTTTAACAATATGGGGTTTCACAACATTTTTCTTAAAGAAATTCTTTCTTGGAGCATTTTTCAATTTAAAATAATTTGGTCTAATATGACCTTTAACTCCACAAAAATGACACGTAGGCACAAATTTAGATTTTATAGGCATATTTCTAGCATTTCCATGATTATACACAAATTTAGCATTATACATACATTTGGAAGAAACATGATCATGTTTAGGCATAAGTTTTGATTCTTCATTCAAATTTTTGGCCTTTTCATGTTTACGTTCAAATTTAACATTATGAACCAATTTTGATTTAGCATGAATTTTTCTAAGCACAAAATTTGAATTTCCATGAATATTTCCAGATTTTTCATGCTTTGGCATAAATTTAGATTCAACAATATTAGGCACATTGGGTAAAACATCATTAGACATAATAGAAGTAGCTTTAACAAAAATAGTCTTAGACTTAGATTGAGAATTTTCATCAATATAGCCTAATTCCCTTTTGTCATTAAAAGATTTACCCATGTCAATAATTTTATCTAGTTTTTGTGCACCTATTATTGTCAATTTCTTAATTGACTATTTAGCAAGTTCAAGCTCTTTATTAGCAAGCATTTCTTTTTCTTTAAACACATGCAAAAAATCATTCTTTTCACAACTATCACATTCATGAAATTTAATCTTGTCAATCAAAGCAATTTTATCTTCTTCTAAAGATGTATTGCTAGTTTCCAAGTGAACAATTTCATTTTTCAAGCTAGCAATTTCATCTTTTAATTTCAATGAAAAATAATCAATTTCCTCGTTTTTATTTCTCAAATCACTCAATTTCATATTTAATTCACATGATATACATTTGAGATCTTCATTCTCTATTTCAAGAAACTTGATTTTATCATTCAATGCATTTTTCTTATCACAAATATCATCAATCTCATTATGCAACACATTATTAGCTTCATTTTTCAAACATGCATTTTCATCTATCAAAGATTTATTTTCAATGCATAAGGCTTTATACTTATTTGATAGTTTAACATATTTAGAACTAAGATTTTCTAAAACATGTTGCATGCTTTCAAATTTATCAAATAATTCATCATAAGAAAAGGATTGATGATTTACCTCGTTTTCACTATATTCATCCTCGAACTTATTTACCGAATAATCCATCAAGTATAGGGAGGCTCCATTAGCTTTTTATTTTCCAATTTCATTAGAAATTTCTTGATTTTGAGAATTATGATTCTCGTTTACATCAAGTAAATCATTAATACTACAAGGAGATTTTTCAACATTATACATATTATCAAGAAAATTTAAAATATCATATGCATATGTAAAAGGTAGAATTTCATCATAATTTTTTTTTATCTAAGGAACAATATATGATATTTATGGTTTGGGCGTTAAAAGAGAGTAATTTAAGCAATTTATCATCCAATTTCAATTTTGATAAATCATGCTCACAAACATACCAAATATTGAAATCAATTGCAAGCAAAAAAGTTTTCATTCTTTTTCTCCAAACATAATAGTTTTTACCATCAAAGAAAGGAGGTTTATCAATACAATAACTTTCAAGAAAATTTAAAGTTGCCATATCTCTTAGCAATTAAGCTTTTTAAAATATTTTTCAAAATACTAACAAAATCCTTTAAATATCAAAATAATTTTTGAAAAATAATTTCATCAAAAGAGCAACCGCTATGATACCAATTGTAGGACCGTATGGAAACACTAGAGGGGGATGAATAGGGTTGTCTACCAACTTTTTGATTTATTAAAAAATTAACTTCAACACTTTTTAGGCACTTTTTCACACAATGAGAAATTTAAGAAATTTGCACTGAATAGATTTTAATACAAACTTTAAACAAAAGAAATTCAATGATAGAAAAATTGCAGACAAAACAATTAAAAGAAGCAAATCCTAAATCATGCAATAAAAAAAAAAAAACTAGAGCAGAAAGTAAAGTGTAGAAATTAAAAAGTTAAGGAAAAGAGGACACCGAAAATTTTATAGTGGTTCGACAAATTCCCTACTCCACTCCCCAAGCTCCTCTTGGGTATTTCACTAAATTCGATCCTCTTGCGGGTGAGAACCAAACCGTCACGACCCTCTTTTTCCTAGGTTAAAGAGAAACCCAAATCGTTTTTCTAGTTCAGGATTAAACCAATTAAATTTTCACACAACCCAAGGTGTACCCACATCTTAATACAATATTCCCGAAAGAAAGAAAATTGAACAAAAGAAAAGATTGCTTCAAAAAGCAAGATTACACAAATTTCGGATCACGCTTCAATTCCAAAATTCTCACAACAATTGTAGGATTTGTCGGTTTAGAGGATGGTGAGAATTCTTGAACATTAAAGCCTTTTTGGAGACTTTTTGATGGATTTTGGTTGCTGGAAATTTTTCAAAAAGTGAGTGAAAGATGATGTTTTTAGGGTTAAAAAAGATTTTGAACAAATGGAAGATAGGCCATTGGATTTAGGTAAAAAAGGATGGATGGTTGTGATTGAATGGTTGAATTTTAGAAAGATTTAAGTTCATAATTGGAGAGAAAAGAGGAGAAAATATTCTTCTCCAAAATGTCCACGTGTGACATTCTTTCCTTTTTTTTTGTTTTGTTTTGTTTATTTCGTTTGAATTTCAAAAACTTGAATTTTTGAAAGCTTCTCGCCACATGTACGCTTTTTATTCGTCCACGTATGTCACGTCAATCGCCATCGTCAGCTACCACGTCATCGCCACATAAGTCGTCGCCACGTCAGCACAGTGCCACGTGTCAGTGCCTTATTAGTTTCCCTGTTCAAACTTCTTTTGTTCATATCTCCTTCGTTTGAGCTCCGATTTAAGTGATTCAAATTGTCTTGTACTCGTCTCTTCGAGCTCTACAAGATAGACCCTTTGAAATACTAAAAAAGATTAGTACAAAAATTTGAGTTTGTTATCATCAAAATATTTAGTTTGGTTGAAGCCTTAAAGCTAACAGAGTCTACTTAAACCAACACAATCAAAGAATTGAAGAACGAATTGTCAAAAATAAATAACAAAACATAATTCAATATATAAGCAAATAAGTCTTAACATGCAAATCAAATCCTAACTACAACTTCTAGTCACTCTAAATAACAATAAAACAAAACTAAAAGAGTAGAAACGTCTTAAACGGTGCTACAATCTGAATGAAACAGAAATTAAACTTATGTGTCGATGTCGGTCCCTCGTCTCCAAGCTCCCGTCATGATCTCAAACCTTCACGAATGCTTTGGCTCCCAAGGAATGCTCTTTATTCTCTTCTCAAAGATTGTATATGGAAATTAGGGTGTATTCTCTATCAATTTCGACTCCCTTTACAAGAAGAGAAAGTGTTGAATTTATAGAGTCTATTCGCACAGTGTTGCAACACTAGGGACAGCGTTGCAACGTTGTGCCCTTATGCGTCACATTGCAATCACGCGAGATTATGCAGATGAGGTATTTTGGACATTTCGCTGATTCCAATTGGGTTGGACTAATTTTTTTGCTATATTTGCATTAGAAATAAATGGTAGACACGCTTGCAATTGGATTTTTATTTTTTGCCATTTGTGCAACTGGCTCGTATATAAACCCTTTGCAAGAAGGATTTAAGAAGCTTGTTGTTCATTTTTTGGAATCTCACCAAAAACAACAAACACTTCTCTCTCAACCTTCTCTCAATTTTCTCCTCCCCTTTCACCAAAAAGAAGTCCCACATACTCTCCTTTCTATCTAAAAGAGAACAACCAAGAAGCCTATCAGAGTTGCCCAGTTCGTTGGTTCGTTCGAGGAGATAGAGTTCGTTGAGTTCATGTTCGCGAAGAGTTCGTGACCGGAGGAGGAAAACGTGAAGACTAGTTCTACAACAAGTAAGTAATTCTTACTTTTTTTCTTCTTAATTCCATGTTTAGCCTAGTTACTATGTGATAGTTTCAATTTTAAGAAAGCATTTTTCACAACGATACCACGACGATTCAATCGTCTTTCTGCTGCGTGGGATTTTCATTCCCTTCAATTGGTATTAGAGTTAAATCGTTGGATTTTTGTTGTGCAAATGTTTTTTCTTAAAATTAGGTGGGTAATACTTCAATTTCATGAGATGAATTTGTTTGTTTTGCGAAATTGGATGTTTTTCAGTTTTGGCACTAGTTTTAGGTTTATTTTCGTTGATTAGATCAATGTAAAGGCCCATGTTTTTGGGGCATTTAGAAAATAAATCGAGTCTGTAAGTTCGTGTCTTTGTCGGCAAGAGTTGTTGTGAAGAAATCGGAGCGGAAACAGGCGAAAAACGACGAAAATAGCAAAGGCGCTTGTTGTTCTGTCGACGGCGTTGAGACGTTGTTTTTCGGCGTCTCAACGTTGTCCGTGCGATACCAGGCTGATCTATAGGTCAGCGTTGCAACGCTGCGTGCGTTGAGGAGCAGTTCGCGGGCGGTTCGCGCGAAGACGTGGGGGTGCTTCAGTTTGAAGATACGTGGGGCATTATTTTTTTATTTTTTTAATTTAATATTGTAAAATGTATTTCTTTTTATTAAATTAAATTAATTAATTAATATTAATTTAAAAGTTATATTAATGTTAATTAATTAATTTAATGTCCCCAAAGTGCCATAACTGGTCAAATTTTTGTTATTTAATTATTTTATGCATGAGATGTATGAAATATTTAATTCTATGTGCATAATGTATGTCATATAGATTTAAAATTCCACCTTAGGTTAAACATTTCATGCATCATATTTATATTATAAGTGCTATAATATATAGTATGCATGATAGGTTATATTACAAGTGTTATAATATAATATAATGTATACATGTTTTAATTTATTTAAATATAAGTGTTATATTTTTAAAATTAAAAGCATGCTCATACATTTAATTCATGTGATTATTGTATGTTATAGTATATTATTATTCATGGGATGAATGATCAAGCACTATGCATATAACCTAAGGTAATTATTAGTTTTAAAATATTTAGAACTTGAATAATTAGACCTAGGTTTTCTAGTTCTAATAAGATTAGAATTAGGAAATCAAATATGACCTTTGAATGATGACTGATTAGTAACTCTATCTAAGGAAGGTTCTGTCTAAGGCTGGAGAATTTAAGCTGACGCTTTGCGGAACACCCCTACCTGGGAACCGACCTGGGAGTGAATTCGGTCTGGAGATTCTAAGGTTATATTATCGTGAGTGCCGTTAATTAAAAGTTGATTAATTTACTCACCTAGACCTAAGTTAATAATGTGATTATAAACTTAGGTTAAATAAATATAAGAGTTATATTGGTAGACTTAGATAAATATTAGCCGATTTATCTAGGTCAATCCAGAATAATATAAAGTGTTGAGTGGGAGGAAATAAAGTGTATAAGATACATTTGATTTTTCGACCACAAATCTCCGTTAAAGTCCGCACCGTGAGATTCATACTCGGGCTCGTGGCGCAAATGGGAGCGTCCCCCTTCGGATGATATTTGTATGGGTCAATATCAACGTTGATGGAGAGAGTACTTATAGTGAGTGGGAGCGGGACCTGTGAAAACGGGACCCACGGTGTCTTCTTTCGATTCACACCGTGAGACGCCCATAATTCGCCTGCTAGTTTGGCCTGGACCAGACAATCCCTTCGGAGGGCCATGATCATGGGAGTCGGAACACCGTGAATTCTCGAAAGGGATACAGTTTCCTTGTTGGGTTTCTTTCTTGGTTCACCCTTCGGTGACTATTGTTTGGATGAATACTTGGAAACTTAAAGATTGAGGGTGACACTCACGGGATTCATTAAGAGTTAGTGGATTTAGATCGAAAAAATGGTAACTGGACGCCTAATAGAATAAGAGTTATTCTAGTATTAGGGTCTGGTCGAGAAAGTCTCGTCCTAGAGGAGGAGTGTTTCTGTTCACCCTTCGGTGGCGGTCATTCTAAACCTTTGGGATATCATTGCAAATTTTTTAATGACCTAGGGATCATAGGATAAATTTTTTGCTAAAACTTGATTGGATTTCAAAAAGTTTTTTGCGAGACTGACACAAATTTTTTACTTATTTTTTCAGCAAAATGTCTAGCTCAATAATAGTATTACTAGCTTCCGACAAATTAGTGGGAGATAATTTTCAAACTTGGAAAAACATTATAAACACGATTCTAGTAACTGATAACCTTAAGTTCGTGCTCACTAAGGAGTGTCCTCAGGTGTCGGGCTCGATCGTGTCACGAAGTGTTCGTGATGCGTACGATCAATGGATAAGGGCCAATGAAAAGGCCAAGGTCTATATCATTGCTAGCTTATCTGAAGTATTGGCAAAGAAGCATGAGCTGATGATCACCGCCAAGGAGATCATGGAGTCCTTGCAGGAAACGTTTGGACAACAGTCCTTTTAGGTCCGACATAACTCGCTCAAACACGTCTTCAATGCCCGGATGAAAGAAGGGACGTCTGTCCGTGAACACGTTCTAGACATGATGACTCACTTTAATCTGGCGGAAATGAACGGGACTTCGATCGATGAGTCGAGTCAGGTCAACTTTATTCTAGAGACTCTTCCGAAAAGTTTCCTTCAGTTTCGTAGCAATGTTGTTATGAACAAAATTTGCTACACTCTGACCACCCTTCTGAACGAGCTACAGAACTTCCAGTCCTTGATGAGGATCAGGATACTGGAAGCTGAGGCAAATGTTGTCTTCAGGTCCTATCACAGGGGTTCGACCTCTGGGACAAAACCTGTAGCTCATTCTCACCCGAAAGGGAAGAAGAAGAAGATGAAGAAGGGCAAAGCTGACCGTGTTGCCACCCAAAAGGAAAAAAAGGTCAAGAAAGTTGTAGAGAAAGGAAAGTGTTTCCACTGCAATGGGGACTACCACTGGTAGCGTAACTGCCCAAGTTCCTTGCCGACAGGAAGAATACAGGTAAATGTGATTTACTGGTAACTGAAACCTATTTAGTGGAGAGTAATGACTCTGCCTAGATATTGGATTCGGGTGCCACTAACCATGTTTGTTCTTCTTTTCAGGGAATTAGTTCCTGGGAGAAGCTGCTAGAGGGTGAGATAACACTACGGGTTGGATTCGAGGAGGTTGTCTCTGCTGCAGCAGTCGACACGGTGAAGCTCTATTTCGGTAGGAATTAAATTTTATTAGATAACATTACGGGTTGGATTCCAGGGTTTACTAGAAACCTAGTTTCTATTTCCTACCTACTTGAATACTCTATTTCTGTAAATTTTTCTAGTAATAAAGCGTTTTCTAGAAATTGAAATTTCTTGTGTTCTGCTTCACTTGAGAATAACCTGTATGTTTTGAAACCTTATTCGGTCAAAAGTGTTTTGAATAATGAATTGTTTAAAATGGCAGAAACGCGAACTAAGAGAGTGAAAGTTTCACCTAAAGAAAATTTCCATATTTGGCATCTAAGGTTAGGTCACATCAATCTCAATAGGATTGAGAGACTAGTGAAGAGTGGACTTCTAAATGAGTTGAAAGAAAACACTTTACCGGTGTGTGAGTCATGCTTCGAAGGCAAAATGACCAAACGTCCTTTTAGTGGAAAAGGAAGTCTGTATTGGGATTTATGCCCTAAACTTGTGTAATTTTGATCAATTAAATAAAGTGTTATTTGTTTTGATAAGATTACAGTCTTGCTTTTATAAATCCAATAAACTAAGCTCCAAGGTTATAACATTTATCTTGAAATCAGTGTAGTGGGCACTATTTGGGTTGAGTTCAAGATTATAACCTAAATAGTCTATGGTATAAGAATAAGGTTGGAAACCTTATTCTGGTAACACCATGGATGCGACCCACTTTGTAATTAGTACAAATGAGGTAATCCAACTCATTCATGTAGTTGACATGCGAGTGGGGGCATCCTGTATGAAGAGTTCATACAAGACTGGATCGTAAATTATTAGTCTAACCAGTATAACACCGTTAACAGGATAAGACTGGTAATTTATAGATGGTCATTAGTGACTCGACCTGAATCCTGAGCAAGTTAAGAACTCCTGCTTATAGGGGTTTGTCCTTAGACTAGTATGGGTGAGAGTGGCTTGTAGCCGACTCAATAAGCCTACCTTCTCAGGGACAGAACCTCGTAAGTAGCTGGGAACTTAACTGTGCAAGATGGAATTCACTCATTCCTAGATCGAGGAATTAGATAGGTTGTTCCCTTAGAATCGACTCGGTGTCTGAACAACGGGCTCCGCCTCTATGAGGGTATGAGTTTAAGGTAGGACCTTAGACTTGTTGTTCATTAGAGGATCAGTGGTGCTTAAGGAGCAAAGAGGTAATCACAGAGATAAAACAGTAATTTGACCCAGCTGTGATTACGAACAACCTGTGAAGGGTCTACTCATGGGTAATGACTATATCAGTGGACGCAATATTATCTACAGTGAGGAGAGTGCAGCTACAAGTCTATAGTGGAGTGACTTGTAGTTAATGAATATTGATTAACTGGATCAAAGAGTTTGATCAGTTAATCTCACATCATTGGAGCTCATGATATGTAGGTCCATTAGATCCCTCCATTGGCTCAATATGGTAATATTGAGGGTATAAAGTTAGGAGTGAAATTGAAGTGTTCAATTTCATACATGAGGTGTTATATCTATTATATATGATATAATTGATATAATATATAGTTTTAATATGAATTAGATTCATATATAAACTATATACTAAAGAGAGAATAAAGGAGGGGTAGGATGGTCAATTCCATCGTATTCCCCTATATATATAGTTGCATGAGATGCAACTAGGTTAAGACATTCTAAGTGATTCCTAGCATTTTGTTGTTGTTGGAAAAGTTCCAAGACAACAAACACCTCTCTCACAAAACACCTCACTATTCCTAAAGGGAACCCACCTTCCTCCCTCACCTAGAGAACAACGGAGAAGATCCGGTGGTAGTGTCGGTGTTCGTACGAGTTCGTGTTGCATTGATCTTGATCGTTAAGAGAGGAGGAGTACTTGAAGCAAGGTTCTTTAAATGTAACTTTCTTGCTGTCCATTCTATTATGTATGCTTAATCTTATTATGTTTGTTCTTGAATTAATCGTTGTAACTAAATCAAGAGTGCGCGATTCGCAATCGCCTTACCATGGACTTGATTGCTTGATGCAAAACTCTTGAAAAGTTCAAAGAGTACAAGACTGAGGTTGAGAACCTGTTAGGTAAAACCATAAAAACACTTCGATCGGATAGAGGTGGAGAGTATATGGACATAGAATTCCAAGACTATATGATAGAACACGGAATTACGTCCCAACTCTCAGCACTTGGTATGCCACAGAAGAATGGCATATCGAAGAGGAGAAACAGAACCCTGTTGGACATGGTTCGGTCGATGATGAGTTATGCTCGTCTCTTTGATTCTTTTTGGGGTTACGTAGTGGAGACTGTGGTGTATATTTTGAATAACTTTCCGTCGAAGAGTGTTTGTGAAACACCTTTCGAACTCTGGAATAGACATCAATGTAGTTTACACCATTTCAGGATTTGGAGATGCCCAACCCATGTGTTGGTGTCAAATTCGAAGAAGTTGGAACCCCGTTCAAAATTGTGCCTATTCGTAGGTTACCCAAAAGAGACTAGGGGTGGTCTAATTTACGATCCTAAGGTTAACAGGGTGCTTGTGTCGACAAACGCCACTTTCCTTGAGGAAGGCCACGTCAGGGATCATTTACCTAGAAGCAAAAACGTGTTAAACGAAATGGACAGTACGTCAGCAAGAGTTGTTAATGGGGCTAGTACGTCAACAAGTGTTGTTGATCCTAGCAAGTCTAGTCAAGTCCGTTCCCAAGAGTTGGGAATGCTTCGACGTAGTGGGAGGATTGTGAGACAGCCTGAACTTTACATGGGTTTAGCTGAAACCCAAGTCGTCACCCCTGATGATGACTGCGAGGATACATTGACCTATGATCAGGCAATGGCTGACGTTGACAACGAAGAATGGATTAAAGCTATGGACCAGGAAATAGAGTCGATGTACTTCAATTCTGTCTGGGAGCTTGTGGATCAACCAGATGGGGTAAAGCCTATTGGTTGCAAATGAATCTACAAGCGTAAACGTGGTGTAGATGGGATGGTTCAGACCTTCAAAGCACGACTAGTGGCAAAGGATTTTACCCAAGTTGAAGGGGTTGATTATGAGGAAACCTATTCGCCTGTCGCCATGGTAAAGTCGATCAGGATCCTTCTGGCCATTGCCGCATATTTTGACAATGAGGTATGGCAGATGGATGTCAAGACCACCTTTCTGACTGGCAACCTTGAAGAAACCATCTACATGGACCAACCCAAAGGGTTCATTACCCAAGGCCAAGAGCAAAAGGTTTGTCGGCTTCATATGTCAATTCATGGACTGAAACAAGCCTCGAGGTCTTGGAATATAAGGTTTGTTGAGGCGATCAAATCTTATGGCTTTGATCAGAATGTTGACGAGCCTTGTGTCTACAAGAAAATCGTCAACAACACTGTCACATTTATTATATTGTACGTGGATGATATCCTTCTCATTGGGAATGAGGTAGGATTTCTTACTGACGTAAAGAAATGGCTAGCTTCGCAATTCCAAATGAAAGATTTTGGAGAAGCACAGTATGTTCTAGGTATCCAGATAGTCCGAAACCGAAAGAACAGAACGTTGGCCATATCTCAGGCGTCTTATATTGACAAGATGTTGTCTAGATATAAGATGCAGAACTCCAAGAAGGGCTTGCTTGCTTTCAGGCATGGGGTTCACCTGTCTAAGGATCAATGTCCTAAGACTCCTCAAGAGGTTGAGGATATGAGACGAATCCCTTATGCTTCAGCTATTTGGAGCCTCATGTATGCCATGTTTTGTACTAGGCTCGACATCTGTTATGCAGTTGGGATTGTCAGTAGGTATCAATCCAATCCAGGATTAGATCACTGGACAACCCTAAAGGCAATCCTCAAGTATCTTAGGAAAACGAAGAACTACAACCTAGTGTATGGCAGTGGGGATTTGATCCTTACGGGATACACAGATTATGACTTTCAGACCGATAAGGATTCTAGGAAATCCACTTCGGTGTCAACCTTCATTCTGAATTGAGGAGCTGTAGTATGGCGAAGCATCAAGCAGGGATGCAATGCTGATTCCACTATGGAAGCTGAGTACGTTGAGGCTTGTGAAGCTACAAAAGTAGCTGTTTGGCTTCGGAAGTTCATGACAGATTTGGAAGTTGTTCCAAATATGAACTTGCTGATCACGCTGTTTTGTGACAACAGTGGTGCTGTAGCCAACTCGGGAGAGTCTTGGAATCATAAGAGGGGCAAGCACATTGAGCGGAAGTATCATCTGATACAGGAGATTGTACACCACGACAATGTGACAGTCACGCAGATAGCGTCGGAGCACAACGTTGTTGATCCATTTACAAAGGCCCTCACGGCTAATGTGTTTGAGGGTCACCTAGATAGTCTAGGTCTTCGAGTGCTTCCTGACTAGGGCAAGTGAGAGTATTGTAAAGGGTATTCAATGCCCTAGTTATTTGTATTACTTTATTTTAATTTATTGTGCATTTGAGAAATGTATATTTACTCCACTAGCTTAGTCCAACTGGGAGTTTGTTGGGATGTATGTCTTAATCTCGTTTTGTTTATAATATTTCATTTGAAATAAATAAGAGTTATTTCTTCATCACTTTGTGTCTCGCAATTTTACAAACTTTGTCCAATAAACTAAGCTCCAGGGTATTGAATTGAGAGAACTAGAACTTGAACGGTGTGTAGTGGACACACAGGAAAGATCACGTTTGAATTAATGACCCGAACGGTCTACAGTATATGGATGGGGTTAGAGACCTAATCCTGGATACACTGTGGATGCGACCCGCTTTGTATTAGATACAAACGAGGTGATCTGACTCGTTCATGTAGTTGACATGCGAGTGGGGGCATCCTTTGCAATGAGATTGTACAAGACCGGACCGTGAATTATTAAACCTACTGATGTAATACCGTTGACAGTATAGGACTAATAACTTCGTAGATGACCATTAGTGACTCGACCTTAATCTAGAGCGTGTTACGAACTCCTGTCTGTTGGGGTTTGTCCTTTGACTAGTACGTATGAGGGTGGTCACAGTCACTCGCCCAATATACCTATCTTCTCAGGGGCAGAATGTTGCATAATATTTTAATGATATTGCACAATAACGCAGTGTACGGGTCAAGTTTTAGTATAGTGATTTTAGAGTCCAAGTATCGTCCTCGGGAATGGGTTTCTAGATTAATTAATTACCAAGATACTAATTCTCAATTTTAGCTAAAGCAACAAAACGTAGATAGGTGATGAAAGTAAAAACAAATAACAAATTGACATATGGAGACACAAATTGATAGATTTGACGAAAGTGATTTTACAAGTTAATGACTCAATTAACACATGCAATGAACCAATGCGATGAATTTATAAACAAGAAGTAAAATACTCAAGAAAACCTCTCGATTCTTAGTGAGCCTCACACATGCAATAAACTCCATAGTCTCCATATGAACCTACGACATGCATGACATTAAGCAACTTCTTTATGTGTTTCCCTAAGATTTCTAGGTCATTCTCATGCCAGATTTCTAAAGGTTTTGACAATTTTACTCTAATTCAAACTTTATCTCTCGAGTCCACTTAAACCAACAAATTAAGAGTTAAGAACAAATTGCCAAAAATAAGAACAAATCATGTTTCAATTCATGGTAAGAAAGTCTTAACAAGTGAATCAAATCCTAACTACAATGTCTAGCTACTCTAAATCACATGAAAATCAAACTAAACATGTAGAAAACGTCTCAAACAGAGTTACAATCTGAAAGAAAAGGAAATTAAACTTATGTGTCGATGCCGGTCCTTCGTCTCCAAGCTCCCGTCTTCAATCTCGAACCTCCACGAATGCTTTGGCTCCCAAAAACGCTCTTTTCTCTCTTCTAACAAAGTGTATTTAAAAAATAGGGCAAAAATCTAGCAAATTCGGCTCCCCTTGTAATGAAAACATAAGGATATATTTATAGGCTCAATCGGTACAACGCTGCAACGCTTGGGACAACGTTGCAACGTTGTACCCTAGGCGGCTGGTCATATATGGAATATCTCGACGGCGTTGCAACGCTGAGGGCAGCGTTGCAACGCCGCTACCCTAACGTGCGTGCCTTTTATCGAAGTGGCATTGTGACGCTGCAAGGCAGCGATGCAACGCCCGTTGTGCAATCCTTCATATGCGCTTCCTTATCGAGATAGCGTTGCAACGTTGAAAGGCAGCGTTGCAACACTATCGGCAGTGGTCTTCAACGCCTTTAAACAACATGCACGGCGTTGCAACGCTATGGACAGCGTTACAACGCCATCACTTCGGGTCATCATGCTTGGATTGATCCTTTCTCTTTAAATTGGTATTACTTTTAGTTCCAAATAGCCTCGTTTCGATCCCGAGTGATCCAAAATGTCTCCAATTATTCTGTTTACGCTCTTATCCTGAAATTGAATGATTTAAACACGTAAAAGCCCTGAAATCATCATAAAACTAGCTATAATTAAGCCTATGGATAACACATTTTGTGTGCTATCAAACAACCCCAAACTTAAACTTTTGCTAGTCCCGAGCAAAAACAAAATTAAACATCAGATTGTTCTTATACATGCATTTGATTCAATCCTTAAAGATTTAAGAAGAAATCTAGAAATCACAGGAAATATTTAAACATAACACTTCAGCAAGCAATTTAAAACTTTTCCTAAGTGTTCCTACGTCTGTGTGTGATTAGCTTATGTTCCCTTCATTTTTACTAAGCCCGGATCAACTATATTAGTCTCTCCATTCAACTTCCCCCTACACTGGTCTTAATTACTAATCTTTGAGCCTCCCCACATTCAAGAATTAAATAACTCTACTCAGCACTTAATCACTTTTTTTTTTTAACTTTTTCTATTTTTTTTTGCGTGCAAGGACACTAGTTTTCACACATCCACTGCAGGGACCCTTACCCAGAGCACTCGCTCAATGAGTGGCCTAACTGATCACAATTAAGGTAGCTCTTTTTGCCCTCACGAATTTTTTCTTAAACAAACAAACAACAAAAACCAACTATTTCACATACTATACAAATCATGCACTTCATATTGTCATTCACCTTATCCTGCAGTTTAACTCTCAAATCAGTTCTCAGACCCATCGAGGTGACATCAAACTTCTAAACCTAATAACTTTGTTCTAAGCATTTCAAAACTACAGGAACACAGGCTATGTGCATAATGGTGTAGGAAAAACTCAAGAAAAATTTTAAATTAACTCAAATTCATATCATGCTCTCATGTTTCAGCAGAATCACAAAGATTTCCAATTAATTCTCATCCTAGGCTATCATGATCATACTAATGTAAAAGATCAATCAACAATTTAGCACATAATCAGGACAGTCACAACAAATAAACAACATCACATCCCCAAACTTAAACTAAACATTGTCCCCAATGTTTACAAAAATAAGCACAGATTAAGTAAAAAGAGTAAGAGTGAACAATACTGTCTTGGGTGATGGAGATCTTTCTGAGTTCCTTAAATAGCCAAAACATGAGTGTCAGAGTTCCTCAGAGTGGGAGCATGGATTTCAACGAAGAAAGGCATCGTCACAACGTACAAAACAAAACAACAACTAGTAAATAAACTAAGAACTGAAAAACAACTAAAACAAACTAAAGCAAGCTAAAGGCAGAAAAAAAAAAGTAAGTAAAGCTTGGGTTGCCTCCCAAGAATCGCTTTGTTTAACAACTTTAGCTAGACTGTACTCCCTCAAGGTATTTCTTTTCTTGCTTGCAGTGCTTGGAGTGATGTGTTCATTTGGCCAATCCGGGTCTCAATATTCTTTATTGCAGCTCCATGACTAGTCACTATACCAGATAAACTGGTGACTGCATTCTCCAGCTGGTTGGACCGACTTCTGGATTCAGCTATGAAGGAGTGCAATGTCTCTTCCAGAGATGGTTTCCTCTCTGATGTAGAAGCATGCCCTGTAGGAGGATTCAACACATTTTTATTGTTAGCATAAGGGAAATTCTCATGATACCTCAAACCTAGATTATAATGTGTTGGGAGGTTATTCTGAGTTTGGCTTCCTCTTTAGTTGTTGCTTCTGTTGTTCAGGTAGTGTAATTGCTCCATAGTAGATTCTCCATTGAGCTGGGATCATTGAGAGGACATCCCTGTGTGTGCTTATCCTGCAAAATTATTCAGAGCATGAGTGAGAGATGCCATATGAGATCTAAGAGAAGTTACCTCATCCAGTTGATACAATCCAGCTACTGCCTTAGATCTCTCATTGTCTGTAGGCCATTGGTAGCTGACAGTTGACACTTCTTCTAGGAGGGCACGTGCTTCTGGCACAGTTTTCGCCATGAAAGCCCCTCCAGCAGTGACATCTAGAATGGTCCTGGTCTTACCTTCCAGTCCATTGAAAACAGTTGTACCTGGAGCCAATCTGGGTAGCCATGTTGTGGGCACCTCCTGAGCATGTCCTTGTACCTTTCCCATGCCTCGAATAGTTGCTCTCCCTCTTGTTGCCTGAATGTTCCTATCTCAGTCATTAACCTTGCAAGTTTCACAGGTGGAAAGAATTTGGTCATGAAGGCTTTGGTCAACTCCTCCCAGGAAGTGATACTGCTTGAGGGAAGGGACCCTAGTCATTCTTTGGCTTTACCCTGCAAAGAGAAAGGAAAGAGACGTAAGCGAATATTATCAACAGAAATACCATTCATTTAACTGTACCACAGATTTCTAAGAAATTCTGTAAGTGTGAGTTTGGATCTTCCGTGGCTAAGCCTCTGAAAGCACCTTCCCTAACCATCTGTATAAGCTCTGTCTTAAGTTCAAAATTATTAGCATTTATAGGGGCATGGACTATTCCAGCCTGCTCAGAATAAAACACAGGTTGGAAATACTCCCTTATGGATTTAGGGTTATTGATGAGCTCCTGATCAGCCATTGCCTGAGGCTCTGCTCTTCCTTCCCTTTGGAGTCTCCTACAGGTCCTTTCGATCTCAAGATCAAAAGGGTGCAAGTCTGCAGCTTTCCCCTTGGGCATACACTTGGAGGTACCGAAAAAGAAAGAAATTAGACAAAAACTAAAAATTAGAAAATAAAATAAAACATAAAAGAAAGAAAAATACGAAAATAAAGACATGAAACATAAAACTTGGGTTGCCTCCCAAGAAGCGCTTTCTTTAACGTCTTTAGCTAGACGATGACTTATCAGGGCACATAAAATTGCTCATATGTCTTTGGGCCCTTCTTGCTTGAATCTATATAACCCTCTAAGTATAAAAGACTATCCTGTTTCTCCTGGGCACCAGTCAGAAAGTTATTTTTGGTATTTTTGTTTATCAAAATAAAAGAACAAAAATCAAAGCAAGACTCCTGAGTGTAAGACATTTGGTTATAAAAAATAAATGAATTTTCTGGGGATAAAAGGAAAGAAGACCTCTCAGCCTCTAGCTCTATCACCTGGGATTCCTCTGTGGAAGTGATTATATCACCAATGTCTATCTCACTAACCTTGTTATGGTGTGCTTCAGTCTCCCCCAAACTATCCTCATTATCATATGAACAAATCCTCCTAGGTTGCACCTTCTGAGTGGTAAGGATAATAAATTGTTCCTATAAGGCCTTAAAGGAAATTACTAGCTCATTAAGATACTGAGCTCTATCCTGCACTATTTCCCAAAGTCCTACCACCTCAGCTTCTAACCTATTCAACCTTTCAAATTCATTATGAACCAAATTTTTAATTTTCAACTCTAAGGTATATTCCATTAATTGGTCCACAAGAGAAGATTTTTCATTAGGTTTGTCAAGGTTCGAAAAATTATGGTTCCAAGTGCCTAAATAACTACCCTCATGTGAATTTTCATAAATGTCAGGTACAAAATGGTAAAAATTAGACAAATGGAATTCAAAGAAATCACGATGCACATACCTAGGGTCCTGAGAGGGGCAATAGAAAGATGGAGAAAAATCATGCAAAATCATACTTTAAAAATTAATAATTCAGATCAAGAGTTTTACACAATAGCAACACAACCAAAAACAGGGGACAAAGACTCAAAAACAACACACAAAACTAAAATAAAGCAAATAAGGAAACAAACAACACACAAAACAAATAAGGAAAAACACACAAACACACTTTAGTCTAAAATTTCAAATTTTCTCCTAATATTAATTAATCTAAATAATCGACATTCCCCGACAATGGCGTCAAAAATTGGTTGCGTAATATTTTAATGATATTGCACAATACCGCAGTGTACGAGTCAAGTTTTAGTATAGTGATTTTAGAGTCCAAGTATCGTCCTCGAGATTTGGTTTCTAAAATAATTAATTACCAAGATACTAATTCTCAATTTTAGCTAAAGCAACAAAATATGGATAGGTGATGAAAGTAAAAAACAAACAACAAACTGACATGTGGAGACACGAATTGATAGATTTGAGGAAAGTGATTTTACAAGTTAATGACTCAATTAACACATGCAATGAACCAATGAGATGAATTCATAAACAAGAAGTAAAATACTCAAGAAAACCTCTCGATTCTTAGTGAGCCTCACACATGCAATAAATTCCATAGTCTCCATATAAACTTAGAACATGCATGGCATTAAGCAACTTCTTTATATGTTTCCCTAAGATTTCTAGGTCATTCTCATGCTAGATTTCTAAAGATTTTGATAATTTTGCTCTAATGAAAGCTTTATCTCTCGAGTCAACTTAAACTAACAAATTAAGAGTTAAGAACGAATTGTCAAAAATAAGAACAAATCTTGCTTCAATTCATGGTAAGAAAGTCTTAACAAGTGAATCAAATCTTAACTACAATGTCTAGCTACTCTAAATCACATGAAAATCAAACTAAACATGTAGAAACGTCTTAAACAGAGTTACAATCTGAAAGAAAAGGAAATTAAACTTATGTGTTGATGTCGATCCTATTCTCCGAGCTCCCGTCTTCGATCCCCGACAACGGTGCCAAAAACTTGTTGCGTAATATTTTAATGATATTGCACAATACCGCAGTGTACTGGTCAAGTTTTAGTATAGTGATTTATGAGTCCAAGTATCGTCCTCGAGAATGGGTTTCTAGATTAGTTAATTACCAAGATACTAATTCTCAATTTTAGCTCAAGCAACAAAACATGGATAGGTGATGAAAGTAAAAACAAACAAAAAACTGACATGTGGAGACACGAATTGATAGATTTGAGGAAAGTGATTTTACAAGTTAATGACTCAATTAACACATGCAATGAACCAATGCGATGAATTTATAAACAAGAAGTAAAATACTCAAGAAAACCTCTCGATTCTTAGTGAGCCTCACACATGCAATAAACTCCATAGTCTCCATACGAACCTACGACATGCATGGCATTAAGAAACTTCTTTATGTGTTTCTCTAAGATTTCTAGGTCGTTCTCATGCCAGATTTCTAAAGGTTTTGACAATTTTGCTCTAATGAAAGCTTTATCTCTCGAGTTTACTTAAACCAAAAAATTAAGAGTTAAGAACGAATTGCCAAAAATAAGAACAAATCATGCTTCAATTCATGGTAAGAAAGTCTTAACAAGTGAATCAAATCCTAACTACAATGTCTAGCTACTCTAAATCACATGAAAATAAAACTAAACATGTAGAAAACGTCTCAAAGGGAATTACAATATGAAAGAAAAGGAAATTAAACATATGTGTCGATGTCGGTCCTTCGTCTCCGAGCTCCCGTCTTCGATCTCGAACCTCCATGAATGCTTTGGCTCCCAAAAAATGCTCTTTTCTCTCTTCTTACAAAGTGTATTTCGAAAATAGGGCAAAAATCTAGCAAATTCGGCTCCCCTTGTAATGAAAACATAAGGATATATTTATAGGCTCAATCGGTACAGCGTTCAACGCTGTACCCTAGTCGGCTGGTCATATATGGAATATCTCGATGGCGTTGCAACGCTGAGGGCAGCGTTACAACGCCGCTTCCCTAACACGCGCGCCTCTTATCGAAGTGGCGTTGTGATGCTGCAAGGCAGCGTTGCAACGCCCGTTGTGCGGTCCTTCATATGCGCTTCCTTATCGAGATAGCGTTGCGACGTTGTAAGGCAGCGTTACAACGCTATCGGTAGTGGTCTTCTACGCCTTTAAACAGCACGCTCGGCGTTGCAACGCTATGGACAGCGTTGCAACGCCATCACTTCGGGTTATCATGCTTGGATTGATCCTTTCTCTTCCAATTGGTATTACTTTTAGCTCCAAATAGCCTCGTTTCGATCCCGAGGGATAAAAATGTCTCCAATTATTCTGTTTACGCTCTTATCCTGAAATTGAATGATTTAAACACGTAAAAGCCCTGAAATCATCATAAAACTAGCAAAATTAAGCCTAAGGATAACACATTTTGTGTGCTATCACAGGACCACGTGAGGAGCTGGGAACTTAACTACGCGAGATAGAATTCACTCGTTCCCGTCTTTAGGGAAACTAGAAGGATTGTTCCCTTAAGTGCTGTCTCCAGGGCTTGGACAACGGGCAGCCACCCTCTCACTGGCCCGAGAGGGGTGTTGTATATGGTTGGACCATTACAATATTGTTGTACATTAGAGGAGCAGTGAGGACTTAAGGAGCAAGAAGTGGACATAGGGATAAAACGATAATTTGACCCAACAGTGTCTACGAACAACATGTGAAGGGTCGACTCACGGGCATTAGTTATATCAATGGACACAACTTGTCTTACAGTGATGGGAGTGCAGCTACGAGCTTTAGTGGAATGTTACCGTAGCTAATGAATGTTGATTAACTGGGTCAAAGAGTTTGACAGGTTAGTCTCGAATCATTGGAGCTCGTCATCTGTAGGTCCATTAGGTCCCTCTGTTGGCTCAAACTGGATTAATAGAGGGTTTACAGTTTTGGTGTGGATTTGAAGTGTTCAAATTCATTAAAGGATAATTATGTCATTTATATGAGATATGATTAACATATTATATAGTTTAATGTGAATGAAATTCATAATAAACTATAGGTTAGCCTAATTGTCTAATTAGGGCTAATTTGGAGAATTTGGATTGAGAGAAATTAAATTGAAAGTGATTCAATTTAAAACCCACAATTATACAAATGTGATTTGTAAAATGAGATATGAGATATCATATTATATGTGGTTATGCAAATATGATTTCAATAACCTATGGTTGTGGTTAAATGGTAAATAGGTGGAGATTTCAACTCCACCTATCACCATTATATAAACCCTTTGCAAGAAGGATTTCATAAGTTTGTTGTTCATTTTTTGGAATCTCACCAAAAACAACAAACACTTTTCTCTCAACTTTCTCTCAATTCTCTCCTCTCCTTTCACCAAAAAGGAGTCCCACATACTCTTCTTCTACCTAAAAGAGAACAACCGAGAAGCCTATCTGTAACGCCCCTACTTTTTCTAACATAAATTCCTAGGGACATTACTACTCATGCATGCATTCGAGGCCTTAACTGAGCTTAAACTAAGTAAAAGTTGATAAATAAAAATCAATTTAATTTGGGATCCCATAGAAATACAAAACGTTTACAAGAAACATAATTAAGTTCGGCCTCTAGTTTCAAAACTCATACTACATAAGCGGAAGACAATAATCTTTTAAAATTCTTTCTAAATTATGGATGCGAATTCATGACTTGGTTCCCATGGCTTCAGAGCGCATCCATGCCATTCGCTGGTATGCTCTCGTCTCTACACAAAACATTTTAAAACAAAGAAAGACACAACAAAGGTAGAGGATGAGTATTATAAAATACCCGATGAAGTGGGGGTCGGGATATGCATACACATACAATCATGATCTCTAACTCATTCGTAACATACATAGATGGGACCTAAAACTTTCTAGAGTTGCGTGTCTTTAATCCATGGTCGCATATTTAATTGTCGGGCCTTTAATCCATGATTTGCTTATTCATTGCGTGTCTTTAATCCATGGTCGCTCATTCAATTGTCGTGTCTTTAATCCATGATCGCTTTATTTAATTGCCGTCTTTTAATCCATGGTCGTTCATTTAATTGCCGTGTCTTTAATCCATGGTCGTTTCATTTACTTGCCGTCTCTTTAATCCGTGGTTTGTTCATTTACTTGCCGTCTTTTAATCCATGGTCGTTCATTTAATTGTGAGGCCGATGGTCATCCCGAGTCATTTCATTTCGAGTCCTCACGGACCCACATGTACTTTGACCCATAGGTCTCTATTGCATGTTTGACCATGCACATAGCGATCTCAGGATAACCAATGTCCACACTATTCGCTAATTCATTTCGTGGCATACAAAACATGCATAAGGTCCCATCAGTCACATAATAATAGAGTACATATCACAAACATCATCATCGTTATATATCACCATACTTTCTCATGGATGATTTGAAGATCATACTTTTGTAAGAAACATGAAACTTTCTCATACAAACTCTTTGTCCTATTCTCACATGAAATAATGGAATCCTTATACATAACATACGAGAATACTTTCACATAAAATGGTGGTTCATTTTCATATGATACATCGAAGTATTTGCACATAAAATATCACGTAATTCTCACAATAATATCTGTGTATTTTCATATGAAAAATATAAACTATTTCGCATAAAATCATGAAAATCATTTTCATTTACTCCCATTAAAAGTTCGGCACAAGGTCCCTTACTAAACCTTTTGAAAATCATTCACTCGAGATTCTCGAGAAACCCTCTGAAATATTCTTTTCTAAATTCAAGCCCTAAGCATGAGTTTTGGAAATTCACCTTTTGAAATAATTCCTCAATTTTCATCCTTTAAAACGAATACATATTTCAGGAAATCGTATTCACTTCCCTTTTTAAGATCGTTTGTAGAAAATCCCTTACCTTAGCTCGAAACTCTTTACATTCCGCTCCTAGCTCAAAGTTTCGCTTAGTCATGCTCGATAGTCGAATCCCCTAAATCACATTCATCAATTCTTTAATTAACTTACATAATTAGACACTTATTTTGAATCCAATCATCGTTAGGCTAAATTACCACAAACGGACGCTTAAAACGAACTCGGAAGGTCAAAACAGGTGGGCCGGGCGACTCCGCGAGCGGCGGCGGCGTGTGGCGGCCGCGCGCGCGTGTGGTGGCGGGGCGGCGTCTTGGCGCGTGGAACATACCATTGAGATCCTCGTGGCCCGATCTATCCGAAACCGGTCCTGAAACTTCGAAAACCGCTCGAAAACTCCCTCAAAAACCCGAACCAAAAATCGAACCGCTAGCTTCAAGGACCTGCAAGAAGAACAGCTTCCGGCGAGTAGTCTGCAGCAGGCGCGTACAGCCGTTCAACCACCGGCGGCTTTGCGAGATGGAGGTCGCCTCGACCGACCCCCCATCGACGGCGCGCAACTACTCGATGGAATCGCTTTCCGGTTGCGTCGTGATCCACGGTGGGTCGTCCGATCGTCAGCGAACACCGGCGGCCCGACCCGTGTGTTCGGCTTGAGGCGCTTCAACCCCGCGAAACGGCGGCGATTGCGGGCATCGAGAGGAGGGTGCATCGGCCGGCGTAGCGTTGGTCATCGGTCAGACGGTGGTCGGCGGCGGCGTGGAGGCTGTGTTGCCGTGAGGTTGAAGAGAGTGAAGAAGAAGATGTCTCTTGGGGGTTGTGCAATAATAGGACAAAAAGGGAAGATGGAAACCCTAGATTCCCCTTTCCAACTAAAATTACCAAAATGCCCTCCTTTTAACTTCTAACTACAAAAATACCCTTAATCATAATTAAATGTTTCAAAATGCCCTTAGCCATAACTAAATAATCCAATTTAACTTATAAATAGCAACACCCACATGTAATCCCCTAAAATCTTCAAAACTGAGAAAATAAAATAAGAAACTCACAGGCTCGATTAATTTAATTTGCATTAAATTAACCCATAATTCAGGAATAAAGGTACTTGAAAATTCTGGGGCGTTACAATCTTCCCTCCTTAAGAACTTTCGTCCTCGAAAGTTTCTAATCTTTCAATACTTTGGGAAAACTTGCTCACACCCGCTCTACTTGGTTACTACGAGTCTTTGGTCCTTATGCAAAATTAGTACTAGCTGTTCCTCAGGTATCACATCTTAATGTAAACTTATTACCCAACAGTCTCATAACTTTAACTTGAGCTCGTTCTCTTCACTGGAGTCTTTCTACTAAGGCCTACATAAGTGAGGCCCTTGGCTCGGATTCTAAATTTGGAAAGTTTCAGATTCAAATTTGAAGATAATTCGGAAAATTTAGCTCGTATTCCTTTCTCTAGTCCTTTAATTAGTTTCTTCCGTTTTGTGATTTTGGAATGGAATCCTTTGCTAAAACGGTTCCATTGTTGTTGAACTTCAAAATCCCTTTAAGGTTTGCTACACCACTACCAAAGATTCATTTCAAGACATAACTCGATAATTTCCTCTAATCACTGCCTCCATAACCTCATCACCCTCACCAAAGATGTGACTTCAAGGGCCGAGTTAGGAACTTTGTTTGGTTGATCAAGACTCTGTAGACTATTGGTTAATCTTTCGCTACTCTCCACGACCTTTTAGTAAACGTTGTCGTGGCAATCTAAACTCACATGTTTACTTAATTAACTTTGGGGCTTTCCAATGCAATCAATAACTCGCTGGAAGTTTTAAGTCATGGTAAGAGTAACTCGAACATAGGTATCCCTTGGTTGTCATGACACATAAAGTGTTCCATGAAACCTTACCAATCTTACTATAAACTTGCTCCGAAAATTTCGGCAGCATAACGGCATAACTACAACAAAGCCCAAAATTTTTCTCTAACACCTGTTTGATAGAAACGCACTTCTAAAATCAGACAACCGACCAGTCACGCCTCCAAACTTCATTTCAAGATTTACTCGAGTTCGTAACAAACAATACGAAGGAATGTTGTATGCGGCAAAATATATGAATGAAACACAATTTCTTTAGTTGTAAACAAGAAATTCTTTAAAGGTAAGGAAATCTAACAATCAGGTTACAACCCTAACTTTAACACAAACTTTAAAAGGAGTTAACAGACTAATCTTGTCTTACCTTGCTTTAGAACTAAATCAAATATAGATTAACACACTAAGTGTCAAGATTTTCATTATAAGTTCTAAGTCATGACTGAAGAAACTTAATTTAACCCATCTTATGTCCCACTATCTTACGTGAAGCGTAAAATGAACTTTTAGTGTTACATTGATGCACAAGTTCATACCTCTGTGGAGACATCACTGTAGACTCATAATGTCCATTGCGTGGCTCAAACTCTATCTTAAGATATCTTAACTCAAATTCCTGATTGGCGATAACTCGTCTTCATATTCATCATGGAGGATATGTATATATATATATATATATACGTATATATACTTCTCTTTTAAAAACGAGTTCTTCAAGAAACAATTCGTACTTTAATTAATCTTTCCTCAGCCTATGGTACAATACAACAGTCATTCATAACACTCCCTTAAATATCCTGTTCCAGTAATCATTTGGATGTAATGAAACTTTCTTAACACCAATAGGGTTGGATACTTTACAATGGCATCCACTATATTTCTTAACTTTTCCGACTCTTTTGTCATGAACCCCTACGTTCAAACCTTGATTACGAATGTTTTATTTAACATCTCTAGACTTTGAACTTGTCAAGAATTACAATATTCTTTTGCTAGTGTTCTACTCATGAACTCGGTTGTTTAAGGTTTCTTGAAAGACTTTCGCCCAAGTGGTGTCTACCCTTTCCTTCCTTTGTCCAAACTACTTTTTTTTTTTTTTTTTTTTTTTTTTTTTTTTTTCGCGCAAGTGAGTCTTATCTTGACAAAGATTCCTTTAAGCCTTACATCCTGAACTCGGACATTCCCTTTCTAATATCACTCACCTGAGGTCACATACTCGTCTTTTCTTAGCTTGACAAATTTCCTTATGCTCATCTTTTGAAGTTTACTTGAGCACTAATCCCCTTAGCGACCTTTCGACTACTTCCATATCTCGGGACTTACTCTTCCTCCTTATGCCTAAAGCAATCCTTCCGAATTGTCGTTTCTGCCCCTTCTTAGGCTTGGTTTAACTAGAACGTCTCCGACAACTTTATCTCAACAATGATTTACCCCTTTTCTTGAGCACTGAATCCATCAAGCCTATAAACATTAGGGTCATTTAAGTAAAATCTCTACAACCTTCATGATGTTCGTAAAGTGATTTGGAAGTCGTCTCGGGATATCTAATCCACAGTTTATGACTGGTAGCTAACTTGACTCCAAAATCATCTTAAGGAACACTATGCTCCTCGTACTGGTGGAATAGGTCGTTCATTCAAAACGAAGAGATTTATCCTTAGCAACAACTGTCTCCACTTCTCATCTCTTATGCATACGCATAAGTATACCACTTTCTCCTTTATGCATCACACTAATACTTCTTATGGCGATAAACTACTATTAACTCTTATAAAGGAGGTTACGTACCTGTGACTTGGGTTCTTTTACTTTGCTGGGGCATTCTGTAAGGAGTATTAGAAATTTCTGTTACTCTCTACTTTTAATTCCATACTTAAATCAGTCTCTTGTGTTGGGGTAACTTTAAAAGATAAATCCTTCCTTATCTAATACTAGCGCATTGATCCTCGTGCTTAATCTCCTTAAACTTGGCCTTCTTCTTTTAGTAAGATTAAGGACATTCTCAACTATTTGTACTCGCTTTTTGGTTATAAGTCAAATTCACTAAAACCTTTCTTAAGAAACCATCAACCTAGCCTTTACTAAAGGAACCTTATAGTTTCATATTTCTAATGGTCGCTCACTACTACTACAACCGTGTACACTTTACTAATTGAAAGGAGTTCCTCACTTGATCATTACACTACATAGTGAAGGAGAGATTCAAAGCGTTTTCTCCTATTAACCGAATCCTCTCCCTTTAATCCTCCGATCGGAAAAGAAACTTTAACACCTCGAGTTCAAGGTTAACACCTCATGTTATCTCTTTCAAGTCATACACGTATATCTAGTCCAATAGGTGGAAATTAGTGGCGGGGTTCCTTATACACATTCCACAAGCGTGAACGCACCAAAGGCTCATATGAATGTCTAATCGTGCACCGCCGAGGAGTCCGACAATCAATTCTTTTGTATTCTCAAACTAAAACCCTAACTCCCTACTTTTCTTCTTTATACTTGTCTTTATTACGTTTATTTAACTTGTGGTAACGCTTTTAAAACCGTATCATGCCTATCTGTAATATCACATTAATTGTGTATAACCCCGTGGCTTTCCTCCCGAGTAATGGTGTAAAAGAACGAAGTGTTTCAAGTGTCTTGGAAGAAAACTAATTTTCATCTCAACGATAACAATCATTTTTTTTTTTTTTTTTTTTTTTTTTTTTTTTTTTTTTTTTGTCTAGGCCCATTTTCAAAACACTTTTGCTCTCTTTACTTTTCAACTCCTTAAATACTATGGTTATGTATTCTTGAAGATGAAGGGACTTTATTCAGAGCCAACATGGTCGAGAAATTCTAAAGTGGTACGTTTACTAAATCTCATACCTTTCCATCCAATTGTTCTAGCATGAATGAATGAGACCACTAAGCTCTTACCGAACACATTCAAACTTTGAACTTCTCATGAGTAGTCTTAACTTTTATTATTGAAAGCTATACTTAAGTAATCTAGTTTCTTAGCAACCTTTAACACTCTAACCTCTTAAGTCTTACTCTTTACTTCCTTGGTCAAAGCGGACCTTTTAATAATTCTCAACACGTGTTTTATGGCTATAAAACTTCATTTTTAGCGTAAACATTCGTAACTAAAACATTTTCCTTTCTATCATCAATAGTAGGGATCACATGTGTTCTCTTTCCTTTTCTTTACGAAGATCACGTCAACGCTATGACGTATATGCTGTGTATAGATTCACATATAAGCATTTCATTTATGCATTTCCTATTCATAGACATATAGTTTTAGCTCATACATTCTCATTCTTTCTTAGTTTGAAAATTCATCAAACTCGATTTTTTTTTTATATAAAATATTTTCTCATAGACTACTAAATTCTCTTTTCGTGAACAGATAAAACTTTTAGTTCAAGGCATACCAGCGGTGGATCGGAGTTGCTACTTAGCCATGGGATACTTGTTGCTTACTCTGTAGCGAGTCTACAAGACCTATAACCTTGGGCTCACGATACCAACCGTAACGCCCTACTTTTTCTAACATAAATTCCTAGGGACATTACTACTCATGCATGCATTCGAGGCCTTAATCGAGCTTAAACTAAGTAAAAGTTGATAAATAAAAATCAATTTAATTTGGGATCCCATAGAAATACAAAACGCTTTACAAGAAACATAATTAAGTTCGGCCTCTAGTTTCAAAACTCACGTACTACATAAGCGGAAGACAATAATCTTTTAAAATTCTTTCTAAATTATGGATGCGAATTCATGACTTGGTTCCCATGGCTTCACATAGCGCATCCATGCCATTCGCTTTGGTATGCTCTCGTCTCTACCAGAAAACATTTTAAAACAAAGAAAGACACAACAAAGGTAGAGGATGAGTATTATAAAATACCCAGTAAGTGGGGGGTCGGGATATGCATACACATACAATCATGATCTCTAACTCATTCGTAACATACATAGATGGGACCTAAAACTTTCTAGAGTTGCCAGGTCTTTAATCCATGGCTGCATATTTAATTGTCGAGCCTTTAATCCATGATCGCTTATTCGGTTGCAGTCTTTAATCCATGGTTGCTCATTCAATTGTCGTGTCTTTAATCCATGATTGTTTATTTAATTGCAGTCTTTTTAATCCATGGTTGTTCATTTAATTGCGTGTCTTTAATCCATGGTCGTTTCATTTATTTACTGCCAGTCTTTAATCCGTGGCTGTTCATTTACTTGCCAGGTCTTTAATCCATGGCTGTTCATTTAATTGTGAGGCCGACTGGTCATCCTGAGTCATTTCATTTCGAGTCCCTCACAGACCCCTGTACTTTGACCCATAGGTCTCTATTGCATGTTTGACCATGCACATAGCGATCTCAGGATAACCAATGTCCACACTATTCGCTAATTCATTTCGTGGCATACAAAACATGCATAAGGTCCCATCACCACATAATAATAGAGTACATATCACAAACATCATCATCGATGATATCACCATACTTTCTCATGGATGCGGTTTGAAGATCATACTTTGTAAGAAACATGAAACTTTCTCATACAAACTCTTCCTATTCTCACATGAAATAATGGAATCCTTATACATAACATACGAGAATACTTTCACATAAAATGGTGGTTCATTTTCATATGATACATCGAAGTATTTGCACATAAAATATCACGTAATTCTCACAATAATATCTGTGTATTTTCATATGAAAAATATAAACTATTTCGCATAAAATCATGAAAATCATTTTCATTTACTCCCATTAAAAGTTCGGCACAAGGTCCCTTACTAAACCTTTTGAAAATCATTCACTCGAGATTCTCGAGAAACCCTCTGAAATATTCTTTTCTAAATTCAAGCCCTAAGCATGAGTTTTGGAAATTCACCTTTGAAATAATTCCTCAATTTTCATCCTTTAAAACGAATACATATTTCAGGAAATCGTATTCACTTCCCTTTTTAAGATCGTTTGTAGAAAATCCCTTACCTTAGCTCGAAACTCTTTACATTCCGCTCCTAGCTCAAAGTTTCGCTTAGTCATGCTCGATAGTCGAATCCCCTAAATCACATTCATCAATTCTTTAATTAACTTACATAATTAGACACTTATTTTGAATCCAATCATCGTTAGGCTAAATTACCACAAACGGACGCTTAAAACGAACTCGGGAGGTCAAAACAGGTGGGCCGAGCGGCTCCGCGAAGCGGCGGCGTGGCGCCGGCCGGCGGCGTGTGGCGGCGGCGGCGGCGCGCGCTGTGGTGGCGGCGGGCGCGCGTCTTGGCGCGTGGAACATACCATTGAGATCCTCGTGGCCCGATCTATCCGGCAGGTCCCGAAACTCAAAACCGCTCGAAAACTCCTCAAAACCCGAACCAAAAATCGAACGCTAGCTTCAAGGACTGCAAGAAGAAACGACTTCCGGCGAGTAGTCTGCAGCGGTAGCGTCGTGATGCCGTTCAACCACCGGCGGCTTTGCGAGATGGAGGCGCCTGGGCCGACCCCCATCGACGGCGCGCAACTACTCGATGGAATCGCCTGCGGTTGCGTCGTGATCCACGGTGGGTCGTCGATCGTCGCGCAGCATTCCGGCACTTCACCCGAGTGTTCACTTGAGGCGCTTCAACCCACGAAACGCGGCGGCGATTGCGGGCCAGAGAGGAGGAGTGCATCGGCGCGTAGCGTTGGTCATCGGTCGACGGTGGTGGCGGCGGCGTGGAGGGCGTGTTGCGTGAGGTTGAAGAGAGTGAAGAAGAAGATGTCTCTTGGGGTTGTGCAATAATAGGACAAAAAGGGAAGATGGAAACCCTAGATTCCCCTTTCCAACTAAAATTACCAAAATGCCCTCCTTTTAACTTCTAACTACAAAAATACCCTTAATCATAATTAAATGTTTCAAAATGCCCTTAGCCATAACTAAATAATCCAATTTAACTTATAAATAGCAACACCCACATGTAATCCCCTAAAATCTTCAAAACTGAGAAAATAAAATAAGAAACTCACAGGCTCGATTAATTTAATTTGCATTAAATTAACCCATAATTCAGGAATAAAGGTACTTGAAAATTCTGGGGCGTTACACTATCGGAGTTGTCCAGTTCGTTGGTTCGTTCGAGGAGATCGAGTTCGTGTTCGCGAAGAGTTCGTGACTGGAGGAGGAAAACGTGAAGACCGGTTCTTCAACAAGTAAGTAATTCTTACTGTTTTTCTTCTTAATTCCATGTTTAATCTAGTTACTATGTGATAGTTTCAATTTTAAGAAAGTATTTTTACAACGATACCTCGATGATTCAATTGTCCTTCCGCTGCGTGAAATTTTCATTCCGTTGAGTTGGATTACCTCGTTTGTACTAAATACAAAGCGGATCGCATCCATGGTGTTACCAGTATAATGTTCCCAACCTCATGCATGTACCATAGACCATTTAGGTTATATACTTGAACACTATCTAACTTGTGTCCACTACACATTTGTTCAAGATCTATCATTATAACCTTGAAAGTTAGTTTATTGGATTTAGGTTTATGTGCGAGAATATAATAAATAACTATTTATTTATTAGAATAACATTATTACAAAATTGATGGAACACGAGACATACGCAGCTGAAAAATGATCTAATGACACTCTAATTGCAACTAACTTAATAAAAATCAACATGCAAACAAGCAAAAAATAGTGAACTAAAAAGGGAAGAAAGTACAATCTTTGTAGCTTGATTTCTTCACGATCTCCATGCCAAAGCACAAACCAAACACAACCGGACCACCACTAGAGCTTCCCCACTATCCTCTGGACTCAGAACAGGGTTGTGGGACCTGGTAAATGAAGGAATGAAAAGGAAGAGTGAGAGGTTCAAAGCTTTATGTGAGGAAGGATAAGAAGAATTTTTTTGAGACTTCGTTTGAAAATACTAAAATTTCAGCCAGAGGAACCCTTTGTTCTAAAAAATGTGTCCACTACACATTTGTTCAAGTTCTATCATTATAACCTTGGAACTTAGATGATTGGATTTAGGTTTATGTGCGAGAATATAATAAATAACTATTTATTTATTTGAATAACATTATTACAAAATTGATGGAACACGAGACATACGCAGCGGAAAAATGATCTAATGACACTCTAATTGCAACTAACTTAATAAAAATCAACATGCAAACAAGCAAAAAATAGTGAACTAAAAAGGGAAGAAAGTACTGTCGGGATGTATGTCCTCATCTCTTGTAGTTTGTAATATTCCATGTTTTAAATAAATAAGAGTTATTTATTTGAACTTTGTGTCTCACATTTTTCATAAACTTAATCCAATAAACTAAGCTCACGGGTCATTGTATTATGAGAGAACTAAGAACTTAAACGGTGTGTAGTGAACACACAGGGGAGGATCACGTTCGAGTTAATGACCCGAGCGGTCTCTGATATATGGATAAGGTTGGAGACCTAATCTGGATACACTGTGGATGCGACCGCTTTGTATTAGATACAAGCGAGGTGATCGACTCTCGTTCATGTGGTTGACATGCGAGTGGGGGCATCCTGTGCAATGAGATTGTACAAGATTGGACCGTGAATTATTAGACTTACTGATGTTACACCGTTAACAGTATAGAGCTAATAAATTCGCAGATGACCATTAGTGACTCGACCTAAATCACGAGCGTGTCATGGACTCCTCGCATGCTGCGAAGTCATCGCTCTTTGACTAGTAATGCGGATGAGGGTGGCCACTGTTGCTCACCCAATATGCCTATCTTCTCAGGCGCAGGACCACGTGAGGAGCTGGGAACTTGACTACGCAAGAAAGAATTAACTCGTTCCCGACTTAGGGAAACTAGAGGGATTGTTCCCTTAAGTGCTATCTCCAGGGCTTGAACAACGGGGCCCCACTCTCTCATTGGCTTGAGAGGGTTGTTGTTCATGGTTGGACATGCAACGTAGTTGTTCATTAGAATAGCAATGGGACTTAAGGAGCAAGAGGTAGACACAGGGGTAAAATGGTAATTTGACCCAGCTGTGACTACGAACAACCTGTGAAGGGTCGACTCATGGGTATTGGTTATATCGATGGACACAACTTGTCCTACGGTGATGAGAGTGCAGCTACGGGCTTTAGTGGAGTGTTATCGTAGCTAATGAATGTTGAATAACCGGGTTAAAGAGTTTGATAGGTTAGTCTCGGATCATTGGAGCTCGTCACGTGTAGGTCCATTAGGTCACTCGATTGGCTCAAATTGGACAAATTGAGGGTTTACAGTTTGGTGTGAATTTGAATTCTTCAAATTCATTATTTGGGTATTTATGTCCTTTATATGAGATATAGATGACATAATATATAGTTTGATGTGAATGAGATTCATAATAAACTATAGTGTAGCCTAATTGATTAATTAGTGCTATTTGGAGAAATTGAATTGAGAGAAATTAAATTGAATATGATTCAATTTATAATTCCGCATTTATGCAAATGAGATTTGTATAATAAGGTATGAGATACCTTATATTATATAATATGCAAATGTGATTTGTATATTATATGGATGTTGTAAAATTGTGATTTGGTGGAGGTTTTAACTCCATCACACAATAGTATTTAAAGGCTTAGCAAGAAGCCTTTGGTGTGCCATTTGCCATTTTTTGGATTTCCATCCAAAGAGAGCAAGGCAATTCTCTCTAGAATTCTCTCATCTCTCTAACATTTCTCCTCACCCAAAACCAAAGGGAGTCGCACTCACTCTCCCTCAACATCCCGAGAACAACCGAGAAGACCCTTTGGAGGTGTCTCCCTTTTCGGATCGAAGTTTGTGTTCGAGGAGTTCGTAGTTTCGAGAGAGATCGTGACCGGAGGAGAAGAGGATTGAAAAAGTGTTCTTCAACAAGTAAATCTTGCTTTTCCTTCATCGCTTTCTTCTCCTTTTTGCATGTTTAGCCTAGGATCTATGAGATAGATTCCATTTTAAGACACGTTTTACACAGCGGATCAACGACGTTTCACAACGCGTCTTTATTTCGCGAAATTCAAAATCCCTTCAATTGGTATCAGAGCCAATCGTTGCTCTTCGTTGTGTATTCTATGGATTCTTAAAATTAGGTGGGTAGCATTAATTTTCATGAGATGAATGTTAATGGTTTGCAATTTTGGATGTTTTCGGTTTTTGGCCCTAGTTTAGATTTACATTAAAGTTGATGAGATCAACGTAAGCGCCAGTTGTTTTGGGTATTTTTTAATGTAAATCGAGTCTGTAAGTCCGTGTCATTCGTGGCAAGAGTTTTCGTGAAGAAAATTGAGCAAAAACGGGCGATTTTGGTGAAAAACAACAAAAGTTGTTTGCTGGAAGTTCATCAGCGTTGCGATGTCATCCTTGCTGCTGGAGAGTGCTGCACTGCAGCGTTGCAACGCTAGCGGTGCGTGAAGCGCGAAATTTTCGGGGACATGGTTCGTGCGTTGCGGTTCGATCCTGGGGTTGTGCAACTGTTTTTTATTATTATTTATTTATTTGTAAAATTGATTTTTTAAATGTATTTTATTTAATTATTTTAATTAATATTAATATAAATGTTATATTAATGTTAATTAATTTAATTTTGTCCCTAGGGTGCCAAAAATCGGTCCAATAATGCTATTTAATTATTTTATGCATGAGATGTATGATTTAATTATTCTATGTGCATAATGTATGTCATATAGATTTAAAATCCCACCTTAGATTAAACATTTAATGCATCATATTTATATTATAAGAGTTATAATATATAGTATGCATGATAAGATTATATAATAAGAGTTATAATATAATGTTTGCATGTTTTAATTTATTTAATATAAGTGTTATATTTCTTAGATTAAAAACATGCTCATGCATTTAATTCATGTGATGAATGTATGTTATAGTATAGTATTATTCATGTGATGAATGATCAAGCACTATAACATAGAAATGCATGTAACCTAAGTTAATTATTAGTTTTAAATGGTTTAGAACTTGAATAATTTGACATAGGTTTTCTAGTTCTAATAAGATTAGAATTAGGAAATCAAATATGACCTTTGAATGGAGACTGATAAGTAACTCTGTCTAAGGAAGGTTTTGTCTAAGGCTGGGGTATTTAAGTTGACGTTTTTGGAACACCCCTACCTGGAAACCGACCTGGGAGTGAATTCGGCTCGGAGATTCTTAGTTTATATTCTCGTGAGTGCCGTTAATTAAGAGTTAATTAATTCACTCACATAAACCTAAGTTAATAATGTGATTATAGACTTAGGCTAATCCAATATAAAGTTATATTGGTAGACTTATGTAAATTTTAGCCGGTTTATCTAGGTCAATCCCGAATATTTTAAAGTGCTGAGTGGGAAGAAATAAAGTGTATGAGATACATTTAATTTTCCATCCACAAATCTCCGTTAAGTTGGCGCCGTGAGATCCATGCTCGGCCTCGTGGTGCAAATGGGAGTGTTCCACTACGGGTGACATTTGTATGGGTCAATATCAACGTGAATGGAGAGAGTACTTATAGTGAGTGGGAGCGAGATCTGTGAAAACGAGACCCAAAGTCTCTTCTTTCGATTCACACCGTGAGACGCTTATGATCCGCCTGCTAGTTTGGCCTGGACCAGACAATCCCTTCGGAGGGCTTGATAATGGGAGTCGGAACATCGTGAATTCCCGAAAGGGATACAGTTTCCTGGTTAGTTTTCCTTCTTGGTTCACTCTTTGGTGGCTATTGTTTGGACGGATGCTTGGAAACTTAAAGATTGAGGGTGACACTCACTGAATTCGTTAAGTGTTAATGAATTCGACCGAACAATGGTAATTGGACGCCTAATGAAATAAGAGTTATTCTGGGATTAGGGTTTGATCGAGAAAGTCTCGTCCTAAAGGAGGTGTGGGTATGTCTACCCTACGGTGGCGGTTATTCTAAACCTTTAGGGTATCATTGCAAATTTTGAATGACCTAGGGATCATAGGATAAAAATTTGCTAAAACCCGATTGGATTTTAAAAAGTTTTTGCGAGACTAATACAAATTTTTTCATTTTATTTCAGCAACAAAATGTCAAACGCTTTTGACGCCCCTTTAGCTTCCGTTAACTTAGTCGGCGATAATATTTCGTGGAAAAACAATATGGACACGATTTTGGTAAATGACGACCAAGAGTTTGCGCTCACTGAGGAGAGTCCTCAGGTGCCCGGTTCAACAGTCCTATTCAACAATCTACAAACCTTTCAGTCCTTGGTGCAAACTAGGGGACAGGAAGCTGAGGCAAGTGTTGTCTTAAGACCTTTTCACAGGAGTTTGACCTCTGATACTAAGTTTGTAGACTCTTCAAGCCCTAAGGGGAAGAAGGAGAAGTTGAAGGAAGTTATGGTTGACCCCGCTGCCGCCCTAAAATACAAAGAAATCAAGGATGTTGCCATAAAGTGTTTCTACTGCAACGGGGACGGACACCTGAACAGGAGTTGTCCCAGGTTCCTTGATGAAAAGAAGATGACAGGTAAATGTGATTTACTTGTCACAGAAACTTGTTTAGTGGAGAGTAATGACTCTGCTTGGATATTGGATTCAGGCGCCACTAACCATGTTTGCTCTTCTTTTCAAGGATTAAGTTCCTAGCAGCGGCTGCAAGAGGGTGAGATAACACTCAGGGTTGGATCCGGAGAAGTTGTCTCGGCTGCAGCAATAGGCACGGTGAAGCTGTTCTTTGGCGGAAAGTACTTATTATTGGATAATATGTACATAGTTCCTAGGTTTACGAGAAACCTAATTTCTATATCCTGCCTATTAGAACAAAATATTTCTGTTTCTTTCAAGAGTAATAAAGCGCTTATTTCTCGAAATGGAAATTTGATTTGTTCTGCTTCGCTTGAGAGTAATTTATATGTTTTGAACCCTAATTCGGTCAAAAGTGTTTTGAACACCGAATTATTTAAAACAGCTGAAACGCGAACTAAAAGATTAAAGGTTTCTCCAAAAGAAAGTGCCCATCTTTGGCATCTTCGGTTAGGCCACATTAATCTCAATGGGATTGAGAGACTAGTGAAGAGTGGACTTTAAGTGAGTTGGAAGAAAACGCTTTACCGGTATGTGAGTCATGCCTTTAAGACAAAATGACCAAACGTCCTTTTAGTGGAAAAGGATATAGAGCCAAGGAGCTCCTTGAGCTTATACATTCTGATCTCTGTGGTCCGATGAATGTTAAAGCACGAGGAGGTTACGACTACTTCGTATCTTTCATAGATGACTATTCGAGGTATGGGTACATTTACCTAATGCATAGGAAGTCTGAAACACTTGAAAAGTTCAAGGAGTTCAAGACTGAGGTTGAGAACTTGTTAGGTAAAACGATAAAAACACTTCGATCGGATCGAGGTGGAGAGTATATGGACACTGAATTCCAGGACTATATGATAGAACATGGAATTACGTCCCAACTCTCAGCACCTTGTATGCCACAGCAGAATGGTGTATCGGAGAGGCGAAACCGAACCATGTTGGATATGGTTCGGTCGATGATGAGCTATGTTCGTCTCCCTGATTCTTTTTGGGGTTACGCAGTGGAGATTGCGGTATACATTTTGAACACAGTTCCGTCGAAAAGTGTTTGTGAAACACCTTTCGAACTCTGGCATGGTTGTAAAACCAGTTTACGTCATTTCAGAATTTGGGGATGTCCGACCCATGTGTTGGTCTCAAACCCGAAAAAGTTGGAGCCCTGTTCAAAGTTGTGCCTCTTTGTAGGTTACCCAAAAGAGATTAGAGGTGGTTTGTTTTACGATCCTAAGGATAATAGGGTGCTTGTGTCGACAAATGCCACTTTCCATGAGGAAGACCACATCAGGGATCACTTACCAAGGAGTAAGATTGTGTTGAATGAAATGGACAGTTCATCAGCAAGAGTTGCTGATGGTGCTAGTACATCAACAAGTGTTGTTGATCCTAGCTCGTCTAGTCAAGTCCGTTTCTAAGAGTTGAGAATGCCTCGACGTAGTGGGAGGGCTGTGAGACAACCTGAACGTTACATGGGTTTAGCTGAAACCCAAGTCGTCACTCCTGTTGATGACTGTGAGGATCCATTGACCTATGATCAGGTAATGGCCGACGTTGACAAAGACGAATGAATTAAAGCTATGGACCAGGAAATGGAGTCGATGTACTTCAATTCTTTCAGGGAGCTTGTGGAACAACCAGATGGAGTTAAACCTATTGGTTGCAAGTGGATCTACAAGCGTAAATGTGGCGTAGATGGGAAGGTGCAGACCTTCAAAGCTCGACTATTGGCAAAGGGTTTTACCCAGGTGGAAGGGGTTGACTATGAAGAAACCTTTTCACCTGTTGCCATGGTAAAGTCGATTCGAAAACTTCTGGCCATTGCCGCATATTATGACTATGAGGTATGGCAAATGGATGTCAAGACCGCCTTTCTGAATGGCAACCTTGACAAGACCATCTACAAGGGGTTCATTGCCCAAGGCCAAGAGCAAAAGGTTTGTCGGCTTCAAAGGTCTATTTATGTACTGAAACAAGCCTCGAGGTCTTGAAATATAAGGTTTGACGAGGCGATCAAATCTTATGGCTTTGATCAAAATGTTGACGAGCCTTGTGTTTACAAGAAAATCGTTGACAGTACTGTCGCGTTTCTTATATTGTATGTGGATGATAACCTTCTCATTGGGAATGAGGTAGGATTTCTTACTGACATTAAGGAATGGCTGGCTTCGCAATTCCAAATGAAAGATTTGGGAGAGGCATTGTATGTTCTAGGTATCCAGATTGTCCGGAACCGGAAGAACAGAACGCTAGTCATGTCTCAAGCGTCTTATATTGACAAGATATTGTCTAGGTATAAGATGCAGAACTCCAAGAAGGGCTTGCTGCATTTCAGGCATGGGGTTCACCTGTCTGAGGATCAATGTCCTAAGACGCCTCAAGAGGTTGAGGATATGAGACGAATCCCCTATGTTTCAGCTGTAGGGAGCCTGATGTATGCCATGTTGTGTACTAGGCCCGACATCTGTTATGCAGTTGGGATTGTCAGTAGGTATCAATCCAATCCAGGATTAGATCACTGGACAACCGTGAAGGCAATCCTCAAGTATCTTAGGAGAACGAGGAACTACAGCCTTGTGTATGGGAGTGGGGACTTGATCCCTACGGGATACACAAATTCTGACTTTCAGATCGATAAGGATTCTAGGAAATCCACTTCGGGGTCAACCTTCATTCTGAATGGAGGAGGTGTAATGTGGCGAAGCATCAAGCAGGGATGTATCGCTGATTCCACGATGGAAGCCGAGTATGTTGCGGCTTGTGAAGCTGCAAAGGAAGCTGTTTGACTCAGGAAGTTCATAACAGATTTGGAAGTTGTTCCAAATATGAACTTGTCTATCACACTGTTTTGTGACAACAGTGGTCAGTAGCCAACTCGAGAGAACCTTGGAGTCATAAAAGGAGCAAGCATATAGAGCGTAAGTATCACCTGATACGGGAGATTGTAAACCGCGGAGACGTGACAGTCACGCAGATAGCTTTGGAGCACAACGTTGCTGATCCATCTACAAAGGCCCTCACGGCTAAGGTGTTTCAGGGTCATCTAGAGAGTCTAGGTCTTCGAGTGCTTCCAGACTAGGGAAAGTGGGAGTATTGTAAAAGGGTATTCAATGCACTACTTTATTGTATTACTTTACTGTACATTTGAGAAATGTATCATGTACCCCACTAGCTTAGTCCAAGTGGGAGTTTGTTGGGATGTATGTCCTCATCTCGTGTAGTTTGTAATATTTCAAGTTGTAAATAAATAAGAGTTATTTATTTGAACTTTATGTCTCGCATTTTTCATAAACTTAATCCATTAAACTAAGCTCCAGGGTCATTGTATTATGAGAGAACTAAGAACTTGAACGGTGTGTAGTGGACACACAGGGAGGATCACGTTCGAGTTAATGACCCGAACGGTCTACAGTATATGGATAAGGTTGGAGACCTAATCCTGGATACACTGTGAATGCGGCCCGCTTTGTATTAGATACAAACGAGGTGATCTGACTCATTCATGTGGTTGACATGAAAGTGGGGGCATCCTGTGCAATGAGATTGTACAAGACTGGACCGTGAATTATTAGACTTACTGATGTAACACCGTTAACAGTATAGAGCTAATAAATTCGTCGATGACCATTAGTGACCCGACCTTAATCCTAAGCGTGTCACAGACTTCTGTCTGCGGGGTTCTGTCCTTTGACTAGTACGGGTGAGGGTCGCCACCGTCGCTCGTCCAATATGCCTATCTTCTCAAAAAGCGGGGACCACGTGGGGAGTCGTGAACTTGACTACGCAAGAAGGAATTCACTGCGTTCGACTTAGGAAAACTAGAGGGTTGTTCCCTTAAGTGTTGTCTCCGGGGCTTGAACAACAGGGCCCCACTCTCTCATTGGCCTGAGAGGGTTGTTGTTTATAGTTGGACCATGCAACGTACTTGTTCATTAGAGGAGCAATGGGACTTAAGGAGCAAGAGGTAGACACAGGGGTAAAACGATAATTTGACCCAGCTGTGACTACGAAAAACCTGTGAAGGGTCAACTCATGGGTATTGGTTATATCGATGGACACAACTTGTCCTACAGTGATGAGAGTGCAACTCACGGGCTTTAGTGGAGTGTTACCGTAGCTAATGAATGTTGAATAACCGGGTCAAAGAGTTTGACAGTTAGTCTCGGATCATTGGAGCTCATCACGTGTAGGTTCATTAGGTCCCTCGGTTGGCTCAAATTGGACAAATTGAGGGTTTACAGTTTGGTGTGAATTTGAAGTGTTCAAATTCATTATTTGGGTATTTATGTCGTTTATATGAGATATAGATGACATTATATATAGTTTGATGTGAATGAGATTCATAATAAACTGTAGTGTAGCCTAATTGATTAATTAGTGCTATTTGGAGAATTTGAATTGAGAGAAATTAAATTGAATATGATTCAATTTATAATTCCACATTTATGCAAATGAGATTTGTATAATAAGGTATGAGATACCTTATATTATATAATATGCAAATGTGATTTGTATATTATATGGCTGTGGTAAAATTGTGATTTGGTGGTGGTTTTAACTCCATCACACAATAGTATTTAAAGGCTTTGCAAGAAGCCTTTGGTGTGTCATTTGCCATTTTTTGGATTTCCATCCAAAGAGAGCAAGGCAATTCTCTCTAGAATTCTATCATCTCTCTAACATTTCTCCTCACCCAAAACCAAAGGGAGTCTCACTCACTCTCCCTCAACCTCTCGAGAACAACCGAGAAGAACCTTTGAAGGTGTCTCCCTGTTCGGATCGAGGTTCGTGTTCGAGGAGTTCGTAGTTTCGAGAGAGATCGTGACCGGAGGAGAAGAGGATTGAAGAAGTGTTCTTCACTAAGTAAGTACTGTTTTTCCTTACTGTTTTCTTCTCCTGTTTGCATATTTAGCCTAGGATCTATGAGATAGATTCCATTTTAAGACACGTTTTACACAACGGATCAACAACGTTTCACAACGTCTTCCGCTGCGGGAATTCAAAATCCCTTCAAGTACTACCTTTGTAGCTTGATTTCTCACGATCTCCTTGCCAAAGCACAAACCGAACACAACCGGACCACCACTAGAGCTTCCCCACTATCCTCTGGACTCAGAACCGGGTTGTGGGACCCGGTGAATGAAGGAATGAAAAGGAAGAATGAGAGGTTCAAAGCTTTATGTGAGGAAAGGAAAATAAATTTTTTTGTGAGACTTCTTTTGAAAAAACTTAAATTTCAGCAAGAGTAACTCTTTGTTTTAAAAAATGTGTCCACTACATATTTCTTCAAGATCTATCATTATAACCTTGGAACTTAGTTTATTGGATTTAGGTTTATGTGCGAGAATATAATAAATAACTATTTATTTATTTGAATAACATTATTACAAAATTGATGGAACACGAGACATACGCAGTGGAAAAATGATCTAATGACATTCTAATTGCATCTAACTAAATAGAAATTAACATGCAAACAAGCCAAAAAACAGTGAACTTTCTATTTCGACTCACAAGGCTAGGTCTTACACCCGAAAGAGTCTTTCACTTTACCTATCTTAACTGAGATAAATCTAAACAGGCTATCACCGCTAATAGAAAAATTGCTTGACCCGGCTTACCAATTCGATTAAAGAAAATGAAAGGGCTACGAAATACCTTTCGACAACTTACTAATGAACGAACCTTGAGACTCTCCCGCGCCTGTTAAGGCTAGTTATCATTAGCTCTTTGTCTTTCTAGCCGCTTTCCTTGCTTCGCCATACGGGCGAATGGACTGACTGACTAAGTCACTTAAAGTTTTGAACCCTTGCTAGCAGCTTTTGTGAAGGGAAGAAAGTACAACCTTTGTAGCTTGATTTCTTCACGATCTCCTTACCAAAGCACAAACCGAACACAACCGGACCACCACTAGAGCTTCCCGACTATCCTCTGGACTTAGAATCGAGTTGTGGGACCCGGTGAATGAAGGAATGAAAAGAAAGAATGAGAGGTTCAAAGCTTTATGTGAGGAAAGGAAAAGAAGATTTTTTTGTGCGACTTATTTTGAAAAAACTAAAATTTCAGCAAGAGAAACCCTTTGTTTTAAAAAATGTGTCCACTACACATTTGTTCAAGATCTATCATTATAACTTTGGAACTTAGTTTATTGGATTTAGGTTTATGTGCGAGAATATAATAAATAACTATTTATTTATTTGAATAACATTATTACAAAATTGATGGAACAGGAGACATACACAACGGAAAAATGATCTAATGACACCCTAATTGCATCTAACTAAATAGAAATTAACATGCAAACAAGCCAAAAAAGAGTGAACAAAAAAGGAAAGAAAGTACAACTTTTGTAGCTTGATTTCTTCACGATCTGCTTGCCAAAGCACAAATCGAACACAACAAGACCACCACTAGAGCTTCCCCACTATCCTCTGGACTTAGAACCGGGTTGTGGGACCGGTGAATGAAGGAATGAAAAGGAAGAATGAGAGGTTCAAAGCTTTATGTGAGGAAAGAAAAAGAAGAATTTTTGGTGAGACTTCTTTTGAAATACTAAAATTTCAGCAAGAGGAACCATTTGTTTTAAAAACAATCCTATTTATAAAGCAATTAAATGTCAAAGCTCACCAAAATGTAACACCTCACAAAACACTAACTAAAGTGGGCTATGTGTCATTCTATAATATTTACACATAGTCCATTTAAGTTAGTGCGATTGCACAACTAAAAGTTTGATAATTCCACTAACTCTAGTCAAGGGTAAAAGTCTTTTCCATTTGGTTAAAGTCAAACTTTGACTTTTCCTGAGCCAAAAAGTCAACACTTTGACTTTTTACGATTTTGACCCTCTTGACTAATTTTGACCTCCCGAACATGAATCCGCATTCATATTTTTGAAATTCAAATCACATTTGAATATATTGTGTCATACAAAAACCGATAGTTATATCACATATACTTGTCGGTTTAAAACTCCTTTTCTAATTCGAACATTCAAATTAATCCAAAATATTGTTCTAAGTTTAATCCATATGAGCTAGAAGGGGGACCTAATGGACCTACAAGTCATGGGTTCCAACAATCCGAGATTAACCGGTCAAACTCTTTAACCTAATTAATCAACATTTGTTAACTAACGGGACATTCCACTCAAGTGTCGTAGTTGCACTCCCCTCACTGTAGATATATTTCTGTCCACCTGATATAACCGTAACCAGTAAGTCAATCCTTCTCAGATTGTTTGTTGTCTCGGCTGGGTGAAAATATTGTTTTACCCCCGAGAACACTTTTTGTTCCTTAAGTCCCACTGAACCTCTATAGAACAATTGATCTGTGGTCCAACCAACAAATCTAGTCCCTCTCAGCCTAGTGAGAGGGTGGGACCCCTTGTTCTTGTTCCGAAATCAACACTTAAGGGAACAACCTATCTACTATCCTTAGAATCGGGTAGGAATGAATTCCGTCTTGCACTCTATGTCCGAAGTTATCTACCTAGTCTTACCCCTGAAATGGGAGACTTATTGAGTCAGCACTGTTGAGCTGCTCACACCCATGCAGATCTAAGGATAATCCCGAATAAACATGAGTTCATAGTTAGCTCAGGATTGAGATCGAGTTACCTAGGTCATCAAAATTGAATTAGTTAGTTTTATACAGTAAACGGCGTTATAAAGCAAAAGTGACTAAGTCGTGGTTCAATCTTATACAAACTCATTGCATAGGATGCCCCCACTTACATATCTCTATGTGAACGATTCAGGATCACATCGTTTGTTCTAACTACAAAGTAGGTTGCATCCATATTGTCTCCAGAAATAAGGCGTCAAACCTTATCCCTATACTATAGACCATTTTAGGCTCGAACTTGATCCATGTTTTATGTCATCACATAAAATTCAAGTCTACATTAAATAGCGTTGGGACCTTAGTTTATTGGATTCAATATTATGGTATACTAATTCAGTAACAATTTTATCAAAAAAGAAACACGAAAAATGTTTATCAATTACAAACTACGAGTTTTAGGACATAAAATCCAACAAAGACTACACTTATTTAGGGCATAAACCCCAACAGACACATCAGCTAAATAAAGAATTTGAAGATTGGATCACTATTGACCAGGTTGGTTGTATGGATCCATGACACCAATGTTGGCATCTGAAGTAATCAACATCAAAACTTCCAAAGAAGTTTGGAAGGCCTTAGAAGAATTATATGAATCCACAAACAAATCGGAGTGAATCAATTAAAGAGAGCTCTACAAATCACCAGGAAAAATGGCATGAAGATGTAAGAATATTTGAGCATCATGAAACAGATAGTTGAAAATCTATCGTTAGCTGGAGAGGCCATTCTTGTAAGTTCTCTCGTATCTAGTATTTTGACTGGTCTTGACTCAGAGTATCTACCTATCGAATGTCAGATTAATGGCAATGGAGACATCAATTGGCACAAATTTCATGCCACACTTACTACATTCGAAAGTACCTTGCAGTACATGAGCTTCATACAAAGTGGAGGCGAATTTACAAATCCCTCAGCCAATTATGCTGCAAAAGGAAATGACTTCAACAAAAATCTCAATCAAATGGGTTAGAGAGAAACAAAAACTTCAATCAACGAGGAGGAAGATATGGAAACAATTCAAAACCTACATATCAGGTATGTGAAAATATGGTCACTGAGCTTATGTTTGCCACCACAGATTTGATAGACAATTCAGTCCCAACAATGGGTCAAATAGTTCAAATGGAAATGGAAAAAATGTTGCCTATATAGCCACTCGTACAGTTGTCAATGACAGTGCATGGTATGCCGACAGTGGAGCTACATCTCATACTACATCAGATGCAAACAATCTACATCAGAAAATGGAGTACAATGGTAATGAATTTCTGGTTGTAGGTAATAGTTCCCAACTCAAAATAAATCAGGTTTGAAAAATTGATTTACCGTGCCTTGATGCTAAAGCTTCTTTATTGTCCCTCAATCATGTCCTACACGTTCCAAAAATCACTAAAAGTTATGAGCATATCTAAACTTACAACCGACAATAAAGTATATGTTGAATTTCACTCTACTTTTTGTTTGGTGAAGGACAAAACAACCGGGAGAAATCTACTGCAAGGGAAACTTAAGAATGGTTTGTATCAGAGCTTGTTGTGCCCACTCAAGCATCATTCCTAGTTGAAAATCAACCATCATTTTCTAATTCCAATTTTCTTGTTGAGTCAAATAATACTTGCCTTGGTCCTGTTCCTTGCAAGTCAGAGTCTGTTAGAAATGTGTGGCATAGAAGACTCGGTTACACATCCAAGAAAGTCTTGAGTCAAGTTTTCAATTCCTGTAACCTGAACGTTCCTTTATATAATGAAAATGAATTTTGTGATGTTCTTCAACTGCGAAAGTCTCAGAAATTGCCTTTTATTTCTTCACAAACTCACACTTCAAAACCTCTTGAACTGGTCTTTACTGATTTTTGGGGTCCCGCACCTATTCTATCATCTTCTGGATATAGATACTTTTAAAACGAAGTCGGTATATAATCGAAAAGTATCACAAAAGAAAATCACACACAATATTTACATGGTTCACTAACGTTGTGTTAGCTACCGGGCAGAGTGAGAGAGTAATTTTATTAACTGAGAGAATAAAATTACACAGAACATATTAACTTCAAATAGGTGTTTAGAGGGTTTATATATGTCACCCCTCCTAAACCCTAATACTGAATCGGCCCAATAGGCTAAATATACGAAAAATATAAACTGATTTAGGTTTCGGGGGCGTTGCCCCCAAACCCCCACCAAGGCACTTCGCCCCTAGACCCCGACTCGTTGACCGGTCAGCGAGACCCCCGTACTTGGTCATTCGAACCGCCAGATAACAGATTCAAGACATCTTTACAGATACTACATTAGTTTTGTTGATGACTTTAGCGGGTTCACCTTCATATACCCTTTAAAGCAAAAGTCTGATGCTCTTAAAGCCGTTTTACTCTTTAAAAATCAGACTGAAAATTATTGTCATAGTAAAATAAAAATTCTCCAATCTAACTGGGGAGGGAAATTTCGATCCTTCACACCCATTCTAGAAAAAATTGGGATTCTTTTTCGACACTCTTGTCCCCACACTAGTGAGCAAAATGACCGGTAGAGAGAAAACATCGTCATATTATTGAAATGGGTCTCACACTTTTAGCCCAAGCCTCCATGCCCTTAAAATTTTTGGTGGGAAGCATTTGAATCTGCTGTTATATTATCAATAGATTGCTTACTTCGGTTCTTCAAAATAAATCCCCCCTCGAGAAATTTTTTCGTCGTCTCCCTGACTATCAATTTCTTAAAGTTTTTGGTTGTGCCTCTTTTTCTTATTTGCGACCATACCAAAAACACAAACTATGAAATGTGTGTTCATCGGCTTTAATGAACAACAAAAAAGGTATAAGTGTCTCAACTCATCTGGTCGTGTTTATATCTCGAGGCATGTAATTTTTAATGAAGGTAAATTTCCTTTTCCAAATGGTTTTTCATCCAACAAAAACTCTTCGAGCCTAAATAACATCACACCCATTGGACCTCATCTCATTCTTCCTTATCCAAGTTCGATCTTTGTCAAATAACCAACTCCATCACCTACTTTTTCAGCACAACAAGACTCCACTGCTACAAATCACTCCTCTGATGATCTTGTTTCAGATTCTTCTGCTGCCAACCACTCAGGTATGCCCATCTCCCATATCCCTTCTGATAACCAATCACCGCAACCTGAATTGAGCCCTTCACAACCTGTTTTTACTTCCACCACTTCACCCCCACCATCTATAATGTTAGGGGACAACCGACTCCGACAGATCTCCACAATGGTATGATATTGTCCACTTTGTGCATTAACGCTCATGGTTTTGTTTTTGGTTCTCCCAAAAGACCTCATACCAATGGAGATAGTGCCCCCACTTATATACCCATGACTGTCCCCTTTATCTAGCCAATGTGGGACTTTGGTTGCACTCCAACAATCCCAACAATCCTCTCCTCAAACAAAGTACCACTTCGAGCCTCCACTCAAATAGTCATCCCTCTGAATTACACTCGAGCAAATTACTGACGACTTCTCACTAGAGTCACTGATACTCCTCACTGGAGTAAACTGCGTTGTCAACTCCCCACTGGAGCACACAACATCCGGAAGCTCGACCACGGATTCACTATGACTATGTCGATGGCTCACCTTCTTTGTTTGACACTAGGGGATTCTACCGACATGGCTAAGTCAGGGGTCCGGCTCTGATACCAGTTGTTAGGGGACAACCGACTCAGACAGATCTCCACAATTGTATGATATTTTCCACTTTGGGCATTAAGCCCTCATTGCTTTGTTTTTTGTTCCCCCAAAAGGCCTCATACCAATGGAGATAATGCCCCCACTTATATATATTGGGATTTTTATCCTACTCTCGTGTTTGTAATTCACTGTTTGAAATTAATAAGAGTTATTTATTTCATTACTTTGTGTCTCGCAATATTTACAAACTTTTCCAATAAACTAAACTCCAGGGTCATTGAATTTATGAGAGAACTAGAACTTGAACGGTGTGTAGTAGACACACAGGGAGGATCACGTTTGAGTTAATGACCCGAACAGTCAACAGTATATGGATAGGGTTGGAGACCTAATCCTGGAGACACTGTGGATGTGGCCTGCTTTGTATTAGATACAAACGAGGTGATCTGACTCGTTCCTGTGGTTCACATGCGAGTGGGGGCATCCTGTGCAATGAGATTGTGCAAGACCGGACTGTGAATTATTAGACCTATTGATGTAACACTGTTGACAGTAAAGACTAATAACTTCGTAGATGACCATTAGTGACACGACATGAATCCTTAGCGTGTTACGAACTCGTGTCTGCGGGGGTCTGTTCTTTGACTAGTACGGGTAAGGGTGGTCACAGTTACTCGCCCAATATGCCTATCTTCTCAGGGACAGGACCAAGTAGGGAGCTGGGAACTTAACTACGCGAGATGGAATTCACTCGTTCCCCCCTTTAGGGAAACTAGAGACATTGTTCCCTTAAGTGCTGTCTCCAGGGTTTATACAACGGGTGTCCACCTTCTCACTTGCCCGAGAAGGGTGTTGTGTATGGTTATACCATCACGATATGTTGTTTATTAGAGGAGCAGTGGGGACTTAAGCAACAAGAGGTAGACATAGGGGTAAAACGGTAATTTGACCCAACTGTATCTACGAACAAACTATGTAGGGTCGACTCATGGGTATTGGTTATATTAGTGGACACATAATATTTTGCACTGACGGGAGTGCAGCTACGGGCTATAGTGGAGTGTTACCGTAGCTAATGAATGTTGATTAACCGGGTCAAAGAGTTTGATAGGTTAATCTCGGATCATTGGAGCCCGTCACTGTAGGTCCATTAGGTCACTCGGTTGGCTCCATCTGGGTTAAAAGAAGGGTTAATGTTTTGGTATGAAATTGAAGTATTCAATTTCACTTAGAGTAATTTATATCATTTATATGAGATATGAGTGATATAATATATAGTTTAATGTGAATGAGATTCATAATAAACTATAGGTTAGCCTAATTGTTGAATTATGGCTAATTGGAGAAATTAAATGAGAGAAAATAAATTGGATGTGATTCAATTTAATTAATCCATAATTATTGGAAATGTGATTTGCAATATGAGATATGAGATATCTTATGTTATATGGTTATGCAAATATGATTTGCATAACCTATGGTTGTGGTAAAATGGTAATAATGTGGAGATTTTAACTCCATGATTATTCCACTATTTAATCCCTTCTTGCAAGAAGGAAAAGGATCACACTCTCATTTTTTGGATTTCACCAAAGAGAAGAGTCTCATTTTCTCTCTAACTCTCTGCTCACCTAAACACAAAAGAATCCCACCATTCTCATTCTTTCCAAAAAAAAAACAACCAAAGTTCCAATTGGTGGTGTTCGTGCTTAATCGAGATTTCGTTGAGATCGAGGAGCACGAAGTGTTCGTGGCCAAGCAAGAAACTTTGAAGAGAGTCTTCAACAAGTAAGTACATTCTTCTTGCTGTTTTTCTTGCTTAATTATGTATGTTTAACTTAGATCTAAGTGTTATATCATTTTAATAAATTTCAAGTAGCGTAACGATACCTTGACGATTCGATCGTCTTCCGCTACGCGGGGATTTTCGTTCCCTTCAATTGGTATCAGAGCCATTTCGATGGTTCTTCGTTATGCACTGATTTTTTGTTAAAATAGGTTGGTACAGCCTTAATTTATGTGATAAATTATTGGTTTGCGAATTTAGATATTTTCGGTTTTGACATTTTATATTTACAATTTTATGTTGATGAGATCAATGTAAGGGCCCGTTGTTTTTGGGCATCTAGTTGTAAATCGAGTCTGTAAAGTCCGAGTCTTTAGTAGCAAGAGTTGCTGTGAAGAAATCGGAGTGAAAACGGGCTGAAAATCGAAGCAAAACAGCAAACGAGTTTGTTGTACAGGTGACGGCGTTGAGATGTTGTTCATTGGCGTCTCAACGTTGTGCCAGCCAGGCGCAAGCGCGCGCAGATAGCGTTACGCCTTTACGTGACGTTGAGGATGCTGTGTGGACGATGGACGCGGCAGCGTTGCAACGCTGCATGCGATAGTTGGCAGTTCGAGAGGCGGTTTTGCACAACGTGGGTGAATGGGGCAGTTTGCATGTTTTTTTTATATATTTTTTAAATGTAAAATTTGTATTTTATTTTATTATTTATTTAATTTATTAAATAATATTAATATAAAAGTTATATTAATGTTATTTAATTAAATAATTTCCCATAGGTGCTAAAACCGATGCATTTTTGCTATTTAATTATTTATGCATGTGATGTATGATTTAATTAAATTTCTATGTGCATAATGTATGTCATATAGATTTAAAATCTCACCTTAGGTTAAACATATTCATGCATCATTTATATTATAAGAGTTATAATATATAGTTTGCATGATAGGTCATATTATAAGTGTTATAATATAATTAAATGCATGTTTAATTTAATTAATATAAGTGTTATATTTTTTGAATTAAAGTATGCACATGCATTTATTCATGTGATGAATTATTTATGTTATAGTATATAGTTATTCATTTGATGAATGATCAAGCACTATAACATAAAAATGCATGCAACCTAAGTTAATTATTAGTTTTAAAGAGTTTAGAACTTGAATAATTAGACTTAGGTTTACTAGTTCTAATAATATTAGAATTAGGAAATCAAAGTTTAGTCTATAAATGAAGACTGATTAGTAACTTTGTCTAAGGCTGGGGTATTTAAGTTGACCCTTGCGGAACACCCCTATCTAGAAACCGACCTGGGAGTGAATTCGATCTGGAGATTCTTAGATTGTACTTATCGTGAGTGCCGCTAATTAAAATTGTTTTAATTTACTCACATAGACCTAAGTAATAATGTGATTATAAACTTAGGTTAATACCATATAAGAGTTATATTGGTAGACTTAGGTAAATTTTAATCGGATTATCTAGGTCAATCCCTAATAAAATTAAAGTGCTGAGTGGGAGGAAATATAGTGTATGAGATACATTTAATTTCTGACCACAAATCTCTGTTAAGTCCGCACCGTGAGATCTATACTCGGCTTCGTGGAGTAAATGGGAGCATCTCCTTCGGGTGGCATTTGTATAGGTCAATATCATCGTGGATGGAGATAGTACTTCTAGTGAGTGGGAGCGGGACCTGTGAATACGGGACCCACGGTCTCTTCTTTCGATTCACACCGTGAGACGCCTATGATCCGCCTGCTAGTTTGGCCTGGACCAGACAATCCCTTTGGAGGGCCTGATCATGGGCGTCGGAACACCGTGAATTTCCGAAAGGGATACAGTTCCCTGGTTGGTTTTCCTTCTTGGTTCACCATTCGGTGACTATTGTTTGGACGGATACTTGGAAACTTAAAGATTGAGGGTGACACTCACAGAATTTGTTAAGAGTTAATGAATTCGACCGAACAATGGTAATTAGACGCCTAATGGTATAGGAGTTATTCTGGGATTAGGGTCTGATCGAGAAAGTCTCGTCCTAGAGGAGGAGTGTTCTGTTCACCCTTCGGTGGCGGTCATTCTAAACCTTTAGGATATCATTGCAAATTTTGAATGACCTAGGGATCATGAAACAATTTTTGCTAAAAATTGATTAGATTTCAAAAAGTTTTTTGCGAGACTAACACAAAGTTTTTCTTAATTTTCAGTTTAAAACATGTCTAGCTCAATTATAGCTCTAGTCACGTCTGATAAACTAGTGGGAGATAATTACCAAACTTGGAAAAACAACATAAACACAATTTTGGTAACTGGTGACATTAAGTTCGTGCTCTCTGAGGAGTGTTTTCAGATTCCAGGCTCTACTGCGTCGCGAAGTGTTCGCGATGCATACGATCGATGGATCAAGGCCAATGAAAAGGCCAAGGTCTATATCATTGCCAACATGTCTTATGTTTTGGCAAAGAAGCATAAGCTGATGGTCACCGCCAAGGAGATCATGGAGTCCTTGCAGGAAATGTTTGGACAACAGTTCTTTCAAGTCCGGCATGACTCGCTCAAATACGTCTTCAATGCACGGATGAAAGAGGGGTCGTCTGTCCGTGAACATGTTCTAGACATGATGACCCACTTTAATCTAGCGGAGATGAACGAAGCTTCGATCGACGAGTCGAGCTAGGCCAGTTTTATCTTGGAGACTCTTCCGAAGAGTTTCCTTCAGTTTCGTAGCAATGCTGATTTGAACAAAATTAGCTACGCTCTGACTACCCTCCTCAATGAGCTACAGAATTTTCAGTCCTTGATGAGGAACAGGGCACCAGATTCTGAGGCAAGCCTACAGGTCGTATCACAGGGGTTCGACCTCTGGGACTAAACCTGTTGGTCCTTCATGCCCGAAAGGGAAGAAGGGGATGAAAAGGAGTAAAACTGACCGAGCTGGCCCCCAGAAAGGCAAGAAGGTCAAGGAAGTTGAAGAAAAAAGAAAGTGTTTCCACTATAATGGGGACGACCACTTGAAGAGAAACTGTCCCAAGTTCCTAGCCGAGAGGAAGAATCAAGGTAAATATGATTTACTTGTGACTGAAACCTGTTTAGTGGAGAGTAGTGACTCTGCCTTGATATTGGATTCGGGCGCCACTAACCATGTTTGTTCTTCTTTTCAGGGAATTGATTCTTGACAGCCGCTGCGAGAGGGTGAGGTGACTCTACGGGTTGGATCCGAAGAGATAGTTTCGGCTGCAGCGATCGGCAAAGTGAAGCTCTATTTCGGCGGAAATACTTATTTTTAGATAATTTGTACATTGTACAAGGGTTTACCAGAAACCTTGTTTTCATTTCCTGCCTTATTGAACAATGTATATCTGTTTCCTTTGAATCCAATAAAGTATTTATTTCTTTCAAAGGCAATCTTATTTGTTCAGCTTCACTTGAGTCTAATCTGTATGTTTTGAAACCTAATTTAGTCAAAAGCGTTTTGAACACTGAGTTATTTAAAACTGCAGAAACACGAACTAAAAGAGCGAAAGTTTCTCCTAAAGAAAATGCCCATCTTTGGTTCCTAAGGTTAGGCCACATTAATCTCAATAGGATTGAGAAACTAGTGAAGAGTGGACTTCTAAACGAGTTGGAAAAAAACTCTTTACCGGTGTGTGAGTCATGCCTTGAGGGCAAAATGACCAAACGTCCTTTTAGTGGAAAATGATATAGAGCCAAAGAGCCCCTTGAGTTAGTACATTCTGATCTCTATGGTCCGATGAATGTTAAAGCTCGAGAAGGTTATGAATACTTCGTGTCTTTCATAGATGATTACTCGAGGTATGGGTATATTTACCTAATGCATAAGAAGTCTTAAACTCTTGAAAAGTTCAAAGAGTACAAGACTGAGGTTGAGAACCTGTTAGGTAAATTGCTTAAAACACTTCGATCGGATCGAGGTGGAGAGTACATGGACACTGAATTCCAGGACTATATGATAGAACACGGAATTACGTCCCAACTCTCAGCACCTGGTATGCCACAGCAGAATGGTGTATCGGAGAGGAGATACAGAACCTTGTTGGACATGGTTCGATCGATGATAAGCTATGCTCGTTTCCCTGATTCTTTTTGGGGTTACGTAGTGGAGACTGCGGTCTATATTTTGAACAACGTTCCGTCGAATTGTGTTTGTGAAACACCTTTTGAACTCTAGAATGGTCGTAAAGGCAGTTTACACCATTTCAGAATTTGGAGATGCCCGACCCACGTGTTGGTGTCAAACCTGAAAAAGTTAGAACCCCGTTCGAAATTGTTCCTATTCGTAGGTTATTCTAAAGAGACTAAGGGTGGTCTATTTTACGGTCCTAAGGAAAATAGGGTGCTTGTGTCGACAAACGCCACTTTCCTAGATGAAGACCACGTCAGGGATCATTTACTAAGTAGTAATATTGTGTTAAATGAAATGGACAGTACATTAGCAAGAGTTGCTGATGATGCTAGTACGTCAACAAGTGTTGTTGATCCTAGCACGTCTAGTCAAATCCGTTCTCAAGAGTTGGGAATGCCTCGACGTAGTGGAAGGGCTGTGAGACAGCCTGATCGTTACATGGGTTTACCTTAAACCTCAGTTGTCGTTCCTGATGATGACTGTGAGGATCCATTTACCTATGATCAGGCAATGGTTGATGTTGACAAAGACGAATGGATTAAAGCTATGGACAAGGAAATGGAGTCGATGTACTTTAATTCTATCTGAGAGCTTGTGGATCAACCGGATGGGGTAAAACCTATTGGTTGCAAATGGATCTACAAGCATAAACTTGGCGTAGATGAGAAGGTGCAGACTTTCAAAACCCGACTAGTGGCAAAGGGTTTTACCAAGGTTGAAGGGGTTGACTATGAGAAGACCTTTTCACCTGTTGCCATGGTAAAGTCGATCCGGATCCTTCTGGCCATTGTCGCGTATTATGACTACGAGGTATGGCAGATGAACGTCAAGACAGCCTTTCTGAATGACAAACTTGATGAAACTATCTACATGAACCAGCCCAAAGGGTTAATTGCCCAAGGCCAAGAGCAAAAGGTTTGCCGGCTTCGTAGGTCCATTTATGGACTGAAACAAGCTTCGAGGTCTTGGAATATAAGGTTTGATGAATCGATCAAATCTTATGGCTTTGATTAAAATGTCGACGAGCCTTGTGTCTACAAGAAAATCGTTAACAAAACTGTCGCATTTTTGGTGTTGTATGTGGATGAAATTCTTCTCATTGGGAATGAGGTAGAATTTCTTACTGACGTTAAGAAATGGCTAGCTTCGCAGATCCAAATGAAAGATTTGGGAGAAGCTCAGTATGTTCTAGGTATTCAGATAGTCCGGAACCGGAAGAAAAGAATGCTAGCCTTGTCTCAGGCGTCTTATATTGACAAGATGTTGTCTAGATATAAGATGCAGAACTCCAAGAAGGGCTTGTTGCCTTTCAGGCATGGGGTTCACCTGTCTAATGATCAGTGTCCTAAGACTCCTCAAGAGGTTGAGGATATGAGACGGATTCCATATACTTCAGCTGTAGGGAGCCTGATGTATGTTATGCTCTGTACTAGGCTTGACATCTGTTATGCAGTAGGGATTGTCAATAGGTATCAATCCAATCAAGGATTAGATCACTGGACAGCCGTAAAGGCAATCCTCGAATATCTTAGGAGAACAAGGAACTACAGCTTGGTTTATACGAGTGGGGATGTGATCCTTACGGGATACACAGATTCTTACTTTCAGACCGATTAGGATTCTAGAAAATCCACTTTGGGGCCAGCCTTCATTCTGAATGGAGGAGCTGTAGTATGGCGAATCATCAAGCAGGGATGCATCGTCAATTCCACTATGGAAGCGGAGTATGTTGGGGCTTGTGATGCTGCAAATGAAGCTGTTTGGCTTAGGAAGTTCATCGCAGATTTGGAAGTTGTTCCAAATATGAACTTGCCGATCACGCTGTTCTAAGATAACAGTGGTGCAGTAGCCAACTCCAGAGAGCCTCGGAGCCATAAGAGAGACAAACACATTGAGCGAAAGTATCACTTGATACGGGAGATTTTGCACGCGGAGACGTGACAGTCACGCAGATAGCGTCGGACCACAATGTAGCTGATCCATTTACAAAACCCCTCACGATTAAGGTGTTTGATGGTCACCTAGAGAGTCTAGGTCTTCGAGTGCTTCCTGATTAGGGCAAGTGGGAGATGTGTAAATGGGTATTCAATGCCCTAGTTTATTGTATTAATTCGTTGTAATTTATGTACATTTCTGAAATGTATTTTCTCCACTAGCTTAGTCCAGAGTGGGAGTTTGTTGGGATTTTTGTCCTAATCTCGTGTTTGTAATTCACTGTTTGAAATTAATAAGAGTTATTTATTTCATTACTTTGTGTCTCGCAGTATTTACAAACTTTTCCAATAAACTAAGCTCCAGGGTCATTGAATTTATGAGAGAACTAGAACTTGAACGAAGGTGTGTAGTGGACACACAAATGAAGATCACGTTCGAGTTAATGACCAATGGTCTCACGATATATGGATAGGGTTGGAGACCTAATCCCGGATACATTGTGGATGCGACCCGCTTTGGATTAGATACAAACGAGGTGATCTGACTCGTTCATGTGGTTGTCATGCGAGTGGGGGTATCCTGTACAATGAGATTGTACAAGACCGGACCGTGAATTATTAGACCTACTAATGTAACATCGTTGACAGTAAAGACTAATAACTTCTTAGATGACCAGTAGTGACTCGACCTGAATCCTGACCGCAGTATTCTGGACTCCCATCATGCGGTCCGCAATCCTTTGACTAGTACGGTGAGGGTGGTCATAGTTACTCGCCCAATATGCCTATCTTCTAAGGGACAGGACCATGTAGGGAGTTGGGAACTTAACTACGCGAGATGGAATTCACTCGTTCCCGCTTTTAGGGAAACTAGAGGGGTTGTTCCCTTAAGTGTTGTCTCCAGGGCTTGGATCACGGGTGCCCACCTTCTCACTGGCCCGAGAAGGGTGTTGTGTATGGTTGGACCATCACGATATGTTGTTCATTAGAGGAGCAGTAGAGACTTAAGTAACAAGAGGTAGACACAGGGGTAATACGGTAATTTGACCTAATCGTGTCTACGAACAACCTGTGAAGGGTCGACTCATGGGTATTGGTTATATCAGTGGACACGTAATATTCTGCACTGACGGGAGTGCAGGTACGGGATATAGTGGAGTGTTACCGTTGAAGGGAATCGAAATCCCCGCAGCGGAAGCGATTGCGAATCGCGCGCTCTTGATTTAGTTACAATGGAAAATTCAAGAATGTAAACATGGATTAAGCATATAATAAAAGTATGGACAACAAGTATATACCTTTTAAGAACCTTTGTTCAAGTGCTCCTCTCTTCACGGTCACGATCTCAGCAACAAGAACTCGTACGAACACCGACACCACCACCGGATCTTCTCCGTTGTTCTCTAGGTGAGGGAGGAAGGTGGGTTCCCTTTAGGAGTGGTGAGGTATTTTGTGAGAGAGATTTGTGTTTTGGAACTCTTCCAACAACACAACAAGGAGGCTAGGAATACTATTTTTCAAGTCATAACCTAGTTGCATCTCATGCAACTATATATATATAGGGGAATGGTATGGAAATGATCATTCTATCCCTCCTTTAATCTCTCTTTAGTATATAGTTTATATATGAATCTAATTCACATTAAAACTATATATTATATCAATTACATCATATATAATTGATATAACTCCTCATGTATGAAATTGAACACTTCAATTTCACTCCTAACTTTATACCCTCAATATTACAATGTTGAGCCAACGGAGGGATCTAATGGACCTACAGACCATGAGCTCCAATGATGTGAGATTAACTGATTAAACTCTTTGATCCAATTAATCAATATTCATTAACTACAAGTCACTCCACAATAGACTTGTAGCTGCACTCTCCTCACTGTAGATATTATTGTGTCCACTGATATAGTCATTACCCATGAGTCGACCCTTCACAGGTTGTTCGTAATCACAGCTGGGTCAAATTACCGTTTTACCCCTGTGATTACCTCTTTGCTCCTTAAGCACCACTGATCCTTTAATGAACAACAAGTCTAAGGTCCTACCTTAGACTCATACCCTCATAGAGGGTGGGGCCCCGTTGTTCAAGACCTGGAGTCAGTTCGTAAGAGAACAACCTATCTAATTCCTCAGTAGAGAAATAAGTGAATTCCATCTTTCACAGTTAAGTTCCCAGCTACCTACGAGGTTCTGTCCCTGAGAAGGTAGGCTTATTGCGTCGGCTACAGGCCACTCTCACCCATACTAGTCTAAGGACAAACCCCTATAAGCAGAAGTTCTTAACTTGCTCATGATTCAGGTCAAGTCACTAATGACCATCTATAAATTACTAGTCTTATCCTGTTAACGGTGTTACACTGGTTAGATTAATAATTTGCGATCCAGTCTTGTATGAACTCTTCATACAGGATGCCCTCACTCACATGTCAACTACATGAATGAGTTGAATTACCTCATTTGTACTAATTACAAAGTGGGTCGCATCCATGGTGTTACCAGAATGAGGTTTCCAACCTTATTCTTATACCATAGACTATTTAGGTTATAATCTTGAATTCAACCCAAATAGTGTCCACTACACTGATTTCAAGATAAACATTATAACCTTGGAGCTTAGTTTATTGGATTTATAAAGGCAAGACTGTAATCTTATCAAAAACAAATAACACTTTATTTAATTGATCAAGATTACACAAGTTTAGGGCATAAATCCCAACAATCTCCCACTTGACCTAAAGCTTGTGGAGTACTAAACATTACATTAATGTAAATACAATAAACTAGGGCATTTAAACCCCTTTGTACAAAATACTCCCACTTTCCCTAGTTGGGGAAGACTTGTAAACCTAGACCTTCTAGGTGACTCTCAAATACTTTAGCCGTGAGAGCGTTTGTAAAAGGATCAACAATGTTGTGCTCTGAGGCTATCTTCGTGACAATCACGTCTCCTCTATCCACGATCTCCCGGATGAGATGATACTTCCGCTCTATGTACTTCCCCTCTTGTGACTTCAGGGTTCCCTCGAATTTGCCGCCGCACCACTGTTATCGCAATACAGCGTGATGGGCAAAGTCATATTCGGAACAACTTCCAAATTGAGCATAAATTTCCTTAACCAAACGGCCTCCTTAGCTGCTACATATTCGGCCTCCATGGTGGAATCATCGATGCATCCTTGTTTGATGCTTCGCCATACTACAGCTCCTCCGTTAAGAGTGAAAACTGACCCTGATGTAGATTTTCGAGAATCTTTATCAGTCTAAAAGTCAGAATCCGTGTATCCTGTAAGGATCAAATCCTTAGCCCAATACACAAGCATGTAGTTCCTTGTTCTCCGAAGATACTTAAGGATCGTTTTAACCGTTGTCCAGTGTTCAACTCCTGGATTGGATTGGTACCTACTGACCATCCCAACTGCAAAACAGATGTCAGGCCTAGTACACAACATGGCGTACATCAGGCTCCCAACAGCTGATGCGTAAGGAATCCGTCTCATATCCTCAACTTCTTGAGGTGTCTTAGGACACTGTTCCTTAGACAAATGGATTCCATGTATAAAAGGCAACAAGCCCTTTTTGGAATCTTGCATCTTAAACCTTGACAACACTCTGTCTATGTATGATGCTTGAGACGAGGCTAGTATTTTATTCTTGCGGTTCCGGACAATCTAGATCCCAAGAACAAACTGCGCATCACCCAAATCTTTCATTTGGAATTGCGTAGCTAGCCATTCCTTGATGTCAGTAAGATAACCTACATCATTCCTAATGATTAGGATATCATCTACATAGAGAATTAGGAAAGCGACAGTACTATTGATGATTTCCTTGTAGACACAAGGTTCATCATCATTCTGGTCAAAGCCATAATATCTGATAGCCTCATCAAATCTTATATTCCAGTACTTAGAGGCTTGTTTCAGTCCATAAATCGACCTTTTAAGCCTGCAAACTTTTTGCTCTTGTCCTTGTTTAATGAACCCTTTGGGTTGGTCCATGTAGATGGTTTCTTCAAGATTGCCATTCAAAAAGACTGTCTTGACATCCATTTGCCCTACCTCATAGTCATAATATGCGACAATGGCAAGAAGGATACGGATAGACTTTACCATAGCAACAGGTGAAAAGGTTTCCTCATAGTCAACCCCTTCAACCTAGGTATAACCCTTTGCTACTAGTCTAGCTTTAAAGGTTTGCACCTTCCCATCTACACCACGTTTTCTCTTGTAGATCCACTTACAACCTATAGGTTTTACCCCATCAGGCTTATCTACAAGATCCCAAACAGAATTGAAGTGCATAGACTCCATTTCTTGGTCCATGGCTATGACCCATTTGTCTTTGTCTTTGTCAACCATTGCTTGATTATAAGTCAATGGATCCTCGTAGTTGTCATCTGGTATAACAACTTGGGTTTCAGCTAAACCCATGTAACGGTCAGGCTGTATCACAACCCTCCCACTAAGTCGAGGCATACTCAACTCTTGAGATGGACCCTCTTGACTAGACAAACTAGTATCAACAACTCTTGTTGACGTACTAGTGTTCTTATTAGCAACCTTTGCTATTGTTCCGTCTAACTCACTCAACACTACCTTACTTTTTGGTTTGTGGTCCCTTATGTGGTCCTCCTCTAAGAAAGTGGCATTTGTCGACACAAAGACCTTATCTTCCTTAGGATCATAGAATAGACCACCTCTTGTTTCTTTCGGGTATCCTACGAATAGGCACAACTTTGAACGTGAATCCAACTTCTTTGGTTTTGTCACAAGCACATGTGTTGGACAGCCCAATATTCTGAAGTGACATAAACTACCTTTACGTCCTTTCCAGAGTTCAAAAGGTGTTTCAGAAACACTTTTGGAGGGCACACTATTCAAAATGTATATTGCAGTCTCTACTGCATAATCCCAAAAGGAACTAGGGAGATGAGCATAACTCATCATTGATCGAACCATGTCCAACAAGGTTCTATTTCTCCTTTCCGATACACCATTTTGCTGTGGTGTGCCGGGAGCTGAGAGTTGGGATGTAATTCCATGTTCTATCATATAGTTCTGGAATTTTAAATCCATGTACTCTCCACCTCGATCCGATCGAAGTGTTTTAACTCTTTTACCTAATTGATTTTCAACCTCAGTCTTGAATTCCTTGAACTTTTCAAGTGCTTCAGACTTGTGGTGCATCAGGTAAATATGCTCATATCTGGAATAATCATCTATAAAAGAAATGAAATATTCATATCCTCCCCTGGCTATAACATTCATTGGACCACAAAGGTCTGAATGTATAAGCTCTAGAGTATCTTTGGCTCTATAACCTTTTCCACTAAAAGGTCTTTTAGTCATCTTGCCTTCTAGACAAGATTCGCATACTGGCAAGGAATTTTCTTCTAACTCGTTTAGAAGTCCGTTCTTTACCAATCTCCCAATCCTATTGAGATTAATGTGACCCCAATCTTAGATGCCAAAGATGAGCATTTTCTTTAGGAGAAATTTTTCGTTTCTTAGTTTGTGCGTTTGCAGTTTTAAATAATTCAGTGTTCAAAACTATTTTGTCTGAATTAGGCCTTAAAACATACAATCCATTTTCTAATGAAGCTGAACATATTTCTAAACCTTTCTTCAAAATAAACACTTTATTCATAGAAAAGAAAACAGAAATACATTGTTCAATAAGGCAAGAAATGGAAATAAGGTTTCTAGTAAACCCTGGTATCACTAATATATTCTCCAACAATACATATTTCTTGCCAAAATAAAGTTTCATTGTGCCTACTGCTACAGCAGAGACGACCTCTCCATTTCCAACCAGGAGCGTTATCTCTCCTTGTTGTAGCTGCTGCCAAGAATCAATTTCCTGAAAAGAAGAACAAGCATGATTAGTGGCGTCTGAATCAAGTATCCAAGTTGTTTTATCATTATCCACTAAACAAGCTTCTAGGCAAAGTAAATCATATTTACCTTCCTTCTTCTTTCTCGCAATGTACTTCTGACGATTCCTTTCCAATGCCCGTCTTACATTGCGGTGGAAACACTTTCCTTTGTCAAAGAACGTCTTTGACTTTCTTGCCCTTCTCAAGCGGCTTTGTCACTTGTTTCCCTTTACCAACCTTCTTCATGTTCTTCTTCTTACCTCTCAGCATAGAAGAAGATGAATCCACTGTTTTTATCCCAGAGGTCGAACCTCTATGATAACTCCTACTGGCAACATTTGCCTCACCTTTCAATCCCTGAATTTTCATCAAAGACTTAAAGGTCTGGAGTTCATTCAGAAGGGAGGTAAGATTAAAAGTAAGCATGTTCATAACAACATTACTTTTAAACTGTAGGAAACTATCTGGAAGGGTTTCCAGAATGAAGCTGACCAGGCTCGACTCATCGATGGAAGCACCATTCGACTCCACGATGTTAAAGTGTAGCATCATATCCAGGACATGATCCCGAAGAGATGTACCCTCTGACATCCTCGAGTTGAATATGTACTACAGGGCATTATGTCGGGCTTGTATGGACTGTTGTCCAAACATACCCTGCATAGAATCCATGATTTCCTTGGAGGTAATCATGCCCTCATGCTTCTTGGCTAATATGTCAGACATACTTGCCAGCATGTAGACCTTGGCCTTATCATTGGCCTTGATCCATCGATCATATGCATCACGAACATTTCGTGATGCATTCGAGCCTGGCACTTGAGGACGCTCCTCAATTAGCACAAATTTCAGATCATCCACTACCAAAATAGTGTTGAGTTTGTTTTTCCATGTCATCATATTCTCTCCGGTTAACTTTTCCGCACCCAATAAGGAAATTATAGAGCTAGACTTGCTGAAAAATTACAAACAAACTTGTATGAGTTTCTTGCTATAACTCTAATCCAATCATGTTTTAGCTAATTATCAAATGATTCCTAGGCCATTTATAATTTGTAATGATACTCCAAAGGTTTAGAATGTATGACACCAAGAAGGTAATAAAAACACTCCTCCTCTAGATCAAGACACTCTTGACCAAAACCTAATACCAGAATAACTCTTATTCCTATAGGTTTTAGTTACCATTTTTCGGTCTGAATACATACACAACTTATGTATCCCGTGAGTGTAACCCTTCGTCTTTAGATCCCAGAGTCTCGATCCAATAAAATTCGCCGAAGGGAGGACTAGATTGGAAAATAGTCTAAGGAAATCTTTATCCCTTTCGAGTGTCTACTGTGTTAGATCCCCTATGATCAAGCCCTCCGAAGGGATTGTCTGGTCCAGGCCAAACTAGCAGGTTGACCATAGTGGTCTAACGGTGTAAACCGACAAAAGAGATCGTAGGTTTTGTTTTCACTAAACCTGCTCCCACTCACAATAAGTACCCTCTCCATTCACCTTGATATTTACTCATACAAACACCATCCGAAGGGGGACGCTCCCGTTTGCGCCACGAGGCCAAGTATGAGTCTCACGGTGTGAACTTCCCGGAGATAGCGTAGGTGAAAAAAATATGTATCTCATACACTTTTCCTCCCACTGAATACTTTAAGTCTATAGGAATCTTTCTTAGGCTAAAACCCGGCTTATGGTTTTACGTAACTCTATCAACATAACTCTTATATTGATGATCAATATAACTCTTATATTGATTTTATCCTAAGTTTGTTAATATAACTCATATTAAACCTAGGATTTCTAGTTTATTAACCCCTTAATAAACCCGCTGACGCTACTGTAATTTATAAGGCTCTCTGATTAAATTTCACTCCCAAGTCGCCTCCCGTGTAGGTGTTCCGCTTCCGCCACTTAAATACCCCACCTTTCAGACAGAACTTTCCTTAGACAGAGTTCCTCTTTTAATCATAGCTTATAAATTACTTGGTTCCCATTTCTAATCTAATTAGAACTAGATAACCTAAGGTCTATTATTTCCAAGTTCTAAACACTTTAAAACTAATAATTAACCTTAGGTGACATGCATACTATGTTCTAGTGCTTGATCATTCATCACATGAATAATAAAACATTCATAACATATTCATCTCATGAAAAATAATGCATGTCAATGTTGTCCAAAAATTAATATAACAACCTTATATTAATTAATCATGCATACTATATAATATAACTCCTTATATTATAAATGATGCATGAAAATGCTTAACCTAAGGTGGGATTTCTAAAATACAAGCATACACTATGCATGACAATAATTACACAACAATTGCATAATTAAAATAGCAAAAATTAGACCAATTTTGGCACCCTAGAAATACTTTTAATTAATATAATCTAATTATATTAATTAAAATTAAATATATTAAATATAAAACATTTTTATAATTAAATATATTAATAAAAATTCATTTTCTACCCGTTGCTCCTCGCGTGAAACGGCCAGCGTTACGCGCGATGGCGGCGCGTGCAATGTTTGCTTTTGTCATTTTCGCCGGCGTTGCACAACGCCACAGCGTTACAGTAACGCGAGGGTAGCGCGTTAACGCTTTTCGTCTTCTCGATGCGTGCGCTGCTTGCGGCGGGCGTTTCAACGCCGAGGCGCGGCGTTAACGCCATTCACAGAACAACAATAGAAATCTCCATTCCTTGATCGTTTTCGCTCCAATCTTCTCAAAGAACCGCTTTGCCTCGATCGACATGGACTTACAGACTTGATTTACAATTAAATTTGCCTAAAACACCGGACCCTTACATTGAACATTTCAATGAAAATTGTAAATCTAAGTGCCAAAATTGAAAACATCTAATTTTGCAAAAACCGTTCATACATCTCATGCACAAAACAGTAAATCCCACCTTGTTCTTGAAAATTCCAGAACATAAATCAAGAACGCAATTGGACTCTGATACCAATTGAAGGGAATCAAAGTCCCTGCAGCGGAAGCGATTGCGAATCGCGCGCTCTTGATTTAGTTACAATGGAAAATTCAAGAACGTAAACATGAATTAAGCATATAATAAAAGTATGGATAGCAAGTATATACCTTTGAAGAACCTTTGTTCAAGTGCTCCTCTCTCCACGGTCACGATCTCAGCAACAAGAACTCGTACGAACACTGACACCACCACCAGATCTTCTCCGTTGTTCTCTAGGTGAGGGAGGAAGGTGGGTTCCCTTTAGGAGTGGTGAGGTATTTGTGAGAGAGATTTGTGTTTTTGAACTCTTCCAACAACACAACAAGGAGGCTAGGAATACTATTTTTCAATTCTTAACCTAGTTGCATCTCATGCAACTATATATATAGGGGAATGGTATGGAAATGATCATTCTACCCCTCCTTTAATCTCTCTTTAATATATAGTTTATATATGAATCTAATTCACATTAAAACTATATATTATATCAATTATATCATATATAATTGATATAACTCCTCATGTATGAAATTGAACACTTCAATCTCACTCCTAACTTTATACCCTCAATATTACCATGTTGAGCCAACGGAGGGATCTAATCGACCTACAGATCATGAGCTCCAATGATGTGAGATTAACTGATCAAACTCTTTGATCCAGCTTAATCAATATTCATTAACTACAAGTCACTCCACTATAGACTTGTAGCCGCACTCTCCTCACCAGTAGATATTATTGTGTCCACCGATATAGTCATTACCCATGAGTCGACCCTTCACAGGTTGTTCGTAATCACAGCTGGGTCAAATTATCGTTTTACCCCTATGATTACCTCTTTGCTCCTTAAGCACCACTTGTCCTCTAATGAACAACAAGTCTAAGGTCCTACCTTAGACTCATACCCTCATCGAGCGGGACCCCGTTGTTCAAGACCGAGTCACCCTTAAGGGAACAACCTATCTAATTCCTCGATGAGAGGAATGAGTGAATTCCATCTTGCACAGCTTAAGTTCCCACTACTACCACGAGGTTACGTCCCCGAGAAGGTAGGCTTATTGAGTCGGCTACAGCCGGTCTCACCCATACTAGTCTAAGGACAAACTCCTATAAGCGGGGAGTTCTTAACTTGCTCGAGATTCAGTCAAGTCACTAATGAGCATCTATAAATTACTAGTCTTATCCATGTAACGGTGTTACACCTGGTTAGACTAATAATTTATGATCCATCTTGTATGAACTCTTCATACAAGATGCCACCACTGCATGTCAACTACATGAATGAGTTGGATTACCTCATTTGTACTAATTACAAAGTGGGCGCATCCATGGTGTTACCTGAATGAGGTTTCCAACCTTATTCTTATACCATAGACTATTTAGGTTATAATCTTGAATTCAACCCAAATAGTGTCCACTACACTGATTTCAAGATAAACATTATAACCTTGGAGCTTAGTTTATTGGATTTATAAAGGCAAGACTGTAATCTTATCAAAATCCCAACAACCGTAGCTAATGAATGTTGATTAATCGGGTCAAAGAGTTTGATAAGTTAATCTCGGATCATTGGAGCCCGTCACTATAGGTCCATTAGGTCCCTCGGTTGGCTCCATCTGGGTTAAAAGGTTTTGGTATGAAATTGAAGCGTTCAATTTCACTTAGAGTAATTTATATCGTTTATATGAGATATGAGTGATATAATATATAGTTTAATGTGAATGAGATTTTATAATAAACTATAGGTTAGCCTAATTGTTGAATTAGGGCTAATTGGAGAAATTAAATGAGAGAAATTAAATTGGATGTGATTCAATTTAATTAATCCACAATTATTGCAAATGTGATTTGCAATATGAGATATGAAATATCTTATATTATATGGTTATACAAATATGATTTGCATAACCTATGGTTGTGGTAAAATGGTCATAATGTGGAGATTTTAACTCCATGATTATTCCACTATTTAATCCTTTCTTGCAAGAAGGAAAAAGATCACACTCTCATTTTTTGGATTTCACCAAAGAGAAGAGTCTCATTTTCTCTCTAACTCTCTGCTCACCAAAACACAAAAGAATCTCACCATTCTCCTTTTTTCCAAAGGAAGAACAACCAAGGTTCCGATTGGTGGTGTTTGTGCTTGATCGAGATTTCGTTGAGATCGAGGAGCACGAAGTGTTCGTGACCAAAAAAAAAACTTTGAAGAGAGTCTTCAACAAGTAAGTACATTCTTCTTGTTGTTTTTCTTCCTTAATTATGTATGTTTAACTTAGATCTAAGTATTAGATCATTTTAATAAATTTCAAGTAGCGTAATGATACCTTGACGATTCGATCGTCTTCCGCTGCGCGGAAATTTTCATTTCCTTCAATATACCCATGATTGTCCCCTTATATAGCCAATGTGGGACTTTGGTTGCACTCCAATAATCCCAACATATAATATCAATCTCACCGTCACCCCTCGTTATCAACAACTATCCCATGCAAACACGAGCGAAAAGTGGCATTGCCAAACCTAAAGCTTAATTATTAAATAATATAATTAATTAATATAAATAAATCAAATTTAATTATACTAATTCTAATTAATTAATATCAAATTAAATATGAAATATTTAATTATGATTAAATCACATTTAATCATTTTCCCTTTAACCTATAGTTTTAATGTACATCTTATGCACATTACATTTTAACCTATAGTTTTAAATGTGAATCTCATTCACATTTAAATAATATTTAAACTGTTTCAAATATTTAATTCTCTCAATAAATTTAATATGAATTAAATTTATAATATAAAGTTTTAATGCACATAAAAACTTTATAATATAATGTTTCTCTGTAAATCAATCTTATTTTCTAATTGAATTTGAACATTTCAAATTCAAATGAACTAAGCACCCTTTACAAGCTAGGAGGTGGACCTAATGGACTACAGATCCGAAACTCCAACGATATAAGATTATTCTGTTAATCTCATTAACCTCCTAATCAAAATTCGTTAACTATAGGAACACTCCACTAAAGTCCCACAGTTGCATTCTATTGAGATTTTTGTCCTAATCTCGTGTTCGTAAATTACTGTTTGAAATTAATAAGAGTTATTTATTTCATTACTTTGTGTCTCGCAAATTTTACAAACTTTTCCAATAAACTAAGCTCCAGGATCATTGAATTTAGAACTTGAACGGTGTGTAGTGGACACACAGGGAGGATCATGTTCGAGTTAATGACCCGAACGGTCTACAGTATATGGATAGGGTTGGAGACCTAATCTTGGATACACTGTGGATGCGACCCGCTTTGTATTAGATACAAACGAGGTGATCTGACTCATTCATGTGGTTGACATGCGAGTGGGGGCATCCTGTGCAATGAGATTGTACAAGATCAGACCTTGAATTATTAGACCTACTGATGTAACACCGTTGACAGTAAGGACTAATAACTTCGTAGATGACCATTAGTGACTCGACCTGAATCCTGAGCGTGTTATGGACTCCTGTCTGCGAGGGTCTGTCCTTTGACTACTACGGGTGAGGGTGGTCACAGTTACTCGCCCAATATGCCTATCTTCTCAGGGGCAGGACCAAGTAGGGAGCTGGGAACTTAACTACGCGAGATGGAATTCACTCGTTCCCGGCTTTAGGGAAACTAGAGGGGTTGTTCCATTAAGTGTTGTCTCCAAGGCTTTGACAACGGGCACACACCTTCTCACTGGCCCGAGAAGGGTGTTGTGTATGGTTGGACCATCACAATATGTTGTTCATTAGAGGAGCAGTGGGGACTTAAGAAAAAAGAGGTAGACACAGGGGTAAAACGGTAATTTGACCCAACCGTGTCTACGAACAACCTATGAAGGGTCGACTCATGGGCATTGGTTATATCAGTTGACACGTAATATTCTGCACTGACGGGAGTGCAGCTACGAACTTTAGTGGAGTGTTACCGTAGCTAATGAAGGTTGATTAACCGGGTCAAGGAGTTTGATAGGTTAATCTCGGATCATTGGAGCCCGTCACTGTAGGTCCATTAGGTCCCTCGGTTGGCTCCATCTGGGTTAAAAGAAGGGTTAGAGTTTTGGTATGAGATTGAAGTGTTCAATTTCACTTAAAGAGCATTTATGTCATTTATATGAGATGTGAATGATATAATATATAGTTTAATGTGAATGAGATTCATAATAAACTATAAGTTAGCCTAATTGTTGAATTAGGGCTAATTGGAGAATTAATTGAGAGAAATTAAATTGGATGTGATTCAATTTAATTAATCCACAATTATTGCAAATGTGATTTGCAATATGAGATATGAGATATCTTATATTATATGGTTATGCAAATATTGTTTGCATAACCTATGGTTGTGGTAAAATGGTGATTATGTCGAGGTTTTAACTCCGCTATTTAATCCCTTCTTGCAAGAAGAAAATTAATCTTACACTCTCATTTTCTGGATTTCACCAGAAAGAAGAGTATCAATTCTCTCAACTCTCCTCCCTCCCCAAAACACTAGAATCTCACCATTCTCTTTCTTTCCAAAAGAAGAACAACCAAGGTTCCAATTGGTGGTGTCGTGTTCTTGTTCGTGGGACTTGTTCGGGATTGTAGAGATCGTGATAGTTCGCGAAGTGTTCGTGACCATTGGAAGAAATATTGAAGAGAGTCATCAACAAGTAAGTAAATTCGCTCTTCTTGCTGTTTTCTTCCCTAGTTTTGTATGTTTAACTTAGATCTAAGTGTTAGATCGTTTTAGCAAATTTCAAGTAGCGTAACGATACCTGTGCGGGGATTTTCATTCCCTTCATTTGGTATCAGAGCCATTTCGATGGTTCTTCGTTATGCACTGATTTTTGTTAAAATAGGTGGGTAAATTACCTTATTTCATGAAATGAATGATGGGTTTGCATAATGGATGTTTCGGTTTTTTGGCATTTTTTAGATTTACAATTTTATGTTGATGAGATCAATGTAAGGACCCGTTGTTTTTGGGTATTTTTTTGTAAATCGAGTCTGTAAGTCCGAGTCGTTCGTGGCAAGAGTTGCTGTGAAGAAATCAGAGCGAAAACGGGCGAAATTCAATGAAGAACAGCAAAGGAGTTTGTTGTTCTGTCGATGGCGTTGAGACGCTGTTCATCGGCGTCTCAACGCTATCCTTGCGGACGCTGGCTTGACTGTAGAGCAGCGTTGCAACACTAGGCGTAGCGTTGTAACTCCACGACGTGGAGCACGCTGATCTCAACGCTGGACGCGGCAGCGTTGCAACGCCACACGCTTAGTGGGCAGTTCCAGCTTCAAGTTTGCGAGACGTGGGCGGTTCAAGAGTAGTGGGGCAGTTAAATTTCAGTTTTTTTAATTAATTTTATATTTGTAAAATGTATTTATTTATTTTATTTAATTATTTTATTAAATAATATTAATATAAGTGTAATATTAATGTTATTTAATTAAATAATTACCCCTAGGTGCCAAAAACCGGTCCATTTTGCTATTTAATTATTTTATGCATGAGATGTATATTTTAATTAATTTCTATGTGCATAATGTATGTCATGTAGATTTAAAATCCCACCTTAGGTTAAACATATTCATGCATCATTTATATTATAAGAGTTATAATATATAGTTTGCATGATAGGTTATATTATAAGAGTTATAATATAATTAAATGCATGTTTAATTTAATTAATATAAGTGTTATATTTTTTAGATTAAAGTATGCCCATGCATTTATATTCATATGATGAATTATATTATTTTATAGTATATAGTTATTCATGTGATGAATGATCAAGCAGCATGCAACCTAAGTTAATTATTAGTTTTAAAGAGTTTAGAACTTGAATAATTAGACTTAGGTTTTCTTTTTTCTAATGAGATTAGAAATTAGGAAATCAAAGTTTAGTCTATGAATGGAGACTGATTAATAACTCTGTCTAAGGAAGGTTTTGTCTAAGGCTGGGGTATTTAAGTTGACGCTTGCGGAACACCCCTACGTGGAAACCGACCTGGGAGTAAATTCGGTCCGGAGATTTTTAGATTATACTTATCGTGAGTGCCGCTAATTAAAAGTGTTTTAATTTACTCACATAGACCTAAGTAATAATTTGATTATAAACTTACGTTAATACCATATAAGAGTTATATTTGTAGACTTAGGTAAATTTTAGCCGGTTTATCTAGGTCAATCCCTATTTAAAATTAAAGTGTTGAGTGGGAGGAAATAAAATGTATGAGATATATTTGATTTTCCAACCACAAATCTCCGTTAAGTCCGCACCGTGAGATCTATACTCGGCCTCGTGGCGCAAATGGGAGTGTCCCCCTTCGGGTGGCATTTGTATAGGTCAATATCATCGTGGATGGAGAGAGTACTTATAGTGAGTGGGAGCGAGACTTGTGAAAACGGGACCCACGGTCTCTTCTTTCGATTCACACCGTGGACGCCTATGATCCGCCTGCTAGTTTGGTCTGGACTAGACAATCCCTACGGAGGGCCTGATCATGGGAGTCGAAACACTGTGAATTCTCGAAAGGGATACAGATTCCTAGTTGGTTTTCCTTCTTGGTTCACCCTTCGGTGGCTATTGTTTGGACGGATGCTTGGAAACTTAAAGATTGAGGGTGACACTCACAGAATTCGTTAAGAGTTAATGAATTCGACTGAACAATGGTAATTAGACGCCTAATGGAATAAGAGTTATTCTGGGATTAGGGTCTGATCGAGAAAGTCTCGTCCTAGAGGAGGAGTGATCTGTTCACCCTTCGGTGGCAGTCATTCTAAACCTTTAGGATATCATTGCAAAATTTTGAATAACCTAGAGATCATTAAACAATTTTTGCTAAAACTTGATTGGATTTCAAAAGTTTTTTGCGAGACTAACACAAAGTTTTCTTAATTTTTTCAGCTTAAAACATGTATAGCTCAATCATAGCTCTACTCGTGTCTGATAAACTAGTGGGAGATAATTACCAAACTCGAAAAAACAACATAAACACAATTTTGGTAACTGACGACATTAAGTTCGTGCTCTCTTAGGAGCGTCCTCAGATGCCGGGCTCGACTGCATCGCGAAGTGTTCGCAATGCATACGATTGATGGATCAGGGCCAATGAAAAAGCCAAGGTCTATATCATTGCCAGCATGTCTGATGTTTTGGCAAAGAAGCATGAGCTGATGGTCACCGCTAAGGAGATCATGGAGTCCTTGCAGGAAATGTTTGGACAACGATCCTTTCAAGTCCGACATGACTCGCTTCAAATACGCCTTCAACGCATACGAATGAAAGAGGGTCGCGTCTGTCCGTGAGCATGTTCTGAGACATGATGACCCACTTTAATCAAGCTAAAATGAACGGGGCTTCGATCGAGGAGTCGAGCAGTCGCTTTATTCTCAGAGACTCTTCCAAGAGTTTCCTTGGCCAGAATAGCAATGTTGTTATGAACAAAATTAGCTACACTTTGACTACCCTCCTCAATGAGCTACAGAATTTTCAGTCCTTGATGAGAGTCAGGGCACCGGAATCTGAGGCAAATGTTGCCTATAGGTCTTATCACAGGGGTTCGACCTCTGGGACGAAACCTGTTGCTCCTTCACGCCCGAAAGGGAAGAAGAGGATGAAGAGGGGTAAAACTGACCGAGCTGCCGCCCAGAAAGGAAAGAAGGTCAAGGAAGTTGCAGAAAAAGGAAAGTGTTTCCACTGCAATAGGGACAGACACTAGAAGAGGAACTGTCCCAAATTCCTAGCCGAGAGGAAGAATCAAGGTAAATGTGATTTACTTGTGACAGAAACCTGTTTAGTGAAGAGTAGTGACTCTGCCTGGATATTGGATTCGGGCGCCACTAACCATGTTTGTTCTTCTTTTCAGGGGATTGATTCCTGGCAGCAGCTGCGAGAGGGTGAGGTGACTCTACGAGTTGGATCCGGGGAGCTTGTCTCTGCTGCAGCGATCGGCACGGTGAAGCTTCATTTCGGCGGAAAGTACTTATTATTAGATAACTTGTACATTGTACCAGGGTTTACTAGAAACCTTGTTTCCATTTCCTGCCTTATTGAACAATATATATTTGTTTCCTTTGAATCCAATAAAGCGTTTATTTCTTTCAAAGGCAATCTTATTTGTTCAGCTGTATGTTTTAAAACCTAATTCGGTCAAAAGTGTTTTGAATACTGAATTGTTTAAAACGGCAGAAACGCGAACTAACAGAGTGAAAGTTTCTCCTAAGGAAAATTTCCATCTTTGGCATCTGAGGTTAGGCCACATTAATCTCAATAGGATTGAGAAACTAGTGAAGAGTGGACTTCTGAACGAGTTGGAAGAAAACTCGTTACCGGTGTGTGAGTCATGCCTTGAGGGCAAAATGACCAAACGTCTTTTTAGTGGAAAAGGATACAGAGCCAAAGAGCCCCTTGAGTTAGTACATTCTGACCTCTGTGGTTCGATGAATGTTAAAGCTCGAGGTGGTTATGAATACTTCCTGTCTTTCATAAACGATTACTCGAGGTATGGATATATTTACCTAATGCACAAGAAGTCTGAAACTCTCGAAAAGTTCAAGGAGTACAAGACTGAGGTTGAGAACCTCTTAGGTAAATCGCTTAAAACACTTCGATCGGATCGAGGTGGAGAGTACATGGACACCGAATTCCGGGACTATATGATAGAACACGAATTACGTCCCAACTCTCAAAGACTGGTATGCCACAACAGAATGGTGTATCAGAGAGGAGAAACGGAACCCTGTTGGACATGGTTCGATCGATGATGAGCTATGCTCGTCTTCCTGATTCTTTTTGGTGTTACGCAATGGAGACTGTGGTTTATATTTTGAACAACGTTCCGTCGAAGAGTGTTTGTGAAACACCTTTCAAACTCTGGAGTTGACGTAAAGGCAGTTTACATCACTTCAAAATTTAGGGATGCCCGGCCCACGTGTTATGTCAAAATCGAAAAAGTTGGAACCCCGTTTGAAATTGTGCCTATTTGTAGGTTACCCTAAAGAGACTAGGGGTGGTCTATTTTTTTATCCTAAGGAAAATAGGGTGCTTGTGTCGACAAACGCCACTTTCCTAGAGGAAGACCACGTCAGGGATCATTTACCAAGGAGTAAAATTGTGTTAAATGAAATGGGCAGTACATCAACAAGAGTTGCTGATGGGGCTGGTACGTCAACAAGCGTTGTTGATCCTAGCACGTCTAGTCAAATGCGTTCTCAAGAGTTGGGAATGCCTCGACGTAGTAGGAGGGTTGTGAGACAGCCTGATCGCTACATGGGTTTAGCTGAAACCTCAGTTGTCACTCCTGATGATGACTGTGAGGATCCATTGACCTATGATCAGACAATGATTGATGTTGACAAAGACGAATGGATTAAAGCTATGGACCAGGAAATGGAGTCAATGTACTTCAATTCTGTCTGGGAGCTTGTGGATAAACTAGATGGGGTCAAACCTATTGGTTGCAAATGGATCTACAAGCGTAAACGTGGCGTAGATGGGAAGGTGCAGACCTTCAAAGCCTGACTAGTGGCAAAGGGTTTTACCCAGATTGAAGGGGTTGATTATGAGGAAACCTTTTCACCTGTTGCCATGGTAAAGTGGATCAGGATCCTTCTGGCCATTGCCGCGTATTATGACTACGAGGTATGGCAGATGAACGTCAAGACAGCCTTTCTGAATGGCAAACTTGATGAGACCATCTACATGGACCAGCCCAAAGGGTTTATTGCCCAAGACCAAGAGCAAAAGGTTTGCCGGCTTCATAGGTCTATTTATGGATTGAAACAAGCTTCGAGGTCTTGGAATATAAGGTTCGATGAGGCAATCAAATCTTATGGCTTTGATCAAAATGTCGACGAGCCTTATGACTACAAGAAAATCGTTGACAAAACTGTCGCATTTTTAGTGTTGTATGTGGATAATATTCTTCTCATTGGGAATGAGGTAGAATTTCTTACTGACGTTAAGAAATGGCTAGCTTCGCAATTTCAAATGAATGATTTGGGAGAAGCTCAGTATGTTCTAGGTATCCAGATAGTGCAGGCCTAAGAACGAAACGCTAGCCTTGTCTCAGGCGTCTTATATTGAAAAGATGTTGTATAGATATAAGATGCAAAACTCCAAGAAGGGCTTGCTGCCTTTCAGGCATGGGGTTCACTTGTCTAAGGATCAGTGTCCTAAGACTCCTCAAGATGTTGGAGATATGAGACGGATTCCATATGCTTCAGCTGTAGGGAGCCTGATGTATGCTATGCTGTGTACTAGGCCTGACATCTCTTATGCAGTAGGGATTGTTAGCAGGTATCAGTCCAATCCAGGATTAGATCACTGGACGACCGTAAAGGCAATCCTCAAGTATCTTAGGAGAACGAGGAATTACAACTTAGTGTATGGCAATGGGGATTTGATCCTTACGGGATATACGGATTCTGACTTACAGACCGATAAGGATTCTAGGAAATCTACTTCGGGGTCAACCTTCATTCTGAATGGAGGAGCTGTAGTATGGCGAAGCATCAAGCAGGGATGCATCGCCGATTCCACTCTGGAAGCCGAGTATGTTGCAATTTGTGAAGCTTCAAAGTAAGTTGTTTGGCTTAGGAAGTTCATGCCGGATTTGGAAGTTGTTCCAAATATGAACTTGTCGATCACACTGTTCTGTGATAACAGTGGTGCAGTAGCCAACTCCAGAGAGCCTCGGAGCCATAAGAGAGGCAAACACATTGAGCGAAAGTATCATCTTAGACGAGAGATTGTGCACCGCGGAGACATGACTATCACGCAGATAGCGTCGGAGCACAACGTTGCTTATCTATTTACAAAGCACCTCACGGCTAAGGTGTTTGAGGGTCACCTAGAGAGTCTAGGTCTTCGAGGTCTTCCTGACTAGGGCAAATGGGAGATGTGTAAACGGGTTTTCAATGCCCTAGTTTATTGTATTACTTCATTGTAATTTATGTACATTTCAGAAATGTATTTTCTCCACTAGCTTAGTCCAAGTGGAAGTTTGTTGGGATTTTTGTCATAATCTCGTGTTTGTAAATTACTGTTTGAAATTAATAAGAGTTATCTATTTCATTAGTTTGTGTCTCGCAAATTTGACAAACTTTTCCAATAAACTAAGCTCCAGGGTCATTGAATTTATGACAGTACTAGAACTTGAACGGTGTGTAGTGGACACACGAGAAGATCACGTTCGAGTTAATGACCCGAACGGTCTACAGTATATGGATAGGGTTGGAGACCTAATCCTCGATACACTGTGGATGCGACCCGCTTTGTATTAGATACAAACGAGGTGATCTGACTCGTTCATGTGGTTGACATGCGAGTGAGGGCATCCTGTGCAATGAGATTGTACAAGGTTTGGCCCGTGAATTATTAGACATACTGATGTAACACCGTTGACAGTAAGGACTAATAACTTCGTAGATGACCATTAGTGACTCGACCTGAATCCTGAGCGTGTTATGGACTCCTCGCATGCGAGGGTCCGTCCTTTGACTAAATGCAGGTGAGGGTGGTCACGATTACTCGCCCAATATGCCTATCTTCTCGTGGGCGGGACCAAGTAGGAGAGCGGGAAGTTAACTACGCGAGATGGAATTCACTTGTTCCCGCCTTTAGGAAACTAGAGGGTTTGTACCATTAAATCTCGCTCTCGGGGGCTTGGACAACGGGCGCACACCTTCTGACTGGCCCGAGAAGGGTGTTGTGTATGGTTGGACCATCACAATATGTTGTTCATTAGAGGAGCAGTGGGGACTTAAGGAACAAGAGGTAGACATAGGGGTAAAATGGTAATTTGACCCAACCGTGTCTACGAACAACCTGTGAAGGGTCGACTCATGGGCATTGGTTATATCAGTGGACACGTAATATTCTACACTTACGGGAGTGCAGCTACGGGCTTTAGTGGAGTGTTACCGTAGCTAATGAAGGTTGATTAACCTGGTCAAAGAGTTTGATAGGTTAATCTCGGATCATTGGAGCCCGTCACTGTAGGTCCATTAGGTCTCTCGGTTGGCTCCATCTGGGTTAAAAGAAGGGTTAGAATTTTTGTATGAGATTGAAGTGTTCAATTTCACTTAAACGGCATTTATGTCATTTATATGAGATATGAATGATATAATATATAGTTTAATGTGAATGAGATTCATAATAAACTATAGGTTAGTCTAATTGTTGAATTAGGGCTAATTGGAGAAATTAATTGAGAGAAATTAAATTGGATGTGATTCAATTTAATTATCCACAATTATTGCAAATGTGATTTGCAATATGAGATATGAGATATCTTATATTATATGGTTATGCAAATATGATTTGCATAACCTATGGTTGTGGTAAAATGGTGATTATGTGGAGGTTTTAACTCCACTATTTAATCCCTTCTTGCAAGAAGGAAATTAATCTTACACTCTCATTTTCTGGATTTCACCAAAGAAAAGAGTATCAATTCTCTCAACTCTCCTCCCTCTCCAAAACACCAGAATCCCACCATTCTCCTTCTTTCCAAAAGAAGAACAACCAAGGTTCCAATTGGTGTCGTCGTGTTCTTGTTCATGGGACTTGTTCGGGATCGTAGAGATCGTGATAGTTCGCGAAGTGTTCGTGACCATTGGAAGAAATATTGAAGAGAGTCTTCAACAAGTTAGTAAATTCGTTCTTCTTGTTGTTTTCTTCCATAGTTTTGTATGTTTAACTTAGATCTAAGTGTTAGATCGTTTTAGCAAATTTCAAGTAGCGTAACGATACCTTTGACGATTCGATTGTCTTCCGCTGCGCGGGGATTTTCATTCCCTTCACACTCTTCTTACTGCAGATATATTTTTGTGTCCACGGATATCAACCAATAACAGTAAGCCAATCTTCATGAATGTTCATAATACCAGCTGGGTCAAATTACCGTTTGACCCCTGAGTTACATCTTTTACCTTAAGTCCAAGTACTACTCTAATGAACAACCTGTTTATGGTCCTACCAATAAACAGAAATCTCTCTCGAGCCAATGAAAAGGTTGGACCCTTTGTTCAAGTCCTGGAGACACCATTTAAGGAAACATTCATCTACTTACCTTAATAGGCATGAAGAAGTGAATTCCTTCTTGCTAGGTTAAGTCCTTAGTCGCCTGCTCGGTCTTGTCTCCAAGAAGGTAGGCATATTGAGTCGGCGCCTCAAGCCACTCTCACCCATACTATTCAAAGGACAATTCCTCGCAAACAGGAGATCGTAACCTGCTCAGGATTGAGATCAAGTTGCTTAGGTCATCCTAATGAAATAGAAACCTAACTAGTCAACGGAGTTACATATAGTGATTACTATTTCGTGGTCTGGTCTTATGCGATCTCATCACATAGGATATCCCCACTCACATGTCGTCTGCACGAACACGTTAGGATCACTCTGTTTGTATCAAATACAAAGTGGGTCATATTCATAGTATTACCAGGATGAGGTACCCAACATTATCCCCTTTACTATAGACACTTTAGGTTGTATCTCTAACTGAGATTCTTATATGTCCACTACATTCAGTTTAAGAGACATACAACAACCTTGGATGTTAGTTAATTGGATTTAGGGTTAACTTAAGGCAATATAAAATAATGAATTAAACAATAACTCTTTATTGATAACAATAACACTTTATTGATTTAATTAGAACATTATTTATAAACTATGAGTTTTAGGGTATAAAACCCAATACATGGACCCTTGTACCACCCTTCTTCACATACAAATTGGTTGGGAACAAATGAGTTATCAAAGTCAAAACTCATCCAGATGACTCAATATCAAAATACAAGGCACGTCTAGTTTCTAAAAGTTTTCATCAATGACCTGGAATTGATTTCATGAAAACATTTAGCCCGGTCATTAAACTATCCACCATTAGAATTATCCTAACATTGGTTATTTCTAAGAATTGGGAGTTGAAACAAGTGGACATCAACAATGCATTTTTAAATGGTGATCTTCAAGAACATGTTTATATGGCCCAACCAACAGGCTTTATCGACTCTTCTAGACCCCATTACGTTTGCAAACTTTGCAAAGCTTTATATGGCCTACGACAAACTCCTCGAGAATGGTTCAACAAACTCCCCACCACACTATTAGCATGGAAATTCACAAACCCTCGAGCAGACTCATCATTATTCTATTTTAATTTTTAAAAGGTGATATCAAATTATTGGTTCTAATTTATGTGGATGAAATTATTGTTACAAGAAATAACCCCCATCTCATTCAACAATTCATTACCCGTCTCAACTGCTCATTCTCTCTAAAGAACCTGGACAATCTCAATTTTTTTCTAGGCATTGAAGTATACAGAGATGCAAGTGGCATCTATCTTAGTTAACAAAAATACATTGCCACTCTTCTCAATAAGTTGGGATTCAGCAATTTGAAGCCATGTTCCACCCCTGCTGTCCATGGCAAGCATCTTTCGAAACATGATGGTCAACCATTGGATAATCCTATCCTTTTTCTGTTGGGATGTATGTCCTAATCTCGTATATGTTTGTAACATTCCAAGTTGAAATGAATAAGAGTTATTTTTTCATCACTTTTGTCTCGCATATTTATAAATTTAATCCAATAAACTAAGCTCCAGGGTCATTGAATTATGAGAGAACTAGAACTTGAACGGTGTGTAGTGGACACACAGAGAGGCATTCGAGTTAATGACCCGAACGGTCTACAGTATACGGATAGGGTTGGAGATCTAATCCTAGATACGTTGTGGATGCGACCCGCTTTGTATTAGATACAAATGAGGTGATCCAACTCGTTCATGTGGTTGACATGCGAGTGGGAGCATCCTATGCAATGAGATTTTAAAACACCGAATTGTGAATTATTAGACTTACTGATGTAATACCGTTAATAGTATAGGGCTAATAAATTCGTAGATGACCAATAGTGACTCAACCTTAATCCTAAGCGTGTTATGGACTCCTGTTTGTGGGGGTCTGTCCTTTGACTAGTACGGGTAAGGGTGGTCACAGTTACTAATCCAATATGCCTATCTTCTAAGGGGAAGGACCACGTGAGGAGCTGGGAACATGACTACGCGAGATGGAATTCACTCGTTCCCGAATTAGGGAAACTAGAGGGGTTGTTCCCTTAAGTGTTGTCTCCAGGGTTTGGACAATGGGCACCCACCCTCTCACTGGCCTTAGAGTGATGTTGTTTATGGTTGGACCATACAACGTTGTTGTTCATTAGAGGAGCAGTGGGACTTAAGGAGCAAGAGGTAGACACAGGGGTCAAATGATAATTTGACCCAGCTATGACTACGAACAACCGGTGAAGGGTCGACTCACGGGCATTGGTTATATCAATGTGTTGGGATGGATGTCCTAATTGTTGGGATTTCTGTCCTAATCTCGTTGTTGTAAAATATTGTTTTGAAATTAATAAGAGTTATTCATTTCTTCACTTTGTGTCTCGGAAATATTTTAAACCTTTCCAATAAACTAAGCTCCAGGGTCATTGAATATATGAGAGAACTAGAACTTGAACGGTGTGTAGTTGACACACAAGGAGGATCACGTTCGAGTTAATGACCCGAACGGTCTACAGTATAAGGATGGGGTTGGAGACCTAATCCTGGATACATTGTGGATGCGGCCCGCTTTGTATTAGATACAAACGAGGTGATCTGACTCGTTCATGTGGTTGACATGCGAGTGGGGGCATCCTGTATGCTCGAGATTGTACAAGACCGGACCGTGAATTATTAGACTTACGATATAACACCGCTGATGATAAAGACTAATAAATTCGTAGATGACCATTAGTGACTCGACACGAATCCACGAGCGTATTACGGACTCCCATGCTGCAGGGTCCGTCCTTTGACTAGTACGGTTGAGGTAGTATCGATTTACTTGCCCAATATGCCTATCTTCTCGGGAACGAGAACCAAGTAGAGAGTCGGGAACCTACTTACGCGAGATGGAATTCACTCGTTCCGCGTATAGGGAATCTAGAGGGTTGTTCCCTTAAGTCTTTGTCTCGGGGGCTTGGACAACGGCGCCACACCTTCTCACCGGCCGAGAAGTGTGTTGTGTATGGTTGGACCATAACAATATGTTGTTCATTAGAGGAGCTGTGGGGACTTAAGGAACAAGATGTGAACACGAGGGTAAAGCGGTAATTTGACCCAAACGTGTCTCTGAACAACTGTGAAGGGTCGACTCATGAGCATTGGTTATATCGGTGGACACGTAATATTCTACACATGATGGGAGTACAACTATAGGCTTTAGTGGAGTGTTCATCGTAGCTAATGAACATTGGTTGGCCAGGGTAAAAGAGTTTGACCGTTAACCTCAAATCATTGGAGCCCGTCAATGTAGGTCCATTAGGTCCCTTGGTTGGCTCAATGCAGGATAAAAGAAGGGTTAATGTTTTGGCATGAAATTGAAGTGTTCAATTTCACTTTAAGAGTATTTATATCATATAGATGATATAATATATAGTTTAATATGAATGAGATTCATAATGAACTATATATTAGCCTAATTGTTGAATTAAAGGCTAATTGGAGAAATTGATAGAGAGAAAATAAATTGAATGTGATTCAATTTAATTAAATCCACAATTATTGCAAATGAGATTTGCAACATAAGATATGAGATATCTTATATTATATAATTATGTAAATAAGATTTACATAACATATGGTTGTGGTAAAGTGGTAATAATGTGAAGTTGTGAACTTCATCATTCCACTATATAAACCCTTTGTAAGATGGGTTTGACAAGCTAAGCAAAGCTAAGTTCTCATTTTTGGATTTTGACCTAAGAATCCAAAAGTGAACTCTCTCCATTCTCTCATTTCTCCTCTCTTTCCAAAAACAAAAGTTCCCATCAACTTCCCTTCTCCAAAAGAGAACAACCAAGAAGATCATTTGGTAGTGTTTGGGATCTGATCGTGGAAGAGTTTGTGGAGATCGAGAAGCACGAAGAGTTCGTGATTAACAAGGAGAGTTTGTTGAATTGGTCTACAACAAGTAAGTGTTTTTCTTCTTGCTGTAAAATTTCAGCATGTTTAGCCTAGATCTAATAGTTAGATCAATTTTAATAAGCATGTTGCATGATGATACCAAGACGATTCGATCGTCTTCCGCTGCGCGAGGATTCTCATTCCCTTCAATTGGTATCAGAGTCATTTCGATGGTCATTCATCTATGCATTGTTTTATTAAGATTAAGATGGGTTTTTTACCATGTTTTACATGAGATGAATGTTTGGTTTGCGAAATGGATGTTTTCGATTTTTGGCACTAGATTAGATTTACAATTATGTTGATGAGATCAATGTACGGGCCCGTTGTTTTGGGAAATTTTGTTGTAAATCGAGTCTGTAAGTCCAGGTCGTTCGTGGCAAGAGTTGTTGTGAAGAAATCGGAGCGGAAACAGGCGAAAAACTGGGGCTAAACCAGCAAGGAGCTTGTTGTCTGTCGATGGCGTTGAGACGCTGCCCAACGGCGTCTCAACGCCGTGCCCGCAGTAGAAGGTTCTGCAGCAAGATGGCGTTGCAACGCCACTGGCGTTGAGGACGCGCCTCAACGTTGTAGGCGACAGCGTTGCAACGCTGTATAGACGTTGCAAATTGAATGCAGGTGACGTGGGACGTTTTTAAACCGTTGATATATTAATTTTTTCAGTTTTTTTTTAATTAAAATGTTTTTTAATTAATTTATTTAATTATTTTATTAAATATTATTAATATAATTATTATATTAATTTTATTTAATTAAATACTTGCCCCTAGGTGCCAAAAACCGGTCCAATTTTGCTATTCAATTATTTTATGCATGAGATGCATGATTTTAATTAATTTCTATGTTCATAATGTATGACATATAGATTTAAAATCCCACCTTAGGTTAAACAAATTCATGCATCATATATATATTATAAGAGTTATAATATAGTTTGCATGATAGGTTATGTTATAAGAGTTATAATGTAATTAAATACATTTTTAATTTAATTAATATAAGTGTTATATTTTTTTAGATTAAAGTATGCTCATACATTTATATTCATGTGATGAATGATATTATGTTATAGTATATAGTTATTCATGTGATGAATGTTCAAACACTATAACATAGAAATGCATGCAACCTAAGTTAATTATTAGTTTAAAGTGTTTAGAACTTGCATAATTAGACTTAGGTTTTCTAATTTTCTAATGAGATTAGAAATTTAGGAAATCAAATATAATCTTTGAATGGAGACTGATTAGTAACTCTGTCTAATGAAGGTTTTGTCTAAGGTCGGGTATTTTTAAGTTGACGCTTGCATGAACACCCCTACACGAAATCGACACAGGAGTGAATTTGGTCCGAGATTCTTAGATTATATTTACGTGAGCGTCGTTAATTAAGTGTTAATTAATTTTCTCACATAGACCTAAGTTAATAATGTGATTATAGACTTAGGCAAAATACCATATAAGAGTTATATTGGTAGACTTAGGTAAATTTTAGCCGGTTTATCTAGGTCAATCCCTATCAAAATTAAAGTACTGAGTGGGAGGAAATATAGTTTATGAGATACATTTCAATTTCCAACCACAAATCTCTTTTAAGTCCACACCGTGAGATCTATACTCGGCCTCGTGGCACAAATGGGAGCGTTCCCCTTCGGATGGCATTTGTATAGGTTAATATCATCGTGGATGGAGAGAGTACTTATAGTGAGTGGGAGCGGGACTTGTGAAAACGAGACCCACGGTCTCTTCTTTCGATTCATACCGTGAGACACCCATGATCCATCTGCTAGTTTGGCTTTGGACTGCACAATCCCTCCGGAGGGCATGATCATGAGAGTCTGAACACGATGAATTTTCGAAAGGGATACAGATTTCTGGTTGGTTTTCCTTCTTAGTTCACCCTTGGTGGCTATTGTTGGGACGGATCACTGGGAAACATAAAGATTGAGGTGACACTCACGAATTCGTTAAGTGTTAATGAATTTGATCGAACAATGGTAATTGGATGCCTAATGGAATAAGAGTTATTATGGGATTAGGGGTCCGATCGAGAAAGTCTCGTCTTAGAGGAGGAGTGTTCTGCTTCACCCTTCGGTGGCGAGGTCATTCTAAACCTTTAGGGTATCATTGCAAAATTTTGAATGACCTAGGGATCATGAAATATTTTTGCTAAAATTAGATTAGTTTTCAAAAGGTTTTTGCGAGACTAATACAAAGTTTTTCTTAAATTTTCAGCTAAAAATGTCTAGCGCTATTATAGCTTTACTTGCTTCCGATAAGTTAGTGGGAGATAATTACGAGAGCCGGAAAAACAACATCAATACAATATTGGTAACGGCGACATAAAGTTCGTGTTATCCGAGGAGTCCCTCGATTCCGGGCGCGACCGCATCGCGAGTTGTTCGCGATACGTACGATCGATGGATCAGGGCCAATGAAAAGGCCAAGGTCTACATAATTGCCAGCATGTCTGATGTCTTGGCAAAGAAGCATGAGCTGATGGTTTCCGCTAAGGAAATCATGGAGTCCTTGCGAGAAATGTTCGGACAACGATCCTTTTCAGTGCGGCATGACTCGCTCAAATACATTTTCAACGCTCGGATGAAAGAGGGGTCGTCTGTCCGTGAACATGTTCTAGACATGATGACCCGCTTTAATCTGGCTGAGATGAATGGGGCTTCGATCGACGAGTCGAGCCAGGTCAGTTTTATCATGGAGACTCTTCCGAAGAGTTTCCTTCAGTTTCGTAGCAATGTTGTTATGAACAAAATTAGCTGCAATCTGACTACCCTCCTCAATGAGCTACAGAATTTCCAGTCCCTGAACAAGGTCAAGGAATCTGAGGCAAATGTTGCCTACAGGTCTTATCACAGGGGTTCGACCTCTGGGACAAAATTTGTTGCTCTTTCACGCCCGAAAGGGAAGAAGAGGATGAAGAGGGGTAAAACTGACCGAGCTGCCGCCTAGAAGGGCAAGAAGGTCAAGGAGGTTGCAGAGAAAGGAAAGTGTTTCCACTTCAATGGAAGCGGACATTGGAAAAGAAACTGTCCGAAATTCCTGGCCGAGAGGAAGAACCAAGGTAAATGTGATTTACTTGTGGTAGAAACATGTTTAGTGGAGAGTAATGACTATTCCTGGATATTAGATTCAGGCGCCACTAACCACGTTTGTTCTTCTTTTCAGGGGATTGATTCCTGACAGCCGCTGCGAGAGGGTGAGGTGACTCTACGGGTTGGATCCGGGGAGCTTGTCTCTGCTGCAGCAATCGGCACGGTGAAGCTGCATTTTGGCAGGACGTACTTATTGTTAGACAATTTGTACATAGTGGAGAGTAATGACTATTTCCTGCTTAATTGAACACTGTATTTCAGTTTCTTTTGAATTAAATAAAGCGTTTATTTCTTTCAAAGGGAATGTTATTTGTTCAGCTTCACTTGAAAATAATCTGTATGTTTTAAAACCCAATTCGGTTAAAAGTATTTTGAATATTGAATTGTTTAAAATCTATGAAACACGAACTAAGAAAGCAAATATTTCTCCAAAAGAAAATGCCCATCTTTGGCATCTACGGTTAGGCCACATTAATCTCAATAGGATTGAGAAACTAGTGAAGCGTGGATTTCTAAACGAGTTGGAAGAAAACTCTTTGCCAGTATGTGAGTCATGCCTTGAAGGCAAAATGACCAAACGTCCTTTTAGTGGAAAAGGATATAGAGCCAAAGAGCCTCTTGAGTTAGTACATTCTGACCTCTGTGGTCCGATGAATGTTAAAGCTCGGGGCGGTTATGAGTACTTCTTGTCTTTCATAGACGATTACTCCAGATATGGGTACATTTACCTAAAGCATAAGAAGTCTGAAACTCTTGAAAAGTTCAAGGAGTATAAAACTGAGGTTGAGAACCTCTTAGGTAAATCGCTTAAAACACTTCGATCGGATCGAGGTGGAGAGTACATGGACACTGAATTCCAAGACTATATGATAGAACACGGAATTACATCCCAACTCTCAAGACTGGTATGCCACAGCGAGAATGGTGTATCGGAGAGGAGAAACAAAACCTTGTTGGACATGGTTCGGTCGATGATGAGCTATGCTCGTCTCCCTGATTCTTTCTGGGGGTACGCAGTAGAGACTGCGATTTACATTTTGAACAATGTTCCATCAAAGAGTGTTTGTGAAACACCGATTGAGCTCTGGAGTGGTCGTAAAGGCAGTTTACATCACTTCAGAATTTGGGGATGTCCGGCCCATGTGTTGGTGTCAAACCCGAAAAGTTGGAACTCCGTTTCAAATTGTGCCTATTCGTAGGTTACCCTAAAGAGACTAGGGGTGAGTGCATTTCTGATCCCAAGGAAAGAGGGTGCTTGTGTCGACAAACACCATTTTCTTAGAGGAAGACCACATCAAGGATCATTTACCACGAGTAAAATTGTATTGAATGAAATGGGCGATACACATCGCAAGAGAGTCTTGATAAGGCTTGTCACGTCGCCAAGCATTGTTGACCCTAAAGACGCCTCTAGTCAAATCCCTTCCCAAGAGTTGGGAATGCCTCGACGTAGTGGGAGGATCGTGAGACAGCCCTCGATCGCTATATGGGTTTAGCTGAAACCTCGGTTGTCGCTCTCCCGACGATGATCGTGAGGATCCATTGACCTATGATCAGGCAATGGCTGATGTTGATAAAGACGAGTGGATTAAAGCTACGGACCAAGAAATGGAGTCTATGTACTTCAATTCTGTCTGGGAGCTTGTGGATCAACCGGATGGGGTAAAACCTATTGGTTGTAAATGGATCTACAAGCGTAAACGTGGCGTAGATGGGAAGGTGCAAACCTTCAAAGCCCGACTAGTGGCAAAGGGTTTTACCCAGGTTGAAGGGGTTGACTATGAGGAAACCTTTTCACCTGTTGCCATGGTAATGTCAATCAGGATCCTTCTGGCCATCGTCGCGTATTATGACTACGAGGTATGGTAGATGGATGTCAAGATAGCCTTTCTGAATGGCAAACTTGATGAGACCATTTACATGGACCAGCCCAAAGGGTTCAATTCCCAAGGCCAAGAGCAAAAGGTTTGTCGGCTTCATAGGTCCATTTATGGACTGAAACAAGCTTCGAGGTCTTGGAACATAAGATTTGATGAGGCAATCAAGTCTTATGGCTTTGATCAAAATGTCGACGAGCCTTGTGTCTACAAGAAAATCGTTGACAAAACTGTCGCATTTTTGGTGTTGTATGTGGACGATATTCTTCTCATTGGGAATGAGGTAGAATTTCTTACTGACGTTAAAAAGTGGCTAGCTTCACAATTCCAAATGAAAGATTTGGGAGAAGCTCAGTATGTTCTCGGTATCCTGATAGTCCGAAACCGGAAGAAGAGAATGCTAGCCTTGTCTCAGGCGTCTTATATTGACAAGATGTTGTCTAGATATAAGATGCAGAACTCCAAGAAGGGCTTGCTGCCTTTCAGGCATGGGGTTCACTTGTCTAAGGATCAGTGTCCTAAGACTCCTCAAGATGTTGAGGATATGAGACGCATTCCATATGCTTCACCGTGGGGAGCCTGATGTATGCAATGTTGTGTACTAGGCCCGACATACATTATATGCGAGGGAATTGTCGGTGAGATATCACCCAATCCAGATTAGATCACTGGATGTACCGGTAGTAAAGACAATCCTCAGTATCTTAGGAGAACGAGGAACTACGACTTAGTGTATGGCGTGGGGATTTGATCCTTACAGGATACACTGATTACGATTTTCAGACCGATAAGGATTCTAGGAAATCTACTTCGAGTCACCTTCGTCTTGAATGGAGGAGTCAGAGTATGACGAAGCATCAAGCGAGGATGCATTGCGATTCCACTATGGAAGCGTAGTATGTTGCGCTTTGTGAAGTTGCAAAGGAAGTCGCTTGGCTTAGGAAGTTCATGACGGTTTTGGAAGTTATTCCAAATATGAACTTGTCAATCACGTTGTTCTGTGATAACAGTGGTGCAAAGATAGCCAACTCACGTGAGCCTCGAAGCCATAAAAGAGGTAAACACATTGAGCGCAAGTATCATCGATACGGAAATTGTGCACCGCGAGACGTGATACCACGCAGAGATAGCATCGGAGCACAATGTAGTGATCCATTTACAAAACCCCTCACGGCTAAAGTGTTTGAGGGTCACCTAGAGAGTCTATGTATTCGAGAGCTTCCTGACTAGGGCAAGTGGGAGATGTGTAAACAGGTATTCAATGCCCTAGTTTATTGTAATTTTTATTGTAACTCAAATACATTTTGGAAATGTACCTTCTCCACTAGCTTAGTCCAAGTGGGAGTTTGTTGGGATTTCTGTCCTAATCTCGTGGTTGTAAAATATTGTTTTGAAATTAATAAGAGTTATTCAATTCTTCACTTTGTGTCTCGGAAATATTTTAAGCCTTTCCAATAAACTAAGCTCCAGGGTAATTGAATATATGAGAGAACTAGAACTTGAACGGTATGTAGTTGACACACAAGGAGGATCACGTTCGAGTTAATGACCCGAACGGTCAACAGTATAAGGATGGGGTTAGAGACCTAATCCTGGATACATTGTGGATGCGACCCGCTTTGTATTAGATACAAACGAGGTGATCTGACTCGTTCATGTGGTTGACATGCGAGTGGGGGCATCCTGTACAATGAGATTGTACAAGATCGGACCGTGAATTATTAGACTTCACGATATAACACCGCTGATAAAGAAAGACTAATAAATTCATAGATGACCATTAGTGACTCGACACAATCCTGAGCGTATTACGGACTCCACATGCATGGGTCCGTCCTTTGACTAATACGGGTGAGGGTAGTATCGATTACTTGCCCAATATGCCTATCTTCTCGAGGGACGAGAACCAAGTAGAGAGAGAGGGAACCTACTTACGCGAGATGGAATTCACTCGTTACCACGTATAGGGAATCTAGAGGGTTGTTCCCTTAAGTCTTTGTCTCTAGGGGCTTGGACAACGAGCGCCCACCTTCTCACCGACCCGAGAAGGGTGTTGTGTATGGTTGGACCATCACAATATGTTGTTCATTAGAGGAGCCGTGGGGACTTAAGGAACAAGATGTAGACACAGGGGTAAAGCGGTAATTTGAACCAGTGTGTCTCACGAACAACCCGTGAAGGGTCGACTCATGGGCATTGGTTATATCGGTGGACACGTAATATTCTACACCGATGGGAGTACAAACTCTGACCTTTAGTGGAGTGTTATTGTAGCTAATGAACATTGGTTGACCAAGGTAAAAGAGTTTGACCGGTTAACCTCAAATCATTGGAGCAGTCAATGTAGGTCCATTAGGTCCCTTGGTTGGCTCAATCTGATAAAAGAAGGGTTAATGTTTTGGCATGAAATTGAAGTGTTCAATTTCACTTTAAGAGTATTTATATCATATAGATGATATAATATATAGTTTAATATGAATGAGATTCATAATGAACTATATATTAGCCTAATTGTTGAATTAAAGGCTAATTGGAGAAATTGATAGAGAGAAAATAAATTGAATGTGATTCAATTTAATTAAATCCACAATTATTGCAAATGAGATTTGCAACATATGATATGAGATATCTTATATTATATAATTATGTAAATAAGATTTACATAACATATGGTTGTGGTAAAGTGGTAATAATGTGAAGTTGTGAACTTCATCATTCCACTATATAAACCCTTTGTAAGATGGGTTTGGCAAGCTAAGCAAAGCTAAGTTCTCATTTTTGGATTTTGACCTAAGAATCCAAAAGTGAACTCTCTCCATTCTCTCATTTCTCCTCTCTTTCCAAAAACAAAAGTTCCCACCAACTTCCCTTCTCCAAAAGAGAACAACCAAGAAGATCATTTGGTAGTGTTTGGGATCTGATCGTGGAAGAGTTCGTGGAGATCGAGAAGCACGAATAGTTCGTGATTAACAAGGAGAGTTTGCTGAATTGGTCTACAACAAGTAAGTGTTTTTCTTCTTCTTTGTAAAATTTCAAAGATGTTTAGCCTAGATCTAATAGTTAGATCAATTTTAATAAGCATGTTGCATGATGATACCACTACGATTCGATCGTCTTCCTCTGCGCGGGGATTCTCATTCCCTTCACTAATCTCGTTTAGTTTGTAAATTTAACATTTGAAATTAATAAAAGTTATTTATTTCATTACATTGTGTCTCGCAAATGTTACAAAATTTTGTCAATTAAACTAAGCTCTAGGGTCATTGAATATATGAGAGAATTAAAACTTGAACGGTGTGTAGTGGACACACAGGGAGGATCACGTTCGAGTTGGAGACCTAAACGGTCTACAATATATGGATGAGGTTAGAGACCCAATCCTGAATACGTTGTGGATGTGACCCGTTTTGTATTAGATACAAACGAGGTGATCTGACTCGTTCATGTGGTTGACTTGCGAGTGAGGGCATCTTGTGCAATGAGATTGTACAGGATTGGACCGTTAATTATTAGACCTACTGATGTAACAGCGTTAACAGTATGGACTAATAACTTCGTAGATTACCATTAGTGACTCGACCTGAATCCTGAGCGTGTTAAGGACTTCTGTCTGCCGGGGTCTGTCCTTTGACTAGTACGGGTGAGGGTGGTCACAGTTACTCGCCCAATATGCCTATCTTCTCAGGGACAGTACCAAGTAGGGGCTGGGAACTTAACTACGCGAGATGGAATTCCCTCGTTCCCGGCTTTAGGGAAACTAGAGGAGTTGTTCCCTTAAGTGCTGTCTCCAGGGCTTGGACAAAGGGTGTCCATCCTCTCATTGGCCCGACAGGGGTGTTGTGTATGGTTGGACCATTACAACGTTATTGTTCATTAGAGGAGCAGTGGGAACTTATGGAGCAAGAAGTAGACACAGGGGTAAAATGGTAATTTTACCCAACATTGTCTACGAACAACCTGAAGAAGGGTCGACTCATGGGCATTGGTTATATCAGTAGACACAACTTGTCTTACACTGATGGGAGTGCAACTACGGGTTTTAGTGGAGTGTTACCGTAGCTAATGAATGTTGATTAACTGGGTCAAACAGTTTGACAGGTTAGTCTCGGATCATTGGAGCTCGTCACTGTAGGTCCATTAGGTCACTCGGTTAGCTCAAACTGGATTAATAGAAGGTTTACTTTTTTTGGTGTGAATTTGAATTGTTCAAGTTCACTAAAGTGTAATTATGTCATTTATATGAGATTTGAATGACATATTATAAGTTTAATGTGAATGAGATTCATAATAAACTATAGGTTACCTTAATTTTTGAATTAGGGTTAATTTAGAGAAATTAGAATGAGATTCATAATAAACTATAGGTTACCTTAATTTTCATTGAATCCCTTGTTTTCAAATTTCTGTTTTCAGATTGCGTACCAAATAGGCCCTAAATTGAATGTGATTCAATTTAAAAATCCACAATTATACAAATGTGATTTGTATAATGAGATATGAGATATCTTATAATATGTGGTTATTCAAATATGATTTGCATAACCTATGGTTGTGGTAAAATGGTAAATACGTGGAGATTTCAACTCTATCTATCACCATTATATAAACCCCTTTGCAAGAAGGGTTCATTAAACATTTGCTCATTTTTGGAATTCTCACCAAAAGAAACAAATTGATTTCTCTCTCAAATTCTCCTCCCTAAACAAAAAACAAAGAATCCACCATTCTCCTTCTACCTAAAGTAGAACAACCGAGAAATCAAGTGGAGGTGTCCGTTCGTTGGGATTGTTCGAGGAGTTCGAGATCGTTAAGGAGAACACGAAGAGTTCGTGATCGGAAGAAAGAATCTTGAAGTCAATCTTCAACAAGTATGTAGTACTAACTTGCTGTTTTTTCCTTCTAAGTAAGCATGTTTAACCTTATACTATTAAATAGTTTAATTTTAAGAAATCAAATTGCATAACGATACCACGACGATTCGATCGTCGTCCGCTACGCGGGAATTCTCATTCCCTTCACAATAGACACAACTTGTCTTAAGGTGATGGGAGTGCAGCTACGGGTTTTAGTGGAGTGTTACCGTAGCTAATGAATGTTTAATAACCGTGTCAAAGGGTTTGACGGGTTAATCTCGAATCATTAGAGCTCTTCATCTGTAGGTCCATTAGGTCTCTCGGTTGGCTCAAACTGGATAAATTGAGGGTTTACAGTTTGGTGTTGATTTGAAGTGTTCAAATTCATTAAAAGGGTTTTTATGTCATTTATATGAGATATGATTGACATATTATATAGTTTAATGTGAATGAGATTCATAATAAACTATAGGTTAGCCTAATTGATTAATTAGTGCTAATTTGGAGAAATTGAATAGAGAGAAATTAAATTGAATGTGATTCAATTCAAAAATCCACAATTATACAAATTAGATTTTTATAATAAGGTATGAGATACCTTATTATATGTAATATGCAAATATGATTTGCATATTATAAGGTTGTGATAAAATGGTGATTTGGTGGAGATTTTAACTCCACCATTCACCATTATATAAAGGCTTGGTGAGAAGCTTTTTGCAAGATAACTTCTCATTTTTTGGAATTCTCAATTCAAAGGGAAAGGAATTCTCTCTAATCTTCTCTCAATTCTCTCTACAATTTCTCTCCACCCAAACCAAAGGGAGTTCCACCACTCTCCCTCAACCGATCGAGAACAACCGAGAAATCATTTTGGAAGTGTCCAATTTGTTCGGTTCGAGACATTGCGTGAAGAGATCGTTGGCACGAAGAGTTCGTGATCGGAGAAGAAATTTTCGAAGAAAGGTTCTTCAACAAGTAAGTACATGTATACTTTCTGTTTTTTTTTCTTTTAAAAGCATGTTTAGCCTAGAATTAAATTGTTTAGTTCAATTTTAAGAAAAGATTTTCACAACAAACACCACAACGTTTTATGTCGTTTCCGCTGCGAGAGTTTCATTCCCTACAATTGATATTAGTGCCAATCGTTGGCTATTTCGTTGTGCATTCTGTATTTTTTAAAATTAGGTAGGTATGCTTTAATTCATGAGATGAATTTTAGTTTGCATGTTGGATGTTTTGGTATTTGGCACTTTAAATTTAGATTTACATTTTTGTTGATGGGATCGATGTAAGGGTCCGTTGTTTCAAGAAATTTTAATGTAAATCGAGTCTGTAAGTCTGTGTCATTCGTAGCAATAGTTGCTGTGAAGAAATCGGAGCAGAAATGGGTGAAATCAATGAAAAATAACAAAGGGTGTTTGCTGGATTTTCATTGGCGTTGCAACGTCGACCCCGTGGAGGATGATTGTGCTGCAGACCAGTGTTGCAACGTCGTTGGGCGTTGAGACCCTGAGGTAGCTGTTGAGACGCACGGCGTTGCAATGCAACCCATGGTGTTGCAATCCTATGTGCATAGTGGACGGTTTGCGAGACCATTTCGCGCGTAGTGGGCGATGGAGGCAGTTTTTTTTCATAAGTGGGTGGTTTTCTGCATTTCTTTTATTTAATTAATTTGTAAAATAGTTTTATTAATTAATTTTATTAATTAATATTAATATAATTATTATATTAATGTTAATTAATTTAATTAAAGTCCACAGGGTGCCAAAATCGATCCAATATTGTTGTTTAACTAATTTTATGTATGTGATGTATGAAATTTATTATTCTATGTGCATAATATATGTCATATAGATTAAAATCTCACCTTAGGTTAAACATTTCATGCATAATTTTTATATTATACGAGTTATAATATAATATATGTTTTTTAATTTAATTAATATAAGTGTTATATTTATTAGATTAAAAGTATTGATATGCATTAATACATGTGATGTATCTATATTATATAGTTTAATTATTCATGTGATGAATGATCAAACACTATAATATAGCAATGCATGTAACCTAAGTTAATTATTTGTTTTAAATGGTTTAGAACTTGAATAATTAGACTTAGGTTTTCTAGTTCTAATAAGATTAGAATTAGGAAATCAAATATGACTTATGAATGGTGACTAATTAATAACTCTGTCTAAGGAAGGTTCTGTCTAAGGCTGGGGTATTTAAGCTGACGCTTTGCAGAACACCCTTACCTGGGAACCGACCTGAGAGTCAATTTGGTCCGAAGATTCATAGGTTATATTCTCGTGAGTGGCATTTAATTAAAAGTTCATTAAATTACTCACATACACTTAAGTTAATAATGTGATTATAGACTTAGGCTAATCAAATATAAGTGTTATATTGGTAGACTTAGGTAAATTATAGCCGATTTATTTTGGTCAATCTCGATTAACTTAAAGTGCTGAGTGGGAGGAAATAAAGTGTATAAGATATATTTAATTTTTCATCCACAAATCTTCGTTAAGTTCACACCGTGGATCCATACTCAACCTCGTGGTGCAAATGGGAGTGTCTCCCTTCGGATGGGATTTGTATGGGGCAATATCAACGTGAATGGAGGGAGTACTTATAGTGAGTAGGAGCGGGATCTGTGAAAACGGAACCCACGGTCTCTTTTATTGATTCACACCGTAAGACACCTTTGATCCACCTGCTAGTTTGATCAGGACTAGACAATCCCTTCGGAGGGCCTTGATCTTGGGAGTCGGAACACCGTGAATTTCCGAAAGAGATACAATTTCTTTGTTAGTTATCCTTCGTAGTCCTACCTTCGGTAGCTATTGTTTGGACGGATACTTGGAAATTTAAAGATAGAGGGTGACACTCAAAGAATTCATTAAGAGTTACTGGATTCATGCCGAATAATGGTAACTGGATGCCTAATGGAATAAGAATTATTCTGGTATTAGAGTCTGGTCGAGAAAGTCTCGTCCCAGAGGAGGAGTGTTTCTGTCTACTCGTCGGTGGCGGTCATTCTAAACCTTTGGGGTATCATTGCAATTTTTAATGACTTAGGGATCATAGGATAAAAATTTGCTAAAATCTGATTGGATTTTCAAAGCTTTTGCAAGGCTAATACAAAGTTTTTCTATTTCAGCAAAAATGTCAAGTTCAATTATCGCCTATTAGCTTTTGATAAACTCGTCGGCGACAATTTTCAAACGTGAAAAAACAATATCAACACTATTTTGTTAACTGACGGCCTTAAGTTCGTGCTCACTGAGGAGTGTCTTCAGGTGTCGAGCTCGACCGAATCGCGAAGTGTTCGTGGTGCGTATGATCAGTAGATCAGGGCCAATGAAAAGGCCAAAGTCTACATAATTGCCAACTTATCTGAACTCTTAGAAAAGAAGCATGAGATGATGATCACCGCTAAGGAGATCATAGAATCATTGCAGGATATATTTGGACAACAGTCCTTTAAGGTCCGCCACGATTCCCTCAAACACGTCTTCAATGCAAGAATAAAGTAGGGGGCGTCTGTCTGTGAACATGTTCTGGACATGATGACCCACTTTAACCTGGCAGAGATGAACGGAGCTTCAATCGACGAGTCGAGCTAGGTCAGCTTTATTATAGAGGCTCTTATGAAGAGTTTCTTGCAGTTTCGTAGCAATGCTGTTATGAACAAAATTAGCTACACTCTGACCTCCTTATTCAATGAACTGCAGAACTTCTAGCCCCTGATACGAGTCAAGAGACCGGAGGATGAGTCAAATGTTGCCTACAGGTTCTATCACAGGGGTTCGACCTCTGAAACTAAGTCTGCAGGTTCTTCAGGCCCGAAAGGGAAGAAGAAGAAATTGAGAAAGGGTAAAGTTGACCGCGCTACCGCCTCGAAAGGCAAAAAGGTCAAGGAAGTTGCAGAGAAAGGAAAGTGTTTCCACTGCAACGGGGATGGTCACTAGAAAAGAAACTATCCCAAGTTCCTTGCCGACAGAAAGAAAGAAGGTAAATGTGATTTACTTGTAACTAAAACCTGTTTAGTGGAGAGTAATGACTCTGTCTGGATACTGGATTCAGGCGCCACTAACCATGTTTATTTTTCTTTTCAGGGAATTAGTTCCTGGCAGCGACTGCGAGAGGGTGAGATAACACTACAGGTTGGATCTGGGAAGGTTGTCTCTACTGCAGCGATCGGCACGGTGAAACTCTTTTTTGGCGGGAAGTACTTATTATTAGATAATTTGTACATAGTACCAGGGTTTACTAGAAACCTAGTTTCTATTTCCTGCCTTATTGAATATTGTATTTCTGTTACTTTTGAATTAAATAAAGCATTTATTTATTTTAAAGGCAACTTGTTAGCTTCACTTGAGAGTAATTTATACGTTTTAAAGCCTAATTCGGTCAAAAGTATTTTGAATACTGAATTGTTTAAAATGACAGAAACACGAACTAAAAGAGTAAAAGTTTCTCCTAAAAAAAATATCCATCTTTGGCATCTATGGTTAGGCCATATAAATCTCAATAGGATTGAGAGACTAGTGAAGAGTGGACTTCTAAGCGAGTTGGAAGAAAACTCTTTACCGGTATGTGAGTCATGGCTTGAAGGAAAAATGACCAAACGTCCTTTTAGTGGAAAAGGATATAGAGCCACAGAGCCTCTTGAGCTTATACATTCTGACCTATGTGGTCGGATGAGTGTTAAAGCACGAGGAGGTTATGAATACTTTGTATCTTTCAAGAATGCCTATTCGAGATATGGGTATATTTACCTAATGCATAGAAAGTCTGAAACTCTTGAAAAGTTCAAGGAGTACAAGACTGAGGATGAGAACCTGTTAGGTAAGACAATAAAAACACTTCGATCGGATCGAGGTGGAGAGTACATGGACACTGAATTCCAGGACTATATGATAGAACATAGAATTACGTCCCAACTCTCAGCACCTGGAATGCCACAGCAGAATGGTGTATCGGAGAGGAGAAACAAAACCTTGTTGGACATGGTTGAGTCGATGATGAGCTTTGCTCGTCTCCCTGATTCTTTTTGGGGTTACGCAGTAGAGACTACAGTATATATCTTGAACAACGTTCCGTCGAAAAGTATTTTTGAAACACCTTTTGAACTCTAGAATGGACGTAAAGGCAGTTTTCACCATTTTGGAATTTGGAGATGTCCGACCTATGTGTTGGTGTCAAACCCGAAGAAGTTGTGCCACTATGTAGGTTACCCAAAAGAGACTAGGGGTGGTCTGTTTTACGATCCTAAGAAAAATAGGATGCATGTGTCGACAAACGCCAAATTCCTTGAGGAAGACCACGTCAAGGATCACTTACCAAGGAGTAAGATTGTGTTAAATGAAATGGACAGTACATCAGCAAGAGATGCTGATGGGGCTAGTACATAAACAAGTGTTGTTGATCCTAGCTCGTCTATTCAAGTCCGTTCTCAAGAGTAGAGAATGCCTCGACGTAGTGGGAGAGTTGTGAGACAACCTGAACGTTACATGGGTTTAGCTGAAACCCAAGTCGTCACCCCTGATGATGACTGTGAGGATCCATTAACCTATGATCAGGCAATGACAGACGTTGACAAAGACGAATAGATTAAAGCTATGGACTAGGAAATAGAGTCGATGTACTTCAATTCCGTCTGAGAGCTTGTAGACCAACTGGATGGGGTCAAACCTATTGGTTGCAAGTGGATCTACAAGCGTAAACGTGGCGTAGATGGGAAGGTGCAGACCTTCAAAGTCAGACTAGTGGCAAAGGGGTTTACCTAAGTTGAAGGGGTTGACTATGAGGAAACTTTTTCTCATGTTGCCATGGTAAAGTCTATTAGTATCCTTGTGGCCATTGCCGCATATTATGACTATGACGTATGGCAGATGGATGTCAAGATAGCATTTTCTGAATGGCAATCATCATGAGACCATCTACATGGACCAGCCCAAGGGGTTCATTGCCCAAGGCCAAGAGCAAAAGGTTTGTCAACTTCAAAAGTCTATTTATGGACTAAAACAAGCCTTGAGGTCTTGGAATATAAGGTTTGATGAGTCAATCAAATCTAATGGCTTTGATCAGAATGTTGACGAGCCTTGTGTTTACAAGAAAATCGTCAACAACACTGTCGCATTTCTGATATTGTATGTGAATGATATCCTGCTCATTGGGAATGAGAAAGGATTTCTTACTAACATTAAGAAATGGTTGGCTTCGCAATTCCAAATGAAAGATTTGGGAGAGGCCCAGTATGTTCTAGGTATCCAGATAGTTCGGAACCGGAACAACAGAACACTAGTCATGTTTCAGACATCTTATATTGACAAGATTTTGTCTAGATATAAGATGCAGAACACCAAGAAGGGCTTGCTGCCTTTCAAGCATGGGGTTCACCTGTGTAAGGATCAATGTCCTAAGACGTCTCAAGAAGTTGAGGATACGAGACGAATCCCCTATGCTTCAGCTGTAGGGAGCCCCATGTATGTCATGTTGTGTACTAGGCCCGACATCTATTATGTAGTTGGGACTGTCAGTAGGTATCAATCCAATCCACAATTCTCAAGTATCTTAAGAGCACGAGAAACTAAAACCTTATGTATAGAAGTGGGGATTTGATCCTTACAGGATACACAGACTCTGACTTTCAGACCGATAAGGATTCTAGGAAATCCACTTTGGGGTCAGCGTTCATTCTGAACGGAGAAGCTGTAGTATGGTGAAGCATCAAGCAGGGATGCATCGCTGATTTCACGATGGAAGTCGAATATGTTGCGGCTTGTGAAACAGCATAGAAAGTTGTTTGGCTAAGGAAGTTCATGCTGGATTTGGAACTTGTTCCAAATATGAAATTGCCAATCACCCTGTTTTGTGACAACAGTGGTGCAGTAGGCAACTCGAGAGAACCTCGAAGCAATAAGAAGGGAAAGCATATTGAGCAGAAGTATCACCTGATACGGGAGATTGTGCACCGCGGAGACGTGACAGTGACGCAGATAGCGTCGGAGCACAACGTTGTTGATCCATTTACAAAGGCCCTAATGGCTAGGTCTTCGAGTGCTTCCTAACTAAGGCAAGTGGGAGTATTGTAAAGGGTATTCAATGCCCTAGTTTATTGTATTATTACTGTACATTTGAGAAGTGTAATTTGTACTCCACTAGCTTAGTCCAAGTGGGAGTTTGTTGGAATATATGTCCCAATCTCTTATATGTTTGTAACATTCCAAGTTGAAATAAATAAGAGTTATTTTTTCATCACATTGTGTCTCGCATATTTATAAACTTAATCTAATAAACGAAACTTCAGGGGTCATTGAATTATGAGAGAACTAGAACTTGAACGGTGTGTAGTAGACACACAGGGAGAATCACATTCGAGTTAATGACCCGAACGGTCTACAATATACGGATAGGGTTGGAGACCTAATCCTAGATACGTTGGTGTTGCGACCCGCTTTGTATTAGATACAAACGAGGTGATCCAACTCGTTCATGTGGTTGACATGCGAGTGGGGGCATCCTGTGCAATGAGATTGTACAAGACCAGACAGTGAATTATTAGACCTCATCGATGTAACACTCGCTGATGTGATGGACTAATAACTTCGTAGATGACCATTAGTGACTCGACACAGATGAAGGCGTGTTACGGACTCCATCTGCGGGTCTGTCCTTTGACTAGTACGGGTGAGGGTGGTCACAGTTACTCGCCCAATATGCCTATATTCTCAGGGACAGGACCATGTGGAGAGCTGGGAACTCGACTACGCGAGATGGAATCCACTCGTTTCCGAATTAGGGAAACTAGAGGGGTTTTTTCCTTAAGTGTTGTCTCCAGGGCTTCGACAACGGGCGCCCACCCTCTCACTGACCCGAGAGCGATGTTGTTTATGGTTGGACCATACAACATTATTGTTCATTAGAGGAGCAGTGGGACTTAAGGACCAAGAGGTAGATACAGAGGTAAAACAGTAATTTGACCCAGCTGGGACTACGAACAACTTGTGAAGGGTTGACTCACTGGCATTAGTTATATCAATGAACACAACTTGTCCTACAGTGATGGGAGTGAAACTACGGGATTTAGTGCAGTGTTACCGTAGCTAATGAATGTTGAATAACCGGGTCAAAGAGTTTGACAGGTTAATCTCAAATCATTGGAGCTCGTCATCTGTAGGTCCATTAGGTCCCTCGGTTGGCTCAAACTGGATAAATTGAGGGTTTACAATTTGGTGTGGATTTGAAGTGTTCAAATTCATTAAAAGGGTATTTACGTCATTTATATGTGATATGATTGACATAATATATTGTTTAATGTGAATGAGATTCATAATAAACTATAGGTTAGCCTAATTGATTAATTACGTCATTTTTACGTCATTTTTGGAATTCTCAATCCAAAGAGAAGGGAATTCCCTCTAATCTTCTCTCAATTCTCTCTACAATTTCTCTTCACCCAAACCAAAGGGAGTTCCACCACTCTCCCTCAACCGATCGAGAACAACCGAGAAATCGTTTTGGAAGTGTCCAATTTGTTCGGTTCGAGAGATCACGTGAAGAGATCGTTGGCACAAAAAGTTCGTGATCGGAGAAGAAATTATCGAAGAAAGGTTTTTCAACAAGTAAGTACATGTATACTTTCTGCTTTTCTTTTTTTAAAAGCATGTTTAGCCTAGAATTAAATTGTTTAGTTCAATTTTAAGAAAAGATTTTCACAACGAACACCACGACGTTTTATGTAGTTTCTGCTGCGAGAGTTTCATTCCCTACATTATCGCAGTGCCATTGGAGGATTGCAGTATCTCACACACACGAGACCCGACATATCCTTCATTGTAAATCGATTAAGTCAATTCATGAAAGCTCCCACCTCCACTCATTGGCAAACAAATAAACGAGTTCCCAGGTACTTGAAAGGTACATCTAATCATGGTCTACATCTCGCACCCTCTAATGATTTATCTCTAACTGTTTATTCAGACGCTAACTGGGCATGTTGCCCCGATGATCGAAAATCTACTGCTTCCTACTGTGTATATTTTGGTAGCTCTTTGGTCTTCTGGTCCTCTAAGAAACAAACAGTCATTGCTCGCTCAAGTACTGAATCTGAATATCGCTCACTTGCCCAAGCTTCATCTGAAATTACATGGCTAAATTCGTTGTTATCTAAAATTCAACACTTGCCCTCTCGAACTCCTATCATTTGGTGTGACAATATGAGTGCTATTTCTCTTGCATCCAATCCTGTTTTCGATACAAGAACAAAACACATTGCGTTGGATGTTCATTTTATTCGAGATAAACTCTTGAAGTAGGAGATTGAAGTCTGCTATATTCCATCTCAAGATCAAATCGCAGACACACTTACTAAAGTTGTCTCTCCTTATGTTTTCTTCGATCTGAAGACCAAACTTGGTGTTCGCTCCACTCCCACACGTTTGAGGGGAGATATCGAAGAAAATGAATATGATGAATTTACTAGAATAACCTGAACAATCCACGTGTCATCGATCAACACCTCATCAGTGCCATGACTCGATCAATCTCACAACTCATACCTACTGTCCTTCCTTATTATGTGGTCGGTTATGATTTATGATTATGCAGTAAATATTATTTCCTTGTAAAATATTCTCTTCCATGCATATATTTCTATTCTTTCCATACTGTGCTCCAACAAGTTTCTATGTATACAATGGAGCTCCCATTCTGTAAATCAGTAAAATAAAGAGAATATTGTCTGTCCAAAGAAGAATCCAAACTACCATCCTCCTCAAAACAGATTTAAATCGACCAATGCACACCAACAGGTCGATTGTCAATGTCAGTAGCCTAAAACTGATGATGACTGACAGTGTCACCCCTATATGATGGGAGATTTAAAAGGGTTTGATTTTTTCTGCCAATAGAAGTATGTTGAGTGTCAAATAAGCATTGCACCTCTACTATTAGTTAATTGAGTTGGTGAATGGATAATATTCATAAAAAATTCCAACTTTTTTTAATACTATTTTGCCCAATGTTTTCTTGGTATGAACTTTTCTGTTCTCTTTCCAAAAATATATTTAAGAATAGCAATTGAAATACTTTGTAAAGGTTAGGAAAAATTATTATGGATATAAATTTGTGATGATAAAAAAAACAACTTTATTATAAAAACCAGGACATATATTCATGAAAATACCAATGAATTGATAATTAAGAAATTAAAACATCGCTATCAAAATGAAACCATACAAAACATAAAAGAAATATTAAAACTATTGACAAAGGCGTAGATGGGTGGAGTAAATTACATAGAAAACACGAACTCTAGGACTTTTCCTACTTTATACCATTATTAACGACAAGTCTTTTTTGGCTATACTTAAAAGAAAATATCCTAGCCCTAATTTTTTTTTCTCATTTTACACAATATTATTAACCATAAGTCTTTCTCGCTATACACAATATTTATATAATTAAATAAACATAAGATAGACACGCAACTCAATCATAGAGTGATGCATCCTCATTGTTCAACGACCCATGTCAAGACTCACAGTAATGGAAGGTTCATTTGAGCTCATCGATGTGGGAGGAGCATGATACGTAGGAACAGGCATTTTAGATGGAAGATTTGGCATCGTTGTGTCAAAGTTAAGAACTTGAATCGCTTGTTTTATCGAAGGTCTAAGATTAGGGTCCGGATAAGCACTCCATAGTCCAACAAGCATCAAACATTCCACCTGTTTTTTGTCACAATCAGATGATTGTAATTTCTCATCCATGCCCTCAAGCAACTGTCCACTTCCATAAAGATCCCAAACCCACTCTACCAAACCCTTATGAGACTCTTTTTCCATGGAGGTTCTTGACATTCTTCCAGTGGCAATCTCTAAAGCAACAACTCCAAAGCTAAATACATCAGATTCTTTACTAGCTCTGCCTGTGCTTATGTATTCAGGGGCTAAGTAGCCTAAAGTTCCAACCAACCCAGTTGTCTGAGCACCCAATTCATGGTCCATTAGTCGAGCTAGCCCAAAATCTCCAAGTTTGACGTTGAAGTTTGAATCTAACATGACATTGCTGGATTTAATATCTCTATGAATTACGCATTGTTCCCATTCTTCATGGAGATATAGCAATGCAGAGGCTAAACCTAAAACAATCTTATATCTCACAGACCAAACAAGAGGGTTTCTTTTGCCAAAGAGATGAGAATCAAGGCTACCATTAGGCATGAATTCATAAACTAGCAAGAACTCGCCTTTGTCATGGCACCAACCTATAAGTTGCACCAAATTGCGATGACGAAGCCTACTAATGATCTTCACCTCAGTTATATACTCTTTTCTTCCTTGTCTTGAACCCCTTGAAATTTTCTTCACAGCTACTGTTAAATCTATGTCTTGTATGTGCCCTCTGTAGACTGCACCGAATCCTCCTTGACCAAGCTTCCTTTCATCTGAGAAATTGTTGGTGGCCATGGCAAGAAGCTTGTGAGAAAACCTTCTCGGTCCGACCCCTCTTTCCAAATCATCGTTAATTGATGTCAAGTTTACTTCTTCAAGATTCTCTGGTTCTGCTTTTCTTTTCTTTTGCTTCAATCTCCAAAATACTACAAATGCTATTATTGTCATGATAATCATCAAAACACCAAGTGAAACTGTGACTCCGACAATTATATCAACTTTTTTCCCATTATTTTCACTTGGATGCTTCATTTCCAAGCTCGAGTTGAATTCCCATGAAAATAGCAAATTTCGCTCTGATTTTGCACCCGTTGAAGCTGAAAATCCAACCGTAGCCCATTGAGGAAGAACTTTCATAAGATCAATCTGGTATGAAAGTGTTGTATTCTCAAAAAAATTCGACGTTTTCTGATATTTCCACGAGACATTCAAGTTTTTAGTGGTTGAATCATACGAGATCGTCACATCAACAGTGTCCAAGCTATGTAAGGTGACATTCCACTCTGTGAAATTAGAGGAAGAAACAGAGTTAATGTTTATGCCCACATGTTGAAATATAGGATCCCAATCATCAGAGTAAGAATCAAATTCCACATGAACGATTTGGTTTATGGATGAATCAGTGTAAGTCTTGTTGAAAAGGCCAAGAAATCCACCAGCTGAGTTTGGAGGGATTTGAAACCCAGCTGGAGCCAAGAAAAAAACAACTCCATGACCATAGCTTAAGGCATGTTGTGTATCAATGGTGAAGGAGAAATGGGTTGTGAAATCGGTGACTTTTCCTGTTTCAGAGTCCCAAATTGGCACAACATCTTTGTAAATAACTCGACCAATATGACAGGTATATGCAGGATCACTAAATAGAACTGCTCCATTAGAAGGAACTGCATCTCCTTCGTAAAGTACACGGTTTTCATTGGGCACGAATTGATCGATTTTGAAAGAAACTGAGTCAACCAAAAGAGGGAAATAGGAAAGAAATAGGAGAAGGATGTGATTAAGCATTGAAAAGGCATACAAAGTGGTTTCCATTTGGCTAAGGATGAAAAACAACGACTAATGGGACATTTCGGGGTGTGCCTCCCTAATTAATATAGGTTTTTTTTTTTTTTGGTGGATTATAGAATTTGGTAAAAGATAATCGTGGGACTTTTGGTGCTATTGGGTTAAATAGTTTAATGCTCCCTCTCTTGACCAAGTCTTTTTCTTTTCTTTTTAAATCGATGGTTAAATTATAAGTTTTGTTCCTGAAGTTTTAGGTTTGTGTCTATTTGGTCTCTAGACTTTTAAAAATGTCAAATAGGTCATTGAACTTTCAATTTTTGTATATAATAAGTCTTGAACTTTAAAATGTGTCTAATAAGTCCCTAAACTTTCAATTTTGTGTCCAATAGGTCTCCAAATTTTCAATTTTGTGTTAAATAAGTCATGGACCTAATTGTTATTTTTTAAAATTCATGAGCTTACTAGACACAAAATTGAAAGTTTAGAGTTCTTTTAGACATAAAATTTAATTTTATATCTAAATGATCAGTTGATTTTCGAAAATTTTAAATATGTCAGGAATCTATTAGATACAAAATTTAAAATTCATGGACTTATTAGATATTTTTTAAGTTTAGGGACTTATTGGATACAAAATTAAAAGTTAAGAGACTTATTGATACTTTTAAAAGTTCGGGGATCAAATAGACACAAACTTAAAAGTTCAAGGACTAAACTTGTAATTTAACCTAAATCGATTTACATGGTCGGTCAATTTAAACATAGCTCCCAAGTACATAACTCTATTAGATCAATGTTTAGATTTGTATTATTGAAATAAAAAAATATTGGTTGGTGTATTTTTTTTTAAAAAAACAATAGTGATGTCGAAAAAGGTATCCAAAATGAAATAACTAATAGAAAATAGAACACAAAATGGTTATATAATTATTCTAATGTGTCTAAATTATGTTCAGTTCAATTTGGTCCTATTCTTCATTTTAAAAAATGACTTTTATCAATGTTAATGCTTACTCTATCATGACACCAAAATGAACATAATTCATCAGTAATTAATAGGTACTTCTTCGATGCATAATTCATCAGTAATTAATATGTACTTCTTCTATCTCTTATCACGGTAAGAGAACATTAATCTCTACTAATAATTGAGATATTCTAAAAACGTACCGAATTATATAATTGGAATGAGATTTATAGAAATATAGGACACACTGAAATCAAGTTTAAATTATGTGAACCTGTAATTTAATAATACATATACATATAAGATGAAATAAAACGTCCTTAGATAAATTTGGCATTATTAAAAAAGATCATACATCTTTAATTTGTAGTAATTTCCTCAAGTTATTCTCAATTTCTCTATCTGACTACAATATTTGAAATAGACTTGCCCAATCTCGATATATCTGATCAAATCTTTAAATTATTAAGGGATTGTTTGGGTAATAATGACAAGTTAGTTTGTAGAATTATATAATTTGTATCTAGAATGTAAAGTTGGCTTAATTATAATAGTTCGTGTTTGGAGTGTAGAGTATTTCATAAGCTATTATAACACATCTTATTATAACATGCACCTTAAATCGACCCTAAAAACTTGACTTAAACTCATTAGGGCTCTTTGTGATAAGTATTTCATTATTTATTTTTACTTTATAAATTATGTTTATAAACACTAATCTCACCTATAAATTCTTTGTTTTGTTATCTATTTATTATTTTCAGAATCAAACCTAAGCTTCAAAGACTAAAGGAAGTAATTTATAAAAATCTGTTTTTATCTTTGGAATTTGACAAAAAATTAAAATATTTTCTTAAGGTAAAAATTCAAATTAAGGAAGGGCAAGAAAACAAGCTTAAATTTCAAAAATAGAAAACTAAAAACGAAATCGTTATTAACAAACCCTAAATTAATAATTATGTTGTTTTTTAGGGTTTATTATTTAATTCAAACCATCTATTTTGAAAAAAATAAGTTTTTTAATTCAAGTTTATTGTGCCCAATCACTCGAATTATTAAGGTTAAATTATAATTTGGTTTTCTGAGAGAGTTAGAATTTTAAATGTTAGATTTAGTTCTTATCCTTTGATAAAACTCATCTAAATAGTTTTTATAGTAGAGATTAGAGGGTTTTATCCAATCATAAGGACTAATGTGAGGTTTTATCAAACCATAAGAACGATCTTTTAAAACAATTGGAACTAAATCTGAACTTTATCTAGATCATAGAACTAAATTTATAATTTAACCAATGGTAATTATCCATTATTAGTTAATTAGACTGTCACGTCCACATTTAACAAACCATGTTATCTATAAATTGAAAAATTAAACCTTTGTCAACAAGAGTATAACTCAACTGACATCAAGTAAATTTTATGATAAAGAGATCATGGTTTAAATCTCAGACCTCAAATATTGTACTAAAAAAAGAAAAATGGAACATTTAAGCCCCAAAAAAAATAAAAATTAAGAACATAATAATTGTTTACAATGAATTTCAGCGCTTAAAAATACATTAGTATCGAGATTTAGAAGCAGTTGACACACTTTTTTGTTTGATTTGATGTCTGATGATGCATATTGGTTGAGATATAAATTTAGTCTGGTATGATTGAGAAATTTAGATTTAGTCCTATAATTTAAAAAATTAGAAGTTACTCTTATAATTTGATAAACTCCTCCATAAATAATCTCTACTATTTTTGAAATTTTATCAAAATGAAATTTTAACTTTCAAAATTATAAAAGTTAAATTATGACTTGCTCTAAATTATGGAACTAAATTTGAAACTTATCCCTTTATATTTTAGAATAATTATCAAAATATATCCTCCATATTTTAGAATGAGAATTATCAAATATATCACCAAATTTCAAAATTGGGATGAATTATCCTTATATTATTTTAACATATTTTGAAGTGACAGATCTTGTATTTATATGTCGATGGTTCCAACGTTTGGACTTTGGACTAGTAAATTCTCTTTTTGGAATTATGTTCAAGACTATGAGTTCTTAATATTGACTACGAGATAAAAGTGATATTTACTTATTTATTATTATTCTTTTTGGATCATCAAAAACCCGATATTTATTATTATATTCATAATAGTGTATTTAAATTTTATCAAACTTATCTTTCAAGACATCATTTAATTTAAAAAATGACTTCCTCAAGTTTATTTAAGGACCACAAATTTATTGTTTTTATTGGTTTTTTTATGGATTTTTTTTCTAGAACTTCAACCATGGCAGAGCGTAGGGATCAAATAATCTGCCTATTAGATGATAATGGATGCTTGACCAATTTAATTAGGTTCATATCTGCTATGAAAATTATCTTGGTTGTTAAAAAAAGTATTTTGTGATCAATTTATTTAATCTCACAACATATTTTAACTTTTCTTGATCCATAATCTTATAATAAGATATAAAAATAATTTTTGTATAGCATATATATTCTGCTTAGTTAATATTTGAGTAGCGTCTCCTTTTCCTACCACATTGTACCAAAAATTCTTCACTATGATTTAAGAAATGAAAAAAATATAAGGTGTTATGGATAAATTTGGACAATTGGGTCCATAATAGAATCAGACTCAAGGAGTCCAGAAGGCAGACAAGATGGGTCAAACGACCGGCTCAACCGGAGCCAGGTCGAGTCGACCCAACCGAGCCAGGCTGAGCCAACCCGACCGAGCTGAACCAACTGTATTTTATAGGTCATCTCTTTCCCCTGAATCAATAAATTCACTGTTGGCCTCACATTCAAAATCAGGTGTGTACCCTCTGTCTGGATTTGTGCATCAACAGTTGTCGCCGTCTGTGGGGATCGATAGAGTTTTTGTCAAAGAAACTTGTATAACCAATGTTGAGGATTTCACAGTCCATAGATCAAAATCGTGCCATGGAAGAAGATTTTTGTGATGAAGAGCATCATCCAAGGAGGACGAGAAAGGGGGCTCTCTTAACGGTCACAACACAACCACCAAGGAAGAGCCCGCCTCGGCATCGATTCGGGGTGAGCCCGTCTCAACCTCAATTCGAGAGAAGCCAACCTGACGAGATAGAAACACCAAAGTGAAGGAAGAAAAAGGACAGAGTTGGCTAAACCGTCGAGTCAGGATCGACATCTTGCTCAGAGGCTTGGAGCCACAGCTAGAGGAGTCGGAGTCGAGGTCGACCCTTACATGGTCGAGGCGACGAGAATACCTGTGAGACGAGCAAATATGCTGAGAGTCAAAGCCAGGGGAGTTGGAGTTGAGGTCGAGGCCTAGGGCAACCCCACCATGGTCGAGCCTAAGCCTGAGCTAAAGCCCGAGCCTGAGCCGAGCTAACTTCTTTGCATACTAGTTTTGTTTTCTCTGTTTTGTCTCTTTCTTTATACTTTTCTTTGCAATTCATGTATAAGAAATAAGTGAAACTCAAAGTAGGTAGGTTAGTTCTTTATGAATTTTCTTATTTAGTTGGTAAGGTTTATCTTTTAATGTTAGCACATCCTCATATACTCAAGGAAAATCTTCATTGAACCAAAACGTTTTTTTGAGTAGGGGACTTAATAGGGGATATACTTCCCTATTAAACAAAAAGTAAGAAGAAGGGGATATGCCTCCCTATTAAGCAAAAAGCAAGAACAAAGGGATATGTCTCTCTGTTCAACACAAAGCAAATAGGATAAGAAGATCCAAATTGAAGGTCGTCTGACCCATCTTTTGGTTGAACCGAAAAAGGTAGAGCTGAGCCGAACCAAGATAAGGTCGAGATGGGTTGAGGTGAAGCCAGAGCAAATTAGACAGAGCCAAGTTGAAGTTATATGAGAATTCGAGACCAACTAGAGAAGTCCAATAAAGATCGAGTCAGACAAGGTGAAGCTGGATTTTACAAAATTTGAAGTCGAGGTTATCCCGAGCTAGTACGACCAAGGCCGAGCCTGATGGAATCTAGATCCCAATTGCAAAACGAAAGTCTTATTGGATCGAAAAATCGTTTTTCAATTGCCAAATGTAAATACCCATACATTGGCAAAAAACAATCGATAAACATACAACATGGATAAATTTACAGCAGAAGCATGTTAGAAACATTCTCTAACCTAAAAGGTTAAGAGTTTTAATACCTTGTGGCTTTAGGAATAACAACACTTTGCAATTCTCCTTCTCAACAACTTTCTTTTCTGAATGCAGAACACCACCACAAGAATCACTACCTATCCTCTCAGCTCTTAGATCCAAGGTTTGTGGAAACCTTTGATTTTTAGAGAAATTACTTTTTCAGAGAGAATTATGGAAGAGCAAAAATTCACCTTCACCAAGAGAATTTTTTCATCGATCTCAAAACTCATCCCTCTCCTTCTGCACTTATCGATAAGGAGAGGGAGAAGAAGGAGACACGCTCCCACTCAATTTTAATTCATCATAATTAATTAATAATTAATATAATAAATATAATTAAATCATATTTAATTATGTATATATATATATTAATATATATAACCTATTAATTTAATTAAATCATATTTAATCAAATTAAAATACACAAATTAATTAATTATTTAATTCATAATTAAATATCATATATTTAATTTAGGTTACCTATGATTAAATCATATTTAATCACACTCCTCTAACCTATATATTTAATGCACATCTTACGCACATTAAATTTTAACCTATAGTTTTCAATATGAATCTTATTCAAATTAGAACAACATTTTTGAACTCCTTCAAATATTTAATTCTCTCATAAATTTACTTTAAATCTTTATACTATAAAGTTTTGATGTGCATAAATACTTTATATTATAATGTATGTCCATACATTAAACTAATTTCCAAAGCAAATTTGACAAATTTTAATTAAGATCTAGCGATCTAAAAACTCTTTACGAGTTAGGAAGTGGACCTAATGAACCTACAGATCAGAAGTTCCAACGATACAAGATTAATAGGTTAATCTCATTAACAACCTAATCAACATTTGTTAACTGTGGAAATACTCCACTAAAGTCCCGCAGTTGCACTCTTCTCATTGCATATATGTTTTTGTGTCCATGGATAAAAGACCAATAACAACAAGTTGATCCTTCACGAGTGTTCGTAACACTAGCTGGGTCAAATTACCATTTTACTCCTGGGTTACATCTTTGACCTTAAGTACCAGTGCTACTCTAATGAACAACCTGTTTATGGTCATACCATTAAACAGAAGTCCCTATCGGGTCAGTGAGAGGGTCGGGCCCTTTGTTTAAATCTCGGAGGCACTACTTAAAGGAACACTCATCTTTTTACCCTAAAAGTCGAGAAGGAGTGAATTCCTTCTTGCTTGGTTAAGTCCCCAGCAGCCTGCACGGTTTTGTCCCCAAGAAGGTACACTTATTGAGTCGGTGTCTCAAGCCACTCTCACCCATACTAGTCAAAGGACAATCCCTTGCAAACAGGAGTTCGTAACCAGCTTAGGATTGAGATCAAGTTGTCGAGGTCATCCTATTGAAATAGAACCCTAACTAGTCAAGGGAGTTACATCTATTAATTATCATTTCGCGGTCTGGTCTTATGTAAGCTCATCACATAGGATATCCCCACTCACATGTCGTCTACACGAACATGTTGGATCACTATATTTGTATCATATATAAAGTGAGTCATATCCATAGTTGTTGGGATTTGTGCCCTAAAACTCGTAATTTGTAATTATGTTCTAATTAATGCAATAAAGTGTTATTATTTCAATAAAGTGTTATTGTTTGTTATCTACGAGTTTGCCTTTATTTAAACTCTAAATCCAATAAACTAAACATCCAAGGCTATTAAATGAATCTTTAACTGAATGTAATGTACATAAAAAGGATCTCGGTTCGAGATACAGCCTAAAGGGTCTATAGTTAGGGGATAAGGTTTGGGTACCTTACCCTGGTTAAACTATGGATGTGGCCCACTTTGTATTTGATACAAACACTAAGATCCTAACGTGTTCGTGTAGATGACATGTGAGTGGGGATATCCTATGTAATGAGATTACATAAGACCAGACCGTGAAATAGTAATCTCTAGCTGTAACTCCGTTGACTAGTTAGGTTTCTATTTCACTAGGATGACCTAGGCAACTTGATCTCAATCCTGAGTAGGTTACGAACTCCTGTTCACGAGGGATTGCCCTTCGACTAGTATGGGTGAGAGTGGCCAGATTCGCCGACTCAATATGCCTACCTTTTTGGGGACAAGACTGAGTGAGCGGCTGGGAACTTAACTTAGCAAGATGGAATTCACTCCTTCCCGCCTACTAGGGCAAGTAGAAGAATGTTCCCTTAAGTGGTGTCTCCAGAACTTGAACAAAGGGCCCGACCCTCTCATTGGCCCGAGAGGGACTCTGCTTGTTGGTAGGACCACAAACAAATTGTTCATTAGAGAGAGCACCGGTACTTAAGGCATAAGATGTAACCTAGGGGTAAAACGGTAATTTGACCCACACCTGTGTTACGAACATTCGTGAAGGATTGACTTGCTATTATTGGTCAATATCCATGGACACGAAATTATATCTCGCAATGAGAAGAGTGCAAATTGGGACTTTAGTGGAGTGTTCCTCAGATTAACGAATGTTGATTGGGAGGTTAATGAGATTAACCGAGCAATCTTGTATCGTTGGAGCTTCTGATCTGTAGGTCCATAAGGTCCACCTTCTAGCTCGTAAAGGGTTCTTAGATCATTTGAGTTTGAAATGTTCAAATTCATTAGGGAATAATTTTAATGTATATTGATAAGATATAATATATAGTTTTGGAACTATATATTATAAATTTAACGTGAATAAGATTCATATTAAATTACATGAGAGAATTAAATATTTGAAAGAGTTTAAATATTAAATTCAAATATGAATGTGATTCATATTTGAAAACTATAGGTTAAAACATAATGTGCATGAGATGTACATTAAACAACGGGTAAAATAATTAAATATGATTTAATCAATTTAATTAATATTATAATTGAATTAAATGTGATTTGATTTAATGTAATTAATTAATATAATATTAATTAGAAACGTGTCATGAGGACAGGTTCCCACTACTCCCCAACTCCCCCTCGATAGGGAGTGGGGAGTTACCCAGTGAAGTCCTTCTCCTGGTGAGAAGGACAAATGAATAACACGATTCAATCGATTGATTTTCAATTGAAAACACAGAAAGAATACGCTCTCTCTGACTCACTCTCTAGAATTCCCAAAACCTTCCAATTGTTGGAATCCTTCCCACAAAGGATTTTGTTCTAAGAACTCAGAGATATAGAAGGTTTTCTCTGTTGGTAGTGTCCTGCATGGAAATACAGAGGAGTGCCTGTGTTGCTGTTTTGCTGATATCTCTAGGAGCAAGGAGTTGCTGTTCTGCGAATCTACAAAGGTAATTGTTCCTTCTTTTTCTCTTTAGTTTAATTGTTAAACTCAGTACGCTTGTATGCAATCAATCCATGTCTAATAGGATTAGAATTTCATGCTTGTTCTGTATTTTTGTCAATGTACTGGTTTTTGTTTCTATTAAAACAATCAAGCAATTTACGACCCCAATGTTGGGATTTGTGCCTTTGTAATTATAATCTAATTAATGTAATAAAGTGTTATTATTTCAATAAAGTGTTATTTTTCGTTATCTACGAGTTTGCCTTTATTTAAACCCTAAATCCAATAAACTAAACATCCAAGACTGTTAAATGAATCTCTAACTGAATGTAATGTACATAAAAAGGATCTCGGTTCGAGATACAGCCTAAAGGGTCTATAGTTAGGTGATAAGGTTTGGGTACCTTACCCTGGTTAAACTATGGATGTGGCTCACTTTGTATTTGATACAAACACTGTGATCCTAACGTGTTCGTGAAATAGTAATGAGATATCCTATGTAATGAGATTACATAAGACCGGACCGCGAAATAGTAATCTCTAGCTGTAACTCCGTTGACTAGTTAGGTTTCTATTTCACTAGGATGACCTAGGCAACTTGATCTCAATCCTCGAAAGGTGTTACTTAACTCCTGTCATGAGGGGATTGTCCTTTGACTAGTATGGGTGAGAGTAGCTAGATTCGCCGACTCAATATGCCTACCTTCTTGGGGACAAGACCGAGTGAGCGACTGGGAACTTAACTTAGCAAGATGGAATTCAGTCTTTCAAACCTAGTAGGGTGAGTAGAGGAATGTTCCCTTAAGTGGTGTCTCCGGGACTTGAACAAAGGGCCCGACCCTCTCATTGGCCCGAGAGGGACTCTGTTTGTTGGTAAGACCACAAACAAATTGTTCATTAGAGGAGTACTGGTACTTAAGGCACAAGATGTAACCAAGGGGTAAAACGATAATTTGACCCAACTGGTGTTACGAACATTCGTGAAGGATTGACTTGTTGTTATTGGTCAATATCCATGGACACAGAAATATATCTGCATTGAGAAAAGTGCAGCTGTGGGACTTTAATGGAGTGTTCCCGCAGTTAACGAATGTTGATTGGGAGGTTAATGAGATTAACCGAGCAATCTCGTATCGTTGGAGCTTCTGATCTGTAGGTTCATTAGGTCCACCTTCTAGCTCGTAAAGGGTTCTTAGATCATTTGAATTTGAAATGTTCAAATTCATTAGGGAATATATTTAATGTATATTGATACGATATAATATATAGTTTTGGAACTATATATTATAAATTTAATGTGAATGTGATTCATATTAAATTATATGAGAGAATTGAATATTTGAAAGAGTTCAAATATTATATTAAATCTGAATGTGATTCACATTTGTAAACTATAGGATAAAATTTAATGTGCACTGGATGTACATTAAAACTTTAAGTTAATGATTAAATGTGATTTAATCAAATACATATAATCTATTTGATATATAAGATATTCAAATTAATTAATTGAGAATTAATTACTTATTTAATAGGTTATATATGTTTTAATTAATTATTTAATTAATTAAAAGAGGAGAACGTGTAGATGACACGTTCCCCACTCACCAGTTTCTTCTCCACTCCCTATCGTTAAGTGTAGGGAGTTGGAAGAATCAGGTGATCGATCTTTTGATAATTCAAGCAATTGGAGAATTGCTGAAAAACGCTCTCACTCTCAAATTCCCTTCTTCTTCCAATTGTTGGATCCTTCCCACTAAGGAAGATCTAAGAATTCAGAGATATAGAAGGTGCTCACTATTGGTGGTGTTCTGTTGGTGAAAAACAGAGAACTTTTGAAGTTCTTGAGTTGTTGAACATTGGAGCAAGGAGTTGATGTTCTGCGAAACTACAAAGGTAATAATTCCTTCTTTTCCCTTTAGTTTAATTGTTAAACTTAGTATGTTTGTCTGTATGCAATTAATCCATGTCTAATAGGATTAGAATTTCATGCTTGTTCTGTATTTTTTGTCAATGTACTGGTTTTTGTTTCAAGCAAAACAATCAAGCAATTACGATCCCAAACACATTTCCGCTGCTCGAGGAGATCTGATCTCCATCACCCAAACTCGTTTCCGCTGCTCAAGGAGATCAGATCTCCATCAATAGTGTCACCAGGATAAGGTACCAACCTCATCCCTATACTATAGACCCTTTAGACTGTTTCTCGAACCGTGATCCTCATATGTCTTCTACATACAGTTCAAGAGACATGCAACAACTTAGGATGTTCGTTTATTGGATTTAGGGTCAATATATAACGCAATATATGTAAATAATAAAACCAATAAAACTTTATTCAATTGAATTTGAACAAAAATACAAACTACGAGTTTTAGGGCATAAAACCCAAAAGAGTTGAGGTCAACCAGATCGAGTCGAGCTCGAGTCGATCAGGCCAAGCCAAGACTAGTTGAGGACGAGTCAAGATGAAATTTAAAAACGAGAGGAGGTCAACCAAGCCGAGTTGAGCCCAGGTTGACCAGGCTGAGATGAGCTGAGCCAAGAACGAGTTAAGTCATAACTAAAGACGAGCCGAGGTGAACTAGGTCGAGTCAAGCCTGGGTCGACCAGGCCGAGCTATGCTCAGTTAAAGAAGAGTCAAGTTTATATTCAAAGACGAGTCGAGGTTGATCTAAGACGAGCCCACCCTTAGTTGAGTCATCTTCCAATTGGTTTAAGCTTGTCTCATCCTTAAACAGGTTTGAGCTTTCTAGTTGGTTTGAGCTCACCTCATCCAATAGGTCTGAGCTCACTTTATCTAGCAGGTATGATCCCTTAACAGGTTTGAGCTTGCCTCATCTCTCAATAGGTAAGAGCTCGCCTCATCCTCGAAAAGGTTTGAGCTTGCCTCATTCATTAGGTTTGATCTTACGTCATCCAACTTGTTTGAGCTCACTTCATCCAACAAGTATGAGCTCGCTTCATCCTTCAACAAGTTTGAGCTTACCTCATCCCTCAATAGGTTTGAACTCATCTCATCTAATAGGTATGGGCTCTCCTCGTCCCTCAACACGTATGAGCTCGCATCATCTAGTAAGTTTGAGCTCACCTCATCGAAAAGGTTTGAGCTCACCTCATCTAAGAGCTATGAGCTCGTCTCTTCCTCTAATAGGAGACATACTCTAATCAGATAAAATGTTTAAGCCTCAACATCAAAAGGATTCCTACAGTGTTGTGAAAAGCCAAAACATCGATCTAACAAGCAAATCCATAAAAGCAAAAAGTAACTAACTGGGGGTTGGAACAGAAGGCAACTCATAAGAAGCTAACTAATCTGAAGTCGGGTCGAACAACCTGAGGTTGAGGTCGACTCGCTAACTCGATACAAGGTTGGCTTGACGCCGACCCATAGACATGTAAAAAAAGTGTGGTCGAGTTTGAGTCGACCTACACTTGGCAGGTCCGACCGGTGGTCAACAACGTTAATATCAGTACTGCCAGTCTTTGGTGGTAGACCTCTGTGTTAACCGAAGCCTACCCATTGTCAACGACCACAATCCAACACACTTTTCTGTCCATTCCTTACCCTCTACGTTCCTCATGAGGTATTTCTTGACACTTTTAAGATATCTGGGAGTGAATTCTATCTATTGCCTACATTCTTGATTAAACTATAAATAGTTAGTTTAACTGGTAAATATCAAATCTGGAACTAATTCTAGATGCTACAAAAGCCAAATATCGCGAAGCTAACTTCGAGATAAGGCCAATTACGTCGTGCATAGAAGCACGAAATATGCAAAACTCTTCACTATGGTGTAGAAAAAATAGTTTGGAGAGATGATTGATCCCCAAAAGGAGTTGGTTGGCGGCTCTAGGTGGCTTGAAAATCTTGGTGGTGCTTAATTAGGTTCTAAAAAAGAGGTCAGGTTAACGGATCTAAGCATGTCACAAACTCCGAGACAAGTCTCGATGGTCATAATTCCCAAAATTAGGTCAAGGGACTACCCCTAACCTTCTGCTTATAAAATTTTGAAAGCTATAGCATCAACCTAACAGGCTTGATAGGCCATTCTCAAAGTTAGATTTGGAGCCCACCCTAAATCTTCTCCTTACAAATTATGAAAATCCAGAAAATCAACCCAAAAGATTTGATGGGTCATTCCAAAACTAAAACTCAAGGAAATTGATAATTCTCATGTATGAAAATTATTGAAGCCTAAACTTGGTTATTTTTGTCTCTTTGATGTACTTATTTATTGTAGCAAGCTAAAAATATCATCCATGATTAAAATTGTTCAAGCTTACTAAAAATATTGAAAAATAACAAATAATAAGAAAATGGTGAAAAATAATCTAACTTGGTTGGTTTTGTGAAGGAAGAAGAGAAATACAAAATGCTAGAGAAATTACAAGAGCATTTATACGGCAAAAGCATCAGAGGAACCAACAGAATGCGGGACAAAATGCAACTACGTATGGAGGAATCTTCGAAAATAGAAAGACCACTAATTTTGGGTGCTTTAAGGGATATCCTGGCAATTTTTGGAGCATTGACAACCTACACTCAAACCTAATCGATTTACCACCAATCAAAGAATTCCATGCAAGAAAATCCTAAGGGAAGCCACCTATAAATACAAGGACAAGTCAGAATGAAAGCATGATGGGAAATACACGATTAAGGTTGTCATTTTTCTGTTTTTTCTCGATTTCTTTCTTCGAAGTTTTTAGGGTTTTTCTAGGGTTTCATTTCTTTCATTTTTAGCATGTTTTTCTCAATCACTTAGCCTGTAAAACTCATCGGTTTGTCCCTCCTAATGCAATTATTGGAGGTGAAGATTCATAACTCTCATTTGGGTTTTAAAATCGACCAACAAGGGAGTTTTCTAGGGTTTTTCTTTCTCTTTTACTAACTGTTATTTCAGAGTTAAAGTTGTTGTACTTTGATTAGTTGGTTCAATTTATATTGTTACTTACGAACCTTATGCACTGTTATTTTTCTATCCTTTTGAATGAAAAACTGAGAGCTTGCCTTCATTATTTACAAGTTTTGTTTTCAAAGAACTTTAAAATTGTTGTTTCTTTTTAACCTGTGGATTATGTTTTTCGAATTCTTTAAAATTTTCAACAATTAAAATCATGTTTTCTTTCATTTACATCATGAGCTAAATCCTCTTTAGGGATTCAAGTTGTGAATTGTCTAGAAGAAAGATGCCAAGCTTAAAGTAGCAAAAGCAAGTGTGTCAACATGTAAAACTAAGTTTGCTTTTATCGAACGTAACGTTGGTGAACCTAGCCGACCGACTAGTGTTTGCTCGTCAAAGCTAGAACTTAGTACAAAAAGGGCTAAGGAATAATAGATGTCGTAAAAGTAATAGAGGAAAAGACTTAGAAATAAGCTCTGAAACTTCGACCCTTGACATAAGACTTGGTACTATAGTTTTATTACTTAGATCTTGTGCACTTGCGTGTAGGTTCAATCAGAAATACAAGGGATACCTTGTACTTGTGTTACATACTATTCCTCGAGAAAATATTTGCAAACTCATTACTCCCAAATTGGGTTTTGAATGTCCAACCCAAAAATAAGTTGAACCACAAATCTCAACATGAGAGTTGAGGCTTAACGTTATGGGTAAATTTTGGACAACCGAGTTAAACCCAACAATAGAAGGCAATTGGGCCAAATACAGGCCAAATCCAAGGTCCAAAATAGAATCAGGCTCAATGAGTCCAGAAGGTAGACAAGATAGGCTAGACGACCGACTCAACCCGAGCGAGCAAGTCGAGCCGACCCAACCAAGCTAGGTCGAGCTAAGTTGACGCAACTGAGCTAGGTGGAGCCGATCAAGTCGAGTCGAGTCGTATCGATTCTTCCTCTTGCATGCATTGTCGATGAATCTGACCCCCTTTTTCCCAAAACCCTAATCCGATTAGGGGTAGGAAAAAGGTCCCTCCTATAAATACCTCATTATAACTCCATTAGAGATAACATAATTCATCCAAGTCTTCTGACTAGCTTGGTACACAAAAAACCTCTATGACTTAAGCATCAGAATGGTTATGGCAAGCACCACACTTGTGTGCAGTTTTCTTTTTGTTTTGCAGACCATCTTTTTCTCCCGAATCAACAAATTCACTATTGGCCTCACGTGAAAATCAGGTGTGTACCCTCTGTCAAGATTTGTGCATCAACATAAGGAAATTCAGTGGCTACATTTAATAGTTGAATAAAGGAGTGCAACCCAAATTACTATTTTCATATGGATGGATTTGATGTTTCTTTCCCTGTTTTCTTGCTTATTTAAATGATAGAAAACTATGTTTAGACATTCAAAAGAGTTGACAACCTCAACATAGTTTAATAAGTTAAATCGACCAAGAAGTTAAATGTTCAAACTTCTCACTAAAGTGTTGTGTTTTATTGAAAAAAACATTTAAAAGAATTGTTTGGTAATTACAGTTCTTCATTTCAAGATATATTTTTTTATTTTTTGGGAAACATTAAAGTTTGATAACTGTTTTGATATGAACACCTAAGTGAATTGGAGTTAAGAATCCTTTGGTTATGTGAACCTCTAATTCACAAACATTAAAACCCCAAATCAATTCGATTTCAATCCCAAGGGAAAGATTAGATACATGATTACCTTGATAAACAAAAACCAAGAGGTAAGAAGAACAATCCCTACTAAAGGTTTGAACACTCCAGAAAGAAAATTAATTAGATTTACTTGAATGTTCAAGCATAGAACCCTAGAACAAGAATTGTAAAGTGATGAGGCTCATGACTCTAAATGTTGGTTCACTACCATTTAATTCAAAACTAAAAACTTCCTTATGTTGAAGATAACTTAGACCTTAATAGCCAATTTTATGTCTAAACTAAACCTACTACTTACTGCAAAGGAAAACCCTAATTTCATGTCCAATTCATCAATTTAAATAAAAAGACTAAAATACCCTTACTTAAACATGCTTAGGAAGGGAAAAAAATGGAAACAACCAAAACTCTTAATTAAAAAATGTGGACCATAATTTGAATTCCTATATTAGCTCATATCATCCTCTCTCCCTTTTGAAGGATTGTCCTCGAATCTAAATTGTCATAGTGGAGAGAATATTTATAGTCATGAGATGTCAACGATCTTGCTCTTTTTGCATTAATGTTGAACTTTTGACTCAGGATGAGTTCATCAGTAAACTTTGAGCAATATTTTTTTTACGTAACATCTTTGTTATGTACTTCACATGTGGGAGATATTGCTCCTTCACTAGTGCGTTAAGTTTTTGCAAAAAATCAAAATAAGCAGTACTAGATACACCAGGAATAAGTGCACCTCGAAGATCATAACAAGCTCTCTTGTGTACATGCTCAAGGATGAATCATTTTGAGGAGATAATTTTATCCTCACAACATCCCAAGATTAAAGTCACTCCCTTGACCTTTTCTTCATTGTCACTACTCTGTACGGTGCTTTCAAATTCTTCTTACACATTCTCTTCTTATAGTTTCTCTTCTTCCTCATTCTATTTTTCTAATTTTGATTGAGAAATGTGTATCTCTTTACTCTCGATGGCTCTTCTATCTTCATCTTCAAAATATTTCTATTTATATCTTATTCTTGTGTTTTTAAATGTTATACTTGTTCTTTTTCTTCGGTGGATTGATTGTGTTCTTCTTGACATGTTTGCCCACTTGAGGCTTGGCACAACAAACTTCATTCTTGGATGGATTCTCTAACATACTTTCTTATCGATTGACATAATTCTACCAGTTCTTCCTGTATAGTCTTGTCTTGCATCTCTACTTCGATTTTCAACAGGTCTCTTTGGTTAGTGCATAACTGCAAAATAAAAACAAGTAAAAGAAAAGTGGACCGTACGATTCACTCCCTCACATATTGCACTCGATAGATGGAAACCACTTGTGTTTACTCTCTTTAATATAATCTCTCCCTTACAAAGATGCAATCTCTCTCAGATGAGCCAAGACTTTGCAACCAAGATCAGAGAAGCAAACTAGAAACAAACCAAGCAAGAATGATTGTAAAATGTCAAACTCAAGCAAAAAATAGTAGAATATAAAAAAATAAATAAAAGCTAGAAATCAAGAACCTAATGTTCATAATCCAACACAAACTAGGAAAAGAAATAACAAAAATAAGATATCTGAATCAAGAATTTAAGATTCAAGATTCTAGGAATTATGTTAGGTGAAGATAGAAAAGAAAACAACAAGACAATAATATAATAAAAAAAGGAAACAAAGAAATAGGATAAGAATAGAAAATAAAATTTTACCCAAACCTAAAGTTTGACGGGATTAAAGCCTTAAAATCTTAGAAATCGGGAATTCAAATGGTTCTTAGAGCTTGATCTTGAACAAAACAACTTTGAAAAGAATTGCAATCTCTCTTACAAAATTAACTTGCTTAAAAATTCATGAAATCATCTGTTTAATTCACATATTTGCATCAACAAGTACAAAATTCAACAAGAGACCAAAAAAATAAATAAAATAAGACCATATTCAATCGTACTGAAACCTTGCCCAATTGACACAATTACACTGGATTTTCGTTAACACCACCTGCTACACCAAACTTCCATTTGAACACCTGCTCAATTAATTCTCAATTGACTCAATTGCCTTTAATTTTCAATTAAAAGTCCTGCTTAACCAAATTTCCAATGGGTCACCTACTCAATTGATTCTTCCAATCGACAGTCTTCCATCTACTTTTCTATATCGTCGTGTCCTTATATGGAAATCAGAGGCCAAGGGGCAAAGAGGTAAGGAGAACAAGTCCCTACTCAAAGCTTGAACACTCCACAAGTAAATTGATCAGATTTACTTGAATGTTCAGTCATGCAAGCTTAGAACAATGATGTGGGATGTGCAGTGGTACAAAAATAGTTACAAATTAATTGCAACACATCGTAAAATATGCAAGTATACATAGTCTTGTTGCAACAAGTAATAAGTATAAGAGTATCGTCAACACTGGGTCTAGATGTGATTCTTTGCCAAGTTCAAATCTTTTGTAGTGAATTTTGGGTAACCAACAAGAAAATAAAGACAATAATAAAGAGGATTTTGGGCAAGAAAAGTTAATGCAAGAAAAGTAAATAAAGCAAGTAAAGGAAAGAAGTAAAGAAAACAATAAAAGAAAACAATAAATGAAAGCAGTAAAGGAAAGCAAGATAAATGACAAGGAAAGTAAAAGAAAGCATATAAATGACAAGAAATAAATGTTCACATGGTGGGGATGCTTGGGTTCATTTTAAGACAAGTAGGTGCCAATTAAAGAGAGCTTAGGTAGCTAGATGCCTCCTATTAAGCCTATGTAATCTTTTTGACATCATAGCAAGTGTTCATGGTAGTTTTTCCCAAACTTTCCTAATTTTTAAGCAAGTGAATTTCCATTCAAATGCCTAATATGCTCTTTCTAATATTCTAGGTGAGAGATCGTTCCCAATCTTCCCTTTTTCGACAGAGGATTACTTTTAGTGCTTCATCCTAGAATGGAGATGGTAAATCAGTTTCCTCTTCTTTCCAAAAGCAAAAAACAGGATGGAGATTAAATTTTCCAAATCTAATTCCAACATTCAAGCAATTAAAACAACCATCTTCCAACATCAAGAATCAACATACACCCAACAATAATCAAATAACTCAACAAGGTCTCTAATCATAACCATTCAACATGAGAGTGCATAATCTTTACAAATTGAATGATAGAAATGAAGTACAACTCAACTAGGATTCAAGAGAGAAAGTGAAATCTAAGACAAAGGAAGTAATACAAAGATAGATCTAAGTAGAAGCTCCCTTTTTGATGAATTTTACAAGCCCACACAATCTCCTCTTAAAGTGAATTTCTCCTTGGAAGCAAGCCCTAGCCGAAGAAATGATACTCAATCTACTCCCACACTTCAATCAATGGAATACAATGCTTATATAACCTCCAAATGAACCCTAACTCAACTCAAGTTAACCCTAACCAAAGCCCAAGTGTTTCCAACTAGAGTTAAGTGAGATGAGTTGGTCAATCACGTGCTCATTTTAGGAAAATCTCATGCAGGTGCTACAGTAACTGTCAAACAAAACATTTCAGATTGTTCAAGCAAGCCAACTTCCAGATTGCTGAAGCAAAGTTTTCCAGAACAGTGATTAGTTTCTCCAAATCTTCTCTTTTTAGCATTCTTCTTCCTAAACAAGCAAAATGTCTCCATTAAGACACAAATATCATAAATTCAATCATTGTTAATGCTAATATCAAGTTATAATCAAAACACGAGCAATCATGCACAATTTAGGAGGATAAGAAGCTAAAAAACACACATCAATCATAATAATGCAAAGTTTAGTAGCAATAATAGAGCTAAATAACTCTCTATTAGAGAGTTATCAAACAAGAATTGAAAAGTGACGACTCATGGCTCTCAATGTAGGTTGACTACCATTTAATTCAAAACTAAAAAAAAATCTCCTTACATTGAAAATAACTTAAGCCTTAAATAGCCCATTTTAAATGGCTCAACTAAACCTACTAGCTACTTGCTGAAAAGGAAAACCCTAATTTGATGCTCAATTCACCAATCTAAATAAAAAGACTAAAATACTCTTACTTAAACCTGCTTCAAAAGGGTAAAAATGGAAACAACCAAAACTCTTAAATAAAATAATGTGGACCATAATTTGATGTCTTGAAAGAGTGTACATTAAGAAAGCGAAAGCAATTTTGGATCTTGAACACTCTAAGTTGATCAATTTTACAAAACAAAAAGAATGCTAAAATCTGGAAAAACAAAGAATAATAACTCATACCTTTGTAGCTCGAAATTCTCCTAATCCATGGGCAATTGCTTGTTACAAACACCTTGGAACGGGTTGTGGGATCCAAGTAGAGAGAATTTGGAAGAAAAGTGACAAATGGTCAAAACCGAGAATCGAATGAATTTTCTGTAAAATTCTATTTATCCTCTTCAATTCACCTTCAATTAAAGCTTCATGAAGTATTGTGAAGATGCCAACACATGAATGATAAGGATTAATCAAGAAGGAGGTGAAGAATTTTGGTGAGACTATGAAAGTTGCTTGTCCACCCTTTTGAGTTTGGTCCAATTGAAACTTCAAATTCAATTTGAATTTTCATTTAATTTTAATTTAAAATTAATATAAAATTAATTTTAAATTAAAATAAATTTATTTAATTAAATATTTTTAAATAATTTATTTAATTTAATATCAAATATCAAATTAAATAATTGGACCAATCTCGATTTCTTAAATCAACCGTTCGAACATGAATCCCTATTCATGTTATAAACTGAACCAATATTTAAATACGTCCACCTCTTCTTTATCATAGATTAATTCATAATTAAACTGTGACACGTTAAGTATATCACATATAATTAACATTTTCTCCCAAAACCGATTTGAACAATTCAAATTTTTTTCTTTCAAATGTTACAAGGCTTAATCCGAGCTAGTAAAGGGACCTAATGGACCTACAGATCATGAGCTCCAACGATACGAGATTAACCGGCCAAACTCTTTAGCCTAGCTAATCAACATTTGTTAACCACATGGACACTTCACTAAAGCCCTGTGGCTGCACTCTCCTCACTGTAGATATATTTTTGTCCACTCGATATAACCATGATTAGTAAGTCGATCCTTCACAGGTCGTTCGTAATTAAGTTGGGTCAAAAATATCGTTTTACCCTTGTAATTACTTATTGTTCCTTAAGTCACACTGATCCTCTAATGAACAATTGGTTTGTGGTCCAACCAGCAAACCGAATCCCTCTCGGGCCAATGGGAGGGGTGAGTCATTTGTTCAAGACTCGGAGTCAACACTTAAGGGAACAACCTCTCTACTAATCCCAAAAGCGGGTAGGAGTGAATTCCATCTTGCAGAACTATGTTCCTAGCTATCTACCGGGTCTAATCCTTGAAATGGGAGGCTTATTGAGTCGGCAATCTCGAGCCACTCTCACCCATGCAAATCTAAGGATAATCCGAATAAATAGGAGTTCATGGCACGCTCAAGATTAAGATCGAGTTACCTAGGTCATCGTATGAAAATAGTCAGTTAAGACAGTAAACGGAGTTATAAAGTCTAAGTGACTATTTCGCGGTCCAGTCTTATGCAAACCCATTGCATAGGATGCCCACACTCGCATGTCTCCACATTAACGATTTAGGATCACATCGTTTGTACTTTACAAAGTGGGTCGCGTTCATAGTGTCCCCAGGATAAGGTACCCAACCCTATCCATATAATATAGACCGCTCTGGCTATAACTTGAACCTGGTCCACTTTTATGTCACACATAAAGTTTAAGTATACATTCTATAACCATGGGTTATTTATTGGATTAGGGTTTCAAAATATACAATTCATTTTATTCAATAACACATTTACTGGATAAACCTCAATAACAACTTTATTTGCAAAATAGAATATAGATTCAGTTTACAAAACTACAAGTTTTAGGACATAAAACCCAACCAACTCCCACTTGGACTAAAACGTCAGTGGAGTCAAACATGCTGAGCAAGAAAATTGTCCTACTGTACAACCTGCAGTCCTAGACTCTCTAGGTGTCCCTCAAACACTTTAGCCGTGAGGGGCTTTGTAAACGGATCAACAATGTTGTGCTCCAAAGCATTTGTGTGATGATCACGTTTTCAAGTTGCACAATCTCCCTGATGAGATGATATTTGCGCTCTATATGCTTTTCGCGCTTATGGCTTCTAGGTTCTTTAGAATTTTCCACTACACCACTATTATCACAATAAAGGGTGATAAACAAATTCATATTTGGAACAACTTCCAAATCAACAAAGAATTTTCTAAGCCATACAACTTTCTTCGCTGCTTCGCAAACTGCGACATACTCTGCCTTCATGGTGGAGTCAACAATACAACATGCTTTATACTCCTCCATACTATAACTCCTTCGTTAACAGTGAACATTGATCCCGATATAGATTTCCTCGAATCTACATCAGTCTGAAAATCAGAGTCAGTGTATCTTGCAAGCATCATTGCGCCTTACACAAGCATATTGTCCCCCGTTCTCCTAAGATACTTGAGGATGTTCTTAACGGCAGTCCAATGATGATATCCTGGATTAGACTGATACCTGCTGACAATTCTCACTTCATAACATATGTCGGGTCGAGTACATTGTTGGGATGTATGCTCTAAAACTTGTGTAATTTTGATCAAATAAATAAAGAGTTATTTGTTTTGATAAAATTACAGTCTTGTTTTATAAATCCAATAAACTAAGCTCCAAGGTTATAATATATATCTTGATAATATATATATCTTGAACACCAGTGTAGTGGACACTATTTGGATTGTGTTCAAGAAAATAACCTAAATGGTCTATGGTATAAGTATAAGGTTGGAAACCTCATTTTGGTAACACCATGGATGCGACTCATTTTGTAATTAGTACAAATGAGGTAATCCAACTCATTCATGTAGTTGACATGCGAGTGGGGGCATCCTGTATGAAGAGTTCATACAAGACCGGACCGCAAATTATTTGTCTAACCAGTGTAACACCGCTAACAGGATAAGACTAGTAATTTATAGATGGTCATTAGTGACTCGACCTGAATCCTGAGCGAGTTAAGAACTCCTGCTTATAGGGGTTGCCTTAGACTAGTATAGGTGAGAGTGGCACATGTACCGACTCAATAAGCCTACCTTCTCGTGGACGTAACCTCGTGAGATAGTGGAAACTTAACTGTGTAAGATGGAATTCACTCATTCCTACACTAAGGAATTAGATAGGTTGTTCCCTTAAGAACTGACTCCAAGTCTTGAACAACGGGGCCCCGCCCTCTATAAGGGTATGAGTCTATGGTAGGACCTTAGACTTGTTGTTCATTAGAGGATCAGTGGTGCTTAAGGAACAAAGAGGTAATCACAGGTGTAAAACGGTAATTTGACCCAGATGTGATCACGAACAACCTGTGAAGGGTCGACTCATGGATAATGACTATATTAGTGGACACAATATAATCTACAGTGAGGAGAGTGCAATTACAAGTCTATAGTGGAGTGACTTGTAGTTAATGAATATTGATTAACTGGATCAAAGAGTTTGATCAGTTAATTTCACATCATTGGAGCTCATGAACTGTAGGTCCATTAGGTCCCTCCGCTGGCTCAACATGGTAATATTGAGAGTATAAAGTTAGGAATGAAATTGAAGTGTTCAATTTCATACATGAGATGTTATATCAATTATGTATGATATAATTGATATAATATATAGTTTTAATGTGAATTAGATTCACATATAAACCATATACTAATGAGATAATAAAGGAAGGGTAGGATAGTCATTTCCATCCTATTTTCCTATATATATGGTTGCATGAGATGCAACTAGGTGAAGGAATTTTAGGTATTTGTTGTGTTGTTGGAAAAGTTCTAAAACACAAACCTCTCTCTCACATCATCTCATCTCACCTAAAGGGAACCCACATTCCTCACTCACCTAGAGAACAACGGAAAAGATCCAGTGGTCGTGTCTCCATCCGTTCGTGTTCCAGTTGCTGAGATCATGATCGTGGGAGAAAGGAGCACTTGAAAAAAAGTTCTTCAAAGGTATATTTCTTGCTGTCCATATTCTATTTATATTCTTAATCTATTTATTTTAGTTCTTGAATGTAATCGTTGTAACGAAATTGAGAACGCGCGATTCACAATTGTTTCCGCTGCGAGATTCGATTCCCTTCATACATAGCATGACATACATCATACTACCAACAACTGATGCATAGGGAATGCGTCTCATATCCTCAACTTCTTGAGGTGTCTTAGGACACTGTTCCTTAGACAGATGAATTCCATGCCTGAAAGGTAATAATCATTTTTTGGAATTCTGCATCTTATATCTAATCAACATCTTGTCAATATAAGATGTCTAAGACAATGCTAGCGTTTTGTTCTTGCGAATCCGAACAATTTGGATTTCAAGGACAAACTAAGCCTCTCTCAAATCTTTCATTTGGAATTGGGTCGCTAGTCACTACTTAACGCCAGTCAGGAATCCTGCATCATTCCCAATAAGACTAAGAAAGCTACAATAGTATTGACAATCTTCTTGTAGACACAAGGGTCGTCAATATTCTGTTCAAAACCATAAGATTTGATCGCAATATCAAATCTTATATTCCAAGATTTAGATGTTTGTTTCAATCCATAGATGGATCGTTTCAGCTTGCAAACCTTTTGCTCTTGACCTTGAAGTTTAAACCCCTTTGGTTGATCCATATAGATACTCTCTTCAAGATTGTCATTCAGAAAGGTTGTCTTGACATCCATTTGCCAAATTTCATAATCATAAAACGTGACAATCGACAAGAGTATTCTAATCGACTTAAAATGACAATGGACAAATTTCATAATCATAGTCCACCCCTTTCCGCTGGGTATAACCCTATGCCACAAACCGAGCCTTAAAAGTTTACACCTTACCGTTTTGATCTCGTTTCATCTTGTAGATCCACTTGCAATCAATAGATCTTTCACCATCCGGTTGATCTACAATTTCGCAGACTGAATTGAAGTATATTGACACCATTTCGAGGTCCATGGTTTTAATCCACTGGTCCCTATCTATATCATTTATTGTCTGTTTATAGATCAATGGGTCCTCAATGCCATCATCAGGTATGACGACTTGGGTTTCAGTCAAACTCATGCAACGGTCGAGTTGTCTAACATCCTTCCCAGTACGTCGAGGCATTCTAAACTATTGAGAAGGACCAGTTTGATCAACAACTTTTGTTGATTTATCTGTAGCTTCCTTAGAAATTTCGTTCAAGACAATTCTGCTACGAGGCCGATGATCTCTCATGTGGTTTTCCTCTAAGAACGTGGCATTTGTCGACACAAGCACCTTGTCCTCTTGAGGATCATAAAACAAACCACATTTTGTTTCCTTGGAGTATCCTACAAATAGGCATAATTTTGAACGATGTTCTAATTTCTTTGGATTAGACACTAACACATGTGTCGGACATCTCCAAATCTTAAAGTGACGCAAACTACCTTTACGCCCTTTCCATAACTCATAGGGTGTTTCAGAAACACTCTTAGAGAGAATCATGTTCAAAATATATGCAACAACTTCTACTGCATATCCCCAAAACGAACTAGGCAGCTGAGCGTAGCTCTTCATGGGTCGAACCATGTCTAACAGGGTTCTATTTCTCCTTTCATATACACCATTCTGCTGAGGTGTACCGAGCGCTGAGAGTTGGAATATGAGTCCATGTTCTATCATATAGTCTTGGAATCTCAAATCCATATATTCTCCACCTCGATCTAATCGAAGTGTTTGAATCATTTTACCTAACGAGTTTCCAACCTCTGCCTTATACTCCTTAAACTTTTCAAGAGTTTCTGACTTATGATGCATTTGGTCAAGATAGCCATACCTAGAATAATCATCAATGAAACTGATGAAATATTCATACCCTCCCCGTGCCTTGACATTCATTGGACCATAGAGATCGAATGCACAAGTTCCAAGGGTTCTTTGGCCCTATAACCTTTTTAAAAAAATGGTCGTTTAGTCATTTTTCCCTCAAGACAGGACTCACATGGTGGTAAGGAGTTTTCCTCTAACTTACTTAGGAGACGACTCTTAACCAATTCCCAATCCTATTGAGATTAATGTGACCTAGTCTCAGGTGCCAAAGATAGGTACTTGGAGAAAACTTCTGCCTTTTATTTTGAGTATCTGCTGTTTTAAACATCTCAGTGTTCAAAATAACTTTTATTTCTGTTGGTCTTAACACATATAAGTTGTTTTCAAGTTTAGCAGAACATATTCACACACCTCTTTTCCAAATGAACGCTTCATTATAATCAAAAGATACTTTATACATATGTTCAAGTAAACAAGAGATTGATACAAGATTTCTTTTGATTCCACGAACCAAAAGTACATTTTCTGATAAAAATGAATCTATCTCTAAATAACAACTTCACTGCTCCCACTGCTCTAGCTGAGACAACCTCTCATGTTCCAACCCTGAGAGTTATCTCACTATCAGCAAGTTGCCTCCAGGAACTAGTTTCCTCAAAAGAAGAACATACATGGTTAGTGGCTCCTGAATCTAGTATCCAGGCGGAATCATCATGTTCCACTAAACATGTTTCAACAACAATTAAATCATATTTACCTTGTTTTTCTTTCTCAGCTTTCTTTTCCGCAAGGTACTTTGGACAGTTTCTCTTCCAGTGCCTGTCTTCACCACAATGGAAACATTTTCCTGTGGCTTTAACCTTACGTTTGGGAGCTTTTTCCTTCCCTTTATCCTTTTTCTTCTTCTAAATACCCTTATTCTTAGAAAAAGAAGGACCAGACTTAGTCCCTGAGGACGATCCTCTCAGGAACTTCCTCGAAGTGACAACGTTTGCCTCCTTCTCTTTTCCCTTTGATTTCATCAAGGACTCAAAAGTCTGGAGCTCGTTGAGTAGAGTAGTCAGGTTATACTCTATCTTGTTCATCACTGAATTGGTGCAGAACTATATATTAATTCCTATGAAACCCTAATTTATGCATACTATATATTATAACACTTATAACATACTTTCAATGCATCGAGCATGCTTCCTATGGTGGGATTTTAAAATCTATATGACATACTTCATGCACATACAATCAGGGAATATTATTAAAACATACATTCACAATCCATAATTAATTAAACACACTAAAGTGGACTGGTTTTGGCATCTAATGCAATCAAACAACTAAATTATAATAATAATAATCTAGAAATAATATCGAACCACTTCGAACACTTCGAATTTGGGTCGAACCAGCTTGTATATATGTGAACTGGACCTTCAAATAGTTGAACCAAGCTGTAAAAGGCTGAACCAGGCCTCTAAATGGTGAAACGAACGTCCAAAATGGAAAAACTGGCCTCAAATTGGCCAGAATCGATCTAAGATCACACGAACCGGACAAACAAGCCAAACCGATCAAAAAACCATTGAACCAGTTAAAGTCAACGAATTGCCGGTCAAAGTCAACACTATCTTCTTAAATTTCAAATTGAAATCACATGCGCCTGAAGAAAATACTACTGTAGTTGATTTGCAGAAATTGAAATAAAAAGTTTTTGTTTTCAGTTTCGTGACCTCTCGAGTTTCTCTCTTTAAATTGAAGGCCTTCCCGAACTCTGATCGATTCGAAACTTTTAAAGACTATTCTACACACATTAATGGTGAAACATACTTGAGAAATTTGAAAATAAAGCACAAATTGATGTTCAATTTAAATGCCAAAACTAGAAGAACACTTCAGACGCCCAGAAAAATTGTATTTCAAGAAATACCCACCACAGAACAAAATAGATCAAATTGAGTGCTCAACATTGCTCTGATACCAATTGAAAGAGTGTACATTAAGAAAGCGAAAGAAATTTTGGATCTTGAACACTCTAAGTTGATCAATTTTACAAAACAAAAAGCATGCTCAAATCTAGAAAAACAGAGAATAAGAACCCATACCTTTGTAGATCAAAATTCTCCTAATCCATGGGCAATTGCTTGTTACGAACACTTTGTAGACAACCTCTAGTGTCTTCTCTTCTATCCTCAGGCCTTGGAATGGATTGTGGGATCCAAAGTAGAGAGAATTTGGAAGAAAAGTGACAAATGGTCAAAATCGAGAATAGAATGAATTTTCTGCAAAATTCCATTTATCCTTTCCAATTAATCTTCAATTAAAGTTTATCAAGCCTTGTGAAGATGCCAACACATGAATGATGAGGATTAATCAAGAAGGTGCTGATGAATTTTGGTGAATTTGACTATCAAAATTGTTTGTTCACCCTTTTAAGTTTTGTCCAATTGAAACTTCAAATTCAATTTGAATTTTCATTTAATTTTAATTCAAAATTAATATAAAATTAATTTTTAATTAAAATAAATTTATTAATTTAATTAATTAATCAATTTAGTTAAATAACTTTAAATAATTTATTTAATTTAATATCAAATATCAAATTAAATAATTGGACTAATCCCGATTTCTTAAATCGACCGTTCGAACATGAATCTCGATTCATGTTATAAACTGAACCAATATTTAAATCATATTTATATACACCCATCTCTTCTTTACCATAATTTAATTAATAATAAACTGTGACACGTTATCACATATAATTAACGTTTTCTTCCAAAACCGAATTTGAACAATTCAAAATCTTTTCTCTCAAATATTACAAAGCTTAGTCCGAGCTAGTAAGAGGACCTAATGACCTACAGATCATGAGCTCCAACGATACGAGATTAACTGACCAAACTCTTTAGCCTAGCTAATCAACATTTGTTAACCACTGGGACACTCCACTAAAGCCCAGTGGCTGCACTCTCCTCACTATAGATATATTTCTATCCACTCGATATAACCATGATTACTATGTCGATCCTTCACTGGTCGTTCGTAATTACAGTTGGGTCAAAAATACCGTTTTACCGCTGTAATTATTTCTTGTTCCTTTAGTTCCACTAATCCTCTAATGAACAATTAGTTTGTGGTCCAACCAACAAACCAAATCCCTCTCGGGCCAATTAGAGGGGTAGACCTTTTGTTCAAGACCCGGAGTCAGCACTTAAAGGAACAACCTCTCTACTAATCCCTAAAGCGGGTAGAAGTGAATTCCTTCTTGCAGAACTATGTTCCCAGCTATCTACCAGGTCTTATCCTTGAAATAAGAGACTTATTGAGTCGGCAATCTCGTACCAATCTCACCTAGGCAAAACTAAGGATAATCCGAATAAACAGGAGTTCATGGCACGTTCAGGATTAAGATCAAGTTATCTAGGCCATCGTATGAAAATAGTCAGTTAAGACAGTAAACGGAGTTATAAAGTCTAAGTGACTATTTCTCGGTCCAGTCTTATGCAAACTCATTGGATAGGACGCCCACACTCGCATGACTCCACATGAACGATTTAGGATGACATCGTTTGCACTTTACAAAGTAGGTCGCGTCCATAGTGTCCTCAGGATAAGGTTCCTAACCATATCCCTAATACTATAGACCGTTCTGGCTATAAGTTGAACCTGATCCACTTTTATGTCACACATAAAGTTCAAGTATACATCCTATAGCCATGGGTTATTTATTGGATTAGGGTTTCAAAATATACAATTCACTTTATTCAATAACACATTTACTGAATAAACCTCAATAACAATTTTATTGCAAAATAGAATATACATTCAGTTTACAAAACTACGAGTTTTAGGACATAAAACCCAACAAGTCCTATATTGGTTCATATTAGTATTTATTTCTCGCATTTCTCATTTTGGAAATACTTAAACCCAGTTTATTTGTTTCCTCTTTCTTGATTACTCTGTGATTTCTTATAATATATAAAATTCATAACAAATATTTTTAAAAAAATATATAGCATAATAACTCTCTAACTACCACAAAATTTAGCTTATTCCAAGGAAATGTTACCAAACTTAAGATCATTCTGTCCCAAAAATTTCGGTCGCATAACGACGTAGCTACAATAATGCATATGTCTTACAACCACCTGTTAAAAAGAAATACACTTTTAAAGCTAGAGAACAAGATAACCAAACAAAACTTCAAGTCATTATTCATTCTAACGATTTAGCATTTACTCGACAACCAAAACTAAGCTTGAAGGGAATGAATCCTGATGCGAAGGCATTTTGAATCGCTTTGCTTGCAATTTCTTTGTAAATAATTCACAAAACTCTAAGACTAAGTATGCTTTAGTAAAAAACATTAAGGGAGAAACCAGAAAATTACATTTTAAGAACACCTTCTTCTCGTAATCCTTGCTCCACGATTCTCCACGATCTCGATCTCGTTTTCAACGAACCATAGGATACCTTCAAAAGTATTTCTCAATTGTTTTCTATGAGAGGAAAGATGGTGAGATCTCCTTTTGGAATAGGGAGAGAAAATTCTCTTGATTGAATTTTTTAGAGGGAGAAGTTTGAGAGAGTTCTTTTTAGTATGAAATTCTCAGTTCTAAGAAAAAGAAACATTAACCTTGTAAATGCATCTAAATGTATCCCTTTATAATGAGTGAGGCTGAAGGTAACTTCTTCCACCCACTTACTCATTTTCTCCCTAATATGTGCATTATACAAATCATATTTTCATATTGCATATTATAACATACAACAAACTTTATTAAATATAAATTGAATCAGTAGCGGATCTAGAAATTTATGTGAGCGGGGCTTGATATATTTTGATATTGGAAAATTTTCTAGTACTATGGAAATACCATACTCCTAATGTCCACACTGTATTTTAATATTAGTGGACCCCACATAATTTTCAAAATGATATTGACGTGGCAAGCAACAAAATGGGAGTAGTATGGAAATTTTTTTTACTCCCGTAGTACTAGAATTTCTTCCTTTGATACAAGAATTTATTCAGAATTTTATGTTAGAGATTTTTTTAAAAAATAATTTTATATCAAGACCTTCATATATTTTAATATCAGTTTGTCCAATAAAAATATGATGAATAGTTTTGGTATAAATATATATATATATATAAAATGAAACTTGAAATAATAATTATAATTATAATTTTGTATAATAATTATAGTGGCTTATATAATTGTGTAATAAAAAATAATTTATTAACATTTAAAAATATTTTTATTATTTTATATTTTATAAATGGTAAATACTTTCTAGGTAGAATTTTTTAGAAAACGAAAATGTAATTTAGCATTCAAATATATAAGAATAAGAGTTTAAATTATATATCTTAGATTAAAAGAACATTTTTTAATATATTTTTAAATCAATGGAAATATTACACTTTTATAAATATAAGGTTAAAATAGTCTTTTGGTGTCTGTGCTTTGAATTTCATTCCATTTTAGTTAATGTACTTTTACTCCCTGCACTTGCGATAAAGCTTAAAATATATTCCTATGATTAGTTTGAAGTTGTATTTTTTGTAATAAAAATTAGTTCAATAATAATAATAGCTTACATACAATAATCAACATATAGAAAATATATTGCCAAAATTTATGAAATGAAGGCCAATAGAGACTATTTTTTAAAAAAAAAGTTAACAAAAATTAACTATATGAACCAATTTAAAACTTTATTAAAAGTATATAATTGAACGTTTGATAGTATATAGATTAAAAAAATGAAGCTCAAACTTCAAAGTTTATAAATAAAAAGAAATATAAAAAAATAAGTCAAACACAATTACATAATATAAAAATATATCAAACAGGTAAAAGAAAGGAATGAAGGCAAATATAAACAAATATTAAAAAGAAAAAAAAAAAAGAAGATATTATTGTAAACATGTGTAATGTAAATGCTCATTCCATATGTCATTTGATACCCATGCCAAGTGACAAATACCCCATAGCCAAAGTGTCTTCCACGTTTCCAATTTTTAGCAATGTTTAGTGTCCAAATGTACCAACTCATCCTTGCCAAATTGCCTATAAATAGTGGCACTTGGTGGATCATGAATACCATACAATTAGTGAAAATTCTCCACTATTTTTCTTCATCTTTCACTTTCTCTAATTTTCTTTCTTTGTTTAATTTTGTCATACAATGCCACTATCTTTAATATGATATTATACATATTGCCCATATTAATTTCCATTCTCCTTTTATTATTATTATTATTATTATTATTATTATACATTGGTAAAGTTTTGGTGCCCGATTTTTCCTCCCAATTTCACAATACGTTATCAGCACGAAACTCTATAATTTCTCCCGTCGAAGGTAGGTCCTATTTGGTATGCCATTTTCTTATATAATAAATTAAATTTTATTTTTCATGTTTAGTATATATTAAATTTCTAATATCAATACAATGTTTGTTTTGTGAAGTATTACTATGACAAACCTTACAAAATTAGAATTAACATCTCTTGACAATAATGATAAAAATTATTGGTTATGTCTCGAATATGCTCCGACAGTAGCAATATCGAAAGAAATGGTTTAAAAATATTCTGAACTCATAAATCTTGACAAACTGGAGTAACGTCATTCCCTGAAGTGAATGTTATGAATTTTAACAATCGTGGTGGTCATTATAATCATTGAAATGTCAAGAGAACCACACAAAGTGATAATTATAAAGGAAAAGCTCCACAAAATAAGAGCTCAAGAGATGATGAACATAAATACTTCCAAAGTAAAATGACTAAGCATTAGTCACATACCTGTTGTATGTCCAAACACTCTGTTGATCTCAATTAATCTTCCCTGAAGGAACAAGGAAAAATGTAGAAGCAAATCTTGTTTGTCAAGATATTGATATTCAACCCATCCAATATGAAAATTGGGATGTGACAGACTCATTTGTATCTCCCGAAGAGAAAATCGCCATAATTGATGGAATAACAAATACTTCTTTTGATTTTGAGAATATATAACTAATGTTTTTTTTTCTATTTTTCTGTTCTTTTAACTTTGAATTTTTATATTATGAATTATGTTTCTCTTATTGTAATTATTTTTGTTTAATGAAGAAATATGGGCAGTTTTCATATGTTGAATGACTAAAAAATGAACAATGAAGATCTATGTTTGGTAGACTGCGCAACTATACACACAATACTTATAAACAGAAAGTATTTTTCTAAATTGACAATGCTGGAAGCAAAAACCAATACTATATCAGGTTCTGCAGACTTGATTGAATGTTTTGGAAAAACAAGTTTTATCTTGCCTAGAGAAACAAAATTTTCAATTAATAATGCTTTGTTCTCTAGCAAATCAAAGAGAGATTTATTGAGTTTCAAAGATATATGTAACAATGGTTATCATGTTGAAACTAATCGTAAAAATAATATAGAGTGTCTCTATATCACATCTATTGTTTCACATGAAAAATGTATATTAGAAACACTGCCTGTTTTTTCTTCTGGATTATATTATACTCATATACGAGTAATCGAAAGCTATGCAACAATTAACCAGAAGTTCATGAATTCAGAAATATTCAGTGTTTGGCATGACCGATTGGGTCATCTAGGGTCAATAATGATGAGGAAAATTATTGAGAATTCACATGGGCATCGTTTAAAGAACTAGAAGATTCTTCAATCCAATGAGTTGTCATGTGATGCTTGCTCTTAAGGGGAAATTAATTATTAGACCATCACCAACTAAAGTGGAGATTGAATCGCCTGCATTTTTAGAGCGAATTCAAGGTGATGTTTGTGAACCTATTAACCGACCAAGTGGTCCATTTAGATATTTCATAGTATTAATTGACGCATCCAGCAGATGGTCACATGTATGCTTATTATCAAATCGAAATCTTGCATTTGCAAGATTACTTGCTCAAATAATTAAGTTAAGAGCACAATTTCCTGATTATACAATTAAGACCATTCGACTTGATAATGCTAGTGAATTTACATCCCAAACTTTTAATAAATATTGTATGTCAATTGAGATAAGTGTTGAACATCCTATAGCTCATGTTCATACACAAAATGGTCTAGCAGAATCATTTATAAAACGTTTGCAACTAATTGCAAGACCATTGCTTATGAGAGCTAAACTTCTTACATCGGTCTGGGATTATGCTATTTTACACGCTGCATCATTATTACATATTAGACCAGTAGCCTATAATAAATATTCCCCTATGCAATTTGTTTATGACCAGCAGCCATATATATCCTATATGAGAAGTTTTGGATGTGCAGTATATGTTCCAATTGCTCCACCACAACGTACTAAGATGGGTCCTCAAAGGAGGCTAGGAATATATGTTGGATATGATTCCCCATCAATTATTAAATATCTTGAACCCTTGACAGATGATGTATTTACTACACAATACGTTGATTGTCATTTTAATGAAACAAATTTTCCAACATTAGTGGGAGGAATTAAAAAAGTTGGAAAAAGAAATTATATGGAATGCATCATTATTATCTCATTTAGATCCTCGTAGAGATCAATGTAAACTTGAAGTTTAAAAGATAATTCATTTGCAAAATATAGCAAATCAATTACCAGATCATTCACAAATGCTAAAAGAGTGACTAAATCATATATACCAGCAACAAATGCTCCATAAAAAATTGTCCTAAATGAACAAGTTGTCAATAATGAGTCTGGAGCATGCCAGAAGCGTGGTAGACCTATGGGTTCCGAAGATAAAAATTCTCGAAAAAGAAAAGTAGTTGAGAATCAAAATGATTCAATAAAAGATATGGATGCCCCAGAAGAAATCCAGAATACAACTACTCAAAAGAGTATTGATGAAAATCAAACGCTCGAGGATAATAATTAAATTTATATAAACTATGTTACAAAAGGAAAGAGATGGAACCGAAATGATATCATTGTTGACAACATTTTAACTTGTAATGTTGCTCACGATATTATTCATGAAAGTGACGAGTTTGATCCAAAATCTATCGAAGAATGTCAACATAGAAAGGAGTGGTTGAAGTGGAAAGAAACAATCAAAGCAGAGTTGAACTCACTTTCAAAACGTGAGGTTTTTGGACCAGTAGTCCGGACACCAGAATGTGTCAAACCTGTGGGATACAAATGGGTATTTGTAAGGAAAGAAATGAAAAGAATGAGGTCACAAGATATAAAACGAGACTTGTTGCACAAAGATTCTCGCAAGACGCGGTATTGATTATGAGGAGATATATTCTCCTGTGGTGGATGCAATAACATTGAGATATCTGATTGGCCTGACTGTATATGAAAAACTTGATATGCATCTAATGGATGTAGTCACGACGTATTTATATGAATTTCTAGATATTGACATTTAGATGAAAATCACGGAAGGATTTAAAATACCAGAAACATATGAATCAAGTTCTCGGGAATTGTATTCGATAAAGTTATAGAGATCATTATATATGGATTAAAACAATCAGGACGAATGTGGTACAATCGCTAGAGTGAATATTTGTTGAAAGAAGGATATCAAAATAATCCAATATGTTCGTGCGTTTTTATAAAGATATCTCAGTCAGGATTTGCAATTATAACTATATATGTTGATGATTTAAATATAGTTGGAACCCCTGAAGAGTTATCAAAGGCAATGGAATATCTTAAGAAAGAATTCGAGATGAAAGATCTTGGAAAAACCAAATTTTGCCTGGTTTGCAAATTGAACATTTAGCTGATGGAATATTTGTTCATCAATCAACTTATTTATAGAAAATCTTAAGAAGATTCTATATGGATAAAGGACATCCATTGAACATTCCAATGGAAGTTCGTTCACTGGATGTAAAGAAAGATATATTTCGACCAATCTAGATTTGCTGAAGCCAGTACCACTTCCAGGTTGTTGAACCAGTGTTTTCTAGAATCAATTGATTAGGTTCGTCAAACCTTCTCTTTTCAGCTTTTCCCTTCCTAAACAAGTAAATTTTCTCCATTTAGACACAAATATCATAAATTCACTCATTGCTAGTGCTAAGATCAATATATAACCAAAACACAAGCAATCATGCATAATCTAGGAAGATAACAAGCTAAAAAGCACAATTCAATCACAATAATGCAAAGTTTAGTAGCAAGAATGAAGCTAAATAACTCTCTATTGGAGAGTTATCAACCCCTCAAACTTGAACTACTCATTATCCTCAGTGAGTGCTAACTTCCTAAGGACAATGATAAACTTTGCTCAACTCTAAGCTTCACAATTCTAGATTGGTCAAGATGCACTACATTGTTCTTCATGCTTTCTTTGAAAATAGTGCTTCAACAACGTGGAAGTGAGATTAATCGAATAATCTTGTATCGTTGGAGGAAAAGACTCAACACAATCTTGGTTGCACATGATCTTAAGTTCGTTTTCAATGAGGAGTGTCCTCAATTCCCTGCTCAAAACGTACCTCAATCTGTTAAGGATGTTGTTGGGATGTTTGTCCTAATCTCGTTCTGTTTGTAAATTACTAGTTGAAATTAATAAAATGTTATTCATTTCATCATTTTGTGTCTCGCATTTTATTACAAACTTTGTCCAATAAACTAAGCTACATGGTCATTGAATACATGAGAGAACTAGAACTTGAACGGTGTGTAGTGGACACACAGGGAGGATCACGTTCGAGTTAATGACCTGAACGGTCTACAGTATATGGATGCCGTTGGAGACTTAATCCTGGATATACTGTGGATGCGGCTCGCTTTGTATTAAGATACAAACGAGGTGATCTGACTCGTTCATGTGCTTGACATGCGAGTAGGGGCATCCTGTACAATGAGATTGTACAAGACCGGACCGTGAATTATTAGACCTACTTATGTAACACCGTTGACAGTAAGGACTAATAACTTTGTAGATGACCATTCTGAATCCTGAGCTTGTTACGGACTCCTGTCTGCGAAAGTCCATCTTTTGACTAGCACGTGAGAGGGTGGTCACGATTCATCGCCCAATATGCCTATCTTCTCGGGGGACGAGGACCAAGTAGGGAGCTGAGAACTTAACTACGCGAGATGGAATTCACTCGTTCTCGCCTTTAGGGAAACTAGAGGGGTTGTTCCCTTAAGTGATGTCGCCAGAGCTTGGACAACGGGCGCCCACCCTCCCACTGGCCCGAGAGGGTTGTTGTGTATGGTAGAACCATTACAACGTTGTTGTTCATTAGAGGAGTAGTGGGGACTTAAGGAACAAGAAGTAGACACTGGAGTAAAACGGTAATTTGATCCAGCAGTATCTACGAACAACCTGTGAAGGGTCGACTCATGGGTATTAGTTATATCAGGGGACACGTAATATCTTGCACTGACGGGAGTGCAGCTACGGGCTTTAGTGTAGTGTTACCGTAGCTAATGAATGGTGATTAACTGGATCAAAGAGTTTGATAGGTTAATCTCGGATCATTGGAGCTTGTCACTGTAGGTCCATTAGGCCCCTCGGTTGGCTCAAACTGGGTTAAAAGAAGGGTTACTGTTTTGGTGTGAATTGAAGTGTTCAATTTCACTAAAGGGCATTTATGTCATTTATATGAGATATGAATGATATAATGTATAATTTAATGTGAATGAGATTCATAATAAACTATAGGTTAGCCTAATTGTTGAATTAGGGCTAATTGGAGAAATTAGATTGAGAGATATTAAATTGAATGTGATTCAATTTATAAATCCACAATATTGAAAATGTGATTTGTAATATGAGATAAGAGATATCTTATACTATGTGGTTATGCAAATATGATTTTCATAAGCTATGGTTGTGGTAAAATGGTAAATAGGTGGAGATTTCAACTCCACCTATCTCCATTATTTAAACCCCTTTGCAAGAAGGGGAAGACACTCATTTGCTCATTTTTGGATTTCTCACCAAAAGAAGCAATCTCTTTCTCTCATTTTCTCTCTTAAATTTCTTCTCCGCAATACCAAAACAAAGAATATCCCACCATCTTCCTTCTTCCAAAAGAAGAACAATCGATAAGTCAAGTGGTGGTGTTCGGTCTTCGTTCGTGAGAAGAGTTCGAGATCGTTAAGTTCGAGATAGCACGAAGAGTTCGTGGATCTGGAAAGGAATCCTTGAAGAAGGTCTTCAACAAGTATGTAACTAGAACTTGCTGTAATTTCATTCCATCTTATGTATGTTTAACCTAGTTCTAAGAGTTAGATTGATTTTAACGAAATTTAGTTGCACAACTTCACCATAACGATTCGATCGTCTTCCGCTGCGTTGGAATTTCATTCCCTTCAGATGCGTATGACCGTTGGATCAATGCCAATGAGAAGGAAAAAGCCTACATCCTGGCTAGCATATCTGATGTTTTAGCCAGAAGGTTGGAGGGTGAGGTCTCAGCTCGTGAGATCATGAATTTTATGCTATATTTGTCTAGACAACAGTCCAAATAATTTTGGCATGAAGCCCTAAAGTACGTTTACAATGCACTCATGGAGAAGAGAACGTAAGTAAGAGAACATGTTCTCAATCTGATGGCTCACTTCAACATAGCAGAAATGAACGAGACGGTCATAGACGAGAAAAGTCAGGTATCGTTCATCCTAGAATCTCTTCCGAAGAGTTTTCTACAATTCCGCAACAATGCAGCGATGAACAACATAGAGTATGATCTGACTTCTCTACTTAATGAGCTGCAGACTTACCAGTCTCTTATGGATGATAAGGGACAATAGAATTGAGAGGCAAATCTGTTTGCCCATTCCAAAAGTTTTTCATAATGGTTCACCCTCTGGAACTAAATACGTCAATTATTCTTCTGAACTTACGAAGATACAAAAGAAAAAGAAAATGAGCAAATAAAGAGCAATTGTCTGGCAAGAAAATGTTGTTATTTGATAACATGTATGTAGTTTCAGGGTTTATTAGAAACCTTATTTCTATTTCTTGTCTTAGCAAACAATGTACTTTAATTTCTTTTCAATTAAACAAAGTGTTTATTTCTTTGGAAAAGTATTGAATTATGTGTTGCTCTTCTTGAGAATTATTTGCAATGGTGTAATTCGGTTAAAATAGTTTTAAACACTAAATTATTCAAAATAGCAAATGCACGAACTGATAAGAAACGTAAAATTTCTCCTAAAGAAAATCCTCATCTTTGGCATCTTAGATTGAGTCACATTAACCTTAATAAGATTGAGAGATTGGTAAAGAATGAACTTCTAAATGAGTTAGAAGAAAATACTTTACCTGTATGTGAATCCTACCTAGAAGGCAAAATGATTAACGGTCTCTTAGTGGAAAAGGTTATAGAGCCAAAGAACCTCTTGAGCTTATACATTCAGACCTTTGTGGTCCGATGAATGTTAAAGCCAGGGGAGGTTATGAATATTTCATCTCTTTTATAGATTATTATTCAAGATTTGGGCATATTTACCTAATGCATCATAAGTCTGAAGCACTTGAAAAGTTCAAGGAATTCAAGGCTGAAGTTGAAAATCAATAAAGTAAAACAATTAAAACACTTCGATCAGATCGAGATGGAGAATACATGGATTTAAAATTCCAGATCAATATGATAGATCATGGAATTACATCCCAACTCTCAGCACCCGGTATGCCTCAACAAAATGGTGTATCGAAGAGGAGAAATAGCACCTTGTTGGACATGGTTCGATCAATGATGTGTTATGCTCATCTCCCTAATTCTTTTTGGGGTTATGCAGTAGAGACTGCAGTATACATTTTGAACAATGTGCCATCAAAGATTATTTTTGAAACACCGTTTGAACTCTGGAAAGGACGAAAAGGTAGTTTATGTCATTTCATAATTTGGGGATGGCCAGCACATCTGCTTGTTACAAACCCAAAGAAATTGGATTCATGTTCAAAATTTTGCCTATTTGTAGGCTACCCAAAAGAAACAAGAGGTGGATTATTGTATGATCTTAAGGAAGACAAGGTAATTTTGTCGAAATATGCCACTTTCTTAGAGGAGGACCACATCAGGGACCATAAACCAAAAAGTAAAATTGTGTTGAGTGAGTTAGACGAAACCACAACAAAGGTTGCTGATAATACTAGTACGTCAACAAGAGTTGTTGATACAAGATTGTCTGGTCAAGAGTGTCCATCTCAAGAGTTGAGAGTGCCTCGACGTAGTGGGAGGGTTATAACACAACTTGACCATTATATGGGTTTATCTGAAACCCAAGTTGTCATATCAGATGACGATTGTGAGGATCCATTGACTTATAACCAAACAATGGTTGACAAAGACAAAGACAAATGGGTCATAGCCATGGACCAAGAAATGGAGTCTATGCACTTCAATTCTGTTTGGGATTTTGTAGATAAACCTAATGGGGTAAAACCTATAGGTTGTAAGTGGATCTACAAGAGAAAGTGTGGTGTAGATGGAAATGTGCAAACCTTTAAAGCTAGACTAGTAGCAAAGGGTTATACCTGTGTTGAAGGGTTGACTATGAGGAAACCTTTTACTTTACTTGCTGCTATGGTAAAGTCTATCCGTATCCTACTTGCCATTGTCGCATATTATGACTATGAGGTACGACAAATGGATGTCAAGACAGCATTCTTGAATGACAATCTTGACAAGAACATCTACATGGATTAACCCAAAGGGTTCATTAAACCAGGACAAGAGCAAAAGGTTTGCAGGCTTAAAAGGTCAATCTATGGACTGAAACAAGCCTCTAGGTCCTGGAATATAAGGTTTGATGAGGCAATCAAATCTGTTGGCTTTGATAAGAAAGATGATAAACCTTGAGTCTACAAGAAAATCATCAATAATTCTTTCGCATTCCTAGTTCTATATGTGGATGATATCCTACTCATTGGGAATGATGTAGATTATCTTACTGACATTAAGAATTGGCTAGCTACGTAATTCCAAATGAAAGATTTGGGAGAAGCACAATTTGTTCTTGGGATCCAAATTGTCTGGAACCACAAGAATAAAACCCTAGCATTGTCTCAGACATCTTACATCGACAAAGTGGTGTTGAGGTTAAGATGCAAGACTCCAAGAAAGGTTTATTGCCTTTTAGATATGGAGTTCATTTGTGTAAGAAACAGTGTCCTAAGACATCTCAAAGAGTTGAGGACATGAGACGGATTCCTTATGCATTAGTTGTTGGGAGCCTGATGTATGCCATGTTGTGTACTAGGCCAGACATCTGTTTTGAAGTTGGAATGGTCAGTAGATATCAATCCAATCAAGGACTTGAACGTTGGCCAGTGGTTAAAACGATCCTTAAGTATCTTTGGAGAACAAGGAACTATATGCTTATGTATGGGGCTAAGGATTTGATCCTTACAGGATACACAGATTCTGACTTTCAAACTGATAAAGATTCTCGGAAATCTTCATCAGGCTTAGTATTTACTCTTAGCGGAGGAGATGTAGTATGGCGAAGCGTCAAACAGGGATGCATCGCTGATTCCACCATGGAGGTCGAATATGTAGCAGCTTGTGAAGCAGCTAAAGAGGTTGTTTGGTTAAGGAAATTCATGTTAGATTTGGAAGTTGTTCAAGGTATGAGTTTGCCTATCACATTGTATTTGATAACAGTGGTGTTGTGGCAAATTCAAGAAAACCCTGAAGTCACAAGAGGGGTAAGCATGTTGAGCGGAAATATCATCTCATCTGGGAGATCGTGCATCGAGGAGACGTGATCGTCACGAAGATAGCCTCTGACCACAACATTGCTGATCATTTTACAAAGGCTCTCACGGCTAATGTATTTGAGAGTCATCTAGAAAGTCTAGGTTTACAAGTCTTCCCCAACTAGGGCAAGTGGGAGTATATTGTTCACAGGGTTTAAATGCCCTAGTTTATTGTATTTTACATTATTGTAATGTTTTATGTACTCCACAAGTCTTAGGTCAAGTGGGAGATTGTTGGGATATGTGCCCTAAACTTGTGTAATTTTAGTCAAATGAATAAAGAGTTATTTGATTCGATAGAATTATCTTCTCACTTTATAAATCCAATAAACTATGCTCCAAGGTTATAATGAATCTTGAACATCAGTGTAGTAGACATTATTTGGATTGTATTCAAGAGTATAACCTAAATGGTCTATGGTATAAGAATGAGGTTGGAAACTTTATTCTGGTAAAACCATGGATGCGACCCACTTTATAATTAGTACAAATGAGGTAATCCAACTCATTCATGTGGATGACATGCGAGTGGGGACATTCTGTATGAAGAGTTCATACAAGACCAGACTGCAAATTATTAGTCTAACCAGTATAACACCATTATGTTGGGATTTCTGTCCTAATCTCGTGGTTGTAAAATATTGTTTTGAAATTAATGAGAGTTATTCATTTCTTCACTTTGTGTCTCGGAAATATATTAAACCTTTCCAATAAACTAAGCTCCAGGGTCATTGAATATATGAGAGAACTAGAACTTGAACGGTGTGTAGTTGACACACAAGGAGGATCATGTTCGAGTTAATGACCCGAACGGTCTACAGTATAAGGATGGGGTTGGAGACCTAATCCTGGATACATTGTGGATGCGGCCCGCTTTATATTAGATACAAACGAGGTGATCTGACTCGTTCATGTGGTTGACATGCGAGTGGGGGCATCCTGTACAATGAGATTGTACAAGACCGGGACCGTGAATTATTAGACTTCACGATATAACACCGCTGTGATGAAAGACTAATAAATTCGTAGATGACCATTAGTGACTCGACTTGAATCCTGAGCGTATTACGGACTCCTGTCTGCGGAGGTCTGTCCTTTGACTAGTACGGGTGAGGGTAGTATCAGTTACTTGTCCAATATGCCTATCTTCTCGGGACGAGAACCAAGTAGAGAGTCGGGAACCTAATTACGCAGATGGAATTCACTCTCGCTCCCGCGTATAGGGAATCTAGAGGGTTGTTCCTTAAAGTCTTTGTCTCCGTGGCTTGGACAACGGCGCCCACCTTCTCACCGGCCCGAGAAGGGTGTGTTGTGTATGGTTCGACCATCACAATATGTTGTTCATTAGAGGAGCTGTGGGGACTTAAGGAACAAGATGTGAAGACACGGGGGTAAAGCGGTAATTTGACCACCGTGTGTCTCGAATAACCCGTGAAGGGTCGACTCATGGGCATTGGTTATATCGGTGGACACGTAATATTCTACAATCGATGAGAGTACAACTACGAGGCTTTAGTGGAGTGTTATCAGTAGCTAATGAGCATTGGTTGACTGTGTCAAAGAGTTTGACCGTTAAACTCAAATCATTGGAGCCCGCCACCGTCGGTCCATTAGGTCCCTTGGTTGGCTCAATGCAGGATAAAAGAAGGGTTAATGTTTTGGCATGAAATTGAAGTGTTCAATTTCACTTTAAAAGTATTTATATCATATAGATGATATAATATATAGTTTAATATGAATGAGATTCATAATAAACTATATATTAGCCTAATTGTTGAATTAAAGACTAATTGGAGAAATTGATAGAGAGAAAATAAATTGAATGTGATTCAATTTAATTAAATCCACAATTATTGCAAATGAGATTTGCAACATAAGATATGAGATATCTTATATTATATAATTATGTAAATAAGATCTACATAACATATGGTTGTGGTAAAGTGGTAATAATGTGAAGTTGTGAACTTCATCATTCCAATATATAAACCCTTTGTAAGATGGGTTTGGTAAGCTAAGAAAAGCTAAGTTCTCATTTTTTGGATTTTGACCTAAGAATCCAAAAGTGAACTCTCTCCATTCTCTCATTTCTCCTCTCTTTCCAAAAACAAAAGTTCCCACCAACTTCCCTTCTCCAAAAGAGAACAACCAAGAAGATCATTTGGTAGTGTTTGGGATCTGATCGTGGAAGAGTTCGTAGAGATCGAGAAGCACAAAGAGTTCGTGATTAACAAGGAGAGTTTGCTGAATTGGTCTACAACAAGTAATTGTTTTTCTTCTTGCTGTAAAATTTCAGCATGTTTAGCCTAGATCTAATAGATAGATCAATTTTATTAAGCATGTTGCATGATGATACCACGACGATTCGATCGTCTTCCGCTGCGCGGGGATTCTCATTCCCTTCACGTTAACAGGAAACGCCTGATAATTTATAGATGGTCATTAGTGACTTGACCTGAATCCTGAGCAACTTAAGAACTCCTGCTTATAGGGGGTTTTCCTTAGACTAGTATGGGTGAGAGTGGCCCGTAGCCGACTCAATAAGCCTACCTTCTCAGGGACAGAACCTCGTAGGTAGCTAGGAACTTAACTCTGCAAGACGAAATTCACTCATTTCTAGACTAAGGAATTAGATAGGTTGTTTGCTTAAAAACTGAGTCCAGGTCTTGAACAACGAGGCCCCGCCCTCTAAACTAGCTTAAGAGAGCTTAAGTTTATGGTAGGACCATAGTCTTGTTGTTCATTAGAGGATCAGTGGTGCTTAAGGAACAAAGAGGTAATCACAAGGGTAAAACGATAATTTGACCCAATTGTGATTACGAACAACCTGTGAGGGTCGACTCATGGGTAATGATTATATCAATTGACAAAATATAATCTACAATGAGGAGAGTGCAACTACAAGTCTATAGTTGAGTGACTTGTAGTTAATGAATATTGATTAACCAGATCAAAGGGTTTGATCAGTTAATCTCACATGATTGGAGCTCATGAACCGTAGGTCCATTAGGTCCCTCCGTTGGCTCAACATGATAACATTGAGGGTATAAAGTTAGAAATGAAATTGAAGTGTTCAATTTCATATATGAGGTGTTATATCAATTATATGTGATATAATTGATATAATATATAGTTTTAATGTGAATAAGATTCACAAATTAACTATATACTAATGAGAAAATGAAAAAGGGAGAGGATGGTAATTTCCATCCTATTTTCCTATAAATAGTTGCATAAGATGCAACTTTGGAAAGAGTTCCAAACACATACAACCCTAGAGTTCTCTATTTTGTGTTGGAAAGAGTTCCAAACACATTTACAAAAGATCACCTCATCTCATCCTAAAAGGAACCCACCTTCCTCTCTCACCTAGAGAACAACAGAGAAGATCTAGTGGTGGATCTTCACACGGTTCGGGTTGTTACTGAGATCATATCGTTGGAGGAGGAACTCGTAAAGAAAGTTCTCTTCAAAGGTAAATTCTTGCTGTCCCATTTAGAAATGCATGCTTAATCTTTGTTATTTAGTTCTTGTTTTAGATCCGTGTAACAAAATCATGAATACGCGATTCACAATCGCTTCAGCTGCGAGATTCGATCCCTTCACAGAGTTGGTCGAACTAATAACTTGTTCAGTTGAGCTGTGACTTGCCGCACCAACACTGTTATCCCAACACGCTCCATGTCGGCACGCAAGTGACTCTGTCTTATAATCAGGGTTGAGGTATGGGCTACCTTTCATCTAAGGGCATCCTCAACCACATTTGCCTTGCCCGGGTGGTAAAATATCTCGATCTCGTAATCCTTTACCAACTCAAGCCACCTGCATTGCCTCATGCTCAACTCCTTCTGACTAAAGAGGTATTTGAGGCTCTTATGGTCAGTGTACATCTGCATCTTTTCACCATACAGGTAGTGTCTCCAGATCTTCATGGCAAAGACCACTGTCGTCAATTCCAAGTCATGGGTTGGATAATTTCGTTCGTAGTATTTCAACTGACGAGAGGCATAAGCAATCACCTTTCTGTGTTGCATCAGTACACATCCTAGACCCTTCTTGGAACCATCACTGTACGCTAAAAACCACCGCTGCACTGTCGAGAACTTCAAAATCTTGGCACCAAACCAATCTTTGCTTGAGTTCCTGAAAGCTCGACTCACAAGCCTTGCTCCAAATAAAGGCATTCCCCTTCCGGGTTAGCTGCATTAGGGGTGAAGCTATTTTTGAGAAATCTTTGACAAAACGTTGATAATAGCTAACCAAACCCAAGAAACTTCGGACCTCTGTAACCGTCTTGGGACGACTCCACTCTGAAACTTCCTCCACCTTTGCCAGATCCACTGATACTCCATCCTTAGATCCCACGTGTCTTAGGAATGATACTCGTTGCAACCAAAACTCACACTTGGAGAACTTGGCATACAACTTGTTTTCCATTAAAACTGATATTACCTTTGTCAAGTGAGTCTTATGCTCCTCATTCGTCTTGGAGTATACCAAAATATCGACGTTGAAAACGATCACCAAAGTATCGAGGAACTCCTTAAACACTTTGTTCATCATATCCATAAATCTTGTTGGAGCATTCGTCAACCCGAACGACATTACTGTGAACTCATAGTGTCCATACCTGGACTTGAAGGCGGTCTTCAACATATCTTCCCCTCAAATTTGCAAGTGATGATAACCCGAGCGCATATCAATCTTAGAAAACCCAGTCGCCCCTTGTAACTGATCGAATAAATCATGAATCCTTGGGAGTGGATACTTATTCTTTATGGTTACAAATCCTTTGGGAAAACATCAACGAAGTCCTTGATCACATGGACTGATGTCAACTCCACTTTTTCAACTCTTGAACTAGAAACACAGGCCAGAAGGGCCCACACCCCTTAGCTAACTAACTTACTCGCTTTCGGTGGAGAGATTACTTTAGGAGTCGATCCAATCTTCGTTCCTTAAAACTTAAAGCTAGACTCTGCCGGAGGTCGAAACACCACCTCCTAACGGTGCAGGTAATGTTTGCATGGTTGGCAGCTAACCAATCCATGCTTAGAGTCACATCAAAGTTGCTCATATCAAGCACGACTAGAGTCACCGCTAACAGGCGACCCACCATTAGTACCAACCCCGCCTCAACCTTTTCATGAACCACCAATTCTGCCCCTACCAGGGTTGCAACTAGTAGACTGGACTCTAAAGGTTCTACCTCTAATAGGGCTTGCCCCGCAAACAAGAAAGATATAAAGGAATGTGTGCATCAAGAGTCAAACAATACATAAGCCAAATGGTCAAGAATAGGTAAAGTACATGTCACCACCTTGCTTGAGCCTCTTGTTGTCTTGCTCGTTGTAGCATAAACCCAGTCTGCTAACGACCCCTCTGAGACCCATTGTCTTCCCTCGTCGTACATGTTTAAGCCACATGCCCCAGCTTCCCACACCTATAGCAAGCTCTAGGATCCCGTTTCTTCCTCTGTCGACATACGGATGACATGTGGCCCACCTTGCCACAATTATAACAGGTCTTAGTGGCCGCTATACAAGCCCCACTATGTTGTCTCCCACAATTTCCACATGCATTTCTTCCAAAGCCTTGCGCAGACTGTTGACCATACCCTCCATATTGATTCGACCTTGAGCCAACCTGATCAAATTTTCTCTTCTAACCAGCCTCGAGCTCTTTCCCACCTCTGTAGTCTTACTGACACTAGCCCGCTTCGATCTGGGAGAAGGGGCATCGAGTAGGGGTGCCACTTTTAGGGCCACGACAAAGGTCTTTGACTCATGAGCCGCTGCATCACCATACATGTCATCACATAAACCCATAATAAAACGGTCGACTCTCTTCTTCTTTGTGTCCACCAGGTCGGGAGCGAAGCGGGACTGATAGCATATAAAATGTGTTATCTTAGGCTTAAATTTGTTTAATTTAAGGGCTTTCATGTGTTCAAATTGTTGAATTTCAGGTTAAAGAGAAATACAAGGACGGATGGAGAAATATGAGTGAAAAAGGAGTCAAAGTATGCTTAAAGAAGCTAAAAATGACATTAAATGGAAGGAGGAAGGCCAAACCAAGCCATTAAACCCGAGATGATGGCATTGCAACGCCATTCTGGGCGTTGCAACGCCCAACGTGCAACCATTCAACCTTGAAGATTCATGCCGATGGCGTTGCAATGCTGCCTTGCAGCGTTGCGACGCCCAACACATAGCAAAGTTGCCTTGAAGACCCGTGGCGATGGCATTGAAACGCTACTTCGATAAGGCAAAGGCGCGCGAGGAGTAGCGGTGTTGCAACGCTGCAGATTTTTTCCTTATTTAGACACGCGCCTAGGGCACAACGTTGCAACGCCATGTCCAGTGTTGCAATGTCGTACCGATAATATAAAAAAGAAGTTTTGGCTCTTGATTAGGGGACTTTTGGGAGAGGTTTTGAACCATTTTCTAAAATTCATTGTGAGGGGTTGTAAGAAGACTTTTGAGAGATTTCAAGTGGAATACTTTTGTAGCTCGGAGTTCGTGATAGGTGTCGAGATCGTTGTCGTTCACACCACGAGAGTTCTTTCTTCGTTATTTTTACTTTGTTTGTTAAACTATTATTTTGTATTTGAGTTTAGTAGGATTTATAGTGGACATGAGTAGCTAAACTCGTTATCCTAAGGATAGATGTAGGCTTTTAATTACGCTATTTTGTTTAATTGACTACTTTTGGTTTATTGTAATATTTTTATTCATGCAATTGCATCCTTAATGCTTATAAACTCTTGATCACTGTTTATTTGTTCTTAGGTCTAAATTTATTCTTGTGAAAGATATCTTAGATCTGATCTCAATTGCATGACTGATAGTTACTTTGACTTGAGAATAATTGAAGTGCTATTAGAAACCCATAAGAATTGAACTTAGTGCCATGTTTGATTTTTAGGTTGAACAGAGATGTTTAATTCTATGTCTTGCATGAGATTCACTTTCCTCGAGAGAGGTTATTTGTTATTTTAGTTTCTTGGTTTATAAAAGGAGTGCAATAACCCATTAGCATGATCTCAATAAAATAGTTAATTAATTGTTGAAATCTAGTCCCTAAGATATTTGTCTCTCCTGATTATTCTCAATTTTCACTCTTTAATTTTATGTTTCACTTCAACTTAAGTTTGATTTTCTAGATAAAATTGAGTGGCGTTATTGATAGGAATTAATTGAATTAACCCAATCCTGTGGGCGATACTCGTACTCAAGTTCACTATATTAAAACTTGACCCGTACACTTCGGTGTTACAAAATTTACGCAACAAGTTTTTGGCGTTGTTGCCGGGAATTAGTGTTTATTTAAATTTTTTTTATACTATTAAGAAGTTACTTGATCTTAATCTAGAGTTTGTTTTCTTTTTATTATTTTTTTGTTGTTGATTTTGTGTTGTGTTTTGTGTTTTTTTGGTTTTGTGTGTTTTTGTTATTTTTAATTTTCTATTTCCTGTGTTGTGTGGTGCATGCGAAGTAACTCAGAAGTTGATCTGGTTCCTTTTGATCCTGAAGTTGACAGATCCTGATGTTCGAAGCTTGGGAAAGATATAAGCATTTACTTAGAAAATGCCCGCAACATGGTTATCCTTACTGGTTGCAAATTCAATTATTCTATAATGGATTGTCTGGTAATAACAAGTCTCTTTTGGATGCAGCTGCTGGGGGGTCAATATTTTCCAAGTCTGCAGAGGATGCTCGTACTTTGCTTGAGGAGATGGTTGTTGTTGGGATTTTTGTCCTAATCTTGTGTTTGTAATATACAGTTTGAAATTAATAAGAGTTATTCATTTCATCACTTTGTGTCTCGCAATATTTATAAATTTTTCCAATAAACTAAGATCTAGGGTCTTTGAATTTATGAGAGAACTAGAACTTGAACGGTGTGTAGTGGACACACAGGGAGGATCACGTTCGAGTTAATGACCTGAATGGTCTACAGTATATGGATAGGGTTGGTGACCTAATCCTGGATACACTGTGGATGCGACCTGCTTTGTATTAGATACAAACGAGGTGATCTGACTCGTTCATGTGGTTGACATGCGAGTGGGGGCATCCTGTGCAATGAGATTGTACAAGACCGGACCGTGAATCATTAGACCTACTGATGTAACACCGTTGACAGTAAGGACTAATAACTTCGTAGATGACAATTAGTGACTCGACCTGAATCCTGAGCGTGTTACGGACTCCATGCTGCGAGTGGTCCGTCCTTTGACTAGTACGGGTGAGGGTGGTCACGATTACTCGCCCAATATGCCTATCTTCTCGTGGGACGAGGACCAAGTAGGGAGTCGGGAACTTAACTACGCGAGATGGAATTCACTGCTCCCCGCTTTAGAAACTAGAGGGGTTGTTCCTTAAGTCTTGTCTCCAGCTTGGACAACGGCGCCCACCTTCTCACCGGCCGAGAAGGGTGTTGTGTATGGTTGGACCATCACAATATGTTGTTCATTGGAGGAGCGGTGGGGACTTAAGAACAACAAGAAGTAGACACGAGGGGGTAAAGCGGTAATTTGACCCACCGTGTCTCTGAACAACCTGTGAAGGGTCGACTCATGGGCATTGGTTATATTAGTTGCCAGAAGTTATAATTGGTATTCTGAAAGATCACCTTTTAAACCTGTAGCAGGGGCATACGAGATAGAGATGTAAGTTCCATCAAGTTCCATATGGCTTCCTTAACTAGTGCTCTGAATAAACTTGAAGGTACAAGTAACAGGGAGTCCATAGCTGCAGTTACTGCTAACAAACTTGTAGGTGTTGAAGATCTGGAACCTGTGCAGGCTCAATATGTGAACAACAAAGGTTATGGATACCGTGGAAATAAGAATCAGAGCCAGTTGCCCATCCATTATCATCCAGGTTCGCGTAGTCACAAAAACGTTTCCTATGCTAATAAGAAAAATGTTTTGTAGCCAACTCTAGGTTATATGCATCTACATATACATTTGAGGATAAACCATCTCTGGATGATGTGGTGAGTTCATTCATCACTGAATCCAGGAATCGAAGTAACCAGTTGGAAAATGTAGTGTTAAGTTTGAGTAGCACAGTGAACTCACAAGGATCAGCCATTAAGAACATAGAGGTACAGATTAGTTAGATGACAACCACTCTAAACACGCTGCAGAAAGGTAAGTTTCTCAGTGACACTGAGGTGAATCATAGAGAACAGTGCAAGATTGTGACTTTAAGGAGTGGTAAGGAGCATGCTGAAACTGAAAAGGTAAATTCTGAAGAACAACTCAATTCCGATGCCAAGAAGGACAGAGAGGAAGTAGTAGAGGAAGCAAGCACATCGAAATAGACAGAGAAGATTTCTGATTTCTCTATTCCTATTGTTCCTAACTCTATTTCTTATCCTCAACGCTTTCAAAAGAAAAAGACTGGTTCTGATTTTGCTAAATTTCTTGATATGTTTAAAATACTGCACATAAATATTCCTTTTGCAGAAGCATTGGAACAAATGCCCAAATATGCAAAGTTCATGAAGGAAGTCCTGTCCAGAAACAAAAAGTTTGATAAATATGAGACAGTCAATCTCACTGAAAAATGCAGTGTTGTACTCCAGTAGAAACTACCACAAAATTTAAAAGATCCAGGGAGTTTTATATTCCTTGCAATATTGGTAGTATTTTTGTTGATAGAGCTTTATGTGATCTACGGGCCAGTATTGATTTGATGCCTTTACCTGTCTACAGGAAACTAGGTCATGGGGAAGTGCAACCTACAACCATCTCCTTGCAGTTGCCTGACCGTTCTATCAAATATCCCAAGGGTATTGTAGAAGATGTGTTGGTCAAGGTTGAACATTTCATTTTTCCTGCATATTTTGTTGTCTTGGACATGGAGGAAAATTTTGAGGTCCCAATTATTTTGGGGTGACCTTTCCTGGCCACTGGAAGAGCCTTAATAGATGAGCAGGATGGTAAGTTAACTCTGAGGGTTTGTGAGGACAAGGTTGTATTTGACATTTTTCGATCCTTGAAGTACCCTAATGAGGTAAGTACCTGTCACATGATTTATATTCTTGATGATGCTATTGATTCATTTAGGGAACTAGTTTTATCTGTTGATCCCTTAGAAACTTGCATGACAAATTCAATGTTAGATCAGTTAGGAAAATTGGATCATGAAGTTACTTACTGTAATGAATCACTGAATCAATTGCCTAAACTTCAATGTAAACAATTCTCACAACTGCATGTCAATAAGGTAGAAGGAACAAAACATCTTGTTCTAGAGTTAAAACAATTACCTGCACACCTTTCTTAGTGAAGGAAATCGAAGTCCCCGCAGGGGAAGCAATTGTGAATCGCACGCTCTTTATTTAGTTACAACGATTAATTCAAGAACATACATAGCAAGATTAAGCATAAAATAGAATGGACAGCAAGAATGTTACCTTTGAAGAACGTTTCTTCAAGTGATCCTCTCTCCCACAATCACGATCTCAGCAATGCGAACTCGTATGAACACCGACACTACCACTGGATCTTCTCCGTTGTTCTCTAGGTGAGGGAGGAAGGTGGGTTCCCTTTAGGAATAGTGATGTGTTTTGTGAGAGAGATATTTGTTGTCTTGGAACTTTTCCAACAACAACAAAAAGCTAGGAATCACTTAGAATGACCTAGAATGGCTTAACCTAGTTGCATCTCATGCAACCATATATATAGGGGAATGGGGTGGAAATGACCATCCTACCCCTCACTTATTCTCTCTTTAGTATATAGTTTATATATGAATCTAATTCGCATTAAAACTATATATTATAACAATTATATCATATATAATAGATATAACACCTCATGTATGAAATTGAACACTTCAATTTCACTCCTAACTTTATACCCTCAATATTACCATATTGAGCCAACGGAGGGATCTAATGGACCTACAGATCATGAGCTCCAATGATGTGAGATTAACTGATCAAACTCTTTGATCCAGTTAATCAATATTCATTAACTACAAGTCACTCTACTATAGACTTGTAGCTGCACTCTCCTCACTGTAGATATTATTGTGTCCACTGATATAGTCATTACCCATGAGTCGACCCTTCACAGGTTGTTCGTAATCACAGCTGGGTCAAATTACCGGTTTACCCTTGTGATTACCTCTTTGTTCCTTAAGCACCACTGATCCTCTAATGAACAACAAGTCTAAGGACCTACCTCAGACTCATACCCTCATAGAGGGCGGGGCCCCGTTGTTCAAGACCTGGAGTCAGTTCTTAAGGGAACAACCTATCTAATTCCTCAATAGAGGAATGAGTGAATTCCATCTTCACAGTTACGTTCCCAGATACCTACGAGGTTCCTCGTCACCCGAGAAGGTAGGCTTATTGAGTCCTGCCACAGGCCACTCTCACCCATACTAGTCTAAGGACAAACCCCTATAAGCAAGATTTCTTAACTTGCTCAAGATTCAGGTCGAGTCACTAATGACCATCTATAAACTACTAGTCTTATCCTGTTAACAGTGTTACACTGGTTAGACTAATAATTTGCGATCCAGTCTTGTATGAACTATTCATACAGGATGCCCCCACTCGCATGTCGATTACATGAATGAGTTGGATTACCTCATTTGACTAATTACAAAGTGGGTCGCATCCATGGTGTTACCAGAATAAGGTTTCCAACCTTATTCTTATACCATAGACTATTTAGGTTATAATCTTGAAGTCAACCCAAATAGTGTCCACTACATTGATTTCATGATAAATGTTATAACCTTGAAGCTTAGTTTATTGGATTTATAAAAACAAGACTGTAATCTTATCAAAACAAATAACACCTTATTTAATTGATCAAAATTACATAAGTTTAGGGCATAAATCCCAACAATCTCCCACTTGACCTAAAGCTTGTGGAGTACTAAACATTACAGTAATGTAAATACAATAAACTAGGGCATTTAAACCCCTTTGTACAAAATACTCCCACTTGCCCTAGTTGGGGAAGACTTGTAAACCTAGACCTTCTAGGTGACTCTAAAAAACTTTAGCCGTGAGAGCCTTTGTAAAAGGATCAGCAATGTTGTGATCTGAGGCTATCTTTGTGACAATCACGTCTCCTCTATGCACGATCTCCCGGATGAGATGATACTTCCGCTCTATATGCTTTCCCCTCTTGTGACTTCTGGGTTCCTCGAATTTACCACTCGCACCACTCGCTCGCAATACAAATGTGATGGGCAATGTCATATTTGGAACAACTTCCAAATTTAGCATAAATTTCCTTAGCCGCTTCATAAGTCGCTACATATTCTACGCCATGGTGGAATCGATGATGCATCCTTGCTTGACGCTTCGCCATACTACTGACTCCTCCGTTAAGAGTGGCCCGACATTGATGTAGATTTTCGAGAATCTTTATCACCGATGATCGAACTGTGTATCTGTAAGGATCAAATCGTTAGCCCCATACACAAGCATGTAGTTCCTTGTTCTCCAAGATACTTAAGGATTGTTTTAACCATTATCTAGTGTTCAAGTCCTGGATTGGATTGATACCTACTGACCATCCCAACTGTAAAACAGATGTCAGGCCTAGTACACAACATGGCGTACATCAGACTCCCAACAGCTAATGTGTAAGGAATCTGTCTCATATCCTCAACTCCTTGAGGTGTCTTAGGACACTGTTCCTTAGACAAATGGATTCCATGTCTAAAAGGCAACAAGCCCTTTTTGGAATCTTGCATCTTAAACCATGACAACACTTTGTCTATGTATGATGCTTGAGACAAGGCTAGTGTTTTATTCTTGCGGTTTCGGACAATCTGGATCCCAAGAACAAATCACAGATAACACAAATCTTTCATTTGGAATTGCGTAGCTAGCCATTCCTTGATGTCAGTAAGATAACCTACATCATTCTCAATGAGTAGGATATCATCCACATAGAGAATTAGGAAAGCGACAGAACTATTGAGACACAATGTTCATCATTATTCTGGTCAAAACCATAAGATCTGATAGCCTCATCAAATCTTATATTGCAGGACCTAGAGGCTTGTTTCAGTCCATAAATCGACCTTTTAAGCCTGCAAACCTTTTGCTCTTGTCCTTGTTTAATGAACCCTTTGGGTTGGTCCATGTAGATGGTTTTCTCAAGATTTTCATTCAAAAAAGCTGTCTTGACATCCATTTGTCATACCTCATAGTCATAATATGCGACAATGGCAAGAATAATACGGATAGACTTTACCATAGCAACAGGTGAGAAGGTCTCCTCATAGTCAACCCCTTCAACCTGGGTATAACCCTTTGCTACTAGTCTAGCTTTAAAGGTTTGCACCTTCCCATCTACACCACGTTTTCTCTTGTAGATCCACTTACAACCTATAGGTTTTACCCCATCAGGCTTTATCTACAAGATCCAAAACAGAATGAAGTGCATAGACTCCATTTCTTGGTCCATGGCTATGACCCATTTGTCTTTGTCAATGTCAACCATTGCTTGATTATAAGTCAATGGATCCTCGCAGTTGTCATCCGGTATAACAACTTGGGTTTCAAATTAAACCCATGTAATGGTCAGTTGTATCACAACCTCCCACTACGTCGAGGCATACTCAACTCTTGAGATGGACCCCTCTTGACTAGACAAACTAGTATCAACAACTCTTGTTGACGTACTAGTGTTCTTATTAGCAACCTTTGCTATTGTTCCATCTAACTCACTCAATACTATCTTACTTTTTGGTTTGTGGTCCCTTATGTGGTCCTCTTCTAAGAAAGTGGCATTTGTCGACACTAAGACCTTATCTTCCTTAGGATCACAGAATAAACGACCTCTTGTTTTTTTTGTGTATCCTACGAATAGGCACAACTTTGAACGTGAATCCAACTTCTTTGGATTTGTCACAAGCACATGTGCTGGACAGTCCCATATTCTGAAGTGACATAAACTACCTTTACGTCCTTTCTAGAGTTCAAAAGGTGTTTCAGAAACACTTTTGGAGGGCACACTATTCAAAAAGTATACTGCAGTCTCCACTGCATAACCCCAAAAAGAACTAAGGAGATGAGCATAACTCATCATTGAACGAACCATGTCCAACAAGGTTCTATTTCTCTTTTCCGATACACCGTTTTGTTGTGGTGTGTCGGGAGCTGAGAGTTGGGATGTAATTCCATGTTCTATCATATAGTTCTTGAATTTTAAATCCATGTACTCTCCACCTCGATCCGATCGAAGTGTTTTAACTCTTTTACCTAATTGATTTTCAACCTCAGTCTTGAATTCCTTGAACATTTCAAGTGCTTCAGACTTGTGGTGCATTAGGTAAATATGCCCATATCTAGAATAATCATCTATAAAAGAGATGAAATATTCATATCCTCCCCTGGCTTTAACATTCATCGGACCACAAAGGTCTGAATGTATAAGCTCTAGAGGATCTTTGGCTCTATAACCTTTTCCACTAAAAGGTTTTTTAGTCATTTTGCCTTCTAGGCAGGATTCACATACTGGCAAAGAATTTTCTTCTAACTTGTTTAGAAGTCCGTTCTTTACCAATCTCTCAATCCTAATGAGATTAATGTGACCCAATCTTAGATGCCAAAGATGAGCATTTTCTTTAGGAGAAATTTTACGTTTCTTAGTTTGTGCGTTTGCAGTTTTAAATAATTCAGTGTTCAAAACCATTTTGACTGAATTAGGCCTTAAAACATACAATCCATTTTCTAATGAAGTTGAACATATTTCTAAGCCTTTCTTCAAAATAAACACTTTATTCATAGAAAAGGAAACAGAAATACATTGTTCAATAAGGCAAGAAATGGAAATAAGGTTTCTAGTAAACCCTTGTATCACTAATATATTGTCCAACAATACATATTTCTTGCCAAAATAAAGCTTCATTGTGCCTACTACTACAGCTGAGACGACTTCTCCATTTCTATCCCGGAGCGTTATCTCTCCTTGTTGTAGCTGCTGCCAGGAATCAATTCCCTGAAAAGAAGAGCAAACATGATTAGTGATGCCTGAATCATGTATCCAAGTTGTTTTATCATTATCCACTAAACAAGCTTCTAGGCAAAGTTAATCATATTTACCTTCCTTCTTCTTTTCTACAATGTACTTCGGAAAGTTTCGTTTTCAATGCCCGTCTTCATTGCAATGGAAACACTTTCCTTTGTCAGCAACGTCTTTGACTTTCTTGCCCTTCTGGGCGGCAGCTTTGTCAGCCTGTTTTCCTTTACCAACCTTCTTCATGTTCTTCTTCTTACCCCTTAGGTTAGAAGAAGATGAAGCCACAGTTTTTGTCCCTGAGGTCGAAACTATGTGATAACTCCTACTGGCAACATTTGCTTCACCTTTGGATCCCTGAATTTTCATCAAAGACTGAAAGGTCTATAGTTCATTCAGAAGGGAGGTAAGATTAAAAGTAAACTTGTTCATAACAGCATTACTTCTAAACTGCAGGAAACTATCTGGAAGGGTTTCCAGAATGAAGCTGACCTGGCTCGATTCATCGATGGAAGCACCATTCGACTCTGCGATGTTAAAGTGCACCATCATATCCAGGACATGATCTCGAAAAGATGTACCCTCTGGCATCCTCGAGTTGAATATGTACTTTAGGGCATTATGTCGAGCTTGTGTGGACTGTTGTCCAAACATACCCTGCACAGAATCCATGATTTCCTTGGCGGTAATCATGCCCTCATGCTTCTTGCTAATATGTCAGACATACTTGCCAACATGTAGTCCTTGGCCTTATCATTGGCCTTGATCCATCGATCATATGCAGCACGAACATTTCGGGACGCATTCGAGCCTGGCACCTGAGGACACTCCTCAGTTAGCACAAACTTCAGATCATCCACTACCAAAATAGTGTTGAGTTTGTTTTTCCATGTCATCATATTCTCTCCGGTTAACTTTTCCGCACCCAATAAGGAAATTATAGAGCTAGACATTTTTGCTGAAAATTTACAAAAAAACTTGATGAGTTTTCTTGCTATAACTCTAATCCAATCATGTTTTAGCTAATTATCAAATGATTCCTAGGCCATTTATAATTTGCAATGATACTCCAAAGGTTTAGAATGTATGACACCGAAGGGTAATCAAAAACACTCCTCCTCTAGATCAAGACACTCTTGACCAAAACCTAATACTAGAATAACTTTTATTCCTATAGGTTTTAGTTACCATTTTTCGGTCTTGATACATACACAACTTATGTACCCCGTGAGTGTAACCCTTTGTCTTTAGATCCTAGAGTCTCGATCTAATAAAATCCATCGAAGGGAGGACTAGATTGGAAAATAGTCTAAGGAAATCTTTATCCCTTTCGGGTGTCTACTGTGTTAGATCCTCTATGATCAAGCCCTCCTCCGGGGATTGTCCGGTCCAGCCAAACTAGCAGTGACCATAGTGGTCTAACGGTGTAAACCGATAAAAGAGACCGTAGGTTTTGTTTTCACTAAACCTGCTCCCACTCACTATAAGTACCCTCTCCATTCACCTTGATATTGACTCATACAACCACCATCCGAAGGGAGACGCTCCAGTTTGCGCCACGAGGCCAAGTATGAGTCTCACGGTGTGAACTTCCCGAAGATAGCGTAGGTGGAAAAATATGTATCTCATACACTTTTTCCTCCCACTGAATACTTTAAGTCTATAGGAATCTTTCTTAGGCTAAAATCTGGCTAATGGTTTTACCTAACTCTATCAACATAACTCTTATATTGATAATCAATATTACTCTTATACTGATTTTATCCTAAATTTGTTAATATAACTCCTTATATTAAACCTAGGATTTCTAGTTTATTAACCCCTTAATAAACTCGCTGACGCTACTGTAATTTATAAGACTCACTGATTAAATTTCACTCCCAGGTCAGTTCCAAGGTAGGGGTGTTCCATTTCTATCAGCTTAAATACCCTAGCCTAGACAGAACTTTCTTAGACAGAGTTCCTCTTTTAATCATAGCTTATAAATTACCTAATTCTAATCTAATTAGAACAAGATAACCTAAGGTCTATTATTTCCAAGTTCTAAACACTTTAAAACTAATAATTAACCTTAAGTGACATGCATACTATGTTATAGTGCTTGATCATTCATCACATGAATAATAAGACATTCATAGCATATTCATCTCATGAAAAATAATGCATGCCAATGTTGTCCAAAAATTAATATAACAACCTTATATTAATTAATCATGCAAACTATATAATATAACTCCTTATATTATAAATGATGCATGAAAATGCTTAACCTAAGGTGAGATTTCTAAAATACAAGCATACACTATGCATGACAATAATTATACAACAATTGCATAACTATAATAGCAAAAATTAGACTAATTTTTGCACCCTAGAAATAATTTTAATTAATATAATCTAATTATATTAATTAAAATTAAATATATTAAATATAAAATATTTTTATAATTAATATATATAATAAAAAAACCTTTTCTGCACGTTGCTCCTCGCGTGAAATGTATCCGGCGTTGCAACGCCGCCTCCTGTACACGCCTTCTCTTGCAAGCGTAGCGTTGCAACGCCGATGAACAGCGTTGAATGCTGCACATAGACAACAACTTGATTTCTCCAAACTAGCTCGTTTTCGCTCCGATCTTCTTAGCAACCGCCTTGCCTCGATCGACACGGACTTACAAACTCGATTTACAATTAAAATTTGCCCAAAACACCGGGCCCTTACATTGAACGTTTCAATGAAAATTGTAAATCTAAGTGCAAAAATTGAAAACATCTAATTTTGCAAAACCGTTCATACATCTCATGCAAAAACAGTAAATCTCACCTTGTTCTTGAAAAATCCAGAACATAAATCAAGAACGCAATTGGGCTCTAATACCAATTGAAGAGAATCAAAGTCCCCGCAGCGGAAGCGATTGCGAATCGCGCGCTCTTAATTTAGTTACAACGCTTAATTCAAGAACATACATAACAAGATTAAGCATAAAATAGAATGGACAGCAAGAATGTTACCTTTGAAGAACGTTTCTTCAAGTGATCCTCTCTCCCACGGTCACGATCTCAGCAACACGAACTCGTACGAACACCAACACTACCACCGGATCTTCTCCGTTGTTCTCTAGGTGAGGGAGGAAGGTGGGTTCCCTTTAGGAATAGTGAGGTGTTTTGTGAGAGAGATATTTGTTGTCTTGGAACTTTTCCAACAACAACAAAAAGCTAGGAATCACTTGGAATGACCTAGAATGACTTAACCTAGTTGCATCTCATGCAACCATATATATAGGGGAATCGGGTGGAAATGACCATCCTACCCCACCTTTATTCTCTCTTTAGTATATAGTTTATATATGAATCTAATTCACATTAAAACTATATATTATATCAATTATATCATATATAATAGATATAACACCTCATGTATGAAATTGAACACTTCAATTTCACTCTTAACTTTATACCCTCAATATTACCATATTGAGCCAACGGAGGGATCTAATGGACCTACAGATCATGAGCTCCAATGATGTGAGATTAACTGATCAAACTCTTTGATCCAGTTAATCAATATTCATTAACTACAAGTCACTCCACTATAGTCTTGTAGTTGCACTCTCCTCACTGTAGATATTATTGTGTTCACTGATATAGTCATTACCCATGAGTCGACCCTTCACAAAGTTGTTCGTAATCACAAACCGGGTCAAATTATCGTTTTACCCCTGTGATTACCTCTTTGTTCCTTAAGCACCACTGATCCTCTAATAAACAACAAGTCTAAGGTCCTATCTCAGACTCATAACCTCATAGAGGGCGGGGCCCCGTTGTTTAAGACTTGGAGTCAGTTCTTAAGGGAACAACCTATCTAATTCCTCAGTAGAGGAATGAGTGAATTCCATCTTGCACAGTTAAGTTTCCAGCTACCTACGAGGTTCTGTCCCTGAGAAGGTAGGCTTATTGAGTCGGCTATAGGCCACTCTCACCTATACTAGTCTAAGCACAAACCCCTATAAGCAGGAGTTCTTAACTTGCTCAGGATTCAGGTCGAGTCACTAATGACCATCTATAAATTACTAGTCTTATCCTGTTAACGGTGTTACACTGGTTAGACTAATAATTTGCGATCCAGTCTTGTATGAACTCTTCATACAGGATGTCCCCACTCGCATGTCAACTACAGGAATGAGTTGGATTACCTCATTTGTACTAATTACAAAGTGGGTCGCATCCATGGTGTTACCAGAATAAGGTTTCCAACCTTATTCTTATACCATAGACTATTTAGGTTATAATCTTGAAGTCAACCCAAATAGTGTCCACTACATTGATTTCAAGATAAACGTTATAACCTTGGAGCTTAGTTTATTTGATTTATAAAAGCAAGACTGTAATCTTATCAAAACAAATGAGACTTTATTTAATTGATCAAAATTACATAAGTTTAGGGCATAAATCACAACACTTAGGAGATTCATCTACTTATCCTGTTATTATTTCTGCTCATCTGAATAAAGAAGAGAAAGAAAAGTTGTTGAGAATCCTGAGAAGTCATAAGTCTGCTTTAGGGTGGTCAATTAGTGATATTAAAGGTATCAGTCCATCTGTAGTCATGCATAAAATCCTAATGGAAGATACCATTAATCCATCAGTTGAACACCAAAGGTAGCTTAACCCAACAATGAAGGAGGTAGTAAAAGTTGAGGTACTCAAACTGTTAAATGCATGAATCATTTATGTTATATCTGACAGTTCTTGGGTGAGCCATGTGCAGGTTGTTCCAAAAAAAGGGGGGATAACTGTCATAAAAAATGACAAGAATGAGTTCATATCCACCAGGACATTCACTGGATGGCGTGTCTGTATCGGTTATAGGAAGTTGAATAAACCTACACGAAAAGATCAATTTCCTCTTCCTTTTATTGATCAGATGCTTGATAGACTTGCTGGTTATCCTTACTATTGTTTTCTTGATGGCTATTCAGGTTATAATCAGATTGTTATTGCCCATGAGGACCAAGAGAAGACTACTTTCACATGCCCTTACGGAACATACGCTTTCAGGAGAATGCCATTTGGATTGTGCAATGCACCTTCCACTATCCAACGATGCATGATGGTCATATTTAATAATAAATTTAAGAAAAAAAAGTGGTTTTTATGGATGATTTTTCTGTCTTTGGTTGTTCATTTGACATTTGTCTGCATAATCTTGCTCGTGTTTTGCAAAGGTGTCAGGAAACTAACCTTGTTTTGAATTGGGAAAAATGTCATTTATGGTCAAAGAATGTATAGTCCTAGGGCACAAAGTTTCTGAAAAGGGACTAGAGGTGGATAGAGCTAAGATCTCAGCCATTGAACAACTACCACCTCCAGTTAATGTGAAGGGAGTTCACAGTTTCTTAGGACATGCAGGGTTTTACAGATGTTTTATACAAGATTTTTCAAAAATTGTGAAACCCTTTGTAACTTGCTAGAAAAAAAATTCTCCTTTTGTATTTAATAATCATTGTTTAGTTGCTTTTAATCTTCTAAAGAAAAAGCTAACTTTTGCTCCTATTATTGTTATACCAGCTTGGACTCAACTCTTTGAGATCATGTGTGATGCTAGTGACTATGTTGTAGGCCCAGTTCTAGCCCAACGTCGGGACAAGATTTTTAGGGCCATTTATTATGCAAGCAAAACTTTAGATAATGCACAACAAAATTACACTACCACTGAGAAAGAGATGCTTGCAATTATGTTTTCTTTTGATAAATTTAGGTCTTATCTGTTAGGGACTAGAGTCATTGTGCACACTGATCATGCCGCCCTTAGATATCTATTCGATAAGAACGATGTTATACCTCGCCTGATTAGATGGATTTTTCTGTCGCAAGAATTTGACTTTGATATCAGGGATAGGAAAGGATGTGAAAATGTGGTAGCTGACCACCTATCCAGGATAGAGAAAAATGACACTTCACCTACCCTCCCTATCACAGAAGATTTCCCTGATGAAAGACTTTATCAGGTACATGATGATTTACCATGGTTTGTTGATTATGTGAATTATCTTGCCGGAGGAATTATGCCACCAGATCTGACTTCTCAGCAAAGGAAGAAATTCTTACATGATGTGAAGTCCTATCTTTGGGATGATCCACTGCTCTTCAAGGTTTGTGCAGACCAACTTATTAGAAGGTGTGTGCATCGAGAAGAAGTGGGCAAAATCATACGTGGCTGTCATGCCTCCCCTTATGGAGGAAATTCTGGGCCCACTCGAACAGCTGCTAAAGTATTACAATCAGGTTTTTATTGGCCTACTCTTTTTAAAGGTTGTTATACTTTTGTACGGATTTGTGATCGATGTTAGCGCACAGGTAATATTTCACGCTAGCATGAACTTTCTCTTATCCCTATTCTCGAAGTTGAATTATTTGATATCTGGGGAGTTGATTTTATGGGGCCTTTTCCATCTTCACATGGTAATCTATATATCCTGGTTGCAGTAGATTATGTTTCTAAGTGGGTAGAGGCCATTGCCACTAAGAAAAATGATGCTCGTGTTGTGATTAAATTTTTACACAAGAATATTTTCACGAGATTTGGCACCCCTCGAGCTATTATTAGTGATGAGGGCACTCATTTTTGCAATAAAACTATTTGATTCTATATTAGCCAGGTATAGAGTTAGGCATAAGATCTCATTGGCATATCATCCTCAGACAAATGGCCAAGCTGAGATCTCAAATAGGGAGATTAAACTAATTTTGGAGAAAACAGTCAGGACTAACAGGAAAGATTGGGCCCAAAAATTGGATGAGACTCTATGGGCATATCACACTGCCTTCAAAACACCGATAGGTGTGTCACCGTACTGGTTGGTGTTTGGCAAGACGTGCCATTTATCTATAGAGCTGGAGCATAAAGCCTACTGGGCCATCAGGAAAGTTAACTTTGATCTTCAAAAGGCAGGCGAGCAAAGACTACTGCAAATCAATGAGATGGAGGAGTTTAGGAATCAAGCTTATGAGAGCGCCAAGTTATATAAAGAGAGAACAACTCATTGGCATGATCAACAGATCAAAAATAGAATTTTCTCCTGGTCAGCAAGTTCTCCTTTTTAACTCTCATTTACGTTTGTTTCAAGGTAAATTGAAATCGAGGTGGTCGGATCCATTCACTATTAAGGAACTATTCCCTTATGGAGCAATTGAGTTGCAAGGCAAGGATGGAGCATTGTTCAAAGTCAATGGGCAGCGAGCGAAACATTACTGCGATGACGAGGAGCGACATTTGGAGAACGTTGTTCTTACTGATAGAAATGCAACGTGATCCCAGAATAGGTGGTCTAGTTAAAAGACGTTAAAGAAAGCGTTGAACGGGAGGCAACCCGTTGTGTTTTTTTTTAGTTATTTATATTTTATTTTATTTAATTTATTTAATTATTGTTTATTTTATTTATTTTATTTTTTATGTTTTGAGTTCTTAAAAAAAAGGGTCTCGAAACGGCGTCGCAACACTTCAGTCAGCGTTGCAACTCTTACGCTGGTGTTGCAACGCCGCACGCTTTGCCAGCTACGCGACCCGTGAGAACAGCGTTGCAACGTTGTCATGAAATCTGGAACTTAAAAATTCTAGATTTCGCCGATTAGGGCAGTTTTTTCGCCTAATTCTTTCCCTTCTCCTCTCTTTTCTCCCTTCTTTTTTCAATCTCTCTCAATATTCTCCCAATATAATCAAAATTAATCCACACCCACTCACTTTTCTTCCTTTTTTATGCAAGATTGGACATTTTTTGGAGCAAATCTCATACCCATTTGAAGATCCACCGTGGGTAACATTTTTCTAACCTTTGCTTTCAATTTTTCTATGTTTCTATGATTAGGCTTAGGATTGGTGGTTGTTTTCATGAGATTATGGTCTTCTTGATATTCCTAGCCTTAGTTGGTGTTTCATGATGAATTTTTGAGAAGATTAGATTGTGGAGGTTCCGAAGTAATACAATTTCTTTTATTTTGGATGTTGGTGTTTATTGTGACAGTGAGATTATTTGACTCCAATTCTTACTTTCTTTTCACCTTTGAGCATTATTACTCTTGGGAGATCTTGAGTTTGAGATTGTTGTAATCATGGATTTTGGTGATACATGTTATTGCCCTTTGTTGTGCCTTGTGTTCTTGGAGACATGAAATAGCCATGTGTTTATGATTTCTTTTTGGATTATTCTTCTTATATGAGCATGTGAGCTACAATTTTGGTTGTTTGTACTTGAAGTTGTACTAGCATGCTTGGTTTGGTCCTTTGGAGGTCTTCACTTGCTAATTTATGACTATATCCTATTGTTTGCTTGAATGTCATTGAGTTTGTGTTTGTTTTACTCTTGTCCCTTGCATGGTTGTGATGAATTAGTTTACTTTTGTACATGGTTTCCTTGTGTTTTATTGTTCCACTCCTTTTTCACGACTGTTAGTAGGCTAGATTCATTAGACTCATGCTTTTCTCCTTGCTTACATCACCTTTGGGTAGAGAGCTTTAAAGTTTATTTTCATTTCTACCTAAAGAACATACTAAACTCTTCATGGGTCATTTAATGGTTTCCATAGGCTTTCTCATTGTTTCTCCTCCCCTTATGGCACTGACTTTGATGCTTGTCATTTTTTAGTTTTGTTTTTGCACCACACCTTAATTGAGTGTCACACATGGCACCTAAAAGAGCATAAAGAACTGCCAGTTCCAGTTCAAAATATGATGGGCAGAGGTTCGTGGACTCTAACGTTGTGGGTCGTTACCAAAGCTATGTCGTGAACCGCACTCTGGTTCCTGACCGGGGCATTGCCCCTGACAACTCCCATCACCAGGACATCTATCATAACATTGAGGAGAGGCATTGGGAGTTATTGGTGCAGCAGTCTGAGGGAGGCGTGGTTCCCCTTGTGCGGGAATTCTACGCTAACATGCCTATGGAGGCATACCACACCACAATCCGAAGGAAACGCATCCAGTTCGATTCATCTTCTATTAATAGGTATTTTCGTTTGCCTTATTATGAGACTGATGAGTACACTCTATATGTCAGGACACAGTTTGACCCTGCACATATACTTGTTACACTGGCACGGGCTGGGGCTTCGTGGGTTACGAGCAAAGGCGAGGTTTCCAAGCTCAGAATAGCAGACCTTGTCACACCCCCTCCCGAACTACCTGCTAACTTAGCCCGGTAGACGGCGTGAAGCCAACAGACATCGTTCACCTCTCTAACGATACCTGTTGACTCTGTTTTACCTTATAAGCATACTAAACTTGTATAAGAAACAACAGAAACATAACAAAGCGGAATATTGACAAATACGTAACCTACGTAAGGGGTAACCCTACTTATGACTCTCTGGAAAACTGGAAGAGATATGAGCATCACAACCATAAACATACCCAACCATGGATCACACAACCACAACCTAAAATGGACACATAAACATAAGTTCATAGTTCTTCTTCTATACATATAGACTCTCTATACAACTCCACCCACGTACAACATATCAACCTTGAGAAGCTTCCAGCAGACTATGGTAGGTTTTCAGGCACCGGGAGTTCGATCTCTACCTGAAAAGTGGGAAAAAAACACTGAAAGAATGAGCTATGAAGCTCAGTGAGTGACTTGAGTTTAAAAGAAAACTATTAACTCGTAAATCATATCACCTGGCCATCTATGAGCATATACATATGTAATCAAATGTTAAGAGTAACTGTGTAATCATAATAGCTTTTCATGAAAACCAGCAAGTATATCGTTAAAATCTCGTAAGGCATGTAAATGATATAAACTCTTTTTAAAACATGTCACAATCTACGTTTGTTCTACGATGTAGTGGGGCCCGCCCAGCACTCCCATCGTCTTTGTCGTAGTGGGGCCCGCGCAACACTCACGACAGCGCTGTTGTCACGGAGTTCACTCAACGTCGACAACAGGAATGACATGTGTGCACACGGTACCATAAAGCCTCGGGCTCAATATCACAGAAGATCACATGAAAACATTCGAACATGCCTGCTTATCTTTTCTTTCATAAAACTCAAGCTTACTTAGCTTGTTCATTAAACTGGAAAACTTTAAAAACATACTTGCTTAAACATACTTGCTTGGAATCATAACATTTCCATACTCTTTGGAAATTCAATAAACATATGCTCGTATATAAATTTCATCAAGACATTTAGGCTCATCATGAACACTTTAAAACATTTCTAAGAAATCATGAATGCTCATAAACAAATGTTCAAAGAAAACTATAAACATCTAAACCCTTTCATTCAAGCAAAACTTATATTTCTTAAAGCATTTTTTTCAAGCATATAGCTCATTTTCAAAGTTCGTTTGTCACTCACAGTGTTAGAACTAGAGTCTTGACCCGTACACTCGACCTTTTTGCTCTTGGCCTGTCAAACAAACCAAAACCATGTTTTAGAACCTCGAGCTCATGGTTTTTAACCTTAAAACTACAAGAAAACACTCCAACAAAAATTCCAGCATTTAACAGATTTTATACCCTGTATTCAAATACTCATAACTTCTTCATTACTTAACCAAAAAGGATGTACTTTATACCAAACGCTTCCTTTTTGAATCCTCTAAAAATCATATGAAGACATAAAATTGAAATTCCCAACAGATTGGTTCAGAAATACCTCGAAAGCTTCTTTCCCAGGAACTAACTTCTGCTATTCCAGATTCGGTTTTCTGCTGCAACCCGAAACTTGACCTGCTATTTACAACATCTTCCAATTATTTTCTATTCACGTTTTCTTCACGAAAGTTGTAGGAAACTCAATAAGCTTTCCAACCATACCTAATAGAGCTTCGGATTCAAACTCTACAGACCAGTACAAGCAAAACATCAGAGACTTCTCGGATTTGATAGCAAATTCTGTCTTCTGTCTTCCTCTTCACAAATCAGTAGCTTAAGATCCGAATTTGCTCAAGCTTCCTTCACGAATTTTATTCCCATATGAGTTAACTTGCACGAAACAAAATCTCAACTCTTACCTCTTTCTTTGGAGCTCGAGATGAACAAAATAGCAGAACATGGCAGAGTGATTACCTTGCTGTTATACTAATTGCTTGAGTTCTCTCCCTCTCTTCTGCAATTCTAGCTCCAAAACCACCTTCTTCCTCTTCCTTTAACCTTCTCCCACGAACCCTCAGCTCCTCTTTGATGAAAATGAGAAGAAATTCGAAGGTACTTGGTTGTTTAAAAAGAAAAACCAAGGTGGGGGTCCCACCTTCCACTTTCTTTCTTTTTTTCCTTTTCCTTTTCTTTTCTTTTCTTTTCTTTTCTTTTCTTTTCATTCCTAAACAAAACACAATATTATAACCTTTCCTTTCATTTTCTTTCTTCATTATTCTTAGAGCAACCAAACCAAAATGGTTTAAGGTTTTCCTTCCTTGTTTCCCTTTTATCTTTCACTTCATTTCTTTTCTTTTTAAAACAAGGAAAACCAAGTTTTATGCATTCATTTCTTCTTTTCTTTTGTTTTTCTTTGTAAGGAAATTCCAAAGAATGATTCTTGGGTTTACAGACCTCACCGTATCAAGCCGAGTGTGGCACAGTTTTATCTATGTTAGACTCCAACCAGTTACCCATATGAGCAACATGACGAAGGACCGAGCCATCCTCGTATACGCTCCTATCACTGGGAAGACAATTGATGTGGGCAAAGTCATCAGTCGTTACATCCGACATGTTCGGAGAGGTACGACCACTGGGGGGCCAGGACATCCCTCTCTCATCACTGCACTATGTCGTCTTGCCGGAGTCACCTAGACCTCCGAAGAGGAGCTGATTCACCCCAAAGGGGTGATGGACAAGAATTACATCATGGGCCTTCAGGATCATGACCAAGGAGTGATTGTTGGGGTGCTGGTCGACGAGCCCGAGTTTTTTTCTTGACGCAGTTGATGGTGACATGGGTGAGGAGATGCGGCGCGAGTCTCCACATCACGCTACCCCACAGGATTACCAAGATCTGGTTCGCGCCATGGCCAGACTGGAGGAGCGTTTCGACCAGCACGAGACTCAGAGTCGTCGGGAAGAGCACCGGATCATGAGGCACTTGCGCTACAATGAGGCCTTCAACCGCCATCTATACGATTGCCTCAGCCACATTTGGCTCAGATCCAGCATTCCCAGGCCCTGTGCCTCCATACGCTTCCTCTGATGAGGAATGAGACTTTTGTACGAGTCCAGGGCAGTACAATTCTTTTCTCTCCCCCATTGCTTCTCTATTTGATTTTGTTTATCTGTATTTGCACATTGGGGGCAATGTTGTTCTCAAGTTTGGGGTGATTGTATGACTTTTTAATTACTATTACTGCATGATTTTTATCTGACTCCATTCCTTACTCTATCATATTTTGCTGTTTGTATTTCGTTCATTTGATTAATTTCAAGATGATGGAATGGATTGCTCATTTTAAGTCTTTCTTGGCACTTTGACTGTGATAACCACTGATGAGATTAGTTCAGAATTCTGAATAACATTCATCTACTGAGAAAAATTGATTAAATTATAGTTTATGATGATTAAAATTGATTACAGAATTCCTTGAATTTAAATGCACTTAGCCAATTCCGGGGGGTCCTGAATGCTTAGGGGAAGTTTATTTTTTCAAGAAGATCGTTGTCACCTCGATAGGCTTAGGAGCTGATGAAAGAGTAAGTTTGCATAACTGAAATTTATATATTTTTAAAGTTTTTCCACCCTTAAAAAAAAAAAGATAAAAAGAGGGTACTCCAATATCCTAAGTGTTGTGACCAACTATATATCTTTAGAAATAAATCACTAAGGATGTAAGTAGTCTTTGACAATCTGTATGGTATCTGTGCTCGTAGTCAGCTATTTTTACCACAAAATGTTAATATGTTGGAGCGAAGGCATGCATAGATAACTGAAGGATTCCCTACAAAAAAATATATAATAATAATAATAATAATAAAATATTTGTTAGTGACATAAAGTTCGAGTTGGGGGTGAAAGAAAAATATCTATAAAAAAAAAGTAAAACTTTCTGATTATGTAATTGAGCTGAAGATTTGGATCCTAGGGCCAGTGTAGAGGAAAGATGAGCAGAGGACTTAATAAGGTTATTTTAGGCTTATAAGGACTAAACTGAAAAAGGCTAGCACACACTCACTCAAGGAATAATCTGATTCAGCTTTAAAGTCTTAATATTTAGCTTTTAATCAATGTTGTATTTTTGATGAATTTATTCTTCGATTCATAAAATTCCTGAGGTTTGAGTCTTTAGTATGAAGCGTACTCTGATATGATCCTTCTTTTTCTTGTTCTGGCTCAAGGACTAGCAATTGCTTAAGTTTGGGGGTGTTTGATAGCACACAAAATGTGCTATCCTTAGGCTTAAATTATGTTAGTTTTGTGGTAATTTCAGGGCTTTCATATATTTAAATTGTTAAATTTTAGGTTAAAGAGCAATACAAGGACGGATGGAGAAATATGGGTGAAAAAGGAGTCAAAGTATGCTTAAAGGAACTAAGAATGACATTAAATGGAAGGAAGAAGGCCAAACCAAGCCATTAAACCCGAGATGATGGCGTTGCAACCCCCAGCGTGCATCCATTCAGCCTTGAAGATTCATGTCGATGGTGTTGCAACGCTGCCTTGCCGCGTTGCGACGCCCAACACACAACAAAGTTGCCTTGAAGACCTGTGGCGATGGTGTTAGCAGCGTTGCAACACTACTTCGATAAGCCAAAGGCGCGCGAGGGACAACAGTGTTGCAACGCAGCGCTCAGCATTGCAACGCCGCAGATTTTTTCCTTATTTAGAAACGCGCCTAGGGCACGGTGTTGCAACGCCATGCCCAGCGTTGCAACGCCGTATCGATAATATAGCTCTTGATTAGGGGACTCTTGGGAGAGCTTTTGAACCATTGTCTAAATTTCATTGTGAGGGGTTGTAAGAAGACTTTTGAGAGATTTCAAGTGGAATACTTTTGTAGCTCGGGCTTCGTGATAGGTGTCAAGATCGTTGTCGTTCACGCCACGAGAGTTCTTTCTTCATTCTTTTTACTTTGTTTGTTAAACAATGGTTTTGTATTTGAGTTTAGTAGGATTTATAATGGATATGAGTAGCTAAACTTGTTGTCTTAGGGATAGATGTAGCCTTTTAAATCAACTATTTTGTTAAATTGGCTGTTTTTGGTTTATTGTAATGTTTTTATTCATGAAATTGCATCCTTAATGCTTATAAACTCTTGATCATGGTTTATTTGTTCTTAGGTCTAAATTTATTCTTGTGAAAGATATTATAGATCTGATCTCAATTGCATGACTGATAGTTACTTTGACTTCAGAATAATTGAAGTGCTATTAGAAACCCATAAGAATTGAACTTAGTGACATGTTTGATTTTTAGGTTGAACAGAGATGTTTAATTCTAGGTCTTGCATGAGACTCACTTGCCTCAAGAGAGGTTATCTGTTATTTTAGTTTCTTGGTTTATAAAAGCAGTGCAATAACTCATTAGCATGATCTCAATAAAATAGTTAATTAATTGGTGAAATCTAGTCCCTAAGATATTTGTCTCTCCTGATTGTTCTCAATTTTCACTATTTGATTTTGTGTGTTTCACTTCACCTTAAGTTTGATTTTCTAGATAAAATTGAGTGGTGTTATTGATAGGAATTAATTGAATTAAATCACTCAATCCTGTGGACGATACTCGTACTCAAATTCACTATATTAAAACTTAACCCGTACACTTGTGGTATTGCAAAATTTATGCAAAAGGGATAGTATGGTGAATTCGTGCTCATACTCTTCCACACACTGCCTCGGGCCCTGTTTCAACTGAACAAACTTGGCTTCCTTTCTGGCCCAAACGATTGCAGGATAGTACTTGTTGAAGAATTCCTCCTGGAATCGTGCCCAGGTTACTAGCCTCTCACTAACATCCACAGATCTCTCAGCGGCCTGCCACCACAGCATTGCTCGACCCCTTAGCGCATAGGATGCACATTCAGCTCCTTGGTTTTTATGGCAGCACATACGCTGGAATATCGAATCCACCGCAGCAAACCACGCCTTTGTCTCCATGTGGTCTACGCTCAACCCATCAAAGAACGACGAATCATATCTCTTGAAGTCCTTCAGGTACCTTGTCTTTTCTGTCGTTGCCCCATGAGTCTTGCCAGGCACGACCCCCTGGTTTTGCACATGCAGTGCACCTCTTGATTCTGGTTCAACGCAGCTCCTAGGTTCTGGTTCATCAATGCTCCAAAGACTTACGTGAGCATTGCAATCTTGCTCACCAAGGCTGCTTGAATGCCCGGTAAGGTTTTGGGGTCAGCAGTGGGGTGTGGTCGTTCCCTCACTCCTTATGGTTCTCCTTGTTCCGCCCCGTCGACGGTTGGGGCATGTGGGTTAAGCGCCTCCTAGGTCTCAGAGTGCTCATCTATTGGTTGCTCCACAACCAGGTTTTGGCTAAGGGTTCCTCGACCCCGACCCCTTCGACTTCCATGACCACGCCCACCAGTAGCTCTTCTTCCACGACCTCTTCCACGAGGCATGATTTCTGTTTCAAAGTCAGCAAGAGTTATCTTACAGCTAAAAAAATCACCCTGAACCATTTCACCCAAAACATCATATGCCCAAGCAACATGTAAAAACATAACACTTTACCCTGTTTACAAACCTGGCGACGACATGACGACCTTTATGTGATAGGCTATGAAGAGGGGGTACCTACGAAGTAGGTGAGTCTACAAGATCCAAAGTTAAGCGTGCTTAGCTTGGAGCAACCCAATTTTGGGTGACCTCCTGAGAATTTGCCCAAGGAGCATGTGAGTGAGGACAAAGCATGCTGAAATGACTCGTGGTTTGTGGAGAAAGCCTTCACTCTCGCAAGCTGCTCGAGGATGGTATCGGTGGTATGGTGACGTGGCCAAGTCACAGGAGATGCAGGGGAATGTCGGGGCCAACAGGGGCCAAATCTGGATTCGAAGCCTTGATCCAAATCCTTGGCATGGGGTGTTACAAATGGTATCAAAGCGAAACATTTTCCAGTAAGATGTGGTTCGGCGACGAATCAAGACAGAAGTTGGTGGGCATGTGACGCCCGAGGAAGATTGGTACATGAATGAATCGAGCCCACATCTGAATGAGAGGGATCCTGAGGATATGAAAGTATGGTGCCCGAGAAAGAGAGGTACATGCGAGTGACCATGACGATATGAAAATATAGTTGAGAAACGCTTAAAAAAATTGATAGCTACTACCTATACCAACAAGCGGTGGCTCAATCATAGGAATTCCAAAATTAAGTGTGTTTAGCTTAGAGAAAACCTATATTGGGTGGCCTCTTAGGAATTTTTAGAAATACTTTAAACTTGTGTACTAGCTCTTAAATTTCTTCTTTATATTCGTGGTTTTTTTTTTCGGGTTTGAAATTTAAGGTTTTTTCACAACCAATGGTATGTATAAATATTGTTCAACCATCATTGTGATTTAACTTAAAACCAAAAATTTCACCATCCAACGTGATTTCCGGATCAACAGATCTTTTAGCATGAATAATTTATTTGAGCTGATATTTAATTGTTTTGACTTTAAATAAAAACCAAAAGCTTAGACTCTCGTATTGCAGGCAAACATGGAGCAACCAAAGGGGCCGCCATTGGAGATATTAGAAGTCTGCAAAATTACTCCCTCTCCTTCCCTGGCCTCAGAGTTTTCTTTTCCTCTCACCATCTTCGATCTGAAGCCCCCCCACACAGCGCATACTTTTTTACTCCTTAGCCATCATCACCGAGCCTCAGTTCGATTCAATACTCCAAAATCTCAAACATTCTCTCCCTCTCACACTCTCCCATTTTCTCCCCCTTGCTGGAAACCTGGTTTGGCCTATTCACTCTTCCGAACCCTTTATTCTTTATTAACCTGGTGATTCTGTTTTGCATACTATTGCCAAAACTTATGATGATCTCAATCATCTCTCTCCAAATCATGTCCCAAAGCCAAATGAACCACATTAATGATTATTTACTAATATCTTTTACTTTGTGTGTTAAAGTCTCTCATCATTGCTAATTGAAAATTTTAAAACAATAATTAGGATAGTGAAATGATGTCAAAACCTAATAATCAACTTTGTAATTTAATCGCCAAAGAGCTCAATTGCCATGGTTCATGGTTCGAATCATCCCAATCCTAATTTTACCTAATCTAAGCCCTTCTTCAACAAAAAGGAAAAAATAAAAATGGTGTGATGCACGTTTTGCCTATAAGTCATGGTGCGTAGAAAATTGGTGAAAATCTGTTTTAAAATAATACCAATTTCTTATTTTTCTTTAATAATTATTATTTATCGTAAAAAAAAAGAAAAAGGAAAGCAGTTAACCATAAGTTATCCCTCTACCATTATTCAATATGACGTATTTTCTATTTGTGTGGGTAATAAAGTGACGATTTCAATTTATCTAATCTTATCCTTTGTTATGTACTCAAAAAAAAAAAAATCTTATCCTATGTTGTGTACTCAAAAAAAAAAAAATCTTATCCTATCTTACATTATCTTACTATATTAAAAAGTGGCTAAGAAGAATAATTATTTTTAGATTATTTTATCCAATTGATAATTCCATAATTTAAAATATGATACTTCAAGTAGAGAACTAGAATCCCCTCAACCCCAATTTGTTGATGTAATAAAAAAAAAAAAAAGTAAAGAACATAAAATTATTAATACGCCTCTCATTAATAATGATTGTGTTTTATATTTAAATAGTTTAAAATTTCTTTTGGTTCCAATTTTGCTCTGTTTTCTTTTTCATAATAAATATTAAATTCAATGAACTACAATGCTCCATTTGTTGAATTGCAAAATACTCCGGCCATCAAAACTCCCTCATGTGCAACCATCAAAACTTCTCAAATCTTTTTTAAAAATAAAACTTCTCAAATTTTGCTATCAATTCAACATTTATTCTATTAGAGTTAGTTTATGTCTTCTTAAAAATGAAATTCATTCCAATTAAATCTTTTTTAGTTTCCAATTCTAAAACTAGAATTATAATCAATATGGTTCAATTTCCAATTCAATTTTAAAGAAACGAAAAGGTGTATATTTAAAAGAGTTAGAAATATGAAAATACAAAATAGTTATATGAAAAGCCAATCTATAACATTATATAATGTAGGATTGTATTGTCAAAGCAATGGTGTGAGACATTGACATTCTTATAATGATAACTTGAACCAAGCCATGAAGTTTCAAGATTTTAAGATTTAAGAATGATTGAAAGATACAGGTTGCCACAATTTTGGTCACAACGAAGGGTTGATCGAGTGAAGAAAGTTGTTGCACCATACAAAGCGATAAAGAAGTTTTACTCGATTTTCTAAATGTTTCATGTGTTGAATATATGGGTTTTTTTTGGTGTGGGCACACAGTTTTAGTTTGAAACACAAGTTTTTGTTTGTTTCTCTATCTTCTTACTACTCTCTACTCGATTCAATTCTCATTATGAATTGTTAAATGGAATTAAAATAAAATAAAAGAAAAAAAGAAATTATTTGAAGGGAGACTAACCTAATGTGGAATAAGAGATCACTTACTCAAATTTCTTAGACCGGATAATTTTGAGATGTTTCACTTAAGTTGACATGTTTTCCGCTTCTTTGATGTTTGTGATATTTTATAACTTTTAAATTATTTTATTTCTCTTTTTATAAAAAATTATGTTTTTAACACAATGGGGAGGAGAGAACAGTTTCTCAAATTCCTTAGACTAGATGGTTTTAAGATATTTGACTTAAGTTAACCTGTTTTAAGTTTCTTTGATGTTTGTAATATTTTATGACTTTTTAAATTCCTTTTCAATTATTTTATGTAACGAGCGGTTAAAAAAATAAAAAAAGGAAAACAGAAATCGGGGAGGGCTTCGCCCTCCCCCCCTTCTCGCGTGCTTGCAGGCGAAACGGCCGGCGGCCACGCCCGTCTTCTTCTCTCCCTCCCTCTCGTTTTTCTCTTCACTCCCCCGACCCCCTCTCATTCTCTCTCCCTCTCTGTCTCTCTCACTCTCTGTCTCTCTCACTCTCCGTCTCTCTCACTCTCTCTCTCACGGTTCTCTCTCTCTCATCTTAGATCGTGCCTGCTCGATTCCGCGTGGTCGCCGTCAGCCTCGCCGCCGCCAGCACGTCTCCGTCATGAAGCCAGCCGTCGGTGGGAAGATCCGCGAGACCCAAACTTTTTCGGACTGGTTCAGGCAGTTTTAGGTCGGTTTTCAACGAACGGAGTCCACTTCCGTGTAGATCGGGCCACGAGGAGTCCAGATCTGGTACCGACGCCACCGCCGCCGCCGGTTCACGCACCGTCGCCTGTTGAGCCGCCAGTGATTCCCTTTCGTGCGGTCGCCTCGGTTCGTTCATTAACTAGCCCTAGTATAGGCCCTAGTCTTTATGTAACCCTTAGCAGGCTGAGACTCGAGGTTGGTGAGATGACGTTGATGTTATGGGATGTGATGGTCTGCCCTCCATCCAGTTGTGCGACTCGGGGTGTGATCCTTTGAGTTAGAGGGGTTGGATAGAGTCCTTCGCCCTAGTATAGGCCCAGGAATGAGCCCGAGGTCGATTGTGTGCGGTATTGCCGCCTTTGATGCTATGTGGGATGTGGTGGTTCACCGCCATCCAGTTGTGCGACTCGGGGTGTGACCCTTAGAGTCAGAGGAGTTGGATAGAGTCCTTCGCCCTAGTGTAGGCCAGAGAATGAGTCTCGTGGCCAGATGCTGCCAACCTAGTCCAGAAGCTAAGGGTAGGACATAACTAAGAAACCTGAGTAACGAATAGGGCCAGGATGCTTGTTGAGGTTATTTGGCGGGCTAGGTGTCGTGTTTAGCTAAGTCTAAGGTTGTTCCTTTTGTTCTTTATTTCTTGGACGAAGTGGGATGCTTACTGAGTATTTTTATACTCATCCTTTGTTTGTTTCTTCTTTTTTTGCAGGTAAGGCAAACTAGTGAGATGACCACCGATGGCGAGACCCCTGCGAGGCTATGGAAGACTTGTAGGACTTAGGAGTTTTAGTTTAGGAGTTGTTGCTTTCATCCCTTTTCTTCTGTTGCGTTCTGCTTCTTTCGTTCATGTTTTTAACTTTAGTTTATCTCGTTCTTTATTCGTTTGAATCAAAGCATGTTTTGGTGTGTTTCTTTCTTATTTCAAAACATGCTTTTGTTGTCTTGTGGATTTCTGTTAACTCCGAGGGGTTGGAGCCCAACCTATTGTTTTCTGTGTAGTTTGGAGGAGGTTGGGTACCCTTGTGAGTCCTTTTGAAGTGCCTTTGTATAGTTTCAGGTTCATTTTAAATTTTATGATTTGTCCAGGTTGCGTCGTTATGCTGTTGAATTTTCGGCGCGAGCGGTGTAACTTGGAAGTAATACCCCGAGTAGGAAATGTGTAATTTACGGGGTGTTATAGTTTGTATCAGAGTGTAAGTTTTAGGTCTTGTATACCGCCTACATCGTAGATGTTTAGTCCTTCATAGCCTCTCGCAAGGAGCTCGTCGGGTCATCAACAGGTTTGCTTTTACTTAGTAAGTGGTAGGAGGTTCGTTGTTGAGGTTGATGTGTTTTCTTCTGTGCTGTACTTCTTGAATTGTCGTTGATGTGCTCTGTTTCTTTTTGTTTTAGATTATGGCACGTGGTAGAGGTCGTGCAAGAGCAGCTGCTTGTGGTCGAGGTCGGGGTGGTGGTCGTAGGGGTCGAGGTCGAAGGGCCCGAGACCAGGAACCAACCGTCGTGCACCAGAGGTTGAGCACTCCGAGCATCGGGAGGGGCTCAACCAGGATGTCCCAGTGGTCAAGGAATCAGCTGGGAAAAACGTAGGAGCCAAAGAGAGGGCAAATGTCCAAGCACCAAACGTTCAAGGACCGTCGCCAGTTGCTGAACTCATGGCAGGCATGCAGCAACTGATCCAGGCGAACATAGCGAGTCAAGCTAACCATGAAGGGAATGAGAATCCCGCGTAGAGGAAGACGATTGAATCGTCGAGGTATCAATATGCAACACGATTTTATTAAAATTGATCTAACAATAGATCTAGGCTAAACATGCTTAAAAGAAGAAGAAAATTACAACAAGATGAGTTCTTACTTACTTGTTGTAGACTTTCTTCAAAAATTCTTCTTCAAATCACGAACTCTTCGTGCTCCTCGAACTCAACGAACACTCCCACAAAAGGAACTCGAACACAACCAAATGGCCTTCTCGGTTGTTCTCTTTTGGAGAAAGGACGATGGTGGGATCTTGTAAGAGTTTTGGAGAGGGACGAGAAATGAGAGAGTAGAGAGAGAATTCTCTTCTTCTCTTTTGTGAAAAATCTAAAAAATGAAAGAAGTGATCACCAAACCCTTCTTGCAAAGGGTTTAAATAGTGGAATGAGGGAGTCAATATCTCCTCATTATTGCCACTTTACCACAACCATAGGTTATGCAAATCTCATTTGCATAACCACATAATATATGATATCTCATATCTCATATTGCAAATCTCATTTGCAATAATTGTGGATTAATTAAATTGAATCACATCCAATTTAATTTCCCACATTTAATTTCTCCAATTAGCCCTAATTCAACAATTAGGCTAACCTATAGTTTATTATGAATCTCATTCACATTAAACTATATATTATATCATTCATATCTCATATAAATGACATAAAAGCCCTTAAAGTGAAATTGAACACTTCAACTTCATTCCAAAACATTAACCCTTCTTTTAACCCCGTGGAGCCAACCGAGGGACCTAATGGACCTCAAAGGACGGCGGGCTCCAATGATCCTAGATTAACTCGCCAAACTCTTTGACACTGTTAACAAACATTCATTAGCTACGGTAACACTCCACTATAGCCCGTGGTCGCACTCCCGTCGCACGAGAATATTACGTGTCCACTAATATAACCAATACCCATGAGTCGACCCTTCACGGGTTGTTCGTGAGACACGACCGGGTCAAATTACCGCTTTACCCTCGTGTCTACCTCTTGTTCCTTAAGTCCCCACCGCTCATCTAATGAACAACATATTGTGATGGTCCAACCATACACAACACCCTTCTCGGGCCGTGAGAACGCATTGCGCCCGTTGTCCAAGCCCTCGGAGACAACACTTAAGGAACAACCCCTCTAGTTTCCCTAAAGGCGGGAACGAGTGAATTCCATCTCGCGTAGTTAAGTTCCCGACTCCTACTTGGTCCCGCCCCGAGAAGATAGGCATATTGGGCGAGTAAATCGTGACCACCCTCACCGTTTAGTCAAAGAATGCACCTCTCATGAGCGGAGGCCGCCTCCTACTTGTTCATAACAGCATTGCTACGAAACTGAAGGAAACTCTTCGGAAGAGTCTCCAAAATAAAACGGACCTGGCTCGACTCGTCGATTAAAGCCCCGTTCATCTCGGCCAGATGGAAGTGGGTCATCATGTCTAGAAAATGTTCACGGACAGACGACCCCTCTTTCATCCGGGCGTTGAAAACGTATTTGAGCGAGTCATGTCGGACCTGAAAGGACTGTTGTCCAAACATTTCCTGCAAGGACTCCATGATCTCCTTAGCGGAAACCATCAGCTCATGCTTCTTTGCCAAGACATCATACATGCTGGCAATTATGTAGACCTTGGTCTTTTCATTGGCCCTGATCCAGCGATCGTATGTGTCGCGATCACTTCGCGACACAGTCGAGCCCGGCATCTGAGGACACTCCTCCGATAGAACGAACATTATGTCGTCTTGTACCAAAATTGTATTAATGTTGTTTTTCCAACTCGTAATTCTCTCGATAGAATTATCCAAGTGAGTAAAGCTATTATTGCGCTAGACATTTTTAGCTGAAAAATAAGAAAAAACCTTTGTATTAGTCTCGCAAAAAACTTTTGAAATCCAATCAAATTTTAGCAAAATTGTTTCATGATCCCTAGGTCATTCAAAATTTTGCAATGATACCCTAAAGGTTTAGAATGACCGCCACACCAAGTGTGAATGAACACTCCTCCTCTAGGACGAGACTTTCTCGATCGGACCTAATCCAAGAATAACTCTTATTCCATTAGGCGTCCAATTACCATTGTTCGGTCGAATTCATTAACACTTAACGAATTCTGTGAGTGTCACCCTCAATCTTTAAGTTTCAAGCATCCGTCCAAACAATAGCCACCGAAGGGTGAACCAGAAGGAAAACCAACCAGAAATCAGATCCCTTTCGAGAATTCACGGTGTTCCGACTCCCATGATCAAGCCCTCCAAAGGGATTGTCTGGTCCAGGCCAGACTAGCAGGCAGATCATAGGCGTCTCACGGTGTGAATCGAAAGAAGAGACCGTGGGTCTCGTTTTCACAAGTCCCGCTCCCACTCACTATAAGTACTCTCTCCATCCACAATGATATTGATCTATACAAATGTCATCCGAAGGGGGACGATGCCATTTGCGCCACGAGGTCGAGTATAGATCTCACGGTGCGGACTTAAAGGAGATTTGTGGTTGGAAATTCAAATGTATCACATACACTTTATTTCCTCCCACTCAGCCCTTTAATTTTTAATAGGGATTGACCTAGATAAACCAACTAAAATTTACCTAAGTCTACCAATATAACTCTTATATGGTATTAACCTAAGTTTATAATCACATTATTAACTTAGGTTTATGTGAGTAAATTAATTAACACTTAATTAACGACACTCACGAGAATATAACCTAAGAATCTACGGACCGAATTCACTCCCAGGTCGGTTTTCCAGTAGGGTGTTCATGGCGTCAACTTAAATACCCCAAATTTTTTAGACAAAACTTTCCTTAGATAGAGTTACTTATCGCCTCCATTCAAAGGTCATATTTGATTTCCTAAAATTTCTAATCTTATTAGAAAATTAGAAAACCTAAGTCTAATTATTCAAGTTCTAAACACTTTAAAACTAATAATTAACTTAGGTTGCATGCATTTCTATGTTATAGTGCTTGATCATCCATCACATGAATAATACTATATACTATAACATAATATAATTCATCACATGAATTAAATGCATCAAAGATGCTTTTAATTTAAAAATATAACACTTATATTAAATAAATTAAATCATGCAAACATTATATTATAACTCTTATAATATAATCCTATCATGCATACTATATATTATAACTCTTATAATATAAAAAAGATGCATGAAATGTTTAACCTAAGGTGAGATTTTAAATCTATATGACATACATTATGCACATAGAAATTAATTAAAATATACATCACATGCATAAAATAATTAAATAGCAATAATGGACCGGTTTTTGGCACCTAGGGGCAATTATTTCATTAAATAATATTAATATAACAATTATATTCATATTATTTAATAAAATAATTAAATATAAAAATAAAATACATTTTATAAATTAGAAAATAATTAAAACCGGAAAAAACTGCTCCACTTTGTGAAAGATGCCCACGTTCCTCGCGAAAAAGAAGCTGCAACCGCTCCTCAACGCGTGCAGCGTTGCAACGCCGTGGGCAGTGTTGCAACGTTGTCACTTGTAGCGTCGACCCGCGTTCTCAATGCCAGCGGCGTTGCAACGCTACACCCACGTTGCAACGCTGATCTGCTGCAGGGCCTCCGTCCGCAAGGACAACGTTGAGACGCCGTTGGGCAGCGTCTCAATGCCATCGACAGAACAGCAAACACCTTTGTTGTTCTTCATCGAATTTTCGCCTGTTTCTGCTCCGATTTCTTCACAGCAACTCTTGCCACGAACGACCCGGACTTACAGACTCGATTTACAACAAAATGCCCAAAAATAATAGGCCCTTACATTGATCTCATTAACATAATTGTAAATCTAAACTAGTGCCAAAAACCGTAAACATCCATTATGCAAACCAAGAACTCATCTCATGAATTATGGAAATATACCCACCAAATTTTAATAAAACAGTGCATAATCGAAGAACCATCGAGATGGCTCTAATACCAATTGAAGGGAATGAGAATCCCGCGCAGCGGAAGACGATTGAATCGTCAAGGTATCAATATGCAACACGATTTTATTAAAATTGATCTAACAATAGATCTAGGCTAAACATGCTTAAAAGAAGAAGAAAATTACAGCAAGATGAGTTCTTACTTACTTGTTGTAGACTTTCTTCAAAATTTCTTCTTCAAATCACGAACTCTTCGTGCTCCTCGAACTCAACGAACACTCCCACAAAAGGAACTCCAACACAACCAAATGGCCTTCTCGGTTGTTCTCTTTTGAAGAAAGGAAGATGGTGGGATCTTGTAAGAGTTTTGGAGAGGGAGGAGAAATGAGAGAGTAGAGAGAGAATTCTCTTCTTCTCTTTTGTGAAAATCTAAAAAATGAAAGAAGTGATCACCAAACCCTTCATGCAAAGGGTTTAAATAGTGGAATGAGAGAGTTAATATCTCCTCATTATTACCACTTTACCACAACCATAGGTTATGAAAATCTCATTTGCATAACCACATAATATAAGATATCTCATATCTCATATTGCAAATCTCATTTGCAATAATTGTGGATTAATTAAATTGAATCACATCCAATTTAATTTCTCTCATTTAATTTCTACAATTAGCCCTAATTCAACAATTAGGCTAACCAACAGTTTATTATGAATCTCATTCACATTAAACTATATATTATATCATTCATATCTCATATAAATGACATAAAAGCCCTTAAAGTGAAATTGAACACTTCAACTTCATACCAAAACGTTAACCCTTCTTTTTAACCTGTGGAGGAGCCAACCGAGGACCTAATGGACCTACAATGGATCGCTCCAATGATTCGAGATTAACCTGCCAAACTCTTTGACCCGGTTAACAAACATTCATTAGCTACGGTAACACTCCACTATAGCCCGTAGCTGCACTCCCGTCAGTGCAGAATATTACGTGTCCACCGATATAACCAATACCCATGAGTCGACCCTTTACAGTTTGTTCGTGAGACACTACCGGGGTCAAATTATCGTTTACCCCGTGTGTCTACCTCTTGTTCCTTAAGTCCCCACTACTCATCTAATGAACAACATATTGTGATGGTCCAACCATACACAACACCCTTCTTGGGGCAGTGAGAAGGTGGGCGCCCGTTGTCCAAGCCCTTGAGACAGCACTTAAGGGAACAACCCGTCTAGTTTCCCTAAAGGCGGGAACGAGTGAATTCCATCTCGCGTAGTTAAGTTCCCAGCTCCCTACTTGGTCCTCATCCCCGAGAAGATAGGCATATTGGGCGAGTAATCGTGACCACCCTCACCCGTACTAGTCAAAGAATGCACCTCGCATGAGACGAGTCCGTAACACGCTCAGGATTCAGGTCGAGTCACTAATGGTCATCTACGAAGTTATTAGTCCTTACTATCAACGGTGTTACATCAGTAGGTCTAATAAATCACGGTCCGGTCTTGTATAATCTCATTGCACAAGATGCCCCCACTCGCATGTCAACTACATGAACGAGTTAGATCACCTCGTTTGTATCTAATACAAAGCGGGCGCATCCACGAGTATCCGAGGATTAGGTCTCAACCCTATCCATATATCATGAGACCGTTCGGGTCATTAACTCGAACGCGATCCTCCCTGTGTGTCCATTACACACCGTTCAAGTTCTAGTTCTCTCATAAATTCAATGACCCTCGAGCTTAGTTTATTGGAAAAGTTTATAAATATTGCGAGACACAAAGTGATGAAATGAATAACTCTTATTAATTTCAAACAATATATTACAAACACGAGATTAGGACAAAAATCCCAATAAACCAGACAACTATGTTCACTCAGGCCATGGAGGCCCTAGCAGCCCGAAATCAGGAGCCAGCGCATGCGCAGAATCCAAGGGTTGCATCGACTTTTACATTTGGGGCAGCGACCGAAGAGGCGGGATATATGAAGGATTTCAAGAAGTATGACCCGCCTTTCTTCGATGGGCCGGTAGACCATGAAGCTGCCGAAGCATGGTTTGCAGCAGTGGACGATATTCTGAGTCCAATGGGTTGCCCCGAGCACTTGAAAGTTCAGTGCGCAGTCTATGCATTAAGGAGAAGTGCTCTCCTATGGTGGCGAGCTACTGTACGAACCATAGATGTCAGTGCAGAACCGATAACCTGGACGCAGTTCCAAGAGGTGTTCTACAAGAAATATTATACGACTGTGCTAAGATTCAAGAAGAAAGTTGAGTTCGTACAGCTAAAGTAAGGGCCAAACCAGACGGTCGAGGAGTACGAGCATGAGTTTACTGCTCTATCTCGGTTCGCCCCTGAGATGGTGGATACAGGTTTGCGAGGAGGTGTACGTGGGTCGACAGTTGCTCACGATCCCAAGACTTATGCCGCAGCAGTTCGAGTGGCATCCCTGATTGATACAGATCTGAGGCTGCATGGGTTCGTTGTCAGCAAGAGTTCAGGGGAAGGTCAGAGTTCTGGAACCAGCTAGAAGAGAAAGTTTGAGCAGGCCTTTGCTGGGCCAAATAGATCTGGAACTCAGGGACATCAGCCCCAACAGGAACCAAACAGGGGTTCATGCCTCAGATGTGGAGTCCAACACAGCGGAACCTGTCATGCAACTAACAAGATCTGCAATAATTGTGGAAAGCTGGGACACTTGTCGACTGTGTGCAGGCAGGGAGTCAGAGATCAGAGGATCTGTTATAACTGTGGGAAGCCTGGGCACTTGGCCAAAGTCTGCACAACAAAGAAAGACGAGTCTAGAAACCGTCAGAGTGGTGGAGTCTATGCGAGTGCGAACAGGAACGCAGGAGATTCCGGTGTTGTGGTGTCAGGTACACTACCCGTTCTTGGCCACTTGGCTCTTGTTCTGTTTGATTTTGGTTCCTCGCATTCTTTTATTTCTGTTGTTTTTGTGAGACAAGCCCGGTTAGAGGTAGAGCCTTTAGATGTTGACCTGACAGTAGCTACCTTGGTGGGTAGAGAGTTAGTGGCTCTAGAAAAAGTTAAGTCTGGTAAGGTAGTGGTAACAAGTCGCGTGCTAGATGTGACGTTGGTTGTGCTGGATATGAGCGACTTCGATGTAATCCTGGGCATGGATTGGTTGTCTACGAACCACGCCAACATCGACTGTCATTGTCGAGAAGTGGTGTTCCGACCTCCGACAGAGTCCAGTTTCAAGTTCAAGGGAATCGAGACTGGAGAAATTCCGAAGATGATTTTAGCTCTCAAGGCAAAGAAGTTGCTAAGTGAAGGGGCTTGGGCCCTCTTGGCTAGTGTCGCTGACACAAGGAACAAGGGATCGGAGTTGAGCTCGGTTCCTGTTGTTCGAGAATTTGTAGATGTGTTTCCTGAAGAGTTGCCTGGTCTACCCCCGGTCCGTGAGGTAGACTTCAGTATTAAGCTGGAGCCCGAGACGACTCCGTTGTCTAAAGCTCCTCACCAATGACACCAAAGGTGAATTGAAGGAGCTTAAGACTCAGTTGCAGGAACTTCTAGATAAGGGGTTCATCCGTCCAAGTGTTTCACCTTGGGGTGTGCCCGTGTTGTTTGTGAAGAAGAAGGATGGGTTGATGCGGTTATGCATTGACTATCGAGAGCTGAACAAGGTAACAGTGAAGAACAAATACCCTTTACCTAGGATCGATGATTTGTTTGACCAACTGCAAGGAGCGGCAGTGTTTTCTAAGATCGACTTGCGGTCAGGGTACCATCAGCTTAGAATCAAGGATAAGGACATTCCAAAGACTTCCTTCAGGTCCAGGTACGGACACTATGAGTTCACAATGATGTCCTTTGGCTTAACGAGTGCCCCAGCATCATTTATGGAGTTAATGAACAGGGTATCTAAGGAGTTCTTAGACACTTTTGTGATCGTCTTCATCGACGATATTTTGGTGTATTTCAAGTCAGAAGAGGAGCATGAAGTTCATTTGAAGGAAGTGTTGACAGCTTTAAGGACCAACAAGTTGTATGCAAAGTTCTCCAAGTGTGAGTTCTGGTAGCAGCGAGTAGCCTTCCTAGTACACGTGGTGTCTAAAGAAGGTGTAACAGTGGACCCCACCAAGATTGAGGCAGTGAAAGATTGGCCTCGCCCTAAGACCGTCTCTGAAGTGCGAAGCTTTTTGGGTTTGGCAGGCTATTACTGGAGGTTTGTCAAAGATTTCTCCAAGATAGCCACACCCTTGACTCAGTTAACCCAGAAGGAAAATCCTTTCGTGTGGTGTGAAGCGTGTGAAACGAGTTTTCAGGACCTCAAGCACAGACTAGTCTCTGCACCTGTGCTTGTAGTACCTGATGGCTCAGGAAGTTTTGTGGTCTATAATGATGCCTCCAAGAAAGGTTTGGATTGTGTGTTGATGCAGAATGGGAAGGTGATCGCCTATGCTTCTCGTCAGTTGAAGGATTATGAACGGAATTACCCAACCCATGATTTGGAGTTGGCTGTCGTGGTCTTCGCTCTGAAGATATGGCGACACTACTTGTATGTGAAAAAGATTCAGATGTACACGGACCACAAGAGCCTCAAGTATCTTTTTACCCCGAAGGAGTTGAATATGAGGCAACGCAAATGGCTGGAGTTAGTAAAGGACTATGAGGTTGAGATATTGTATCATCCAGGCAAAGTGAATGTTGTCGTTGATGCCCTTAGTAGAAAGGTGGCTCACACCTCAGCCCTGGTCACGAGGCAAGTCCCTTTGCATTCAGAAATGGAACGTGCAGAGATAGCAGTTGTGGTGAGTCATGTCACAGCACAGCTGAACAAGTTGTCGGTACGGCCGACCTTGAGACAACGAGTTATTGAGGCTCAACAGGAAGACTTAAGACTGCAGGACTGTTGGCGTCAGGCAAGGAGTGGCGAGGAAAGTGAGTTCTCTGTGACAGCAGACGGTGGACTACTGTTCAAGGGATGTTGTGTGTTCCTGTTGAGAGTCTCAAGGAGGAGATTTTGGTTGATGCTCATAACTCTCCTTTTTCAGTGCATCCAGGAAGCACTAAGATGTACCAGGACTTGAAATCATTCTACTGGTGGCGTGGAATGAAAAGAGAGGTGGCAGAGTTTGTCAGCAGGTGTTTAGTGTGCCAACAAGTTAAAGCACCGAGGCGGCTAAGCAGTGAGGTTGTTGCAACCGCTGGAAGTACCCCAGTGGAAGTGGGAGGAGATCTCCATGGACTTTATTTCGGGATTGCCCTAGATAGTGAAGGGATTCACAGTGATCTGGGTGATTGTGGATAGACTAACCAAGTCCGCTCACTTCCTGCCGGGTAAGCCAACCTATACAGTTGAGAAGTGGGCACACCTGTTTATGGAAGAGATAGTGAGGCTGCACGAAGTCCTAGTGAAGATCATGTCTGACAGAGACCCACGGTTCACCTCGAACTTTTGGGTGAGTTTTCAAAGAGCCCTAGGGGCTCAGAGTAACTTTAGTACAGCGTTTCACCAACAGACGGAATGGGTGAACCAGATTCTGGAGGTTATGCTTCGAGCATGTACGTTAGACTTCACAAGTAGTTGGGACTCACACCTTCACCTGATGGAGTTTGCTTATAACAATAGTTATCAGACAACTATTGGTATGGCCCCGTTCGAAGCCCTTTATAGGAGAAGGTGCAAGACCCCAGTGTGTTGGGGAGAGGTTGGTGAATGGAAATTGTTGGGACCCGAGTTGGTCCAAGTGACAAATGAGGCCATACAGAAGATTAAGGCAACATGGATGTTAACGACACGAGTAGTAGCGTAAGAGTTATCTTTGATGTCGCGCGCCGAGAGTTGGAGTTTGCCGTTGGAGACCTTGTGTTCTTGAAAGTTGCACCTATAAGGGGTGTCCTGAGGTTTGGTAAGAAAGGGAAGTTGAGCCCTAGGTTCGTTGGACCTTTCGAGATCCTGGAGAGCATTGAGTCAGTGGCTTATCGGTTGGCCCTACCGTCATCCCTTACGTCGGTCCATAACATGTTCCATGTGTCTATGCTGTGAGGGTATGTGCCAGATGCCTTGCACGTTGTCGACTTTGAGCTGTTGAAGTTAGAAAAGGATCTGAGTTATGAGGAAAAGCCTGTGCAAAATCTTGCTAGTGATAGTAAAGTCCTGAGGAACAGGGAAATCAGTTTTGTGAAGGTCCTTTGGCAGAACCACCATCTCAAGGAAGCCACCTGGGAACGCGAGGAGGAGGTGCGAGCAAGCTATCCAGAGTTGTTCGAGAGCTAGCTACTTTCGAGGACGAAAGTTCCACCCCTTCTCGCGCGCTTGCAGGCGAAACGGTCGGCGGCTACGCCCGTCTTCTTCTCTTCCTCCCTCTCGTTTTTCTCTTCTCTCCCCCGACCCCCTCTCATTCTCTCTCCCTCTCCGTCTCTCTCACTCTCCGTCTCTCTCACTCTCTGTCTCTCTCACTCTCCGTCTCTCTCACTCTTTCTCTCTCATGGTTCTCTCTCTCTCATCTCATCGTACAGCCTGCTCGATTCAAAGATGGTCGCCGTCACCTCTCGCCGCCAAAGACGTCTCCGTCGTGAAGCCAGCCGCCGGTGGGAAGATCCGCGAGACCCAAACTTTTTCGGACTAGTTCAGGCAATTTTAGGTCGGTTTTCGACGAACGGAGTCCAGTTCCGTGTAGATCGACCCACGAGGAGTCCAGATCTGGTACCTACGCCGCCGCCGCCGCCTGTAGAGCCGCCGGTCATTCCCTTCCGTGCGGTCGCCTCAGTTCTTTCCTTAACTCATTTGACACTCCGTTGGGTGAGTTTTACTACTCTTATTTTAGATTTGTTGTGTTAGGATTCATTATGTTTCAGTTTATTAATTTTCCTTGTTTTCGTTAGGAGCCTGAAAGTAGAAGCACGTTTGGAACGCCGCGTTACCCAAGTTCCTCGTTGTGTTGGATTTCCTGTAAGTAGTTGTTTGGATTAAACTACCCCTAAGTGTAGGGCTTAGGGGCGCTTTGCATGCAATATCTGTTTGGAAGTAAATATAATGTTCTGGTAGTAGCATGTTAGGATATGACGTTCGCAATTGTGCTTGAATCATGTTCATTGTCGTTGTTGTTGACATTTGTCTGTGCTGAGACTCAAACTCGTTAGTTCTTTTTGGTTGTCTGTTAGTGTTATGTGACTATAACTAGTAGGGTCGATGTAAGTTCGTGTTGAGTTTCTAAATGTGAAATGTGCCATGATTGTCTGTCCCGAGCCTGATAGTCCCATGTTTAAACTCGGGAAGTGTTGTTGAGCCTTAGAATTGTAGTTAGCACAACTAGCCCTGGTGTAGGCCCTAGTCTTTGTGTAACCCTTAGCAGGCTGAGACTCGAGGTTGGTGAGATGACGTTGATGTTATGAGATGTGATAGTACACCATCCATCTAGTTGTGCTACTTGGGGTGTGATCCTTTGAGTCAGAGGGGTTGGATAGAGTCCTTCGCCCTAGTACAGGGCCCGAGAATGAGCCCGTGGTCGACTGTGCGCGGTATTGCCGCCTTTGATGCTATGTGGGATGTGGTGGTCCGCACTCATCAAGTTGTGCGACTCGGGGTGTAACCCTTAGAGTCAGAGAGGTTGGATAGAGCCCTTCGCCCTAATGTAGGCCCGAGAATGAGTCTCGTGACCAGATGCTGCCAACCTAGTCCAGAAGCTAAGGGTAGGACAGAACTAAGAAACCTTAGTAAGGAATACACTAGAAGAAAAAAGGATTTTGATGACGGGCGGGCGCCCGTCATCTATGCGAGTGTCATTGTAACATACAATGACGGGCGGTTTTTAATGACGGGCATTGCCCGTCATTAAAAAGTGACCGTCATTGTAACATACAATGACAGGCATTTTTAATGACGGGCAATGCCCGTCATTAAAGGTGTTTGACCGTCATTAAAAGTGTCTGTCATTATAGCCTATAATGACAGACTCTTTTAATGACGGGCATTGCCCGTCATTGTTTTGTTTGTAATTTAAGAAAAAAAAATTGTTGTTTGCCTCAATGGCTCTAACAAAAAATATTAATATTTCGCAATTTTTGTATAAAAAAATCTCAATACTAATATATTTTTACACAAGTAATCTTACAAACTTAACTTTAATTAATAAAATATAAAGTATGTATTAAAAGAAGTGTATTACATATCACAAAAATATATATACAAACTACATTTACTTTACAATGATAAGAAAAATTGCTAAACAAAATAAAGAACCCAACCTCTAATGTAAAGAAATGGTTGGCAGAAAAACGTGATAATGAATTAAAATTGACCAGAAATAATTTTGACTTCCATGAAGGGTTTGGTTGGAGCGACACCCATGATGACAAGTTCACCGGTTTCCGGAGCTTTCTGTGATGGCCAAAGAAGAAGAAAGAAATTAAAGAGATGGAAAATAAATAAAGATGAGTAAAATGAGATTATTAGAAAAGGAAATAAATAGAATACCTTAGGATGACTTGTAACCTCTTATTGAAGAAAAACAAGACCGAAGGAGATGCATATATCTTGAGTGTCCATTCCAGTTTCCAACATCTACATAAAAATAAGGTATCAAATAAGAATCAAATGCAACTTCGATGAACTGTTGAAACAAAAACCCAATTAACCAATCAAAACCACGAACTCAAAACCCAAAAACCAAATAAAATTCAACCTGCACATAAGAAATCGTATTGGATGGATTCAACTTCTTAATTAATTGTTAATTCTTCTCATTTTACTCTCTTTCCTCCCTTCATTTCATTTCCACTGCCAAAAACTAGCAACAAATTGATTGAATTCTCTTTGAGTTGGAATTAACTTACTAGAAACAAACAACATTATCCAATATCCATTTAGGCTCTTATATTCATAATGCAGTTTACAGAATTAAAGCATGGAAACTTCCACAGAAAAACAAACTAAAAAAAATATGCTAAAAACTAAAGGAGTCAAATCGAAACAAGGGAACTCCAAGACCACAAAGACCACAAAGACTCTGGATCAGTATGACCACAAAGACTCTGCACAAGACTAAGAAAAAACTTCAAGTCTATCACTAGAGAAATAACAACCATGGACCACATGTGCTAAAAATAGTCCAGAAAGAATGCCAACAACGAATATCAAGGGTCCCAATTATTTTCTCCAGTGGCATACTGTAAATTCTCAATTTAAGCCTTAAAGTACAAACAAATTTTCATCTAACATGAGGATAAAAAAAATGCCTGAAGATTGACCATTGACCATCAGAATGACACCAAAAATATCCAATTCTTTTTTTCAACCATCAAATAAGTTCATGAATAAATTAAAAAAAATAAGAAAATTGTGAATTTATGGCATGTAATATTGTAAATCCAATTTCCTGATTGCGTACAAAAAGATGGAAGATGAGGCATTCAACCAACCATCAAAGAATTTAAGACAAAACTATTTACCTTGAGCAAACAATATACTAACTCTAAAAAAGAATAGGCATTGTCCATGATTGAATGAGAAAATAATGTGTGATAGATGAAGTTTGGTGGAATTAAAGAAAAATACATAGAACACGAGAAGAAGCAGAAACCTGAGGGTGTTGATGACCAGAAGCTTTGATGACCAGAGATAACCATTTATTCTATTTAAAGGATATCTTTCATGACAGATAATGATCACTGCATAAGAAATTTGTATGTAACATGATCAATCTCAAAGCGGCCCAACATTTTGCAATTATTTAATGACAACTCAATATTTGTAAAAGGATTATCATTCAACTTCTCCCAACACAATCAAACCACCAAACTCAAAACAAAATTTCATCACAAACATGAAAAGGAATCAAACAAACAATTTCAACTCAACCAAAACAATAAAGAACAACTTAAATAAAAGACAAAGCAGAGAGCTCACTTCTTCAACATCTGTAAGAACCCAATCAACACCAAGTTTACTCAGTGTGTGAATGTGTTTTGTGGAAATAAAATTATTTTTGCATTCTCTATTTGATTCAGTAAATAAATTCAACAACTCAATTCATTTTTCACAAATATTAATATTCTTCAACATTTAAATTTGAACCTTCAACTTGAGTAAATTAATCATTTCTTCAAAACCAACCAATCAACATAGAGGTTTAATAAATAAAAATGACCAAACCTTGTCATAAAATATACTGAAATGAAGTAGCAGAAGAAACATATAATCCAATACCAAACCATCGTAACTCAACCCAAAAAAATGCCCAAGATAACCATAAGGAGTAACATGAGCTAAAGAAAGTCATAAATCACAATAATTTCTAAAATAGTTGTAGTGTGAAGGTTATAGAGCGAGTGGACAACATCCATTACAAAGAAAAACACAAAAGAAAGAGTTCTTGCGCATATAAGGTTAAAAAAAAAAAGCCCATGGCTATGTGAAACAAGATACTGACATGATCAACTTCAGTCCATGAGCGACAAAGGCAATAACATTACAGCTGCCAAAGAACCAAATTGTGACTGAGAAATGGTCTTTATATACATTAAAGATTCAACAGGTCGTAAGGGGTATAACAACCCATAAATAAATTGGACAAAATAATTTGAGAGACAAGGGTAGAAGGAAAGAACGTTATAAACAAAGGTCAAAGGATCCTACTTCCTTTTTGTACCATTTTCTGCTCATCTTCAATACCATCATTCACATAACTGACATAAAATAGCTTGAAACCGTGAGCCACATAGTTTAGAGTAATTTTTCAAGAAAATTTTGTCTAAGAGTGTCCCTGTACTACAATTCCTTTTTTTTTTAATAGAACTTTTAAGGAGTATATTAAAGCCACAGAAGAGGGCAACCTAGGGCAGGGGTAGAGCAAACTCTCTCCCGAGGAACTAACACAAAAAGGCCATCCAATTTTACCATTATGGGCATTATAATGGAGGCAATTTTTTAAAATATTATAGAGGCCAAATAAAACTCATTTTACAAATAAGGGAGCTTCAACACATGATTGCATATTCTCACTCAATAATTAAATCAGAAACTAGTCAAATTGCAAGTAACACCAAAGAGATAAAAATCAATGTATTTCTAGATGCTGAAACCTAAAAAGAAACAAAGAAGACAACCATCACCTGAAGCGCACACGTTTTGGATCCTGAGTACCGTCCCTCAGAGCCACAAGAGTGATATATACACCTGGTGGTAACCTCTCAGCCATATCTTTAAGTTGGAACAATTATAGGATATAATCTATTATTAGAACCACAAGTATTATTTTAAAAACATTTCTCATGATGGTTAAGCATTGCGGAAGAAAAAAAAACAATTATAACATACTGAATATCTCTATTAGAAGCCCATGTCATTTCCTCTTATTGCTTTTGGTTATATATATCATCGTTTATTCAACTACATCAACAACTACAAGTTAATTTTTTGTGAATGACTATTTTATTTATCAGATACGAACACTACACACTTTATTGCATGATATTGTCAAAATGATTGTTTGTAATAATCTTAATGCATTTTTCTCTTTGAACTCAAACAAAGATCAACTAAAAGTTCTAAAGACAACAAGCTTTGTAGAATAGGGAAAATAGATTCAAAAGAAAATGACCTGAGCAGTTAGTAACTTGATAACTTCTTTCGCCGCTTTAGATTTACCAAATTCCTCTGCAGCCAATGCCATAGCTTCTCGTGTTTTCTTCAAAGATTTCTAAAGCTCCAGTTCCTGGAGTTCACATTTATGTCTCAGGTTCTCAACTTGTGATATTAGACATCAAGATAAAATCATACTCAGTCATGAAACCAAATCCACTAAATAGTGCACAAATTTTAAATAGGAACATGAATCAGTTTGAGAGGAGAATTTTCTTTTAAAGAGTTATGTGACTATTCTCTCTTGTTTTTTACCCATACCAATTAGAAAATGAGAACAATGAACCAGATCGGTGTAGATCTGAACTCCAATGAACCAGAACGGTGTAGATCTGAGTGATTGGTGTAGATCTGAACTCCAATGAACCAGATCTGCAAACGAAGAACCTCAATGACTGGATCGGTTCAGACTTTGGCGAACCACGGTGAAGTTTGGCGGCAATGGATGCGAGAGAAGAGTCTCGGTCGGCGATGACTCCAAACGAACGACTCCCAAACGGCGGCGAAGTAGATCGTTGTTGACGGTGACGGGTCGACAATGGAAGTCTGATCGAGGGAGGAGAGATGAGATCGAGGGACTGAGATAGGTACCAACGAGGTGTTCGGTCGGCAGAGAGGGGTTCGATCGGCAGCGAGGCATTCGATCGGCGTCGATTCTTCCCAAACGGATGGTGACGAAGTTTTGTGGACGGCGGCGAGCGAGATGGTCGAGGGAGAAAGAGAGAGAGTGAAATGGTGAAGAGAGGGGGTTTGAGATCCCAAAGAGAGAGAGTGAGCTGTCGAAGAGAGAGGGAGCTAGATGTTCGAAAATGTTTTTTTTTTATATCCTATAATGACGGGCAAAGCCCGTCATTAAAAAGAAATTACAATGACGGGCAATGTCCGTCATTATATCTCCATCCAAAAATTCATCCGCGCGATTTTACTGTCCGTCATTGTTTCTCACCTCCTGTTTTTAACGTCCGTCATCGTATCCCCTTTTTGGTCTAGTGATAGGGTCAGGATGCTTGTTGAGGTTGTTTGGCGGCCTAGGTGTCGTGTTTAGCTAAGTCTAAGGTTGTTCCTTTTGTTCTTTATTTCTTGGACGAAGTGGGCTGTTTATTGAGTATTTTTATACTCATCCTTCGTTTGTTTCTTCGTTTGTTGCAGGTAAGGCAAACCAGTGAGATGACCACCGATGGCGAGACCCCTGCGAGGCTATGGAAGACTTGTAGGACTTAGGACTTTTAGTTTAGGAGTTGTTGCTTTCATCCATTTTCTTCTGTTGCGTTCTGCTTCTTTCGTTCATGTTTTTAACTTTAGTTTATCTCGTTCTTTATTCGTTTCAATCAAAGCATGTTCTGGTGTGTTTCTTTCTTATTTCAAAGCATGCTTTTGTTGTCTTGTGGATTTCTGTTAACTCCGAGGGGTTGGAGCCCAACCTATTATTTTCTGTGTAGTTTTGAGGAGGATGGGTACCCTTGTGAGTCCTTTTGAAGTGTCTTTGTATAGTTTCAGGTTCATTTTAAATTTTCTGCTTTGTCCAGGTTGCGCCGTTATGCTGCCGAATTTTCGGCGCGAACGGTGTAACTTGGAAGTAATACCCCGAGTAGGAAATGTGTAATTTACGGGGTGTTACATTTTATTTCTCTTTTTAAAAAAATTTATGTTTTTATACAAATATTTACTTTTTTATCATGCATTTTACTTTTTCTAAATTATTCAAAAAAACTTTACTATGCACAATTCTTCTGCATTTACTTCAGAGTATTTTAACGTATAGACAAAATGTTTGATATTTTCATGCATTTATAAATAATTTAATTCAGACCACCAAATATTTAAAGTAATAACTAATAGGTAAGATGGATATGAGATTTTGAAACAATTTTGAGCCTCTTAAAATGATTAATAAAAAATTAATGATAGTAATTACAATAATTTTGTATACTAAATCTAAAAATTATGTGATAATTAAAAATATTAGTAATAAAATAAAATAAAAATGATAGTTTAAACACTGAAATAATATTGCATGTCAGGAGTGTAAAAAAAAATAATTATCTAGATTATTTTATGTCTTAGAAAGAATTTAAACTCCAACTAAAAATAGTATATAATTGAAGGTTAATGTTACAAACATTTATAAACATTGGTGTAATATTTAGTTGTATGTACATCATAAAAGAAGGAACTTTTATTTTTCTTTAGGGTTATTTTTAGTTTACTTCATTTATTAATGTATCTTAATCTAATAATGGTAATAATTAATCAAAAAAAATTGTAGAATTGTGTTGTTATGGGAAGATACAGTAAAGAAAATGTTTATACCACAATCTAATATTTTTAATTTATTATTGATTATGTACTCTATTTTCTCCTGTCAAATTATATTTTTTTCCTCAATGACAATATATTTATCAATAAAAATGTAAAATTACAAACAAGTAAAAGCTTAAGAAAAAAGAAGAAAAAATATACTTAACTATAGTTCAACCACACCCATATAAAACTAGTTGTATTAAGTGACTATATTAAGATATAAATTGAATAAAAAATAGGTAAAGAGAGCATAACTCAACTGACATGATGAATATGGTTAATGACCACGAGATATGTGATTCGAATCCTCAAAATCCCAATTATACTAAAAAAAAAAAATTGAATAAAAAATATTGAAAAAAAAATTAGGTTTTCAAGTTAGTTAAATAAACCATTAAAGACCATTGTTATACTCTAATCATACTATAAGACAAATTGATTGAACACATTTGGAGACGAGGCCTCTACTCAAAAATTTGTGTGTATATATATATGCAAGTTTTTTTTTAAAAAAAAAAAAATTGTTGAAGTCATCAACTAAAATGGTGAGAAATCAGGCTTCGAAAATTATTTTTATCGATTTTTAAAAATTTTAAGAATTTCAAGGTTTATTTAATGAAATATTGTAATTATAATTAAAACTATATTAAGGTGATTGTTTGACGTCTCAATTATCGTTTCGAGTAAATTTGCATCTCAACACTTATGTTTTTCTAATTTCATATCACTAGTAGTGTTTCTAAATTAATATAAATGACATGATTTTTTTTTCTATTATATTGTGTATGTTGGAGACAAGAAATGGAATTAGTAATTAACATCCAACATAATCGATAATTAACAAGTAGCAAATTAGCAATCAATGTAAAATAAAAGATATGTCTCTTACATATTACTTCAGTCTTTATATTAAAAGAAAAAAAATCTAAGATTTTCAACTACAAATAAATTTTACTATATGAAGTACTAATCTTGAGCATATAACTTAGTTTTTATTGTTATTTTTTAGAAGTTATAGTTGGCCTTTTATATTGTGGTCATAGGGGAATTTCAAAAGTAACACAATATCTTTGGTCATGAGAGGTTTGGATTTTGTTTTAATTGGTCCATTTTTTCCCTCAAAAAATTGGATGTGATTTTTATTTCATCTCTAAATTGAATGTTCTCACCTTAGTTGACTTAATAAACTGATGATGTTATAGTTAATATACTAATATGGACTACTAAACTATATCACTATATAATTAGGCCTGTCATAATTCTCAAACTCGTTGATGATGTCCAAGAAGAAGTTGATGGTCTTGGTGCGTCCATTATTCTTCTAAACTATTAGATTATATGAGCTTCCATCACAAAATCAATTGACAATAAGAGAACTAACTCATATATCTTATAAGTGGTAAAGTTTCACTCCACTTTTCTAAGGTGAGATCCTCAACAATGCTCCCTCAAGAATCCTCAACATACTCCTCAAGATGGTGTCAATGGTGTCTCTTTGGATTCACCATTTTTGGATTGGATCCCAATTTCAATTTTTGGACCGAATACCCGTTTGAGTTTTATGGATTGTAATACCATATTATATTACATGGGGTTCCACAACATATAAACTGAAGTATTTATGTGTTTTCGTTAGGTCAACTAATCATCCACTCAACGTAAAATAAAAATAGAGAATAAAATTTAAATACCGAGAAAAAGTATTGCATCCCTAAAGTCTCATAAATCAAATAGAAAAAAAAAACTATAAATCAAATGGACTAAATAAAAAAAAAAATTGTAATGGGTAGCACAAAATATTAGCATATTTGCAAACTTAGCTATGATTTTTTAGATTTGCAAATCTAGCAAATTTTTTAAAATCTGATTTCCGTTTTTTTATTATTTCAGATTTACTCTCATTGGTGTAGCAGCAGGTATATCAGTAGTATAACTGATATACTTTACATTTGGTATATCAGTAGTATATCTGATATACTTTACATTTGGTATATCAGTAGTATATCTGATAAACTTTACATTTGGTATATCAGTAGTATATCTGATATACTTTTTATTGGTATATCAGGAGTATATCTGATATACTTTATTTTTATATATCAATATTATACTTAAAACAAAGTATGTTAATAGTATATTACTGATATACTACGGATACCCTTCTTTTAGGTATATCATTTAGAATAATATACTTCCTATATATCCGTAGCAAATTAGAGATATTTTGCATATTAGTATATCACTAATGTACTTCATTTTAGATATGTTTATTTCACTAATATAGCTAACATTTAGTATATCATTAGTATATCAGTGAAATGAACATATATCATATGCGAGTTACTGATATACTCTCAATTAACTTCATATACATATATCAGTAGTATATTAATGATATACTCTATACAATAACACATCTCACACAATAAGATATAACACTCCAATTTGGTTTTAAATTATGAATTCTACCTGAAATTTAAAAGCATAACCTGAAATTTACTCTACCTGAAATGTCGGACATTACAAAATGCTTTTGAGATCCTGTTGATATACTTAATATTACTGAACAAAGTATATCATCATAAATCACTATCAAGCATAAATCACTATTTGTGATACTGAATAAAGTATTTTGGTAGTATATCATACCGATATATACTTAATATTAGTGAAATCAACGACTATTAGTTATTTTTTGGTTAGATATATCATTGGTATATCTGATCTATTGTTAATAAACTACTTATTTTTTCGATATTAAAAGACACGCGTGAGCATTTCCAAATCTAGCAATAGTTTTTGAGATCCCATTGATATACTTAATATTAGTGAAATCAACAGATATCATATCATTGATGTAGTTACTTTTTGGCTGTATATATCATTGGTATATCAGATCTATTATTGATAAACTACTTATTTTCTTAATATTGAAAAACACAAGGAGGACATTTGTAAATCTAACAATAGATTTTGAGATTTCATTGATATACCTAATATTATTGAATAAAGTATGTCAACATAAATCACTATCAAACATAAATCCCTATTTGTGATATAATGTTGATATACTAAATACAGTATATCAGTAGTATATCACATTGATATATGCTTAATACTAGTGAAATCAACAAAATCAGTAATATATCACTTATGCAGTTATTTTTTGGTTAGATATATCGTGACTATATTAGATCTATTGTTGATATACTACTGATTTTTTCGATATTGAACAACACAGAGAAGGTATTTGTAAATCTAGCAATAGTTTTTTAGATACAATAGTATATCAACAGTAATATATGATATAATTTATGTTTGGTATATCAATAGTATATCAATAGTATATTTCATTTTAGGTATATGATTAGTATATTAATAGTATATCATAAGTATATCATCAATATGTTTTTTATAAACTATTGATAAGTATGTTTTTGATAGACTATTAATAGGCTATTAATATACTTTAAATTGAAAAACCCATGCGAAAAATATAAGGATATTTTTTTACTTTACACGCTATCTGTTTGAGTTGGGCCTTTTTTTGTTGTTATTTTTACAAATTGAATTAAAGAGTAACATGAGTACAATATTTATATATTTCTTTTTTGTTATTCATGCAATTACCCCTAAAAAAAACTACAAATTCAAGAACGAATAATGGTGCCTGTTTTAAAATATTACCGGTAAGTATAAATATTGTCCAACCATCATTGTGATTTAAGTTAAAACAACAAATTTCACCATCCCACGTGATTCCCGTTGGAACTATGGATCTTTTAGAAAGAATAATTTGTTTGAGGTAATATTTTATTGTTTTGAGTTTGAATAAACACAAAAGCTGAGAGACTCTCATATTGCGCAGGCAAACATGGAGGCGCCATTGGAGATATTAGAAGTCTGCAAAATTACTCCCTCTCCTTCCCCGGCTTCAGAGTTCTCTCTTCCTCTCACCTTCTTCGATCTTGTGTTCTTTCGAAGCCCTCCCACAGAGCGCATACTTTTTTACTCCTTGGGCATCGTCGATGAGCCTCAGTTTGATTTAATACTTCAAAATCTCAAACACTCTCTTTCTCTCGCACTCTCCCATTTTCTCCCTTTCTCTGGAAACCTGGTTTGGCCCAATCACTCTTCAGAACCCTTTATTCTTTATAAACCTGGCGATTCTGTTTTGCTTACTATTGCCAAAACTGATGCTGATTTCAATCATCTCTCTGCAAATCATGTCCGAAAGGCAAATGAATCTCATTTTCTCGTCCCAGAGCTTCCAACACCATCTGACAATGTCGCTCCAGCTATGTGCCTTCAAATCACTTTATTTCCCAATAGTGGTCTTTCCATTGGCATCACAACCAACCATGTGATTGCTGATGGGAAAACGTCGACCATGTTCTTGAAATCATGGGCTTTCCTTTGTAGTACACTCCATAATAATCTCGATCTCCCCACTCTGCCACTGGAGCTCACTCCAATTTTCGACAGGACAGCGGATCCAAATGGGTTGCAAGCACTTTACGTGAAGTATTTTGGAGCATTTATGACTACTTCTAATTCCAAAATGTTTACACTTCCCCAAAAAGTGGCCGTTTCGGACGATGTGGTCAGTGGCACGTTTGAGCTTACACGTGCCGACATAGAGAATCTGAGGACAAAAATGGCGGCAGCTTATGGATCGACTCGCCGTTTAACAACATTTGTGGTGATATTTGCCCATGTCTCAACCTGTATCATGAAAGCGCAAGGAATTGAACCGAAAAGTAAGATTTTTTTATCATTCCTTATGGATTTTCGGGCCCGTGTGGTGGGAACTCTAGGAGGACTCAATTATTTTGGTAATTGTGTATTTTCGTATGGGTCGTTTTTTGAAGGGAGGGAGTTTGAAGAAGATAATGCACTGGCAATCGTTTCAAGCAAGGTTAGTGATGCAATAGCTGAGATAGAGGAAAATTCGAACTTTGTAGAAATGTTGGATGAAATTGTAGTGGGGATGGGAAAGGAGATGCCCATATCTAAAATAATTATAGTGAGTGGATCACCAAGATTTGGAGTTTATGGCATTGATTTCGGATGGGGAGGTTGTAAGAAAGTGGAGATGGCTTCAATAACCCCAGGTCAAAGTTTTTCAATGGCAGACAGTAGAAATGGGAATGGAGGAGTGGAAATTGGAGTTGCTCTTTCGACTGAAGCCATGAACATTTTTTCTTCTCTATTTTCCCAGGGACTGAAAAAACTATGTTAATTAATGGGAGCTATATCTGCAGTATAATAAGGCTCCTCCTTTTGCTTCAATTTATGAGTTTTCAAGATGGGGGTTTAAGTTAGGTTAATTTGTGTTTAGAATATAAAGTTATTTAATTTGGGTTACCATAATTTGGAGTGGAGAGACTATTCGAATTGACGCCCCAAACAACTCCTAAATATTTAAGAAAATTAAGAGAAAAAGAAAGGCGAGGAGTTGGTTAAGGGAAAATATAAAAGAGAGAGGTTGAAGAATAAGAGAGAGAGGAAAATTAAGTAAATTAAAAAAGAGAAGTGCAAAATTGTACAAGTGAAATTATGAGGAGAGAGAAGTGTTGTTGGGATTGGTAAAGCCGCCAACGTGAGAGAGATCGAGAAATTTATGGAAAATCTTTTTTCACGTGTTTTAATGTTGTTTGACCCATGCTTTGAAATTAATGACATATTATACTTTTTATACTGTACATTCTATTCAAATTACTGCGAGAGCAGCATGCTTTAAGTCTCGTATGCTCGTTCTCGCTCTTGCTCTCGCTTAGATAGTAATAATTATCGATGAGAGTGAGTTAAGTGCGTAAGTGATCATTTGCAAGGTTGTATATTGTGAGTGAGAGCGAGAGCGAGCCTATGAAAGTGAGAGCAAGCCTACGAGTGATCAAGTGATCATTTGCATAAGTCGTATCGTGAGTGAGCATAGCGAGAGCGCGTCTACGAGAGCGAGAGTGCGAGGTCTATGAGAGGGAGTCAACGTGAGCGAGAGCAAGAGTGCGAGGTCTATGAGAGGGAGTCAACGTGAGCGAGAGCGAGTCCACGAGAGAAAAAGCGGATCCACGAGAGCGAGAGCGAGGGCATGACCATGCGAAATGGGCTTAATACTACCCTTCTGGGTCATTTGGCACGCTCTGCCATTTCAGAATAGGTCAATTTTCATTATTTTGAAATGTCAAGTCAGATGTCATTAATGTGCGGGAAAACGGGTCATCCGTACAAAAATCCTAGAGTGGTCGAGTTTGAAAAAATAAAATGTTATTTTATTTGTATAAAAAAAAGATGGGTTTATGGGAGAGAGTGTAAGGCTCTCCTTTCGTCCTATAGCAATGGGGCATATGCATATTATATTTGACTTTGAAATATTTTGATGGAAGAAGAAGTTTGGACAATACGTAGGATTATGTTAAAGAAATAATCTATCGAATCACTACAAGAAATTTGTCTTTTCCTAATGCAGAAGGTGTCGATGCGTGTAAGCGCGTTGGACATAAGCCTTCTCCCGACACCATGTATAGGATGTTGGGATAGCCAATGAAGAAGGTATCTCCCGACGCTCTATTACGGTCGCGTTGGGAGAGACCTCTAACGCGCTAAAATGGCACGTAAGCAAAAGGTTAGATTCTCGACGTGCAAGTAAATCGCGTTGGGGATGTTCGTTTAAAAAAGCTCTAACATTTTGATTTAAGACACTTTGCGCAAACCCCTTCGATAGATCCCGGCCTCTGTTCTTCTTCTTCATCAGCTTCTTCTACTTCTTCATTTTCATGTCATCATCTTTCAGAGTCTCTCCTGCTTCTCTTCGGTGTCATTCCAATGCTATCTCAACAAGCCCACACCGCGCCGCCATCTTCGTTGGACCGAAGCAATCCATCCGTGCCGCCGTCTCCTCCGTTTCTAGCATTTTCTTCCACCGGTAATCTTCTATGCTCCTTAAGCCACACTTGGTTACTAGATTCCTTATGGTTCGTGCTTTGCTTAGAGTTCACTGACCATGCACCCTTGTGCATATCCTATGCTACATATATTGAATCTCTTAGTACATGATTTTCTTTATTGATTGAAATTTATAGTTGTGATTTGAAAGTGTAGAAAATAAAAAAGTTAACTAGATTAAGCCAATCCAAGTGATTTGAAAACTAAACATTTTGATTAATCAGATAGGTTTTTCGAGTAATGCAATCTATTATAAGAAATAAATTCATTCTTTCTCGGATGACAACTAAAAATGGAGGCATATCAACTTGTTTAAACTATAGATATAAAGGTCATTTCAGTATGATGTATGAAATTTGTGAAATGAATAAGTTAGAGCTAATATATGAATAAAAACACATATATACATGTTTGTTAAGATACACCCATATTACCTACTGCTAGTTTATGACCTAATTTACATATTAAAGTCCATTATATTTGTTTCAGTATGCTATCTCCATTTGCTAGTTTGAAGGACAATTTCAATTTCTTATATTGTTGACTGCAAAAGGTTGAGTCTTTCTTGGGGAGTAGATTAGTAATTCTATCAATTACTTAAAAGTGTGGAGGCTTGATATTATTGTAATATTCTGCTTATCATCTAGCCTTTCCAATTTCTATTAACTTTTGTTTTTCCTTTACCTTTCATGCAGGTTTAAACTTATAACTAAATATTGTAGGAGATATTTAACTCACACTTATAATTAAGCATGTGTTTAATACAAGGGAAGTTTGGATGCTTTAGAAGTTCGCTTTCCTTTTTGAATTTCAGGGAGCTTCAACTTGACTTCTATACTAGTTTAGGGAAAAGAAAATCCAAACTAGATTATTATATTCAGGCAAATATTTTTGAATGGAGTTTTCGTATGGATAATTCGTTTTCCCGCGTATTAATGGCATTTGACCTAACATTTCAAAATAATGAAATATGACTAATTTTCTGACGTGGCAATGCATACAAAATTACTCATAAGGGTAATATGAAGCGGTGTTTCTTGTTTACACTCTCGTACATGGAAACACTCTCGCTCCATTGTCTCGCTCTCGCTCAAATGAGTGGCCGAAAATATAAAGAAAAAAAGATAAGGAAAAATGTCAGAGAAGAGCTAGAGTTGCAGAGGTAGAGCGAGAGCGAGAGCGACAACTATAGTGCGTTTTTTGTTGTTTTTTTCTTTTCTCCAGAATTTCGACAACTTCGTTACTATCATGAGCGAGAGTGAGAGCGAGAACGAGACTTGAGCGAGAGCGAGAAGCTAGACTCAGAGTATGATACCCTTATGGTAATTTAGACAGAATGCACAGTACAAAAAAGGTCATATGTCATCAATTTTAGAACATGGGTCAAATCACCTCAATGTGCGTGAAAACGAGTCTCCCATGCAATTTTTTCAATACTATAGTGCGTAAAGTAATTGAGGGCTATGATTGCAATGAGTTCGAATCAGTCGCATTTCATAGTTCTACAACATTGCTTCAACTTGGCCTTTAAAGTTTGAGATATCAGATTGTATCATTTTGTTAGCATAACTTATGGCTATATATGTAACACTCCGTAATTTACACACTTCCTACTCGGGGCATTACTTCCAAGTTGTACCGCTCACACCAAAAATCCTGCAGCATAACGGCGCAACCTGGACAAACCGGAAATTTATGAAACCTGAACCTAAACAAGAACACTTCAAAAGGACTCACGAGGGCACCCAGCCTCCACCAAACTACAAAGAAACGACAGGCTGGGCTCCAGTCCTTCAGAGTTAACAGAAATCCACCAAATAACAGAACGTGCTTTGAACACGAAAGAAAACATAACTGAACATACTTCGATTCCAGAAATGAACAACAGACAGACTAAAGTTTAAAACATGAACGGAAACAGCAGAACGCAACAAAAGAAAGAGAAATGAAAACAACAACTCCTAATCGAAAACTCCGAACTAAGTCCTACAAGTCTTCCATAGCCTCACAGGGGTCTCGCCGTCGGTGGTCATTTCACTGGTTTGCCTTACCTGCAACAAAAGAAGAAACAAACGAAGGATGAGTATAAAAATACTCAGTAAGCATCCCACTTCGTCCAAGAAATAAGGAACATAAGAAAGAATATCCTTAGAACTAGCTAAGCACGACAACTAACCCGTCTTACAACCTCATCAAACATCCTGGCCCTATTACTCACTCAAATCTCTCAGTTCTATCCTACCATTAGCTTCTGAACTAGGTTGGCAACATCTGGCCACGAGATTCATTCCCGACCCTGCACTAGGGCGAAGGACTCTATCCAACCCCTCTGACTCTAAGGATCACACCCCGAGTCGCACAACTGGATGGAGTGCGGACCACAACATCCCATAAGCATCAAGGCAGTGCTACTGCACACAATCGACCACGGGCTCATTCCCGTGCCTGTACTGGGGCGAAGGACTCTATCCAACCCCTCTGACTCTAAGGATCACACCCCGAGTCGCACAACTGGATGGAGGGCGGACCATCACATCCCATAATATCATCATCATCTCGCCAACCTCGAGTCTCAGCCTGCTAAGGGTTATACAAGAACTAGGGCCTACACTAGGGCTAGTTGTGCTAACTACGATCCTAAGGCCCAACAGCACTTCCCAAGTTACTTCAACTAAGCACGAGAACATCAGGCTCGGGACAGAGAATCATAGCAACTAACACATTCAGAGTTCTCAGCACAAACTACTTCCACTCTACAAGCTACAATTCACGTAGGACTAACAGACAATTAACCCCCAACCAACAAAGTTGTGTTTTGATCTGAGATATGCAACGAACATTAAAAGAGCATGAGTCAGGCACAATTGAACTTCTCATATCCTAACATGCTACTACAACCAAAACAATAAGTCTACTTTCAATCAGGTGAATGCAGGAAACGTGCCCCTAAGCCCTACACTTAGGGGTAGTTTAGTCCAAACGACTACTTACAGGAAGTCCAAGCACGAGAGAGACTTGGGTAATGCGACGTGCTCCAAACGTGACTCTACTTCCAAAATAAAGCTCCTAACGAAGAACAAGCACAACACGAGTTAATAAACCGAAACACAACACGACCCTGAAACTTACGAAGAGCGCAACTCACCCAACGGAGATCTAAAACGAGCTAAGGAACGGACCGAGGCGACCGCACGAAAGGTAATGACCAGCGGCTCTGCAAGCGGCGGCGCGTGAAGATGACGGTGACGGCGCGTGGGCAGCAGATCTGGAATCCTCGCGACCCGATCTACACGGAACCGGACTCCGTTCGTTAGAAACCGGTCAGGAAGAACTCGAACCGACCGACCTGAAGAGAAGATCGCGCGGATCTGGCACAGTGGCGCTTCGACTGCGAAAAGGGTGTTGCGACGGCGACGATCTGAGAGACAAGAGTAAGAGAGAGAACCGCGTGAGAGAGGGAGAGAGAAAAGCGATGAGTGAAAGACAGAGAGACGGGGAGAGTTGAGAGAGACGACGAGTGAGAGACAGAGAGGCGGGGGGTAGGGGTCTGCGAATGGAGGGAAAAAGAAATGAGTTTAAGAGAGGAAGACGGAAGAAGGGTAAGAAGAAGGCGAAGCGGCCTCGCCGGCCAAACGGCCGGTGGCCGCGGTGGCCGCTTCGTTGAGACGTGCGGAAGAAGGAGGGCGAAAGCCCTCCCGATTCTGTCGTTCCACACTTCATTTTTTTTTAAAAAAACCGTCTTTTACAGTCTACCCACGTTAGGAACTTTCATCCTCGAAAGTAGCTAGCTCTCGAATAGCTCTGGATAACTTGCTCGCATCTCCTCCTCGCGTTCCCAAGTGGCTTCCTTGAGATGATGGTTTTGCCAAAGGACCTTCAGGAAAAATATTTCTCTGTTCCTCAGGACTTTACTATCACGAGCAAGAATTTGCACTGGCTTTTCTTTGTAACTCAGATCCTTGTCTAACTCCAGTAATCAAAGTCGACAACGTCACGAGGCATCCGCACATAACCTCGCAAAGATATAGACACATGGAACACGTCATGGACCGACGCAAGGGACGGCGGTAGGGCCAACCGATAAGCCACTGGCCCAATGCGCTCCAGGACCTCGAAAGGTCCAACGAACCTAGGGCTCAACTTCCCTTTCTTACCAAACCTCAGGACACCCCTCATAGGTGCAACTTTCAAGAATACAAGGTCCCCAACGACAAACTCCAGCTCTCTACGCCTGACATCAGCATAACTCTTCTGCCTACTTTGTGCCGTTAACATCCTTGTCCTGATCTTCTGTATGGCTTCATTTGTCACTTGGACCAACTCGAGTCCCAACAATTTTCGTTCACCAACCTCTCCCCAACACACTGGGGTCCTGCACCTTCTCCCATAAAGGGTTTCAAAAGGGGTCATACCAATAGTCGTCTGATAACTATTGTTATAAGCAAACTCCATTAGGCGAAGGTGTGAGTCCCAACTACCTGTGAAGTCTAACGTGCATGCCCGAAGCATATCCTCCAGAATCTGATTCACCCTTTCCGTCTGACCATCGGTCTGTGGGTGAAACGTTGTACTAAAGTTACTTTGTGACCCTAGGGCTCTCTGAAAACTCACCCAGAAGTTCGAGGTGAACCGTGGGTCTCTGTCAGACACGATCTTCACTGGGACTCCATGCAACCTTACTATCTATTCCATAAACAAATTTGCCCACTTCTCAACTGTAGAGGTAGGCTTACCAGGCAGAAAGTGAGCGGACTTGGTTAGTCTATCCACAATCACCCAGATCACTGTGAATCCTTTCATTTGTTCGGGCAATCCCAAATAAAGTCCATGGAGATCTCTTCCCACTTCCACCGAGGTACTTCCAACGGTTGCAACAACCTCACTGGTTCTCGCCTCTGCTTTAACTTGCTGGCACACTAAACACCTGCTGACAAACTCTGCCACATCTCTTTTCATTCCACGCCACCAATAGAAAGCTTTCAAGTCGTGATACATCTTAGTGCTTCCTGGATGCACTGAAAATGGAGAGTTATGAGCATCAGACAAAATCTCCTCTTTGAGACCACTCTCAGCAGGAACACACAAACGTCCCCTGAACAGTAGTCCATCATTTGCTGTCACAAAGAACTCGCTTTCCTCACCACTTTTTGCCTGACGCCAACAGTCCTCAAGACTAGAGTCTCCCTGTTGCGCCTCAATAACTCGTTGCCTCAAGGTTGGTCGTACCGAAAACTGGTTCAGCTGAGCTGTGATCTGACTCACCATAACTACTATCTCTGCACGTTCCAACTCTGAATGCAAAGGAACTTGTCTCGTGACCAGTGCTGAGGTGTGAGCCACCTTTCTGCTAAGGGCATCAATGACAACATTCGCTTCGCCTGGATGGTACAATATCTCAACCTCATAGTCCTTTACTAACTCCAGCCATCTGCGTTGCCTCATATTCAACTCCTTATGGGTAAAAATATACTTAAGGCTCTTGTGGTCCGTGTACATCTGAATCTTTTCCCCATACAAGTAGTGTCGCCATATCTTCAGAGTGAAGACCACGACAGCCAACTCCAAATCATGGGTTGGGTAATTCCGCTAACAATCCTTCAACTGACGAGAGGCATAGGTGATCACCTTTCCATTCTGCATCAACACACAACCCAAACCTTTCTTGGAGGCATCACTGTAGACCACAAAACTTCCTGAGCCATTAGGTACTGCAAGCACAGGTGCAGAGACTAGCCTGTGCTTGAGGTCCTGAAAACTCGCTTCACACCACACGAAAGGATTTCCCTTCCGAGTTAACTGAGTCAAGGGTGTGGCTATCTTGGAGAAATCCTTGATGAACCTCCTGTAATAGCCTGCCAGACCCAAAAAGCTTCGCACTTCGAAGACTCCCTTAGGGCGGGGCCAATATGTCACTACCTCAATCTTGGCAGGGTCCACTGTTACACCTTCTTTAGACACCACGTGTCCTAGGAAGGCTACTCGCTGCAACCGGAACTCACACTTGGAGAACTTTGCATACAACTGGTTGGTTCTCAAAGCTGTTAACACTTCCTTCAAATGAACCTCATGCTCCTCCTCTGACTTGGAGTACACCAAAATATCGTCGATGAAGACGATCACAAAGGTGTCTAAGAACTCTTTGAATACCCTGTTCATTAACTCCATAAATGATGTTGGGGCATTCGTCAAGCCAAAGGACATCACCGTGAACTCATAGTGTCCGTACCTGGATCTAAAGGCAGTCTTTGGAATGTCCTCATCCTTAATTCTCAACTGATGGTACCCTGACCGTAGGTCGATCTTAGAAAACACTGCCGCTCCTTGCAGTTGGTCAAATAAATCATCGATCTTGAGTAAAGGGTATTTGTTCTTTACTGTTACCTTGTTCAACTCTCGGTAGTCAATGCATAACCGCATCGACCCATCTTTCTTCTTTACAAACAACACCGGTGCACCCCAAGGCGAAACACTGGGACGGATGAACCCCTTATCCAGGAGTTCCTGCAACTATGTCTTAAGCTCTTTCAACTCTGCTGGAAACATTCGGTAGGGAGGTTTAGACAACGGAGTCGTCCAGGGCTCCAACAAAATACTGAAGTCTACCTCATGGATCGGGGGTAGGCCAGGCAACTCTTCGGGGAACACATCTGTAAACTCTCGAACGACAGGAACCAAACTCAACTCTAGTCCCTTGTTTCTTGTATTAGCAACACTAGCCAAGAGGGCCCAAGCCCCTTCACTTATCAGCTTCTTTGCCTTGAGAGCTAAAATCATCTTCGAAATTTCTTCAGTCTCGATTCCCTTCAACTTGAAACTGGACTCTGCCGGAGGTCGGAACACCACCTCTCGGCAATGACAGCCGATGTTGGCATGGTTCGTAGACAACTAATCCATGCCCAGGATTACATCGAAGACGCTCATGTCTAGCACAACCAACGTCACGTCTAGCACGTGACCCATTACCACTACCTGACCAGATTCAACCTTTTCTCGAGCTACTAACTCTCTACCCACCGGGGTAGCTACTGCCAGGTCAACATCTAGAGGCTCTACTTCTAACTGGGCTTGCGTCACAAAAACAGCAGAAATAAAAGAGTGTGAGGAACCTGAATCAAACAGAACAAGAGCCAAGTGGCAAAGAACGGGTAGTGTACCTGTCACCACAGCACCAGAACCTCCTGCGTTCCTGTTCGCACTCGCATAGACTCCACCCTCCGCGGTTTCGGACTCGTCCTTCTTTCTTTGTCAAAGGCTTTGGCCAAGTGCCTACGCTTCCCACAGTTATAACAGATCCTCTGATCTCTGACTCCCTACCTGCACACAGTCGACAAGTGTCCCAGCTTTCCACAATTATTGCAGATCTTGTTAGCTGCATGACAGGTTCCGCTGTGTTGGACTCTACATCTGAGGCATGAACCCCTATTTGGTGCCTGTTGGGGCTGATGTCCCTGAGTTCCAGATCTGTTTGGCCTAGCAAAGGTCTGTTCAAACTTTCTCTTCTGGCTGGTTCTAGGACTCGACCGCCTCGAACTCGGGTGACAACGAACCCATGCACCTCAGTGCAGATCAATCGGGGATGCCACTCGAACTCTCGCAAAGATAAGTCTTAGGATCGTGAGCAACTGTCGACCCACGTACACCTCATCGCAAACCTGTGAGGAAACACTCTACCTTCTTCTTTTCTGTATCCACCATATCAGGGGCGAACCGAGATAGAGCGGTAAACTCATGCTCGTACTCCTCGATTGTCTGGTTCGACCCTTGCTTTAGCTGTACGAACTCAACTTTCTTCTCGATTCTAAGCACAGCCGGATAGTACTTCTCGTAGAACACCTCTTGGAACTGCGTCCAAGTTATCGGTCCTGCACTAACATCTATGGACCGTACATCAGCTCACCACCATAGGAGAGCACTTCCCCTTAACGCATAGATCACAGATCGAACTTTTTCGGTGCTCGGGGCAACCCATTCGACTCAGAATATTGTCCACTGCCGCAAACCATGCTTCGGCAGCTACATGGTCTACCGTCCCATCAAAGAAAGGCGGGTCATGCTTCTTGAAATCCTTCAGATATCCCGCCTCTTCGGTCGTTGCCCCAAATGTAAAAATCGATGCAACCCTTGGATTCTGCGCAAGCGCTGGCTCCTGATTTCGGGCTGCTAGGGCCTCCATGGCCTGAGTGAACATAGGTGTCTGGTTATCTTGACTCGCTATATTCGCTTTGATCGATTCTTTGAATGCTCGCCATGAGTTCAAGAATCGCGGCGGCCCTGCACGCGTTCGGTACTTGGACATTTGCCCTCTCCTGGGCTCCTACATTTTGCCCAGTTGATTCCTCGACCACGGGGAAATTCTGGTTGAGCCCCTCTCGATGCTCCGAGTGCTCAACCTCTAGTGCATCGACGATCGGTTCCTGGTCTCGGGCCCTTCGACCTCGACCCCTGCGACCAACCCGACCTCGACAACCAGCAGCTGCTCTTGCACGACCTCTACCACATGCCATAATCTAAAACGAAAAGAAACATAGCACATCAACAACAATTAAAGAAGTACAGCACAGAAGAAAACACATCAACCTCAACAACGAACCTCCTACCACTTACTAAGTAAAACAAACCTGTTGATGACCCGACGAGCTCCTTGCGAGAGGCTATGAAGGACTAAACACCTACGATTTAGGCAGTATACAAGATCTAAAACCTACGCTCTGATTCCAGTTGTAACACTCCATAATTTACACACTTCCTACTCGGGGCATTACTTCCAAGTTGTACCGCTCACGCCGAAAATCTGGCAGCATAACGGCGCAACCTGGACAAACTTGAAATTTATGAAACCTGAACCTAAACAAGAACACTTCAAAAGGACTCACGAGGGCACCCAGCCTCAACCAAACTACAAAGAAACGACAGGCTGGGCTCCAGTCCCTCGGAGTAAACAGAAATCCACTAAACAACAGAACGTGCTTTGAACACGAAAGAAAACATAACTGAACATACTTCGATTCGAGAAATGAACAACTGACAGACTAAAGTTTAAAACATGAACGGAAACAGCAGAATGCAACAGAAGAAAGAGAAATGAAAACAACAACTCCTAAGCGAAAACTCCGAACTAAGTCCTACAAGTCTTCCATAGCCTCGCAGGGGTCTCGCCGTCGGTGGTCATTTCACTGGTTTGCCTTACCTGCAACAAAAGAAGAAACAAACGAAGCATGAGTATAAAAATACTCAGTATGCAACCCACTTCGTCCAAGAAATAAGGAACATAAGAAAGAATAGCCTTAGACCTAGCTAAGCACGACACTTAACCCGTCTTACAACCTCATCAAGCATCCTGGCCCTATTACTCACTCAGATCTCTCAAGTCTGTCCTACCCTTAGCTTCTGAACTAGGTTGGCAACATCTGGCCACGAGATTCATTCCCGGCCCTACACTAGGGTGAATGACTCTATCCAACCCCTCTGACTCTAAGGATCACACCCCGAGTCGCACAACTAGATGGAGGGCGGACCACCACATCCTATAAGCATCAAGGCGGTGCTACCACACACAATCGACCACGGGCTCATTCCCGTGCCTGTACTGGGGTGAAAGACTCTATCCAACCCTCTGACTCTAAGGATCCACCCCGAGTGCACAACTGGATGGAGGGCGGACCATCACATCCCATAATATCATTATCATCTCGCCAACCTCGAGTCTCAGCCTGCTAAGGGTTACACAAGAACTAGGGCCTACACTAGGGCTAGTTGTGCTAACTACGATCCTAAGGCCCAACAGCACTTCCCAAGTTACTTCAACTAAGCACGAGAACATCAAGCTCGCGACAGATAATCATAGCAACTAACACATCCAGGGTTCTCAGCACAAACTACTTCGACTCTACAAGCTACAATTCACGTAGGACTAACAGACAATTAACCCCTGAACCAACAGGTTCAGGTTTAAGTACAGATATGCAACGAACATCAAAAGAGCATGAGTCAGGCACAATTGAACTTCTCATATCCTAACATGCTACTACAATCAAAATAATAAGTCTACTTTCAATCAGGTGAATGCAGGCAACGTGCCCCTAAGCCCTACACTTAGGGGTAGTTTAGTCCAAACGACTACTTCCAGGATGTCCAAGCACGACGGAGACTTGGGTAATGCGACATGCTCCAAACGTGACTCTACTTCCAAAATAAAGCTCCTAACGAAGAACAAGCACAACACGAGTTAATAAACCGAAACACAACACGACCCTGAAACTTACGAAGAGCACAACTCACCCAACGGAGATCCAAAACGAGCTAAGGAACGGACCGAGGCGACCGCACGAAAGAGAATGACTGGCGGCTCTGCAGGCGGGGACGCGTGTCACCAGCGGGCAGTGGCGCGTGGACCGGCGCGGCGGCGCGTGAAGATGACGACGACGGTGCATGGGCAGCAGATCTGGAATCCTCGCGACCCGATCTACACGGAACCAGACTCCGTTCGTCAGAAACCGGTCAGAAAGAAGTCGAACCGACTGGCCTGAAGAGAAGATCTCGCGGATCTGGCACGGCGGCGCTTTGACTGCGAAAAGGGTGCTGCGACGACGGCGATCTGAGAGACAAGAGGGAGAGAGAGAACCGTGTGAGAGAGAGAAGCGACGAGTGAAAGACAGAGAGACGGGGAGAGTTGAGAGAGACGACGAGCGAGAGACATAGAGGCGGGGGGTAGGGGTCTGCGAATGGAGAGAAAAAGAAATGAGTTTGAGAGAGGAAGACGGAAGAAGGGGAAAGAAGAAGGCGAAGCGGCCTCGCCGGCCGAAACGGCCGGCGGCCGCTTCGTTGAGACATGCGGAAGAGGGAGGGCGAAAGCCCTCCCGATTCTGTCGTTCCACACTTCATTTTTTTTATTTTTAAAAACCGTATGTTGCAATATATTTGCATGCTTCTGAAATTGTGTTCATAATTGTTTTTTAGTACGGACGGTGTCAGTAAATCTCAATTAAATCAACTTTTAATGGGTTGTTTGGCCCATTGATATGGATTGAGTTGAATTGGTTTAAAAAACCAACTCAATGTTTGGGGTATTGAGTTGGGTTGAGTTCTCAACTCTCCACTTCCCCAAATATCTACCTCAATTTTCTCACCTTACATCTCCCCAAAAAATCAATTCACACACCTCTCCACCAATTTTTCTAAACCTTGATTCTCTTTCGGCGTTCCGGCGGTGGTCCGACGTTGGTCTGGCGACTTCCGACGGTGGTCCGACGACTTTCGATGGTGGTCCGACGACTTCCGGTGATGGTCCAACAACTTCGGACTGTGGTCCAACGACTTTTCGGTGATGACCCGACTACTTTTTGGCGAAACTCCGCACGATTGTCCGGCGGGATGAAGAGTTAGATGAAAAGAATAGAAGGAGAAAAAGATGAGAGTTTTGAAGTGCACCCTTTAAGTTGCAATTACTCTAGTTTAAATAGGTAGCAAAAAATTCTAATCCTTTTTAGAACAATAAATCTTATTTTTTAAAAAAGGAAATCCTAATCCTGTTTTTTTAAAAAATAAATCTTAATCCCTTTTTTTTTAAAACATAAATCCTAATGCTTTTTTGATTTTGAAACACCATTTTCTAAAAAATCTCTATATTTCTAATCCTTCATCCGATTATCCAAAAATTCAAATTTAAATCAAATACAATTAATGCATTTGATTTTACAGGGGTTACAAAAAAAGAGGGGGTTTAAGTTGAATTATCTATAAGTTCCATTGCTGAAATGAAAAGAAAAGTTACAGGGGAGTGATTAAGAAAATAAAAATATGAAATGGAATCCGTTAGACGTAAAGATGTTGTAGACCAACTGTATGCAATAGAAGGGTTGACCAACGATGATCCCCTTAGTCACAAACATCTAGAAGACGTGATACTTCTTTCAAGTCCCACCACAATCCAAGAAAAGATACTGCTTGCATCTTCTTGGTTGGACTGGTTAAACACCCACTCCACCCATGTTTTACTAAACCAAGATGACTCAGACAGTTCATGTTTATTTCGTCAGATATATTTTGCGAACGATACTATTTTTTGTATACTTTAATTTGTTGGGGGCATGGGAGATAAGATTTGATAACATGTCATTAATTCTTTTGTCATGAATGAATGTATCGTCAATGATGGGAAGATAAAAACTGATTATTTGATATCTTACTGATTATTTGATCTTAAAAAAAAAAAACTGCACCAGATACCTTGCACAACTCAACTCAACTCTGCACCCCAAATGCAGACTTCCTGCAACAACTCAACTCAACTCTGCACCAAACACAGATTTCCTGCACTCAACTCAACTCTGCACAACTCAACCCAACTCTGCGATCCAAATGCACCTTAAATGTTGAAGTAGATGATATAATCCAAGTTTTATGAGCCGCTTTATTAAATCATTCCTAACATATTTTCGGATCCTTAAATTTGGAGTTAAAATAACCATTTTCTTTCTCTAAAAAAATGTTTATAGTCTTGCAAGTTCCTTGATGAAATTTGGTTCCCGAAGTTTGTGGTGATCGTTGCATAGAAAAACCATCACACAAAATTCTTTCAGTCTCGATGCATATATAATGCTCATTCCCAATCATGCACATATATAATGCTCCTTCTATATTGTAATTAGAAACTACCTATTAAGTATTCTCTAATTACATTCCTTGGTTTGAATTAAGTTTAGTTGGATTTAGTCTATATCTAACTCTTAATACTTGCAAACTATCTCTCTTGTTTAGGGGCTATTCGAATTGAATTGAAGACTGCTTTAGCATACAATGGTTATGTATTAACCTTAATTTCTTACAATATAAGCATTGTTGTTTAACTTTACAAAGTTAGTAAGCATGTTGTTGGAAATGTTAAAGCATTAATTGTAGTATGTTTGGTTTAAGTTAATAAAGCATGTTGGAATATATGCTGTGGACATAGTTATAGGTTTTGGTTTAAGTTATCAACCATCTTGGAAATTAGTTTGTGATGCAAAAAGGCTTTACGTTATTAAGTTATAAAAGTGTTAGGTGATTGTTATTTTTAAAAGATAGTCACTTATCAACTTGAGTTATGGAAATATGATAGCACACAAAATTACTATTTAGGGTTAGATTTTGCTAGTTTTTGTATTGATTTCAGGGCTTTCACGTGTCTAAGTTATTGAATTTCAAGATACGAGCAAGAATGGACCAAAAGGAGAGATCTCAGAGTATTAGGGCTCAAATTGAGACTAGTGGAGCATAAAAGATGGATTCAAGTGATAAAAGAGAAGCCAATGTAGTTAGAAGACCCGCGCCCAATGCGTTGAGACGCCGGTTTGGGCGTTGAGGCATTGAACTTGCTGAAAATTCAACTTGAAGAACCGTGAAGACAACGTTGGGACGCTGCCTTGCAGCGTCGCAACCTCGAAATGCATGTTGTTTGCGTCAATAATGTTTGCAGCGTCTCAACGCTGCGAAGAATTTCCTTATTTATCTGCGCCCTAGGGCACGACGTTGCAACACTGTGTCTAGTGTTGCAACGCCGTGCCGATAAATTGTATAAATTTGTAATGTTGTCTCAATTGAAGGGGGAGCCGAATTTGAGAGACTTTTACCCTTATTTTTTCGAAATATACACTCTTGAGAGAGCTAAAGAGGATACTTTGGAGCCCACCGACATCGACACCGAAGCATTTTTCTTTCTCTTCCCTTTAGTTGTAGTTTTGATTATGGATTCTATCATGGATTTAGCATGTTTTGTAGTTATTATGAGTAGCTAAACTCGGTAGTTAGGGGATTGATGTAGGTAGTTATGAATTTATTTTAGCAATTGATCTGAACAATTATTTTGTTGTTTTATTTTTTTGTAATTCTTTCTTAATACTTGTTTTTCTCTAGCCAAGATTTGCATGATTTATTGGTTAAGTTTAATTCGAGAGAATAGACTTAGATTAGATTAAAATTGTCAAAACCCTTAGTAAATCCTTACACGGAGTGAAGGGTTATTTGGGATACATTTTAAAAAGGTTGCTTAATGTCTTGCATGCTTTTAAAATCTAAATGGAGACTTTAGGTTTATTATTATGCATGAGATCATTAGAGCTCGAGAGAGTCTTTTGATTACCTTTACTTCTTGTTTATAATCTCACAACAAAAGTCACTTTCATGCGCCAAAATAATGAAGTAACTAGTGAAATCAATTCCCTAACGTTTCTTTCATATTTGTGTCTCCACATTTGTTTTTAGTTTATTTTCATTCCATCACTGATAATCTAGCTTTCTTTAGATAAAATTGGGAATTAGTACATTGGTAATTAATCAATCTAGAAAACCATTCCTGAGGATGATACTCGAAATCTCAAATCACTATATTAAAACTTGACGTTGTACACTTGCAGTTTTGCATGGTTGTAATTTTGTGCAACAAAATATAAGTAATTTTTTAATATGGTAAATAAAAATAAATTGGGACCGTCTTTCTAATGTGACTAGTTTCTCATTCACCTTAGTTTCTGTTTGGACTTGGAATGATATTTCACTATTCCCTTCCTTCATCTTTTGGACCTATACTAAACATAACCTTTATTGTCTGATTATACAGGTTTTATCTTCCCATAAATCTAAAGTTGGTTTGAGTAGTATACAATTAAGAATAAATAAAGAGTGGATTAAACTTAGGGATAGGTTCTCAATTGAGTATAGATAAGGGATAGTTCAATTCATAGAAAAGAAAAAGTTCCATGTTAATGGTTTGGGAAGAACGAGATGTCCTTGCAAAAAATATTTGAATGCAATGTGCCAGTCATTGGATAGGTGGAACAACATCTATTCACAAATGGAATATCACCCTCTTATAGTTATTGAGTATATCATGGAGAACCAATTGACTTATCTAGAGGATTTGAAGGTCACATAAGTCAATCAAGTACTATACTATGAGATATGATTAGTCAAGAAAATGAGATGTGAAATGTTCTATACGATCTACAACTCCCTTTTGTCCATACGGATGTTGATGAGGTGAATGTAAATGAAGAAGACATTGATAATGAGATACCCACTAATGTTCATTAGAGGAATACTTCTAACTTATTCGAGGAGTTAATGAATGAAACACGTAATGAATTGTACCCTGGTTGCACACAATTCTCTTCACTGAACTTTTTTGTTAGGTTAATGGATATTAAGGTTTTTAATGGTTGGAGTAACAAATCATTTGATATGTTACTAGAATTGTTGAAAGAAGCATTTTCAACTGGCACATCTATACCTATTTCACTTTATGAAGCTAAGAGAAACTTGCGTGACTTAGGGATATATTATGACTCAGTCCATGCTTGCAAGAACGATTTCATATTATATTGGAATTTGCCAATTACAAACAGTGTCTAGTATTGTTGGGATGTATGTCCTAATCTCGTATATGTTTGTTACATTACTTATTGAAATAAATAAAAGTTATTTTTTCATCACTTTGTGTCTCGCATATTTACAAAGTTTATCCAATAAACTAAGCTCCAGGGTCATTTAATTATGAGAGAACTAGAACTTGAATGGTGTGTAGTGGACACACAGGGAGGGTCACGTTCGAGTTTATGACCCGAACGGTCTACAGTATACTGATAGAGTTGGAGACCTAATCTTGGATACGTTGTGGATGTGACCCGCTTTGTATTAGATACAAACGAGTTGATCCAACTCGTTCATGTGGTTGACATGCGAGTGGGGGCATCCTATGCAATGAGATTGTACAAGACCAGACCGTAAATTATTAGACCAACTGATGTAACACTGTTAACAGTATAGGACTAATAACTTCGTAGATGACCAATAGTGACTCGACCTTAATCCTGAGCGCGTTACGGACTCCAGTCTGCGGGGGTCTGTCCTTTGACTAGTACGGGTGAGGGTGGTAACAATTACTCACCCAACATGTCTATCTTCTCAGGGACAGGACCACGTGGGAAGTTGGGAACTTGACTACGCGAGATGGAATTCACTTGTTCCCGACTTAAGAAAACTAGAGGGGTTATTCCCTTAAGTGCTATCTCCAGGTCTTGGAGAACGGGCACCCACCCTCTCACTGGCCCGAGTGAAGGGAATGAGAATCCCCGCGCAGCAGAACACGATGGAATCGTCATGGTATCATTACGCTATTCGAGTTTTGTTAAAACGATCTAACAATTAGATCTAGGCTAAACATGCAAAATGGAAAGGAAAAACAGTAAGATGAAGTAACTTACTTGTTGAAGACCCTCTTCAAGAACCCCTTTCCAGAAAATCACGAACTCTTCGCGAAGAGCCCGATCTCAACGAACTCGTTCTCTTTTCACGATCAAGAATCGAACACAACCACTAAAATCTTCTCGGTTGTTCTTCCTTTGGAAAGAAGGAAGTTTGTGGGAACTTCTTGATTTTGGAGAGGGAGGAGAGTTGAGAGAAAGGTTGAGAGAATTCTCTTCTTCTCTTTGATGAAAATAAAAAAAAATGAGAGAGTCAACTTACAATCCCTTCTTGCAAAGGGTTGAAATAGTGAAATTGATGGAGTTAAAATCTCCACATAATTACCACTTTACCACAACCATAGGTTATGCAAAGCTCATTTGCATATAACCACATAATATATAAGATATCTCATATCTCATATTGCAAATCTCATTTGCAATAAATGTGGATTAATTAAATTGAATCACATCCAATTTAATTTCTCTTAATTAATTTCTCCAATTAGCCCTAATTCAACAATTAGGCTAACCTATAGTTTATTATGAATCTCATTCACATTAAACTATATATTATATCATTCATATCTCATATAAATGACATAAATGCCCTTTAAGTGAAATTGAACACTTCAATTTCATAAAAAAACATAAACCCTTCTTTTAACCCAGATTGAGCCAACCGAGGGACCTAATGGACCTACAGTGACGGGCTCCAATGATCCGAGATTAACCTATCAAACTCTTTGACCCGGTTAATCAATATTCATTAGCTACGGTAACACTCCACTATAGCCCGTAGCTGCACTCCCGTCAGTGTAGAATATTACGTGTCCACTGATATAACCAATGCCCTTGAGTCGACCCTTCACAGGTTGTTCGTAGACACGGCTGGGTCAAATTACCGTTTAACCCTGTGTTTACCTCTTGTTCCTTAAGTCCCCACTGCTCCAACCATAGATTGTGATGGTCCAACCATAGACAACACCCTTCTCGGGCCAGTGAGAAGGTGGGCGCCCGTTGTCCAAGCCACGAGACAAAGACTTAAGAGAACAACCCCTCTAGTTTCCCTAAAGGCGGGAACGAGTGAATTCCATCTCGCGTAGTTAAGTTCCTAGCTCCCTACTTGGTCGAGTAGATAGGCATATTGGGCGAGTAACTGTGACCACCCTCACCAGTACTAGTCAAAGAAACGACCCCACAGGCGTGAGTCCGTAACACGCTCGAGATTGGTCGAGTCACTAATGGTCATCTATGAAGTTATTAGTCCTTACTGTCAACGATGTTACATCGGTAGGTCTAATAATTCACGGTCCGGTCTTGTACAATCTCATTGCATAGGATGCCCCCACTCGCATGTCAACCACATGAACGAGTCAGATCACCTCGTTTGTATCTAATACAAAGCGGGCCGCATCCACAGTGTATCCAGGATTAGGTCTCCAACTCTATCTATATACTTTAGACCGTTCGGGTCATTAACTCGAATATGATCCTCCCTGTGTGTCCACTACACACCGTTCAAGTTTTAGTTCTCTCATAAATTCAATGACCCTAGAGCTTAGTTTATTGGAAAAGTTTATAAATATTGCGAGACATAAAGTAATGAAATAAATAACTCTTATTAATTTCAAACAGTAATTTACAAACACGAGATTAGGACAAAAATCCCAACAAACACCCACTTGGACTAAGCTAGTGGAGAAAATACATTTCTGAAACGTTCATAAATTACAATGAAGTAATACAATAAACTAGGGAATTGAATACCCGTTTACACATCTCCCACTTGCCCTAGTCAGGAAGCTCTCGAAGACCTAGACTCTCTAGGTGACCCTCAAACACCTTAGCCGTGAGGGGCTTTGTAAATGGATCAGCTACGTTGTGCTTCGACGCTATCTGCGTGACCGTCACGTCTCTGCGGTGCACAATCTCCCGTATCAGATGATACTTGCGCTCAATGTGTTTGCCTCTCTTATGTCTCCGAGGCTCACGTGAGTTGGCTACTGCATCACTGTTATCACAGAACAGTGTGATCGACAAGTTCATATTTGGAACAACTTCTAAATCCGTCATGAACTTTCTAAGCCAAGCAGCTTCCTTTGCAGCTTCACAAGTCGCAACATACTCCGTTTCCATAGTGGAATCAGCGATGCATCCCTGCTTGATGCTTCGCCATACTACGACTCCTCCATTCGAAATGAAGGTGACCAGAAGTGGATTTCCTAGAATCCTTATCGGTCCGAAAATCGAAATCTGTGTATCCCGTAAGGATCAAATCTCCACTGCCATACACTAAGCTGTAGTTCCTCGTTCTCCTAAGATACTTGAGGATTTCCTTTACGGCTGTCCAGTGATCTAATCCTGGATTGGACTAATATCTACTGATAATTCCTACTACATAACAGATGTCGGGCCTAGTACACAAACATGGCATACACGGGCTCCCTACAAATTAAAGCATATGGAATCCGTCTCATATCCTCAACATCTTGAGGAGTCTTAGGACACCGATCCTTAGACAAGTGAACCCCATGCCCGAAAGGCAAGAAGCCCTTCTTGGAGTTCTCATCTTATATCTAGACAACATCTTGTCAATATAAGGCGCTGAGACAAGGCTAGCGTTACGCTCTTCCTGTTCCGGACTATCTCGAGATACCTAGAACATACTCGAGCTTCTCCCAAATCTTTCATTTGGAATTGCGAAGCTAGCCACTTCTTAACGTCGATGAAATTCTACCTCATTCCCAATGAGAAGAATATCGTTCACATACGACACCAAAAATGCGACAGTTTTGTCAACGATTTTCTTGTAAACACAAGGCTCGTCGACATTTGAATCAAAGCCATAAGATTTGATCGCCTCATCAAACCTTATATTCCAAGACCTCGAAGCCTGTTTCAGTCCCTAAATGGACCTATGAAACCGGCAAACCTTTTGCTCTTTGCCTTGGGCAATGAACCCTTTGGGCTGGTCCATGTAGATGGTCTCATCAAGTTTTCCATTCAGAAAGGCTGTCTTGACGTCCATCTGCCATACCTTATAGTTTCTCAATCCTATTGAGATTAATGTGGTCTAACCGTAGATGCCAAAGATGGGCATTTTCCTTTGGAGAAACTTTCGCTTTCTTAGTTCGTGTTTCTGCAGTTTTAAACAATTTAGTATTCAAAGCACTTTTGACCGAATTAGGTTTCAAAACATACATATTATTTTCAAGTGAAGCAGAACAAATCAGATTACCTTTTAAAGAAATAAACGCTTTACTAGATTCAAAGGAAACAGATATACATTGTTCAATTAGGAAGGAAATGGAAACAAGGTTTCTAGTAAACCCTGGTACAATGTACAAATTATCTAATAATAAGTACTTCCCGCCAAAGTGTAGCTTCATCAGGCCGATCATTTGCAAGAGAGACAAGCTCCCCGGATCCAACCCGTAGAGTCACCTCACCCTCTCGCAGCGGCTGCCAGGAATAAATTCCCTGAAAAAGAAGAATAAACGTGGTTAGTGGCGCCTGAATCCAATATCCAGACAGAGTCACTACTCTCCACTAAACAGGTTTCTGTCACAAGTAAATCACATTTACCTTGGTTCTTCCTCTCGGCCAGGAATATGGGACAATTCCTCTTCCAGTGTCCTCCCCCATTATAGTGGGAACACTTTCCTTTCTTTGCAACGTCCTTGACCTTCTTGCCCTTGTGGGCGGCAGCTCAGTTAGTTTTACCCCTCTTCATCCTCTTCTTCCCTTTCGGGCGTGAAGGAAGCGGCGAGTTTCGTGGAGCAGGTCGAACCCCGTGATAAGACTCATGAGGCAACATTTGCCTCGATTCCTTGACCTGCTCAAGGACCGGAAATCTGAAGCTCATTGAGGAGGGTAGTCAGAGTGTAGCTAATTTTGTTCATAACAGCATTGCTACGAAACTGAAGGAAACTCTTCGGAAGAGTCTCCAAAATAAAACTGACTTGGCTTGACTCGTCGATCGAAGCCCCGTTCATCTCAGCCAGATTAAAGTGGGTCATCATGTCTAGAACATGTTCACGGACAGACGACCCCTCCTTCATCCGTGCGTTGAAGACGTATTTGAGCGAGTCATGCCGGACCTGAAAGGACTGTTGTCCAAACATTTCCTGCAAGGACTTCATGATCTCCTTGGCAGAGACCATCAGCTCATGCTTCTTTGCCAATACATCAGACATGCTGACAAGAATGTAGACCTTGGCCTTTTCATTGGCCCTGATCCACCGATCGTATGCATCGCGAACACTTCGCGACGCTGTCGAGCCCAACATCTGAGGACACTCCTCACACAACACGAACTTAATGTCGTCAGTTACAAAAATTGTGTTAATGTTGTTTTTCCAACTTTGGTAATTATCTCCCACTAACTTATCGGAGGCGAGTAGAGCTATTATTGCGCTAGACATGTTTTAAGCTGAAAAATTAAGAAAACTTTGTGTTAGTCTCGCAAAAAACTTTTGCAATCAAATCAAGTTTTATCAAAATTGTTTCATGATGCCTAGGTCATTCAAAATTTTGCAATGATACCCTAAAGGTTTAGAATGACCGCCACCGAAGGGTGAACAGAACACTCCTCCTCTAGGACGAGACTTTCTCGATTAGACCCTAATCCCAGAATAACTCTTATTCCATTAGGCGTCCAATTACCATTGTTCTGTCGAATTCATTACCACTTAACGAATTTTGTGAGTGTCACCCTCAATCTTTAAGTTTCCAAGCATCCGTCCAAACAATAGCCACCGAAGGGTGAACCAAGAAGGAAAACCAACTAGGAAACTGTATCCCTTTCGAAAATTCACGGTGTTCCGACTCCCATGATCAAGCCCTCCGAAGGGATTGTCTGGTCCAAGCCAAACTAGCAGGCGGATCATAGGCGTCTCACGGTGTTAATCGAAAGAAGAGACCGTGGGTTTCGTTTTCACAAGTTTCGCTCCCACTCATTATAAGTATTCTCTCCATCCACGATGATATTGACCTATACAAATGCCACCCGAAGGGGGACGCTCTCATTTGCGCCACGAGGCCGAGTATCGATCTCACGGTGCGGACTTAAAGGAGATTTGTGGTTGGAAATTCAAATGTATCTCATACACTATATTTCCTCCCACTCAGCACTTTAATTTTAATAGGGATTGACCTAGATAAACCGGCTAAAATTTACCTAAGTCTACCAATATAACTCTTATATGGTATTAACCTAAGTCTATAATGACATTATAACTTAGGTCTATGTGAGTAAATTAAAATACTTTTAATTAGCGGCACTGACGATAAGTATAATCTAAGAATCTCCGGACCGAATTCACTCCCAGGTCGGTTTCCAGGTAGGGGTGTTCCGCAAGCATCAACTTAAATACCCCAGCCTTAGACAAAACCATCCTTAGACATAATTACTTATCAGTCTCCATTCATAGACTAAACTTTGATTTCCTAATTTCTAATCTCATTAGAAAAAAAAACATAAGTTTAATTATTCAAGTTTTAAACTCTTTAAAACTAATAATTAACTTAGGTTGCATGCATTTCTATGTTATAGTGCTTGATCATTCATCACATGAATAACTATATACTATAACATAATATAATTCATCTCATGAATATACATGCATGAGCATACTTTAATCTAAAAAATATAACACTTATATTAATTAAATTAAACATCATTTTAATTATATTATAACTCTTATAATATAACCTATCATGCAAACTATATATTATAACTCTTATGATATAAATGATGCATGAAATGTTTAACCTAAGGTGGGATTTTAAATCTATATGACATACATTATGCACATAGAAATTTAATTAAATCATACATCTCATGCATAAAATAATTAAATAGCAAAATTGGACCGGTTTTGGCACCTAAGGGCAATTATTTAATTAAATAACACTAATATAACACTTATATTAATATTATTTAACAAAATAATTAAATAAATAAAATAAATACAATTTACAAATTAAGAAATTAAAAAAAAATTAAATTTGGTAAAAATCGCCACGCTGTCTGAAACTACCTCGCGAATCGCCTCAACGCGTGCGGCGTTGCAACAAATGGCGGCGTTAACGCTAACTTCGGTTCCAGTGTCGACCCATCGTTCTCAACGTCAGCGGCGTTGCAACGCTACGCCCAACGTTGCAACGCTGTCCTGCATCACGCCTTGCTCCCGCTGGCACAACGTTGAGACGCTAAGGAGCAGCGTCTCAACGTCGTCTCTTGTACAACAAACACCTTTGCTGTTTGTGCTTCGAAAAATACCCGTTTCCGCTCCGATTTCTTCACAACAACACTTGCTACGAACGACACGGACTTACAGACTCGATTTATTTTCTAAATTGCCCAAAAACACGGTCCCTTTACATTTGATCTCATCAAACAGAAAATAAGTCTAAAAGTGCCAAAAACCGAAACATCCAAAATTGCAAACAAACATTCATCTCATGAATTCAAAGTAAATTACCCACCTATTTTAACAAAAAATATTGCATAATGAAGAACCATCGAAATGGCTCTGATACCAATTGAAGGGAATGAGAATCCCCGCGTAGCGGAAGACGATGGAATCGTCATGGTATCATTACGCTACTCGAGTTTTGTTAAAACGATCTAACTATTAGATCTAGGCTAAACATGCAAAATGGAAAGGAAAAATAGTAAGATGAAGTAACTTACTTGTTGAAGACCCTCTTCAAGAACTCCTTTCCAGACTATCACGAACCCTTCGCGAAGAACCCGATCTCAACGAACTCGTTCTCTTTACACGATCAAGAACCGAACACAACCACTAAAAGCTTCTCGATTGTTCTTCCTTTGAAAAGAAGGAAGTTTGCGGGAACTTCTTGATTTTAGAGAGGGAGGAGAGTTGAGAGAAAGGTTGAGAGCATTCTCTTCTTCTCTTTGATGAAAATCAAAAAAATGAGAGAGTTAGCTTACAATCCCTTCTTGCAAAGGGTTTAAATAGTGGAATTGATGGAGTTAAAATCTCCACATAATTACCACTTTACCACACTCATAGGTTATGCAAATCTCATTTGCATAACCACATAATATATAAGATATCTCATATCTCATATTGCAAATCTCATTTGCAATAAATGTAGATTAATTAAATTGAATCACATCCAATTTAATTTCTCTCAATTAATTTCTCCAATTAGCCCTAATTCAACAATTAGGCTAACCTATAGTTTATTATGAATCTCATTCACATTAACTATATATTATATCATTCATATCACATATAAATGACATAAATGCCCTTTAAGTGAAATTGAACACTTCAATTTCATACCAAAACATAAACCCTTCTTTTAACCCAGATTGAGCCAACCGAGGGACCTAATGGACCTATAGTGACGGGCTCCAATGATCCGAGAATAACCTGTCAAACTCTTTGACCCGGTTAATCAACATTCATTAGCTACGGTAACACTCCACTATAGCCCGTAGCTGCACTCCCGTCAGTGTAGAATATTACGTGTCCACTGATATAACCAATGCCCATGAGTCGACCCTTCACAAGTTGTTCGTAGAACACGGCTGGTTCAATTACCGTTTTACCCCTGTGTCTACCTCTTGTTCCTTAAGTCCCCACTGCTCCTCTAATGAACAACATATTGTGATGGTCCAACCATAGACAACACCCTTCTCGGGCGGTGAGAAGGTGGGCGCCGTTGTCCAAGCCACCCGAGACAAGACTTAAGGGAACAACCCCTCTAGTTTCCCTATAGGCGGGAACGAGTGAATTCCATCTCGCGTAGTTAAGTTCCCAGCTCTCTACTTGGTCTTGTCCCTGAGAAGATAGGCATATTGGGCGAGTAACTGTGACCACCCTCACCCGTACTAGTCAAAGGATGACGGACCCTTCGACAAGAGTCCGTAACACGCTCAGGATTCAGGTCAAGTCAGTAATAGTCATCTACAAAGTTATTAGTCCTTACTGTCAACGGTGGTACATCAGTAGGTCTAATAATTCACGGTCCAATCTTGTACAATCTCATTGCACAGAATGCCCCCACTCACATGTCAACCACATGAACGAGTCAGATCACCTCGTTTGTATCTAATACAAAGCGGTCGCATCCATAGTGTATCCGAGATTAGGTCTCAAACCCTATCCATATCATCAGAGACCGTTCGGGTCATTAACTCGAACGTGATCCTCTTTGTGTGTCCACTACACACCGTTCAAGTTCTAGTTCCCTCATAAATTCAATGACCCTGGTTTATTGGAAAACTTTATAAATATTACGAGACACAAAGTAATGAAATAAATAACTCTTATTAATTTCAAACAGTAATTTACAAATACGAGATTAGGACAAAAATCCCAACACCGAGAGGGGTGTTGTTTATGGTAGTACCATACAACGTTGTTGTTCATTAGAGTAGTAGTGGGACTTAAGGAGCAAGAGGTAGACACAGGGGTAAAATGGTAATTTGACCCAACAGTGTCTACGAACAACCTATGAAGGGTCGACTCACGAGAACTGGTGATATCAATCGACACAACTTGTCCTACAGTGATGGGAGTGCAACTACGGACTTTAGTGGAGTGTTACCGTAGCTAATGAATATTGAATAACCGGGTCAAAGAGTTTGACAGGTTAATCTCGGATCATTGGAGCTTGTCATCTGTAGGTCCATTAGGTCCCTCGGTTGGCTCAAATTGGATAAATTGAGGGTTTACAGTTTGGTGTGGATTTGAAGTGTTCAAATTCATTAAAAAGGTATTTATGTAATTTATATGAGATATGATTGACATAATATTTAGTTTAATGTGAATGAGATTCATAATAAACTATAGGTTAGCCTAATTTATTAATTAGTGCTAATTTAGAGAAATTGGATTGAGAGAAATTAAATTGAATGTGATTCAATTTAAATCTATAATTATACAAATGTGATTTGTATAATAAGGTATGAGATATCTTATTTTATGTGTTATGCAAATATGATTTGCATAACCTAATGTTGTGGTAAAATGGTAAATAGGTGCAGATTTCAACTCCACCTGCCACCATTATAAAAGGCCTTTGAGAGAAGGCTTTGTAAGATATGTTGGCCATTTTTTTGAATCTCACCAAAAAGAGCACTCTCATCTCTCAAATTCTCTCTACCCCAAACCAAATGGAGTTCCACCACTCTCCCTCTACCAACCGAGAACAATCAAGAAGTTCGTTTTGGAAGTGTCCAATCCGTTCGGTTCGAGAGATCGTGATTGTAGAGATCGAAAGCACGAAGAGTTCATGATCGGAGAAGGAATTGGCGAAGAAGTGTTCTTCAACAAGTAAGTAACAATTACTCAGTGTTTTTCCTTCGTTTTATGCATGTTTAGCCAAGAATCTATGAGATATGTTTAAGTTGAATAAACGTTTTTCACAACGAACACCACGACGATTCAAAGTCGTTTCCGTTGCGGGAGTTTCATTCCCTTCAAGTATGTGGTGAGGCTCGGTATAAAGTTAACGATTGAAATGGTAAGAAGATTCTCCACAAGGTTTTACGTTATTTTTCACTAATACCGAGGTTGAAGTGGTTGTTTGCGTCGAAACATGTTGCTTCTAAAATGTGATGGCATAAAGTGAAGCGTGTTGAAAAAGAAGGTGTGTACGACATTCAGCCGATGCTGAAGGATGGAAGCATTTTGATCTTGAATTTTCTCGATTTCCTTCGGACCGACGAAATGTTTATTTAAGGTTAGTTTTAGATGGTTTGATCCCTTTGGTAATATGAGTACTTTGTACAATATATGGCTTGTGGTGTTAGTCCCTTACAAATTTTCACCTTAGAAATGCATGAAAGAGACAAATTTCTTCATCTCTATACTCATATCTAACTAAAATCTCCTGCAATAGAAATTGATGTTTATTTGCAACCATTTATAGAAGAACTGAAAAAGTTATGGAATAATTATGTGTGTGATGGTTTCAAAAAATCAATTGCAGCGGAAGCCAATTGGATCTATCGCATTGATACTGATTTCTAAAATACCAGTACATTGGCAAATTAGATAAACACAACATAATGAAATTCTACAATTATGAAATTCAATGTATAAATTTAAATATTGAATACTTACTTTTGTAAAACCAAATGTCCCTTTCTGTAAAATCTTATGAACTTCCAACAAGTTCTGCCAATGTCAATTAGGACCAAGAACCGGACACTAGAGAAAAACTCATATTCTCTTAGCTTCTAGGATTAAGGTTTTTGTGGAAAACCTTTCTTGATTCTATTTTTTTTGGAGAATACAGAGAGAATCCAAAACTTTTTTAGCAAGGACAACCTTCAAATCCTTTAATACCCCCTCTGTTTTATCGATAGAGGAGGTTAAAGAAAGAGGGAGTGAGGGAGGGAGAGTACCGTGGAACGTGTGTAACGCACACTCCCATTAACTATTTAATAAATAATTAATTAATTTAATTAACTTAATTAACTATTAATTAAATTAATATATATATATATATACGTATTTAAATCATATTTAAATGCATATCTCTCATAACCTATTATTTTAATTAATTTAATTAAACTGAATTTAATTAAATCAATTAAACCTCAAAATTAACTAATTCTCTAATTAATTAATTCAAAAATTAAATATTACATATTTAATTTTTTGGTTATTATGATTAAATCATATTTAAACATTCTCCCTTTTAACCTATAGTTTTAATGTACATCTTACACGCATTAAAATTTAATCTATAGTTTTTAATATGAATCCTATTAACATTAAAACAATATTCGAACTCATTCAAATATTTAATTCTCTCATTACTGAGTTTTGAATTATATCCAGAATTAAATTCATATTATAAAGTTTTAATCAACATAAAACTTTATATTATAATGTATCTACATACATTGAATTCATTCCCAAATTGAGTTTGAACATTTCAAATTCTAATTAAGTTGTAGCAATCTTAGAACTCTTTACGAGCTAGGAAGTGGACCTAATGGACCTACAGATCAGAAGCTCCAATGACACAAGATTAATTGGTTAATCGCATTAACCGCTTAATCAACATTCGTTAACTGCGGGTACACTCCACTAAAGACCCGCAGTTGCACTTTTTTCACTGTAGATATTTTTCTGTGTCCATGGATAAAAGACCAATAACAACAAGTCAATCCTTCACGAGTGTTCGTAACACCAGTTGAGTCAAATTACCGTTTTATCCCTGGGTTACATCTATGACCTTAAGTACCAGTGCTCCTCTAATGAACAACATGTTTATGGTCCAACTAATAAATAGAAATTTCTCTCGGGCCAGTGAGAGGGTAGGGCCCTTTGTTCAAGTCCTGGAGGTACTACTTAATGGAACACTCATCTACTTACCCTAAGTTTGAGAAGGAGTGAATTTCATCTTATTAAGTTAAGTCCCCAACTGCCCACATAGTTTTGTCCCCAAGAAGGTAGGCTTATTGACTCGGCGTCCATGTCCACTCTCACCCATACTAGTCAAAGGACAATCACTTGCAAACAGGAGTTCATAACCTGCTCAGGATTGAGATCAAGTTGCCTAGGTCATCCTATTGAAATAGAAACCTAACTAGTCAATGGAGTTACATTTATTGGTTACTATTTCGCGATTCGGTCTTATGTGATCTCATCACATACGATATTCCCGCTCACATGTCGTCTACACGAACACGTTGGATCATTGTGTTTGTATCATATACAAAGTGAGTCATATCCATAGTGTCACTAGGATAAGGTACCCAACACTACAACAAATTATAGATTTCTTGACACTTACAAGTTTTAAATACTTGACGTTTTTATGAAAAAACGTCAAGTATGATGAAGTTTTAAAAGAAAAACGTCAAGAAAAGTTAAAAAAACACGGAGGTTGACAAAAATTTCGAATTTTTCTCGCTTCCAGATTCTTGACATTTCAAAAACGTCAAGTGTAGCAAAATGGAAAAGGCAGCATTTTTTTTTTAAAAAAAGAACTAATTAAATGGTATACGATTCGCGGCCGTTCAGTACGCGCGATAGAGAAAAAACCCCTTCCATTCGCGATTATCCTTCACCCACGCAGAAAAACCCATCGATTCGCCGCCACTGCAACCTCACCCTTCGCTCCGACGACCTCTCTCCGAACTCGCTGCCACCGACCGCCCAGCGCCGATCGCCCTACGCCCTTCGCTCCATCGATCTCATGACCTATTTTCCCTTTTCCTCCATCGATCTCACGACCTCTCTCCTAGCTCCCAGCCGTCGACCGCCCCACGTCGGTCGCCCCGCGCCAGTCGAGAGTTTCTGCAACACAAACTTCACGAACAGGTCCTTTTTTTTAAATCTCAAATTTTACTCGAGAGTTTCTGCAGCACAATTTGGTTCTTATTTTCACTGAGAGTTTATGTATGTTTACTTTGAGATTTTACTCGAGAGTTTCTGCAACACGAAGAGAAGGCGACCCTCATATTGTTAATTGGAATTACCTGGTTGTTATTTCCACTGAGAAGCTCTGAATTTTCATTATACTGATTCGGTTTATTGCTTAGTTTCGAATTTTGCTTGATGTCTTTAATTATAAGCATGTTTGATGCTTAACTCAGATCTGACTGGGAAACAACCAAAGGGGACTTTGGTGGTATTATTTTGCTTTAGGTACTTGCGATTAGTTATTTTTAAAGGATATTCATGTCCTGAGATCCGCTATTAAATATGTTTAAGAAATCGTCTTATATTCTATAGGAAACTTTGATTTAAGAAACATCGATTTAAGTATTTGAGCTTGGAGTATAAGTCTTATTCAATAGGAAACTTCGATTTACGAAACTTGAGCTTGGAGTATAAGTTTAGAAAAATTGTTTGGAGTCTAAGTTTGAAAACAACACTGTCGCCTTTAATACACTTTTGTTGCAACGGGGTTAGTTGTGTGATCACTTTTGGCAGTTTCTAAGTTTCAAAACAACACTAGAACTCTTTTTAGCCATAGTTTTCACACTTTGTAGCTTCTATGATGGAAACTAGGAACTTTTAGGTTGTTTTGAGTTAGTTTTTGGCCTCGAAGAATACATAAGCACCTTTAGGCACTTTCAAACTTTGAAAACAACATTGTCTCCTTTAATACAATTTTGTTGCAACAGAAGTTAGTTGTGTGATCACTTTATGCACGTTCTAAGTTTCAAAACAACACTTAAACTCATTTTAGCCATTGTTTTCACACTTTGTAGCTTCTATGATGGAAACTAGGAACTTTTAGGTTGTTTTGAGTTAGTTTTTGGCCTCGAAGAATACTTAAGCATCTCTAGGCAGTTTCTATGTTTGAAAACAACATCGTCTCCTTTAATACACTTTTGTTGCAACGGAAGTTAGTTGTGTGATCACGTTATGCACGTTCTAAGTTTCAAAACAACACTTAAACTCATTTTAGCCATTGTTTTCACACATTTTAGCTCCTATGATGGAAACTAGGAACTTTAAGGTTGTTTTGAGTTAGTTTTTGGCATCGAAGAATACTTAAGCACCTTTAGGCACTTTCTAATTTTGAAAACAACATTGTCTCCTTTAATACACTTTTGTTGCAACGGAAGTTAGTTGTGTGATCACTTTATGCACATTCTAAGTTTCAAAACAACACTTAAACTCATTTTAGCCATTGTTTTCACACTTTGTAGCTTCTATGATGGAAACTAGGAACTTTTAGTGTGTTTTGAGTTAGTTTTTGGTCTCGAAGAATACTTAAGCACCTTTAGGCACTTTCTAATTTTGAAAACAACATTGTCTCCTTTAATACACTTTTGTTGCAACGGAAGTTAGTTGTGTGATCACTTTATGCACGTTCTAAGTTTCAATACAACACTTAAACTCATTTTAGCCATTGTTTTCACACTTTGTAGCTTTTATGATGGAAACTAGGAACTTTTAGGTTGTTTTGAGTTAGTTTTTGGCCTCGTTGTTTTCACACTTTGCAGCTTCTATGATGGAAACTAGGAACTTTAGGTTGTTTTGAGTTAGTTTTTGGCCTCGAAGAATAATTAAGCACCTTTAGGCACTCTCTAATTTTGAAAACAACATTGTCTCCTTTAATACACTTTTGTTGCAACGAAAGTTTGTTGTGTGATCACTTTATGCACGTTCTAAGTTTCAAAACAACACTTAAACTCATTTTAACCATTATTTTCACACTTTGTAGCTTCTATGATGGAAACTAGGAACTTTTAGGTTGTTTTGAGTTAGTTTTTGGCCTCGAAGAATACTTAAGCACCTTTAGGCAGTTTTTATGTTTGAAACAACATCGTCTCCTTTAATACACTTTTGTTGCAACGGAAGTTAGATGTGTGATCACTTTTTGCACGTTCTAAGTTTCAAAACAACACTTAAACTCATTTTAGCCATTGTTTTCACACTTTGTAGCTTCTATGATGGAAACTAGGAACTTTTAGGGTGTTTTGAGTTAGTTTTTGGCCTCGAAGAATACATAAGCACCTTTAGGCACTTTCAAAGTTTGAAAACAACATTGTCTCCTTTAATACACTTTTGTTGCAACGGAAGTTAGTTGTGTGATCACTTTATGCACATTCTAAGTTTCAAAACAACACTTAAACTCATTTTAGCCATTGTTTTCACACTTTGTTGCTTCTATGATGGAAACTAGGAACTTTTAGGGTGTTTTGAGTTAGTTTTTGGTCTCGAAGAATACTTAAGCACCTTTAGGCACTTTCTAATTTTGAAAACAACATTGTCTCCTTTAATACACTTTTGTTGCAACGAAAGTTAGTTGTGTGATCACTTTATGCACGTTCTAAGTTTCAAAACAACACTTAAACTCATTTTAACCATTATTTTCACACTTTGTAGCTTCTATGATGGAAACTAGGAACTTTTAGGTTGTTTTGAGTTAGTTTTTGGCCTCGAAGAATACTTAAGCACCTTTAGGCAGTTTTTATGTTTGAAACAACATCGTCTCCTTTAATACACTTTTGTTGCAACGGAAGTTAGATGTGTGATCACTTTATGCACGTTCTAAGTTTCAAAACAACACTTAAACTCATTTTAGCCATTGTTTTCACACTTTGTAGCTTCTATGATGGAAACTAGGAACTTTTAGGGTGTTTTGAGTTAGTTTTTGGCCTCGAAGAATACATAAGCACCTTTAGGCACTTTCAAAGTTTGAAAACAACATTGTCTCCTTTAATACACTTTTGTTGCAACGGAAGTTAGTTGTGTGATCACTTTATGCACATTCTAAGTTTCAAAACAACACTTAAACTCAATTTAGCCATTGTTTTCACACTTTGTAGCTTCTATGAAGGAAACTAGGAACTTTTAGGTTATTTTGAGCTAGTTTTTGGTCTCGAAGAATACTTAAGCACCTATAGGTACTTTCTAAGTTTGAAAACAACATCGTCTCCTTTAATACACTTTTGTTGCAACGGAAGTTAGTTGTGTGATCACGTTATGCACGTTCTAAGTTTCAAAACAACACTTAAACTCATTTTAGCCATTGTTTTCACACATTTTAGCTCCTATGATGGAAACTAGGAACTTTAAGGTTGTTTTGAGTTAGTTTTTGGCATCGAAGAATACTTAAGCACCTTTAGGCACTTTCTAATTTTGAAAACAACATTGTCTCCTTTAATACACTTTTGTTGCAACGGAAGTTAGTTGTGTGATCACTTTATGCACATTCTAAGTTTCAAAACAACACTTAAACTTATTTTAGCCATTGTTTTCACACTTTGGAAACTAGGAACTTTTAGGGTGTTTTGAGTTAGTTTTTGGTCTCGAAGAATACTTAAGCACCTTTAGGCACTTTCTAATTTTGAAAACAACATTGTCTCCTTTAATACACTTTTGTTGCAACGGAAGTTAGTTGTGTGATCACTTTATGCACGTTCTAAGTTTCAAAACAACACTTAAACTCATTTTAGCCATTGTTTTCACACTTTGTAGCTTCTATGATGGAAACTAGGAACTTTTAGGGTGTTTTGAGTTAGTTTTTGGTCTCGAAGAATACTTAAGCACCTTTAGGCACTTTCTAATTTTGAAAACAACATTGTCTCCTTTAATACACTTTTGTTGCAAACGGAAGTTAGTTGTGTGATCACTTTATGCACGTTCTAAGTTTCAAAACAACACTTAAACTCATTTTAGCCATTGTTTTCACACTTTGTAGGTTTTATGATGGAAACTAGGAACTTTTAGGTTGTTTTGAGTTAGTTTTTGGCCTCGTTGTTTTCACACTTTGCAGCTTCTATGATGGAAACTAGGAACTTTAGGTTGTTTTGAGTTAGTTTTTGGCCTCGAAGAATAATTAAGCACCTTTAGGCACTCTCTAATTTTGAAAACAACATTGTCTCCTTTAATACACTTTTGTTGCAACGAAAGTTAGTTGTGTGATCACTTTATGCACGTTCTAAGTTTCAAAACAACACTTAAACTCATTTTAGCCATTGTTTTCACACTTTGTAGCTTCTATGATGGAAACTAGGAACTTTTAGGGTGTTTTGAGTTAGTTTTTGGTCTCGAAGAATACTTAAGCACCTTTAGGCACTTTCTAATTTTGAAAACAACATTGTCTCCTTTAATACACTTTTGTTGCAACGGAAGTTAGTTGTGTGATCACTTTATGCACGTTCTAAGTTTCAAAACAACACTTAAACTCATTTTAGCCATTGTTTTCACACTTTGTAGCTTCTATGATGGAAACTAGGAACTTTTAGGGTGTTTTGAGTTAGTTTTTGGTCTCGAAGAATACTTAAGCACCTTTAGGCACTTTCTAATTTTGAAAACAACATTGTCTCCTTTAATACACTTTTGTTGCAACGGAAGTTAGTTGTGTGATCACTTTATGCACGTTCTAAGTTTCAAAACAACACTTAAACTCATTTTAGCCATTGTTTTCACACTTTGTAGGTTTTATGATGGAAACTAGGAACTTTTAGGTTGTTTTGAGTTAGTTTTTGGCCTCGTTGTTTTCACACTTTGCAGCTTCTATGATGGAAACTAGGAACTTTAGGTTGTTTTGAGTTAGTTTTTGGCCTCGAAGATTAATTAAGCACCTTTAGGCACTCTCTAATTTTGAAAACAACATTGTCTCCTTTAATACACTTTTGTTGCAACGAAAGTTAGTTGTGTGATCACTTTATGCACGTTCTAAGTTTCAAAACAACACTTAAACTCATTTTAACCATTATTTTCACACTTTGTAGCTTCTATGATGGAAACTAGGAACTTGTAGGTTGTTTTGAGTTAGTTTTTTGCCTCGAAGAATACTTAAGCACCTTTAGGCAGTTTTTATGTTTGAAACAACATCGTCTCCTTTAATACACTTTTGTTGCAATGGAAGTTAGATGTGTGATCACTTTATGCACGTTCTAAGTTTCAAAACAACACTTAAACTCATTTTAGCCATTGTTTTCACACTTTGTAGCTTCTATGATGGAAACTAGGAACTTTTAGGGTGTTTTGAGTTATTTTTTGGCCTCGAAGAATACATAAGCACCTTTAGGCACTTTCAAAGTTTGAAAACAACATTGTCTACTTTAATACACTTTTGTTGCAACGGAAGTTAGTTGTGTGATCACTTTATGCACATTCTAAGTTTAAAAACAACACTTAAACTCATTTTAGCCATTGTTTTCACACTTTGTTGCTTCTATGATGGAAACTAGGAACTTTTAGGGTGTTTTGAGTTAGTTTTTGGACTCGAAGAATACTTAAGCACCTTTAGGCACTTTCTAATTTTGAAAACAACATTGTCTCCTTTAATACACTTTTGTTGCAACGGAAGTTAGTTGTGTGATCACTTTATGCACGTTCTAAGTTTCAAAACAACACTTAAACTCATTTTAGCCATTGTTTTCACACTTTGTAGCTTTTATGATGGAAACTAGGAACTTTTAGGTTGTTTTGAGTTACTTTTTGGCCTCGTTGTTTTCACACTTTGTAGCTTCTATGATGGAAACTAGGAACTTTAGGTTGTTTTGAGTTAGTTTTTGGCCTCGAAGAATAATTAAGCACCTTTAGGCACTCTATAATTTTGAAAACAACATTGTCTCCTTTAATACACTTTTGTTGCAACGAAAGTTAGTTGTGTGATCACTTTATGCACGTTCTAAGTTTCAAAACAACACTTAAACTCATTTTAACCATTGTTTTCATACTTTGTAGCTTCTATGATGGAAACTAGGAACTTTTAGGTTGTTTTGAGTTAGTTTTTGGCCTCGAAGAATACTTAAGCACCTTTAGGCAGTTTTTATGTTTGAAACAACATCGTCTCCTTTAATACACTTTTTGCAACGAAAGTTAGATGTGTGATCACTTTATGCACGTTCTAAGTTTCAAAACAACACTTAAACTCATTTTAGCCATTGTTTTCACACTTTGTAGCTTCTATGATGGAAACTAGGAACTTTTAGGTTGATTTGACTTAGTTTTGGGCCTCAAAGAGTACTTAAGCACCTTTAGGCACTTTCTAATTTTGAAAACAACATTGTCTCCATTAATACACTTTTGTTGCAATGGAAGTTAGTTGTGTGATCACTTTATGCACGTTCTAAGTTTCAAAACAACACTTAAACTCAATTTAGCCATTGTTTTCACACTTTGTAGCTTCTATGAAGAAAACTAGGAACTTTTAGGTTGTTTTGAGCTAGTTTTTGGTCTCGAAGAATACTTAAGCACCTATAGGTACTTTCTAAGTTTGAAAACAACATCGTCTCCTTTAATACACTTTTGTTGCAACGGAAGTTAGTTGTGTGATCACTTTATGCACGTTCTAAGTTTCAAAACAACACTTAAACTCATTTTAGCCATTGTTTTCACACATTTTAGCTCCTATGATGGAAACTAGGAACTTTAAGGTTGTTTTGAGTTAGTTTTTGGCATCGAAGAATACTTAAGCACCTTTAGGCACTTTCTAATTTTGAAAACAACATTGTCTCCTTTAATACACTTTTGTTGCAACGGAAGTTAGTTGTGTGATCACTTTATGCACATTCTAAGTTTCAAAACAACACTTAAACTTATTTTAGCCATTGTTTTCACACTTTGTAGCTTCTATGATGGAAACTAGGAACTTTTAGGGTGTTTTGAGTTAGTTTTTGGTCTCGAAGAATACTTAAGCACCTTTAGGCACTTTCTAATTTTGAAAACAACATTGTCTCCTTTAATACACTTTTGTTGCAACGGAAGTTAGTTGTGTGATAACTTTATGCACGTTCTAAGTTTCAAAACAACACTTAAACTCATTTTAGCCATTGTTTTCACACTTTGTAGCTTCTATGATGGAAACTAGGAACTTTTAGGGTGTTTTGAGTTAGTTTTTGGTCTCGAAGAATACTTAAGCACCTTTAGGCACTTTCTAATTTTGAAAACAACATTGTCTCCTTTAATACACTTTTGTTGCAACGGAAGTTAGTTGTGTGATCACTTTATGCACGTTCTAAGTTTCAAAACAACACTTAAACTCATTTTAGCCATTGTTTTCACACTTTGTAGGTTTTATGATGGAAACTAGGAACTTTTAGGTTGTTTTGAGTTAGTTTTTGGCCTCGTTGTTTTCACACTTTGCAGCTTCTATGATGGAAACTAGGAACTTTAGGTTGTTTTGAGTTAGTTTTTGGCCTCGAAGATTAATTAAGCACCTTTAGGCACTCTCTAATTTTGAAAACAACATTGTCTCCTTTAATACACTTTTTGTTGCAACGAAAGTTAGTTGTGTCATCACTTTATGCACGTTCTAAGTTTCAAAACAACACTTAAACTCATTTTAACCATTATTTTCACACTTTGTAGCTTCTATGATGGAAACTAGGAACTTTTAGGTTGTTTTGAGTTAGTTTTTGGCCTCGAAGAATACTTAAGCACCTTTAGGCAGTTTTTATGTTTGAAACAACATCGTCTCCTTTAATACACTTTTGTTGCAATGGAAGTTAGATGTGTGATCACTTTATGCACGTTCTAAGTTTCAAAACAACACTTAAACTCATTTTAGCCATTGTTTTCACACTTTGTAGCTTCTATGATGGAAACTAGGAACTTTTAGGGTGTTTTGAGTTAGTTTTTGGCCTCGAAGAATACATAAGCACCTTTAGGCACTTTCAAAGTTTGAAAACAACATTGTCTCCTTTAATACACTTTTGTTGCAACGGAAGTTAGTTGTGTGATCACTTTATGCACATTCTAAGTTTAAAAACAACACTTAAACTCATTTTAGCCATTGTTTTCACACTTTGTTGCTTCTATGATGGAAACTAGGAACTTTTAGGGTGTTTTGAGTTAGTTTTTGGACTCGAAGAATACTTAAGCACCTTTAGGCAAATTCTAATTTTGAAAACAACATTGTCTCCTTTAATACACTTTTGTTGCAACGGAAGTTAGTTGTGTGATCACTTTATGCACGTTCTAAGTTTCAAAACAACACTTAAACTCATTTTAGCCATTGTTTTCACACTTTGTAGCTTTTATGATGGAAACTAGGAACTTTTAGGTTGTTTTGAGTTACTTTTTGGCCTCGTTGTTTTCACACTTTGTAGCTTCTATGATGGAAACTAGGAACTTTAGGTTGTTTTGAGTTAGTTTTTGGCCTCGAAGAATAATTAAGCACCTTTAGGCACTCTATAATTTTGAAAACAACATTGTCTCCTTTAATACACTTTTGTTGCAACGAAAGTTAGTTGTGTGATCACTTTATGCACGTTCTAAGTTTCAAAACAACACTTAAACTCATTTTAACCATTGTTTTCATACTTTGTAGCTTCTATGATGGAAACTAGGAACTTTTAGGTTGTTTTGAGTTAGTTTTTGGCCTCGAAGAATACTTAAGCACCTTTAGGCAGTTTTTATGTTTGAAACAACATCGTCTCCTTTAATACACTTTTGTTGCAACGAAAGTTAGATGTGTGATCACTTTATGCACGTTCTAAGTTTCAAAACAACACTTAAACTCATTTTAGCCATTGTTTTCACACTTTGTAGCTTCTATGATGGAAACTAGGAACTTTTAGGTTGATTTGACTTAGTTTTGGGCCTCAAAGAGTACTTAAGCACCTTTAGGCACTTTCTAATTTTGAAAACAACATTGTCTCCATTAATACACTTTTGTTGCAATGGAAGTTAGTTGTGTGATCACTTTATGCACGTTCTAAGTTTCAAAACAACACTTAAACTCAATTTAGCCATTGTTTTCACACTTTGTAGCTTCTATGAAGAAAACTAGGAACTTTTAGGTTGTTTTGAGCTAGTTTTTGGTCTCGAAGAATACTTAAGCACCTATAGGTACTTTCTAAGTTTGAAAACAACATCGTCTCCTTTAATACACTTTTGTTGCAACGGAAGTTAGTTGTGTGATCACTTTATGCACTTTCTAAGTTTCAAAACAACACTTAAACTCATTTTAGTCATTGTTTTCACACATTTTAGCTCCTATGATGGAAACTAGGAACTTTAAGGTTGTTTTGAGTTAGTTTTTGGCATCGAAGAATACTTAAGCACCTTTAGGCACTTTCTAATTTTGAAAACAACATTGTCTCCTTTAATACACTTTTGTTGCAACGGAAGTTAGTTGTGTGATCACTTTATGCACATTCTAAGTTTCAAAACAACACTTAAACTCATTTTAGCCATTGTTTTCACACTTTGTAGCTTCTATGATGGAAACTAGGAACTTTTAGGGTGTTTTAAGTTATTTTTTGGTCTCGAAGAATACTTAAGCACCTTTAGGCACTTTCTAATTTTGAAAACAACATTGTCTCCTTTAATACACTTTTGTTGCAACGGAAGTTAGTTGTGTGATCACTTTATGCACGTTCTAAGTTTCAAAACAACACTTAAACTCATTTTAGCCATTGTTTTCACACTTTGTAGCTTTTATGATGGAAACTAGGAACTTTTAGGTTGTTTTGAGTTAGTTTTTGGCCTCGTTGTTTTCACACTTTGCAGCTTCTATGATGGAAACTAGGAACTTTAGGTTGTTTTGAGTTAGTTTTTGGCCACGAAGAATAATTAAGCACCTTTAGGCACTCTCTAATTTTGAAAACAACATTGTCTCCTTTAATACACTTTTGTTGCAACGAAAGTTAGTTGTGTGATCACTTTATGCACGTTCTAAGTTTCAAAACAACACTTAAACTCATTTTAACCATTGTTTTCACACTTTGTAGCTTCTATGATGGAAACTAGGAACTTTTAGGTTGTTTTGAGTTAGTTTTTGGCCTCGAAGAATACTTAAGCACCTTTAGGCAGTTTTTATGTTTGAAACAACATCGTCTCCTTTAATACACTTTTGTTGCAACAGAAGTTAGATGTGTGATCACTTTATGCACGTTCTAAGTTTCAAAACAACACTTAAACTCATTTTAGCCATTGTTTTCACACTTTGTAGCTTCTATGATGGAAACTAGGAACTTTTAGGGTGTTTTGAGTTAGTTTTTGGCCTCGAAGAATACATAAGCACCTTTAGGCACTTTCAAAGTTTGAAAACAACATTGTCTCCTTTAATACACTTTTGTGGCAACGGAAGTTAGTTGTGTGATCACTTTATGCACATTCTAAGTTTCAAAACAACACTTAAACTCATTTTAGCCATTGTTTTCACACTTTGTTGCTTCTATGATGGAAACTAGGAACTTTTAGGGTGTTTTGAGTTAGTTTTTGGTCTCGAAGAATACTTAAGCACCTTTAGGCACTTTCTAAGTTTGAAAACAACATTGTCTCCTTTAATATACTTTTGTTGCAACGGAAGTTAGTTGTGTGATCACTTTATGCACGTTCTAAGTTTCAAAACAACACTTAAACTCATTTTAGCCATTGTTTTCACACTTTGTAGCTTCTATGATGAAACTAGGAACTTTGAGGTTGTTTTGAGTTAGTTTTTGGCCTCGAAGAATACTTATGCACCTTTAGGTACTTTCTAAGTTTGAAAACAACATTGTCTCCTTTAATACACTTTTGTTGCAATGGAAGTTAGTTGTGTTATCACTTTATGCACGTTCTATGTTTCAAAACAACACTTAAACTCATTTTAGCCATTGTTTTCACACTTTGAAGCTTCTATGATGGAAACTAGGAACTTTTAGGTTGTTTTGAGTTAGTTTTTGGCCTCGAACAATAGTTAAGCACCTTTAGGCACTTTCTAAGTTTGAAAGCAACACTGTCGCCTTTAATACACTTTTGTTGCAACGGGGGTTAGTTGTGTGATCACTTTAGGCACTTTCTAAGTTTCTAAACAACACTTAAACTCTTTTTAGCCATTGTTTTCACACTTTGTAGCTTCTATGATGGAAACTAGGAACTTTTAGGGTGTTTTGAGTTAGTTTTTGGCCTCGAAGAATACTTAAGCACCTTTAGGCACTTTCTAAGTTTGAAAACAACATTGTCTCCTTTAATACACTTTTGTTGCAACGGAAGTTAGTTGTGTGATCACTTTATTTACGTTATAAGTTTTAAAACAACACTTAAACTCATTTTAGCCATTGTTTTCACACTTTGTAGCTTCTATGATGAAAACTAGGAACTTTGAGGTTGTTTTGAGTTAGTTTTTGGCCTCGAAGAATACTTAAGCACCTTAGGCACTTTCTACTTTTAAAACAACATTGTCTCCTTTCATACACTTTTGTTGCAACGGAAGTTAGTTGTGTGATTACTTTATGCACGTTCTAAGTTTGAAAACAATACTTAAACTCATTTTAGCCATTGTTTTCACACTTTGTAGCTTCTATGATGGAAACTTGGAACTTTTAGGTTGTTTTGAGTTAGTTTTTAGCCTCGAAGAATACTTAAGCCCCTTTAGGCACTTTCTAATTTTGAAAACAACATTGTCTCCTTTAATACACTTTTGTTGCAACGGAAGTTAGTTGTGTGATCACTTTATGCACGTTCTAAGTTTCAAAACAACACTTAAACTAATTTTAGCCATAGTTTTCACACTTTGTAGGTTCTATGATGGAAACTAGAAACTTTTAGGTTGTTTTGAGTTAGTTTTTGGCCTCGAAGAATACTTATGCACCTTTAGGCACTTTCTAAGTTTGAAAACAACATTGTCTCCTTTAATACACTTTTGTTGCAATGGAAGTTAGTTGTGTTATCACTTTATGCACGTTCTAAGTTTCAAAACAACACTTAAACTCATTTTAGCCATTGTTTTCACACTTTGAAGCTTCTATGATGGAAACTAGGAACTTTTAGGTTGTTTTGAGTTAGTTTTTTGCCTCGAACAATAGTTAAGCACCTTTAGGCACTTTCTAAGTTTGAAAGCAACACTGTCGCCTTTAATACACTTTTGTTGCAACGGGGGTTAGTTGTGTGATCACTTTAGGCACTTTCTAAGTTTCTAAACAACACTTAAACTCTTTTTAGCCATTGTTTTCACGCTTTGTAGATTCTATGATGGAAACTAGGAACTTTTAGGGTCTTTTGAGTTAGTTTTTGGCCTCGAAGAATACTTAAGCACCTTTAGGCACTTTCTAAGTTTGAAAACAACATTGTCTCCTTTAATACACTTTTGTTGCAACGGAAGTTAGTTGTGTGATCACTTTATTTACGTTATAAGTTTTAAAACAATACTTAAACTCATTTTAGCCATTGTTTTCACACTTTGTAGCTTCTATGATGGAAACTAGGAACTTTGAGGTTGTTTTGAGTTAGTTTTTGGCCTCGAAGAATACTTAAGCACCTTAGGCACTTTCTACTTTTAAAACAACATTGTCTTCTTTCATACACTTTTGTTGCAACGGAAGTTAGTTGTGTGATTACTTTATGCACGTTCTAAGTTTGAAAACAACACTTAAACTCATTTTAGCCATTGTTTTCACACTTTGTAGCTTCTATGATGGAAACTTGGAACTTTTAGGTTGTTTTGAGTTAGTTTTTAGCCTCGAAGAATACTTAAGCCCCTTTAGGCACTTTCTAATTTTGAAAACAACATTGTCTCCTTTAATACACTTTTGTTGCAACGGAAGTTAGTTGTGTGATCACTTTATGCACGTTCTAAGTTTCAAAACAACACTTAAACTAATTTTAGCCATAGTTTTCACACTTTGTAGGTTCTATGATGGAAACTAGAAACTTTTAGGTTGTTTTGAGTTAGTTTTTGGCCTCGAAGAATACTTATGCACCTTTAGGCACTTTCTAAGTTTGAAAACAACATTGTCTCCTTTAATACACTTTTGTTGCAACGGAAGTTAGTTGTGTTATCACTTTATGCACGTTCTAAGTTTCAAAACAACACTTAAACTCATTTTAGCCATTGTTTTCACACTTTGAAGCTTCTATGATGGAAACTAGGAACTTTTAGGTTGTTTTGAGTTAGTTTTTGGCCTCGAACAATAGTTAAGCACCTTTAGGCACTTTCTAAGTTTGAAAGCAACACTGTCGCCTTTAATACACTTTTGTTGCAACGGGGGTTAGTTGTGTGATCACTTTAGGCACTTTCTAAGTTTCTAAACAACACTTAAACTCTTTTTAGTCATTGTTTTCACACTTTGTAGCTTCTATGATGGAAACTAGGAACTTTTAGGTTATTTTGAGTTAGTTTTTGGCCTCGAAGAATACTTAAGCACCTTTAGGCACTTTCTAATGTTGAAAACAACATTGTCTCCTTTAATACACTTTTGTTGCCACGGAAGTTAGTTGTGTGATCACTTTATGCACGTTCTAAGTTTCAAAGCAACCCTTAAACTCTTTTTAGCCATTGTTTTCACACTTTGTAGCTTCTATGATGGAAACTAGGAACTTTTAGGTGTTTTTTGGCCTCGAACAATATTTAAGCACCTTTAGGCACTTTTTAAGTTTGAAAACAACATTGTCGCCTTTAATACAGATCTTTTTATCTGTACTCTCTCTCTCTAAAATAGATTACCAGTGCCTTCTTCTTCCCTTCTTTCACTTTCACTCACTCACTCACCCATTATAATCTCTTACAACTTTATGATGTTACTGATTTAGCTTCTCTTATTTAGGTTTCTAAAATAGTTTATTAGAATTTATGATGTTACTGATTACTTATCACATCTTTTCTTACTAGAACTACAATTATGGACAAATCATGGATGAACAAGAGTAGACTAACCAAAGATTTTGAGATGGGTGTTGAAAACTTCATCAAATTTGAATTTTCTAATACAAATAGTACATTTATTCGTTGTCCTTGTTTAAAATGTGGGCATTCTGAAAAACATAGTAGCAATGATATTTGAGATCATTTATATGTCAATGCCATTGACGAAAGTTATAAAATTTGGTTTTGGCATGGCGAAGAACTTCCTAGTTCATCTGTACATGGAGAGTTTTCTAAGTTGGATACCCATATGTATGAAGAGAACGATGTTGGAAGTATTAAAGAAATGGTTGACGTTGCATATGAGGAATATTCTAAAGATCGAAATCGATTTGAGAAGTTGCTTAATGATGCTGAAAAACAATTATATGAAGAATGCAAAAAATTCACCAAGTTGTCTACGTTGGTAAAATTGTATAATTTTAAAGTTAGATATGGATGGAGTGATACCAGTTTTTCACAATTACTCAAAACTCTAAAGATAATTTTGTCTGCGTCTAATGTGCTCCCACCATCAATGTATGAAGCAAAGAAAAACTTAGTTGCACTAGGAATTGAATATGAAAAAATTCATGCATGCCCTAATGATTGTTGTTTGTATAGAAAGGAATATGTTGATGCAATTGAATGTCCAGAATGTGGTGCATCGAGGTGAAAATATGGTAAGAATCCAAATGAAGGGAAAAAAAGAAATTCCTGCAAAAGTAATATGGTATTTCTCACCTATTCCAAGATTCAAAAGGATGTTTAGAAGTATTGATTGTGCTAAAAACTTGACTTGGCACGTGGATGAGAGGGAAGTAGATGGTAAATTACGTCATCCACCAGACTCACGAGCTTGGAAGTTAGTAGATTTGAAGTGGCCAGACTTTTGTTGTGAACCTAGGAACCTTCGCTTAGCATTGTCAGCAGATGGAATAAATCCACATGGAGAAATGAGTTCGAAATATAGTTGTTGGCCAGTAGTGATGGTTATATATAATCTTCCGCCGTGGTTGTGTATGAAAAGAAAATTTATGATGTTATCAATGTTGATTTCAGGTCCAAAACAACAAGGGGATGACATTGGCACATACCTAGCACCACTAATTGAAGATTTAAAACTTTTATGGGAAACTGGTGTTGAATGTTATGATGCTTATCGAGAAGAATTATTCAGATTAAGGACAATTTTGTTGTGGACAATCAATGATTTTCCTGCATATGGAAATCTTAGTGGATGTAGTGTGAAGGGGTATAAGGCATGTCCAATTTGTGGAGATAATACACCATCTTTAAGATTGAAATATGGGAAAAAATGGCATACATTGGACATCGAAAATATCGAGCACGTAGTCGTCCATATCGACGTCAGAAGAAACCATTTAATGGTAAAATGGAACTTGGAACAATTCCAGAACCTTTGTCTGGGGAGATTGTATTTTCAAAAACAAAAGATCTTGAATTTCCAAGAGGAAAGAAAAACAATAAAAAGCAAACTATTAAAGGAAGTGCAAAAAGTTGTTGGAACAAATTGTCTTCTTTTTTTTAGCTCACTTATTGGAAAAATCTGCACGCGAGACATTGTCTAGATGTGATGCACATTGAGAAAAATGTTTGCATGAATATCTTAGGTACCCTTCTTGATATTCTGGGGAAAAGTAAGGATGGATTGAATGCTAGACGTGATTTAGTGCATCTAAAAATTCGACCAGAGCTCGCACCTATTAGTGGGGACAAAAAAATCTTCATTCCTCCTGCTTGTTATACTCTTACCAAGGAAGAAAAACGTTGTGTTTTGAAGACATTGTCAACAATGAAGCTTCCTGAAGGATACTCTTCCAATGTTAGAAATTTTGTGTCAACGCCAGATTTAAAACTTAATAGTCTGAAATCTCATGATTGCCATGTGCTCATACAACAATTGTTTCCTATTGCAATAAGATCCGTGTTACCAAAACATGTTCGGTATGCCATAACTCGATTGTGTATTTTCATCAACGCTATATGTAACAAAGTTTTAGACGTCATCCAACTAGAAAAATTGGAAGAAGATATCGTGGTTACATTATGTTTGTTGGAGAAGTATTTTCCTCCTTCGTTCTTCACAATTATGGTGCATCTCACAGTCCACATTGTTAGGGAGGTCAAACTTTGTGGGCCTATATATTTAAGATGGATGTATCCCTTTGAAAGATTCATGAAAGTTCTTAAAAATTCCGTGAGAAATAGACATCGTCCAGAAGGTTGTATTGCTGAAAGTTATATAGTAGAAGAAGCCGTTGAATTTTGTTCGATTTTTATCCAAAGCGGAGATGCTATTGGGCTTGGGATTGACAAGGTAGGAGTCGATTCAGACAATTCAAATATTGGTAAACCATTGTCAACTGGAATTCCTTTCAAACCTGGACAAGAACTGTTGTACCAAGCTCATCGATATTTTTTGGAAAATACAATGGATGTGCAACCATATATAGAGTAAGTTTCTATGTTTTTGTCCTATTTCATTTAATGCAACATGTGATATATGATCGATCCTGACTATATGACAATGTTTCAATATACCTTTAAAGGAAACATATGATAGCATTGCAATCACAATATCCAAATCGATCAAAGAATAAGAAATGGATTCAGGATGAACATAATCGAACGTTCATACCCTGGTTACGAGAAAAGGTAAAATGTTAAACCTGTCATTTAACATATCATTTTGTTTACCTTATTTTCTAAATATGTTATGTAATTTTCATGCTAGGTAGTAAGTGAGCTTGAAATGGAAAATATCGATGTATCAGATAACTTGAGGTGGATTGCTCATGGTCCTCATCCAAATGTGATTAAATATAACGGTTATGCCATTAATGGATGTCGATATCACACAAAGTCTTGTGAAAAGGATCGAACAACACAAAATAGTGGAGTTAGCTTAGTTGCAAAAACGATGCAAGTATCAAGCTCGAAAGATAAAAATTCTATCATTGGAGATATGTCATTTTATGGAGTGATACAAGAGATTTGGGAACTAAATTATAATATATTTAATGTTGCCATGTTTAAATATGATTGGGTTGAGAATAACAATGGTGTCAAAATGGATGAACTAGGTTTTGTGTTAGTTGAATTAAATAGAATAGGACACAAGTCCTATTCTTTTATTCTAGCCACCCAAGCAAGACAAGTATTTTATGTTGAGGATCCAAGTGATGTTAGATGGTCAATTGTGCTCACTCCACCATAAAAAAACTTTGAAGATCAAAATAATGATGACGAACTTGGAGATACAATACTACATTGTCAAGGAATACCTAGTGATATGCCAAATATTGATACAAGTCATGACTTGGATGAGAACATCTCAACATATGTACGAGTAGATGGTGAAGGCACATGGATTCCTAAATAAAATTATTGGATGGGTTCGTGATGGTTAGCTATTAAGATTTTCGACTCTATCTTATTCATCTTCTTTAATTTGTCTTCTTAATGTTATTATACTAATACTTTCTTACAGTTGTTTGACAGTCTAATTTTTACACCACATGGAGCGTGCTGATGCAAGTGACAAAGACTTTAAACTTGATGAAGTTGAACCTGCACCTGGAGTGGATGACAAGAACGTGGGTGTTAAGCAAGATGGAACACCTAATAAAAAGAAAAGACGACGAGGGTCTACTATTATGTTCGATGTAACACGCATTAGGAGTGCAGGAGATAAGAAGTTAGTGGAATACAATGATGATGGAATACCCATTGATCGCAATGGAGTAAATTACATTCTTTTATTGGGGCATGCGTGCATTATCATATCCCGATCACATGTGCATCATGGAAGTGTGTGCCTAATGAGTTGAAGGATAAACTATATAATATGGTCGAGGTACGTATATGTTTCCACTTGATGATATTGGAGAGCTATATATACTTTTTCTTTAAAAATGACCAAGTCTTTTTATGTTTAGGTTGCCTTTATCATTGATGGTAGATCTAGAAAAGACATTCTTAAAACTGCAGGCATAACATTTCGTCATTTCAAAAGTTGGTTAACAACAAGACATATTATGTCATTTAAGAATGAGCCTGAACTTTTGCTAACTCCACCAGCAATATACTCCTACATCGATCAAAGTACTTGGGTTCAGTTTGTAAGATCGAGATTGAATTTAGAGTTTGAGGTATGAAAGTTTTTTTTAATATATCGATTGTTATTATTATTTATACCTTTGATGTCATTGTCATACGTAATTATGATATTTGTGTAGAAAATTAGAACCTTACAGAAAGATCGTCGGGCTAAGAATAAGTATAATCATCGACTTTCAAGGAAAGGTTATGCTAATCTTGTTGAGCAAATGGTAAGAATATCAGTTTATGTAGTCAATTTTCCTGAATTCATTACGTTTATAACTGTTTCTTTTGTTTAAATATAGAAGAAAAATTCTTCAAATGAAAGTGACTTTAGTCGAGCTAGTTTGTGGAAGAAGGCTCGAACAAATAAAAAAGGAGAATATGTCGATGAGAATGTCCAGGAAGTAGCCACTCGAATTGTAAGACAAATTTTATATGGATGTGAATGTTACGTTGATGGTCCATTAACTATCTAAACTAATAGTATTTCCTAATTTTCTTTAGGACGAGATCTCGAAGAATGTGGGTTCACCCAAATGATATTTTAACCCAAGCTTTGGGCACCCCAGAATACAATGGACGTGTACGTGGGGTTAGTGGCCTTCTCACACCTACAACTTACTTCCACACAGTGAGACGTAGTTCGAAACAAGATGAGAATAAAAACAAAGAAATTGTTCATGAGAATGAAACACTTCGTCGTCGTGTTAGAGAATTGGAAGATCAAATTCAGAAGGCACGATCTACACCAACATCTGAACATGGAAGTTGCTCCAAGCAATTTTTGACGTATGAGAATGAACATCGAGATAAACGAAAATCAAAAAAGGTAAATGAAGAAGTTTATTTAAACTTTATCATTCTTAATTTTTGTACGGTTGAATCATTACTCATAATCAAAATAATATATATTCAGAAGAACGACAAAGGTAAAACTGCAAAGATCCTGAAGGAGAGCGCCACAACTAGTCAACGCTTGGAGGTTACAAAGATAAAGATAAAGTTGCAAGGTAAAGATGCAAGTAGCTTCAAGGAGCCTCAAGGCGAGGGTATCAACGAGCCTCAAGGTCAGGGTATGAAGGAGTTTCAAGGTGAGGATATCAACGAGCCTCGAGTTCAAGGTATCAAGGAGCAACAAGGTGAGGATATCAAGGAAAAAGCTGACAATGATCAAGATGCTAGGATTCTAGAGGTGAGTGACAATAGTCAACATTTGGAGGACATCGGTGATGAATGCCAAAAGAAGGTTGCTAAGGTAATTAAGTTTATCCAACATAAGGTAAATGTCTTATGTCTTATGTCTTATGTCTTATGTCTTATGTCTTATATTTGTGTTAGGAGGAAACTTCAAAGAAGATTGCTAAGGACAAAGAAGTTGTTGGTCTGTCACAAGCTAATTTGCCAATATCTTTGAAGTCTATTCTTAGATTTACTGAAAAGGTAATGGACAATCAAACGAGTATTTCCTATCAACTGCCTGTTGGTCTTTATGGAATTAGTCGAAGGAGTTATGTCTTGCGTGAAGATATAATTGACTTTTGAACTATGCAACAAGTTAAAACACTATCGATGGTGGCTTACATGATGTAAGTAAACTCTTTTTTCGTTTACGATTTTAACATATTTAGTGACTAAGCTTATTTTCTGCATTAATTAAGTATGAGTCTAATCTTTCTAGGTACTTATACTCATACTTTGTTGAGTCAAAGCAAGTTTCACAATATATTTTTGTAGACCCATCTATTCTATCTGGTCGACCAAGCAATAAGAGCTCACAATATTTGTAGTAGAATCATGGCTTCCGAGGAAAATCAATTAGTTGTTGCTCCTTATAAACCAGGGTACGTGAAGTTTTACTTACTTTAAACTTAATTGCATGTAGACGTATCACACTTGCTAACTAGTTGTTAATTTTTAAGTGGTCATTGGGCACTAGTTATGATTAATGCTCACGATGATATGGTTTATTATCTCGACTCATTAAGAACAAGTTCTCGAGGAGATATCAAAAATATAATAGACATGTAAGTTAATTCCTTTTCTTTATCTTTTTTTTTTTAGTTTTGTATTATCATTACACTCCATTGAAAACTTTTTTGGTTGTTTTTTTTTTTTTGCGAACTCAGGGCAATATAAATTTTTCGATCTCAGAAGAACTTGAAAAAAAACTCGAAAATCGATATTATGGAAAACAGTGAAGGTAAGTACTTAAACTTATTTTATTCTATTATATATGACCACGTTTAGTGCGTATATCATAAGTTTTTTTATTATTGTATTGCAGTGCCCTTTACAGGTGGGAAGTGTTGAATGTGGGTATTATGTCATGAGATATATGAGAGATATCATGACAAAAGGAAGTATCGTAGTCACAGATTCGGTATGTTATTTAGTTTGCATTCCAATTGTTAAACTTGACAAAACATTATTTATTATAATATTTCACTCTTAATGTTTATAGATTGATACAAGAAAAGCATACTCGAAACCGGAGTTAGATGAAGTGCGAGTGGAGTGGGCTGAATTTTTGGGTGGATACATATGATAAAGTTTTGGATGAATACTAGTTTGGATTGTTGATGTCAATTTTTTAGGTGGCTACATATGAAGGTGACAAATATTCTTTTTTTCTGTAAATGTAGTAGTCACATTTTTTGGGTGGATACTATTTTCGATTGATAGTCACATTTTTTGTATAGATGTTTTGCTTGAGATAGGATTGATAGTCATATTTTTTGGATGACTACCAAATATTTTTTTGTGTAAATGTTGTTCAGGCTAGGACTCATAGATTGACTAGCTATGGTGGAGATGATTAGTGTTTGAACATATATTGTGGAGATAACTGTATAGTTTGACATTGTGAATGTATAACCATGATGGGAGTTACTAATGTTGTGTCATTTTAGAATTGTTCATATGGGAAACAGGATTTGAATTTTTGTAGGTATTATTGACGAAGTTTTATTTCATATATCTTGAATATAATTTATTGGAATGTAACGCAGAAAATTCAAGATTTTAGGGAATAATTGATTGAAAAATAAAATCACTAACCAACAAGACATGTATAATGTGTCAAGATTTCATTCAAATTGACACTTTTCAAATGTCAAAAAAAAAATTACATTTGACACTTTACAATTGTCAAGGTTTGCCTTCAATTTGAAGTTTTAGGAATGTCAAGATAAATTTATATTTGACACATTTTAAGCGTCAAGTAACTTTTATTTGACATTTCTGCAATGTCAAGATAAACCTATTTTTGACACAGCGAAAACGTCAAGTATTAACATAAACTTGACACTTTTTGAAAGTCAAGATAAAACTACATTTGACGAATAAAAAGTGTCAAGATTGTATGTTCAAAATGACACGTTATAAGCGTCAAAAAAGACTATACATAACATTTTATAAGTGTCAAGTATTGTGTATTATTCTTGACGGTGGATTCCTTGACGGTTTGAAAAATGTCAAGTAAAGCAAAATACGATATTTTATAAGCCTCAAGAAAACTAGTTTTTCTTGTAGTGCAACCTCATCCCTATACTATAGACCTTTTAGGTTTTTTCTCGAACCGTGATCCTCATATGTCTTCTACATACAGTTTAATAGACATATAACAACCTAAGATGTTCATTTATTTGATTTAGGGTTAATATAAGGGAATATATAGAAATAATCAAACCAATAACACTTTATTGAATTAAATTGAACAAAATTACAAACTATGAGTTTTAAAGCATAATAGTGTGCACTATGGTTATGTAAGTGGTGAGTATTTTCAACTACACACAAGTTTTTTGTGGACTACAGAGACTTGTCTGAATGGAGTACGAAGAGTTATCAAGCATGTTATATTGAAAAGAAGATGCATCATCGTTTAGAACGAGGAAAATTTTCATATATGAGACATCGACGTTATCTTCCGAAGAATCATTGTTGGTGGAGGAGTAAGCAACATGACGGGAAGGTGGAGTTTTAAGTTGTTTGAATAGCATAGGTTCGTTTTAATTCTTGGAGGTTTGACATATATATAGTTTATCAGAATTCGAGTGTACTTGGATCGAGTCTGATATATGTTGGTTTTGTTCTTGGATGTTTGATATTTGTTGTTTGTTCAAGTTCGATTGTTTTTGTTCGAGTTTGAAGTTATTTGAAGAAGTTTGAGTTAGATTGTTTGTTGGAAGAGTTACGTTCTTTTCTTAGAATTGAATATATGTTTGTCTTCTTTTTTTGATGCTTGAGTTGTAAGAGTTATGCTGCTTACATATTAAAGTCCTTGTCATAGCTTGAGTGGAGTTATTTTTGTTCGAGTTTTAAGTTGTTTGATTATTATGAGTTCATTTGATTTCTCGGAGGCTTGAGATATATATAGTTTATCGAAGTTTGGGTGTACTTGGTTCGAGTTTGATATATAGTTTTATTTGAGTTAAGTGAGTTCGTTTTGGTTCTTTTAAACTATTTATTAGCATCTATCATAATTTTAGTTTATTGTTTTAGGTATTTCAAGTTGATAAGTAAGGAAACTTTTGTTGAAGACGAGATGCATCACAAAGCACTTCTTTTCTTAAATATTTTGTGTAATTTCAAACTTTGTATGAAAAAAAGATTTAGCATCATTACCAACCTTTGTATTCAAATATTTGTATTCGATTGCAATTTAGACTATCTTTTATTTTGTATACAAGTTTAGGTAAGAACAGATTTAAAAGAACCGAAAAACGTTTGGTTTGAGAAAAAAATAAAATTAATAATAACCAAAAGAGAATCGGTGGACGCCAAAGAGAATGGCGTCGATAGAACCAGTATTTTCCTGCACACACCTACTTCTTCTACATATGGTATCTTGGAGGCAACTATCGATGCCACAAAGAATATCGATAGTTCTGCACTTCTGTCGACACGACATAGGAAACATCGACAGAGACGAGCACCACACTTGACGTCGGCAGAGTGTGAACTACTAATGCCAAATAATTTAGACGTCGGTAGAGGCTTGGTCGACAACTTGTAGCCGACGAAGTTACCGACGTCAGGATTGATATCGGTAGACCCTCTACCGACGCTTTTTATAGCTTCTACCGACCCAATGCGACGTTGGAAAAGCCATAAAATCTTGTAGTGAGTCTATAGTATATAGGTAAGGGGTTAAGTTGCTTTATCCTGGTAACACTATTGATATGACCCACTTTGTGATAATTACAAATTATTTGATCCAAACCATTCATGTGGAAACATGTGAGTTATCATATACCATGAGTTTGTATAAGACTGAACAACAAGATATTTAGTATCCTCTTTATACATTCATTAATTGAGAAAATTGATATTTCACATGATGATCATATGATACTTGATCTTAATCAAAGTGAGTAATGAATTCCTGCCTGTAAAGATTTGCCTTTTTATTTACATGGGTGAGACTGACTTTTGTAGTCAATTCAATAAGCCTCCATTTTAGAGACTTGACAAAATAGGGAGCTAGAAATTTTTGGATCATAAATCAATTGTTAATTAGAGTAACAGTTATACTTATGATATAAGATGTAATTATACAGGTAATAAACAAATTTTTGGCCTAGCTGTAATTATGAACAACTCGTGAAGAATCAAGTTGCATGTAATGGTTATATTCATGTCCTTAAAAAGAAAATAGTGTTATATCCATAAACACATCTTGTCTTATAGTACGTAAGAGTGCAACTCTAGGTTTATATATACTTGAATGACCTACCGTTAATGAATAAAAATTAATTAATTAAAGAATTTAACCAATTAATTTTGTATCAATATAACTTATAATTTTTAGGTTCATAAAGTTTCATTACTAGCTCATTATAACATTAAAATGATGAATTTAGTTGAATTTGTTTTTGCAAATGTTCAAATTAATGTCTAATATATTAGATATATTAAATGAGGAAAATATATATTAGTATTTGATACATATTAAATACTATTAAGAATAATATACTATGCATTAATACATTATATTAAAGTAAATAATTATATATTATATTTTAATGAGTTCGAAGTAAGTAATATATTTTGTGGAAGATTTTAAGAGATTTAAATTAGGAATAGATTAAATATATGTACACAATTAGATCAACTTGAAATTTCGCATGTTGGACAAGAAAAAAAGGGCGCTAGTCAAGTGTTAAAGAATTTATTGTAGGTAAACATCCTTACACAAGATACATAATAATTGTTCAATCACCTTTTGTGCTAATAATTTCTTTGTGTAGAATCAACAAAGAAGATATTGTTGTGAATAGTGGAGATAAATTCCTTTATACAAAGTTGAATATTTCTCTGTATATGTGTGAAGGGAATGAAATTTTCCGCAGCGGAAGACATCGTGAAATGTCATTGATTCGTTGGGAAAAATATTTCTTAAAATTGAACATATCTCATACATCCTAGGCTAAACATGCTATAAAGAGAAGGAAACACAGTAAGTAAGTCATACAAACTTCTTGAAAAACCTTTTTTTCGATTTCCTCCTCGATCTCTCTCGATCCAATTGAACCACGAACTCGATCCTCGAACCGAATGACAAGACACTTCCAAAGGGTCTTCTCAGTTGTTCTCGGGAGGTTGAGGGAAAATGGTGGAACTCCCTTTGGATTGGGTTGGAGAGAATTCTAGAGAATTGAGAGAGAACTTTTTGAGAGAGTTTCTTTCTCTTTGGATTGTCAATTCCAAAAAATGAGAAGAAATGTTATGGAATGTCTCACATTTCATCCTTTTATAATGTCATATGGTGGAGTTAAAATCTCCAACATTTACCAATTTACCACAATCATATGATATGTAAATCATATTTGCATATCACATAATATACGGTATGTTATACCTTATTATACAAATCTCATTTGCATAATTGTGGAATTTTAAATTAAATCAAATTCAATTTAATTTCTCTCAATTCAATTTCTCCAAATTAGAACAAATTTATCAATTAGGCTATTCTATAGTTTATTATGAATCTCATTCACATCAAACTATATATTATGTCCCTTATATCACATATAAATGACATAAATACCCAATTAATAAATTTGAAAACTTCAAATTCACTCCAAACTGTAAACCCTCAATTTGTCCAATTTGAGCCAACCGAGGGACCTAATGGACCTATAGATGACGAGCTCCAATGATACAAGATTAACCTATCAAACTCTTTGACCCGATTAATAAACATTTATTAGCTACGATAACACTCCACTAAAGTCCGTAGTTGCACTTCCATCACTGTAGGACAAGTTGTGTCCATCGATATAACCAATGCCCGTGAGTCGTCCCTTCATAGGTTGTTCGTAGTCACTACTGGGTCAAATTACCGTTTTACCCCAGTGTCTACTTCTTGCTCCTTTAGTCCCACTGCTACTCTAATGAACAACTACGTTGTGTGGTCCAACCATAAACAACATCCCTCCCGTGTCAGAGAGAGGGTGGCCGCCCGTTGTCGAAGCCATGGAGACTACATTTAAGGGAACAACCCCTCTAGTTTTTCTAAGTCGGGAATGAGTGAAATCGTTCTTGTGTTGTTAAGTTCCTAGCTCCCCACGTGGTCCTATCCCCAAGAAGGTAGGCATGTTGGGCGAGCAACTATGGCCACCCTCACCCGTACTAGTCAAAGGACAAACCCCCGAAGACAGGAGTCCGTAACACGCTCAGGATTGAGGACGAGTAACTAATGGTCATCTACGAAGTTATTAGTCCTATACTGTTAACGGTGTTACATCAGTAGGTCTAATAATTCACGGTCCGATATTGTACAATCTCATTGCACAGGATGCCTCCACTCGCATGTCAACCACATGAACGAGCTGGATCACCTCATTGTATCTAATACAAAGCGGGTCACATCCACAGAGTAACCAGGATGAGGTTTCCAACCCTATCCATATACTGTAGATCCTTCGGGTCATTAACTCGAATGTAATCCTCCCTGTGTGTCTACTACACACCTTCTGTTGGGATTTGTGCCCTAAAACTCGTAGTTTGTAATTATGTTCTAATTAATCTAATAAAGTGTTATTGTTCGTTATCTACGAGTTTGCCTTTATTTAAAACCCTAAATCCAATAAACTAAACATCCAAGGCTGTTAAATGAATCTTTAACTGAATGTAATGTACATAAAAAGGATCTCGGTTCGAGATACAGCCTAAAGGGTCTATAGTTAAGGGATAAGGTTTGGGTACCTTACCCTGGTTAAACTATGGATGTGGCCCACTTTGTATTTGATACAAACATTGTGATCCTAACGTGTTCGTATAGATGACATGTGAGTGGGTATATCATATGTAATGAGATTACATAAGACCGGACCACGAAATAGTAACCCCTAGCTGTAACTCCATTGACTAGTTAGGTTTTTATTTCACTAGGATGACCTAGGCAACTTGATCTCAATCTTAAGCAGGTTACGAACTCCTGTTCGCGAGGGATTGTCCTTTGACTAGTATAGGTGAGAGTGGCCAGATTCGCCGACTCAATATGCCTACCTTCTTGGGGACAAGACCGAGTGAGCGGCTGGGGACTTAACCTAGCAAGATGGAATTCACTCCTTCTCGCCTACTAGGGTAAGTAGAGGAATGTTCCCTTAAGTGGTGTCTTTGATACTTGAACAAAGGGCCCAACCCTCTCATTGGCCCGAGAGGGACTCTGTTTGTTGGTAGGACCACAAACAAATTGTTAATTAGAGGAGCACTGGTACTTAAGGTACAAGATGTAACCTAGGGGTAAAACGATAATTTGACCCAGCTGGTGTTACGAACATTCATGAAGGATTGACTTGCTGTTATTGGTTAGTATCCATGGACACAAAAATATATCTGCAGTGAGAAGAGTGCAGCTGTGGGACTTTAGTGGAGTGTTCCCGCAGTTAACGAATGTTGATTGTGAGGTTAATGAGATTAACCGAAGCGATCTCGTATCATTAGAGCTTTTATCCAGAGGTCCATTAGGTCCACCTTCTAGCTCAGTAAAGGTTCTTAGATCATTTGAATGTGAAATGTTCAAATTCATTAGGAATATATTTAATGTATTTAGATACGATATAATATATAGTTTTGGAACTATATATTATAAATTTAATGTGAATATGATTCATATTAAATTTTATGAGAGAATTGAATATTTGAAAGAGTTCAAATATTATATTAAATGTGAATGTGATTCACATTTGAAAACTATAGGTTAAAATTTAATGTGCACTGGATGTACATTAAAACTATAGGTTAAAGGGGTGATATGATTAAATGAGATTTAATCCAAATTAAATATATGATATTTAATTTGTATTATTTAAATTAATAATTAAATTAAATTAAATTATTATTAATTATTATTATTATTATTATAAGGGAACGTGTCATCCAGACACGTTCCCACTATTCCCTTCCTTCTCCCTATCGATAGCTTAACAGGGAGAAGGGGTGTGCATTTTTTGATTGATCGATTGATGTTTTCTGCAATTGGTGAATTGCTGCAAGAAAAATTCTCTCTCTCTCACTCTCATTCCCAAAACTTCCAATTGTTGGAAACCTTTTCCACCAAGGTTGATATAAGCAGAACTCAGAGACATAGGAGGTTCTCCTGTTGGTTATGTTCTTGCTGGAAGAAAAACAGAGAAGTTCCACAGTGGGGTGTTGTACTGTTTGGAGCAAGGAATTGCAGTTGGAGAAAGTCTACAAAGGCAATTCCTCTTCCTCTCCTTTAGTTTAATTGTTAAACATTACATGTTTGCATGTATGCCATTAAATCCATGCCTAATTAGATTAGAGTTCATTTCATGCTTGTTCTGTATTTTTGGGTCAATGTACTGGTTTTTGTTTTTAGCAAAACAATCAAGCAAATTAACGATCCCAATCACGTTTCCGCTGCTCAAGGAGATCAGATCTCCATCACATTCAAGTTCTAGTTCTCTCATAATACAGTGACCATGGAGCTTAGTTTATTGGATTAAGTTTATAAATATGTAAGACACAAAGTTTGAATAAATAACTCTTATTTATTTTCACAACAAATATTACAAACTACACGAGATTAGGGCCTTCACCCCAACAATGTGCATTACTTTTTTATTTGATTTAAAATTCAACTCATTCACCATTAAAGGCCAAGTTCATCATAAAACCCATTTAATTTAGGTTTACTGCAAGAATATATATGTGTGTAAATTTTGACTTTGGAAAATATGTCGAAAGGAAGCTTTGCGGCAAAGACAAAATGAGTGATTCTTTGTTTTGTTACTTAAATTACACAGTATGTGTATTGTTGGTTTCGAAAAATCCTTACATAACGGAAGCCAATTGGGAATTGATTCGTATTTTAATTTGGTTTCTAAAATACCAATACATTGGCAAATTAAATAAAAATAGCAGAACAAAATTCTAAAATTAAGAAATTCAACGTATAAGTTTAAGTATTTAATACTTACTTCTATAGAACCAAATCTCTCTGCAAAATCACACAAGGTCACGAACTTCCAGTAAGTTCTGCCAATGCCAAATGGGACGAAGAACATGACAACACCAATAAAACTTCCTTCCTATATCTTTGAGATCACGATGGTGGGATCGTATCTCGATTAGGAGGGTAAAGGAATCTGTAGAGAGAATAAATTTCTAGGAGTAAGGTATGAGGAACCAGAAGCCAAAAAAAGAAAAGATTATCCTTCTCTGTTTTCCTCATTACCATTTTATCGATAAAGGTTGTGTGAGAGAGAAGGGTATCTGTTGGGTTTTATGCCCTAAAACTCGTAGTTTGTAATTTTGTAATTTGTTCCAAATTTATCAATAAAATGTTATTATCACTATTCATACAAATATTGTTGAATTTCGTCTAGTTCGCATTAAATTAACCCTAAATCTAATAAACAAACATCCTAGGTTGTATTATGTGTCTTGAACAGTTCGTGGAGACATATGGTGATCAAGGTTCAAGAAAGAGTCTAAAGGGTCTGTGTAGTATAGGGATGCGGTTGGGTATCTTATCCTGGTGACATATGACCCACTTTGTATTTGATATAAATACAATGATTCAACGCATTCGTGCAGGTGACGTGCAGGTGGGGCTATCCTATGTGATGAGTTCAAATAAGACCAGACCGTGAAATAGTATCTGATAGATATAATTGAGTTAACTAATTAGGTTTCTATTTCAATAGGTGACCTAGGAAACTTGATCTTAATCTTGAGCAAGTTACGAACTCTTGTCTACGAGTGATTTCCCTTTGAATAGTATGGGTGAGAGTGGCCTGAGACGTCGACTTAATAAACCTACCTTCTAGGAGACAAAACCGCGTGGGCAGTTGGGGACTCAACCAAGCAAGATGAAATTCACTCCTTCCCAACTTAGGGTAAGTAGAGGAGTGTTCCCTTAAGTGGTGGCTCTAGAACTTGAACAAATGGTCCTACCCTCTCACTGGTTGTTCATTAGAGGAGCACTGGTACTTAAGACCATAGATGTAACCCAAGGGTAAAACGGTAATTTGAACCAGTTGGTGTTACGTACACTCGTGAAGGATTGACTTGTTGTTATTGATTTTTATCCATGGACACAAAAAAATCTGCAGTGGCAAGAATGAAATTGCGGGTCTTTAGTGGAGTGTATCTGCAGTTAACGAATGACGATTAAACGGTTAATGAGATTAGACAATTAATCTTGTGTCGTTGGAGCTTTTGATTTCTAGGTCCATTACGTCCACTTTCTAGCTCGTAAAGGATTCTGAGATTGTTATATCTTAATTAAAATTTGAAATGGTCAAATTCACTTTGGGAATTAATTTAATGTATGAAGATACATTATAATATAAAGTTTTTATGTTGATTAAAACTTTATTATATAAATCTAATTTTGGATATGATTGAAAATTAATATCTGATAGAATTAAATATTTGAAAGAGTTCATATAATTTTTTAATATGAATAGCATTCATATTAAAAACTATAGATTAAATTTTAATACACATGAGATGTACATTAAAACTATAGGTTAAGGGAGAATGATTAAATGTGATTTAATTATAATAACCTAAATTATATGGTATTTGATTTATAAATTAATTAATTGGAGAATTAATTAATTTGTAAGTTTAATTAAGTTAATTAAATTAATTAAAACTATAGGTTATGAGAGTGATAACACACAAAATGTGTTATCCTTAGGCTTAATTACTGCTAGTTTTATGTTAATTTCAGAGTTTTGATGTGTTTAAATCATTGAATTTCAGGTTAAGAGCTTAAACAAGACAATTGGAGGCAGATTGGATCACTCGAGATCAAACCGGAGGTTTTTGGAGCTTAAAATAACATCAATTGTTAGAAGAATGGACAAACCTAGCCATTTGACTCGAGGTGATGGCGTTGCAACGCCATCTGTGGTGTTTTGAGGCGTTGAAAAATCATACCGATAGCGTTGCAACGTCGCAACGTTATCTCGATAAGTAAGCTAACATGAAGGACCGTGGCGAGGGCTTTGCAACGCTGCTCTGCAGTGTCGCAACACCAGATCGATAGAGAGGCGTGCGCTTAAGGTAGTAGCATTGCAACGCTGCCCTCAGCGTTGCAATGTCATCGATATTTTCCTTATATGCCAGCCACCTAGGGCACAATGTTGCAACGCTGTGCCGAGAAACATTATAAATAGAACATTGTATCTTCTTGCAAAGGGAGCCGAATCTGATAGTCCTTGCACCCTAATTTCGAAATACACTGTGACGCTCCAAAACTCCAAGTACATTTCATTTTGGGTTTTGGATTTATTTATTTGAGATTATATGTAATTCGACCTTTGTAGCTTTGCAAGTTAAAAGAAAGATTATGCAAAATTGGGGAATTTGTATAATGAAAGACTTCTTAAAACATCCAAAGGAGCCCAAGGACATTTTGGAGGTTAAGAGTTGATTGAAGGGCATTTTGGGGATTAGAGAAAGGAAGACTAGGGTTTCACTTTGACTAATTGGGCACGAATTACGAGGAAGCTCCTTCTCACTCCAGCCCATGACCCTGCGTGTTCCACTCTCGCCGAACGCCTCGGCCCTCTTGACTTGACCTTGGCGGCGAAACCTTCGAGACAATCGCCGCCACCTTCGTCTTTCTCCGTGCGCGCGGCTGCATGCGTGGAGGAGATGCAACGCCTTCGCTGCCGCATCCAATCGCACCTCGAAAGGATCGCGCGATCGCCGGAGGCCTCTCGCGCAACCGCCCTCGTCGAACGCCGTCACACCCAAATCCAAACGACGCCGCGCGCTTTACGCTACCGCCGCCTCTCGAGCACGGCCAAATGTCGCCGATCTAGATCTACCCAAGCTTCAATCGGAGATCTGAGCCGCTGGAAGCCCCGATCTGCACGAGTCGTTGCTGGAACCTCGGAGTGCAGTTCGCGAACCGCCACCGTGAAGAAGCCGCCCAACCGCGACCTCTCAAGCCGCCGCTCGCTTCGCGGTGGTCGGCTCGCCGCTCGCTCACGCTGGCGTCCGCCGCCGGATCGTGAACGAAGCCGCGACGCCGGAAGCCGTTTTCTTTGCAGGTCCTTGAAGCTATTGGTTCAATTTTGGTTCGGGTTTTTGAGGTAGTTTCGGATCGGTTTTGATTGAGGGAAGGTCGGTTCCAAGTAGATCAGACCACGAGGATTCCAACGACATGCTCCACGCCACCGCAGACGCTGCCTCTCGACACCACACGCGCCGCCACACGCGCCGCCGCCGCGGAGTGCTTTCCGCTCCACCTGTTTTGATCTCCCGAGTTCGTTTTAAGCGCCCGTTTGTGGTAATTTAACCTAACTATGATTGGATTCAAAATAAGTGTCTAATTACGTGAGTTAATTAAGGAATTGATGAATGTGATTTAGGGAATTCGACTATCGAGCTCGACTAAGCGAAACCTTGAGTTAAAAACTAATGTAAGGAGCTCCGAGCTAAGGTAAGAGACCTTGTGCCGAACTTTTAATGGGAGTAAATGAAAATGATTTTCATGATTTTATGCGAATTAGTTTATATTTTTCATATGAAAATACACGATATATTATGTGAGAATACGTGATATTTTATGTGCAAATACTTGATGTATCATATGAAAATGAACCATTATTTTATGTGAAAGTATTCTCGTATGTTATGTATAAGGGTTCCATTATTTCATGTGAGAATAGGACAGTAGTTTGTATGAGAATGTTTCATGTTTCTTACAAAAGTATGATCTTCAAACCGCCCATGAGAAAGTATGACTGATATCACGATGATGATATTTGTGATATGTACTCTATTATTATGTGACTGATGGGACCTCATGCATGTTTTGTATGCCACGAAATGAATTAGCGAATAGTGTGGACATTGGTTATCCTGAGATCGTTATGTGCATGGTCAAACATGCAATAGAGACCTAGGGGTCAAAATACAGGGGTCTGTGAGAGACTCAAAACGAAATGACTCAGGATGACCAGTCGGCCCCACAATTAAATAAATAGTCATGGATTAAAGACTTGGCAACCAAATAAGCAGTCATGGATTAAAGGCCTGACAATTAAATAAGCAGTCATGGATTAAAGACCTGACAATTAAATAAGCAGTCATGGATTAAAGACCTGACAATTAAATGAGCAGCCATGGATTAAAGACTTGGCAACCAAATAAGCAGTCATGGATTAAAGGCCTGACAATTAAATAAGCAGTCATGGATTAAAGACCTGACAATTAAATAAGCAGTCATGGATTAAAGACCTGACAATACTAGAAAGTTTTAGGTCTCATCTATGTACGTAACGAATGAGTTTAGAGATCATGATTGTATGTGTATGCATGTCCCAAACCTCGGTAGCGAGGTTACTTACTGGGTATTGTTTTGCAATACTCACCCTTTTCTTTTAAAAATGTTTTACAGGTAAAGGAAAGGACGTGCAGGGCGTGTGACGGAGGAGCGTTACTAAGACCATGGGAACCAGCATGATTTCCGCATATTCTTATTTTCGAACTGTTGTTGTCTCTATGTTTTTAATTGGAGTTAAACTTATTTACGATTTTAATAGGCCAAGCTGAATTGATTTTTTAACTGATTTTAATGTTTTGTTTTTGGGATCCCTGGAACTATTTACGTTAAGTGGAAATTTCTTTTAAGTTCTTTTATCTCTCGGCCTATAAATGCATGCATGTGTAGTAATGTCCCTAGGAGTTGGTCATGAAAAAGTAGGGGCGTTACAGTTGGTATCAGAGCCCTAGGTTTAAGGGTTCTGTAGACTTGCTTACAGAGTAGTTCCCATGGTTGAACAACGCGTTCCAGTCACCGCCAGGTATGCCTTCGAATTAAAAGTTTTATTGTTCATGAAAAGAAAATTTAGTATTCTATGTAAAGATACTTTTATATAAAAAAAATCAAGTTTGATGAATTTCCAAACTAAGAAAGAAGGAGAATGTATGAGCTAAATTATATGTCTATGAAAAGGAAATGCATAAATGAAATGCTTATATGTGAATCTATACGCGTATATGTCATAGAGTTGACGTAATCTTACGCTGAAAGGAAAGAGAACACATGTGATCCCTACTATTGATGATAGAAAGGAAAATGTTTTAGTTAAGAATGTTTACGCTAAAAATGAAGTTTTATAGCCATAAAACACGTGTTGAGAATTATTAAAAGGTCCGCTTTGACCAAGGGAGTAAAGAGTAAGACTTAAGAGACTAGAGCGTTAAGGGTTGCTAAGCAACTAGATTACTTGAGTATAGTTTTCAATAATAAAAGTTAAGACTACTCATGAGAAGTTCAAAGTTTGAAGGTGTTCGGTAAGAGATTAGCGGTCTCATTCATTCATGCTAGATCAATTGAATAGAAAGGTATGAGATTTAGGAAACGTACCACTTTGGAGTTTTCGACTTTGTTGGTTCCTGAATAAAGTCCCTTCATCTTCAAGTGATTGCATCACTATAGTATTTAAGGAATTGAAAAGTAAAGAGAGCAAGAGTGTTTTGAAAATGGGCTCGAGTTGTAAAGAAAAAAAAATAGACTGTTATTGTTGAGATGAAAAGTAATTCTTTCAAAATATTTGAAACACTTCGCTTTTATTTAGACCATTGCTCAGAGAGGAAAGCCACAGGGATATACACAATTAATGTGATACTACAGATAGGCATGATACGAAGTTTCAAAAGCGATACCTTAAGCTAAACAAACGTAATAAAAACAAGTATAAAGAAGAAAAGTAATGAATTAGGGTTGTAGTTTGAGAACCCAAAAGAATTGATTGTCGGGACTCCAGAAACTGGTGCACGAGTAGACATTCATATGATCACTGGTGTGTTCACGCTTGTGGAATGTGTATAAGGAACCTTGCCACTAAATTCTACCTGTTGGACTAAGATGTACGTATACAACTTGAAAGAGATAACATGAAGTGTTACCCTAGAACTCTTATGTAGTAAAGTTTCCTCTTCCCCAATCAAAGGGTTAGGGAGAGAGGATTCGGTTAATAGATGAAAGTGCTTTTAATCTCATCTTCGCTATATAGCAGTCAAGCTGAGGAACTTCTTTCAATTAGTAAAGTGTATAGGGGCAGTGGTCGAGCGACCATTAGAAACATGGAACTGTAAGGTTCCTTGGTAAAGGCCAGAGTGATGGGCCCTTAAGAAAGGTTTTTAGGGAATTTGACCTTATGAGCAACTAGTACAGAGAGTTGAGAAAGTCCTTAATCTTACTAAAAGAACAAAGTCAAGTTTAAGGAGCGTAAACACGAGGATCAATGCGTTAGTATTAGATAAGGAAAGTTTAATCTTTAAAGTTACCCCTAACACAAGAGACAGACTGAAGTATGGAATTAAAAGTAGAGAGTGACAGTAATTTCTAATACTCCTTACAGAATGCTCCAATAAAGTAAAAGAACTCAAGTCACAGGTACATAACCTTCCAGGTAAGGTTTAGTAGTAGTTTATCGCCATAAGGAGTATTAGGGGGGGTGCGTAAAGGAGAAAGGTGTATCCTTATGCTCGTGCATAAGAGATGAGAATTCGAAGACAGTTGTTGCTAAGAATAAACCCCTTCGTTTTTGGATGAACGGCCTATTCCACCAAGACGAATAGTACAGTGTTACTTAAGGTGATTTTGGAGTCAAGATAGCGCCTGTCATGAACCAGGGATTAGACATTTCGAAACGACTTTCAAATCACTTTACGAACATCATAAAGATTGTAGGGATTTTACTTAAATACCCCTAACGTGTATAGGCTTGATAGACTTAGTGCTCAAGAAAAAGGGTAAATCATTGTTGGAATAAAGTTGTCGGAGACGTTCCAATTAAACCAAGCCTAAGAAAGGGCAGAAATGACAATTCGGAAGGATGGCTTTAGGCATAAGGAGGGAAGAGTAAGTCCTGAGATAGGCAAGTAGTCGAAAGGGCACTAAGGAGTTAAGTGCTCAAGTAAACTTCAAAGGATGAGCATAATGAAATTTGTTAAGCTAAGAAAAGACGAGTATGTGACCCCAGGTGTTTGATATTAGAAAGGAAATGTCCGAGTTCAGGATGCCAGGCTTAAAGGAAACTTTGTCAAGATGAGACTCACTTGCGCGTTATCAAAAAGGAGTAGTTTGGACAAAAGGGAGGAAGGGATAGACATTACGAGGCGAAAGTCTTTCAAGAAACCTTGAACAACTGAGTTCGCGAGTAGAACCTTAGCAAAGGAATATTGTAATTCTTGAAAAGTTCAAAGTCTAAAGGTGTTAAATAAAGCATTCGTATTCAAGGTTGGAACGTTAGGGTTTCATGAGAGAAAAAAAAAAAAAAAAAAAAGTCGGAAAAGTTAAGAAATGTAGTGGATGCCATTGTAAGGTATCCAACCCTATTGGTGTTAAGAAAGTTGCATTATATTCAAGTGATCACTTGAGCAGGATATTCAAGGGAGTGAAGGATAAAGGGAGGATGAGTTTTAAAAGACTAAATTCCTTTTCGCGAGATCGCTTAACATCGAGGTTGTTAGCAGTTGAGTTATACTAAGGGGAGTGATATGAATGACTGTTCCGTTGTGCCATCAGCTGAGGAAAGATTAAAAGCGATAGAGTACGAACTGTATCTGGAATAACCTGTTTAAAAAGGGTCATTCTAATTCCTAGAACTTGCAATGAAATTTTGTCACTTAATGCGATAACCTACAATTGTTTAGACTCTTAAGCGGGGGTAAGTCAAGAGGATTTCATTACATTCTCATTAAAGTTTGTTTTAGAGTTGATGTCGCAACTTTGATTGTTAGATTATTGTGTCTTTGAAGGATCATCACACAATTAAAGAAAATTAGTTTCACTTATTTTTGGTTGTTCAACATTTCTGTGTATAGTGTGTTCCTGAACCCTGAGTAATCTGAAATGAAGTTTGGAGGCATGATTGGTTTGTTTTCTGATTTTAGAAGTGCAATTTCTATCTAACAGGTGTAGAGAAAATTTTGGCATTGTTGTAGTTACGTCGTTATGCTGCCGAAATTTTCGGGGCATTCTTGTAATGAGAATGACAGAGTTGTACGGAACATTTCATGTGTCACAACAACCAAATGAGACCTAAGTTTGAGTTACTCCTACCGTGACTTGAAACCTTCAACGAGCTATTGATTTCAATAGAAAACTCCAAAGTTAATTAAATACGCAAGTGAGATCGTCACTGCAACGTTTACTAAAAGGTCGTTGAGAGTAGCGAAAGGTTAACCATTAATGTGAAGAGTCTCGAACAACCGAACAAAGTTGCTAACTTTATCCTTGAAGTCACATCTCTTAGAAAGGTGTTAAAGTTATGGAAACGATGGTCAGCCGGAATGATCTAGTTATGTCTTGAAATGAATGCTAGTAGTTGGTGCAGCAAACCTTAAAGAGGATTTTGTGACTCAACAACAATATAATGGTTTTAGCAAAGAGTTCCTTTCTAAAATCACAAAACAGAAGAAACTAATTAAAGGACTAGAGAAGGAAATACGAGCTAAATATCCCGAGTATCTTAGAATTTGAATCTGGAACTTTCCAATTTAGAATCCGAGTCAAGGGCATCAGTTATGTAGGCCTTAGTAGAAAGACTCCAGTGGAGAGAACGAGCTCAAGTTAAAGTTGAGAGACCGTTGGGTAATAAGTTTACGCCAGTGCGAGTCACTTGAGAAGCAGTTAGCGCTCATCATCGCATGGGCACCGAAGAACTCTTCGTAGCAAAATGGAAGTACTGCGAGTGAGACATCCCGAAGTTACTACAAGATTGGAAACTTTCGAGGACGAAAGTTCTTAAGGAGGGAAGATTGTGACGCTCCAAAACTCCAAGTACATTTCATTTTGGGTTTTGGATTTATTTATTTGAGATTATATGTAATTCGACCTTTGTAGCTTTGCAAGTTAAAAGAAAGATTATGCAAAATTGGGGAATTTGTATAATGAAAGACTTCTTAAAACATCCAAAGGAGCCCAAGGACATTTTGGAGGTTAAGAGTTGATTGAAGGGCATTTTGGGGATTAGAGAAAGGAAGACTAGGGTTTCACTTTGACTAATTGGGCACGAATTACGAGAAAGCTCCTTCTCACTCCAGCCCATGACCCTGCGTGTTCCACTCATCGCCGAACGCCTCTCGGCCAGGCTTGACCTTGTCGGGCGCGAAACCTTCGACAATCGCTCGCCACCTTCGCCTTCTCCGTGCGCGGCTGCATGCGTGGAGATGCAACGCTCTTCGCCGTCGCATCCAATTGCACCTCGAAAGGATCTCGCCATCCGCGGAGGCCCTCTCGCGCAACCGTCCTCGCGAGCAGCCGCCGTCACACCCAAATCCAAACGACGCTGCCACTGCCTTACGCTACCGCTGCTCTCAGACGAAGCCAAATGTCGCCGGATCTAGATCTACCCAAGCTTCAATCGGAGATCTGAGCCGCTGGAAGCCCCGACCGCACGAAGTCGTTGCTTGGAACCTCGAGTGCGAGTCGCGAACCGCCACCGCGTGAAGAAGCCGCCAACCGCGACCTCTCAAGCCGCCGTCGCTTCGCGGTGGTCGGCTCGTCGCTCGCTCACGCTGGCGTCCGCCGCGGATCGTGAACGGCCGCGACGCCGGAAGCCGCTTTCTTTGCGTCCTTGAAGCTATTGGTTCAATTTTGGTTCGGTTTTGAGGTAGTTTCGGATCGGTTTTGATTGAGGGAAGGTCGGTTCCAAGTAGATCGGACCACGAGGATTCCAACGACATGCTCCACGCGCGCAGACGCGCGCTGCCTCTCGACACCACACGCGCGCCGCCACGCGCGCGCGCGCTCGCGCCACGCGCCGCTTCACGGAGTCGCTTTTCGCTCCACCTGTTTTGATCTCCCGAGTTCGTTTTAAGCGCCCGTTTGTGGTAATTTAACCTAACTATGATTGGATTCAAAATAAGTGTCTAATTACGTGAGTTAATTAAGGAATTGATGAATGTGATTTAGGGAATTCGACTATCGAGCTCGACTAAGCGAAACCTTGAGTTAAAAACGGAATGTAAGGAGCTCCGAGCTAAGGTAAGAGACCTTGTGCCGAACTTTTAATGGGAGTAAATGAAAATGATTTTCATGATTTTATGCGAATTAGTTTATATTTTTCATATGAAAATACACAGATATTATTGTGAGAATACGTGATATTTTATGTGCAAATACTTCGATGTATCATATGAAAATGAACCATTATTTTATGTGAAAGTATTCTCGTATGTTATGTATAAGGGTTCCATTATTTCATGTGAGAATAGGACAGTAGTTTGTATGAGAATGTTTCATGTTTCTTACAAAAGTATGATCTTCAAACTGTCCATGAGAAAGTATGACTGATATACTGATGATGATATTTGTGATATGTACTCTATTATTATGTGACTGATGGGACCTCATGCATGTTTTGTATGCCACGAAATGAATTAGCGAATAGTGTGGACATTGGTTATCCTGAGATCGTTATGTGCATGGTCAAACATGCAATAGAGACCTAGGGGTCAAAATACAGGGGTCTGTGAGAGACTCAAAACGAAATGACTCAGGATGACCAGTCGGCCCCACAATTAAATAAATAGTCATGGATTAAAGACCTGGCAACCAAATAAGCAGTCATGGATTAAAGGCCTGACAATTAAATAAGCAGTCATGGATTAAAGACCTGACAATTAAATAAGCAGTCATGGATTAAAGACCTGACAATTAAATGAGCAGCCATGGATTAAAGACCTGGCAACCAAATAAGCAGTCATGGATTAAAGGCCTGACAATTAAATAAGCAGTCATGGATTAAAGACCTGACAATTAAATAAGCAGTCATGGATTAAAGACCTGACAATACTAGAAAGTTTTAGGTCCCATCTATGTACGTAACGAATGAGTTTAGAGATCATGATTGTATGTGTATGCATGTCCCAAACCTCGGTAGCGAGGTTACTTACTGGGTATTGTTTTGCAATACTCACCCTTTTCTTTTAAAAATGTTTTACAGGTAAAGGAAAGGACGTGCAGGGCGTGTGACGGAGGAGCGTTACTAAGACCATGGGAACCAGCATGATTTCCGCATATTCTTATTTTCGAACTGTTGTTGTCTCTATGTTTTTAATTGGAGTTAAACTTATTTACGATTTTAATAGGCCAAGCTGAATTGATGTTTTTAACTGATTTTAATGTTTTGTTTTTGGGATCCCTGGAACTATTTACGTTAAGTGGAAATTTCTTTTAAGTTCTTTTATCTCTCGGCCTATAAATGCATGCATGTGTAGTAATGTCCCTAGGAGTTGGTCATGAAAAAGTAGGGGCGTTACATACACTCTGTAAGAAGAGTAAAGTGAGCATTCCTTGGGAGCCAAAGTATTCGTAGAGGTTCGAGATCGTGACGGGAGCTCGGGGACGAGGGAGCGACATCGACACATAAGTTTAATTCCTCTTTCTTTTAGATTGTAACATCGTTCAAAGACGTTTTCTACACTTTTAGTTTCGTTTTATTGTGATTTAGAGTGGCTGAAAGTTGTAGTTAGGATTTGATTTGCTTGTTTAAGAATTGTTTGCTTATGTATTGAATTATGTTTTGTTGTTTATTTTTGGCAATTCGTTCGTGAATTCTTTAATCTTGTTGGTTTAAGTGGACTGGAGAGAAAAACCTTAGATTACAGCAAAGTTGTCAAAACTCTTAGAAGTCTGGCATGAGAATGACCTAGAAGTCTAAGCGAAACACATAAAGAAGTTGATTAATGTCGTGCATGCTTTTAGATTCATATGGAGACTATAGAATTTATTGTGTCTGCAAGGCTCACTAAGAATCGAGAGATTTTCTTGAGTATCTTACTTCTTGTTTATAAATTCATCATGTTAGTTCATTTTACATGTGTTAAATAAGTGTTAACTTGTGAAGTCAAACTCCTCCAAATATATCATATTTGTGTCTCCACTTATTTGTCTATTTTTATCGTTGTTTTCACCATCTATCGATGTAATGTTACTTTAGGTAAAATTTAGAATGAGTATCTTGGTATTTAATCAATCTAGAAACCCATTCCCGAGGACGATACTTGGATCTTTACAATCACTATACTAAAACTTAACTCGTACACTTGCGGTATTACATTATTAATTTTATGCAACAGAGAGATATGCATTTAAATATGGTTTAGATGTAAATTAATTTAATTAATTATTAATTAAATTAATTAATATTATTTTAAATAATTTTAATTAATTAAATAATGGAGAACGTGCGTTACACACGTTCCTCCATTCTCTCCCCCACTACTCTATCTTATCGTTCCTCTATCGATAAGACAGAGAATGTTAAGGAGTAGAAAGGTGTGTGAATCTTGCAGAATTTGGTAGAACTCAACATAATTCTCTTTGAGTGAAAATTTCTCTTTCCCAAATTGAGAACGTTTCCCAACAAACCTCGGTCTTAGAAATTCCGAGGATAGGAAGTTTTCTTTTGTGGTTGTGTTCTGCTGCTTTTATAAAAGGTGTTTTGGAGTTGGAGTACATGATATCAGAGAAATATAGTAGTTGAAGCAAATCTTTAAGAAGTCAAAAAGGTAAAAATTCTGAATGAGATTCTGAATGCTTCTGTGTCGATTTCCATGCTTTACTGCTCATCGATAGAATTTTGCTAATGTACTGGTACTTTGGTTTGCCAAATGAAAAATGAGTCTTAACGATCCAATTGGCCTCCGTTGTGAAATTGATTTTTGATAGCACACAAAATGTGTTATCCTTAGGCTTAATTATTGCTAGTTTTATAATGATTTTAGGGCTTTTACGTGTTTAAATCACTCAATTTAAGGTTAAGAGCTTAAACAGAACAATTGGAGACACTTTTGATCACTCGGGATCGAAACGAGGCTATTTGGAGCTAAACGTAACATCAAGTGGAAGTAGAAGGATCAATCCAAGCTTGAAAACCCGAGGTGATGGCGTTGCAACGCTGTCCTTAGCGTTGCAACGCCGAGCGTGCTGCTTTGGTGCATTGAAGGCCTATGCAGGTAGCGTTGCAACGCTATCGCGATAAGAAAAAAAGCAGAAGACCCATGCCGATGGCGTTGCAACGCTTCCTTACAACATCGCAACGTCGGATCGATAGGAACGTGCTAGTTAAGGTAGCAGCGTTGCAACGATGTCGACTGTTTCCATTTATACCATACAGTTAGAGTACAACGTTGCAACGCTGCCCCTAGGATTGCAACGCTGCACCGATTTCATCTATAAATACATCCTTACATCTTGTTGCAAGGGGAGCCGAATTTGATAGATTTTTTGCCCTAATTTCGAAATACCCTCTGTAAGAAGAGAAAAGAGAGCATTCTTGGAAGCCAAAGCGTTCGTGGAAGTTCGAGATCGAAGACGGGAGCTTGGAGACGAAGGACCGACATCAACACATAAGTTTAATTTCCTCTTCTTTCAGATTGAAATTCCGTTTTAAGACTTTTTCTACACTTTTAGTTTGGTTTTCTTGTGATTTAGAGTAGCTAATTGTTGTAGTTAGGATTTGATTTACATGTTAAGACTTATTTGTTATGTATTGGAGTATGTTTTGTTTTTTATTTTTGACAATTCGTTCTTTAACTCTGTGATATTGTTGGTTTAAGTGGACTCGAGAGATAAAACTTAGATTAGAGCAAACTTGTCAAAACCCTTAGCAGTCTAGCATGAGAATGACCTAGAAGTCTAAGGGAAACACATAAAGAAGTTGTTTAATCTCGTGCATGTTTTAAATTTCTTAAGGAGACTTAGAATTTATTGTGTGTGCGAGGCTCACTAAGAATCGAAAGTTTTTATTGAGTATTCTACTTCTTGTTCATAAATTCATCACATTAGTTCATTGCATGTGTTAATTAGGTTATTAACTTGTGAAGTCAATTTCCTCTAAATCTATCAATTCGTGTCTCCACGTGTTTGTTGTTTGTCTTTACTTTCACCACCTATCCATGTTATGTTACTTTAGCTAAAATTGAGAATTAGTATCTTGGTAATTAATTAACTTAGAAACTCATTCCCGAGGACGATACTTGGACTCTCAAATCACTATACTAAAACTTGACCCGTACACTTGCGGTATTGCATTATCAAAATTATACGCAACAAGTTTTTGGTGCCATTGTCGGGGAATGGAGACTATTTAGATTAATTAATATTAGGGGAAAATTTGAGATTTTAGACTTAATTGTGTTTGTGTTGTGTTTTCCTTATTTATTTTATTTGTTTGTTTGCTATTTGTTTCCTAATTTGTTATATTTTAGTTTTGTGTGTTTTTGAGTCTTTGTCCCCTGTTTTAGTTGTGTTGATATTGTGCAAAAGTCTTGATTTGAATTACTGATATTTAAAGTATGACTTTTCATGAGTTTGATCTTTACCATGGTACTGTCCCCCACAGGATCCTAGATATGTGCATTATGATTTTTCTGAAAACCACTTTTCTAATTTTTACCATTCTAACTCCATGAATGATGAAAATTCACGTGATGGTAGTTATTTAGGCACTTGGAACCATAATTTTTCGTACCCTGACCAACCTATAGTAAAATCTTCTCTTGTGGACCAATTATGGAATATACCTTAGAATTGAAAATTAAAAATTTGGTTCATAATGAATTAAAGAGGTTGAATGAGTTAGAAGCTGAGGTGGTAGGACTTTGGAAAATAGTACAGGATAGAGCTCGTCATCTTAATCAACTACTAATTTAGAGCTCGTTATCTTAATCAGCTACTAATTTTCCTTAAGGCATTACAGGAACAATTTTTTATCCTTACCACTGAGGAGGTGCCACCTAGGAGGACTTATTCGTACGATAGTGAGGATGGGGTGGAGGAGACTGAGACACACCATAATCAGGTTTGTGAGGTAGACAATGGTGAGACACTCACTTGCATGAAAGAAATTCAGGCGATAGAGTTGGAGACTGAGAAGTCCCTCCCACTTTTATCTCCAAAAATTTCTTTTAATCTTGATAGCTATTTGTCCTACACTCGCGAGTCTTGTTTTGATTTTTGTTCTTTTATGTCGATAAACAAAAATACCAAAAATATTTCTCTCTCTGATGCCCAAGAGAAACAGGATAACCTTTTAGACTTAGAAGGCTATATCGATTCAAGCAAGAAGGGCCCAAAGAAATATGAGTAGTTTTATGTGCCTTGATAAGTCGCCGTCTAGCTAAAGACGTTAAAGAAAGTGCTTCTTGGGAGGCAATCCAAGCTTTACATTTTTGTTGTTTTCTGTCTTTAGTTTGTTTTAGTTGTTTACTGACTAGTTTGTTTGTTTTGCTTTGTAGGTTGTGATGATGTCTTCCTTCGTGGAAATCCATGCTCCCGTTCTGAGGAACTCCAACACACATGTTTTGGCCATCCAAGGGATTCAGAAAATAATAAAGACCTCCATAACTCAAGACAATATTGTTCACTCTTACCCTTATACCGTCTTTGTGCTTACTTTTGCAAACATTGGGGACAATGTTTAGTTTAAAGTTTGGGGGTGGGATGTTGTTTATCTGTTGTAACTGTCCTGAGTATGTGCTTAATTGCTTATTGATCTATTGCATAAGTATGATTATGATATCCTAGGATTAGAATTAATTGAAAAGTTTTGTAATTTTGCTGAAACTTGAGAGCATGATATGAATTTGAGTTAATTTAAAAATTTTCTTGAGTTTCTCCAGCACTATTATGTAGAAAGCCTGTGTTCTTGTAGTTTTGAAATGGTTAGAACAAAGTTATTAGGCTTAGAAGTTTAATGTCACCTCGATAGGTCTAAGAACTGATTTGAGAGTTAAACTGCAGGATAGGGTGAATGACAATATGAAGTGCATGATCTGTATACTATGTGAAATAGTTTGTTTTTGTTGTTTGTTTGTTTAAGAAAAACATTTGTGAGCGCAAAAAGAGCTACCTTCACTATGATCAGTTAGGCCACTCATTGAGCGAGGGCTCTAGGTAAGGGTCCCTGCAATGAATGTGTGGAAGCTAGTGTCCTTGCACAAAAAAAAAAAGAAGAAAATAGAAAAAGTGAAAAAAAAAGTGATTAAGTGCGAAGTAAAGTTGTTTATTGCTTGAATATGGGAAGGCTCAGAGATTAGTAAATATGATCAGTGTAGGGGGAAGTTGAATGGAGAGCGTAATAAAGTTGATCCCAGCTCAGTAAAAATGAAGAGAACATAAGCTAATCACATACAGACGTAGGAAATCTTAGAAAAAGTTATAAATTGCTCATTGAAATATTATGTTTGAGTGTTTCCTGTAATTGCCAAATTTTCTCGTAAATCTTTGAAGCTTGAATCAAATGTATGTATAAGAACAATCTCATGTTTAATTATGTTTTTGCTCGGAACTAGCAAAAGTTTAAGTTTGGGGGTGTTTGATAGCACACAAAATGTTCTATTCTTAGGCTTAATTATTGCTAGTTGTATAATGATTTCAAGGCTTTTACGTGTTTAAATCACTCAATTTCATGTTAAGAGCTTAAAAATAACAATTAGAGATATTTTGGATCACTCGGGATCGAAACGAGACTATTTGGAGCTAAAAATAACATCAAGTGGAAGTAGAAGGATCAATCTAAGCTTGAAGACCCGAGGTGATGGCGTTGCAACGCTGTCCTTAGCGTTGCAACGTCGAGCGTGCTGCTTTGGTGCGTTGAAGGACTATGCAGGTAGCGTTGCAACGCTGCCTTTGGGCATTGCAACGCTATCGCGATAAGAAAATAAGCAGAAGACTCGTGCCGAGAGCGTTGCAATGCTGCCTTGCAGCGTCGCAACGCCAGATCGATAGGAATGCGCTAGTTAAGGTAGCAGCATTGCAACGCTGTCGATTATTTCCATATATACCACGCGGTTAGGGTACAACGTTGCAACGCTGCCCCTAACATTGCAACGCTGCACCGATTTCATCTATAAATACATCCTTACATCATTTTGCAAGGGGAGTTGAATTTGATAGACTTTTGACCCTAATTTCGAAATACCCTCTGTAAGAAGAGAAAAGAGAGCATTCTTGGAAGCCAAAGTGTTCGTGGAGGTTCGAGATCGAAGACGGGCTCGGAGACGAAGGATTGTCATCGACACATAAGTTTAATTTCCTTTTCTTTTAGATTGTAACTCCGTTTTAAGACGTCTTCTACACTTTTAGTTTGGTTTTCTTGTGATTTAGAGTGGCTGAAAGTTGTAGATAGGATTTGATTTGCTTGTTTAAGAATTGTTTGCTTATGTATTAAATTATGTTTTATTTTTTATTTCTTGCAATTCGTTCTTGAATTCTTTAATCTTGTTGGTTTAAGTGGACTCGAGAGAAAAAGCTTAGATTACAACAAAGTTGTCAAAACGCTTAGAAGTCTAGCATGAGAATGACCTAGAAGTCTAAGGGAAACACATAAAAAAGTTGCTTAATGTCGTGCATGTTTTAGATTTCTTAAGGAGACTTAGAATTTATTGTGTGTGTGAGGCTCACTAAGAATCGAGAGATTTTCTTGAGTATTATACTTCTTGTTTATAAATTCATCAGATTAGTTCATTGCATGTGTTAATTAGGTTATTAACTTGTGAAGTCAATTTCCTCTAAATCTATCAATTCGTGTCTCCACGTGTTTGTTGTTTGTCTTTACTTTCCCCACCTATCCATGTTATCTTACTTTAGCTAAAATTGAGAATTAGTATCTTGGTAATTAATTAATCTAGAAACCCATTCCCGAGGACGATACTCAGACTGTCAAATCACTATACTAAAACTTGACCCGTACACTTGCGGTATTGCATTATCAAAATTATACGCAACAAGTTTTTCGAAACCATTAATTTGTATCAGAGCCAACTCGAATTTTCTTTTCGTAATCGAAATTTTGCATTGATTTGGTAGGATTTTCCATTTTGGTTTGTTGTAGATTGTTTAGAAACTTTTGGCCATAGATTTATCATTTTTTAATTTGTTCAAAAAGAGTAAGGGCCCCTATGTTTTTAGGCAGGTAAAAGTGCAATCGAGTCTGTAATTTAAGTTTTGAGTTGTTTGTGATAGCTTTCGGATCAATTCTGGCGATTTTTGGGTGCTATTTTCTGGAAATTTGCAATAAGGAACAGTTTTGTAATTGCAATGGCGTTGAGACGCTTCTATCGACGTTGACACGCTGAAAAACAGCGTCGTAACGCAGCGCACGCAATCAAGGAGAGGCGTCAAATGCTTGTAGCGTTGAGACGCTGCCCACAATGTCTTAACGTCGTGACACATTTTCTAGATTATGGACCGGTTCGAGCTGGTCCGTGATGGTAGACCCATTTTTGGTTCGGTTCGAGCAGTTTAAGCCTGGTTCAAGGTGTTATTTGACCGGTTCACTTATAAAATTAATGTCATTTTATTATTTTTATACTTTAGGGTCCAAATTTTTCGGTCTATTTGCTATTTATAGCTTTATGAATGTCATTTAGTTAAATCTCACCTTAAGATAAGCATGTGCATGCATTTTAATTAATATAATTGTTATATTTATTTGTGAGAATGCATTTTATTATTTTTCATGAGTAAATTAGTATAAGTGTTATATTATTTATATGAAAAATGAAAAGTGTGGAGCATAAAATTACTTATATTAATATAATAGTTATATTAATTATTTTGTAATTTTTGCTTGATTTTTCATGTTTTTGATAAATTAGTTTTATTAAGTCATGAATTACTCGTTTGGTAAATAAATTAATTGGAATATGAATGTTGATTTATTCACCATAGCAACATGTTATAGAATAATTATTAAAATTTATGAAAGCTATAAATGGTTTAGAAACCTTAACCTATAACAAAAAATTACATGCAAATATAGGATCTTAGGTTTAATAGGATTAATTTTAAAATGTTTAAAATTAATTAGACCTACGTTTTTATTTTCTAATAAAATTAGAAATTAGTCTTACTTAGTGTTTGAAATAGTTTAAAATAAAGTAAGTAGGACAAATAGGATTATGGTTATAAGGGAACTCTACCAGTGTAGTTTGTAATTATTCGATGTTATGAATGAAAAGTTATTATTCATCAATTCTTGTAATCTCGTATTTAAAACATAAATCCAATAAACTAAACTACAGGATTATGTTTATGAGATCTTGAACTACTGTGTAGTGGACACACAAGTAGGACCATATTTGAGTATATAAGCCAAATGGTCTATAGTACATGGATAGGGTTTGGAACCTCATCCTGGTTACACTATGGATGCGACTCACTTTGTATTTGATACAAACGAGGCGATTGGAGTCTCATCCTGGTAACACTATGGATGCGACCCACTTTATATTTGACAAACGAGGCGATCCAACTCGTTCATGTAGTTGACATGCGAGTGGGGGCATCATGTACGATGAGATTGTACAAGATCGGATCACGAATTATTAGACTACTTATGTAACACCGTTAAAAGATTAAGGCTAATAATTCATAGATGGCCATTTGCGACTCGACCTGAATCCTGAGCGGGTTACGAACTCTCGTCTGCGGGCGTTTGTCCTTAGACTAGTATGGGTGAGAGTGGCTAGAGTTGCCGACTCAATATGCCTATCTTCTTAGGGCCAAAACGTTGTGGGGAGCTGGGAACGTAACTCTGCAAGAAGGAATTCACTCGTTCCCGAGTTAGTGAAATATAGATCGCTTATTCCCTTAAGGACTGAATCTAGGTCTTGAACAACGGGGCTCCACCCTCTTGTTGGGGTGTATGCCCTAATCTCATGTAGTTTGTAATATTTGTTGTTGAAATAAATAGGAGCTATTTATTCAAACTTTGTGTCTCACATATTTATAAACTTAATCCAATAAACTAAGCTCCAGGGTCACTATATTATGAGAGAACTAGAAATTGAACGGTGTGTAGTGGACACACGGGGAGGATCACGTTTGAGTTAATTACCCAAATGGTCAACAGTATATGGATAGGGTTGGAAACCTAATCCTAGTTACACTTTGGATGCAACCCGCTTTGTATTAGATACAAACGAGGTGATCCAACTCGTTCATGTGGTTGACATGCAAGTGGGGGCATCTGTGCAATGAGATTGTACTAGACCGGACTGTGAATTATTAGACCTACAGATGTAACACCGTTAATAGTATAGGACTAATAACTTCGTAGATGACCATTAGTGACTAGTCCTTAATCCTTAGCGTGTTATTGACTTCTGTCAGCGAGGGTCTGTCCTTTGACTAGTACGGGTGAGGGTGGCCACAATTGTTCGTTCAATATGCCTACCTTCTTGGGGACAAACCACGTGGGGAGTTTGGAATTTAACTACGCAAGAAAGAATTCACTCGTTCCCGACTTAGGGAAACTAGAGGGGTTGTTCCCTTAAGTGTTGTCTCTAGGGCTTGGACAACGGTTGCCCACCCTCTCACTGGCACGAGAGGGTTGTTGTTTATGGTCAGACCATGAAACATAGTTGTTCATTAGAGGAGAAGTGAGACTTAAGGAGCAAGAGGTAGACATAGGGGTAAAACGATAATTTGACTACGGGTATTGGTTATATCGATGGATACAACTTGTCCTATAATGATGAGAGTGCAGCTACCAGTTTTAATGGAGTGTTACCGTAGCTAATGAATGTTGATTAACTTGGTCAAAGAGTTTGACAAGGTAATCTTGTATCATTGGAGGTCGTCATCTATAGGTCTATTAGGTCCCTCGGTTGGCTCAAACTGGGCAAATTGAGGGTTTACAGTTTGGTGTGAATTTGAAGTGTTAAAAATCATTAATTGGGTATTTATGTCATTTATATGTGATATAATTGATATTATATAGTTTGATGTGAATGAGATTCATAATAAATTACAGTATAGCGTTATTGATTAATTAGTGCTAATTGGAGAAATTGAATAGAGAGAAATTAAATTAAATGTAATTCAATTTAAAATTCCACAATTATGCAAATGAGATTTCTATAATAAGGTATAAGATACCTTGTAACGGCCCAGTTTTTCTTAAAAAAAAAAAAAAAAAAAAAAAAAAAAAAAAAAAGAAAAAGAGGAACGAAAATCGGGGAGGGCTTCGCCCCCCCCTCTCATGCTCAAGATAAAGCATGCAACGGCCGCCGCCACGTTCGGCCGGCGGCCACGCCCCCCACGCTCCCCTCTCTCTCTCTCTCTCCCTCTCCTTCTCCTCTTCTTCTTCCCCTCTCTCTCACGGCGTCTCTCTCTCTCTCTCTCTCTCTCTCACTCTTTCCGTCTCCCTCTCTCTCTCCTTTCCGTCTCCCTCTCTCTCTCTCCCTCCGTTTTTCCCCCTCTCTCTCACGGTTTTCACTCTCAGGTCGCCGCCGCCGCCAGCAGCTCTCCGCCCGCACGCCACGGAAATCGGTCTAACGCAGCAGCAAGCCGCGGAGAACCTAGATCTGTGAGACCCGCCGATCGTTTGGTTGGTTCAGTCGCTTTCGTTTTAGGCGGTTTTCGGCGAGTCGGAGTCCGGTTCTAGATAGATCGGGCCGTGAGGATTCGAATCCGCACCCACGCGCCACCATCGTCACCCACGCGCCGCCGCCGCCGCCGCGCCGGGCACGCACGCGCCGCCGCCCGCCGCCACGCGCCGCGGCCCGCCGATTCCACGCGCGCGCCGCGCAGAGCGCGACCGTCCCCCTTCCCGCCGGCCGCCTCGGTTACGTTTCTTAGCCCGTTTTGGCACTCCGTGGGGTTTAATTGGAAGTAGAAGAACGTCTGGAGCACGTCGCCTTACCCAAGCCTCCGTCGCGCTTGGACTTTCTGTAAGTAGCCGTTTGGACTAAACTACCCCTAAGTGTAGGGCTTAGGGAGCTTCGCTGCATACTATAATTGTTTCGAAAGTGCTTAATGTTTTAGAACGTGTAACAAACTGGACTTGTAGTAGCATGCTAGGTTGTGGTAAACTCTGCGATACTTGATTTCTGTGATGCTTGTACTTTTGTTGCGAATATGATGAATCGAGTCTTTGTAGTTATTATCCTTCGTGCTAAAAAAGGATTGCCTTCCGTGCTTAGTTGTGATCTTGTTAGAAAAGTTGACCTAAGCTTGTGCTGAGAATGATACTTATGTTAGAGGTACATGTCGTGTTGAACTTGTTGAATGTGCTAGAGTTGTACGTCTGTTTGCCCCGTGTCCCGTGCCTTAGATGTCCCGTGCTTAGTCTGTAGTGATTCTGGAAGTGCCGATGAGCCTTAGGATTGTAGTTAGCACAACTAGCCCTAGTGCAGGCCCAAGTCCTAAATATCTGTGTAACCCTTAGTAAGCCGAGACTCGAGGTTGGCGAGATGATGTATGGGATGTGATGGTCCGCCCTCCATCCAGTTGTGCGACTCGGGGGTACGATCCTTAGAGTCAGAGGGGGTTGGATAGAGTCCTTCGCCCTAGTGCAGGCCCGGGAATGAGCCCGAGGTCGATTGTGCGCGGTAGTACCGCTTTGATACTTATGGGATGTGGTGGTCCGCCCCCATCCAGTTGTGCGACTCGGGGTGTGATCCTTAGAGTCAAAGGGGTTGGATAGAGTCCTTCGCCTGTGCCCGGAATGAGTCTCGTGGCCACGTGCCGCCAACCCATCCTAGGAGCTAAGGGTAGGACAGAGCCGAGAAAAGTGAGCAAGAGTAGGGGCTGATGCGTGTTGAGGTTGTTTGGCGGGCTAGGTATCGTGTTAGCTAAGCCTAGGGTCGTTCTTATGTTCTTTATTCTTGGACGAAGTGGGTCACATCGAGTATTTTTATACTCACCCCTTCTTTATTTCTCTTTCGTTGCGGGTAAGGCAAACCGGTGAGATGACCACCGACGACTTGTGACCCTGCGAGGCTATGGAAGACTTGTAGGATTTAGGGGTTGCGTTAGGAGTAGTTATTTCGTTTTCTTTCCTCCCGCTATGCTTTTTAATTATTTGTTATGTTAATTTTAGATTGTATCGTTCTGTTCCTTTTAAATTTAAAGCATGTTCGATTAAGTTTATTTCTAAATCAAAGCATGTTCTCGTTGTTATCTTTCGTACTCAAAGTATGTTTTGTTGTTTGAGTTTTCTCGTTAACTCCGAGGGACCGGAGCCCAACCTATTGTTGTTCTGTAGTTTGGTGGAGGTTGGGTACCCTCGTGAGTCATTGAAGTGTTCTCGTTAGGTTCTTGCACTTGTAAAATTTTTTGTTTTGTCCAGTTGCGCCGTTATGTCTTTGGATTTTCTACAATGAAGCAGTATAACTTGGGAAGTAATGCCTCGAGTTGTTGTGTTCGTATTTTCGGGGTTGTTACAGCTTGGTATCGAGCCGTGTTTAGATCTTGTATAACGCCTACATCGTAGGTGTTTAGTCCTTCATAGCCTCTCGCAAGGAACTCGTCGGGTCATCAACGAGTTTGCTTTACTTAGTTGGTAAGAGGTTCGTTGTTAAAATTGAGGTGCTTTCCTTTGTCTTTGTACTTCTTATCTTCGTTGTTGATGTTGTACTGCTTTCTCGCTTTTAGATTATGGCCCGTGGTAGAGGTCGTGGCAAGAGCAAATGTTGGTGGTCGAGGTCGGGGTGGTCGTAGGGGTCGAGGTCGGCGGCCCGAGACCGAGAACCGACCGTCCGATGCACCGCAGGTCGAAGCACTTCGAGCATCGGGAGGGGCTCAACCAGGATGTCCCAGTGGTCGAAGAATCAGCTGGGCAGAACGTAGGAGCCCAAGAAAGGGCAAATGTCCAAGTACCAAACGTGCAAGGACCGTCGCCGCCATTCTTTGAACTCGTGGCGTGCATTCAAAGAATTGATCCAGCGAGCATAGCAAGTCAAGCTAATCGACGGCTATGTTCACTCTCGGGCCATGGAGGCCCCGGCATCCCGTAGTCGAGCCAAAGACTGCGGAATCCGGGGTTGCACCGACTTTTACGTTCAGGGCAACGACAGAGGAAGCGGGGTACCTGAAGGATTTCAAGAAGTATGACCCGCCTTTCTTTGATGGGCCGGTAGACCATGTAGCTGCCGAAGCATGGTTTGCAGCAGTGGATGACATCCTAAGTCGAATGGGTTGCCCCGAGCACCAGAAAGTTCAGTGCGCAGTCTATGCGTTAAGAGGAAGCGCTCTCCTCTGGTGGCGAATCATCAGACGTCCATAGACGTCGATGCGGGGACCGATAACTCTGGGCGCAGATTCAAGAAGTGTTCTACGAGAAGTATTACCCGGCTGTGCTTAGAATTGACAAGAAAGCCGAGTTTGTACAGCTAAAGCAAGGGCCGAACCAGACAGTTGAAGAGTACGAGCATGAGTTTACATCATTATCTCGGTTCGCCCCTGATATGGTAGACACAGAGAAGAAGAAGGTTGAGTGTTTCCTCACAGGTTTGCGAGGAGGCGTACGTGGGTCGACAGTTGCTCACGATCCCAAGACGTACGCTGCAGCAGTCCGAGTTGCATCCCTGATTGATACAGACCTGAGACTGCATGGGTTCGTTTTGATCGAGCTCGAGGCGGTCCGAGTTCGTGGCAGTCGAGTTCGAATCACCGTAAGAGGAAGTTTGAGCGAGCCTTTTTGCTAGGCCAAACAGACTGGAACTCGGGGACATCACCCCAAAAGCAGTACCAAACAGGGGTTCCTCGCCTCGTGTGTGGAGTTCAAAGACAACGGAACTCGTCATGCAAATGCAACAAGATCTGCAATAATCGCGCGGAAAGTTGGGACACTTGTCGATCGTGTGCGTGCAGTGAGTCGAGATCGCCGAGTCTGTTATAATCGTGGAAAGCTCGGGCACTGCCAAAGCTCGCACAAAGAAAGACGAAGTCCGAAACCGCCCGAGGGGTGGAGTTTATGCAAGTGCAAATAGGAACGCAGGAGGTTCCGGTGCCGTGCAGTGACAGGCAAGTACACTACCCGCTTCTTGGCCACTTGGCCCTTGTTCGCTTTGATTCTCGTTCCTCGCACTCTTTTATTTCTCGCTATATTTGTGAGGCAAGCTCGGTTAGAAGTAGAACCTTTAGATGTTGACTGGCAAAGTAGCTACCTACCCGGTGGGTAGAGAGTTAGTAGCTCGGGAAGAGTTAAGTCCAGTCGTGTAGGAGTAACAGTCGCGTGCTAGATGTGACGTTGGTTGTCCCGGATATGAGCGACTTCGATGTAATTCGGGCATGGATTGGTTGTCTCGCGAACCATGCCAACATCGATCGTCATTGCCGGGAGGTGGTGTTTCGACCTCGTGAGAATCCAGCCAAGTTCAAGGGAATTGAGACCGGAGTTTCAAGATGATTTCACTCTTAAGGCAAAGAAGTTGTTAAGTGAAGGAGCTTGGGCTCTCTTGGCAAGTGTTACCGATACAAAGAACAAAGGGCCGAGTTGAGCTCGGTTTCATTTGTCCGAGAGTTTGCGGATGTGTTCCCCGAAGAGTTGCTCGCCTACCCCGGTTCGTGAGGTAGACTTCGATGATGAGCTTGAGCACGAACGACTCCGTTGTCTAAAGCTCCCTACCGTATGGCACCAGCAGAATTGAAGGAGCTTAAGACTCAGTTGCAGGAACTTCTGGACAAAGGGTTCATCCGTCCAAGTGTTTCACCTTGGGGCGCGCCCGTGCTGTTTGTAAAGAAGAAAGATGGGTCGATGCGGTTATGCATTGACTACCGAGAGCTGAACAAGGTGACCGTGAAGAACAAATACCCTTTACCCGGATCGATGACTGTTTGATCAATCGCAAGGAGCGCGCGGTGTTTTCTAAAATCGACCTACGGTCCGTGGTACCATCGATTGAGAATCAAGGATGAGGACATTCCAAAATCGCTTTCGAGTCCGTACGGACACTATGAGTTCACGGTGATGTCCTTTGGCCTGACGAATGCCCCAGCAGCGTTTATGGAGCTAATGAACAGGGTATTCAAGGAGTTCCTAGACACCTTTGTGATCGTCTTCATCGACGATATTTTGGTGTACTCCAGGTCAGAGGCGGAACATGAAGTACATTTGAGGGAAGTGTTGATGATCTCTTGGACCAACCAATTGTATGCAAAGTTCTCCAAGTGTGAGTTCGTTTGCGCGAAGTTGCCTTCCTAGACACGTGGTGTCTAAAGAAGGTGTGACAATGGATCCTGCTAAGATTGAGGCGATGGCGATTGGCCTCGCCCTAAAATCAAGCTTCGAAGTGCGAAGCTTCTTGGGTCCGGCCGCTATATTACAGGAGATTTGTTAAGATTTCTCCAAGATAGCCACACCCTTGACTCGATTAACTCGTAAAGGAAATCGGTTCGTCGTGTGGTGTGAAGCTCGTGTGAAGCGAGTTTTCGGGACCTCAAGCATAGGTTAGTCTCTCGCACTGCTTGCTTGCGACTACTGATGGCTCGGGAAGTTTTGTGGTCTCTGATGATGCTTCCAAGAAAGGTTTGGGTTGTGTGTTGATGCGAGAATGGAAAGGTGATAGCCTATGCCTCTCGTCAATTGAAAGATTACGAGCGGAATTACCCAACCCATGATTTAGAGTTAGTCGCCGTGGTCTTCGCTCTGAAGATATGGCGTCACTACTTATATGGGGAAAAGATTCAAATGTACACGGACCACAAAAAAGCCTCAAGTATCTCTTTACCCGAAGGAGTTGAACATGAGACAGTAGCAGATGGTTTGGAGTTAGTAAAAGACTATGAGGTTGAGATACTTTACCATCCGTGCAAGGCAAACGTTGTTGCCGATGCCCTTAGCGAGAAAAGGTGGCTCACACCTCGGCCGGTCACGAGACACAAGTTCCCTTGCGCTCGTCAGAGATGGAAGCGCGCAGAAATAGCGATTGTGTTGAGTCGAGTCACACTCGGTGACCACCGGTGTCGATTTGACCGACATTGAGGCAACGAGTTATTGAGGCACAACAGGAGACTCTAGTCTCGAGGATCATACGGCGTCGAGCAAGAAGTGGCGAGAAAAGTGAATTCTCCCGTGACAGCACGACATGTGGACTCACCGCTCGGGGACGTTTGTGTGTTCCGCCGAGAGTGGTCTCAAGGAGGAGATTTTGGGTGATGCTCATAACTCTCCTTTTTCAAAGGCATCCTGAAGCACTAAGATGTATCGAGACACGAAATCATTCTACCGTGGCGTGGAATGAAAAGAGATGTGGCGGAGTTTGTCAGCAGATGCTTGGTGTGCCAGCAAGTTAAAGCACCGAGACAGAAACCAGCAGGATTGTTGCAACCGCTGGAAGTACCCCAGTGGAAGTGGGAAGAGATCTCCATGGACTTTATTTCGGGATTGCCCCGAACAGTGAAAGGATTCACAGTGATCTGGGTAATTGTGGATAGACTAACCAAGTCCGCTCACTTTCTGCCTGGTAAGCCTACCTATACAGTCGAGAAGTGGGCACACCTGTTCATGGAAGAGATAGTAAGGCTGCACGGAGTCCCAGTGAAGATTGTGTCTGATAGGGACCCTCGGTTCACCTCGAACTTCTGGGTGAGTTTTCAGAGAGCCCTAGGGGCTCAGAGTAACTTTAGCACAACATTTCACCCGCAGACCGATGGCCAGACGGAAAGGGTGAACCAGATTCTGGAGGATATGCTTCGGGCATGTGCATTGGACTTCACAGGTAGTTGGGACTCACACCTTCACCTGATGGAGTTCGCGTACAACAATAGTTATCAGACGACTATTGGTATGGCCCCTTTTGAGGCCCTTTATGGGAGAAGGTGCAGGACCCCGGTGTGTTGGGGCGAGGTTGGTGAACGAAAGTTGTTGGGACCCGAGCTGGTCCAAGTGACAAATGAGGCCATACAGAAGATCAGGGCAAGGGTGTTAACCCGCACGTGTGTAGCGTAAGAGAGTTATCTTGATGTCGCGCCGAGAGTTGGAGTTTGCCGTTGGGGACCTTGTGTTCTTGAAAGTTGCACCTATGAGGGGTGTTCTGAGGTTCGGTAAGAAAGGAAAGCTAAGTCCGAGGTTTGTTGGTCCTTTCGAGATTCTGGAGCGCATTGGACCAGTGGCTTATCGGTTGGCCCTACGCCGCCCCTCCCTCGCGTCGATTCATGACGTGTTCCATGTGTCGATCGTCGCGAAGCGTATGTGCGGATGCCTCGCACGTCATCGACTTTGAGCCGTTGAAGTTAGACAAGGATCTGAGCTATGAGGAGAAGCCTGTGCGGATTCTTGCTCGTGATAGCAAAGTCCTGAGGAACAGGGAAATCAGTTTTGTGAAGGTCCTTTGGCAGAACCACCATCTCAAGGAAGCCACCTGGGAACGCGAGGAGGAGATGCGAGCAAGCTATCCAGAGTTGTTCGAGAGCTAGCTACTTTCGAGGACGAAAGTTCCTAAGGTGGGTAGATCAGAACGCCCGCTTTTTCTTAAAAAAAAAAAAAAAAAAAAAAAAAAAAAAAAAAGAGGAACGAAAATCGGGGAGGGCTTCGCCCTCCCCCCCTTCTCGCGCTCATGATCTGGTATGACGCCGCCGCCGGCCGGCTTTCGGCCGGCCACCGCCCCACGCCCCTCTCTCTCTCTCTCCTCTCCTCTCTCTCTCTTCTTCCCTCTCTCTCTCTCACTCGTCTCTCTCTCTCTCTCTCTCTCTCTCACTCTTTCCGTCTCCTCTCTCTCTCCTTTCCGTCTCCTCTCTCTCTCTCTCCTCCGTTTTCCCCTCTCTCTCACGGTTTCCACTCTCGTCGCCCGCCAGCCGACTCGCTCCTGACGCCGCCGGAAAATCGGTGCATGTATGACAGCAAAGCCGCCGGAGAACCTAGATCTGTGAGACCCGTCGACTGGTTTGGTTGGTTCAGGTCGTTTTAGGCCGGTTTTCGACGAACGGAGTCCGGTTCTAGATAGATCGGGCCGTGAGGATTCCAGATCTGTCACCCACGCGCCACCACTGTCACCCACGCGCCGCCGCCGCCGCCGTTCGCCGGTACACGCGCCGCCGTCCGCCGCCACGCGCCGCCGCCCGCCGATTCCACGCGCCGCCGCCTGCAGAGCCGCGACCGTCCCCTTCCGCCCGGTCGCCTCGGTTCGTTTCTTAGCCCGTTTTGGCACTCCGTGGGGTTTAATTGGAAGTAGAAGAACGTCTGGAGCACGTCGCCTTACCCAAGCCTCCGTCGCGCTTGGACTTTCTGTAAGTAGCCGTTTGGACTAAACTACCCCTAAGTGTAGGGCTTAGGGAGCTTCGCTGCATACTATAATTGTTTCGAAAGTGCTTAATGTTTTAGAACGTGTAACAAACTGGACTTGTAGTAGCATGCTAGGTTGTGGTAAACTCTGCGATACTTGATTTCTGTGATGCTTGTACTTTTGTTGCGAATATGATGAATCAGTGCTGTAGTTGTTATCCTTTCGTGCTAAAAGGATTGCCTTCCGTGCTTAGTTGTGATCTTGTTAGAAAAGTTGACCTAAGCTTGTGCTGAGAATGATACTTATGTTAGAGGTACATGTCGTGTTGAACTTGTTGAATGTGCTAGAGTTGTACGTCTGTTTGCCCCGTGTCCCGTGCCTTAGATGTCCCGTGCTTAGTCTGTAGTGATTCTGGAAGTGCCGATGAGCCTTAGGATTGTAGTTAGCACAACTAGCCCTAGTGCAGGCCCAAGTCCTAAATATCTGTGTAACCCTTAGTAAGCCGAGACTCGAGGTTGGCGAGATGATGTATGGGATGTGATGGTCCGCCCTCCATCCAGTTGTGCGACTCGGGGGTACGATCCTTAGAGTCAGAGGGGGTTGGATAGAGTCCTTCGCCCTAGTGCAGGCCCGGGAATGAGCCCGAGGTCGATTGTGCGCGGTAGTACCGCTTTGATACTTATGGGATGTGGTGGTCCGCCCCATCCAGGGCCAGTGCGACTCGGGGTGTGATCCTTAGAGTCAAAGGGGTTGGATAGAGTCCTTCGCCCAGGCCCGGGAATGAGTCTCGTGGCCACGTGCTGCCAACCCAGTCTAGGAGCTAAGGGTAGGACAGAGCTGAGAAAAGTGAGCAAGAGTAGGGCCAGGATGCGTGTTGAGGTTGTTTGGCGGGCTAGGTATCGTGTTAGCTAAGCCTAGGGTCGTTCTTATGTTCTTTATTCTTGGGCGAGTGAGGTCTTCTCGAGTATTTTTATACTCACCCCTTCTTTATTTCTCTTTCGTTGCGGTAAAGGCAAACCAGTGAGATGACCACCGACGACTTGAGACCCTCGAGGCTATGGAAGACTTGTAGGATTTAGGGGTTGCGTTAGGAGTAGTTATTTCGTTTTCTTTCCTCCCGCTATGCTTTTAATTATTTGTTATGTTAATTTTAGATTGTATCGTTCCTGTTCCTTTTAAATTTAAAGCATGTTCAGTTAAGTTTATTTCTCGAATCAAAGCATGTTCTGTTGTTATCTTTCGTACTCAAAGTATGTTTTGTTGTTTGAGTTTTCTGTTAACTCCGAGGGACTGGAGCCCAACCTATTGTTGTTCTGTGTAGTTTGGTGGAGGTTGGGTACCCTCGTGAGTCATTGAAGTGTTCTCGTTAGGTTCTTGCACTTGTAAAATTTTTTGGTTTGTCCAGGTTGCGCCGTTATGCTGCCGGATTTTCGGCGCGAACGGTACAACTTGGAAGTAATGCCTCGAGTTGTTGTGTTCGTATTTTCGGGGTTGTTACATACCTTATATTATATGATATGCAAATATGATTTGCATATCATATGGTTTGAAGAGAATTGAAATTTCCTGTAGCGGAAGACGTTGTGAAACGTCGTTTTTTCGTTGTGCAACATATATCTCAAAATTGAATTAAACACATAATTCTAGGTTAAACATGCATTTTACAAGAAGAAAACATAAAGTAAAGATACTCACTTGTTGAAGAACTCTTCTTCGACGTTTTCTCCTTCGATGGAACTCCTTCGTTCCAACGATCTCTACGATCACGATCGTCGAACCGAGCAACAGTTACACTTCCAAAAGGTCTTCTCGATTTTTCTCGGTAGGTTGAGGAAGAGTGAGTGGGACTCCCTTTGGTTTTGGGTGAGGAGAATTGTAGAGAGAAAATTGAGAGAGTTTTAGAGAAGGTGTCTTTCACTTTGGAATGAAAATCCAAAAAATGACACAAGTGACCACCAAAGGCTTCTCCCCAAGCCTTTATATAATGGTAAGAGGTGGAGTTGAATTCTCCACCAATTGTCCACCAAAGGCTTCTCACCAAGGTTTTAATTAATATAATCTAATTATATTAATTAAAATTAATTAATGTTAATTTATAAAAAGAATTGTAAATTAAATAAAAAATAAAAAAATGAAATTCGCGCGTCACTTCTCCACGTTCCAGCGAGCCTCGAACTTCATGCGCACAACGTTGAGACGTTATGCACAACATCTCAACGTTGTGTCGTCTGCAACCAGGAAAACGCCAACACGACGTTGAGACGTTACGCCCAACGTCTCAAGCTGTGCTATAGATAGAACAGGACAACCCTCTGTTCTTGTCGTTTTTGCTCCGTTCTTAACAACAACACCTTTGCCATGATCGACACGGACTTACAGACTTGATTTACTTAATATTTTCTCAAGACAACGGACCCTTACATTGAACGAATCAATGGAAAAAGTAATTATAAGTGCCAAAATGTGAAATTATCTATTATAACATTTATCTCATGAAATTGAAAGCATACCCACCTAATTTTTGTAAAATTCAAGACGAAATTGAGAGCAACATGGCTCTAACCAATTGAAGGGATCGGATCCCACAGCGAAAGCGTTTTGAATCGCTTTGCCCTGAATATCGTTGTAAGAATTTCAACAAAAACAGTAAACTATGTCAAACATAAGTTGGAGAAGAGAAATTGGTTACCTTTGAAGAAAACCTCTTTTAGTTCTTCTCCACTGGTGTTCCTCTTGTTCTCAACAACTCGTTCTATCACTAAATACGATCTCGAACACCTCCAAAAAGTCTTCACCATTTTTCTCTTGGAGAGGGAGAATGAGTGAGATTCCTTTTGGAGAAGGAAGAGATTGAGAGTAATTTGAGAGAACTTTTTAGTTTCAGAAATCTCAATTTCCAAAAAGTGAATCTCTAACTCCTCCAAGTGCATCCTAATGAACCTTTATATTGTTGGGATACATGTTTTAATCTCGTTTTGTTTGTAATATTACCATTGAAATTAATAAGAGTTATTTCATTCACACAGGGAGGATCACGTTCGACTTAATGACCCAAAAGGTCTACAGTATACTTATAGGGTTGGAGGCCTAATCCTGGATACGTTGTGGATGCGACCCGCTTTGTATTAGATACGAACGAGGTGATCTAACTCGTTCATGTGCTTGACATGCGAGTGGGGGCATCTTGTGCAATGAGATTGTACAAGACCGAACCGTGAATTATTAGACCTATTAATGTAACACCGTTAACAGTATGGGACTAATAACTTCGTAGATGACCAATAGTGACTTGACCTTAATCCTGACCGTGTTACAGACTCCTGTCTGCGGGGGTTTGTCCTTTGACTAGTACGGGTGAGGGTAGTCACAGTTACTTGCCCAATATGCCTATCTTCTCAGGGAAAGAACCACGTGGGGAGCTGGGAACTTCACTACGCAAGATGGAATTCATGTTGGGATTTATGCCCTAAACTTGTGTAATTTTGATCAATTAAATAAAGGGTTATTTGTTTTGATAGAATTACAGTCTTGCTTTATAAATCAAATAAACTAAGTTCCAAGGTTATAACATATATCTTGAACATCAGTGTAGTGGACACTATTTGGGTTGAGTTCAAGAATATAACCTAAATGGTCTATGGTATAAGAATAAGGTTGGGAACCTCATTCTGGTAACACCATGGATGCGACCCACTTTGTAATTAGTATAAATGAGGTAATCCAACTCATTCATGTAGTTGACATGCGAGTGAGGGCATCCTGTATGAAGTGTTCATACAAGACCAGACCGCAAATTATTAGCCTAACCAGTGTAACACCGTTAACATGATAAAACTAGTAATTTATAGATGATCATTACTGACTCGACCTGAATCCTGAGCAAGTTAAGAACTCCTGCTTATAGGGGTTTGTCCTTAGACTAGTATGGGTGAGAGTGGTCTGTAGCCGACTCAATAAGCCTACCTTCTCTGGGATAGAACCTCGTAGGTAGCTGGGAACTTAATTGTGCAAGATGGAATTTACTCATTCCTACACTAAGGAATTAGATAGGTTGTTCCCTTAAGAACTGACTCCAAGTCTTGAACAACGGGGCCCCGCCCTCTATGAGGGTTTGAGTCTATGGTAGGACCGTAGACTTGTTGTTCATTAGAGGATCAGTGGTGCTTAAGGAACTAAGAGGTAATCACAGGGGTAAAACGGTAATTTGACTCAGCTATAATTACGAACAACCTGTGAAGGGTCGACTCATGGGTAATGATTATATCAGTGGACACAATATAATCTACAGTGAGGAGAGTGCAACTACAAGTCTATAGTGGAGTGACTTGTAGTTAATGAATATTGATTAACTTGATCAAAGAGTTTAATCAGTCAATCTCATATCATTGGAGCTCATGAACTGTAGGTCCATTTGGTCCCTCCATTGGCTCAACATGGTTATATTGAGGGTATAAAGTTAGGAGTGAAATTGAAGTGTTCAAATTTCATACATGAGGTGTTATATCAATTGTATATGATATAATTGATATAATATATAGTTTTAATGTGAATTATATTCACATATAAACCATATACTAATGACAAAATAAAGGAAGGGTAGGATGGTCATTTCCATCCTATTTCCTTATATATATGGTTGTATGAGATGCAACTAGGTTAATAATAGAGTGTCATTTGATTGTTGATAGCACACAAAATGTGCTATCCTTAGGCTTATTTATTGTTAGTTTTATGATTATTTCAGGACTTTTACATGTTCAAATCACTCAATTTCAGGTTAAGAGCTTAAACGGAGCTATTGAAGACATTTTGGATAACTCGGGATCGAAACGAAGCTATTTAGAGCTAAAAATAACATCAATTGGAAGTGAATGGACCAAACTAAGCTTGAAGACCCGAGGCGATGGCGTTGCAATGCCATGTAGAGCGTTGCAACGCCGAACGTGCAGCCAAGATGCGTTAAAGGACCTCACAACGGGCGTTGCAACGCTGCCTTGTTGCGTCGCAATGCCATTTCGATAAGGAGCGCGCGCGTTAGGGTAGCGACGTTGCAACGCTACCCTCAGCGTTGCAATGCCATCGATACATTCCATATCTGCCAGCCGCCTAGGGTACAGCGTTGCAACGCTGCCCTAGCGTTGCAACGTTGTACCGAATTCCTCTTCAAATACAACCTTAATTCTTCTTGCAAGGGGAGCCGGATTTGGTAGATTTTCCACCCTAATTTCGAAATACACTTTGTAAGAAGAGAGAAAAGAACGTTTTTGGGAGCCAAAGCATCTGTGGTGGTTCGAGATCGAAGGTGAGAGCTCGGAGACGAAGGACCGGGATCGACATATAAGTTTAATTTCCTTTTCTTTCAATTTGTAATAGCGTTCTAAGACGTTTTCTACATGTTTAGTCTGATTTTCATGTGATTTAGAGTAGCTAAACATTGTAGTTAGGATTTGATTTACTTGTTATGACTTTCTTGCTATGTATTGAAGCATGTTTTGTCCTTATTTTTGGCAATTTGTTCTTTACTTCTTAATTTGTTGATTTAAGTGGACTCGAGAGATAAAGCTTGAATTAGAGCAAAATTGTCAAAATTCTTAGAAATCTGGCATGAGAATGACTTCAAAATCTTAGGGAAACACATAAATAAGTAGCTTAATGCTATGCATGTCGTAGGTTCATATGGAGACTATGGAGTTTATTGCATGTGTGAGACTCACTAAGAATCGAGAGATTTTCTTGAGTATTTTACTTCTTGTTTATCAATTCATCTATCTGGTTCATTGCATGTGTTAATTGAGTCATTAATTTGTATAATCACTTCCCTCAATTCTATCAATTCGTGTCTCTACATGTTTGTTTGTTTGCTTGTTTTTACTTTCAACCAACTATCCATGTTATGTTTCTTTAGCTAAAATTGAGAATTATTACCTTAGTAATTAATTAATCTAGAAACCCATTCCCGAGGACGATACTTGGACCCATAAATCATTATACTAAAACTTGACCCGTACACTGTGGTATTGCATATCTATAATTTCATGCAACAAGTTTTTGGCGCCGTTGCCGGGGAATGGCGATTATTTAGATTAATTAATATTAGGAGAAAATTTGAAATTTTAGACGAAAGTTTGTCTGTGTGTTTTTTTCTTATTTGTTTTTGTGTGTTTATTTGTTTCTTTATTTGTTTTCTTTTAGTTTTGTGTGTTTTTGAATATTTGCCCCCTATTTTGGTTGTGTTGCTATTGTGTAGAAGTCTTGATCTGAATTATTAATCTTTTAATTATGACTTTGCATGATTTTGATTCTCTACCATTCTATTGTCCTTATCAAGACCCTAGGTATGTGCATCATGAATTCTCTGAATTTCATCTGTCTAATTTTTACCATTATGTACCTAAAATTGATAAACATTCATGTAACGGTAGTTATCTAGGCAGTTGGAACCATAGTTTTTTGTACCTTAACAAACCCATAGACAAATCTTCTCTTATGGATTAATTGGCAGAATACACCTTAGAATTGAAATTAAAAAATTTGGTTCATAGTGAATTAGAGAGGTTGGAGAGGTTAGAAACTGAGGTGGTAGGACTTTGGGAAATAGTACAGGATAAAGCTCAGTATCTTAACCAGATAGTAGTTTCCCTTAAGGCCTTACAGGAACAATTCCTTATCCTTACCACTCATGAGATGCCACCTAGGAGGATTTGTTCAGATGATAATGAGGATAGTTTGGGGGAGACTGAGGCACACCATGGTCAGGTTAGTGAGGAAGACATTGGTGATACAATTAGTTTTATAAGGAAGACCTAGGTGATAGAGTTAGAGGCTGAGAACACTACATTCCTTTTATCCCCAGGAATCTCCATTATTTTTTATAAACATTTGTCCTATACTCACGAGTCTTGCTTTGATTTCAATTCTTTCATTTTACTAAACGAAAATACCAAAAATAATTCTATCTCTGGTGCCCATGAAAAGCAGGATAGCCTTTTAGACTTAGAAGGCTATATCGATTCGAGCAAGAAGGGCCCAAAGAAATATGAGCAATTTTATGTGCCCTGATAAGTCACCGTCTAGCTAAAGACGTTAAAGAAAGCGCTTCTTCGGAGGCAACCCAAGTTTTATGTTTCATGTTTTTATTTTTTTTTGTTTTATTTTCTAGTTATTTGTGTTTGTTGTCTAATTTCTTTCTTTTTGTTCCTCCAGGTGTATGCCCAAGGGGAGAGCTGCAGACTTGCACCCTTTTGATCCTAAGATCGAGAGAACCTGTAGGAGACTCCTAAGGGAAGGAAGAGCAGAACCTCAAGAAATGGCTGATCGGAGCTCATCAATAACCATAAACCTATCAGGGAGTATTTCCAACCTGTGTTTAATTCTGAGCAGGCTTGAATAGTCCATGCCCCCTATCAATGCTAATAATTTTGAACTTAAGACATGGCTGATACAAATGCTTAGGGAAGGTGCTTTAAGAGGCTTGGCCACCGAAGATCCTAACTCTCATCTTCAAAATTTCTTAGAAATTTGTGGTACATTTAAAATGAATGGTATCTCTACTGATAGTATTCGCTTACGTCTTTTTCCTTTCTCTTTGCAGGGTAGAGCCAAAGAATGGCTAGGGTCCCTTCCCTCAGGTAGTATCACTTCCTGGGAGGAGTTGGCCCAAGCTTTCATGACCAACATTCCACCTGTGAAGGCTGCAAAGTTAAGGACTGAGATAGGAACATTCAGGCAACAAGAGGGAGAGCAGCTATTCGAGGCATGGGAAAGGTACAAGGACATGCTCATGAGGTGCCCACAGCATGGCTACCCAGAATGGCTCTAGGTACAATTGTTCTATAATGGACTGGAAGGTAAGACCAAGACTATTCTGGATGTCGCTGCTGGAGGGGCTTTCATGGCGAAGACTATGCCAAAAGCACGTGCCTTCGTCGAGGAAGTGTCAACTGCCAGCTACCAGTAGCCTACAGACAATGACAAATCTAAGCCAGTAGCTGGGCTATATCAACTGGATGATGTAACTTCTCTTAGATCTCATATGGCATCTCTTAGTCATGCTCTGAATAATTTTGCAGGATCACCACAAAAAGGGATGTCCTCTCAATGCTCCCAGCCTAATGGAGAATCCACTATGGAGCAATTGCACTACCTGAACAACAGAAGCAACACCTATGGAGGAAATCAGACTCAGAATAACCTACCAACACATTACAATCATGGTTTGAGGTATCATGAGAATTTCTCTTATGCTAACAACAAAAATGTGTTGAATCCTCCTATAGGGAATGCTTCTACTGTTGGATTTTATGTCCTAAAACTCGTAGTTTGTAATTGATAAGACTTTTTCCGTGTTTCTTCTTCGATAAAATTGTTATTGAATTAGTATACCATAATCTTGAATCCAATAAACTAAGGTCCCGAGGCTATTTAATGTAGACTTGAACTTTATGTGATGACATAAAACATGGATCAAGTTCGAGTATATAGCCTAAAATGGTCTATAGTATAGGGATAAGGTTGGGCGCCTTATTGTGGGGACACTATGGATGCGACCTACTTTGTAGTTAGTACAAACGATGTGATCCTGAATCGTTCATATAGAGATATGTAAGTGGGGGCATCCTATGCAATGAGTTTGTATAAGACTGGACCACGACTTAGTCACTTTTGCTTTATAACACCGTTTCTCGTATAAAATCAAGCTAATTCAATTTTGATGACCTAGTAACTCAATCTCAATCCTCGAGCTAACTATGAACTCCTGTTTATTCGAGATTATCCTTAGATCTCAGCATGGGTGAGCGCATTTCAACAAATACTGGCTCAATAAGCCTCCCATTTCAGGGGTAAGACCGGGTAGATAGCTGGAGACATAGGGTGCAAGACGGAATTCACTCCTACCCAACTCTAGGGATAGTAGATAGGTTGTTCCCTTAAGTGCTGACTTTGGAACTAGAACAAGGGGCCCCACCTCTCACTAGGCTGAGAGGGACTAGATTTGTTGGTTGGACCACAAATCAATTGTTCTATAGAGGTTCAGTGGGACTTGAGGAACAAGAAGTGTTCTCGGGGTAAAACGGTATTTTGACCCAGCCGAGACCACGAACAACCTGTGAAGGATTGACTTACTGGTTACGGTTATATCAGGTGGACAGAAATATATCTACAGTGAGGGGAGTGTAACTACGGGACTTTAGTGGAATGACCCGTTAGTTAACAAATGTTGATTAATTAGGTTAAAGAGTTTGATCGATTAATCTAGGATTGTTGGAGCCCATGATCTGTAGGTCCATTAGGTCCCCCTACTAGCTCATATGGATTAAATTTAGAACAGTATGATGGATTAATTCGAATTGTTCGAATTAGGAAAGGAGTTTTAAACCAACAGGTATATGTGATATAGCTATTGGTTTTTTATGACACAATATATTCAAATTTGATTTGAATTTCAAAAATATGAATGCGGATTCATATTCGGGAGGTCAAAATTAGTCAAGAGGGTCAAAATCGTAAAAAGTCAAATGGTTGACTTTTTCGGCTCGAGAAAAGTCAAAGTTTGACTTTGACCAAATGGAAAAGACCATTTTACCCTTGACTAGAGTTAGTGAAATTATCCAAGTTTTTCTTAGACAATCCCACTAACTTAAGTGGATTATGTGTAAACATTATAGATTGACACACAACCCACTTTAGTTAGTGTTTTGTGAGGTGTTGAATTTTGGTGAGCCTTGGCATGCATTTGATGCATGTAATTTCTTTATAAATAGGTTTGCTTTCAAAACAAAGGGTTTCTTTTTGGCTGATTTTTTAGTTTTTTCAAAAGAAGAAGTGTCACCAAAAGATACTTTTTTCCCTTTCCTCACACAAAGCTTTCAACCTCCCATTCATTCCTTTTCAATCCTTCATTCACCGTGTCCCACAACCTAGTTCTGAGTCCAGAGGATAGCGGGAAAGCTCTAGTGGTGGTCCGGTTGTGTTCGATTTTTGCTTTGGCAAGGAGGAGAGAAGAAATTGAGCTACAAAGGTTGTATATTCTTCCCTTTTTTTAGTTTACCATTTTTTTGTTTGTTGGCATGTTAATTTCTATTAAGTTAGATGCAATTAGAGTGTCATTAGATCCTTATTCCGCTGCGTATGTCTCATGTTCCATCATCTACATTAGAGAGGAAACCATCTCTTGAAGACACATTGCACTCCTTCATAGCTTAATCCAGAAGTCGGTCCAACCAGCTGGAGAATGTAGTCACCATTCTATCTGGTATTGTCACTAGTCATGAAGCTGCGATAAAGAATATAGAGACCCAGATTAGCCAAATGAACACATCACTCCAAGGAAGGAAGCACCTTGAACACATCAAGGAAGGAAGCACCTTGAGGGAGTACAGTCTAGCTAAAGACGTTAAAGAAAGCGATTCTTTGGAGGCAACCCAATCTTTTTTTCATTCTATTTTTTGTCTTTAATTTGTTGTTTTTCAATTCTTAGTTTATTTACTAGTGTTGTTTGCTTTGTAAGTTCTGACGATGCCTGTCTTCGTTGAAATCCATGCTCCCATTCTGAGGAACTCCAACACACATGCTTTGGCTATCCAAGAAACTCAGAGAGATCTCCATTACCCAGGACAGTATTGTTCACTCTTACCCTTATACTTAATTTGTGCTTAATTCGGCAAGCATTGGGGACAATGTTTAGTTTAAGTTTGGGGGTGGGATGTGTTTATTTGTTGGGATTGTGCTGAGTATGTTTCGAACTGTTGATTGATCTTTTACATAAGTATGATCATGATAACCTAGGATGAGATTTAATTGAAATATTTGTGATTCTGCTGAAACTTGAGAGCATGACATGAATTCGAGTTAATTTAAAAATTTTCTTGAGTTTTCCTGCACTATTATGCACATAGTATGTGTTCCTGTAGTTTTGAAATGCTTAGAACAAAGTTATTAAGTTCAGAAGTTTGATGTCACCTCAATAGGTCTAAGAACTGTTTTGAAAGCTAAACTGCAGGATAGGGTGAATAACAAAATGAAGTGCATGATCTGTATAATATGTGAATTAGTTAGATTTTGTTGTTTGTTTTCTAAAGAAAAAATAAATCGTGATGGCAAAAAGAGCTACCTTCATTGTGATCAGTTAGGCCACTCATTGAGCGAGTGCTCTGGGTAAGGGTCCCTACAGTGGATGTGTGAAAGCTAGTGTCCTTGCACAAAAAAAAAAGAAGAAAATAGAAAAAAAAATTGATAAAAAAAGTGAGTAAGTACTAAGTAGAGTTATTTAATTCTTGTACTAAGTAGAGTTATTTAATTCTTGAATGTATGGAGGCTCAAAGATTAGTAATTAAGACCAGTGTAGGGGGAAGTTGAATGGAGAGCCTAATAAAATTGATCTGGGCTTAGTAAAAATAAAGGGAACATAGGCTAATCACACACACGTAGGAACACTTAGGAAAAGTTTTAAATTGCTTGTTGAAGTGTTATGTTTGAGTGTTTCCTGTGATTACCAGAGTTTCACTTAAATTTTTGAGGCTTCAATCAAATGTATGTTTAAGAACAATCCGATGTTTAATTTTATTTTTGCTCGGGACTACCAAAAGTTTAAGTTTGGGGGTGTTTGATAGCACACAAAATGTGTTATCCTTAGGCTTATTTATTGCTAGTTTTATGATGATTTCAGGACTTTTACATGTTTAAATCACTCAATTTAAGGTTAAGAGTTTAAACGGAGCTATTGGAGGCATTTTGGAACACTCAGGATCGAAACGAAGCTATTTAGAGCTCAAAATAACATCAATTGGAAGTGAAAGGACCAAACCAAGCTTGAAGACCCAAGGTGATGGCGTTGCAACGCCATGTAGAGCATTGCAACGCCGAACGTGCAGCCACGATGCGTTGAAGGACTGAACAACGGGCGTTGCAACGCTGCCTTGTTGCGTCGCAACGCCTTTTCGATAAGGAGCGCGCGCGTTAGGGTAGCGGCGTTGCAACGCTGCCCTCAGCGTTGCAACACCATCGATACATTCCATATCTACCAGCCGCCTAGGGTACAGCGTTGCAACGCTGCACCAAATTCTTTTATAAATACAATCTTAATTTTTCTTGCAAGGGGAGCCGAATTTGGTAGATTTTCCACCCTAATTTTGAAATACACTTTGTAAGAAGAGAGAAAAGAGCGTTTTTGAGAGCCAAATCATCTGTGGAGGTTCGAGATCGAAGGCGGGAGCTCGGAGACGAAGGAGCAACATCGACATATAAGTTTAATTTCCTTGTCTTTCAAATTGTAATAGCGTTCTAAGACGTTTTCTACATGTTTAGTCTGATTTTCATGTGATTTAGAGTAGCTAAACATTGTAGTTAGGATTTGATTTACTTGTTATGACTTTCTTGCTATGTATTAAAGCATGTTTTGTCCTTATTTTTGAAAATTCGTTGTTTACTTCTTAATTTGTTGGTTTAAGTGAACTCGAGAGATAAAGCTTGAATTAGAGAAAAATTGTCAAAACTCTTAGAAATCTGGCATGAGAATGACTTAGAAATCTTAGGGAAACACAAAAATAAGTAGCTTAATGCTATGCAAGTCGTAGGTTTATATGGAGACTATGGAGTTTATTGCATGTGTGAGGCTCACTAAGAATCGAGAGACTTTCTTGAGTATTTTACTTATTGTTTATAAATTCATGTCACTGGTTCATTGCATGTGTTAATTGAGTCATTAACTTGTGTAATCACTTCCCTCAATTCTATCAATTCGTGTCTCCACATGTTTGTTTGTTTGCTTGTCTTTACTTTCAACCAACTATCCATGTTATGTTTCTTTAGCTAAAATTGAGAATTAGTACCTTAGTAATTAATTAATCTAGAAACTCATTCCCGAGGACGATACTTGGACCCATAAATCACTATATTAAAACTTGACCCGTACACTGCGGTATTGCATATCTATAATTTTACGCAACAAATGTGTTGTTGGAAATGTTCCAAAAACCACAATCTCTCTCTCTCATAACATCTCATATTACCTAAGGGGAACCCACATTCCTCCCTCACCTAGAGAACAACGGAGAAGATCCAGTGGTCGTGTCTTTGTCCGTTCGTGGTTCGTGTTGCTGAGATCTTAATCGTGAGAGAGGAGTAACACTTGAAGAAAGGTTCTTCAAAGGTAATATTTCTTGTTGTCCATATTTTATTTTATGCTTAATCTAGTTGTTTACGTTGTTGAATGAAATCGTTGTAACTAAATCGAGAGCGCGCGATTCACAATCGCTTCCGCTGCGGGATTAGATCCCCTTCAATTGGTATTAGGAACAAGTTGCGTTCTTGATTTATGTTCTGGATTTTTTAAGAACGAGGTGGGATTTACTGTTTTGCATGAGATGTATGAACGATTTTGCAAATTAGATGTTTTCGATTTTGGCACTTAGATTTACAATTTTTTCCATTGAATCGTTCAATGTAAGGGCCCGGTGTTTTGGGCAAATTTAATTGTAAATCGAGTCTGTAAGTTCGTGTCGATCGAGGCAAGGTGGATGCTGAGAAGATCGAAGCGAAAACGAGCTTGGAATAGGAGATTCCATATGCTGTCTGTGTGCAGCGGTGCAATGATGTTCATTGGCGTTGTAACGCGGCGCTTGCGGAAGGAGGCGCGCATCAGATACAGCGTTGCAACGCGGCCTTCAGCATTGCATCGCTGAAGGCGTTTCGCAATGCGCTCCAACAGGCCGAAACAGACAAGGCGTAGCGTTGCAACGCCGAAGGCGTTTCACAACGCGCTCCAACGGGCAGAAATATACAAGGTGCAGCGTTGCAACGCCACATGCGTTTCACGCAAAGGAGCAACGAGCGAAAATTCGTTTTTATTATATATAATTATAAAAATGTTTTATATTTAATATATTTAATTTATTTGATTTTAATTAATATAATTAGATTATATTAATTAAAATTGAATTTATGGTGCCAAAATTGGTCTAATTTTGATATTTAAATTAGGCAATTGTTGTGTAATTATTGCCATGCATAATGTATGCTTTTATTTTAAAAATCCCACCTTAGGTTAAGCATTTTCATGCATCATTTATAATATAAAGAGTTATATTATATAGTTTGCATGATTAATTAATATAAAGTTGTTATATTAATTTATGGACAACATTGACATGCATTATATATCGTGAGATGATTTTGTAATGAATGTCTTATTATTCATGTGATGAATATCAAGCACTATAACATAGTATGCATGTCACCTAAGGTTAATTATTAGTTTTAAAATGTTTAAAACTTGGAAATAATAGATCTTAGGTTATCTAATTCTAATTAGATTAGAATTAGCAACCAAGTAATTTATAAGATATGATTAAAAGAGGAACTCTATCTAAGGAATGTTCTGTCTAGGTTGGGGTATTTAAGTTTATTGTGAAACTAACACCCCTACCGGGACCGACTGGGAGTGAAATTTAATCAGAGAGTTTATAAATTACAGTAGCGTTAGTGGGTTTATTAAGGGGTTGATAAACTAGAAATCCTAAGTTTAATATAAAGAGTTATATTAACAAACTTAGGATACAATCAATATAAGAGTTATATTAATTATCGATATTAGAGTTATATTGATAGAGTTAGGTAAAACCATTAGTCGGGTTTTAGCCTAAGTAAGATTCCTATAACTTAGCCTACGTTATGTCCGGGAAATTCAGTGGGAGGAAAAGTGTATGAGATACATATTTTTCCACCTATGTTATCTGTGGGAAATTCACACCGTGAGACTCATACTTCGCCTCGTGGCACAAACGGTAGAGTCCCCCTTCGGATGGTGTTTGTATGAGTCAATATCAAGGTGAATGGAGAGGGTACTTATAGTGAGTGGGAGCAGGTTTAGTGAAAACAAAACCTACGGTCTCTTTTGTCGGTTTACACACCGCTGCACCACTATGGTCACCTCTTAGTTTGGCTCGACCGCACAACCCCTTCAGAGGGCTTAATCATAGGGGATCGAACACAGTAGACACCCGAAAGGGATAAAGATTTTCTTAGGCTATTTTTCAATCTAGTCCTCCCTTCGGCGGATTTTATTGGATGGAGACTCTGGGATCTAAAGACAGAGGGTTACACTCACTGTGTATGTATCCTGACCGAAAAATGGTAACTAAAGCCTATAGGAATAAGAGTTATTCTGACATTAGGTTTTGGTCAAGAGTGTCTTGATCTAGAGGAGGAGTGTTTTTTATTACCCTTCGGTGTCATACATTCTAAACCTTTGGAGTATCATTGCAAATTATAAATGACCTAGGAATCATTTGATAATTAGCTAAAACATGATTGAATTAGAGTTATAGCAAGAAACTCATACAAGTTTGTTTGTAAATTTTCAGCAAAAATTTCTAGCTCTATAATTTCCTTATTGGGTGCGGAAAAGTTAACCAGAGAGAATATGATGACATGAAAAAATAAACTCAACACTATATTGGTAGTGGATGATCTGAAGTTTGTGCTAACTTAGGAGTGTTCTCAGGTGCCAGGCTCGAATGCGTCACGAAATGTTCCTGATGCATATGATCGATGGATCAAGGTCAATGATAAGGCCAAGGTCTACATGCTGGCAAGTATGTCTAACATATTAGCCAAGAAGCATGAGGGCATGATAATCGCGAAGGAAATCATGGATTCTGTGTAGGATATGTTTGGACAACAGTCCACACAGGCCCGACACAATGCCCTAAAGTACATATTTAACTCAAGGATGGCAGAGGATATATCTGTTCAGGATCATGTCCTGGATATGAGTGTGCACTTCAACATTGCGGAGTCGAATGGTGCTTCCATCGTTGAGTCGAGCCAGGTTAGCTTCATTCTGGAAATCCTTCCAGATAGTTTCCTACAGTTTAGAAGTAATGTTGTTATGAATAAGATTACTTTTAACCTTACCTCCCTTCTGAATGAACTCCAAACCTTTCAATCTTTGATGAAAATTCAGGGATTGAAAGGTAAGGCAAATGTTGCCAGTAGGAGTTATCACAGAGGTTCGACCTCTGGGACGAAAACAGTGGTTTCATCTTCTTCTAACCTGAAAGGGAAGAAGAAGAACATGAAGAAGGTTGGTAAAGGGAAACAAGCTGACAAAGTTGCCGCCAGAAGGGCAAGAAACTCAAAGAAGTTGCTGACAAAGGAAAGTGTTTCCACTGCAACGAAAACGGGCATTGGAAACGGAACTGTCCGAAGTACATTGCAGAAAAAAAGATGGAAGGTAAATATGATTTACTTTGCCTAGAAGCTTGTTTAGTGGATAATGATAAAACTGCTTGGATAATGGATTCAGGCGCCACTAATCATGTTTGCTCTTCTTTTCAGGAAATTGATTCCTGGCAGCATCTACAGAAAGGAGAGATAACGCTCCGGGTTGGAAATGGAGAAGTCGTCTCAACTGTAGCAGTAGACACGATGAAGCTTTATTTTGGCAAGAAATATATATTGTTGGACAATATATTTGTGATACTAGGGTTTACTAGAAACCTTATTTCCATTTCTTGCCTCATAGAACATTGTATTTTTGTTTCTTTTACAATAAATAAAGTGTTTATTTTGAACAAATGTATAGAAATATGTTCAGCTTTATTAGAAAATGGATTGTATGTTTTAAGGCCTAATTCAGTCAAAAATGTTTTGATCACTGAATTATTTAAAACTGCAAACGCACAAACTAAGAAACGTAAATTTTCTCCTAAAGAAAATGCTCATCTTTGGAATCTAAGATTGGGTCACATTATTCTCAATATGATTGAGAGATTGGTAAAGAACGGACTTCTAAACGAGTTAGAAGAAAACTCTTTGTCAGTATGTGAATACTGCCTAGAAGGCAAAATGACTAAACGACCTTTTAGTGGAGAAGGTTATAGAGCCAAAGACCCTCTAGAGGTTATACATTAAGACCTTTGTGGTCCGATGAATGTTAAAGCCAGGGGAAGACATGAATATTTCATCTCTTTTATAGATGATTATTCTAGATTTGAGCATATTTACCTAATGCACCACAAGTTTGAAGCACTTGAAAAGTTCAAGGAATTCAAGACTGAGGTTGAAAATCAATTAAGTAAAACTATTAAAACACTTCGATCAGATCGAGGTGGAGAGTACATAGATTTAAAATTCCAAAACTATATGATAGAACATGAAATTACATCCCAACTCTCAGCTCTCGGTACACCATAGCAAAACCGTGTATCGGAAAGGAGAAATAGAACCTGGTTGGACATGGTTCGATCAATGATGAGTTATGCTCATCTCCCTAGTTCCTTTTGGGGTTATGCAGTGGAGACTGCAGTATACATTTTGAATAATGTGCCCTCAAAAAGTGTTTCTGAAACACCTTTTGAACTCTTGAAAGGACGTAAAGGTAGTTTATGTCACTAAAGGATATGGGGTTGTCCAGCACATTTTCTTATGCCTATTCGTAGGATACCAAAAAGAAACAAGAGGTGGTTTATTCTATGATCCTAAGGAAGATAAGGATTTTGTGTCGACAAATGCCATTTTCTTAGAGGAACACCAGATAACGGACCACAAACCAAAAAGTAAAGTTGTGTTGAGTGAGTAAGACGGAACAATAACAAAGGTTGCAAATAAAACTAGTACGTCAACAAGAGTTGTTGATACTGGTTTGTCTAGTCAAGAGAGTCTATCTCAAGAGTTGAGTATGCCTCGACGTAGTGGGAGGGTTATAATACAACCTGACCGTTACATGGGTTTAACTGAAACCCAAGTTGTTATACGAGATGACAACTGCGAGGAGCCATTGACTTATAATCAAGCAATGGTTGACAAAGACAATGACAAATGGGTCATAGCCATGGACCAAGAAATGGAGTCTATATACTTCAATTTTGTTTGCGATCTTGTAGATAAGCCTGATGGGGTAAAACCTATAGGTTGTAAGTGGATCTACAAGAGAAAGTGTGGTGTAGATGGAAAGGTGCAAACCTTTAAAGCTAGACTAGTAGCAAAGGGTTATATTCAGGTTGAAGGGGTTGACTATGAGGACACCTTTTCACCTGTTGCTATGGTAAAGTCTATCCGCATCCTGCTTGCCATTGCCGCACATTATGACTATGAGGTATGGCAAATGGATGTAAACACAGCCTTTTTGAATGGCAATCTTGAGGAAAACATCTACATGGACCAACCCAAAGGGTTCATTGAACCAGGACAAGAGCAAAAGGTTTGCAGGCTTAAAAGGTCAATTTATGGACTAAAACAAGCCTCTAGGTCCTGCAATATAAGATTTGATGAGGCAATCAAATCTTATTGTTTTGACCAGAATGATGCTGAACCTTGTGTCTACAAGAAAATCATCAATAGTTCTGTCGCATTCCTAATTCTCTATGTGGATGATATCCTACTCATTGGGAATGATGTAGGTTATCTTGCTGACATCAAGGAATGGCTAGCTACGCACTTCCAAATGAAAATTTTGGGTGATGCGCAGTTTGTTCTTGGGATCCAGATTGTCCGAAACCGCAAGAATAAAACACTAGTCTTGTCTCAAACATCTTACATAGAAAAAGTGTTGTAAAGGTTTAAGATGCAAGATTCCAAAAAGGGCTGGTTGCCTTTTAGACATGGAATCCATTTGTCTAAGGAATAGTGTCCTATGACACCTCAAGGAGTTGAGGACATGAGACGGATTCCTTATGCATCGGTTGTTGGGAGCCTGATGTACGCCATGTTGTGTACTAGTCCTCGACATCCGCTTTTGCGCTTGGGATGATCGATGAGGTATCAATCCAATCCAGGACTTGAACACTGGACAGCGGTTAAGACGATCCTTAACTATCTTTGGAGAACAAGGAACTACATGCTTGTGTATGGGGCTAAGGATCCGAACCTTACAGGATACACAGATTCTTACTTTCAGACTGATAAAGATTCTCAGAAATCTACATCAGGGTCAGTATTCACTCTAACGGAGGAGCTGTGGTATGGCGAAGCGTCAAGCAAGGATGCATCGTTGATTCCACCATGGAGGTCGAATATGTTGCAGCTTGTGAAGCAGGTAAAGGCGTCGTTTGGTTAAGGAAATTCATGCTAAATTTGGAAGTTGTTCCAAATATGACTTTTCCTATCACGCTGTATTGCGATAAAAGTGGTGCAGTGGCAAATTCGAGGGAACCCCAAAGTCACAAGAGGGGATAGAACATTGAGCGAAAATATCATCTCATCCGGCAGATCGTGCATAGAGGAGACGTGATTGTCACGAAGATAGCCTTAGAGCACAATATTGTTGATCCTTTTACAAAGGCTCTCACGGCTAAAGTATTTGAGAGTCACCTAGAAGGTCTAGGTTTACAAGTCTTCCCTAACTAGGACTGGTGGGAGTATTTTGTACAAAAGGGGTTTAAATGCCCTAGTTTATTGTATTTACATTACTGTAATGTTTTAGTACTCCACAACCTTTAGGTTAAGTGGGAGATTGTTGGGATTTATGTCCTAAACTTGTGTAATTTTGATCAATTAAATAAAGGGTTATTTGTTTTGATAGAATTACAGTCTTGCTTTATAAATCCAATAAACTAAGCTCCAAGGTTATAACATATATCTTGAACATCACTGTAGTGGACACAATTTGGGTTGAGTTCAAGAATATAACCTAAATGGTCTATGGTATAAGAATAAGGTTGGAAACCTCATTCAGGTAACACCATGTATGCGACCCACTTTGTAATTAGTACAAATGAGGTAATCCAACTCATTCATGTAGTTGAAATGCGAGTGGGGGCATCCTGTATGAAAGTTCATACAAGACCGGACCGCAAATTATTAGTCTAACCAGTGTAACACCGTTAACAGGATAAGACTAGTAATTTATAGATGATCATTAGTGACTCGACCTGAATCCTGAGCAAGTTTAGAACTCCTGCTTATAGGAGTTTGTCCTTAGACTAGTATGGGTGAGAGTGGCCTGTAGCCGACTCAATAAGCCTACCTTCTCTTGGACAGAACCTCGTAGGTAGCTGAGAACTTAACTGTGGAAGATGGAATTCACTCATTCCTACTCTAAGGAATTAGATAGGTTGTTCTCTTAAGAACTGACTCCAGGTCTTGAACAACGGGGCCCCGCCCTCTATGAGGGTATGAGTCTATGGTAGGACCGTAGACTTTTTGTTCATTAGAGGATCAGTGGTGCTTAAGGAACAAAGAGGTAATCACAGGGGCAAAATGGTAATTTTACCCAATTGTAATTACGAACAACCTGTGAAGGGTCGACTCATGGGTAATGATTAAATTAGTGGACACAATATAATCTACAGTGAGGAGAGTGCTGGCCACGGCGTTACAATGTTGAGTGCGTTGAGGAGAAGTTCGTGCAGCAGTTTCGCGCGAGACGTGGGTTGATTGTGATATTGGCTTCATGGGGCATTATTCTTCTTATTTTATTTACTTTTATTATTTTTAAAATGTATTTTATGTTTTATTAAATTTAATTAATTAATTCATATTAATATAAAAGTTATATTAATGTTAATTAATTTATTTAATGTCCTCTAAGTGCCAAAACCGATCTAATTTTTGCTATTTAATTATTTTATGCATGAGATGCATGAAATTTTTTAATTCTATGTGCATAATGTATGTCATATAGATTTAAAATCCCACCTTAGGTTAAACATTTCATGAATCATATTTATATTATAAGTGTTATAATATATAGTATGCATGATAAGTTATATTATAAGTGTTATAATATAATGTAAGCATGTTTTAATTTATTTAAATATAAGTGTTATTATTTTTTTTTAAAATAAAAAGCATGCTCATGCATTTATTCATGTGATGAATGTATGTTATAGCATAGTATTATTCATGTGATGAATGATCAAGCACTATGACATAGAATGCATGTAACCTAAGTTAATTATTAGTTTTAAAATGTTTAGAACTTGAATAATTAGACTTAGGTTTTCTAGTACTAATAAGATTAGAATTAGGAAATCAAATATGACCTTTGAATGGTGACTGATAAGTAACTCTAACTAAGGAAGGCTTTATCTAATGCTGGGTATTTAAGCTGACGCTTTGCGGAACACCCCTACCTGGAAACCGACCTGGGAGTGAATTCGGTTCGGAGATTCTTAGGTTATATTATCGTGAGTGGCGTTAATTAAAAGTTGATTAATTTACTCACATAGACCTAAGTTAATAATGTGATTATAAACTTAGGCTTAATCAATACAAGCGATATATTGGTAGACATATGTAAATATTAGCCGATTTATCTAGGTCAATCCCGAATAATATAAAGTGCTGAGTGGGAGGAAATAAAGTGTATAAGATACATTTAATTTTTCAACCACAAATCTCCGTTAAAGTCTGCATGCACCGTGAGATCCATACTCGACCTCATGGTGCAAATAGGAGCGTCCCCCTTCGAATGGTATTTGCATGGATCAATAGCATAGTGGATGGAGAGAGTACTTATAGTGAGTGGGAGCGGGCCTTTGAAAACGAGACCCACGGTCTCTTCTTTCGATTCACACCGTGAGACCCCTATGATCCGCCTGCTAGTTTGGCCTGGACCAGACAATCCCTTCGGAGGGCCTTGATCATGGGAGTCGGAACACCGTGAATTCCCGAAAGGGATACAGTTTCCTTGTTGGTTTTCTTTCTTTGTTCATCCTTCGGTGGCTATTGTTTGGATGGATACTTGGAAACTTAAAGATTGAGGGTGACACTCATGAGATTCATTAAGAGTTAATGGATTCTGATCGAAAAATCGTAACTGGACGCCTAATGGAATAAGTGTTATTCTGGTATGAGGGTATGGTCGAGAAAGTCTCGTCCTAGAGGAGGAGTGTTCTGCCCTTCGGTGGCGGTTATTCTAAACCTTTGGGATATCATTGCAAATTTTAATGACCAAGGGATCATAGGATAAACTTTTTCTAAAACTTTATTGAACTTCAAAAGTTTTGCGAGACTGACACAAAATTTTTAATTTGGTTTTTCAGCAAAATGTCTAGCTCAATAATAGCATTACTAACATCCGACAAATTAGTGAGAGATAATTTTCAAACATAGAAAAACAATATAAACACGATTCTAGTAACTGACGACCTTAAGTTCGTGCTTACTGAGGAGTGTCCTCAGTTGCCGAGCTTGACTGTGTCACGAAGTGTTCGTGATGTGTACGATCGGTGGATCAGGGCCAATGAAAAGGCCAAAGTCTACATCATTGCCAACTTATGTGAAGTTTTGGCAAAGAAGCATGAGCTGATGATCACCGCCAAGGAGATCATAGAGTCCTTACAGGAAATGTTTGGACAACAGTCCTTTCAGGTTCGACATGACTCGCTCAAACACGTCTTCAACGCCCGGATGAAAAAAGGGATGTCTGTCCGAGAACACGTTCTAGACATGATGACCCACTTTAATCTGGCGGAGATGAACGGGGCTTCGATCGATGAGTCGAGCCAGGTCAACTTTATTTTGGAGACTCTTCCGAAGAGTTTCCTTTACTTTCGTAGCAATGTTGGTATGAACAAAATTAGCTACACTCTGACCACCCTTCTGAATGACTTACAAAACTTCTAGTCCTTGATGAGAATCAGGACACCGGAAGCTGAGGCAAATGTTGCCTTTAGGTTCTATCACAGGGATTTAACCTCTGAGACAAAATATGTGGCTCCTTCTCACCCAAAAGGGAAAAAAAAAAGATGAAGAAGGGAAAAGTTGACCGCGTTGTCGACCAAAAGGACAAAAAGGTCAAGGAAGTTGCAGAGAAAGGAAAGTGGTTTCACTGGGGACGACCACTAGAAGCGTAACTATCCCATGTTCCTTACCGATAGAAAGAATATAGGTGAATGTGATTTACTAGTAACTGAAACGTTTTTAGTGGAAAGTAATGACTCTGCCTGAATATTAGACTCGGGCGCCACTAACCATGTTTGTTCTTCTTTTCAGGGAATTAGTACCTGGAAGCAGCTGCGAGAGGGTGAGGTGACTCTATGGGTTGGATCCTGGGAGGTTGTCTCTGCTACAATAGTCGGCACAGTGAAGCTCTATTTCGGCAGGAATTACTTATTATTAGATAATTTGTACATAGTGTTAGGGTTTAGTAGAAACATTGTTTCTATTTCCTCCTTAATTGAACATTGTATCTCAATTTCCTTTGAATATAAGAAATCGTTTATTTCTTTCAAAGGCAATTTACTTTGTTCTGTTTCACTTGAGTCTAATCTATATGTTTTGAAACCTAATTCGGTCAAAAGTGTTTTGAATACAGAATTATTTAAAACAGCATAAACACGAAATAAGAGAGTGAAAGTTTCTCCTAAAGAAAATGCACATCTTTGGCATCTATGGTTAGGCCACATTAATCTCAATAGGATTGAGAAACTAGTGAAGAGTTGACTTCTAAGCGAGTTGGAAGAAAACTTTTTATCGGTGTGTGAGTCATGCCTCAAAGGAAAAATGACCAAACATCCTTTTTATTGTAAAAGGATATAGAGCCAAAGAGCCCCTTGAGCTTATACATTCTGACCTCTGTGGTCCGATGAGTGTTAAAGCACGAGATGGTTACGAATACTTTGTATCTTTCATAGATGACTATTCAAGGTACGGATATATTGACCTAATGCATAGGAAGTCTGAAACTCTTGAAAAGTTCAAGGAGTACAAGACTGAGGTTGAGAACCTGTTAGGTAAAACTATTAAAACACTTCGATCAGATCGAGGTGGAGAGTATATGGACACAGAATTCCAGGACTATATGATAGAACACGGAATTACATCCCAACTCTCAGCACCTTGTATGCCACAGTAGAATGGTGTATCGGAGAGGAGAAACAGAACCCTATTGGACATTGTTTGGTCGATGATGAGCTATGCTCGTCTACCTGATTCTTTCTTGATTACGCAGTGGAGATTGCAACCTATATTTTGAACAACGTTCCGTCGAATAGTGTTTGTGAAACACCTTTCGAACTCTGGAATGGACGTAAAGGCAGTTTACACCATTTCAGAATTTGGGGATGCCCGACCCACGTGTTGGTGTCAAACCCGAAAAGGTTGGAACCCCGTTCAAAATTATGCCTATTTGTGGGTCACCTAAAAGAGACAACGGGTGGTCTATTTTACGATCCTAAGGAAAATAGGGTGCTTGTGTCGGCAAACGCCACTTTCCTTGAGGAAGACCACGTGAGGGATCATTTGCCTAGAAGAAAAATTGCATTGAACGAAATGAACAGTACATCAGCAAGAGTTGCTGATGGGGCTAGTATGTCTACAAGTGTTGTTGATCCTAGCACGTCTAGTCAAGTCTATTCCCAAGAGTTGGGAATGCCTCGACGTAGTGGGAGGATTGTGAGACAGCCTGAACGTTACATGGGTTTAGTTGAAACCCAAGTTGTCACTCCTGATGATGATTGTGAGGATCCATTGACCTATGATCAGGCAATGGCAGACGTTGACCAAGACGAATGGATTAAAGCTATGGACCAGGAAATGGAGTCCATGTACTTCAATTCCGTCTGGGAGCTTGTGGATCAATCGGATGGGGTAAAACCTATTAGTTGCGAATGGATCTACAAGCGTAAACGTGGCATAGATGGGAAGGTGCAGACCTTCAAAGCACGACTAGTGGCAAAGGGTTTTACCCAGGTTAAAGAGGTTGACTATGAGGAAACCTTTTCGCTTGTTGCCATGGTAAAGTCAATCAACATCCTTCTGGCCATTGTCGCATATTATGACTATGAGACATGGCAAATGGATGTCAAGACCACCTTTCTGAATGGAAACCTTGACGAGACCATCTACATGGACCAACCCAAGGGGTTCATAACCCAAGGCCAAGAGCCAAAGGTTGGACGGCTTCATAGGTCTATTTATGGTCTGAAACAAGCCTCAAGGTCTTGGAATATAAGGTTTGATGAGGCGATCACTTATGGCTTTGATCAAAATGTTGACGAGCCTTGTGTCTACAAGAAAATTGTCGACAAAACTGTCGCATTTCTGATATTGTACGTGGATGATATCCTTCTCATTGGGAATGAGGTAGGATTTATTATTGACGTAAAGAAATGGCTACCTTCGCAATTCCAAATGAAAGATTTGGGAGAAGCACAATATGTTCTGGGAATCCAGATTGTCCGGAACCGGAAGAATATAACGTTGGTCATGTCTCAGGCGTCTTATATTGACAAGATGTTGTTTAGATATAAGATGCAGAACTCCAAGAAGTGGTTGCTGGCTTTCAGGCATGGGGTTCACCTGTCTAAGGATCAATGTCCTAAGACTCCTCAAGAGGTTGAGGATATGAGACGAATCTCTTATGCTTCAACTGTTGGGAGCCTTATGTATGCCATGTTGTGTACTAGGCCCGACATCTGTTAAGCAGTTGGGATTGTCAGTAGGTATCAATCCAATCCAGGATTAGATCACTGACAACCATAAAGGCAATCATAAGGTATCTCAGGAGAACGAGGAACTACAACCTAGTGTATGGGAGTGGAGATTTGTTCCTTACGGGATACACATACTCTGACTTTCAGACCGATAAGGATTCTAGAAAATCCACTTCGGGGTCAGCCTTTATTCTGAATGGAGGAGGTGTAGTATGGCGAAACATCAAGAAGGGATGCATCGCTAATTCCACTATGGAAGCTAAGTATGTTGCGGCTTGTGAAGCTGTAAAAGAAGTTGTTTTCTTATGATGTTCATGATAGATTTGGAACTTGTTCCAAATATGAACTTGTCGATCACACTGTTTTTGTGACAACAGTGGTGTTGTAGCCAACTCCAGAGAGCCTCAGAGTCATAAAAGGGGCAAACACATTAAGCGGAAGTATCACCTGATACGGGAGATTGTGCACCGCGGCGACGTGACAGTAACACAGATAGCATCGGAGCAGAACGTTGTTAATCCATTTACAAAGGCCCTCACGGCTAAGGTGCTTGAGGGTCACCTAGAGAGTCTAGGTATTCGAGTGCTTCCTGACTAGGGCAAGTGGAAGTATTGTAAAGGGTATTTAATGCCCTAGTTTATTGTATTACTTTATTTTAATCTATTGTACATTTGAGAAATATATATGTACTCCACTAGCTTAGTCCAAGTGGGAGTTTGTTGGGATATACGTCCTAATCTCGTTTTGTTTGTAATATTACCATTTGAAATTAATAAGAGTTATTTCTTTCATCACTTTGTGTCTTGCAATTTTACAAACTTTGTCCAATAAACTAAGCTCCAGGGTCATTGAATTTATGAAAAAAACTAGAACTTGAATGGTGTGTATTGGACACACAGGGAGGATCACGTTCGAGTTAATGACCCAAAAGGTCTACAGTATACGAATAGGGTGTTGGGATTTTTGTCCTAATCTCATGTTTGTAAAATATTGTTTTGAAATTAATAAGAGTTATTATTTTCTTCACTTTGTGTCTCGCAAATATTTTAAACTTTTCCAATAAACTAAGCTCCAGGGTCATTCAATATATGAGAAAACTAAAACTTGAACGGTGTGTAGTTGACACACAAGGAGGATCACGTTCGAGTTAATGACCCGACCGGTCTACAGTATAAGGATGGGGTTGGAGACCTAATCCTGGATACACTGTGGATGCGGCCCGCTTTGTATTAGATACAAACGAGGTGATCTGACTCGTTCATGTGGTTGACATGCGAGTGGGGGCATCCTGTACAATGAGATTGTACAAGACCGGACCGTGAATTATTAGAATTACTGATATAACACCGTTCACAGTAAAAGACTAATAAATTCGTAGATGACCACTAGTGACTCGACACGAATCTCGAGCGTATTATGCACTCCTCATGCGCAGGGTCCGCCCTTTGATTAGTACGGGTGAGGGTGGTCCCAGTCACTCGCCCAATATGCCTATCTTCTCAGGGACAGAACCAAGTAGAGAGCTGGAAACCTAATTACGCGAGATGGAATTCACTTGTTCCCGCCTATAGGGAAACTAGAGGGGTTGTTCCCTTAAGTGCTGTCTCCAGGGCTTGGACAACGGGCGCCCACCTTCTCACTGGCCCGAGAAGTGTGTTGTGTATGGTTTGACCATCACAATATGTTGTTCATTAGAGGAGCAGTGGGGACTTAAGGAACAAGATATAGACACAGGGGTAAAACGGTAATTTGACCCAGCCGTGTCTATGAACAACCTGTGAAGGGTCGCCTCATGAGCATTGGTTATATCAGTGGACACGTAATATTCTACACCGATGGGAGTACAACTCTGAGCTTTTAGTGGAGTGTCACCAGTAGCTAATGAATATTGGTGACCAGATCAAAGAGTTTGACCGATTAACTCGAGATCATTGGAGCCCGTCACTGTAGGTCCATTAGGTCCCTTGGTTGGCTCAATCTGGGATAAAAGAAGGGTTAAAGTTTTGGTATGAAATTGAAATGTTCAATTTCACTTTAAGAGTAATTATATCATATAGATGATATAATATATAGTTTAATATGAATGAGATTCATAATAAACTATATGTTAGCCTAATTGTTGAATTAAAGGCTAATTGGAGAAATTGATAGAGAGAAAATAAATTGAATGTGATTCAATTTGATTAAATCCACAATTATTGCAGATGAGATTTGCAACATAAGATATGAGATATCTTATATTATATAATTATGTGAATGAGATTTACATAACATATGGTTGTGGTAAAGTGGTAATTATGTGAAGTTGTGAACTTCATTATTCCACTATTTAAACCCTTTGTTAGATGGGTTTAGGTGAAGAAAAGAAAAGCCAAGTTGTCATTTTTGGATTTTGACCTAAGAATCCAAAAGTGTTTTCTCTCTATTCTCTCATTTCTCCACCTCTTCCAAAACACAAAGTTCCCACCAACTTCCCTTCTCCAAAAGAGAACAACCAAGAAGATCATTTGGTAGTGTTTATAATCCGTACGTGGGAAGAGTTCGTGGAGATCGAGAAGCGCGAAGAGTTCGTGATCAATAAGGAGAATTTGCTAAATTGATCTACAACAAGTAAGTATTTCTTCTCTGTCAGAAAATTTTCAAAGATGTTTAGCCTAGATCTAATAGGTAGATCGATTTTAGTAAACACGTTGCATGATGATACCATGACGATTCGATCGTCTTCCGCTGCGCGGGGATTCTAATTCCCTTCATAGGGTTGGAGACCTAATCCTGGATATGCTATGGATGCGGCCCGCTTTGTATTAGATACAAACGAGGTGATCTGACTCGTTCATGTGGTTGACATGCGAGTGGGGGCATCCTGTGCAATGAGATTGTACAAGACCGACCGTGAATTATTAGACCTCATCGATGAAACACCGCTAATGAGTATGGGACTAATAACTTCGTAAGATGACCAATAGTGACTTAACCTTAATCCGGAGCGTGTTACGTCCTCCGGTCCGGTCTGTCCTTTTGACTAGTACTGGGTGAGGGTGGTCACGCCATCGCACAATATGCCTATCTTCTCAGGGACAGGACCACGTGGGGAGTTGGGAACTTAACTACGCGAGATGGAATTCACTCGTTCCCGACTTTAGGGAAACTAGAGTGGTTGTTCCCTTAAGTGTTGTCACCAGGACTTGGATAACGGGCACCCACCCTCTCACTGGCCCGAGAGGGGTGTTGTATATGGTTGGATCATTACAATGTTGTTGTTCATTAGAGGAGCAGTGGGGACTTAAGGAGCAAGAAGTAGACACAGGGGTAAAACGATAATTTGACCCAACAGTGTCTACGAACAACCTGTGAAGGGTCGACTCACGGGCATTGGTTATATCAATGGACACAACTTGTCTTACTGTGACGGGAGTGCAGCTACGGGCTTTAGTGGAGTGTTACCATAGCTAATGAATGTTGATTAATTGGGTCAAAGAGTTTGATAGGTTAATCTTGGATTATTGAAGCTCGTCACGTGTAGGTCCATTAGGTCCCTCTGTTTGCTTAAACTGGATTAATAGAGGGTTTACAGTTTTGGTGTGGATTCGAAGTGTTCAAATTCACTAATGGGTAATTATGTCATTTATATGAGATATGATTGACATATTATATAGTTTAATGTGAATGAGATTCATAATAAACTATAGGTTAGCCTAATTGTTTAATTAGGGCTAATTTGGAGAAATTGGATTGAGAGAAATTAAATTAAATGTGATTCAATTTATAAATCCACAATTATACAAATGTGATTTGTATAATGAAATGTGAGATATCTTATTATGTATGGTTATGCAAATATGATTTGCATAACCTATGGTTGTGGTTAAATGGTAAATAGGTTGAGATTTTAACTTCACCTATCACCATTATTTAAAGTCTTTGTAGGAAGACTTTGGTGTGGATTTGTCTCATTTTTGGTTTTCTGACCAAAATAACCAAGAATTCTCTCTCAATAGTTCTCTCATTCTCTCCTCCCTTACACCAAAGAAGAGTCTCACTACTCTCCTTCTACCTAAACACTAGAAGAAAAAAGGATTTTGATGACGGGTGCGCGCCCGTCATCTATGCGAGTGTCATTGTATGTTACAATGACTGGCGGTTTTTAATGACGGACATTGCCCGGTCATTAAAAAGCGACCGTCATTGTAACATATAATGACAAACATTTTTATCTTTGATTGTCATTAAAAGTGTTTGTTATTATAGCCTCTAATGACAGACACTTTTAATGAGGGGCATTTCCCGTCATTGTTTTGTTCGTAATTTAAAAAAAAAATTGTTGTTTCCCTCAATGGCTCTAACAAAAAATAATAATATTTCGTAAATTTTGTAAAAAGAAATCTCAATACTAATATATTTTTACACAAGTAATCTTACCAACTTAACTTTAATTAATAAAATATAAAGTATGTATTATAAGAAGTGTATTACATATCAGAAAAATATATATACAAACTACATTTACTATACAAACTACATTTACTTTACAAAGATAAGAAAATTTGCTAAACAAAATAATGAACCCAACTTCTACTTCATGCTCTTCTTTCTCTTATCATCAACCGATTGATCTTCATGCCTGAAACTTTCTGTATCGCAATAGCTACGATATTGACATAAAAATCAATTAAGATTGTCACCATTAACCTTAAATGGTAGAAGTTTGTAAATAGCAAAAATGTAAACTAGTTTTCAATTTTTCTCTTCAGGACTTTCAAATAAAATTAATTTGCAACAAAATTCTTCCACAATTTAACCTTTTGGTACAGTGCAGTAACAAAATACTAAAGAACAGTGATCATGAATCTTTCAAACCCCTAGACTCCAAATGAACCACAAAAAGAGCAAACAGTTGGTAATATACCCAAACAATATAACTAATAATATCATCAATTTCACAATCCTCTAGCTACAAAATGCTTTTGAAGAATCAAATAGAAAACAAAACTGACCTAAGTAAATATTTGGAAAATGCAAGTGTCTTATGATAAACTATGCGTAAGGATATAGGCTATGGAAAAATGCAGTAGAAGGATAAGTAAAAGAACTACCCTTCAACAAATCAAATTGAACAATATTCAAACTTAATTAACTTAAAACACTGCTTAAGACCTATAAACAAGTCCCTTCTTTTCTAGAATTTAAAATTACCGATGAAATATTCATAAGACATAGACAAGACTAACATACCTTCCCTTTTTTGAACTTACACTTTTGAATTAAAAAAACACTCTCCATTAGACTCTACATAAGATTTCAAGAATAAATAACATAAGATTTCACCAACGAAGCTACAAAAGATCTCAAATGAATCATAAGTATACAAGAACTACATTTAAATTGAAAAGCACATTAACTACATCCAAAATAAATAAAAAAGTTTTACGCACCTGGATTAACTCATGTCATCAACCTGTAACTGCATTTGATATTTCCACCAACATACAAAAATTTCAGGAAATTAAAATAAAATCAAGTCTAATAGAGAACCATTCCCAAAAAAAGACAGAACAAACAAATAATAGTACATTAAAGAACTACAAAAGAAAAATAAGAAAGTTCATAAAAATTTCTTCCTTTCATTAACCCACGTTGAACACATATCAATGCAAAGAAGAGGGCTAAACAAAAACGGAAGATGAACAAATCTCAATTGCATATAGGCTAAACAAAATCAAATATATTATAAAGTACTCAAATAATGAGCTATTAGCATAGAAGAAACAAATCTAGGTAGAAAAATTATCATGTCGTTGCAGCCAATACATCAATGCAAAAAACCAAAATCCCAAAACTAAGCAAGACCTACTGCCTAACAAAATGAAACAACAAACAAAAGCGAAATGAGAGTTTAAAAACACAACATTTGGTACTTAAAAAGGATTAAAATCAACTAATAGGAACATCAAAGACGCGTATGTCTCCGACAATTCGCAGTAGAATGGAGCAACCATCTTGCAAGGATCACACCATTTTGCACTGAAGTTCGCAATCACCTGTCATTGCATAATTTCAATTATGAAAGGATTAAACCGATTATCTATAAAATAAATATGTTGAAGGTGAATTAAGGAACACAAACCAGATTTGAATGAGATGACTAGATATGAAATGGCGTTGATGGGCACGACGATAGCAAGTCCAAGTGTATAGTTTTTATAACTATATTTTTTAAGTTCAAAACTTAATCCATAAAGCCAACTCCATAACATCCAACTCTTCATCATTGAAGCCTTAAAAACAATTTACGTTAGAATTAAGATATAGCTATCAGAAGTGTGCTCTACTAATAAGCACCATCTAACTCAACCAAAGCATGATTAACTAAGTACATGGAGTAAGAACGATGGTGTTTCTTAGAATTATCAGAAAAGAAGGTCAAGCATTAACAAAAGTACATGAGTTTTTTCTCTCTTTCTTTTTAATAAGAAACTGGGAGTTATGTACTTCACACAAAAAAAAAAAGAACAAAGGAATGCCCCATCTATAACTCAAGATCAAGGTTGTAATGATGGCATAACTTAGTAATTAAATAATTTAATTTGATCAATTGATCAAAATAAGTAAATGGCAACGAAGCACTGCCCATTTAATAACTCGAATGAAAATCTTACAATTTTCCACCTGTACGAGCTTCTTCCAACTTTTGATCCCAAGCTTCTTTGGTTGTGATGAGATGCACATTTCCAACAACAAACTCAACATGATGGGAACAGTGAACATAATAAACTTCTAGTTAGATGGTTGTTAATGAACACATAATATTTTCTACAATTATACATTTCCCCAAAAAACTCAATATTATTCCTTCCATAATGTAATGCTTGTGATGATATCAAGAAAAGTTGAACTACAAACTGAAAATAAATTAAAAGAAAAAAACTACCTCATAAACCAAATGATCTATTGAGAATATTGCTGCAAAGTGGTAGATCAAGATTAAACATTTAACTGATGTGTTATGGTATGATTTTCCCCTTTCAATTCACGCACACCCACATACGAATCTTTGAAGTCGAACAACATGTGTCATTTGTATCTTTTGGATGTTTAAAAGGAAGAGAAACATCTCCTTAAATGGTTAGAGAAAAACTTGGAGAATGTTCAAGAAATTACCACCTATTTTACGTCTTCATATTGCACAAGCAATGTAGCTTCTATAAATTATTTGTTAACCACTATTTGAGCTAATTCGACGTCATATGTCGATTAACATAGGAAGAGGGGATCTATACCTTCTCCTTTTTCTTTTATTTTCTTATAAATTTTCTGAAAGGTGGCTTCCAATTAAAAACTTGGATTGATTAGTATTCATATGTCTGTGCAAACAGTTTCTAGGTAGTGAGCTGATATTATGTGTCCCATGCCTACACCATTGAAGTTATACCTTAAAGTAACTAAATATTTGAATTTTGTAAAGTAAAAATGAAAAAAAAAGACATGGTTATCTTCTTTTACTAAGAACAGAACCCTTATTCACCCAAACGATGCTTTTATGTGCTAAAAGTTTTTGCCTGGCGGTGTCCCTTTATGTCTCAAAAGTAAAAACACAAGGACCAACACAGGCATCAAGGAAGGCTATCACCCAATATTCCAATTAACATATATAAAATTAATAAATCTAATTTGAAAATCGAATACTCCAATTAACAGGACCAACCAAACATATCCAGTCCTCTATCAAATCCCACATAGCTTGGACCTAGCCTATCCTCAATTGTAGTCAATAGTTAATCATTCCTTTTTAATCACCAACGTTCAACTTCATAACCCTGATATTTTCTATTTTTCTCATGATTTATTAAAAGAAATCCAAGGTACAGAAAACAACGCAACACCGAAATCACAAAGAAGCAAAAACTACTATACTTGTATCATTAGATTAAAAAAAAGTTCTAAACAACTTTTACCTTACTAAAGCAAGTCTCAATTTGATGGTCTAAGTACAGATTTGCAAACTGTCCTACGTATTGGTATCATAAGTTTGCCTGAAACAAGGAAAAAATGATCAGTATAACCATTTGCTATCAAGGGAACAAAACATAACAAATAATATAAGTCTTTATATCCGAACAAGAAAAAACAGAGAAATAGAAAGGTACCCACAACGTTAAATCTGAAGATTATTTGCTAGAAATGTTACCCACGACGATCTTCCAGCATAGATCTTCACGGTGAACCCATGGCAAGATCAAAACCCACGACGACGATGGATCCTCGGTGTAGATCAGGATGCAAACTCACTACCACGAGCAAAGAACTTAATGGAAAACAATGATACCTTGAATCGGCTGAACGTGAGAGTTTAAGAGTGAGAGTGAGAGAATGGATACCCACAACGTCAGATCTAAAGATTTTCGGCCATAAATGTTGTCCACGACGACCATCTGGTGTAAATCTTCACACCAAACCCACGACCAGACCAAAATCGATCACAACAACGAATCCTCGATGTAGATCTAAACGCAAACTCACGACCATGAATAAAGGATCGAACTATAGAGCAATGGTGCTCACGAACAGCGACTGAACGTGAGATTAGGTGTGAGAAAATGGAGGGAGTTCAGGAAGAGAGGGAATGTCAGGAAGAGGGAGGATGAAAAATGGAGAGGGACTGCGAGAGTGAAGATGCAAAAACCGAGATATATATGTATTTTTATTTTTTTAAAAAAAACCGCCTAAAAGAAAGGGCCTTTGATGTCGTGCCATCCATTAAAGCTCATATATAATGACGGGCATTTCCCATCATTGTATGTGTTTTTAATTTTTTGCGTATTTTTTTAATGTCCGTCATCAATTCCAAGCGAGTTTTTTTTTTTCTGTCCTTCATTATTTCCTTAATTTGTTGTAGTGAAAGGAGAATAGCCGAGAAACCTTTCGGAACGTGTCCCGTTCGTTGGTTCGTCGAGGAGATCGAGTTCGTTGAGAACGTGATCACGAAGAGTTCGTGACCAGAGAAAGAATACGTGAAGAAAGGTTCTTCAATAAGTAAGTGTTCTTACTGTTTTTTCTTCCTAAATTGCATGTTTAACCTAGTTACTATTAGATAGTTTCGATTTTAAGAAAACGTTTTTTACAACGATACCACGGTGATTCGATCGCCCTTTCGCTGCGCGGGATTTTCATTCCCTTCATATATAGGGAGTAAGGGTGGAGATATATTCTCCACCCATTATTTCACTAAATGCATAATTTATGCATTATGCAAATCATATTTGCATAATTGTATAATATAAGGTATCTTATACCTTAATATGCAATCATATTTGCATAATGTGCATTATTAATTGAATCATATTTAATTTTCCATGTTTCTTATATTTAATTCCTCTCATCATGAAAGAATTTAATAATTAAGCAATAATTTAGAAATTAATCTGAATTTAAGCATATAGTTTATTATGAATCACATTCACATCAAACTATATATTATATCAATTATATCACATATAATTGATATAAATTCCTTATATGAATTCGAGAACTTCAAATTCATTCAAAAACTTTATACCCTCGATATATTCATATAGAGCCAACGGAGGGACCTAATGGACCTACAGACCATGAGCTCCAATGATACGAGATTAACTGATCAAACTCTTTGATCCCGTTAATCAACATTCATTAACAACGAGTCACTCCACTATAGACTAGTAGTTGCACTCTCTTCACTGTAGTACAAGTTGTGTCCATTGACTTAACCAAGACCCGTGAGTCGACCCTTCACAGGTTGTTCATAGTCATAGTTAGGTCAAATTACTATTATACCCCTGTGACTTCCTCTTACTCCTTAAGTACCACTGACCTTCTAATAAACAACTAGTTTATGGTACTGCCATAAATAATGTCACTCTCGGGCCAGCGAGTGGGTGGGGCCCCATTGTTCAGGACCAAGATTGGGTTTTATGCCCATGAGGGTGGGTGGGTGGAATCCAGATCCCAAGACATAGCGGAAGCAATAATTGGATCGAAAATCTTGTTTTGGTTTGACAAACTGAAATACAAGTACATCGGCAAATTAACTATGGATAAGCAATTTAGGCATGGATTTACAGTAGAAACATGTTGAATTAGTTTTCATAATCTAAAGGTTAAGAAAAATTTAACTTTTGGTTTTTAGTTTGCAACACCTTGCAGTTCCAACAATTTTCCTCTACAACCCTCTTTTCTGTAAAACCATAACACTACCACAAGAAGAGCACCTCCTGTTCTCTATATTCAATCGATCAAGATTTGTGGGAACCTTCTTTGTCTTTGAGAGAGAAAGATTTAGAGAGAACTTGGGAGAGCAAATCAATGTGATAGTTCAACAATTTCAACGATCCCCAAACCTTAACTCCCTCCCTCTACACTTATCGATAAGGAGAGGGAGAAGGAAGAGGTGAGTGGGGAACGTGTGTCTCACACGTTCCCACTAACATTATTAATATAATAAAAATTATTTAATTAATAATTAAATCATATTTAATTAATATATACAACCTTATTATTTAATTATATCATATTTTATTAAATCAATTAATTAATTCTAAAATTAATTAATTAAATATCATATATTTAATTTAGGTTATCAATGATTAAATCATATTTAATCCAACTCCTTTTAACCTATAGTTTTAACGTACATCTCATGCACATTAAATTTTAACTTATAGTTTTAAATATGAATCCTATTCACATTTAAACAATATTTGAACTCCTTCAAATATTTAATTCTCTCATAAATTTACTTTGAATCATATTCTAACCAAATTTATACTATAAAGTTTCAATGTACATAAAAACTTTATATTATAATGTATCTCCATACATTATAATATTTCCCAAAGAAAATTTGAACATTTCAAATTGTAATCAATATTTAATAATCTAAGAACCCTTTACGAGCTAAGAAATGGACCTAATGGACTTATAGATCAGAAGCTCCAACGATACAAGATTATTAGGTTAATCTCATTAACCCCCAAATCAACATTCGTTAACTGCGGGAACACTCCACTAAAGTCTCGCAGTTGCACTCTTCTCACTGTAGATATATTTCTGTGTCCATCGATAACAACCAATAACAACAACTCAATCCTTCACGAGTGTTCGTAACACCAGTTGGGTCAAATTATCGTTTTATCCCTAGATTGCATCTTTTACCTTAAGTACCATTGCTCCTCTAATGAACAACCTGCTTATGGTCCCACCAATAAACAGAAGTCCCCATCGGGAGAGTGAGAGGGTAGGACCCTTTATTTAAGTTCCGGAGGCACCACACGCTCATCTGTGTGGATGTATGCCCTAAAACTTGTGTAATTTTGATCAAAGAAATAAAGAGTTATTTGTTTTGATAAAATTACAGTCTTGCTTTATAAATCCAATAAACTAATCTCCAAGGTTATAATATATATCTTGAACATCAGTGTAGTGGACACTATTTGGATTGTGTTCAAGAATATAACCTAAATGGTCTATGTTGTAAGAATAAGGTTGGAAACCTCATTCTGGTAACACCATGGATGCGGGCCCACATTGTAATTAGTACAAATGAGGTAATCCAACTCATTCATGTAGTCGACATGTGAGTGGGGGCATCCTGTATGAAGAGTTCATACAAGATCGGACCGCAAATTATTAGTCTAACCAGTGTAACACCATTAATAGGATAAGACTAGTAATTTATAGATGGACATTAGTGACTTGACCTGAATCCTAAGCAAGTTAAGAACTCCGGCTTATAGGGGTTTGTCCTTAGACTAGTATGGGTGAGAGTGACTTATAGCTGACTCAATAAGCCTACCTTCTCAGGGACATAACCTCGTAGGTAGCTGGGAACTTAATTTTGTAAGATTGAATTCACTCATTCCTATACTAAGGAATTAGATAGGTTGTTCCCTTAAGAACTGACTCCAGGTCTTGAACAACGGGGCACTGCACTCTATGAGGGTATGAGTCTATGGTAGGACCCTAAACTTGTTGTTCATTAGAGAATCAGTGGTGCTTAAGGAACAAATAGGTAATCACACGGGTAAAACGATAATTTGACCCTGCTGTGATCACGAACAACGTGTGAAGGGTCGACTCATAGGTAATGACTATATCAGTGGACACAATATAATCTACAGTGAGGAGAGTGCAACTACAAGTCTATAGTAGAGTGACTTGGAGTTAATGAATAATGTTAATTGGATCAAAGAGTTTGATCAGTTAATTTCACATCATTGGAGCTCATGAACTGTTGGTCCATTAGGTCCCTCCGTTGGCTCAACATGGTAATATTGGGGGTATAAAGTTAGGAATGAAATTGAAGTGTTGAATTTCATACATGAGGTGTTATATCAATTATATATGATATAATTGATATAATATATAGTTTTAATGTGAATTAGATTCACATATAAACCATATACTAATGAGAGAATCAAGGAAGGGTAGGATGATCATTTCCATCATATTTCCCTATATATATGGTTGCATGAGATGCAACTAGGTGATGAAGAAGCAACCTAAGCTTTTGCAAACCTAAGTGTGCCATTTGGTTGGGTTGTTGGAAAAGTTCCAAAACACAAACCTCTCTCTCACAACATCTCATCTCACCTAAATGGAACCAACATTAATCCCTCACCTAGAGAACAACGGAGAAGATCTAGTGGTCGTGTCTTCATCCGTTCGTGTCCCGATTGCTGAGGTCGTGATCGTGGGAGAAAAGAGCACTTGAAGAAAAGTTTTTCAAAGGTATATTTCTTGTTGTCCATATTCTGCTTTGATGCTTAATTTAGTTGTTTTAGATCTTGAATGTAATCGTTGTAACAAAATTGAGAAGGCGCGATTCACAATTGCTTCCGCTGCGGGACTCGATTCCCTTCAATTGTGTTGGAGCCCAATTGCGTTCTTAATTTTCGTTCTGGATTTTTCAAGAACAAGGTGGGATTTACTGTTTTGCATGAGATGTATGAACGGTTTGCAATTTAGACGTTTTCAATTTTGGCACCCTAAAATTAATTTTAATTAATATAATCTAATTATATTAATTAAAATTAAATAAATTAAATATAAATAAATATAAAATATTTTTATATTTATTATATATAATAAATAAATTTTCGCCCGTTGAAAAAATCGCTGAAACGCCTTCGGCGTTGCAACTTTAATGGCAGCGTTGCAACGTTGTATGTTGTCCGTTTTTGCATGTTGCGAAACGCATTCGGCGTTGCAACGCTGCACACAGACAACATGTGGAATCTCCTATTCCTTGCTCGTTTTTGCTCCGATCTTCTCAGCAACCACCTTGCCTCGATCGACACAGACTTACAGACTCGATTTACAATTAAATTTGTCCAAAACACCGGGCCCTTACATTGAACGATTCAATGAAAAAATTGTAAATCTAAGTGCTAAAATTATATTAATTTTAATTAGATTATATTAATTAAAATTAATTTTAGGGTGCAAAAATTGGTCTAATTTTACTATTTAAATTATGCAATTGTTGTGTAATTATTGCCATGCATAATGTATGCTTTTATTTTAGAAATCCCACCTTAGGTTAAGCATTTTCATGCATCATTTATAATATAAAGAGTTATATTATATAGTTTTCATGATTAATTAATATATAGTTGTTAAATTAATTTATGGACAACATTGACATGCATTATATATCATGAGATGATTATGTTATGAATGTCTTATTATTCATGTGAGGGATGATCAAGCACTATAACATAGTATGCATATCACATAAGATTAATTATTAGTTTTAAAATGTTTAGAACTTGGAAATAATATACCTTAGGTTATCTAGTTCTAATTAGATTAGAATTAGGAACCAAGTAATTTATAAACATTGATTAAAAGAGGAACTCTGTCTAAGGAAGGTTCCTGCCTAGGTCAGTATTTAAGTTGTGAAACGGAACACCCTACCCGGAACCGACTGGGGAGTGAAATTTAATTAGAGAGTTTATAAATTACAGTAGCGTCAGCAGGTTTATTAAGGGGTTTATAAACTAGAAATCCTAGGTTTAATATAAAGAGTTATATTAACAAACTTAGGATATAATCAATATAAGAGTTATATTGATTATCGATATAAGAGTTATATTGATAGAGTTAGGTAAAACCATTAGCCGGGTTTTAGCCTAAGTAAGATTCCTATAACTTTAAAGTATCCAGTGGGAGGAAAAGTGTATATGATACATATTTTTTCACCTACGTTATCTCCGAGAAATTCACACGGTGAGATTCATACTTGGCCTCGTGGCACAAATGGGAGCGTTCCCCTTCGGATGGTGTTTGTATGAGTCAATATCAAGGTGAATGGAGAGGATACTTATAGTGAGTGGGAGCAGGTTTAGTGTAAAAACAAAACCTACGGTCTCTTTTGTCGGATTACACCGTTAGACAACTATGGTCAGCCTGCTAGTTTGGCCTGGACCAGACAATCCCTTCGGAGGGATTGATCATAGGGGATCGAACACACTAGACACCAGAAAGGGATAAAAATTTCCTTAGTCTGTTTTTCAATCTAGTCCTGCCTTTGGTGAATTTAATTTGATGGAGACACTGGGATCTAAAGACAAAGGGTTACACTAACGGGTTACATAAGTTGTGTATGTATTCTGACCGAAAAAATGGTAACTAAAGCCTATAGGAATAAGAGTTATTCTTGCATTAGGTTTTGGTCAAGAGTGTCTTGATCCAGAGGAAGAGTGTTTTTTATTACCCTTCGGTGTCATACATTCTAAACCTTTGGAGTATCATTGTAAATTATAAATGGCCTAGGAATCATTTGATAATTAGCTAAAACATGATTGGATTAGAGTTATAGCAAGAAACTCATACAAGTTCGTTTGTAAATTTTTCAGCAAAAATGTTTAGCTCTATTATTTCCTTATTGGGTGCGGAAAAGTTAACCGGAGAGAATATGATGACTTGGAAAAACAAACACAACACTATATTGGTAGTGGATGATCTAAAGTTTGTGCTAACTTAGGAGTGTCCTCAGGTGCCAGGCTTGAATGCGTCACGAAATGTTCGTGATGCATATGATCGATGGATCAAGGCCAATGATAAGACCAAGGTCTACATGCTGGCAAGTATGTCTGACATATTAGCCAAGAAGCATGAGGGCATGATAACCGCCAAGAAAATCATGGATTCTTTGTAGAGTATGTTTGGACAACAGTCCACACAGGCCCGGCACAATGCCCTAAAGTACATATTTAACTCAAGGATGCCAGAGTGTACATCTGTTCGGGATCATGTCTTGGACATGATGGTGCACCTTAACATCGCAGAGTCGAATGGTGCTTCCATCGATGAGTCGAGCCAGGTCAGCTTCATTCTGGAAACTCTTCCAGATAGTTTCCTACAGTTTAGAAGTAATGTTTTTATGAACAAACTTACTTTTAACCTTACCTCCCTTCTGAATGAACTCCAAACCTTTCAATCTTTGATGAAAATTCAGGGATCGAAAGGTGAGGCAAATGTTGCCAGTAGGAGTTATCATAGAGGTTCGACCTCTGGGACAAAAACAGTGGCTTCATCTTCTTCTAACCTGAAAGGCAAGAAGAAGAACATGAAGAAGGTTGGCAAAGAGAAACAAGATGGCAGAGCTACCGCCCAGAAGGGCAAGAAAGTCAAACAAGTTGCTGACAAAGTAAAGTGTTTCCACTGCAACGAAGACGGGCATTGGGAACGGAACTGTCTGAAGTACATTACAGAAAAGAAGAAGTAAGGTAAATATGATTTACTTTGCCTAGAAGCTTGTTTAGCGGATAATGATAAAACTGATTGGATACTTGATTCAGTCGCCACTAATCATGTTTGCTCTTCTTTTTAGGGAATTGATTCCTTGCAACAGCTACAGAAAGGTGAGATAACACTCCGAGTTGAAAATGGAGAAGTCGTCTCAGCTGTAACAGTAGGCACGATGAAACTTTATTTTGGCAAGAAATATATGTTGGACAATAGATTAGTGATACCAGGGTTTACTAGAAACCTTATTTCAATTTCTTTCCTTATAAGACAATGTATTTTTGTTTTCTTCTCTATGAATAAAGTGTTTATTTTGAAGAAAGGTATAGAAATATGTTCAGCTTCATTAGAAAATGGGTTGTATGTTTTAAGGCCTAATTCAGTCAAAATAGTTTTGAACATTGAATTATTTAAAACTGCAAACACACAAATTAAGAAACGTAAAATTTCTCCTAAACAAAATGTTCATCTTTGGCATCTAAGATTGGGTCACATTAATCTCAATAAGATTGAGAAATTGGTAAAGAATGGACTTCTAAATGAGTTAGAAGAAAATACTTTACCTGTATGTGAATCCTACCTAGAAGGCAAAATGACTAAAAGACCTTTTAGTTGAAAAGCTTATAGAGCCAAAGACCCTCTTGAACTTATACATTCAGACCTTTGTGGTCTGATGAATGTTAATGTCAGGGGAGGATATGAATATTTCATCTCTTTTATAGATGATTATTCTAAATTTGGGCATATTTACCTAATGCATCACAAGTCTGAAGTACTTGAAAAGTTCAAGGAATTCAAAACTATTAAAACACTTCGATCGGATCGAGGTGGAGAGTACATGGATTTAAAACTCCAGAACTATATGATAGAACATGAAATTACATCCCAACTCTCAGCTCCCGGTACACCATAGAAAAACGGTGTATCAGAAAGGAGAAATAGAATCTTTTTGGACATGGTTCGATCAATGATGAGTTATGCTCATCTCCCTAGTTCATTTTGGGGTTACGCAGTAGAGACTACAGTATACATTTTGAATAATGTGCCTTCAAAAAGTGTTTCTGAAACACCTTTTGAACTCTGGAAAGGACGTAAAGGTAGTTTATGTCATTTCAGAATTTGAGGTTGTCCAGCAATGTGCTTGTGAAAAATCCAAATAAGTTGGATTCACGTTCAAAGATATGTCTATTCGTAGGATACCCAAAAGAAACAAGAGGTGGTTTATTCTATGATCCTAAGGAAGATAAGGTTTTTGTGTCGACAAATGCCACTTTCTTAGAAGAGGACCACATAAGAGACCACAAACCAAGAAGTAAATTTGTGTTGAGTGAGTTAGATGGAACAATAACGAAGGTTGCTAATAAAACTAGTACGTCAACAAGAGTTGTTGATACTAGCTCGTCTAGTTAAGAGAGTCCATCTCAAGAGTTGAGTATGCCTCCATGTATTGCGAGGGTTATAACACAATCTGACCATTACATGGGTTTATCTGAAACCCAAGTTGTTATACCAGATGACAACTGTGAGGATCCATTGACTTATAATCAAGCGATGGTTGACAAAGAAAAAGACAAATTGCTCATAGCCTGGACTAAGAAATGGAGTCTATGCACTTTAATTCTGTTTGGGATCTTGTAGATAAACCTGATGGGGTAAAACCTATAGGTTGTAAATGGATCTACAAGAGAAAGCGTGGTGTAGATGGGAAGGTGCAAACCTTCAAAGCTAGACTAGTAGCAAAGGGTTATACCCAGGTTGAAGGGGTTGACTATGAGGAAACCTTTTCACCTATTGCTATGGTAAAGTCTATCCGTATCCTACTTGCCATTACCGCATATTATGACTATGACGTATGGCAAATGGATGTCAAGACAACCCTTTTGAATGACAATCTTGAAGAAAACATCTACATGGAACAACCCAAAGGGTTCATTAAACCAGGACAAGAGCAAAAAGTTTGCAACCTTAAAAGGTCAATTTATGGACTGAAACAAGCCTCTAGGTCCTGGAATATGAGATTTGATGAGGCAATCAAATCTTATGTTTTTTACTAGAATGATGAACCTTGTGTCTACAAGAAAATCATCAATAGTCTTGTCGCATTCCTAATTCTCTATGTGGATGATATCCTACTCATTGGGTATGATGTAGGTTATCTTACTAACATTAAGGATTGGCTAGCTACGCAATTCCAAATAAATGATTTGGGTGATGCACAATTTGTTCATGGGATCCAAATTATCCGGAACCGCAAGAATAAAACACTAGTCTTGCCTCAAACATCTTACATAGACAAAGTGTTGTCGAGGTTTAAGATGCAAGACTCCAAAAAGGACTTGTTGTCTTTTAGACATGGAGTCCATTTGTCTAAGGAACAGTGTCCTAAGACACCTCAAGAAGTTCAGGATATGAGACGAATTCCTTATGCATCAGCTGTTGGGAGCCTGATGTATGTCATGTTGTGTACTAGGCCTGACATCTGTTTTGCAGTTGAATAGTCAGTAGGTATCAATACAATCAAGGACTTGAACACTAGACAACGGTTAAAACAATCCTTAAGTATCTTCGGAGAACAATGAACTACATGCTTATGTATGGGGCTAAGGATTTGATCCTTACATGATACACGGATTCTGACTTTCAGACTGATCTATTCTCAAAAGTCTACATCAGGGTCAGTATTTACTCTTAACGAAGGAGCTGTAGTATGGCGAAGCGTCAAGCAAGGATGCATCGCAGATTCCACCATGGAGGCCGAATATGTAGCAGTGTGAAGCTGCTAAAGAGGTCGTTTGGTTAAGGAAATTTATGTTAAATTTGGAAGTTGTTCCAAATATGACTTTCCCATTACGCTGTATTGCCATAACAGTGGTGTAGTGGCAAATTCGAGTGAAACCCGAAGTGACAAGAGGGGAAAGCACATTGAGCGGAAGTATCATCTCATCCTGGAGATCGTGCATAGAGGAGACGTAATTGTCACGAAGATAGCCTTTGAGCACAACGTTGCTGATCCTTTTACAAAGGCTCTCACGGCTAAAGTATTTGAGAGTCACCTAGAAGGTCTAGGTTTACAAGTCTTCTCCAACTAGGGCAAGTGGGAGTATTTTGTACAAAGGTTTTAAATGCCCTAGTTTATTGTATTTACATCACTGTAATTGTACTCCACAAGCTTTAGGTGAAGTGGGAGATTGTTGGGATGTATGCCCTAAAACTTGTGTAATTTTGATCAAAGAAATAAAGAGTTATTTGTTTTGATAAAATTACAGTCTTGCTTTATAAATCGAATAAACTATGCTCCAAGGTTATAATATATATCTTGAACATCGGTGTAGTTGACACTATTTGGATTGTGTTCAAGAATATAACCTAAATGGTCTATGGTATAAGAATAATGGTGGAAACCTCATTCTGGTAACACTATGGATGCGACCCTTTTTGTAATTAGTACAAATGAGGTAATCCAACTCATTCATGTAGTCGACATGCGGTGGGGGCATCCTGTATGAAGAGTTCATACAAGACCGGACCGTAAATTATTAGTCTAACCAGTGTAACACCGTTAACAGGATAAGACTAGTAGTTTGTAGATGGACATTAGCGACTCGACCTGAATCCTGAGCAAGTTAAGAACTCCTGCTTATAGGGGTTTGTCCTTAGACTAGTATGGGTGAGAGTGGCCTGTAGCCGACACAATAAGCCTACCTTCTTAGGGACAGAACCTCGTAGGTAGCTGGGAACTTAACTGTGCAAGATGAAATTCACTCATTCCTACACTAAGGAATTAGATAGGTTGTTCCCATAAGAACTGACTCCAGGTCTTGAACAATGGGGCCCCGCCTGTATGAATACGAGTCTATGGTAGGACCCTAGACTTGTTGTTTATTAGAGGATCAATGGTGCTTAAGGAACAAATAGGTAATCACACGGGTAAAACGGTAATTTGACCCAGCTGTGATCACGAAAAACCTGTGAAGGGTCGACTCATAGATAATGACTATATCAGTGGACACAATATAATCTAAAGTGAGGAGAGTGCAGCAACAAGTCTATAGTGGAGTGACTTGTAGTTAATGAATATTGATTAACGGGATCAAAGAGTTTGATCAGTTAGCTTCACATCTTTGGAGCTCATGAACTGTAGGTCCATTAGGTCCCTCTGTTGGCTCAACATGGTAATATTGAGGGCATAAAGTTAGGAATGAAATTGAAGTGTTCAATTTCATACATGAGTTGTTATATCAATTATATATGATATCATTGATATAATATATAGTTTTAATGTGAATTAGATTCACATATAAACCATATAGGGTAGGATGGTCATTTCCATCCTATTTCTTTATATATATGGTTGCATGAGATGCAACTAGGTGATGAAGAAGCAACCTAAGCTTTTGCAAATCTAAGTGTGCCATTTGGTTGGGTTGTTGGAAAAGTTCCAAAACACAAACCTCTCTTTCACAACATCTCATCTCACCTAAAGGGAACCCACATTCCTCCCTCACCTAGAGAACAACGGAGAAGATCCAGTGGTCGTGTCTTCATCCGTTCGTGTCCCGATTGCTGAGGTCGTGATCGTGGGAGAAAGGAGCACTTGAAGAAAAGTTCTTCAAAGGTATATTTCTTGTTGTCCATATTCTGTTTTTATGCTTAATCTAGTTGTTTTAGTTCTTGAATGTAATCATTGTAACGAAATTGAGAACGCGTGATTCACAATCGCTTCCGCTGCGGGACTCGATTCCATTCATCATCTTCTTACCCTAAAGGTGGGAAGGAGTGAATTCCATTTTGTTAGGTTAAGTCCTCAACTGCCTGCTCGGTTTTGTTCTCAAGAAGGTAGGCATTGAGTCGGCGTCTCGGGCCACTCTCACTCATACTAGTCAAAGGACAATCTCTCCCAAACAGGAGTTCATAACCTACTCAGGATTGAGATCAAGTTGCCTAAGTCATCCTATTGAAATAGAAACCTAACTAGTCAACGGAGTTACATCTATTAGTTACATCTATTAGACATGGATATTTACATGCAAACATGTTGTGTAATTAAACTAAACTAAAAAGGAATTCAAAATTTACCTTTGTAGTTTCTACGATTCAGCAACTCCTTGCTCCAAGTGTGGTTCTCCAATAACTCAGCATCACAGAAAGAAACCTTTTTTCTCCTCCAAGCAAGACACTACCAAAAGAGAGAACCTTCTATTCTCTGAGTGCTTAGATCACCCTAGGTGGGAAGGGATCCAACTTTTTGGAAGATGGGAATTGAGAGAGAGAGAGAGGTTTTCTTTTTTGAAACTTCAATTAGAGATCAACCGATCAATTATCCTCTTCTCCCCAGGAGAAGAAGAACACTATAGAGGGAAACTCCCCACTCTCCACTCCCTATTGATTAGGAAGTTGGGAGACATGGGGATCGTGTCCTCCTGACACGTTCCCCTTTATTATTTTTTTATTTTTTATTTAATTATAATATTTAATAAATAATCAAAATTATAAATTAAATAATATAATATATAATTAATTAAATCATATTTGATTTAATTAATCATAATTAAATTAAATCACATTTAATCAATTATCCCTCTATCTTATAGTTTTAATGCACATCTTATGCACATTAAAATTTAACCTATAGTTTTCAAATATAAATCACATTCACATTTGATTTTAACATTTGAACTCTTTCAAATATTTAATTCTCTCATATAATTTAATATGAATCATATTCACATTAAATTTATAATATATAGTTCCAAAACTATATATTATATCGTATCTATATACATTAAATTTATTCCCTAATGAATTTGAACATTTGAAATTCAAATGATCTAATAACCCATTACGAGCTAAAAGGTGGACCTAATGGACCTACAAATCAGAAGCTGCAACTGTTGGGATGTTTGTCCTAATCTCGTTAAGTTTGTAAATTACTGTTTGAAATTAATAAAAAGTTATTCATTTCATCATTTTGTGTCTCGTATTTTAGATAAACTTTGACCAATAAACTAAGCTCCGAGGTCATTGAATGTATGAGAGAACTAGAACTTGAACGGTGTGTAGTGGACACACAGGGAGGATCAGGTTCGAGTAAATGACCCGAACGGTCTACAGTATATGGATAGGGTTGGAGACCTAATCCTGGATACACTGTGGATGCGACGAGCTTTGAATTAAGTTACAAACGAGGTGATCTGACTCATTCATGTGGTTGACATGCGAGTGGGGGCATCCTATACAATGAGATTGTACAAGACCGGACCGTGAATTATTAGACCTACAGATGTAACACCGTTGACAGTAAGGACTAATAACTTCGTACATGACCATTAGTGACTCGACCTGAATCCTGAGCGTGTTACAAACTCTTGTCTGCGGGAGTCTGTCCTTTGACTAGTACGGGTGAGGGTGGTCACAGTTACTCGCCCAATATGCCTATCTTCTCAGGGACAGGACCAAGTAGTGAGCTGGAAACTTAACTACGCGAGATGGAATTCACTCGAACCCGCCTTTAGGGAAACTAGAGGGGTTGTTCCCTTGACTGCTGTCTCTAGGGCTTGGACAACGGGCACCCACTCTCTCATTGACACGAGAGAGTTGTAGTGTATAGTTGGACCATTACAACGTAATTGTTCATTAGAGGAGCAGTGGGGACTTAAGAAGCAAGAAGTAGACACGGGGTAAAACGGTAATTTGACCAAGCAGTGTCTACGAACAACCTGTGAAGGGTTGACTCATGTGCATTGGTTATATCAGTTGACACGTAATGTCTTGCACTGACGGGAGTGCAGCTACGGGCTTTAGTGGAGTGTTACCGTAGCTAATGAATGGTGATTAACCGGGTCAAAGAGTTTGATAGGTTAATCTCGGATCATTGGAGCTCGTCACTGTAGGTCCATAAGGTCCCTCGGTTTACTCAAACGGGGTTAAAAGAAGGGTTTACTTTTTTGGTGTGAATTGAAGTGTTCAAGTTCACAAAATGGCATTTATGTCATTTATATGAGATATGAATGATATAATGTAGTTTAATGTGAATGAGATTCATAATAAACTATAGGTTAGCCTAATTGTTGAATTAGGGCTAATTTGGAGAAATTAGGTTGAGAGATATTAAATTGGATGTGATTCAATTGAATAAATCCACAATATTGCAAATGTGATTTGTAAAATGAGATATGAGATATCTTATAATATGTGATTATGCAAATATGATTTGCATAACCTATAGTTGTGGTAAAATGGTAAATAGGTGGAGATTTCAACTCCACCTATCTCCATTATTTAAACCCCTTTGCAAGAAGGGGAAGATAAGCATTCTCTTATTTTTGGAAATCTCACCAAAAGAAGAGATCCCTCTCTCTCACAAATTCTCTCTACATTTCTCCTCTCAAAACCAAAAACTCAAAAATTCCACCATCTTCCTTCTTCACAAAGAAGAACAACCAAGAAGCCAAGTGGTGGTGTCTGGTCTTCGTTCGAGAGAAGAGTTCGAAATCGTTGGGAGAACACGAAGAGTTCGTTATCGAAAAGGAAAATTTGAAGCACATCTTCAACAAGTAAGTACTTGCTGTATTTTCTTTCCAATTTATGCATGTGTTAACTTAGTTCTAAGTGTTAGATTGATTTTAACGAACAATAGTTGCACAATTTCACCGCGACGATTCGATCGTCTTCCGCTGCGTGAGAGTTTCATTTCCTTCAATTGGTATCAGAGCCACTCGTTGGTTCGATGTTGTGCACTGTTTTTCGTTTAAATTAGGTGGGTATGACCTTAATTTTTGAGATAAATTGTGTTATGCTTGATGGATGTTTTCGGTTTTGACACTTTAAGTTTAGATTTACAATTTTATTTTGATTAGATCAATGTAAGGGTCTGTGTTTTTGGACATTTTGTTGTAAATCGAGTCTGTAAGTCTGAGTCGTTCGTGGCAAGAGTTGCTGTGAAGAAATCGGAGCGAAAACGGGCGAGAATCGACGAAGAACAACAAGAGGAGCTTGCTGTTCTGTCGACATCGTTGAGACGTTGTTCATCGGCGTCTCAACGCTGCGCATGCGGTCGGAGGCCTTGCTGAAGAGCAGCGTTGTAACGTTAGGCGTAGCGTTGCAATGCTGAGGCGTGGAGCACGCGCGGCGTGATGCTGGAGGTTGCAGCGTTGCAACGCTGCCCACGATGTTGCAACGCTACAGCGTAGTGGGCAGTTGACCGAGGCGAGCGCGCGAGAAAGTGGGGAAGTGCTTCGTGGGGCAGTTTTAAACGTGAATTTTGTATTTTTTTTTTTACAAAATGCATTTTACTTTTTTATTTATTTATTTTATTAAATAATATTAATATAATTGTTATATTAATGTTATTTAATTAAATAAATTCCCTTAAGTTCCAAAATCGGTCCATTTTTGCTATTTAATTATTTTATGCATGTGATGTATGATTTAATTAATTTCTATGTGCATAATGTATGTCATATAGTTTTTAAATCCCAGCTCAGGTTAAACATTTAATGCATCTTTATATTATAAGTGTTATAATATATAGTTTGCATGATAGGTTATATTATAAGAGTTATAATATAATTAAATGCATGTTTTAATTTAATTAATATAAGTGTTATATTTTTTAGATTAAAGTACGCTCATGCATTTTATTTCATGTGATGAATTATTATGTTATAGTATATAGTTATTCATGTGATGAATGATCAAGTACTATGACATAGAAATGCATGTAACCTAAGTTAATTATTAGTTTTAAAGGGTTTAAAACTTGAATAATTAGACTTAGGCTTTCTAGTTCTAATAAGATTAGAATTAGGAAATTAAAGTATAATCTTTGAATGGTGACTGATAAATAACTTTGTCTAAGGACGGTTTTGAATAAGGTTGGGGTATTTAAGTTGACGCTTGCGGAACACCCCGACTTGGAAACCGACCTGGGAGTGAATTCGGTCTGGAGATTCTTAGATTATATTTTTTGTGAATGTCGTTAATTAAGAGTTGATTAATTTACTTACATTGACCTAAGTAATAATGTGATTATAAACTTAGGCTAAATACCATATAAGAGTTACATTGGTAGACTTAGGTAAATTTTAGCCGGTTTATCTAGGTCAATCTTGAAAATTATAATGTGTTGAGTGGGAGGAAATAAAGTGTATGAGATACATTTAATTTTCCGACCACAAATCTCCTTAAGTCCGCATCGTGAGATCCATACTCGGCCTCGTGGCGCAAATGGGAGCGTCCCCCTTCGGATGGTATTTGTATGGGTCAATATCAAAGTGGATGGAGAGAGTACTTATAGTGAGTGGGAGCGGGACCTGTGAAAACGTGACCCACAGTCTCTTCTTTCGATTCACACCGTGAGACCCCAATGATCCGCCTGCTAGTTTAGCCTAGACCAGGCAATCCCTACGGAGGGCCTTGATCATGGGAGTCGGAACACCGTGAGTTTCCCAAAGGGATACAGTTTCCTTATTGATTTTCCTTCGTGGTTCACCCTTCGGTGGCTATTGTTTGGACGGATACTTAGAAACTTAAAGATTGAGGGTGACACTCACGAGATTCGTTAAGTGTTAATGAATCTGGCCAAATAATGGTAACTGGACGCCTAATGGAATAAGAGTTATTCTTGAATTAGGGTCTGGTCGAGAAAATCTCGTCCTAGAGGTGGAGTGTTTCTGTTAACCCTTCGGTGGTGGTCATTCTAAACCTTTAGGATATCATTGCAATTTTTAAATGACCTAGGGATCATAGGATTAAATTTTGCTAAAACTTGATTGATTTTCCAAAAGTTTATGCGAGACTGACACAAAATTATTTTATTTTTCAGCTAAAAATATGTCTAGCTCAATAAACGCTTTACTTGCTTCCGACAAACTAGTGGGAGATAACTTCCAAACATGTAAGAACAACATAAACACGATTTTAGTAACTGACGACCTTAAGTTCGTGCTTACTGAGGAGTGTCCTCAGTTGCCGAGCTCGACTGCATCACGAAGTGATTGTGATGCACTACGATCGATGGATCAAGGCGAATGAAAAGGCCAAGATCTACATCATTGTCAGCTTATCTAAAGTCTTGGCAAAGAAGAATGAGTTGATGATCACCGCTAAGGAGATCATGGAGTAGTTGCAAGACATGTTTGGACAACAGTCCTTTCAGGTCAGGCACGATTCACTCAAACACGTCTTCAACGCACGGATGAAAGAAGGGACGTCTGTCTGTGAACATGTTCTAGACATGATGACCCACTTTAATCTAGCGAAGATGAACGGAGCTTTGATCGATGAGTCGAGCCAGATCAGCTTTATTTTGGAGACTCTTCCGAAGAAATTCCTTTTGTTTCGTAGCAACGCTGTTATGAACAAGATAAGCTACACTCTGACCACCCTTCTAAACGAGCTACAGAATTTCCAGTCCTTGATAAGGATCAGGACACCGGAAGCTATGGCAAATGTTGCCTACAGGTCGTATCACAGGGGTTCGACCTCTGGGACTAAACCTGTTGCTCCTTCTCCCCCGAAAGGGAAGAAGAAGATGAATCAAGGTAAATGCGATTTACTGGTAACTGAAACTTGCTTAGTGGAGAGTAGTGACTCTACCTGGATTTTAGATTCGGGCGCCACTAACTACGTTTGTTCTTCTTTTCAGGGAATTGATTCTTGGCAACAGTTGCGAGAGGGTGAGGTGACTCTACGGGTTGGATCCGGGGAGATAGTCTCTGTTGCAGCTATCGGCAAAGTGAAACTCTATTTCGACAAGAATTACTTATTGTTGGACAATTTGTACATAGTCCCTAGGTTTACTAGAAACCTTGTTTCTATTTCCTGTTTTATTGAATAGTGTATTTCAATTTCCTTTGAGTATAATAAAGTATTTATTTCTTTCAAAGGAAATTTGATTTGTTCAGCTTCACTTGAGTCTAACTTGTATGTTTTAAAGCCTAATTCGGTCAAAAGCGTTTTGAATACTGAATTATTTAAAACTGCAGAAACACGAACTAAGAGAGTTAAAGTTTCTCCAAAAGAAAATGCCTATCTTTGGCATCTAAGGTTAGGCCACATTAATCTCAATCGGATTGAGAGACTAGTGAAAAGTGGACTTCTAAGTCAGTTGGAAGAAAACTCTTTAGCGGTGTGTGAGTCATGCCTCGAAGGCAAAATGACCAAACGTCGTTTTAGTGGAAAAGGATATAGAGCCAAGGAGCCCCTAGAGCTTATACATTCTAACCTTTGTTGTCCGATGAGTGTTAAACAACGAGGTGGTTATGAATACTTTGTATCTTTCATTGATGATTATTCGAGGTATGGGTATATTTACCTAATGCATAGGAAGTCTGAAACTCTTGAGAACCTGTTAGGTAAAACGATAAAAACACTTCGATCAGATCGAGGTGGAGAGTATATGGACACTGAATTCCAGGACTATATGATAGAACACGGAATTACGTTACAACTCTCAGCACCTGGTATGCCACAGCAGAATGGTGTATCGGAGAGGTGAAACAGAACCCTGTTGGACATGGTTTGGTCGATGATGAGTTATGCTCGTCTCCTTGATTCCTTTTGGGGTTACGCAGTGGAGACTGCGGTGTATTTTTTGAACAACGTTCCGTCGAAGAGTGTTTGTGAAACACCTTTCGAACTCTGGAATGGTCATAAAGGTAGTTTACAGCATTTCAGAATTTGGGGATGCTCGACCCACGTGTTGGTGTCAAACCCGATTAAATTGGAACCCCGTTCAAAGTTATGCCTATTCGTAGGTTACCCAAAAGAGACCAGAGGTGGTCTATTTTTCGATCATAAGGAAAATAGGGTGATTGTGTCAACAAACGCCACTTTCCTTGAGGGAGACCACATCAGGGATCATTTTCCTAGAAGCAAAATCGTGTTGAATGAAATGGACAGTACGTTAGCAAGAGTTGCTGATGGGGCTAGTACGTCAACAAGTGTTGTTGATCCTAACACGTCAAGTCAAGTCCGTTCCCAAGAGTTGGGAATGCCTCGACGTAGTGGGAGAGTTGTGAGACAACCTGAATATTACATGGGTTGAGCTGAAACCCAAGTCGTCACTCCTGATGATAACAACGAGGATCCATTGACCGTTGATCAGGCTATGGTTGATGTTGACAAGGACGAATGGATTAAAGCTATGGACCAGGAAATGAAGTCGATGTACTTCAATTCTGTCTGGGAGCTTGTGGATCAACCGTTCAAAGTTATGCCTATTCGTAGGTTACCCAAAAGAGACCGGATGGCGTAGATGGGATGGTGCAGACCTTCAAAGCACGACTAGTGGCAAAGGATTTTACCCAGGACGAAGGGGTTGACTATGAGGAAACCTTTTCACCTGTTGCCATGGTAAAGTCGATCAGAATCCTTCTAGCCATTGTCGCGTATTATGACTACGAGGTATGATAGATGGATGTCAAAACCGCCTTTCTGAATGACAACCTTGACGAAACCATCTACATGGACAAGCCCAAGGGGTTCATTACCCAAGACAAAGAGCAAAAGGTTTGTTGGCTTCATAGGTCTATTTATGGACTGAAACAAGCCTCGAGCTCTTGGAATATAAGGTTTGATGAGGCAATCAAATCTTATGGCTTTGATTAGAATGTTGACGAGCCTTGTGTCTATATGAAAATCGTTGACAGAACTGTCGCATATCTGATATTATACGTGGTTGATATCCTTCTCATTAGGAATGAGGTAGGATTTCTTACTGAGATAAAGAAATGGTTAGCTTCGCAATTCCAAATTAAAAATTTGGGAGAAGCTCAGTATGTTCTAGGTATCCAGATTGCCCGGAACTGGAAGAACAGAACGCTAGCCATGTCTCAAGCGTCATATATTGACAAGATGTTGTCTAGATATAAGATGCAATACTCCAAGAAGGGATTGCTGCCTTTCAGGCACGGAGTTCACTTGTCTAAAGATCAGTGTCCTAAGACTCCTCAAGAGGTTGAGGATATGAGACGGATCCCCTATACTTCAGCTGTAGGGAGCTTGATGTATGTCATACTGTGTACTAGGCCCAACATTTGTTATGCAGTGGGAATAGTCAGTAGGTATCAATCCAATCCAGAATTAGATAACTGGACAACTGTAAAGGCGATCCTTAAGTATCTTAGGAGAATGATGAACAACAGCTTAGTGTATGGCAGTGGGGATTTGATCCTTACTAGATACACAGATTCTAACTTTCAGACCGATAAGCATTCTAGGAAATCCACTTCGGGGTCAGCCTTCATTCTGAATGGAGGAGATATAGTATTGCGAAGCATCTAGCAGGGATGCATCGCTGATTCCACTATGGAAGCGGAGTACGTTGCGGCTTGTGAAGCTGTAAAGGAAGCTGTTTGGCTTAGGAAGTTCATGAAAGATTTGGAAATTGTTCCAAATATGAAATTGCCAATTACACTGTTTTGTGACAACAGTGGTGCAGTAGCCAACTCCAGAGAGCCTCGGAGCCATAAGAGAGGCAAACACATTGAGCGGAAGTATCACCTGATACGGGAGATTGTACACCGCGGCGACGTGAAAGTCACGCAGATTGCGACGGAGCACAACGTAGCTGATCCATTTACAAAGCCCCTCACGGCTAAAGTGTTTGAGGGTCACTTAGAGAGTCTAGGTCTTCAAGTAATTCCTGACTAGGGCAAGTGGGAGATAAAATGGGAATCCAATGCCCTAGTTTATTGTATTACTTCATTGTAATTTATGACATTACAGAAATGTATTTGCTCCACTAGCTTAGTCCAAGTGGGAGTTTGTTGGGATTTTTGTTCTAATCTCGTTAAGTTTGTAAATTACTATTTGAAATTAATAAAGAGTTATTCATTTCATCATTTTGTGTCTCACATTTTATACAAACTTTGACCAATAGACTAAGCTCCACGTTCATTGAATATATGAGAGAACTAAGAACTTGAACGGTGTGTAGTGGACACATAGGGAGGATCACGTTCTAGTAAATGACCTGAACGGTCTACAGTATATTGATAGGGTTGGAGACCTAATCTTGGATACGCTGTGGATGCGGCCCGCTTTGTATTAAGATACAAACGAGGTGATCTGATTCGTTCATGTGGTTGACATGCGAGTGGGGGCATCATGTGCAATGAGATTGTACAAGACCAGACCGTAAATTATTAGACCTACTGATGTAACACCATTGACAGTAAGGACTAATAACTTCGTAGATGACCATTAGTGACTCGTCCTGAATCCTGAGCGTGTTATGGACTCCTGTCTGCGAGGGTCTGTCCTTTAACTAGTACGGGTGAGAGTGGTCACAGTTACTCGCCCAATATGCCTATCTTCTCAGCGATAGGACCAAGTAGGGAGCTGGGAACTTAACTATGCGAGATGGAATTCACTCGTTCCCGCCTTTAGGGAAAGTAGAGGGGTTGTTCCCTTAAGTGCTGTCTCTAGGGCTTGGACAACAGGCACCCATTCTCTCACTTACACAAGAGAGTTGTTGTGTATGGTTGGACCATTATCACGTTGTTGTTCATTAGAGGAGCAGTGGGGACTTAAGGAGCAAGAAGTAGACATAGGGGTAAAACGGTAATTTGACCCAGCAGTGTCTACGAACAACCTATGAAGGGTCGATTCATGGGAATTGGTTATATCAGTGGACACGTAATGTCTTGCACTGACGGGAGTGCAACTACGGGCTTTAGTGGAGTGTTACTGTAGCTAATTAAGGTTGATTAACCTGGTCAAAGAGTTTGATAGGTTAATCTCGGATTATTGGAGCTCGTCACTATAGGTCCATATGGTCCCTCGGTTGGCTCAAACTGGGTCAAAAGAAGGGTTTACTGTTTTGGTGTGAATTGAAGTGTTCAAGTTCACTAAAGGGCATTTATGTCATTTATATGATATATGAATGATATAATATATAGTTTAATGTGAATGAGATTCATAATAAACTATAGGTTAGCCTAATTGTTGAATTAGGGCTAATTTGGAGAAATTAGGTTGGGAGATATTAAATTGGATGTGATTCAATTTAATAAATCCACGATATTGGAAATGTGATTTGTAAAATGTGATATGAGATATCTTATAATATGTTGTTATGCAAATATGATTTGCAAAACCTATAGTTGTGGTAAAATGGTAAATAGGTGGAGATTTCAACTCCACCTATCTCCATTATTTAAACCCTTTTGCAAGAAGGAGAAGATAAGCATTCTCTCATTTTTGGAAATCTCACCAAAAGAAGAGATCACTCTCTCTCACAAATTCTCTCTACATTTCTCCTCTCAAAACCAAAAACACAAAGATCCCACCATCTTCCTTCTTCCAAAAGAAGAACAACCGAGAAGCCAAGTGGTGGTGTTCGGTCTTTGTTCGAGAGAAGAGTTCAAGTAGTCGAGATCGTTGGAAGAACACGAAGAGTTCGTGATCGGAAAGGAAAATTCGAAGCACGTCTTTAACAAGTAAGTACTTGCTGTATTTTCTTTCCAATTTATGCATGTTTAACTTAGATCTAAGTGTTAGATTGATTTTAAGGAACAATAGTTGCACAATTTCACCGCGACGATTCGATCGTCTTCCGCTTCGTGGGAGTTTCATTCCCTTCACCAACGATACGAGATTACTCAGTTAATCTCATTAACCTCCTAATCAACATTCGTTAACTGCGGGAATACTCCACGGATATTGACCAATAACAACAAGTCAATACTTCACGAATGTTCGTAATACCAGCTAGGTCAAATTACCATTTTACCCCTAGGTTACATCTTGTACCTTAAGTACCAGTGCTCCACTAATGAACAATTTTTTTGTGGTCCTACCAACAAACAGAGTCCCTCTCGGGCCATGAGAGGGTCGGGCCCTTTGTTCAAGTCCCAGAGACACCACTTAAGGGAACATTGCTCAATTTACCCTAGTAGGCGGGAAGGAGTGAATTCCATCTTGCTAGGCTAAGTCCCCCGCTGCTCACTCAGTCTTGTCCCCAAGAAGGTAGGCATATTGAGTCGGCGAAACTGGCCACTCTCACCCATACTAGTTAAAGGTCAATTCTTAAAGGAACAACCTATCTAAATTTTCCTAGCTCGGGAACGAGTGAATTCCCTCTTGTGGAGTTAAGTTCTCATCTCCCCACAACGTTTTGTCCCTAAGAAGGTAGGCATATTGAGTCGACAACTCTGACCACTCTCACTCATACTAATCTGAGAAAAAAACCCGCAGACAAGAGTTCATAAACCGCTCAGGATTCAGGTCGAGTTACTAATGATCATCTATGAATTATTAGTCCTATTTTGTTAATGGTGTTATATAAGTAGTTTAATAATTCGTTGTTCGGTCATGTAAAATCTCATCGCATAGGATGTCCCCACTCGCATGTCAACTACATGAACGAGTTGGATCGTCTCGTTTGTATCAAATACAAAGTGGGTCGCATCCATAGTGTTACCAAAATGAGGTTCCCAACCCTATCCATGTTACTATAGACCATTTGGGTTATTTACTTGAACATTATCCTATTTGTGTGTCCACTACACACTGTTCAAGATCTCATAAACATAACCCTTGAGCTTAGTTTATTGGATTTATGTTTTAAATGCAAGATTACAAGAATGGATGAAAAATAACTCTTTATTCATAACATCTAGTATTTACAAACAACACAAGTTTAGGGCACAAATGAAGGGAATCGAGTCCTCCAGCGAAAGTAATTGTGAATCGCGCGCTCTTGATTTAGTTACAAAGATTTCATTGAAGAACAAAAACATCTAGATTAAGCATATAAAATTAGATGGACAGCAAGAAATATTACCTTTGATGAACTTTTCTTCAAGTGCTCCTACTCTCTCACCATCAGGATCTCTGCAACACGAACCACGAACGGACTAAGACACGACCACTGGATCTTCTCCGTTGTTCTCTAGGTGAGGGAGGAATGTGGGTTCCCCTTAGGTAAGATGAGATGTTGTGAGAGAGAGAGATTGTGTTTTAGAACCTTTCCAACAACACAACAAAACCTTAGGTTAACTTGACCTTGTTGCATCCTATGCTACTATATATAAGAAGATGGGGTTGGAAATTACCATCCTATCCCTCTTTCATTCTCTCTTTAATATATAGTTAATATGTGAATCCAATTCACATTAAAGCTATATATTATATTAATTATATCACATATAATTGATATGACATCTCATATATGAAATTGAACACTTCAATTTCATTTCTAAGTTTATACCCTCAATATTACCATGTTGAGCCAACGGAGGGACATAATGGACCTACAGTTCATGAGCTCCAATGATATGAGATTAACTGACCAAACTCTTTGATCAAGTTAATCAATATACATTAACTACAAGTCACTCCACTATAGACTTGTAGCTGCACTCTACTCATTGTAGATAATATTGTGTCCACTCATATAGTCATTCCCGTAAGTCGACCCTTCACAGGTTGTTCGTAATTACAGCTGGATCAAATTACCGTTTCACCCCTATGATTACCTATTTGTTCCTTAAGCACCACTGATCCTCTAATGAACAACAAGTCTAAGGTTCTACCTTAGACTCATACCCTCATAGAGGGCGGGGCCCCGTTGTTTTAGACATGGAGTCAGTTCTTAAGGGAACAACCTATCTAATTCCTTAGTGTAGGAATGAGTGAATTCCATCTTGCACTGTTAAGTTTCCAGCTACCTACGAGGTTCTGTCGCTGAGAAGGTAGGCTTATTGAGTCGGCTACAAGCCACTCTCACTCATACTAGTCTAAGGACAAACCCCTATAAGCAGGAGTTCTTAACTTGCTCAGGATTCAGGTCGAGTCACTAATGACCATTTATAAATTACTAGTCTTATCCTTTTAACGGTGTTACACTAGTTAGACTAATAATTTGTAGTCCGGTCTTGTATGAACTCTTCATATAGGATGCCCCCACTCGCATGTCAACTACATGAATGAGTTGGATTACCTAATTTGTACTAATTACAAAGTGGACCGCATCCATGGTGTTACTAGAATGAGGTTTCCAACCTTATTCTTATACCATAGACCATTTAGGTTATATTCTTGAACTCAACCCAAATAGTGTCCACTACACTGATGTTCAAGATATAAGTTATAACCTTAGAGCTTAGTTTATTAGATTTATAAAGCAAGACTGAAATTCTATTAAAACAAATAACCCTTTATTTAATTGATCAAAATTACACAAGTTTAGGGCATAAATCTCAATAACAAAGCCCCAACAGGCACCCCGACTCACAGCATAACTCATCATTGATCGAACCATGTCCAACAAGGTTCTATTTCTCCTTTCTGATACACTGTTTTGCTGTGGTGTACTGGGAGCTGAGAGTTGGGATGTAATTCCATGTTCTATCATATACTCTTGGAATTTTAAATTCATGTACTCTCCACCTCGATCCGATCAAAGTGTTTTAATAGTTTTACCTAATTGATTTTCAACCTCAGTTTTGAATTCCTTGAACTTTTCAAGTGTTTCAGACTTGTGGTGCATTAGGTAAATATGCCCAAATCTAGAATAATCATCTATAAAAGAGATGAAATATTTATATCCTCCCCTGGTCTTAACATTCATCGGACCACAAATGTCTGAATGTATAAGCTCTAGAGGGTCTTTAGCTCTATAACCTTTTCCACTAAAAGGTCTTTTAGTCATTTTGCCTTCTAGGCAGGATTCACATACCGACAAAGAGTTTTCTTCTAACTCGTTTAGAAGTTCGTTTTTTACCAATCTCTCAATCCTATTGAGATTAATGTGACCCAACCTAAGATGCCAAAGGTGAGCATTTTCTTTAGGAGAAATTTTACATTTCTTAGTTTGTGCTTTTGATGTTTTAAATAATTCAGTGTTCAAAACCATTTTGACTGAATTAGGCCTTAAAACATACAATCCATTTTCTAATGAAGCTGAACATATTTCTATACCTTTCTTTAAAATAAACATTTTATTCATTGAGAATGAAACAGAAATACACTGTTCTATGAGGCAAGAAATGGAAATAAGGTTTCTAGTAAACCCTGGTATCACTAATATATTGTCCAACAATACATATTTCTTGCCAAAATAAAGCTTCATCGTGCCTATTGCTACAGCTGAGACGACTTCTCCATTTCCAACCTAGAGCGTTATCTCTCCTTGCTGTAGCTGCTGCTAGGAATCAATAACCTGAAAAAGAAGAGCAAACATGATTATTGGCGCCTGAATCAAGTATCCAAGCAGTTTTATCATTATCCACTAAACAAGCTTTTAGGCAAAGTAAATCATATTTACCTTCCTTCTTCTTTTCTGCAATGTACTTCGGACAGTTCCGTTTCCAATGCTCGTCTTCGTTGCAGTGGAAATACTTTTCTTTGTCAGCAACTTATTTGACTTTCTTGCCCTTCTGAGCAGCAGCTTTGTCAACCTGTTTTCCTTTACCAACCTTCTTCATGTTATTCTTCTTCCCTTTCAGGTTAGAAGAAGATGAAGCCACTGTTTTTGTCCTAGAGGTCAAACCTCTGTGATAACTCCTACTGGCAACATTTGCCTCACCTTTCGATCCCTGAATTTTTATCAAAAATTGAAGGGTTTGGAGTTCATTCAGAAGGGAGGTAAGGTTAAAAGTAATCTTGTACATAACAGCATTACTTCTAAACTGCAGGAAACTATCTGGAAGGGTTTCCAGAATGAAGCTGACCTGGCTCGATTCATCGATAGAAGCACCATTCGACTCTGCGATGTTGAAGTGCACCATCATATCCAGGACATGATCCCGAACAGATGTACCCTCTGGCATCCTTGAGTTGAATATGTACTTTAGGGCATTGTGTCGGGCCTATGTGGACTGTTGTTCAAACATACCTTGAACGGAATCCATGATTTCCTTGGCGGTAATCATGCCCTCATGCTTCTTGGCTAATATGTCAGACATACTTGCCAGCATGTAGACCTTAGCCTTATCATTGGCCTTAATCCATCGATCATATGCATCACGAATATTTCGTGACGCATTCGAGTCTTACACATGAGAACACTCCTCAGTTAGCACAAACTTCAGATCATCCACTACCAATATAGTGTTAAGTTTGTTTTTTTCCATGCATCATATTCTCTCCGGTTAACTTTTCCGCACCCAATAAGGAAATTATAGAGCTAGACATTTTTGCTGAAAATTTACAAACAAACTTGTATGAGTTTCTTGCTATAACTCTAATCCAATCATGTTTTACGTAATTATCAAAATGATTCCTAGGTCATTTATAATTTGCAATGATACTCCAAAGGTTTAGAATGTATGACACTAAAGGGTAATAAAAAACACTCTTCCTCTAGATCAAGACACTCTTGGCCAAAACCTAATACCAGAATAACTCTTATTCCTATAGGTTTTAGTTATCATTTTCGGTCAGGATACATACACAACTTATGTACCCCGTGAGTGTAACCCTCTGTCTTTAGATCCTAGAGTCTTCATCCAATAAAATCCGCCGAAGGGAGGACTACATTGAAAAATAGTCTAAGAAAATCTTTATCCCTTTCAGGTGTCTATTGTGTTTGATCCCCTATGATCAAGCCCTCCGAAGGGATTGTCTGGTCCAGGCTAAACTAGCAGGCTGACCATAGTGGTCCAACGGTGTAAACCGACAAAAGAGACCGTAGGTTTTTGTTTTCACTAAACCTACTCCCACTCACTATAAGTACTCTCTCCATTCATCTTGATATTGACTCATACAAACACCATCTGAAGGGAGACGCTCCCGTTTGCGCCACGAGGCCAAGTATGAGTCTCACGGTGTGAACTTTCCGGAGATAGCATAGGTGGGAAAATATGTATCTCATACACTTTTCCTCCCACTGAATACTTTAAAGTTATAGGAATCTTACTTAGGCTAAAACCCGGCTAATGGTTTTACCTAACTCTATCAATATAACTCTTATATCGATAATCAATATAACTCTTATATTGATTTTATCCTAAGTTTGTTAATATAACTCTTTATATTAAAACTAGGATTTCTAGTTTATTAACCCCTTAATAAACCCGTTGACGCTACTGTAATTTATAAACTCTTTGATTAAATTTCACTCCAGTCGATTTCAAGTCACGGGTGTTCCGTTTCCACACCTTAAATACCCACCTAGGACAGAACTTTCCTTAGACGAGTTCCTCTTTTAATCATAGCTTATAAATTACTTGGTTTCTAATTCTAATCTAATTATAACTAGATAACCCAAGGTCTATTATTTCCAAGTTCTAAACATTTTAAAACTAATAATTAACCTAAGGTGACATGCATACTATGTTATAGTGTTTGATCATTCATCACATGAATAATAAGACATTCATAGCATAATCATCTCATGATATATACATGTCAATGTTGTTCATAAATTAATATAACAACTTTATATTAATTAATCATGCAAACTATATAATATAACTCCTTATATTATAAATGATGCATGAAAATGTTTAACCTAATATGGGATTTCTAAAATAAAAACATACATTATGCATGGTAATAATTACACAACAATTGCATAATTTAAATAGCAAAATTAGACTAATTTTGGCACCCTAAAATTAATTTTAATTAATATAATCTAATTATATTAATTAAAATTAATTAATTAAAATATAAATTAAATATAAAACATTTTTATTTAATATGTAATAAAAATTCTGTTTCTGCTCGTTGCTGCTTTGTGTGAAACGTCTCTGGCGTTGCAACGCGGATACCAGCGTTGCAACGTTGCAGTTTGTCCTCTTCTGCCGGCTGAAACGCATCTCATCATCACGTTACATAGCGCAACGCCTTAGCGCCAGATAACGCTGATGACAACGCTTATAACGTCTCCTCCTCTGACGCGCTTTTCCGCAAGTGCGGCGTTGCGCGCAATAAACAAATTACAACGCTACACACGACAACAAAGTGAAATCTCCATTTCTTGCTTGTTTTCGCTCCGATCTTCTCAGCAATCACTTTGCCTCGATCGACACGGACTTACATACTCGATTTACAATTAAAATTGCCCAAAATACCGGGCCCTTACATTGAACAATTCAAAGAAATTGTAAATCTAAGTGCCAAAATCGAAACCATCTAATTTACAAAAACCGTTCATACATCTCAAGCAAAACAGTAAATTCCATCTCGTTCTTTAAAAATCTGGAACGCAAATCAAGAACGCAATTGGGCTCTATTACCAATTAAAGGGAATCGAGTCCTGCAGCGAAAGTAATTGTGAATCGCGCGCTCTTGATTTAGTTACAAAGATTTCATTGAAGAACAAAAACATCTAGATTAAGCATATAAAATTAGATGGACAGCAAGAAATATTACCTTTGATGAACTTTTCTTCAAGTGCTCCTACTCTCTCACGATCAGGATCTCTGCAACACGAACCACGAACGGACTAAGACACGCACACTGGATCTTCTCTGTTGTTCTCTAGGTGAGGGAGGAATGTGGGTTCCCCTTAGGTAAGATGAGATGTTGTGAGAGAGAGAGATTGTGTTTTGGAACCTTTCCAACAACACAACAAAGCCTTATGTTAACTTGACCTTGTTGCATCCTATGCTACTATATATAAGAAGATGGGGTTGGAAATTACCATCCTATCCCTCTTTCATTCTCTCTTTAATATATAGTTAATATGTGAATCCAATTCACATTAAAACTATATATTATATTAATTATATCACATATAATTGATATGACATCACATATAATTGATATGACATCTCATATATGAAATTGAACACTTCAATTTCATTCCTAAGTTTATACCCTCAATATTACCATGTTGAGCCAACGGAGGGACCTAATGGACCTACAGTTCATGAGCTCCAATGATATGAGATTAACTCACCAAACTCTTTGATCCAGTTAATCAATATTCATTAACTACAAGTCACTCCACTATAGACTTGTAGCTGCACTCTCCTCACTGTAGATAATATTGTGTCCACTGATATAGTCATTACCCATGAGTCGACCCTTCACAGGTTGTTCGTAATTACAGCGGGTGAAATTACCGTTTTACCCCCTGTGATTACCTCTTTGTTCCTTAAGCACCACTGATCCTCTAATGAACAACAAGTCTAAGGTCTTACCTTAGACTCATACCCTCATAGAGGGCGGGGCCCCGTTGTTCAAGACATGGAGTGAGTTCTTAAGGGAACAACCTATCTAATTCCTTAGTGTAGGAATTAGTGAATTCCATCTTGCACATTTAAGTTCCCAGCTACCTACGAGGTTTTGTCCCTGAGAAGGTAGGCTTATTGAGTCGGCTACAGGCCACTCTCACTCATACTAGTCTAAAGACAAACCTCTATAAGCAGGAGTTCTTAACTTGCTCAGGATTCAGGTCGAGTCACTAATGACCATCTATAAATTACTAGTCTTATCCTCATTAACGATGTTACCTTTGGTTAGACTAATAATTTGCAAATCCGGTCTTGTATGAACTCTTCATACAGGATACCCCCACTCGCATGTCAACTACATGACTGAGCTGGATTACCTCATTTGTACTAATTACAAAGTGGGTCGCATCCATGGTGTTACCAGAATGAGGTTTCCAACTTTATTCTTATACCATAGACCATTTAGGTTATATTCTTGAACTCAACACAAATAGTGTCCACTACACTGATGTTCAAGATATAAGTTATAACCTTGGAGCTTAGTTTATTGGATTTATAAAGCAAGACTGTAATTCTATCAAAACAAATAACCCTTTATTTAATTGATCAAAATTACACAAGTTTAGGGCATAAATCTCAACAACAAAGCCCCAACAGGCACCCCGACTCACAGCCACAAAGGCTATCTCGGCCTGCCACGAAGGTCGTCTCATCACGCAAGTCATCTAGAACTTACCACGAAAGCTTACCTTCCATAAATGTTGTCTAGGACTTGCCACAAAGGCTAACTTGCCACAAAGGCTACCTAGGACCTGATACAGAGGCTAACGTGCCACAAAGGCTATCTGGGGCTTTTCATAACAGTTACGTGCCACGAAGCTAACTTGCCATAAAGGCTACTCATAAAATGGAGTCAGGTCCTAGTTCATCTCGAAGGCCAAGGGCCCTGGGGCTAAGTCTTCACGGACTTACTACAAGGGTAAGGCGTCCCTAGACTTTGACTAACCACTTTACCACAAGGTTCACCCTCACTTATCCGGTCTACCAAACTTGCCACCAAGGCTAATTAACACTCCCCAAGCCTACTAAGAGTTGCCACAAAGGCTAGGCTATGCATCCTAGGCCTACTACTCCACCACCACAAAGGCTTGACTGGATAGGCATTGCAACAACACACCAAACCCTACCAAGTTCACAACCAGTTAGATAGTGCACCCTAACTAACAAACAACTAGCCACTCTCAAGCGTAATCATGATAAACAAGCCATGATATGATTTAAGGGCCAACAAGGATATTCAGACAATCACCAGCATAAAGTCATTCAAGGTGAAACAAATATATTCATCATACACAACAATGCAAGCTTTCATTCTACAGGCTATGTAAGCAACCTCTCTCGCTTATAAGCTAGCTTACCAGGTCTAATTGGCTACTTAGCTTGATTCAAGGTTCTACGAAGCAACTATCTTTTAAGAGTTGAAAACAAATTCACTCAACAACTGTGAATCCAGATCTGACGCTAAAAGTTGCCAAACCGAGTGAGGATGACCTCTACGTCTAATCTCACTGACCTGCCCAATCACAAATAACAAAATCGATTAGTCTTCCTCAGGTTTGAGGGATCAAGAGAAGGAAAAAGGGGTTGAAAGAAAGAAACAGAAGGAAAAGGGGTTGGTTTATTTATGTGTAATTAATGACTTTCCTATTTTACATGGCTTGCATAATAGACTCTAGGGAAACAAAGAAAAAAATTAATTAATTTGTAGTTATGTCAATTAGTTAATTTTTGTTTAGTCATTTCATTGTTTTTAATGTTATTATTTAATCGATATGGAATCGGCCTACCGTACTCAATTGATTAAATTATAAGTTTTGATTTTGATACTGGGTTAAAATCAATTAAACTAAGGGAATTTACATTTATTGCGACTTTTTCGAATAAATTTACTGAGTTCTTGAATTAGCAAAATTGAAATTGATATATATGTTTTTTCCTTTTAAGTCTATGATCAAGATTACAATTTGATAAAATTTACATCTTTGGAAGTTTCATAAAATAATCTTTCTATTTTTTTATTTATTATTTAATTTCATTTTTTTTGTTCGACAATTGAAACCACTTTTATTTTATTACCATTATTATTTTTAAATTTGAGAAATTTGATTAGCTCCGTTGGGATTCGACCTAATCCACTATTTCTAGTAAATATTTTGGAGGGATTCAAGACAACGCGATCAGTTAGTACTCTATGAATTACGAGAGGTGGTCAGCTGGAAAGGTACGTCTAGAATAACTCCCAAATTTTCTCGTCTGAACTATTTGCAAAATCATTTATTAAGCAACGAAATTTTCATGTATCATCCAGCATAAAAATTTAAGCAAGAATAAGATTTTTAAAGCCAAACCAAACTTTCCTTTCAAAGCCAATAAAAAAAACAAAGACACTAATCACAAACCCAATTTAAAAACTAATAAAAAAATGAATGGCGTTATTATCAAGAACTAAAATTTTAATTACAAATTTCCCCTTTATTTTATATGGGTTATTTACAATATATATGGGAATCTTCCATAACCCAACGAACTCGATAAACAATATTCTTGATTTGATGCCTTTGTCCTTGCATTATATAGAACAGATCATTAATCCTCTCATTTCTCATCATCTTTCTGTGTCATTCACAAAACCCACACAGAAAAATTAGAAGATGTTGGGTCAACTCCAGCATGAGGCAGCGATCCAAGCGCCGGCGGCTGTCGCATGGCGTCTCTATGGTGGCCTCGAACTTGGACGACTTGTCGAAAATTGCCTCTCGAATCTCATCCAGAAAGTTGAGGTGGTTGAAGGTGATGGAGGAGAAGGAACTGTTCTTAATCTCATATTCCCACCAGGTTAAGAACTTTTAATCATCTTTTTTTCCGGTTTCTTACTTCCTTTCCTCTGTAAATTTTTCTCGAAGATTGTGTTGAAGTTTTGTTTCATAACTATTTGAATTATGAAATATCGAAACCGTGATAAAAATTCAAAATGTGTTTCTAAGATATACGAAAAAATATGTTAAAGAAATTGGGCAGAAGCAAACATAACTTTAAAAACAAAAAATTGAAAACGAAATCATTATTAAATAAGACTTAACATTCTGTAGAAAGAAAAAACCTTAGAGATACCCATGCATGTTTTAAAATACATATGCGTATGCTTGATTGCACTTTGATGTTGGTAATTGGTAATATGATTTAGATGCTTTCTCATAGATTCACATGGGAATGGATTTAAGGCTTGGTCTAATTTAAGATCAATTATGGTTTTTTTTACTTAGATTAATAAGGGTTGTGATAGGTTATTAGAGATGTTAAAAGATTTTTTTTAGTACAATGAGAGTTGGGAATTTGAACTACAAAACTTATGGTTATGAATACATTCAAGATGTCAGTTGAGCTATGTTCTCTGTATCAATTATATACCATCTAAATTATCTAGGTTGAGTATACTTGGATTATAACCCCAGAACGCAACTATAATATACGTTCAATACCATTTCTTAGAGCAAAATTTTGTTTGAACACGATTTTGAAAATACTCTGAAGAATAACCAAAACCACGTCAATTTTGATACTTCTTTTTTCTCAGAATGCTATTATTCCCTTCATTTTCTTTTTTTTCTTTTTTTCTTTTTTTTTAAATATCTCATTCGTTTTAATTTAAATATAGATATTGATAGTCTGAATTCCAAACAAACCTTTCATCCTCAATCATTAAACATGTATATAATTCCAAACACTCGTCATCCCAATTTTAATTTGAGACTTCTAAAATATTAAATTAAATTAAAATTTATATTTAATTTATATATCGGTTGGTAGTTGAGAAAGTTACGTTGTTCTACCCTCCAATTAAAAGTTATCTGAAGAGGTCGTCATATATATTGAGGAAGATAGTTTTGTACGGTTGATTTTATATCCAATAATAATTAGGAGATATGGACATTTTCAAATTCACATTCTACCCTTAATTATTAAAAAGCAACAACATTGTGGGAAGCATTTATATTAATATTTTCAAACCATTTTTAACATATTTAACAAAATGAAATGTACCTCGTGTTGACGTTGCAAGTGATCCAATTAAGAAATCATCTCCAACCTTTTTTCACCCGTCTGTTGGTACAGAGAAAGAAAAAAGACAACACACGATGCTTTTCAATTAGTCCCACTTGGCATGTACACCAATGGAAAGAAAGGGTTTGAAATAAAAACTTCATTTTATAATGTAGAGTGCTAGCAATAAATCTTTAATTTGAATTATTTATTGAAGCATGGGCGAATTTAGTTAAGCCGGTCTTGAGGGGCTCGAACCCTCTCAAAGTTTTTACTTTAAATAATATGTTTAGGAAAAATCAAATTAAAACACAAAAAAGTCTTTTGGCTTAGTACAAATATAGTACATACACAAACATAAAAACTCCTATCAAATTCAAATTTAAGATGTGGATGCAATTAATAATGAGTTGATGGATTCTATTTAAACTAACATATAATGACAAAAAGCTCACGTAGCACCACCTAAGACATGATGTTGATGTCCTAAGGTCTGATTAGGTTATCTAGAGCATGTCATGTCCAATATGATTTAATCTAACAGCAATAATAACATACAATGTGAAAATTTGCACAAAAATGCAGGTTTAGGTGGTGGCCCAAGTTATAAAGAAAAATTCACAAAAATAGATAATGAGAATCGTATAAAAGAGACGGAGGTGGTGGAAGGAGGTTTTCTTGATATGGGGTTTACTCTTTATAGGGTTCGCTTCAAGATAATTGAGAAGGATGATGAAAATTGCATTGTTGAATCCACAATTGAATATGAGGTAAAAGAAGAAGATGCTGCAAATGCTTCATTTGTTAACATACAACCTCTTATAGACATTGCTCATGCTGCAAACAACCATCTTCTCCACAACAAACTCCCTAATGATGATGCTTAATTAATATGCATCCATGATCATCTTTTTTCTCTTCCATATTTGCTCCAAGAAGACAAGAGGTTCAAAGTCCTCCAATTATACTCAATTTATTTGGGTTTCTTTGTCATCTTTTATCTTCATACATATAATAAGTGAGAGACTTTTGCAAAACACTTTTCGTTGATAATGTTAATTTGCATCCAAATTGAGGACAGCTCAACAATAATAAACATGTATTCCTTCCCGTAAGACTATATTCAAATCTTCATACTTCATGTTTGTTGCACTTATTATAATAATAGTAATAATAATAATAATAGTATTTCTATTTATTATATCACCCTAACATAACAAAGGATATATGTGTCACACCCCGCTCCAGGTTACCCTAACCAACCTAAGACGTGGAATACCAACCAACACTAGACTCCATCTAAGCTATGGAATCTATTGTTAAACTTATGAAAACTAAACACTTTTTGAAAAAAATAGGTGGCTAGCATAAACTTTAATTAACATTCAGAACACTCTAAACTTTACTTGCACAAGTTTTTCTTTTGAAAAAATCTTAAAAATTTCAACCGAGTTTTGCTTATAAATTTGATAAAACACACTTTAAATTACATAAAAGAATACACTTCCAAATAATTCATTCAGACTCCAACACTACTGCAACACCAACACAAATCAAAACCACCAATGGCAGAGTATATAAATTTTTTAAATTCCAAACCAACATAAACTTAAATGGTATAACATCTTCTAAAGGGTGTTTGTCGTCGTTGGAGAAAAATAATAATAAAATAATAAAGCAATAAAATTATTACAATGTTAAATCTTCTCTTCCACAAGATAAATCAACCAAACCAGAGTTACAAATAATAAATATAAAAAGATAAGAAAAAGTGAACAACACGAGAATTTAGACTGATTCACCCCAAACTTTGGACTACGTCTAATCTTCTGCAACTATAAGTTCTATTAAATTGGGAGATTACAAGAAGTCCTAAAATATTGCACTACAAACAAACCTACGAATAGCTTAACAAAGACTATGGACTTCCAAGTATCACTCAATAGCTTGGGATTAACAACAAAAAACAAAATCCTCAAAAGCCACTAAAAGAGAAAACTCTTTTCTCCCACAAAAAATGGCTACTGCCACACTCTCTTCTACAAACAAAGTTGTTGGGAATGACTATGGGCTATTGGTCCTTTACAACCATAAGAGAAGTGTACAAGCACTTATCCCACATGGGTAGATTTTGAAGTGGGAAAGGAGTTTGTATGTGTAAGCATATTGAGAGGCTTACTATGCTTACAAAGAATGCATGGATAGGTAATAAGATCTCTCCCCACACATGCGTCGCCCGATCGGACGGCGGGTGGATTCGGGTGAATGCGCTTGCGCGAAAAAAGGATTTTTTTATTACTTCTCAATTTATTATTTTACCGTTATGGTAATTATGCCCTCATTAACATTTGCCCACGTTTTACATTTATTCCAAAAATGTTCAGATCTAAATCGTAAAATCAAAACGTTCAGATCTGAACGATTAAATTTTGTTTTTACAGATCTATGAGCATACATCCGAGACCAATCTAAATCTTCTTCTTCATCTTTTTCTTCTTCGATTCTGAGCAAAGCTTTTATTTTCGTTGATTCCAAATCGTCCTCTAATGAGTGCACGTTCGAGGTCGATGTTGTGTTAACCTTGGGGAGCAACCGACAAACACGATTCGCACCTAGGTCGTGTCGAATTTTGCTTTCAAGGCAATGGTCTTACGACACAACAACAACCTCAATTCCAAATTTTCCAACAACAAATTTGAAAGCAAAATTTTCGACGTCGATCAAATCCAGGAAGGTTCTTCCAAATCTTTCCAAGTTTGAGCCACTCGATGGAGCAAATTACTGTTGTTGGTCCCAAAGTTGTTGATCTTCTTCGAGCAATTGGAGGTTGACTATGTTCTTACCACAGAATGTTCGGACCGAGACCGATCCAAGCATACTATTGTTCATGATCCGACAACATCAACTGATGCACTATCTATCATGGCTTAATCCAAACCAGCCTCCAAAACTGATCCTGAAAAATTTGAGAAAGATAATGATGAGTAGAAATTAATTATACTTATTATATCTAATTTCCTTACATTCTAATAAAATGTTTAATTGTCGAAATTGTGTCCAATTTAGTTTAGGTGATAAATTATCATTATTTAGTGAAACTAGTCTAAAAAGTACTTTTTAGTTCAAATTCGTAAATTGAAATAAAAATTGAAAAATTAGAAAACAAAATAATGAGAGAATTGAAAATAAAAAAAAGAATTAAAGAAATTGAGAAAAAATAACATAAAAAATTAAAAGGAAAAAGATGAACGTTTATTATCTAATTTTTTCTTTTGTTTCTTTTTTCTTTGTGTAGGTGGCATGCATGCATGGAGTCTTCCATGAGAAATGCAAGGGAGAAATAATCTTGTGGCTTGGCACATATTGTGGAGCAAGAAATGACACTTTTAAGGACCTATTTTTGGTCATTTTCAAGTATAAAAGGAGGGCAATGCATTGAGCAAAGGGAGTGCAGAGTTTTAGTGTTCTCTACAAAAACAAAAGTTTAGAGAGTGTTCTATATCTATTTTTTTATCCTATTTTATGTTTTATCCCTTTATAGCTTATTCTTGCTTTTCCACCATGTGTGGCTAAGCTTTAATTTCTCGATTCAAGGGTCATTTAATTTCCAATTGTAATTACAGCGAGAGGCTTTAGACCTAATTGAAATTTTGTTTCTAATTTAAGAATTCTTTGTTTGTTGTTTTATTTTTATGATTGATCGTTACTAATTAAATTGACGCCTTAATTTAGTTTCAATCAATTTATTGCTATCCATGATTTTGTGATCCGTAATTGTCACAAATGATTGAAAAAAAATGTAGCAAGGGGTTGGCTTATGTGTGTGTAATTAATGGCTTTTCCATTTTACATAGCTTGCATAATAGACTCTAGGGAAACAAAGAAACAAAATTAATTAATTTGTAGTTATCTCAATTAGTTAATTTTGGTTTAGTCCTCTCATTATTTTTAATGCTATTATTTAATCCATATGGAACGCTATCGTACCCAATGGATTAAATTATAAGTTTTGATTTTGATGCTTCGTTAAGATCAATTAAATTAGGAGAGTTTATATTTATTTCGGCTTTTCCGAGTAAATTGACTGAGTTCTTGAATTAGCAAAATTAAAATTGATTTATTTTTTTTTTCTTTTGAAGCCTATGATCAAGATTACAATTGGATGAAATTTACATCCTTGAATTGGAAGTTGCATAAAATTATCTTTTTACCTTTTGTTTTTAATTTCATTTTTTTGTTTGACAATTCAAAACCCCCTTTATTTTTGTTATTATTATTATTTTTAACTTTGAGAAATTAATTCGATTGGTTCCTTTGGGATTCGACACAGTCCACTATTTCTACAAGTTAGATCTAGAAAACCAGTAAATATTTTGGAGGGCTTCGACAACCCGACCAAAATTTGGCGCCGTTGCCGGGGAACCATTGTTAGTTTCTCAATGTTAGATTTCTTATAAAAAAAAAAGAATTTTTTCTATTTTTTTTTCCTATACCTATTCTTACATGGCAGAAAACCTTCATCATTATTATGCATTTAGTAGAGCCGCATCGTTTGTTTGATGAGGTTAGTGAGCTCAAAACTCAAATTTCTGAATTGACTTACATTATTCTTCAAGTAGTTGTAGGAAGCTACAAGCATTGGAGGCATGCAAATTATGCTCGCCGAGGACACCCCCACGAAGCATGCCCTCAGCTGCAGCGTAACATTATTCCTAACTCCTGCATCTTGAGAGAATTTCATGGCCATCAAGTAAAGTACGAGTCTTTGGATCACTACTATTCTGAATGGGATCAATCCAGCTATGGATGTGGATACAAGGTGGAGCAGAAAAACTCATGCCATCGGTCTTGGACTCGGGTATGTCTCTAAAGGCTATAGTATATGAACTTGCTAACAGTACTCTTCAATTTCAAGAGTAGACTCGAGCTGGAATGCAGAGCTTGGATGACCAAATTACCCAAGTGGCTAATTCAGTGAGAAGATTGGAGAGTCAACGAGAGCATCAATATATCGAGACCAATAAGGTTGAACTGGCGATGTACATGGATGACGACGATATTGAGCTTGAGAATTTTGTGTCATGTGAGGTCGAGTTTGTGAGAAAAAAAGAAAGAAGACGAGCCTTACCACGAAAAGGAGATTCAAGTGATAGAGTTTGAGGCTAAAAACCTTCTTCTATTCTATTCCCTTGCATTTTTCTTGATTCTAAATATTCCTTCCTTTATTCTCATGAGTTTGTAGAGTCTCTTATTTCTTTCAAGTCAGTTGAGTCTTATTTTATGTCCTTCATTCCTTATATAAAAAATCTAAAAAATAATGATCTTTCAGGTACCCTAGAAAAACAGATGAGCCTTTTACACTTCGAAGGCAATATTGATTCGAGCAAGAAGGGACCAAAGAAAATTGAAGAATTTTATGTGCCCTGACATGCACAAGAATCTCGTCGGGCAAAACGACGTTAAATAATTGCGCTATTGGGAGGCAACCCAATGTTTTCTTTACTTTTTCTTCTCTTTAGTTTTAGTTTTTTCTTTCTTTCTTTCTTCTTTCAATTTTTCCTAATTCTATTTTTCTTTTTGCAGGGCATTAATTTTTAATAAGGCATGATTACCCATTCTTTCAACACCCTAAACTATACCAATTCAAGTTGTTTACAAATCAGGGGAGTTTAATTTTCTTTCTTTTCTTTTGTGAGCAATATTCTATTTATACATTGAGGACAATGTATAGTTTAGGTGTGGGGGAGGTTTTTATTATACAATTCATTTTTTAAAAAAAATATTTTTTTTTTTACTTTGATTTTAGGATGTCTTAATTCGTACATGTTAATTTTTTTGAAACCTTCAATGTTTATTAATATCTTTTAATGCTTTGTAAGTTAAGGATACATTTTAGTTTGAATTTCAATGCATGAGAGAGATGAGCATGATTAATGTTTATCTTTAAAAATTATATGATAGTGTCTCACTGATTTATTGATTAAAAAGTGCACAAGACTTGATGCAAATTACACACCCAGTGAGTTTTTGAGCCTATGAGCATTTCATTATATTTTGCTCAATTTATTTCTCGTTGAGTGTTATCAAACTTAGTATGCTTATTCTAGAACTTGCTTGTGAATGCATTTTGAGACTACATTTTTTGGATTGATGCTTTAATATGATAAGGGCAAATTAGGATTAACCAATTTTTGGACCTCTAAAAATATCCACCTTTATGTTTTTTTCCCTCTAGTTAGCCATTTTGAGCCTATTTCCTTTTTTTTTTTTTTTGCTTCAAACACATTATATTCAACCTATGACCATTTTGTTTGTTAGCCTCAACATTTTTACCTTCTCTCAAGACAAGAGAAAATATTGCATGGTAATTAATGTGTTCAGTGAAAAAAAAAAACAAAAAGAAAAATTGTGAAAAAAGTAAGGCAAAAAAAAAACAAAAAAAGGCCTTAGCATCAAAAAAAAAAAAAAAAGAAGAAAAAGAAGAAAAGGAAAAGAAAAAAAGAGAAAATTTTTTGGAGAAAAATTTGCCAAAAGCATTTGAATTATTAAAATGCTACTTCTCCAACATTCTTAGTGCTTAAATGAGATGTAGGAATAAGGTTCAATGTTTTGGGTAATGTGTGATTGTTATGTGACATTGATATCATGTATACAACTCTTGGTCTTGATTGTGAAACACATAAAATTTTTCTCCTACCATACCTTTACCTAAGCCCCATTACAACCCTTATTAAGTCCCTTTGATTTTGCATTCAATTCATCTAAGTGGTAGAGATTTGATTCATTTGCAAGCCTATGGTAATACATGCTAGGTTTTGATTTTGAGAGTAAAAGCACCCTAAATACTTTGACTGTATTGAGTGAAACCGCGTGAGGGTGTTAAGTCTTGTTGCATGTGATTTTGGTGAATTGATGAGATGCTTGAGTTTTTTATAAAATGTTTTCTATGAGTGCTCATTCTCTTGATTGTCACTACAATTCAACATTGATGTGTAATTGGCTTCATTGGTATTTTTGGATATTGAGAAATATGAAAAGGGAGTAAAGAGGAGGTTCATATGTTGAGTTAAGGCATGCTTGAGGACAAGCATGGATTAGGTGTGGGGGAATTTGATGAGTAGAAATTAATTATACTTATTGTATCTAATTTCCTTACATTCTAAGTGAATAAAATGTTTAATTGTCGAAATTGTGTCCAATTTAGTTTAGGTGATAAATTATCATTATTTAGTGAAACTAGTCTAAAAAGTACTTTTTAGTTCAAATTCGTAAATTGAAATAAAAATTGAAAAATTAGAAAACAAAATAATGAGAGAATTGAAAATAAAAAAAAGAATTAAAGAAATTGAGAAAAAATAACATAAAAAATTAAAAGGAAAAAGATGAACGTTTATTATCTAATTTTTTCTTTTGTTTCTTTTTTCTTTGTGTAGGTGGCATGCATGGAGTCTTCCATGAGAAATGCAAGGGAGAAATAATCTTGTGGCTTGGCACACATTGTGGAGCAAGAAATGACACTTTTAAGGACCTATTTTTGGTCATTTTCAAGTATAAAAGGAGGGCAATGCATTGAGCAAAGAGAGTGCAGAGTTTTAGTGTTCTCTACAAAAACAAAAGTTTAGAGAGTGTTCTATATCTATTTTTTTATCCTATTTTATGTTTTATCCCCTTTACAGTTATTCTTGCTTTTCCACCATGTGTGGCTAAGCTTTAATTTCTGATTCAAGGGTTATTTAATTTCCAATTGTAATTCTGTGAGGCTTTAGACCTAATTGAAATTTTGTTTCTAATTTAAGAATTCTTTGTTTGTTGTTTTATTTTTATGATTGATCGTTACTAATTAAATTGAAGCCTTAATTTAGTTTCAATCAATTTATTGCTATCCATGATTTTGTGATCCGTGATTGTCACAAATGATTGAAAAAAAAAATGTAGCAAGGGGTTGGCTTATGTGTGTGTAATTAATGGCTTTTCCATTTTACATAGCTTGCATAATAGACTCTAGGGAAACAAAGAAACAAAATTAATTAATTTGTAGTTATCTCAATTAGTTAATTTTGGTTTAGTCCTCTCATTATTTTTAATGCTATTATTTAATCCATATGGAACGCTATCGTACCCAATGGATTAAATTATAAGTTTTGATTTTGATGCTTGGTTAAGATCAATTAAATTAGGACAGTTTATATTTATTTCGGCTTTTCCGAGTAAATTGACTGAGTTCTTGAATTAACAAAATTAAAATTGATTTATTTTTTTTTCTTTTGAAGCCTATGATCAAGATTACAATTGGATGAAATTTACATCCTTGAATTGGAAGTTGCATAAAATTATCTTTTTACCTTTTGTTTTTAATTTCATTTTTTTGTTTGACAATTCAAAACCCCATTTATTTTTGTTATTATTATTATTTTTAACTTTGAGAAATTAATTCGATTGGTTCCTTTGGGATTCGACCTGGTCCACTATTTCTACAAGTTAGATCTAGAAAACCAGTAAATATTTTGGAGGGCTTCGACAACCCGACCAGATAACAATATAGTTCAGGGCCATCTACTAAACCACATGACAGATTCCCTGTTCGATCTGTTCGTCGTTTAGAAATCGGCAAAGGTCATCTGGAGTACTCTCGAATCCAGATATGGTGGAGACGATGCTGGCAGGAAAAAATACGTTGTCGGTATGTGGTTATAGTTTCAGATGATGGATGACAAATAAGTGATGGACAAGGTTCATGAGTATGAGAATCTGGTGACCAATGTACTGTCAGAAGGGATGAAAATGTGTCAAATTCTTCCGGCAAACGCTTTGTCTAAAAAATTTCCACCCTCTTGGAGTGGTTACCGTAATCACCTGAAACACAAGAAGAAAGATTTGACTCTGCAAGAATTGATCAGTCATATGCGCATTGAAAAAGCCAACAGACATAAAGATAAGTTGAACTCTGATTTTTTGAATTCTATTAATGCTAACTTGATTGAATCTTCTGTTCCATCAAAGGACAGGTTCAGAAACAAAGGGAAACAGGTTGCAAAGGAAAAACCATTGTAGAAAACGGGACATCAATTTAAGGTTGTTGGTGGACGACTTGTGAAGTCGAAGCTGATATGCTACGTTTATGGCAAACCGGGATACAAATCATATCAGTGTAACCAGAGGAATGGGAGACCAGATCAAAATCCTTGGCCTGCTAGATCTGCTCCACAAGCCAACATTGTGGAAGATGAAATAATTGTTGTTGTGGTTGTAGAGGCAAATCTAGTGGAGAATAAGTCTGACTGGATTCTTGATACTTGAGCTTCGAGGCATTTCTACTCCAGTCGAGAGTTGTTTCATGACTTCCAAGATACAACGGATGGTGAATGTTTGTTCATGGGCAACTCATCCACCGCTGGAGTTCTTGGAAAAGGGAAGATTCTACTCAAACTTACTTCTGGAAAAACTTTCTCTCAGTGATGTATTGTATGTTCCTTCATTACATAGGAATTTGATATATGGAAGTTTATTGAACAAAGTTGGACTTAGGATTGTGTTTGAGGTTGACAAGGTTATTATCACTAAAAATGGTGATTTTGTTGGTAAGGGTTATTTAGCTGGTGGTTTGTTTGTTTTAAATACTGTTTATGTTTCTTCTGCAATGAATGAAAGTTCCTCTGCTTATATTGTTGAATCAATTGATGCATGGCATGGTAGACTAAGACATGTAAATATTGCATCCATTAAAAGGCTAAAAAACTTGCATCTAACTTGTATCAGAATCACATGGAAATAATAGATGCTCAACATATGCAGAAGCAAAGTTTGCTAAAAAACCTTTTAAATCAATTATAGCCAGGAGTACTAAATTACTTTAATTAATTAACTCAGACTTAACTAATTTTAGAAACACTCCAAGTAGGGGTGGTAAAAAGTATTATATATCTTTTGTTGATGACTATTCTAGATATACAAAAATTTACCTTCTAAAATCAAAGGATGAAGTTAGTGGTGGTTTTATAAAATAAAAAACAGAAGTAGAAAATCAATTGGATAGAAAAATAGAAAGGTTAAGATCTGATAGAGGTGGTGAATATAGTGATAATTCCCTTAAGAGATTTTGTGAGGTGAATGACCTAATTCATGAAAAGACTGCACCATATTCTCCTCAACAAAATGGCATAGTTGAACGTAAAAGTAGAATATTAAAGGAAATGATGAATGTTATATTGTTGAGTTATGGACTTTCTGATAATATGTGGGGAGAACCAGTATTGTTTGCTTGTTTTATTCTTAATAGGGTTGCCCATAAAAGACTGGATAAGACCCCATATGAGATGTGGAAAGGTTACACTCCTAACCTAAGTTATCTAAGAGTGTGGGGGTGCTTAGCCAAAGTAGAGTATCAAGAATTCAAGAAACCCATTGTTGGATCTAAAAGATTTGATTGTGTCTTTATTGGTTATGCCAATAATAGTGTTGCTTATAGATTTATGTATTTAAGTGATAATTCAATTTTTTAATATAGAGATGCTATAATTTTTTAACACATTTTTCCCATGGTGAAATCTGTTAATGAACAAGTAGAAAATTCACATAATAATCAATTAGCTATACACAGTGATCTACTTGTATGTGCACCATCCACTTCTGATAGCATGCACAAATCTGAACCTAGAAGAAGTAAGAGACAAAAAGTTAAGGATTTTGGACCCGACTTTCTTACTATTTTTCTAGTTGAAAACTCAGATAAAATAGATGATCAATTTACTTGCATGTACCTGATAGATGAGGATCCCAAAACATATCAAGAGACTTTAAGTTCAATTGACTCTAGCTTCTGGAAGGAAACAATTAAGAGTGAGCTAGATTCCTTGATTATGAATAAAAAATGAGATTTAGTGGATCTTCCCAAAGGAAATAAGCCCACTAGGTGTAAATGGATTTTCAAAAGGACAATTAAACATGATGGCTCAATTGAAAAATTTAAAGCCAGATTAGTAGTTATGGGATATACACAAAAACAAGGCATCGACTATTTTGATACATACTCCCATGTAACTAAAATATCTACTATTCGTGCCTTAATAGCTTATGCAGCAATACGTGGTCTGTTAATACATCAAATGGATGTAAAAACATCATTCCTCAATGGAGACTTAGAGGAGGAAATATATATGATACAACCTGAAGGCTTTATAGTTACTGGTCAAGAGGACAAGGTATGTAAACTTACAAAATCTCTTTAGGGTCTTAAACAAGCTCCTAAACAATGATATGAGAAATTTAGTGGTACTTTGATAAGCTTCAATATTAAAGTAAACTGTTATGATACATGTGTTTAGTCAAAGATGTTTGGAGCTAATTGTGTGCTTATTTGTTTGTATGTTGATGATATGCTTATTTTTGGTACAAACATAGAAGTGATTAATGATACTAAGTCATTTTTGTCCTCACACTTTGAAATTAAAGATTTAGGTGAGGTTGATGTAATACTTGGTGTTAAGATAAGAAAAACCGAAAACGATTTCTCATTATGCCAATCACACTAATTGAAAACTTGCTAAAGAGATTTGATTGTTCTGATGATATTCTTACAAGAACACCTTATGATGCTAGTATGAATCTTTAAAAGAATAAGGGAGATAGTGTTTCTCAATCAGAATATCCAAAAACAATAAGTAGTGTCATGTTTTTTATGAACTATAGTAGACCTAATATTGCATATGTTTTGAGTAGATTGAGTAGATATACAAATAATCCTGACAAATATCACTGGATTGTTATTCGTCAATTATTAAGGTACCTTAAAGGTACTATGGATTACTGTTTGCATTTTAATAGATTTCCTACTGTGTTAGAAGGATATTGCGAATCAAACTAGGTAACAGACAATGACGAAGTGAGCTCCACTAGTGGATATGTATTCATACTAGGCAGGGGAGCTATTTCCTGGAAATCAGCAAAGCAAACGTGCATTGCACGTTCCACCATGGAGTCTGAGTTTATATCTCTCGAGCTAGCAGGACAAGAGGCAGAATGGCTAAGAAGTTTGCTGGGAAATGTGCCATTGTGGGGGCCATATGTGTCAGTCTCTCTACATTGTGATTCATAAGTTGCTATAGGTATTGCCAATGGAAAAAGAAGGCATATACGACTTAGACATGGAGCTATGAATGTTGGGATGTATGTCCTAATCTCGTTTTGTTTGATAATTTACCATTTGAAATTAATAAGAGCTATTTACTTCATTACTTTTTGTCTCGCAAATTTTACAAACTTTGTCCAATAAACTAAGCTCCAGTGTCATTGAAAATATGTGAGAACTAGAACTTGAACGGTGTGTAGTGGACACACAGGGAGGATCACGTTCGAGTTAATGACTTGAACGGTCTACAGTATATGGATAGGGTTGGAGACCTAATGCTGGATACGATGTGGCTGCAGCCCGCTTTGTATTAGATATAAATGAGGTGATCTGACTCGCTCATGTGGTTGACATGCAAGTGGGGGCATCATTTGCAATGAGATTGTACAAGACCGGACCGTGAATTATTAGACCTACTGATGTAACACGTTAACAGTATGGACTAATAACTTCGTAGATGACCATTAATGACTCGACTTGAATCCTGAGCGTGTTACGGGCTCCTGTCTGCGGGGGTCTGTCCTTTGACTAGTACGGGTGAGAGTGGTCACAGTTACTCACCCAATATACCTATCTTCTTAGGGACAGGACCAAGTAGGGAGCTGGGAACTTAACTACGCGAGATGAAATTCACTCGTTCCCTCCTCTAGGGAAACTAGAGGGGTTGTTCCCTTAAGTGTTGTCTCCAGGGCTTGGACAACAGGCGCCCACCCTCTCACTGGCCTGAGAGGGGTGTTGTGTATGGTTGGACCATTACAACGTTGTTGTTCATTAGAGGAGCAGTGGGGACTAAAGGAGCAAGAAGTGGACACAGGGATAAAATGATAATTTGACCCAACAGTGTCTACGAACAACCTATGAAGGGTCGACTCATGGGCATTAGTTATATCAATGGACACAACTTTCCTTACACTGACGGGTGTGTAGCTACGGGCTTTAGTGGAGTGTTACCATAGCTAATGAATGTTGATTAACCGGGTCAAAGAGTTTGACAGGTTAATCTCGGATCATTGGTGTTCGTCACGGTAGGTCAATTAGGTCCCTCGGTTGGCTCAAACTGGATTAATAGAAGGTTTACATTTTTGGTGTGAATTTGGAGTGTTCAAGTTCACTAAAGGGCAATTATGTCATTTATTGTTGGGTTCTATGCCCTAAAACTCGTGGTTTTGTAAACTGAATGTATATTCTATTTCGCAATAAAGTTGTTATTGAAATTTATTCAGTAAAAGGGTTATTGAATATTGTGTATTGTGTAACCCTAATCCAATAAAGAACCCTTGGCTATAAGATGAATACTTGAGCTTTATGTGTGACATAAAAGTGGATCAAGTTCAAGTTATAGCCAGAACGGTCTATAGTATAAAGATAGAGCTGGGAACGATATCCTAGGGACACTATGGACGTGACCCACTTTGTAGAGTACAAACGATGTGATCCTGAATCGTTCATATGGAGACATGTGAGTGGGGGCGCCCTATGCAATGAGTTTGCATAAGACTATACTTCGAAATAGTCATTTAGACTTTATAACTCTGTTTACTATCTTAACTGACTATATTCATACGATAACCTAGGTAACTCGATCTTAATCCTGAGCGTTCTACGGACTCCTGTTTATTCGGATTATCCTTAGATTTGCATGGGTGAGAGTGGCTCGAGATTGCCAACTCAATAAGCCTCCCATTTCAGGGATAAAATCAGGTAAATAGCTGGGAACGTAGTTCTGCAAGATGGAATTCACTCCTACCCGCTTTAGGGATTAGTAGAGAGGTTGTTCCCTTAAGTGCTGACTCCGGGTCTTGAACAAAGGGTCCAGCCCTCTCATTGGCCCGAGAGGGATTCGGTTTGCTGGTTGGACCACAAACTAATTGTTCATTAGAGGATCAGTGGAACTTAAGGAACAAGAGGTAATTACAGGGGTAAAAGGATATTTTTGACCCAGTTGTAATTACGAACAACCTGTGAATGATCGACTTACTGGTTATATCGAGTGGACAGAAATATATCTACAATGAGGAGAGTGCAGCCACTGGGCTTTAGTGGAGTGCCCCGACAGTTAACGAATGTTGATTAGCTAGGCTAAAGAGTTTGGTCGGATAATTTCGTATCGTTGGAACTCATGATCTGTAGGTCCATTAGGTCCTCCTTACTAGTTCGGACTAAGCCTTGTAACATTTTGAGAGAAAACAATTTGAATTGTTCAAATTCGATTATGGAAGAAATCGTTAATTATATGTGATATATTTAACGAGTCATAGCTTAATTATGAATTAAACTATGATTAATAGAAGGTGGATATATTTAAATATGATTTAAATATTGGATCGATTTATAGCATGAATAATGATTCATGCTCGGAAAATCGATCGGCATTGGGAAATTTATTTAATTTAATATTTGATATTAAATTAAATTAAAAGTTAATTAATTAAATTAATTTTTGAATTATTTTAATTAAATTAATTTTAATTTAAAATCAATTTAATATTGATTTTTGTATTAAAATTAAATAAAAATTAGTGGATTTTCATGGATTTTCATTAAAATCAAAATTGCAACTTGCCCAATCCCTCTCATCTTCAAAATTGGTCGAAATTGGCCACCTCCACCTCAATCCATCTTCATCATTGAGGTGTCACTCTAATGAAGCTTATTGAACTTTTATAAAATGGTGATTTGAGGTATGTTGATAGAATTTTGCAGAAAAAAAGGTATTCCCGAATTAGTGACCTTTGAGATCTTTTCTTCCAAATTCTCTGAACCTAGGATCCCACAATCTGTTCTAAGGCCTGAGGATAGTAGGGAAGACTCTAAAGGTTGTCAACGAAGTATTCGTGTTGAAAATCATCCACCGGGTGAAGAGAATTTGATCTTCAAAGTTGAGTTTTCTATCCCTCTGTTTTTCCAGCTTTGAGCATGCATTTTATTTTACAAATTTGATCAACTTAGAGTGTTCAAGATCCAAAATTTCTTTCGCTTTCTTAATCTATACTCTTTCAATTGGTATCAACAATTTTGAGCACTCAATTTGATCTATTTTGTCTTGTGGTGGGTGTTTTTTTAAATACAATTTTTCTGGGCGTCTAAAGTGTTCTTCTGGATTTGGCATTTAAATTGAGCATCAATTCGTGCTTTATTTTTAAATTTCTCAAGTGTGTTTGATCATTAATGTGTGTAGAATAATCTGTAAAAGTTTCGAGTTGATTGGAGTTCGGAAAGGCTGGTAATTTGAAGAGAGAAGCATGAAAGGTCAGAAAATATGAAAAACAGAGGCTGCTGATTTTTTTTTCCTTTTCAAATCTGGTCTTCAGCCCATGTTTTGCAAGAGGAAGTTGGTGAAGTTGACTTTTTGACTTTGACCATTAACCGCTTCGTTGACTTTGACCAGTTCAATTGTTTTTGGACCAGTTCGGCTCGATTTTGGTCCGGTTCGGGTGTTTTTAGACCGGTTCTGACTCTTTCGAGGCCGATTATTCCATTGTGGAGGTTCGTTTCATTTTTTGGAGTCCCGGTTCAGTCTTTTACAGCCCGATTCAACCTTTTGAAGATCCGGTTCACACATTTGCAAGCCAGTTCGACCCAAATTCGATGTGTTCAAAGTGGTTCGATATTAATCATAGATTATTATTGTAATAATTTAGTAGTTTGCTTGCATTAGATGCCAAAACAAGTCCACTTTAGTGTGTTTAATTAATTATGCATTGTGAATGTATGTTTTAATTAAAATCCCTGATTATATGTGCATAAAGTATACCATATAGATTTTAAAATCCCACCATAGGAAGCATGCTCCATGCATTGAAAGTATGTTATAAGTGTTATAATATATTGTATGCATGTTTATTGGGTTTCATAAGAATTAATATGAGTGTTATATTAATTTATGAAACAAATATTATATGTTTTAATTATAATTAATATAAGAGTTATATTAATTAAAAATTAAACATATATTTGCTATGCATTTTTCATATGATGGATTTGTTATAAATGTATGTTAATTCATGTGATGAATGATCAAACAATTTATACCATAAAAATGCATGTAACCTAAGGTTAATTAATTAGTTTTAAAATGGTTTTAGAACTGGAATTAATTAGACCTAAGGTTATCTAGTCCTAATAAGATTAGAATTAGGAAACCAATAATTTATAAACTTTGATTAAAGAGAGACTCTGACTAAGGAAGGTTCTTGCTAGGTTGAGGTACTTAAGCTGACGGAAACAGAACACCCCTACCTGGGAACTGACCTGGGAGTGAATTTAATATAGAGGTTTATAAATTATCTTTCGTGAGTGGTGTTTATTAAAGGTTAATAAATTAAACTCATAGACCTAGGTTTATTAAAAGGTTAATAGACTTAGGTAATTCCAGTATAATTGTTATATTGGTAGTCTTAGGTCATATGTTTTTTAGTCGGAATATGCCTAAGTAAAAGTATACCCAAACTGTTTAAAATACTTAGTGGAAGTGAAAAGGTATATATGATATATCAATTTCCTCCTGTGAAAAGATATATATGATATATCAATTTCCTCTTACGCTCTCCGCGAAATTCACATGGTGAGATTTATGCTCGGCCTCGTGATGTCAATAGGGCATCCCCATTCGGATGGTGTTTGCATAAATCAAGAGTAAGGTGAATGGAGAAAGTATTTATAGTAAGTGGGAGAAGGAAGTGTGTCAACACATCCTATGGTCTCCTCCATTAGGTTGGACCGTGAGATTCCCATGTTGCGCATGCAGGTTGCCCAAAGTAGCACCATCCATTCGGAGGGATGTAACATGGGCTTCGAAACAACTCAAACTCCAAAAATGGATAGGGTCTCTTAGGTCCATTCCCAGCTTTGTCTCTCCAAATCGGTAGCATTGTTGGGGCCAACCTCTGAGGTCTGAAAATGGCGGGTCACACTTACAAGAATTGCTAAGTGTTAGTAAATTCTTGACCAAAGAAGCGATAACTACAATGTTATGGGAATAAGAGTTATTCCGGTATTAGCATTTAGTCAAGAATGTCTTGGTTTAGTGAAGGAGTGATTGACTGCCCCTCGGTAGCGGTTGCTCTGACTCACTAAAGTATCGTTGCAAAAACAATAATGAGTTTATGGGTACATTATTACATTTGCTAAATTCTTAAATTGGATAGGTTACAAACAATTCACTAATAGAATTCATTCTTTTTCAGCATGTCGAACTCTTTTATCCAGTTACTCACCTTCAATAAACTCAGTGGCGACAATTATGGAACCTGGAAATCAAACTTGAATACGATTCTTGTTCTTGATGATTTGAGGTTCGGCTTAATGGAGGAATGTCCTCCCCCTCCCAGCTCGACAGCAAATCGAATTGTTCGGGATGCTTATGACAAATGGATTAGGGCTAATGAGAAGGCCCGAGTCTATATCTTAGCCAGCATATCTGATGTGTTGTCTAAGAAACATGAGAGCATGGTCACCGCTAAGGAGATCATGGGATCATTAAAGGCGATGTTCGGACAACCGTCCTCATCGGTCCATTATGATGCTCTCAAATACGTTTACAACTCTCGTATGAAGGAGGGAGCCTCTGTTAAGGAACATGTCCTTGACATGATGGTCCACTTCAATGTGGCTGAAGTAAATGGGGTTGTCATAGATGAGAAAAGTCAGGTAACCTTTATTATGGAATCTCTTCCGAAGAGTTTCCTGCCATTCCACACCAATGCGGTGATGAATAAAATAGAGTATAACCTGACTACCCTCCTCAATGAGCTTCAGACTTTTGAATCCCTGATGAAATCAAAAGGAAAAGAGAATGAGGCAAATGTTGTCAATTCGAAGAAGTTCCTAAAAGGATCGTTCTCAGGGACCAAGTCTGGTCCTTCTTTTACCAAGAATAAGGGTATTCAGAAGAAGAAGAAGGACAAAGGGAAGGACAAGCTCCCACACGCAAGGTTAAAGCCACAGGAAAGTGTTTCCATTAGGGTGGTGACGGGCATTGGAAGAAGAACTGCCCAAAGTACCTTGCAGAAAAGAAAGCTGAGAAGGAAAAACAACGTAAATATGATTTACTTGTTGTTGAAACATGTTTAGTGGAACATGATGATTCTATCTGGATATTAGATTCATGAGCCACTAACCATGTTTGTTCTTATTTTCAGGAAACTAGTTCCTGGCAGCAGCTTGCTGATGGGAAGATAACTCTCAGGGTTGGAACGAGAGAAGTTGTCTCAGCCAAAGCAATGGGAGGAGTGAAGTTGTTGTTTAGAGATAGATTCATTTTATTAGAAAATGTACTTTTGGTTCCTGGAATCAAAAAAAATCTTGTATCTATCTCTTGCTTACTTGAATATATGTATAAAGTATCTTTCGATCATAATGAACAATTTATTTGCAAAAGATGTGTACGAATATGTTCTACTAAACTTGAAAACAACTTATATGTGTTAAGATCAATAGAAGTAAAAGCTATTTTGCACACCGAGATGTTTAAAACAGCCGACACTCAAAATAAAAGGCTAAAACTTTCTCCTAGTACCTATCTTTGGCACTTGAGACCAGGCGACATTAATCTCAATAGGATTGGGACATTCGTCAAGAGTTGTCTCCTAAGTCAGTTAGATGACAACTTTTTTCCACCATGTGAGTCCTGTCTCGAAGGAAAAATGACTAAAAGACCTTTTTCTAAAAAAGGTTATAGAGCCAAAGAACCCTTGGAACTCGTGCATTCGGATCTCTGTGGTCCTATGAATGTCAAGGCACGAGGAGGATATGAATATTTCATCAGTTTCATTGATGATTATTCTAGGTATGACTATATTTACCTAATGCATCATAAGTCTGAAACCCTTGAAAAGTTCAAGGAATATAAGGCAGAAGTTGAGAACACATTAGGTAAAAGGATTAAAACACTTCGATCAGATCGAGGTGGAGAGCATATGGATTTGAGATTCCAAGACTATATGATAGAACATGGAATCGTATCCAAACTCTCAACGCCAGGTACACCTTAGCAGAATGGTGTATCTGAGAGGAGAAATAGAACTCTGTTAGACATGGTTCAGTCCATGATGAGCTACACTCAGCTACCTAGTTCGTTTTGGGGATATGCAGTAGAAGCTGCTGTATATATTTTGGACATGGTTCCCTCTAAGAGTGTTTCAAAAACACCCTATGAGTTATGGAAAGGACGTAAAGGGAGTTTACGTCACTTCAGGATTTGGGGATGTCCGGCACATGTGTTAGTGTCCAATCCAAAGAAATTGGAACATCATTCAAAATTATGCCTATTCGTAAGATACTCCAAAGAACGAAAGGTGGTCTGTTTTATGATCCTCAAGAGGGAAAGGTGCTTGTGTCGACAAATGCCACGTTATTAGAGGAAGACCACATGAGAGATCATCAGCCATGTAGCAGGATTGTCTTAAGTGAAATTTCCAGGGAAGCTACAGATAAATCAACAAAAGTTGTTGATCAAGTTGGTCCTTCTCAAGTGTTGAGAATGTCTCGACGTAGTGGGAGGGATGTTAGACAACTCGATCGTTACATGGGTTTGACTGAAACCCAAGTCGTCATACCTAATGATGGCATTGAGGATCCATTGACCTATAAACAGGAAATGAATGATATAGATAGGGACGAGTGGATTAAAGCCATGGACCTTGCAATGAAGTCAATGTACTTCAATTCAGAATGGGAACTTATAGATCAACCAGATGGTGAAAGACCTATCGGTTGCAAGTGGATCTACAAGAGGAAACGTGATCAAGCCAGTAAGGTGCAAACCTTTAAGGCTCGACTTGTGGCAAAGGGTTATACTCAAAGGGAAGGGGTGGACTATGATGAAACCTTCTCCCATGTTGTCATGCTTAAGTCCATTAGAATACTCTTGTCCATTGCCGTGTTTTATGACTATGAAATTTGGCAAATGGATGTCAAGACATCCTTTCTTAATGGCAATCTTGATGAGAGTATCTATATGGATCAACCAGACGGGTTCATAGTTCAGGGTCAAGAGTAAAAGGTTTGCAAGCTTAAACGATCTATCTATGGATTGAAACAAGCATCTAGATCCTGGAATATAAGATTTGATTCTGCGATCAAATCTTATGGCTTTGAACAGAATATTGACGAGTCTTGTGTTTACAAGAAGATAGTCAATACCACTATAGCTTTCTTAGTTCTATACGTAGACGATATCTTGCTCATTGGGAATGATGCAGGGTTCCTGACTGGCGTTAAGTAATGGCTAGTGACCCAATTCCAAATGAAAGATTTGGGAGAGGCTCAGTTGGTTCTTGGAATCCAAATCGTTCGGAATTGCCAGAACAAAACGCTAGCATTGTCTCAGGCATCTTATGTTGACAAAATGTTGGTTAGATAGAACATGCAGAATTCCAAGAAGGGCTTTTTACCTTTCAGGCATGGAATTCTTTTGTCTAAGGAACAGTGTCTTAAGACACCTCAAGAAGTTGAGGATATGAGACGCATTCCCTATGCTTCAGCTGTCGGTAGTCTAATGTATGCCATGCTATGTACTCGACCCGACATATGCTATGCAGTGGGAATAGTCAGCAGATATCAGTCTAATCCAGGATATGATCACTGGACTGTCGTTAAGAACATCCTCAAGTATCTTAAGAGAACGAGGGACTATATGCTTGTGTATGATGCAAAGGATTTGATCCTTGCAACGTACACTGACTCTGATTTTCAGACTGATGTAGATTGGAGGAAATCCACATCAGGATCAGTGTTCACTCTTAACGGAGGAGCTATAGTATGGAGGAGTATAAAACAAGGTTGTATTGCTGAGTATGTTGCAGCTTGCGAAGCAGCGGGAGCTTGTATGGCTTAGGAAGTTCTTGACAGATTTAGAAGTTGTTCCAAATATGAATTTGCCTATCACTCTTTATTGTGATAATAGTGGTGCAGTGACAAATTCTAAAAAAACCTAGAAGTCATAAGCGTGGAAAGCACATAGAGCGCAAATATCATGTCATCGGGGAGATTGTGCAACGAGGAGACGTGATCGTCACGCAGATCGCTTCGGAGCACAACATTGTTGATCCGTTTACAAAGCCCCTCACGGCTAAAGTGTTTGAGGGACACCTAGAGAGTCTAGGACTACGGGTTGTACAGTAGGGCATTTTTTCTTTGCTCAGCATGTTTTACCCAATGGACGTTTTAGTACAAGTGGGAGTTTGTTGGGTTTTATGTCCTAAAACTCGTGGTTTTGTAAACTGGATGTATATTCTATTTCGCAATAAAGTTGTTATTGTAATTTATTCAGTAAAGGTGTTATTGAATATTATGTATTGTGTAACCCTAATCCAATAAATAACCCTTGGCTACAGGATGAATACTTGAGCTTTAAGTGTGGCATAAAAGTGGATCAAGTTCAAGTTATAGCTAGAACGGTCTATAGTATAAGGATAGGGCTAGGTACCATATCCTGGAGACACTATGGACGTGACCCACTTTGTAGAGTACAAACGTTGTGATCCTGAATCGTTCATGTGGAGACATGCAATGAGTTTGCATAAGACTGGACCGCAAAATAGTCACTTAGACTTTATAACTCCGTTTACTGTCTTAACTGACTATATTCATACGTTGACCTAGGTATCTCGATCTTAATCCTGAGCGTTCTATGGACTCCTGTTTATTCGGATTATCCTCAGATTTGCATGGGTGAGAGTGGCTCGAGATTGCCGACTCAATAAGCATCTCATTTCGGGGATAAAATCGGGTAGATAGCTGAGAACATAGTTCTGCAAGATGGAATTCACTTCTACCCGCTTTAGGGATTAGTAGAGAGGTTGTTCCCTTAAGTGCTGACTCCGAGTCTTGAACAAAGGACCCACCCCTCTCATTGGCCCGAGAGGGATTTGGTTTGCTGTTTGGACCACAAACCAATTGTTCATTAGAGGATAAGTGAAACTTAAAGAACAAGAGGTAATTACAGGGGTAAAAGGGTATTTTTTTACCCAGCTGTAATTACCAACGACCTGTGAATGATCGACTTACTAATCATGGTTATATCAAGTGGACAGAAATTTATCTACAGTGAGAGTGTGCAGCCACTGGACTTTAGTGGAGTGCCCCAGTAGTTAACGAATGTTGATTAGCTAGGCTAAAGAGTTTGGTCGGTTAATCTCGTATCGTTGGAGCTCATGATCTGTAGGTCCATTAGGTCCTCTTTACTAGCTCGGACTAAGCCTTGTAACATTTTGAGAGAAAAGAACTTGAATTGTTCAAATTCGATTTTGGGAGAAATCGTTAATTATAAGTGATATATTTAACGAGTCATAGCTTAATTATGAATTAAACTATGATTAATAGGAGGTGGATATATTTAAATATGATTTAAATATTAGATCGATTTATAGCATGAATAAGGATTCATGTTCGAAAAATCGATCGGGATCGAGAAATTTATTTAATTTAATATCTGATATTAAATTAAATTAATTTTTGAATTATTTAATTAATTAAATTAATTTTAATTTAAAATCAAGTTAATATTGATTTTTGAATTAAAATTACATAAAAATTAGTGGATTTTCATTAACATCCAAATTGCAACTTGCCCAATCCTTCTCATCTTCAAAATTGGCCAAAATTAGCCACCTCCACCTCAATCCATCCTCATCACTGTTGAGATGTCACGCTAATGAAACTTATTGAAGCTTTATATAATGGTGATTTGAGGTATGTTGACAAAATTTTGCAGAAAAAAAAGGTATTCCCGAATTAGTGACCTTTGAGGTCTTTTCTTCCAAATTCTCTCAATCTAGGATCCCACAATCCGTTCTAAGGCCTGAGGATAGTAGGGAAGACTCTAATGGTTGTCCACGAAGTGTTCGTGTTGAAAATCATCCACCAGGTGAAGAGAATTTGATTTTCAAAGTTGAGTTTCTATCCCTCTATTTTTCCAGCTTTGAGCATGCATTTTATTTTAAAAAATTGATCAACTTAGAGTGTTCAAGATCCAAAATTGCTTCCGCTTTCTTAATCTAGACTCTTTCATTTATATGAGATATGAATGATATATTATATAGTTTAATGTGAATGAGATTCATAATAAACTATAGGTTAGGCTAATTGTTGAATTAGGGCTAATTTGGAGAAATTAGATTAAGAGAAATTAAATTGAATGTGATTCAATTTAAAAATCCACAATTATACAAATATGATTTGTATAATGAGGTATGAGATATCTTATTATATGTGGTTATGCAAATATGATTTGCATAACCTATGGTTGTGTTAAAATGGTAAATAGGTGGTGATTTCAAGCCAACTATCACCATTATATAATCCCTTTTGCAAGAAGGGGTGGAAAGGCTACTTGCTAATTTTTGGATTTCTCACCGAGAGCACTTACTAATTCTCTCTCAAACACATCTCTCTCTCAATCTCTCCTCCCTACACCTTAGAAGAGAATTCCACCATTCTCCTTCTACCAAACGTAGAACAACCGAGTAATCAAGTGGAAGTGTCCAGATCGTTTGTTCGTGCGAGGGGATCGAGATAGTTGAGAACGAGTAGACGAAGAGTTCGTGATTAAAGGAAGGAAGACTTGAAGACGTTCTTCAACAAGTAAGTGGTTCTTGCTTGTTGTTTTTCTTCTTATTAAGCATGTTTAATCTAGTTTCTATGTGATAGAAATAGTTTTAAGAAAATAAATTTTATAACGATACCACGACGATTCGATCGTCTTCCACTACGCGGGATTTTCATTCCCTTCAATTGGTATCAGAGCCAATCGTTGGCTTCTCGTTGTGCATTTTCTTAAAATTAGGTGGGTAAATGCTTTAATTCATGTGATGAATTCTGGTTTGCAAAATAGATGTTTCGGTTTTTGGCACTTTGTTTTAGATTTACATTATGTTGATGAGATCAATGTAAGGGCCCATTGTTTTGGGTAAATCGAGTATGTAAGTCCGTTTCGTTCGTGGCATGAGATGCTGTGAAGAAATCGGAGTGGAAGCGGGTGAGAAACGACGAAGAACAACAAGAGGAGCTTGTTGTTATGTCGACGGCATTAAGACGTTGTTCTTCGGCGTCTCAACGCTGCCATAACGGGCAGAGGCTTGGCTGCAGGGCAGCGTTGCAACGCCATGGCGTGGAGCGCGCGGGGTGCGACGCAGAGCACTGCAGCGTTGCAACGCTACGTGCGTTGAGGAGTAGTTCCAGCGGCTAGTTCGCATAATGTGGGCGGTTGGTGTTGCACATCAACGTGGGGTGTTTTTGTTTTTTGTTTTATTTATTTTTATTTTTTAAAATGTGTTATTTTTTAATTAAATTTATTTAATTAATTAATATTAATATAATAGTTATATTAATGTTAATTAATTAAATAAATGCCCCTAAGTGCCCAAACCGGTCCATTTTTGCTACTTTATTATTTTATGCATGAGATGTATGATTTAATTATTTCTATGTGCATAATGTATGTCATATAGATTTAAAATCTCACCTTAGGTTAAACATTTCATGCATGATATTATATTATAAGTGTTATAATATATAGTATGCATGATAGGTTATATTTTAAGTGTTATAATATAATTAAAAGCATGTTTTGATTTATTTAATATAAGAGTTATATTTCTTAAATTAAAAGTATGCTCATGCATTTAATTTCATGTGATGTATTTTTTATAGTCTATAGTTATTCATGTGATGAATGATCAAGCACTATAACATAGAAATGCATGTAACTTAAGTTAATTATTAGTTTTAAATTGTTTAGAACTTGAATAATTAGACTAAGGTTTTCTAGCTCTAATAAGATTAGAATTAGGAAATCAAAATATGACCTTTGAATGGTGACTGATTAGTAACTCTGTCTAAGGAAGGTTTTGTCTAAGGCTGGGTATTTGAGTTGACGTTTGTGGAACACCCCTACCTGGAAACCGACCTGGGAGTGAATTCGGTTCGGAGATTCTTAGGTTATATTATCGTGAGTGTCGTTAATTAAAAGTTGATTAATTTACTCACATAGACCTAAGTTAATCATGTGATTATAAACTTAGGCTAATTCAATATAAGTGTTATATTGGTAGACTTAGGTAAATTTTAGCTGGTTTATTTAGGTCAATCCCGAATAATATAAAGTGCAGAGTGGGAGAAAATAAAGTGTATAAGATACATTTAATTTTCTAACCACAAATCTCCGTTAAGTCCGCACTGTGAGATCCATGCTCGACCTCGTGGTGCAAATGGGAGCGTCCCCCTTCGGATGGTATTTGTATGGATCAATATCATAGTGGATGGAGAGAGTACTTATAGTGAGTGGGAGCGAGACCTGTGAAAACGGGACCCACGGTCTCTTCTTTCGATTCACACCGTGAGACCCCTGTGATCCGCCTGCTAGTTTGGCCTGGACCAGACAATCCCCTAGGAGGGCCTTGATCATGGGAGTCGGAACACCGTGAATTTTCGAAAGGGATACAGTTTCGTTGTTGGTTTTCCTTCTTGGTTCACCCTTTGGTGGCTATTGTTTGGACGGATACTTGGAAACTGAGGGTGACACTCACAGGATTCATTAAGAGTTAATGGATTCGACCGAAAAATGGTAACTGGACGCCTAATGGAATAAGAGTTATTTTGGGATTAAGGTCTGGTCGAGAAAGTCTCATCCGAGAGGAGGAGTGTTTCTGTGTACCCTTCGGTAGCGGTCATTCTAAACCTTTAGGATATCATTGCAAATTTTAAATGACCTAGGGATCATAGGATTATTTTTTGCTAAAACTTAATTGGATTTCAAAATGTTTTTTACGAGACTGACACTAAGTTTTAATTTGATTTTTTCAGCAAAATGTCTAGCTTGATAATAACATTACTAGCTTCCGACAAATTAGTGGGAGATAACTTCCAAACGTGGAAGAACAATATAAACACGATATTAGTAACCGATGACCTTAAGTTCATGCTTACTGAGGAGTGTCCTCAGTTGTTGAGTTCGACTGCGTCATGAAGTGTTCGTGATGCATACGATTGGTGGATTAGGGCTAATGAAAAGGCGAAGGTCTACATAATTGCCATCTTGTCTGAAGTACTGGCAAAGAAGCATGAGTTGATGGCCACCGCTAAAGAGATCATGTAGTCATTGCAAGACATGTTTGGACAATAGTCCTTTCAGGTCAGGCATGACTCGCTCAAACACGTCTTCAACGCCTAGATGAAAGAAGGCACACCCGTCCGTGAACACGTTCTTGACATGATGACCCACTTTAATCTGGTAGAGATGAACGAGGCTTCGATCGATAAGTCGAGCCAGGTCAGCTTCATCTTGAAGACTCTTTCCAAGAGTTTCCTTCAGTTTTGTAGCAACGCTGTTAAAAACAAGATTAACGAGCTACAGAACTTCTAGTCCTTGATGAGGATCAGGACACCGGAAGCTGAGGCAAATGTTGCCTTCAGGTCCTATCACAGGGGTTCGACCTCTGGGAATAAACTTGTAGCTTCTTCTCGCCCGAAAGGGAAGAGGAAGATGAAGAAGGGTAAAGCTGACCGAGCTGCCACCCAAAAAGGAAAAAAGGTCAAGGAAGTTGTAGAGAAAGAAGAGTGTTTCCACTGCAATGGGGATGATCACTGGAAGAGAAACTGTCCCAAGTTCCTTGTCGAGAGGAAGAATACAGGTAAATGTGATTTACTAGTAACTGAAACATGTTTAGTGTAGAGTAATGATTCTGCCTAGATATTGGATTCGGGCGCCACTAACCACGTTTGTTCTTCTTTTCAGGGAATTAGTTCCTGGCAGCAACTGCGAGAGGGTGAAGTGACTCTACGGGTTGGATCCGGGGAGATTCTCTTTGTTGCAGCAATCGACAAAGTGAGGCTCTATTTCGCCAGGAATTACTTATTGTTAGAAAATTTTTATATAGTCCCAGTGTTTACTAGAAACCTTGTTTCTATTTCCTGTCTTATCAAACAAAGTATTTCAATTTCCTTTGAATATAATAAACCATTTATTTCTTTCAAAGTCAATTTGATTTGTTCTGCTTTCTTTGAGAATAATCTGTATGTTTTGAAATCAAATTCGGTCAAAAGCATTTTGAACACTAAATTATTTAAAACAGCAGAAACACGAACTGAAAGAGTAAAAGTTTCTCCAAAAGAAAATGCTCATCTTTGGCATCTACGGTTAGGCCACATCAATCTCAATAGGATTGAGAGACTAGTGAAGAGTGGACTTCTAAACGAGTTGGAAGAAAACTCTTTACTGGTATGTGATGTTGGGAGTTTTGTCCTAATATCATGTTTGTAAATTACTGTTTGAAATTAATAAAGTGTTATTCATTTCATTATTTTGTGTCTCGCAAATTTTACAAACTTTTCCAATAAACTAAGCTTTAGGGTCATTGAATTTATGAGAGAACTAGAACTTGAACGGTGTGTAGTGGACACATTGGAAGGATCACGTTCGAGTTAATGACCCGAACGGTCTACAGTATATGGATAGGGTTGGAGACCTAATCCTGGATACACTGTGGATGCGACCCGCTTTGTATTAGATACAAACGAGATGATATAACTCGTTCATGTGATTGACATGCGAGTGGGGGCATCCTGTGCAATGAGATTGTACAAGATCGGACAGTGAATTATTAGACCTACTGATTTAACACCGTTGGCAGTAAGGACAAATAACTTCGTAGATGACCATTAGTTTCTCGACCTGAATCCTGAGCGTGTTATGGACTCCTGTCTACGGGGGTCTGTCCTTTGACTAGTACGGGTGAGGGTGGTCACAGTTACTCGCCCAATATGCCTATCTTCTCAGGGACAGGACCAAGTAGGGAGTTGGGAACTTAACCACGCAAGATGGAATTCACTCGTTCCCGCCTTTAAGGAAACTAGAGGGGTTGTTCCCTTAAGTGCTGTCTCCAGGGCTTGGACAACGGACACCCACCTTCTCACTGGCCCGAGAAGGGTGTTGTGTATGGTTGGACCATCACAATATGTTGTTCATTAGAGGAGCAGTGGGGACTTAAGGAACAAGAAGTAGACACAACAGTAATTTAAACCAACCATATCTACGAACAACCTGTGAAGGGTCGACTCATGGGCCTTGGTTATATCAGTGGACACGTAATATTCTGCACTAACGGGAGTGCAGCTACGGGCTTTAGTGGAGTGTTACCGTAGCTAATGAAGGTTGATTAACCGAGTCAAAGAGTTTGATAGGTTAATATCGGATCATTGGAGCTCTTCACTGTAGGTCCATTAGGTCCCTCGGTTGGCTCAATCTGGGTTAAAAGAAGGATTAATGTTTTGGTGTTAATTGAAGTGTTCAGTTTCACTTAAAGGGCATTTATGTCATTTATATGGGATATGAATGATATAATATATAGTTTAATGTGAATGAGATTCATAATAAACTAAGGTTAGCCTAATTGTTGAATTAGGGCTAATTGGAGAAATTAATTGAGAGAAATTAAATTGAATGTGATTCAATTTAATAAATCCACATTATTGCAAATGTGATTTGTAATATGAGATATGAGATATCTTATAATATATGGTTATGCAAATATGATTTGCATAACCTATAGTTGTGGTAAAGTGGAAATAATGTGGAGATTTTAACTCCATCAATTTTCACTATTTAAACCCTTTGCAAGAAGGATTTCCTAAAAAGAAGAGAAGCATTTTCTCTCTACTCTCTCTACTCTCCTCCCTTCACCAAAACACAAAGTCCCACCACTTTCCTTCTTTCCAAAAGAAGAACAACCGAGACTCTGAGTGGTTGTGTTGAGTACTTGTACGTGGGACAAATACGGGATCGAAGAGTTCCGGAGAACACAAAGAGTTCGTGATTTTGTTAGAAGAAATTGTGAAGATAATCTTCAACAAGTAAGTTTACTCAACTTTACTATTTTTCCTTTCATTTTGAGCATGTTTAGCCTAAATTATTTGATAATTAATTTTAGTGAAATTCGAGTAGCGTAACGATACCTCGACGATTCGATCGTCTTCCGCTGCGCGATGATTCTCATTCCCTTCATGTGAGTCATGCCTCGAAGGCAAAATGACCAAACTTCCTTTTAGTGGAAAAGGATATAGAGCCAAAGAGCCTCTTGAGCTTATACATTCTGACCTCTGTGGTCCGATGAGTGTTAAAGCACGAGGTGGTTATGAATAGTTGCTATCTTTTATAGATGACTATTCAAGGTATGGGTATATTTACCTAATGCATAAGAAGTCTGAAACTCTTGAAAAGTTCAAGGAGTACAAGACTGAGGTTGAGAACCTGTTAGGTAAAACGATAAAAACACTTCGATCGGATCGAGGTGGAGAGTATATGGGCACAAAATTCCAGGACTATATGATAGACCATAGAATTACGTCCCAACTCTTAGCACCTGGTATGCCATAGCATAATGATGTATCGGAAAGGAGAAACAGAACCTTGTTGGACATGGTTCGGTCGATGATGATCTATGCTCGTCTCCCTAATTTTTTTTGGGGTTATGCTGTGGAGACTGTGGTCTATATTTTGAACAACGTTCTGTCGAAGAATGTTTGTGAAAAACCTTTCAAACTCTGGAATGGGCGTAAAGGTAGTTTACATCATTGCAGAATTTGGGGATGCCCGACCCACGTGTTGGTGTCAAACCTTAAAAAGTTGGAACTCCGTTCAAAATTGTGCCTATTCGTCAGTTACCCAAAAGAGACTAAGGGTGGTCTATTTTACAATCCTAAGGAAAATAGGGTGCTTGTGTCGACAAATGCCACTTTCCTTGAGGAAGACCACATCAGGGGTGATTTTCCTAGGAGCAAAATCGTGTTAAATGAAATGGACACTACATCAGCAAGAGTTGCTGATGGGGCTAGCTAGTACATCAACAAGTGTTGTTGATCCTAGTACGTCTAGTCAAGTCCGTTCCCAAGAGTTAGGAATGCCTCGACGTAGTGGAAGGGCTGTGAGACAGCCTGAACATTACATGGGTTTAGCTGAAACCCAAGTCGTCACCCCTGATGATGATTGCGAGGATCCATTGACCAATAATTAAGCAATGATTGATGTTGACAAGGACAAATAGATTAAAACTATGGACCAGGAAATGGAGTCGATGTACTTCAATTCCGTCTGGGAGCTTGTGGATCAACCGGATGGGGTAAATCCTATTGGTTGTAAATGGATCTACAAGCGTAAACGTGGCGTAGATGGGAAGGTGCAAACCTTCAAAGCACGACTAGTGGCAAAGGGTTTTACCCAGGTTGAAGGGGTTGACTATGAGGAAACTTTTTCACCTGTTGCCATGGTAAAGTCGAATGTTGACGAGCCTTGTGTCTACAAGAAAATCGTCGACAAAACTGTCGCATTTCTGGTATTGTATGTGGATGATATCCTTCTCATTGGGAATGAGGTAGGATTTCTTACTGACGTAAAGAAATGGTTGGCTTCGCAATTCCAAATAAAAGATTTGGGAGAAGCTTAGTATGTTCTAGGTATCCAGATTGTCGAAAACCGGAAGAACAGAACGCTGGCCATGTCTCAGGCGTCTTATATTGACAAGATGTTGTCTAGATATAAGATGCAGAACTCCAAAAGGGCTTTCTTCCTTTCAGGCATGGGGCTCACCTGTCTAAGGATCAATGTCCTAAGACTCCTCAAGAGGTTGAGGATATGAGACGGATCCCCTATGCTTCAGTTGTAAGGAGCCTGATGTATGTCATGTTGTGTACTAGGCCCGACATCTGTTATGCAGTAGGGATTGTCAGAAGGTATCAATCCAATCCAGAATTAGATCATTGGACAGCCGTATAGGCAATCCTTAAGTATCTTAGGAGAACGAGAAACTACAGTCTAGTGTGTGGAAGTGGGGATTTGATCCTTACGGGATACACAGATTCTGACTTTCAGACCGATAAGGATTCTAAGAAATCCATTTCGGGGTCAGCATTCATTCTAAATGGAGGAGTTGTAGTATGGTGAAGCATCAAGCAGGGATGCATCGCTGATTCCACTATGGAAGGTGAGTACGTTGCGGCTTGTGAAGCTGCAAAGAAAGTTGTTTGGCTTAGGAAGTTAATGGCAGATTTGGAAGTTGTTCCAAATATGAACGTTCCGATCACGCTGTTTTGTGACAATAGTGGTGTTGTAGCCAACTCCAGAAAGCCTCGCTGCCATAAGAGAGGCAAACACATTGAGCGGAAGTATCACCTTATACAGGAGATTGTGCACCGCGGCGATGTGACAGTCACGCAGATAGCAACGGAGCACAACGCCGCTAATCCATTTACAAAGGCTTTCACGGCTAAGGTGTTTGAAGGTCACCTAGAGAGTCTAGGTCTTCGAGTGCTTCCTGACAAGGGCAAGTGGGTGTATTGTAAAAGGGTATTAAATGCCCTAGTTTATTGTATTATTTTATTGTAATATTTTGTACATTTGAGAAATGTATTTACTCCACTAGCTTAGTCCAAGTGGGAGTTTGTTGGGATGCATGTCCTAATCTCCTTTAGTTTATAATTTACCATTTGAAATTAATAAGAATTTTTATTTCATTACTTTGTGTCTCGAACATTTTACAAACTTTGTCCAATAAACTAAGCTCCAGGGTCATTGAATATATGAGAGAACTAGACCTTGAGCGGTGTCTAGTTAATGACCCGAACGGTCTACAGTATATGGATGGGGTTGGAGACCTAATCCTGGATACGCTGTGGATGTGGTCCGCTTTCTATTAGATACAAACGAGGTGATCTGACTCGTTCATGTGGTTGACATGCGAGTGGGGGCATCCTGTGCAATGAGATTGGAAAAGACCGGACCGCGAATTATTAGACCTTATGATGTAACACCGTTAACAGTATGGACTAATAACTTCGTTGCTGACCATTAGTGACTCGACCTGAATCTTAAGCGTGTTACGGACTCCTGTCTGCGGGGGTCTGTCCTTTGACTACTACCGGTGAGGGTGGTCACAGTTACTCGCCCTATATGCCTATCTTCTCAGGAACAGGACCAAGTAGGGAGCTGGAAACTTAACTACGCGAGATGGAATTCACTCGTTCCCACCTTTAGGGAAACTAGAGGGGTTGTTCCCTTAAGTATTGTCTCCAGGGCTTGGACAACGGGCACCCACCCTCTCACTTGCCCGAGAGGGGTGTTGTGAATGGTTCGACCATTACAACATTGTTGTTCATTAGAGGAGCAGTAGGGACTTAAGGAGCCAGAAGTAGACATAGGGGTAAAACGGTAATTTGACCCAGCAGTGTCTACGAACAAGCTGTGAAAGGTCGACTCATGGGCATTGGTTATATCAGTGGACACAACTTGTCTTACATTGACGGGAGTGAAACTACGGGCTTTAGTGGAGTGTTACCGTAGCTAATGAATGTTGATTAACAAGGTCAAAGAGTTTGACAGGTTAATCTCGGATCATTGGAGCTCATCACTGTAGGTCCATTAGGTCTCTCAGTTGGCTCAAACTGGATTAATTGAAGGTTTACATTTTTTGTGTGAGTTTGAAGTGTTCAAATTCATTAAAAGGGTAATTATGTCATTAATATGAGATATGATTGACATATTATATAGTTTAATGTGGATGAGATTCATAATAAACTATAGGTTAGCCTAGTCGTTTAATTAGGACTTATTTTGAGAAATTGGATTGAGAGAAATTAAATTGAATGTGATTCAATTTAAAATCCACAATTATACAAATGTGATTTGTATAATGAGATATGAGATATCTTATTATATATGGTTATGCAAATATGATTTGCATAACCTATGGTTGTGGTAAAATGGTAAATAGGTGGTAACACCTATCACCATTATTTAAACTCATTTGCAAGAAGAATTGTGCACTTGAAAGTTCATTTGTTGGATTTCTCACCAAAAACTCTCTCAATCTTCTCTCAAATCCTCTCCTCCTTTCACAAAGAGGAGTCCCCCAACTCTCCTTCTAGTAAGGAGAACAACCGAGAAGCCCTTTCGGAAGTGTCCAGGTCGTTCGTTTGTTCGAGGAGATCGTGATAGTTGAGATCGAGATCGCGAAGTGCTTGTGATCGGAGTAGGAAATCGCGAAAAACGGTTCTTCAACAAGTAAGTGCATTCTCTTGTTGTTTTTTCCTTCTAATTGCCTGTTTAGCTGTAAACCCAATCTCTTTGGAATTTCCTTATTAACAAACAACAAAAAGAAAGAAGAAATGAATGTTTAAAACTTGGTTTTCCATGTTTTAAAAAGAAAAGAAATGAAGTGAAAGACAAAAGGAAAACAAGGAAGGAAAGTTTAAACCATTTTGGTTTGGATTGCTTTAAAGACAAAAGAAGAAAAGGAAATGAAATAAATGTTTAATATATTAAGTTTTGTTTTGTTAAGAAAAGAAAAGAAAAGAAAAGAAAAGAAAGAAAGGGATAAAGGAAAGGAAAAAGAAAAAGCAAAAGGGGAAAAAGACAAATTTGTCTTTTCCTCCACCGTTTGCTTTTTAGAAAAGCTTTATCTTCTCAATTTTCTTCTTCATTTACCAAAATCAAGGCTGAAGCTTCGTGGGAGAAGGAGAAAGGAAGGAAAATAAAGCCATTTTCGTGATTTTGGAGTTGGAGTTGCAGACGAAAGGAGGAGAACTCAAAGCTTAATTGTATAGCAGCAAGGTGATCAACTCAACCCTGTTCTGGTTTTCTGTTCATTTCGAGCTCCAAAAGAAGAGGTAAGAGTTTAGGTTTAGTTTTCTTGAAAACTAATTCATTTTTGAACAAAGTTCATGAAGGAAGCTCGAGCAAATTTTTATGTTAAGTTACTTTGTTTTGTTAAGAGGAAGACAGTAGACGAATTTCTTTGTCAAATCGAGAAGTCTCTGATGTTATAGTTGTTCTGATCTGTATACTTGGAGTTAGAAGCTCTAATTGGTATGGTTCGAAATCTTATTGAATTTTCTACAACGTTCGTGAAGAAATTGTGAGTAGAAAATGTCTAGAAGATGTTTTAAATATCAGGTTAAATTTGTTGTGCAGTAGGAAATCCGAATCTGGAAACAGCATAAGTCTGTTTTGAGGTAAGTGGCTTTCGAGATATTTCTGAACAAATCCGTTTGGAATTTTAATTTTATGTCTTCATATGATTTTTAGAGGGTTCAAAAGGGAAGAATTTGGTATAAATTACATTATTTTTGGATAAGTAATGAAGAAGTTATGGCTATCTGAAAACAGGGCAGAAAATCTGAAAATGCTTGAAATTTGAAGATGTGTTTTCTTGTAGTTTTAAGGTTAAAAATCATGAGCTCGAGGTTCTAATGGTTGAGTTGGTTTGTTTGACAGGCCAAGAGCAAATAGGTCAAGTTTACAAGCCAAGGTTCTAATTCTAATACTGTGAGTGACTCTATTTTAGAATTATGTTTGACCTATGTTTTTCTTCAAAAACATAATTGTTGATCATTGAATCTTGTTTGAACTAATTATGTATAGCTTCATGGAGTTTCTAACATAAAGTTCATGATGGAACCTAAGCATGCTTTGAATTAGTTGTAACTATAAATCCAAGTATGGAAACTAAATTATGAAAGTATGCTTTCCTTTAGAGAATGTTTTGTGTAAATCCACTTGGGTACATGTTTAGATGATAATGTGAAAATGTCAAGAAATTGTTGTATGTGTTATAAAGACATGATTTCCATGGTACACAAATTATGCCCTTGTTTGTGGTTAACCCCTAATACTGAAGGACATTAGAGAAGGTACTTAGGGGGGGAATGAATCATGATATCCCGATACTGAAGGACAATGAGAAGGTATTCGGGTAGTAAATGGTTTTACCTTAACACTGAAGGACATAGAGAAGGTATTAGGGAAAACCAAACGACCAAAGGTATTCCACGTGCACGTGAGAGAGAGAGATATGAATCTTATTGGTATAAATGTAACTCTACCACCTCTATGGTTTGATGTGGTATCATGTCATGTGTTTTATTGTTATGAGCTTCTATATTATTGATCTATCTACCCTCGATATGATAGTACATCTCGAGTTGTGTGCTATGCATAAGTGGTGACTTAAACCTGCGAATTGGAAGCATGGTTTGTTTATGTTTACAAACAGATGTTAAGCTATTTTCTACTTATAATCTGCCATTATTATGAATCACCTGTGAGCTTATAATGTTTTAAAGATAGACACTCACTGAGCTTTTTAGCTCATTCTTTCAATGTTTTCAAACTTTTTCGTAGAGAGATCGAGCTCCTGCACTGACATCCCGCCATAGTCTGCTGGAAGTTTCATAAGTTGATAGTTTGTACGTGGCTGGTGTTGTATAGCAAGTCGTTATGTAGTTATAGTTGTTTGTACATAAAAGGTTGTATAAACAGTGGGTTAGCATGTTCTGAGTTGTGATGCTATTGCTCGTTTAAGTTTTCAAATGAGAGACTTAAGAAATGTTTCTCCCTATGTATGTTTAGTAGTTATCAAGTTTCCGCTGTGTTATGTTAAAGTTTACCACATACGAGCATAGTATGTTTATCAGGTAGAACAGGGTCATCAGGTATTGATAAGAGGTGAGCAATGTCTGTTGGCTTCATGCCTCTTTCCGGGCTAAGTTAGCAGGTGGTTCGGGAGGGGTGTGACAACTTGGTATCGTGAGCGATTAGCTCCATGGGAATGAGACAGGCAAGTTAGCTCTGAGAATAAAGTAAAAAGTCATAACAAGTTATTGAGTTAGTTCAGATCAAACTAGTAGAGTATGGTCCAAGACAGGATAAGAGTAAGTCCAGTTACGGCTAAAATGTGAATAGTAGTCTAGTATTCTGTTAATGAGTTAAGTATTCATAGCATGTCTAATGTGTTGATATGTTATAGGAGTCATGCCACCACATACTAGCAGACGACGCAGGCAGGATCAGGGCAGGACGCAGGATCCTACCCAAGGTCAATCTGAGAGGGGATCTAGTGCCTCGAGAGTCCAAACTGAGGCTACAGATGAGCAACATGTTAGTTCCACACAGGAGGCAGGTAGGCCAGAGAGAGTAGGGCCAAGTTATCCAAAAAAAGATGTATAGAATAGAACGTCTAAAGAAATTAGGAGCCACAGTGTTTGATGGTTCCATAGATCCAGCTGATGCTGAGATTTGGTTGAATATGCTAGAAAAATGTTTTGATGTAATGAGTTGCCCTGAGGAGCAAAGTCAAGCTAGCCAAATTCCTACTAGAGAAAGAAGCAGAGGGATGGTGGAAGTAAATACGAGCTAGGCGCAGTGATGCACGCACTTTAGATTGGCAAACTTTCAGAGGCATATTTGAAGATAAGTATTACCCTGGCACATACCGCGAGGCGACGAGGAATGAATTTTTAGAATTGAAGCAAGGGTCACTATCAGTGGCTGAGTACGAGAGAAGGTATACTGAGCTATCACGGTATGCTGATGTTATAGTGGCATCTGAGAGTGACAGGTGTCGACGATTTGAAAGGGGATTACATCCTGAGATACGAACCCCAGCCACAGGCATTGCAAAGTGGGCTGACTTTTCCCTGCTTGTAGAAAGTGCTCTACGTGTTGAGCAGAGTATAACAGAGGCACAAACAGTGGTGAAGCCTACTCGAGGACCTTCAACGACGAGCAGTTTCCATTGTCGTGAGCAGCGACGATTCACACCTGGAGTGAATGTTTTGAGTCGTCAGGACTTTAAAAGTCGAGCTGGCGGCCATACATCGAGGCAAACGCATGTTAGTGGTGCCTATCAGAGGCAGAGCCAAAGAGCACCTAGTCAGTCTGCCAGATCCACAGTAAGACCACCGACAATACAGGAGTCTGTTGCAAGTGCAACAAGGAGAACTCTATGTACAAATTGTGGCAAGAGTCATCGAGGCCAATGTCTTGTGGGTGTCGATGTGTGTTACCGATGTGGCGGGCAAACAGACATTTCAAGAGGATTGTCCACACCGAGAGCAACCACACAGAGGGACTAGGGAGTTGGGTCCCAGATACAGTTGAAGCGACCAAGAGTTCCGAGAGGCTGCAGAGAGAGGCACCAGTGGTGCTAAATAGAAAGGAAGTTGTTTTCAAGAAACCAGGATTAGCTGAAGTGGTTTTCAGGGGTGAAAGGAAGATTATCCCTACGAGCTTGATTTCAGCATTAAAAGCTAAAAAGTTGTTGAGGAAAGGTTGCATGGTATTTCTTCCACACGTCGTGCCGGTGCAGGAAGAAAAGCTAAAACCAAAAGATGTTCTTGTGGTGAACGAGTTTCTTGATGTTTTTCCAACAGATCTGTCAGGGTTGCCACCTGATAGGGAAGTAGAGTTCACTATTGACGAGAACATCTACATGGACAAACCCAAAGGGTTCATCACTCAAGGCTAGGAGAAAAGGGTTTGTAGGCTTCAAAGGTCTATTTATGGATTGAAACAAGCCTCGAGGTCTTGTAATATAAGGTTTGATGATGCTATCAAATCTTATGGCTTTAATCAGAATGTTGATGAGTCTTGTGTCTATGAGAAAATCATCAACAACACTGTCGCATTAATGATATTGTATGTGGATGATATCCTAGCATTGGGAATGATGTAGGTTTCCTTTAAGGAATGACTAGCTACGCAATTCCAAATGAAGGATTTGGGAGAAGCGCAGTATGTTCTAGGTATCTAGATAGTTCGAAATCGGATGAACAATACGCTATCATGTCTCAGACATCTTATATTGACAAGATGTTGTCACTATATAAGATGCAGAACTCCGAGAAGAGCTTGCTACCTTTCAGGCGAGGGGTTCACTTGTAAAAGGAACAATGTCCTAGGACATCTCAAGAAGTTGAGAACATGAGACATATCTCTTATGCTTCAGCTGTAGGGAGTAGGATGTACGCCATGTTGTGTATTAGGCCCGACATCTGTTATGCAGTTGGGATTGTCAGTAGGTATCAATCCAATCAAGGATTAGATCACTAAACAACCGTAAAGGTAATCCTCAAGTATCTTAGGAGAACGAGGGACTACATGCTTGTGTATGGAAGTGGGGATTTGATCCTTACGGGATATACAGACTCCGACTTTAAGCTTGATAAGTCTGCTAGGAAGTCCACATCAGGGTCAGTTTTTAATCTTAATGGAGGCGTTGTAGTGTGGTGAAGCATCAAGCAGGGATGCATTACTGGTTCCATCATGGACGCGAATATGTAGCGGCTTGTGAAGCAACTAAGGAGGATGTTTGGCTTAGGAAGTTCATGATGGATTAGGAAGTTGTTCCAAATATAAACTTGCCAGTGACCCTATTTTGTGACAACAGTGGTGCAGTAGCCAACTCAAGAAAACCTAGGAGTCATAAAAGGGGCGAGCATATTGAATTGATGTATCACCTGATACGGGAGATTGTGCATCCCGGAGACGTGACCTGTTGGGATTTATACCCTAGACTGGTATAATTTTGATAAATTAAATAAAGGGTTATTTGTTTTGATAGAATTACAGTCTTGCTTTATAAATCCAATAAACTAAGCTCTAAGGTTATAACATATATCTTGAACATCAGTGTAGTGGACACTATTTGGGTTGAGTTCAAGAATATAACCTAAACGGTCTATGGTATAAGAATAAGGTTGGAAACCTCATTTTGGTAACACCATGGATGCGGCCCACTTTGTAATTAGTACAAATGAGGTAATCCAACTCATTCATGTAGTTGACATGCGAGTGGGGGCATCCTGTATGAAGAGTTCATATAAGACCGGATCATGAAATTATTAGTCTAACCGAAGGTCACACCAAGTAACGAGATAAGACTAGTAATTTATAGATGATCATTAGTGACTCGACCTGATTCCTGGGCAAGTTAAGAACTCCTGCTTATAGGGGTTTGTCCTTAGACTAGTATTGTTGAGAGTGGCCTGTAGCCGACTCAATAAGCCTACCTTCTCACGGACAGAACCTCGTAGGTAGTTGGGAACTTAACTGTGTAAGATGGAATTCACTCATTCCTACACTAAGGAATTAGATAGGTTGTTCCCTTAAGAATTGACTTCAGGTCTTGAACAACGGGGCCCCGCCCTCTATGAGGGTATGAGTCTAAGGTAGGACCGTAGACTTGTTGTTCATTAGAGGATCAATGGTGCTTAAGGAACAAAGAGGTAATCACAGGGGTAAAACAGTAATTTGACCCAGCTGTAATTACGAACAACCTGTGAAGGGTCGACTCATGGGTAATGATTATATAAGTGGACACAATATAATCTACAGTGAGGAGAGTGTAGCTACAAGTCTATAGTGGAGTAACTTGTAGTTAATGAATATTGATTAACTGGATCAAAGAATTTGATCAATCGATCTCATATCATTGGAGCTCATGAACTGTAGGTCCATTAGGTCCCTTTGTTGGCTCAACATGATTATATTGAGGGTATAAAGTTAAGAATGAAATTGAAGTGTTCAAATTTCATACATGAGGTGTTATATCAATTGTATATGACATAATTGTTATAATATATAGTTTTAATGTGAATTAGATTCACATATAAACCATATACCAATGAGAGAATAAAGGAAGGGTAGAATGGTCATTTCCATCCTATTTCCTTATATATATGGTTGCATGAGATGCAACTAGGTTAAGGAAAATATAGTGACATTTGATTGTGTCGTTGGAAAGGTTCCAAAAACCACAATCTCTCTCTCTCACAACATCTCATATTACCTAAAGGGAACCCACATTCCTCCCTCACCTAGAAAACAACGGAGAAGATCCAGTGGTCGTGTCTTAGTCTGTTCGTGTTTCGTGTTGCTGAGATTTTGATCGTGAGAGAGGAGGAGCACTTGAAGAAAGGTTCTTCAAAGGTAATATTTCTTGTTGTCCATATTGTATTTTATGCTTAATCTAGTTGTTTACGTTCTTGAATGAAATCGTTGTAACTAAATCGAGAGCGCGCAATTCACAATCGCTTCCGCTGCAGGATTCGATTCCCTTCAATTGGTATCAGAGCCCAACTGCGTTCTTGATTTATGTTCTGGATTTTTTTTAAGAACGAGGTGGGATTTACTGTTTTGCACGAGATGTATGAACGGTTTTTCAAATTAGATGTTTTCGATTTTGGCACTTAGATTTATAATTTTTTTTATTGAATCGTTCAATGTAAGGGCTCGTGTTTTGGGCAAATTTAATTGTAAATCGAGCCTGTAAGTCCGTGTCGATCGAGGCAAGGTGATTGCTGAGAAGATCGGAACGAAAACGAGCTTGGAATAGGAGATTCCATATGCTGTCTGTGTGCAGCATTGCAACGTTGTTCATTGGTGTTGCAACGTTGCGCTTGCGGAAGAAGGCGCGCATCAGAGGCAGCGTTGCAATGCGGCCTTCAGCGTTACAACGCCGAAGGCGTTTCGCAACGCGCTCCAAAACGGGCAGAAACGGACAAGGCGCAGCGTTGCAACGCCACATGCGTTTCACGCGAAGGAGCAACGGGCAAAAATTCAGTTTTATTATATATATTAATTATAAAAATGTTGTATATTTAATATATTTAATTTATTTAATTTATTTAATTTTAATTAATATAATTAGATTGTATTAATTAAAATTGAATTTAGGGTGCCAAAATTGTTCTAATTTTGCTATTTAAATTATGAAATTGTTGTGTAATTATTGTCATGCATAATGTATGCTTTAATTTTAGAAATCCCACCTTAGGTTAAGCATTTTCATGCATCATTTATGATATAAAGAGTTATATTATATAGTTTGCATGATTAATTAATATAAAGTTGTTATATTAATTTATGGACAACATTGACATTCATAATATATCATGAGATGATTATGGTATGAATGTCTTATTATTCATGTCATGAATGATCAAGCACTATAACATAGTATGCATGTCACCTAAGGTTAATTATTAGTTTTAAAATGTTTAAAACTTGGAAATAATAGACCTTAGGTTATCTAGTTCTAATTAGATTATAATTAGGAACCAAGTAATTTATAAGCTATGATTAAAAGTGGAACTCTGTCTAAGGAAGGTTACTGCTCTAGGTCAGGGTATTTAAGTGACTTTAAACTAACACCCCTACCGAGGAACCTGACACGAGAGTGAAATTTAATCGAGAGTTTATAAATTACAAGATGGCGAATCGGTTTATTAAGGGGTTAATAAACTAGAAATCCTAGGTTTAATATAAAGAGTTATATTAACAAACTTAGGATACAATCAATATAAGAGTTATATTGATTATCGATATAAGAGTTATATTGATTATCGATATAAGAGTTATATTGATAGAATTAGATAAAACCATTAGCCGGATTTTAGCCTAAGTAAGATTCTTGTAACTTTAAAGTATTTAGTGGGAGGAAAATTGTATGAGATACATATTTTTTCACCTATGTTATCTATGGGAAATTCACATCGTGAGACTCATACTTGGCCTCGGGGCGCAAACGGGAGCGTCCCTCTTCGGATGGTGTTTGTATGAGTCAATATCAAGGTGAATGGAGAGGGTACTTATAGTGAGTGGGAGCAGGTTTAGTGAAAATAAAACTTACGATCTCTTTTGTTGGTTTACACCGTTAGACCACTATGGTCAGCCTGCTAGTTTGGCATGGACCAGACAATCCCTTCGGAGGGCTTGATCATAGGGGATCGAACATAGTAGACACCCGAAAGGGATAAAGATTTTCTTAGACTATTTTTCAATCTAGTCCTCCCTTCGGCAAATTTTATTGGATGGAGACTCTGGGATCTAAAGACAGAGGGCTACACTCACGGGGTACATAAGTTGTGTATGTATCCTGACCGAAAAATGGTAACTAAAACCTATAGGAAGAAAAGTTATTCTGGCATTAGGTTTTGGTCAAGAGTGTCTTGATCCTGAGGAGAAGTGTTTTTTATTACCCTTCGGTGTAATACATTCTAAACCTTTGGAGTATCATTGCAAATTATAAATGACCTAGGAATCATTTGATAATTAGCTAAAACATGATTTGATTAGAGTTATAGTAAGAAACTCATACAAGTTTTTTTGTAAATTTTTTAGCAAAAATGTCTGGTTCTATAATTTCCTTATTGGGTGCGGAAAAGTTAACCAGAGAGAATATGATGACATGGAAAAATAAACTCAACACTATATTGGTAGTGGATGATCTGAAGTTTGTGCTAACTGAGGAGTGTCGTCAGGTGCTAGGCTCGAATGCGTCACGAAATGTTCGTGATGCATATGATCGATGGATCAAGGCGAATGATAAGGCCAAGGTCTACATGCTAGCAAGTATGTCAGACATATTAGCCAAGAAGCATGAGGGCATGATAACCGCGAAGGAAATCATGAATTATGTGCAGGGTATGTTTGGGCAACAGTCGACACAGGCCCGACACAATGCCCTCAAGTACATATTTAACTCAAGGATGCAAGAGGGTACATCTGTTCGGGATCATGTCCTGGATATGATGGTGCACTTCAACATCGCAAAGTCGAATGGTGCTTCCATCGATGAGTCGAGCCAGGTCAGCTTCATTTTAGAAGCCCTTCCAGATAGTTTCCTACAGTTTAAAAGTAATGTTGTTATGAACAAGCTTACTTTTAACCTTACCTCCCTTCTGAATGAACTCCAGACCTTTCAATCTTTGATGAAAATTTAGGGATCGAAAGCTGAGATAAATGTTGCAAGTAGGAGTTATCACAGAAGTTCGACCTCTAGGACGAAAACAGTGGCTTCATCTTCTTCTAACCTAAAAGGGAAGAAGAAGAACATGAAGAAGGTTGGTAAAGGAAAGAAGCTGACAAAGCTGCCGCCCAGAAGGGGAAGAAAGTCAAAGAAGTTGCTGACAAAGGAAAGTGTTTCCACTACAACGAAGACGGACATTGGAAACGGAAATGTCCGGAGTACATTGCATAAAAGAAGAAGGAAAGTAAATATGATTTACTTTGCCTAGAAGCTTGTTTAGTGGATAATGATAAACTGCTTGGATACTTGATTCAGGCGCCACTAATCATGTTTGCTCTTCTTTTCAGGGAATTGATTTTTGGCAGCAGCTACAGAAAGGAGAGATAACGCTCCAGGTTGGAAATGGAGAAGTCGTCTCAGCTGTAGCAGTAGGCACGATGAAGCTTTATTTTGGCAAGAAATATATATTGTTGAACAATATATTAGTGATACCAGGGTTTACTAGAAACCTTATTTCCATTTGTTGCCTCATAGAACATTGTATTTCTATTTCTTTTTCAATAAATAGAGTGTTTCTTTTGAATAAAGGTATAGAAATATGTTCAGCTTCATTAGAAAATGGATTGTATGTTTTAAGGCCTAATTCAGTCAAAATGGTTTTGAACACCTTTATTATTTAAGCTACAAACACACAAACTAAGAAACGTAAAATTCTCCTAAAGAAAATGTTCATCTTTGGCATCTAAGATTGGGTCACATTAATCTCAATAGGATTGAGAGATTGGTAAAGAACGGACTTTTAAACGAGTTAGAAGAAAATTCTTTGCCAGTATATGAATCATGCCTAGAAGGCAAAATGGCTAAAAGACCTTTTAGTGGAAAAGGTTATAGAGCCAAAGACCCTCTAGAGCTTATACATTCAGACCTTTGTGGTCCGATGAATGTTAAACCCAGGGGAGAACATGAATATTTCATTTCTTTTATAGATGATTATTCTAGATTTGGGCATATTTACCTAATGCACCACCAGTTTGAAGCACTAGAAAAGTTCAAGGACTTCAAGACTGAGGTTTAAAATCAATTAGGTAAAACTATTAAAACACTAAAATCGGATCGAGGTGGAGAGTACATGGATTTAAAATTTCAGAACTATATGATAGAACATGGAATTACATCTCAACTCTCAACTCCCGGCACACCACAGCAAAACGGTTTATTGGAAAGGAGAAATAGAACCCTGTTGGACATGGTTCGATCAATGATGAGTTATGCTCATCTCCCTAGTTCCTTTTGGGGTTATGCAGTTGAGACTGCAGTATACATTTTGAATAATGTGCCCTCAAAAAGTGTTTCTGAAACACCTTTTGAACTCTGGAAAGTACGTAAAGGTAGTTTATGTCACTTCAGGATATGGGGTTGCCCAGCACATGTGCTTGTGACAAATCCAAACAAGTTGGATTCACGTTCAAATTATGCCTATTCGTAGGATACCCAAAAGAAACAAGAGGTGGTTTATTCTATGATCCTAAGGAAGATAAGGTTTTTGTGTCGACAAATGCCATTTTCTTAGAGGAGGACCACATAAGGGACCACAAACCAAAATGTAAAGTAGTATTGAATGAGTTAGACGGAACAATAGCAAAGGTTGCAAATAAAACTAGTACGTCAACAAGAGTTGGATACTGGTTTGTCTAGTCAAGAGAGTCCATCTCAAGAGTTGAGTATGCCTCGACGTAGTGGGAGGGTTATAATACAACCTAACTGTTACATGGGTTTAACTGAAACCCAAGTTGTTATACCAGATGACAACTGCGAGGATCCATTGACTTATAATCAAGCAATGGTTGACAAAGACAAAGACAAATTGGGCATAGCCATGGACCAAGAAATGGAGTTTATGTACTTCAATTCTGTTTGGGATCTTGTAGATAAGCTTGATGGGGTAAAACCTTTAGGTTGTAAGTTGATCTACAAGAGAAAGCATGGTGTAGATGGAAAGGTGCAAACCTTTAAAGTTAGACTAGTAGCAAAGGGTTATACCCAGGTTGAAGGGGTTGACTATGAGGAGACCTTTTCACCTATTGCTATGGTAAAGTCTATCTGTATCCTGCTTGCCATTGCCGCATATTATGACTATGAGGTATGGCAAATGGATGTAAAGACAGCCTTTTTGAATGGCAATCTTGAGGAAAACATCTACATGGACAAACCCAAAGGGTTCATTGAACCAGGACAAGAGCAAAAGGTTTGCAGGCTTAAAAGGCCAATTTATGGACTGAAACAAGCCTCTAGGTCCTGGAATATAAGATTTGATGAGGCAATCAAATCTTATGGGTTTGACCAGAATGATGATGAACCTTGTGTGTACAAGAAAATCATCAATAGTTCTGTCGCATTCTTAATTCTCTATGTGGATGATATCCTACTCATTGGGAATGATGTAGGTTATCTTACTGACATCAAAGAATGGCTAGCTACGTTGTTCCAAATGAAAGATTTGGGTGATGCACAGTTTGTTCTTGGGATCCAGATTGTCTGGAACCGCAAGAATAAAACACTAGCCTTGTCTCAAACATCTTACATAGACAAAGTGTTGTCAAGGTTTAAGATGGAAGATTCCAAAAAAGGCTTGTTTCCTTTTAGACATGGAATCCATTTGTCTAAGTAACATTGTCCTAAGACACCTCAAGGAGTTGAGGACATGAGACGGATTCCTTATGCATCGGTTGTTGGGAGTCTGATGTACGCCATGTTGTGTACTAGGCCTGACATCTATTTTGCAGTTGGGATGGTCAGCAGGTATCAATCCAATCTAGGACTTGAACACTAGACAACGGTTAAGACAATCCTTAAGTATCTTCGGAGAACAAAGAACTACATGCTTATGTATGGGGCTAAGGATCTGGTCCTTACAGGATACACGGATTCTGATTTTCAGATTGATAAAGATTCTCGAATATCTACATTATGGTCAGTATTCACTCTTAACGGAGGAGCTGTAGTATGGCGAAGCGTCAAGCAAGGATGCATCGTTGATTCCACCATGGAGGTCGAATATGTAGAAGCTTGTGAAGCAGCTAAAGAGGTCGTTTGGTTAAGGAAATTCATGTTAAGTTTGGAAGTTGTTCCAAATATGACTTTGTCTATCACGCTGTATTGCGATAACAAGTGGTGCAGTGGCAAATTCGAGGGAACCCCGAAGTCACAAGATTGGAAAACACATTCAGCGGAAATATCATCTCATCCGGGAGATTGTGCATAGAGGAGACGTGATTGTCACAAAGATAGCCTCAGAGCACAACATTGATGATCCTTTTACAAAGGCTCTCACGGCTAAAGTATTTGAGAGTCACCTAGAAGGTCTAGTTTTACAAGTCTTCCCCAACTAGGGCAATTGGGAGTATTTTGTACAAAGGGGTTTAAATGCCCTAGTTTATTGTATTTACATTACTGTAATGTTTTAGTACTCCACAAGCTTTAGGTCAAGTGGGAGATTGTTGGGATTTATGCCCTAAACTTATGTAATTTTGATCAATTAAATAAAGGGTTATTTATTTTGATAGAATTACAGTCTTGCTTTATAAATCCAATAAACTAAGCTCCACGGTTATAACATATATCTTGAACATCAGTGTAGTGGACACTATATGGGTTGAGTTCAAGAATATAACCTAAACGGTCTATGGTATAAGAATAAGGTTGGAAATCTCATTCTGGTAACACCATGGATGCGACCCACTTTGTAATTCGTACAAATGAGGTAATCCAACTCATTCATGTACTTGACATGCGAGTGGGAGCATCCTGTATGAAGAGTTCATACAAGATCAGACCGCAAATTATTAGTCTAACCAGTGTAACACCGTTAACAGAATAAGACTAGTAATTTATAGATGATCATTACTGACTCGACCTGAATCCTGAGCAAGTTAAAAACTCCTGCTTATAGGGGTTTGTCCTTAGATTAATATGGGTGAGAGTGGCCTGTAGCCGACTCAATAAGCCTACCTTCTTAGGGACAGAACCTCGTAGGTGGCTGGGAACTTAATTGTGCAAGATGGAATTCACTCATTCCTACACTAAGGAATTAGATAGGTTGTTCCTATGAACTGACTCCAGGTCTTGAACAACGGGGCCCCGCCCTCTATGACGGTATGAGTCTATGGTAGGACCGTAGAAATTTTGTTCATTAGAGGATCAGTGGTGCTTAAGGAACAAAAAGGTAATCACAGGGGTGAATTGGTAATTTGACCCGACTGTAGATACGAACAACCTGTGAAGGGTCGACTCATGGGTAATGATTATATCAGTGGACACAATATAATCTACAGTGAGGAGAGTGCATCTACAAGTCTATAGTGGAGTTACTTGTAGTTAATGAATATTGATTAACTGGATCAAAGAGTTTGATCAGTCAATCTCATATCATTGGAGCTCATGAACTGTAGGTCCATTAGGTCCCTCCGTTGGCTCAACATGGTTATTTTGAGGATATAAAGTTAGGAATGAAATTGAAGTGTTCAAATTTCATACATGAGGTGTTATATCAATTGTCTATGATATAATTGATATAATATATAGTTTTAATGTGAATTAGATTCACATATAAACCATATACCAATGAGAGAATAAAGGAAGGGTAGGATGGTCATTTTCATCCTATTTCCTTACATATATGGTTGCATGAGATGCAACTAGGTTAAGGAAAATATAGTGCCATTTGATTGTGTTGTTGAAAAGGTTCCAAAAACAACAATCTCTCTCTCTCACAACATCTCATATTACCTAAGGGGAACCCACATTCCTCCCTCACCTAAAGAACAACGGAGAAGATCCAGTGCTCGTGTCTTAGTCTGTTCGTGGTTCGTGTTGCTGAGATCTTGATCGTGAGAGAGGAGGAGCACTTGAAGAAAGGTTCTTCATAGGTAATATTTCTTGTTGTCCATATTGTATTTTATGCTTAATCTAGTTGTTTACGTTCTTGAATGAAATCGTTGTAACTAAATCGAGAGCGCGCGATTCACAATCGCTTCCGCTATGGGATTCGATTCCCTTCATGACCATCACGAAGATTGCTTCAGAGCACAATGTTGCTGATCCATTTACAAATGCTCTCACAGCTTAGGTGTTTGAGGGTCACCTAGAGAGTCTAGGTCTACGAGTGCTTCCTAACTAGGGCAAGTGGGAGTATTGTAAAGGGGTATTCAATGCTCTAGTTGATTGTATTATTTTTCATTTGAGAAATGTAATATGTACTCCACTAGCTTAGTTCAAGTGTGAGTTTGTTGGGGTGTATGCCCTAATCTCGTGTCGTTTGTAATAGTTCATGAATTAATGAATAAACGTTATTTGTTATTCAAACTTTGTAACTTGCATTTTATAAACTTAATCCAATAAACTAAGCTCTAGGGTCATACTTATGAGAACTTGAACAATGTGTAGCAAACAAAAAGGGAGGATCACGTTCGAGTTATTGACCCGAACGGTCTACAATATATGGATAGGGTTGGGAACCTCATCTTGGCAACATTATTGATGCGACCAACTTTGTATTAGATACAAACGAGGCGATCTAGCTCGTTCATGTGGTTGACATTCGAGTGAGGGCATCCTGTGCAATGAGATTTTACAAGACTGAACCGTGAATTATTAGACCTACTAATGTAACACCATTAATAATATAGGACTAATAAACTCGTAGATGACCCTTAATGACTTGTCCTTAATCCTGAGTGTGTTACGGACTCCTGTCTGCAAGGGCCTATCTTTTGACTAGTACGGGTGAGGGTGGCCTGTGTTGCTCGCCCAATATGCCTACCTTCTCAGGGGCAAAACCACGTGGGGAGTTGGGAACTTGACTATGCAAAATGGAATTCACATGTTCCCGAGCTAGAGAAACTAGAGGGGTTGTTCCCTTAAGTGTGGTCTCCAGGGCTTGAACAACGGGGCCCCACCCTCTCACTAGCCCGAGAGGGTTGTTGTTTATGGTAGGACCATGCAACAAAGTTGTTCATTAGATGAGCAGTGGGACTTAAAGAGCAAGAGGTAGACACAGGGGTAAAATGGTAAATTGACCCAGCTGTGACTACGAATAACCTGTTAAGGGTCGACTCACGGGCATTGGTTATATCGATGGACACAACTTGTCCTAAAGTGAGAAGAGTGCAGCTACGGGGCTATAATGGAGTGTTCCCGTAGTTAATGAATGTTGATTAACCAGGTCAAAGAGTTTGATCGGTTAATCTTGGATCATTGGAGCTCATGATCCGTAGATCCTTAGGTCCCTCAATTGGCTCAATTTGGACTTAATGAGGGTATACAGTTTGGAGTGGATTTGAAGTATTCAAATTCATGAAAAGGATATTTATGTCATTTATATGAGATATTATTGACATAATATATAGTTTAATGTGAATGAGATTCATAATAAACTATAATATAGCCTAACTATGAAATTAAGGCTTAATTGGGGAAATTGAATTGAGAAAAATTAAATTGAATGTGATTCAATTTTAATTCCACAATTATGCAAATGAGATTTGTATAATAAGGTATGTGATGCCTTATATTATAAGATATGCAAATATGATTTGTATATTATATAGTTGTGGTAAAGTGGTAAATTGGTGGAGATTTTACCTCCACCACATACCATTATATATTGGTGGAATCAAAGGCATTTTGCATTCTAGCAATACATTTTTCTGGATTTCACCTTGAGAGATCTGACAAATCTTCTCTATAATTCTCTCTCAATTCTTTCATCCTCTCCAAAAACCCAATCCAAAGGGAGTCCCACCTACTCTCCCTCATCCGCCGGAGAACAACCGAGAAGATCAAGTGGAGGTGTCACTTGGATCGAGATCGATTTGTTGTTCGATTATGGAGAACGAAGAGGCCGTTGAGATCGTGATCGTGAGAAGGCATCGTGAAAAAGTGTTCTTCAAGAGATAAGTACTTTACTTATAGTAACTTCCTTGTCAAAAGCATGTTTAGCCTAGATTTGTATATGATACGTTTCAATTTAAGGAAAATTTAGTAACATAACGAAAACAATGCAATTCGCGTCGCTTCCGCTGCGGAATTCAATCCTGTCATTACCATCACCATATGTTTTCCATAATACATAACAACCAACGAAATGACTCCATATATTTTGGAGAACCTAAGAAGGCGCCAACCCAACCGACGTTAAAAAGTTTTGCATAAATAGAGGTAAAGGGAGGTGAATACAAAATTTAAACATTGTAGAATAAAAGCAACTTCTCCGATAGGAGGGTCTTTAATACGGTCATTAAGTCGAGGAAGCCTCAATTGTGAAGGGAATTGAATCTTGTGCAGAAGTGAATGAGCAAATTGTGTGACATAGAAATACTCAAAACAGAAAATCTAATCTAAGCATACATATTGAAAGCATAAACGAATTAGATGATTACCTTTGAAGACCATTTCTCAGCGTGGTTCCTCGTCGTCTACGAGCTCCTCAATCCTCGATCACTGCCAAAAGATCTCCTCGGTTGTTCTCTAGGAGAGGGAGAGAGGTGGGATCTCCTTTTAGATTAGGGATGTTTTGAGAGAGAGTATGAAAGAACTCTTGTGTTTGCCTTAGATGCAAAACTACACAAATGGTTCAAGTATCACAAAATGCATCCAAAAGGATGCTTTTATAGGCAATGTGGGTGGACACAAATTCCCCACCCATTTTTCCACTAACTCCACATATTATGCATAAATGTATAATATAAGATGTCAAACACCTTATTATATGAATCATATTCACATAATGTGAAGAAATTGAATTTAATTAAATCCAATTTTATCTATCCAAAATTCTACCATTAGTTATGTCCTAATTCCATAATTAGACACAATTAAGTTCAATATGAATCATATTCACATTAAACTATAAATTATATCAATCATATCACATATAATTGATATAATCCCTAAATTTGAACTTGAACATTTCAAATTCATATCAAAACTTTATACCCTCTATTAATTCCATGTTGAGCCAACCGAGGGACCTAATGGACCTACAGATCATACTCCAACAATACGAGATTGACTAATTAAACTCATTCATCCCGTCAATCAATATTCGTTAACTACAAGTCACTCCAATAAAGACTTGTAGCTGCACTCTCCTCACTATAGGACAAGTTTTGTCCATTGATTTAACCAATGCCCGTGAATCAACCCTTCACTGGTCGTTCGTAGTCACATTTGGGTCAAACTACCGTTTTACCCCTGTGACTACTTCTTGCACTTTAAGCACCACTGATACTCTAATAAAAAACATGTTTATGGTCTGACCATAAACATTATTCCTCTCGAGTCAGCAAGAGGGAGGGGCCCCGTTTTTCAAGACCTGGATTAAGCTCTTAAGGGAACAACCTATCTAGTTACCCTAGAACGGGAACGAGTGAATTCCTTTTTGCGAAGTTGAATCCCCAACTCCCTACAAGGTTTCATCCCTGAGAATGTAGGTATATTGAGTCGGCAACTCTGACCTCTTTCACCAGTACTAGTCAAAGGACAATACCCGATAGATAGGAGTTCGCAACTCGCTCAAGATTCAGGTTTAATCACTATTGGTCATCGTTTGAATTATTAGCCTTAACCTATCAATGATGTTACTTGATTAGTCTAACAACTCTTTGTCCAGTCTTTTACAAACTCTTTGTATAGGATGCCCCCACTCGCATGTCAACTACATGAATGAGCTGGATCGCCTCGTTTGTATCAAATACAAAGTTAGTCGCATCCATAGTGTTAACAGGATGAGGTTCCCAACCTAATCCATCTACTATAGACCATTCGGGTCACATTCTAAATGTGATCCTGGAGCTTAGTTTATTGGATTTAAGTTTGTAATTGCGAGAACACAAGTTTATTCGAAAAAATAACAATTTTATTCATTTCCTCAAATAATTACAAATACACGAGTTTAGGGCATAAATCCCAACAAACTCCCACTTGTCCTAAAGCTAGTGTAGTACATAGAACATTACAATAATGCAAATACAATAAACTAGGGCATTGAATACCCTTTAATACAATACTACCACTTGCCCTAGTCAAGGTCTAATGTGTAAACCTAGAGTTTCTAAGTGACCCTCGAACACCTTAGTCGTGGGAGTCTTTGTAAATGGATCAGCAGCGTTGTGCTCCGATGCTATTTTTGTGACGATCACGTCTCCTCGTTCACAATTTCTCATATCAAGTGATACTTTGTTCGATGTGTTTTCCCCTTTTGTGACTTCGATGTTCTCTCGAGTTGGCCATGGCACCGTTGTTATCAAAATAAAGGGTGATCGGGAGGTTCATATTTGGAACGACTTCCAAATCAGTCATGAACTTCCTAAGCCATACTGCCTCTTTAGCCTCTTCACAAGCTGCTACATACTCAACCTCCATAGTGGAGTCAGCAATGTATCCTTGCTCGATGCTTCGCAAGACTACTACCCCTCCATTAAGAGTAAACACTAACCCCGAAGTGGATTTCCTAGAATCCTTATCAGTTTGGAAGTCAGAGTTCTTGTATCCTTTAAGGATCAGATCCTTAGCCACATACACAAGCATATAGTCCCTCGTTCTCCTAAGATATTTGAGGATTGCTTTTACCGAAGTCCAGTGATCTAATCCTAGGTTGGATTGATACCTACTGACAATCCCAACTGCATAACAGATGTCGGGTCGAGTACACAACATGGCGTACATGAGGCTACCTACAACTGATGCATAAGGGATTCGTCTCATATCCTCAACCTCTTGCAGTGTCTTAGGACATTGAAGTGTCTTAGGACATTGATCCTTAGACAAATGAACCTCGTGCCTGAAAGGCAATAAACCCTTTTTGTAGTTCTATATCTTATATCGAATCAACATTTTGTCGATGTACGATGCTTGAGACAAGGCTAGTATTTTGTTCTTATGGTTCTGAACAATTTGGATCCCGAGAACGAACTGCGCTTCTCCCAAATCTTTCATTTGGAATTGCGCAGCCATCCAGTTTTTAACGTCAGTGAGGAATCCTACATCATTCTCAATGAGTAGAATGTCATCCACATACAACACTAGAAAAGCGACAGTATTGTTGATTATCTTCTTGTATGCTCAAGGTTCATCAATATTTTGATAAAAGCCATAAGATTTGATAGCCTCATCAAACCTTATATTCCAAAACCTAAAGGCTTGTTTCAACCCATAAATGAATCGTTTCAGCATGCAAACCTTTTGCTCATGGCCTTGTTCAATGAACCCTTTGGGTTGGTCCATGTAGATGTTTTCGTCAAGATTGTCGTTTAGAAAGGTCGTCTTGACATCCATTTGTCATACTTCATAGTCATAATATGCAACAATGGCAAGAATGATTCGTATAGACTTAATCATGGCAACAGGAGAAAAGGTTTCCTCATAGTCAACCCCTTTTCGTTGGGTATAGCCCTTTGCCACGAGTCTAGTGAAGGAAATCGAAGTTCCCGCAGCGGAAGCCATTGCGAATCGCGCGCTCTTGATTTAGTTACAATGGAAATTTCAAGAATGTAAAACATGGATTAAGCATAAAATAACAGTTTGGACAACAAGAAGTTACCTTTGAAGAACATTTCTTCAAGTGTTCCTCTCTCCATGGTCACGATCTCAGTAACAAGAACTCCAACGTGCGAAGACACGACCACCGGATCTTCTCCGTTGTTCTCTAGGAGAGGGAGGAAGGTGGGTTCCCTTTAGGAGTGGTGAGGAATTTTGTGAGAGAGATTTGTGTTTTGGAACTCTTCCAACAACACAACAAGGAGGCTAGGAATTCTTATGAAAAAAAAACCCTTGACCTAGTTGCATCTCATGCAACCATATATATAGAGAATTGGGATGGAAATGACCATCCTACCCCTCCTTTAATCTCTCTTTAGTATATAGTCTAAATCACATTAAAACTATATATTATATCAATTATATCATATATAATTGATATATCTCCTCATGTATGAAATTGAACACTTCAATTTCACTCCTAACTTTATACCCTTGATATTACCATGTTGAGCCAACGGAGGGATCCAATGGACCTACAGATCATGAGCTCCAATAATGTGAGATTAACTGATCAAACTCTTTGATCCAGTTAATCAATATTCATTAACTACAAGTCACTCCACTATAGACTTGTAGCTGCACTCTCCTCACTGTAGATATTATTATGTTCACTGATATAGTCATTACCCATGAGTCGACCCTTCACAGGTTGTTCGTAATCACAGTTGGGTCAAATTACCGTTTTACCCCTGTGATTACCTCTTTGCTCCTTAAGCACCACTGATCCTCTAATGAACAACAAGGCTAAGGTCCCACCTTAGACTCATACCCTCATAGAGGGCGGGGCTCCGTTGTTCAAGACCTGGAGTCAGTTCTTAAGGGAACAACCTATCTAACTCCTCAATAGAGGAATGAGTGAATTCCATCTTGCACAGTTAAGTTTCCAGCTACCTACGAGGTTCTGTCCTTGAGAAGGTAGGCTTATTGAGTCGGCTACAGGACACTCTCACCCATACTAGTCTAAGGACAAACCCCTATAAGCAGGAGTTCTTAACTTGCTCAAGATTCAGGTCCAGTCACTAATGACCATCTATAAATTACTAGTTTTATCCTGTTAACGGTGTTATACTGGTTAGAATAATTATTTGCGATCCAATCTTGTATGAACTCTTCATACAAGATGCCCCCACTCGCATATCAACTACATGAATGAGTTGGATTACCTCATTTGTACTAATTACAAAGTGGGTCGCATCCATGGTGTTACCAGAATGAGGTTTCCAACCTTATTCTTATACCATAGACTATTTAGGTTATAATCTTGAATTCAACCCATATAGTGTCCACTACACTCATTTCAAGATAAACGTTATAACCTTGGAGCTTAGTTTATTGGATTTATAAAAGCAAGACTGTAATCTTATCAAAACAAATAACCTTTTCTTTAATTGATCAAGATTACACAAGTTTAGGGCATAAATCCCAACATCTTGCTTTGAAGATCTGTACCTTCCCATCTACACCACGTTTTCTCTTTTAAATCCATTTACAACCTATGGGCTTAACCCCATCAGGTTGATCCACAAGATCGCAAACGGAATTGAAGTACATAGATTCCATTTCTTGGTCCATGGCTTTTATCCATTCGTGTTTGTCAATGTCATCCATTGCTTGATCGGATGACAATGGGTCCTCGCAGTCATCACTTGATGTGACAACTTGGGTTTCAGTTAAATCCATGTAACGATAAGGTTGTGTAATTGTTCGGATTTTTGTCCTAATCTCGTGTTTGTAATATATTGATTGAAATTAATAAGAGTTATTTATTTCATCACTTTGTGTCTCGCAATATTCATAAACTTTTTCCAATAAACTAAGCTCCAGGGTCATTGAATTTATGAGAGAACTAGAACTTGAACGGTGTGTAGTGGACACACAGGGAAGATCACGTTCGAGTTAATGACCCGAACGGTCTACAATATATGGATAGGGTTGGAGACCTAATCCTGGATACACTGTGGATGCGGCCCGCTTTGTATTAGATACGACGCGAGGTGATCTCGACTCGTTCATGTAGTTGACATGCGCGAGTGGGGGCATCCCATGCAATGAGATTGTACAAGATCGACCGTGAATTATTAGACCCTCTCGATGTAACACCGCGTGTGATGAGGGACTAATAATTTCGTAGATGATCATTAGTGACTCGACCTGAATCCTAAGCGTGTTACGGACTCCTGTTTGCGAGAGTTTGTTCTTTGACTAGTACGGGTGAGGGTGGTCACAGTTACTCGCCCAATATGTCTATCTTCTCAGGGACAGAACCAAGTAGGGAGCTGGGAACTTAACTACGCGAGATGGAATTCACTCGTTCCCGCCATTAGGGAAACTAGAGGGGTTGTTTCCTTAAGTCTTTGTCTCAAGGCTTGGACAACGGGCGCCCACCTTCTCACTAGCCCGAGAAGGATGTTGTGTATGGTCGGACCATCACAATATGTTGTTCATTAGAGGAGCAGTGGGGACTTAAGGAACAAGAGGTAGACACAGGGGTAAAACGATAATTTGACCCAGCCGTGTCTACGAACAACCTGTGAAGGGTCGACTCATGGGTATTGGTTATATCAGTGGACACGTAATATTTTGCACTGACGCGAGTGCAGCTACGGGCTATAGTGGAGTGTTACCGTAGCTAATGAATGTTGGTTAACCGGGTCAAAGAGTTTGGCAGCTTAATCTCGGATCATTGGAGCCCGTCACTGTAGGTCCATTAGGTCCCTCGGTTGGCTCCATCTTGATTTAAGAAGGGATAAAGTTTTGGTAAGAAATTGAAGTGTTCAATTTCACATTAAGAGCATTTATGTCATTTATATGAGATATGAATGATATAATATATAGTTTAATGTGAATGAGATTCATAATAAACTATAGGTTAGCCTAATTGTTGAATTAGGGCTAATTGGAGAATTTGATTGAGAGAAATTAAATTGGATGTGATTCAATTTTAATAAATCCACAACTATTGTAAATGAGATTTGCAATATGAGTTATGAGATATCTTATATTATGTGGTTATGCAAATGAGATTTGCATAACCTATGATTGTGGTAAAGTGGTAAATATGTGGACATTTTAACTCCGCTAATCCCATTATATAAACCCTTCTTTCAAGAAGGATGAGACTTCACTCTCTCATTTTTAGTTTTACACAAAAAAGAGAAGAGAAACTCTCTCTATTCTCTCTCAAATTCTCCTCCCTCTCCAAAACCAAATAGGTTCCCACAAGCCTCCTTTCTCCAAAAGAGAACAACCGAGAAGGCTTCTTGGTGGTGTTTGATTCACAATCGTTGGAGGAAATCGTTGTGTACGAGGAGCACGAAGAGTTCGTGAATTTGAAGAAGATATTGTGAAGAAAGTCTTCAACAAGTAAGTAAAATCCTTTCTTACTGTTTTTCTTCTTCTTAATTGCATGTTTAGCCTAGATCTATGTATTAGATCAATTTTAACAAAGACGGTTTGCGTAATTGATACATTGACAATTCCATCGTCTTCCGCTGCACGGGATTTTAATTCCCTTCAATTGGTATCAGAGCCATTTCGATGGCTCTTCTTTTATGCACTGTTTTGTTAAAATTAGGTGGGTATTTTGCCATAATTCATGAGATGAATGTCTTGGTTTGCATAATGGATGTTTCGGTTTTTGGAACTTTTAGATTTATTTTCTGTTTGATGAGATCAAATGTAAAGGGCCCGTGTGTTTTTTTTTTGGGCATTTTAGAAAATAAATCGAGTCTGTAAGTCCGTGTTGTTCGTGGCAAGTGTTGCTGTAAAGAAATCGGAGCGGAAAGAGGCAGAAATCGACGAAGAACAGCAAAGGAGTGTTGTTCTGTCGATGGCGTTGAGACGCTGTCCAACGGCGTCTCAACGCTATCCTTGCGGTTGGAGGCCTGCTGCGAAGCAGCGTTACAACAACGCTGGCGTAAGCGTTACAACGCGCGGCGTGGCGTTGAGAATGCGGTCGACGCTGAGACGCAGCAGCGTTACAGCGTAACGCCCGCAGCGTTACAGTAACTGCTGCAGCGTTGAGGAGCGATTCGCGGCGATTCGCGAGGTCGTGGGTTCAAGGCCTCTCTTTGGCGGTTTTCACACGTTTTATTTATTTTTTTACATAAAATGTATTTTATTTATTTTATTTTAATTATTTTATTAAATAATATTAATATAAATGTTATATTAATGTTATTTAATTAAATATTTGCCCCTAGGTGCCAAAAATCGGTCCATTTTTGCTATTTAATTATTTTATGCATGACATGTATATTTTAATTAATTTCTATGTGCATTATGTATGTCATATAGATTTAAAATCCCACCTTAGGTTAATCATTTCATTCATCATTTTTATATTATAAGAGTTATAATATATAGTATGCATGATAGGATTATATTATAAGAGTTATAATATAATGTTTGCATGTTTTAATTTAATTAAATATAAATGTTATATTTTTAAATTAAAAGCATGTTCATGCATTTAATTCATGTGATGAATTATATTATGTTATAGTATATAGTATTATTCATGTGATGAATGATCAAGCACTATAATATAGAAATGCATGCAACCTAAGTTAATTATTAGTTTTAAAGTGTTTAGAACTTGAATAATTAGACTTAGGTTTTCTAATTTTCTAATGAGATTAGAAATTTAGGAAATCAAATATGACCTTTGAATGGAGACTGATAAGTAACCCTGTCTAAGGAAGGTTTTGTCTAAGGCTGGGGTATTTAAGTTGACGCTTGCGGAACACCCCAACCTGGAAACCGACCTGGGAGTGAATTCGGTCCGGAGATTCTTAGGTTATATTCTCGTGAGTGCCGTTAATTAAGAGTTAATTAATTTACTCACATAGACCTAAGTTATTAATATGATTATAAACTTAGGTTAATACCATATAAGAGTTATATTGGTAGACTTAGGTAAATTTTAGCTGGTTTATCTAGGTCAATCCCTAATAAAATTTAAAGTGCTGAGTGGGAGGAAATAAAGTGTATGAGTTACATTTGAATTTTCAACCACAAATCTCCTATAAGTCCGCACCGTGAGATCTATACTCGGCCTCGTGGCGCAAATGGGAGTGTCCCCCTTCGGATGGGATTTGTATAGGTCAATATTATCGTGGATGGAGAGAGTACTTATAGTGAGTGGGAGCGGGACTTGTGAAAACGAGACCCACGGTCTCTTCTTTCGATTCACACCATGAGACCCCTATGATCTGCACTCTGCTAGTTTGGCCTGGACCGCACAATCCCTTCCGGAGGGCTTGATCATGGGAGTCGGAACATCGTGAATTCTCGAAAGGATCTGATTTCTGGTTGGTTTTCCTTCTTGGTTCACCCTTCGGTGGCTATTATTTGGACGGATGCTTGGAAACTTAAAGATTGAGGGTGACACTCACAGAATTCGTTATGTGTTAATGAATTCGACTGAACAATGGTAATTGGACGCCTAATGGAATAAGAGTTATTCAGGGATTAGTGTCTGATCGAGAAAGTCTCGTCCTAGAGGAGGAGTGTTCTGTTCACCCTTCGGTGGCGATCATTCTAAACCTTTAGGGTATCATTGCAAAATTTTGATTGACCTAGGGATCATGAAACAAATTTTGCTAAAACTTGATTGGATTTCAAAAGTTTTTTGCGAGCTAATACAAAGGTTTTCTTGTTTTTCAGCTAAAAATGTCTAGCGCAATTATAGCTTTACTCGCTTCGAACAAATTAGTGGGAGATAACTATCAAAGTTGGAAAAACAACATAAATACAATTTTGGTACAAGACGACATAACGTTCGTGTTATCTGAGAAGTGTCCTCAGATGCCGGGCTCGACAGCGTCGCGAAATGTTCGCGATGCATACGATCGATGGATCAGGGCCAATGAAAAGGTCAAGGTCTATATTATTGCCAGCATGTCTGATGTCTTGGCAAAGAAGCACGAGCTGATGGTTTCCGCTAAGGAGATCATGGAGTCTCTGCAGGAAATATTTGGACAGCAGTCTTTTCAGGTCTGGCATGACTCGCTCAAATACGTTTTCAACGCACGGATGAAAGAAGGGTCGTCTGTCCGTGAACACGTTCTAGACATGATGACCCACTTCCATCTGGCCGCGATGAACGGGGCTTCGATCGATGAGTCGAGCCAGGTCAGTTTTATTTTGGAAACTCTTCCGAAGAGTTTCCTTCAGTTTCGTAGCAATGCTGTTATGAACAAAATTAGCTACACACTGACAACCCTCCTCAATGAGCCACAGAATTTCCAATCCTTGCATAGGGTCGGGAATGCGAGGCAAATGTTGCCTACATGTGTCTTATCACGGGGTTCGACCTGCCGGGGCGAAAACTGTTGCTCCTTCACGCCCGAAAGGGAAGAAGAGGATGAAGGGGGTAAAATCGCCGTCTTTGCCGCCCCACAGGGCAAGAAGGTCAAGGAGGTTGCGAGAGAAAGGAAAGTGTTTCCACAAAGAATGGGGCGGTCACTTTGGAAGAGAAAGCGGTCCCAAATTCCTTCTTAGAAGAAGAAGAATCAAGGTAAATGTGATTTACTTGTGGATCAAAACTGTTTAGTGGAGAGTCGTGACTCTGCTGAATCTCGGATTCGGGCGCCACTAACCACGTTTGTTCTTCTTTTCGTGGAGATTGATTCTGGCGGCACACAGAGAGAGGGTGAGGTGACTCTCACCGTTTGGATCCGGGAGCTTGTCTCTCCTGCTGCAGTGATCGGCACGCAGTGAAGCTAAGCTTTGCGGGAAGTACTTATTGTTGGACAATTTGCACATAGTTCCGTGGTTTACTAGAAACCTTGTTTCAATTTCTGCCTTATTGAACAATGTATTTGATTTCTTTTGAATCGAATAAAGCGTTTATTTCTTTCAAAGGGAATGTGATCTGCTCAAATTTCACTTGAAAATAATTTGTATGTTTTGAAACCCAATTCGGTCAAAAGTGTTTTGAATATCGAATTATTTAAAATCATGAAACACAAACTAAGAAAGCGAAAGTTTCTCCAAAAGAAAATGCTCACCTTTAGCATCTTCGGTTAGGCCACATTAATCTCAATAGGATTGAGAAACTAGTGAAGAGTGGACTTCTAAACGAGTTGGAAGAAAACTCTTTACCGATGTGTGAGTCCTGCCTTGAGGGCAAAATGACCAAACGTCCTTTTAGTGGAAAAGGATAAAGAGCCTCTTCAGTTAGTGCATTCTGACCTCTGTGGTCCGATGAGTGTTAAAGCTCGAGGCGGATATGAGTACTTTGTGTCTTTCATGAGACGACTACGCTAGATATGGGTACATTTACCTAATGCACAAGAAGTCCAAACTCTTGAAAAGTTCAAGGAGTACAAGACGAGGTTGAGAACCTCTTGGGTAAATCGCTTAAAACACTTCGATCGGATCGGGGTGGAGAGTACATGGACACCGAATTCCGTGACTATATGATAGAACACGGAATTACGTCCCAACTCTCAAGACCGGTATGCCACGAGAATGGTGTATCGGAGAGGAAAACAGAACCTTGTTGGACATGGTTCGGCGATGATGAGCTATGCTCGTCTCCTCCGATTCTTTTTGGGGGTACGCAGTGGGACCGAGGTTTATATTTTGAACAACGTTCCTCAAGAGTGTTTGTGAAACACCTTTCGAGCTCTGGAGTGGACGTAAAGGCGGTTTACATCACTTCGAGGATTTGGGATGCCCGGCCCATGTGTTGGTGTCAAACTCGAAAAAGTTGGAACCCCGTTCGAAATTATGCCTATTCGTAGGTTACCCTAAAGAGACTAGAGGTGGTCCATTTTATGATCCTAGGGAAAATAGGGTGCTTGTGTCGACAAACGCACTTTCCTGAGAGAAGACCACGTCGAGGATCATGTACCAAGGAGTAAGATTGTATTGAATGAAATGGGCGGTTCATCGCAAGAGAGTTGCTTGATGGGGCTAGTACGTCAACAAGTGTTGTTGATCCTAGCACGTCTAGTCAAATTCGTTCTTAAGAGTTGGGAATGCCTCGACGTAGTGGGAGGGCTGTGAGACAGCCTGATCGCTACATGGGTTTAAATTTGAAACCTCAATTGTCGCTCCCGATGATGATCAGGAGATCCATTGTCCTATGATCGGGCAATGGTTGATGTTGACAAAGACGAGTGGATTAATGCTATGGACCAAGAAATGGAGTCTATGTAATTCAATGCAGCATATGGGAGCTTGTCGATCAACCTGATGGGGTAAACCCTATTGGTTGCAAATGGATCTACAAGCGTAAACGTGGCGTAGATGGGAAGGTGCGGACCTTCAAAGCCCGACTAGTGGCAAAGGGTTTTTACCCGAGTTGAAGGGGTTGACTATGAGGAGACCTTTTACTTTGTTGCCATGGTAAAGTCGATCGAGATCCTTCGTGCCATTGTCGCGTATTATGACTACGGGTATGGCGGATGGACGTCAAGACGGCCTTTACGAATGGCAAACTTGATGAGACCATCTACATGGACCAACCCAAAGGGTTCATTTCCCAAGGCCAAGAGCAAAAAGTTTGCTCAGCTTCATATAGTCCATTTATGGACCAAACGAGCTTCGAGGTCTTGGAATATAAGGTTTGATGAGGCAATCAAATCTTATGGCTTTGATCAAAATGTCGACGAGCCTTGTGTCTACAAGAAAATCGTTGACAAAACTGTCGCATTTTTGGTGTTGCATGCGGACGATATTCTTCTCATTGGGAATGAGTTAGAATTTCTTACTGACGTTAAGAAGTGGCTAGCTTCGTAATTCCAAATTAAAGATTTGGGAGAACCTCGGTATGTTCTAGGTATCCGATAGTCGAGAACCTAAAGAACAGAGACGCTAGCCTTGTCTCGGCGTCTTATATTGACAAGATGTTGTCTAGATATAAGATGCGAGAACTCCAAGAAGGGCTTCTTGCCTTTCGGGCATGGGGTTCACTTGTCAAGGATCGATGTCCTAAGACTCCTCAAGATGTTGAGGATATGAGACGGATTCCATATGCTTCTTGGTGTATGGAGCCCGATGTATGCCATGTTGTGTACTAGGCCCGATATCATTATGCATTAGGGAATTGTCGATGAGATATCACCCAATCAAGGATTAGATCACCGGACACCGTAAAGGCAATCCTCAAGTATCTTAGGAGAATGAGGAACTCTTTGCTTAGTGTATGGGAGTGGGGATTTGATCCTTACGGGATACACAGATTCTCGATTTTCGGGCCGATAAGGATTCTAGGAAATCCACCTCGGTCGACCTTCATTCCGAATGGAGGAGTCAGAGGTGTGGCGAAGCATCAAGCAAGGATGCATCGATTCCACTATGGAAGCGAGTATGTTGCGGCTTGTGAAGTCGCAAAGGAAGTCGCTTTGACTTAGGAAGTTCATGACAGATTTGGAAGTTGTTCCTAACATGAACTTGCCAATTGCAACGCTCGCGTGATAACAAAGTGGTGCAATGCCCAACTCACGTGAGCCTCGAGCCATAAGAGAGGCAAACACATTGAGCGCAAGTATCATCCGACACGGGAGATTGTGCACCGCGAGAGGCGTGACGGTCCACGCAGAGATAGCGTCGGGGCACAACGTAGGTGATCCATTTACAAAGCCCCTCACGGCTAAGGTGTTTGAGGGTCACCTAGAGAGTCTAGGTCTTCGAGAGCTTCCTGACTAGGGCAAGTGGGAGATGTGTAAACGGGTATTCAATGCCCTAGTTTATTGTATTACTTGATTGTAATTTATGTACATTTCTGAAATGTATTTTCTCCACTAGCTTAGTCCAAGTGGGAGTTTTGTTAGGATCAAAAAATAGACCACCTCTCGTTTCTTTAGGGTACCCCACAAACAGGCATAATTTTGAATGAGGTTCCAATTTGTTCGGATTTGTCACTAGCACATGGGTTGGACATCCCCAAATTCTGAAATGACATAAATTGCCTTTACGTATTTTCCAAAGTTCGTAAGGTGTTTCAGAAACATTTTTCGAAGAAATATTGTTCAAAATGTATACTGCAGTCTCCACTGCATAACTCATCATCGACCGAACCATGTCTAACTGTTGGGATTTGTGCCTTAAACTTATGTAATTTTGATCAAATAAATAAAGAGTTATTTGTTTTGATAAAATTACATTCTTGCTTTATAAATCCAATAAACTAAGCTCCAAGGTTATAATGTATCTTGAACATTAGTGTAGTAGACACCATTTGAATTATGTTCAAGAGTATAACCTAAATGGTCTATGGTATAAGAATAAGGTTGGAAACCTTATTCTAGTAACATCATGGATGGAGATCAGATCAGATCTCCTTGAGCAGCGAAAACGTGTTTGGGATCATTAATGTGCTTGATTGTTTTGCTTGAAACAAAAACTCAGACATTGACAAAAAAACAGAACAAGCATATAATTAACTCTAATCTAATTAGGCATGGATAAAGCATAGATGCAAACATATTTAAAGTTTAACAATTAAACTAAGAAGGGAGATGAATAAATTACCTTTGTAGCTTATTTTCGCAGCAACTCCTTGCTCCACGATAAACAGCAACAAATCAACACCCAAGAAACTTCTCTGTTTTTCTATGTGTAACAACACCACCACTTGGATCACCTATTATATCTCTGAGTTCTACTTAGATCCTCCTTGGTGGGAAGGATTCCAACTTTTGGATAGATTTTTTTGGGAATGAGAGTGTGAGAGAGAGAGTATTCTTGCAACAATTCTCCAATTGCAGATGGATCGATCAATTAAATGAGCAATCCCCTTCTCTCTGTTAAACTGTCGATAGGGGAAAGAGAGGGGTAGTGGGGAACGTGTCTGGATGACACGTTCCCTTATTTTATTATTAAAATAATAATAATAATAATAATAATAATAATAATATAATTAAATCAAATTTAACTATTTATTTAAATCATATTTAAATAATACAAATTAAATATCATATATTTAATTTGGATTAAATCTCATTTAATCATATTACCCCTTTAACCTATAGTTTTAATGTACATCTAGTGCACATTAAATCTTAACCTATAGTTTTCAAAATGTGAATCACATTCACATTTAATATAATATTTGAACTCTTTCAAATATTCAATTCTCTCATATAATTTAATATGAATCATATTCACATTAAATTTATAATATATAGTTCCAAAACTATATATTATATCGTATCTAAATACATCAAATATATTCCCTAATGAATTTGAACATTTCAAATTCAAATGATCTAAGAACCCTTTACGAGCTAGAAGGTGGACCTAATGGACCTACAGATCAGAAGCTCCAACGATACGAGATTGCTCGGATAATCTCATTAACCTCCCAATCAACATTCGTTAAGCTGCGCAGAACACTCCACTAAAGTCCCACAAACGCACTCTTCTCACTGCAGATATATTTATGTGTCCATGGATATTGACCAATAACAAACAAGTCAATCCTTCACGAATGTTCGTAACACCACCGGGTCAAATTACCGTTTACCCCAGGTTACATCTTGTACCTTAAGTACCAGTGCTCCTATAATGAACAATTTGTTTGTTATCCTACCAACAAACAGAGTCCCTCTCGGGCCAATGAGAGGGTCGGACCCTTTGTTCAAGTCCCGGAGACACCACTTAAAGGAACATTCCTCTACTTATGATAGTAGGCGGGAAGGAGTGACTTCCATCTTGCTAAGTTAAGTTCCCAGCCGCTCACTCGGTCTTGTCCCCAAGAAGGTAGGCATATTGAGTCGGCGAATCTGGCCACTCTCACCCATACTAGTCAAAGGACAATCCCTCACGAATAGGAGTTCGTAACCTGCTCAGGATTGAGATCAAGTTGCCTAGGTCATCCTAGCGAAATAGAAACCTAACTAGTCAACGGAGTTACGCTAGAGGTTACTATTTCGTGGTTCGGTCTTATGTAATCTCATTACATAGGATATCCCCACTCACATGTCATCTACACGAACACGTTAGGATCACTGTGTTTGCATCAAATGCAAAGTGGGGCACATCCATAATTTAACCAGGGTAAGGTACCCAAACCTTATCCCCTAACTATAGACGCTTTAGGTTGTGTCTCAAACCGAGATCCTTTTTATGTACATTACATTCAGTTAGAGATTCATTTAACAGCCTTGGATGCTTAGTTTATTGGATTTAGGGTTTAAATGAAGGCAAACTCATAGATAACGAATAATAACACTTTATTGAAATAATAACACTTTATTACATTAATTAGAACATAATTAAAAACTACGAGTTTTAGGGCACAAAACCCAACAAGTCTATGATAAGACCGTAGGCTTGTTATTCATTATAGGAACAGTGGTGCTTAAGGAATAAATAGGTAATCACAGGGGTAAAATGGTAATTTGACCCAGTTGTGATTACGAACAACCTGTGAAGTGTCGACTCATGGGTAATGATTATGGACACAATATAATCTACAGTGACGAGAGTGCAGCTACAAGTCTATAGTGGAGTGACCTGTAGTTAATGAATATTGATTAACTGGATCAAAGAGTTTGATCAGTTAATCTCACATCATTGGAGCTCATGAACTGTAGGTCCATTAGGTCCCTCCGTTGGCTCAACATGGTTATATTGAGGGTATAAAGTTAGGAATGAAATTGAAGTGTTCAATTTCATATATGAGATGTCATATCAGTTATATGTAATATAATTGATATAATATATAGTTTTAATGTGAATTAGATTCTCATATTAACTATATACTAAAGTGAGAATGAAAGAGGGATAGGATGGTAATTTCCACCTTATTTCCCTATATATATATAGTTGTATGAGATGCAATTTTGACCTAAGCTTCTTGAGAAACCCTAGAGGCTCATATAGTTGTGTTGGAAGAGTTCCACACACAATCTCTCTCACAATCTCACAAACATCTCATCTACCCTAAAGGGAACCAACCTTCCTCCCTCACCTAGAGAACAACGGAGAAGGTCCGGTGGTGGTGTCCGTGATCGTTCGAGTTCGAGTTGCTGAGATCGTGAACGTGGGAGGAGGAGCACTTGAAGAAAGAGTTCTTCAAAGGTATATTTCTTGCTGTCCATCTTGCTCTTATATGCTTAATCTAGATAGATTAGTTCTTGTATGTAATTTATGTAACTAAATTAAGAACGTGTGATTCACAATCGGTTCCGCTGCGGGATTCGATTCCCTTCAATTGGTATCAGAGCCCAATTGCGTTCTAAATTTACGTTCTGGATTTTTTCAAGAACAAGGTGGGATTTGTTGTTTTGCATGTGATGTATGAACGGTTTGCAATTTAGACGTTTTCAATTTTGGCACTTAGATTTACAATTTTTTCATTGAATCGTTCAATGTAAGGTCTGGTGTTTGGGGCATTTTTAATTGTAAATCGAGTCTGTAAGTCCGTCTCGATCGAGGCAAGGTGGTTGCTAAGAAGAACGAGCAAAAATGAGCCAAAACAGTGGAGAGACTGTTTTGCTATACGTATCTGCACGTTATGCAGCTGCGCTTGCGGAAGGAGGCGCGCATCATCATAGCGCGCGTTACCAGCGCGCCATCGATGTTGCAACGCTGCAGGCATTTCGCAACGCGCTCCAACGGACAGAAATGGACAAAGCGTAGCGTTGCAACACTGTCATTTTCGTTGCAATGCCGAACGCGTTTTCAGCAGCTTCAAACGGGCGAAAAATAGATTATTTAATTATATATTAAATATAAAAATATTTTATATTTAATTTAATTTAATTTTAATTAATATAATTAGATTATCTCAATTAAAATTGAATTTAAGGTGCCAAAATTGGTCTAATTTTGCTATTTAAATTATGCAATTGTTGTGTAATTATTGTCATGCATAATGTATGTTTTTAATTTAGAAATCGCACCTTAGGTTAAGCATTTCCATGCATCATTTATAATATAAAGAGTTATATTATCTAATTTGCATGATTAATTAATATAAAGTGTTATATTAATTTTTGGACAGCATTGACATGCATTATATTTCATGAGATTATTATGCTATGTACATCTTATTATTCATGAGATGAATGATCAAGCACTATAACATAGTATGCATGTCACCTAAGGTTACTTATTAGTTTTAAAACGTTTAGAACTTGGAAATAATATACCTTAGGTTATCTAGTTCTAATTAGATTAGAATCAGGAACCAAGTGATTTATAAACAATGATTAAAAAAGGAACTTTGTCTAAGGAAAGTTACATCTAGGTTTGTATTATTTAAGTGTGGAAACTAACACCCCTACACCGAACCGACACAGGGAGTGAAATTTAATCAGAGAGTTTATAAATCATAGTAGCGTCAGTGGGTTTATTAAGGGGTTAATAAACTAGGAATCCTAGGCTTAACATAAAACTTATATTAGCAAACTTAGGATAAAATCAATATAAGAGTTATATTGATTTCGATAGAATTAGATAAAACCATTAGTCGGGTTTTAGCCTAAGTAAGATTCCTGTAACTTTAAAGTATTTAGTGGGAGGAAAATTGTATGAGATACATATTTTTCCACATACGTTATCTCCGGGAAATTAACACTGTGAGACTCATACTTGGCCTCGTGGCGCAAACGGGAGCGTCCCCCTTCGGATGGTGTTTGTATGAGTCAATATCAATGTGAATGGAGAGGGTACTTATAGTGAGTGGGAGCAGGTTTAGTGAAAACAGACTAAGGAAATCTTTATCCTTTCGGGTGTCTACTGTGAGGGTTACACTCACAAGGTACATAAGTTGTCTATGTATCCTGACCGAAAATGGTAACTAAAGCCTATAGGAATAAGAGTTATTCTGGCATTAGGTTTTGGTCAAGAATGTCTTGATCCAGAGGAGGAGTGTTTTTTATTACCCTTCAGTGTCATACATTCTAAACCTTTGGAGTATCATTGCAAATTATAAATGGCCTAGGAATCATTTGATAATTAGCTAAAACATGATTGGATTAAACAATTATAGCAAGAAACTTATACAAGTTTGTTTTGTAAATTTTTGAGCAAAAATGTCTAGCTCTATAATTTCCTTATTGGGTGCAGAAAAGTTAACCGGAGAGAATATGATGACATGGAAAAACAAACTCAACACTATATTGGTAGTGGATGATCTAAAGTTTTTGCTAACTGAGAAGAGTCCTCAGGTGTCAGGCTCGAATGCGTCACGAAATGTTCGTGATGCATATGATCGATCGATCAAGGCCAATGATAAGGCCAAGGTCTACATGCTGGCAAGTATGTTTGACATATTAGCCAAGAAGCATGAGGGCATGATAACCACCAAGGAAATCATGGATTCAGTGCAGGGTATGTTTGGACAATAGTCCACACAGCCCCGACACAATGCCCTAAAGTACATATTTAACTCGAAGATGCCAGAGGGTACATCTGTTCGGGATCATGTCCTGGGTATGATGGTGCACTTTAACATCGCGAGTCGAATGGTACTTGCATCGATGAATCGAGCTAGGTTAGCTTCATTCTAGAAACCCTTCTAGATAGTTTCCTTCAGTTTAGAAGTAATGTTGTTATGAACAAGCTTACTTTTAATCTTACCTCCCTTCTGAATGAACTCCAGACCTTTCAATCTTTGATGAAAATTCAGGGATCGAAAGGTGAGGCAAATGTTGTTAGTAGGAGTTATCATGGAGGTTCGACCTCTAGATAAAAAACAGTGGCTTCATCTTCTTCTAACTTGAAAGGGAAGAAGAAGAACATGAATAAGGTTGGTAAAGGAAAACGAGCTGACAAAGCTGCCGCCTAGAAGGGCAAGAAAGTCAAAGAAGTTGCTGACAAAGGAAAGTGTTTCCACTGCAACGAAGATGGGCATTGGAAACAGAATTGTCCGAAGTACATTGCAGAAAAGAATAATGAAGGTAAATATGATTTAAGTTGCTTAGAAGGTTGTTTTGTGGATAATGATAAAACTGCTTGGATACTTGATTCAGGCGCCACTAATCATGTTTGCTCTTCTTTTCAGGGAATTGATTCCTGGCAGCAGTTACAGAAAGGAGAGATAACACTCCGGGTTGGAAATGGAGAAGTCATCTCGGTTGTAGCAATAGGCACGATGAAGCTTTATTTTGGCAAGAAATATATGTTGTTAGACAATATATTAGTGATACCAAAGTTTACTAGAAACCTTATTTCAATTTCTTGCCTTATAGAACAATGTATTTCTATTTCTTTCTCAATGAATAAAGTGTTTATTTTGAAGAAAAATGTGGAAATATGTTCAGCTTTATTAGAAATGGGTTGTATGTTTTAAGGCCTAATTCAGTCAAAATGGTTTTGAACACTTAATTATTTAAAATCGCAAACACACAAACTAAGAAACGTAAAATTTCTCCTAAAGAAAATGCTCATCTTTGGCATCTTAGATTGGGTCACATTAATCTCAATAGGATTGAGAGATTGGTAAAGAATGGACTTCTAAATGAGTTAGAAGAAAATACTTTACCTTTATGTGAATCTGTCCTAGAAGGAAAAATAACTAAAAGACATTTTAGTGGAAAAGGTTATAGAGCCAAATAACCTCTTGAGCTTATACATTCAGACCTTTGTGGTCCGATGAGTGTTAAAGCCAGAGGATGATACCAATATTTCATCTCTTTTGTAGATGATTATTCTAGATTTGGGCATATTTACCTAATACAACATAAGTCTGAAGTACTTGAAAAGTTCAAGAAATACAAGACTGAAGTTGAAAATCAATTGGGTAAAACAATTAAAACGCTTCGATCAGATCGAGGTGGAGAGTACATGGATTTAAAATTCCAGAACTATATGATAGAAAATGGAATTACATCCTAACTCTCGGCTCCCGGTACACCTCAACAAAATGGTGTATCGAAAAGGAGAAATAGAACCTTGTTAGATATGGTTCGATCAATGATGAGTTATATAGTTTCTTTTGGGGTTACGCAGTAGAGACTGCGGTATACATTTTGAACAATGTGCCCTCAAAAAGTGTTTCTGAAACACCTTTTGAACTCTGGAAATGACGTAAAGGTAGTTTATGTCATTTCAGAATTTGGGGTTGTCCAGCACATGTGCTTGTGACAAATCCAAAGAAATTGGATTCATGTTCAAAATTGTGCTTATTCGTAGGATACCCAAAAGAAACAAAAGGTGGTTTATTCTATGATCCTAAGAAAGATAAGGTTTTTGTGTCGAAAAATGTAACTTTCTTAGAGGAGGACCACATATGGGACCACAAGCCAAGAAGTAGAATTGTGTTCAGTGAATTAGACGGAACAATAGCAAAGGTTGCTAATAAAACTAGTACGTCAACAAAAGTTGTTGATACTAGCTTGTCTAGTCAAGAGAGTCCATCTCAAGAGTTAAGTATGCCTCGACGTAGTGGGAGGGTTATAACGCAACCTGACCGTTACATGGGTTTATCTGAAACCCAAGTTCTTATACCAGATGACAACTGCGAGGATCCATCGACTTATAATCAAGCGATGGTTGACAAAGATAAAGACAAATGGGTCATAGCCATGGACCAAGAAATGGAGTCTATGCACTTCAATTTTGTTTGGGATCTTGTAGATAAACCTGATGGGGTAAAACCTATATGTTGTAAGTGGATCTACAAGAGAAAGTGTGGTGTAGATGGGAAGGTGCAAATCTTTAAAGCTAGACTAGTAGCAGAACGTTATACCCAGGTTAAAGGGGTTGACTATGAGGAAACCTTTTCACCTGTTGCAATGGTAAAGTCTATCCATATCCTACTTGCCATTGTCGCATATTATGACTATGATGTATGGAAAATGGATGTCAAGACAGCCTTTTCGATTAATTAGACACAATTAAGTTCAATATGGATCATATTCACATTAAACTATAATTATATCAATCATATCACATATAACTGATACAATCCCTAAATTTGAACTTGAACATTTGAAATTCATTCCAAAACTTCATACCCTCTATTTATTCCATGTTGAGCCAACCGAGGGACCTAATGGACCTACATATCATGAGCTCCAACGATACTGTTGGGATGTATGTCCTCATCTCGTGTAGTTTGTAATATTCCAAGTTGTAAATGAATAAGAGTTATTTATTTCAACATTGTGTAATAAATAAGAGTTATTTATTTCAACTTTGTGTCTCGCATTTTCATAAATTTAATCCAATAAACCTAGCTCCCGGGGTCATTCTATTTATGAGAGAACTAAGAACTTGAACGGTGTGTAGTGGACACACAGGGAGGATCACGTTCGAGTTAATGACCCGAACGGTCTACAGTATATGGATAGGGTTGGAGACCTAATCCTGGATACACTGTGGATGCGGCCCGCTTTGTATTAGATACAAACGAGGTGATCTGACTCGTTCATGTGGTTGACATGCGAGTGGGAGAATCCTGTGCAATGAGATTGTACAAGACCGGACTGTGAATTATTAGACTTACTGATGTAACACCGTTAACAGTATAGAGCTAATAAATTCGTAGATGACCATTAGTTACTCGACCTTAATCCTGAGCGTGTCACGGACTCCTGTCTGCGGGGGTCTGTCATTTGACTACTACGGGTGAGGGTGGCCACTGTTGCTCGCCCAATATGCCTACCTTCTCAAGGGCAGGACCATGTGGGGAGCTGGGAACTTGACTACGCAAGAAGGAATTCACTCGTTCCCGACTTATGGAAACTAGAAGGGTTGTTCCCTTAAGTGCTATCTCCAGGGCTTGAACAACGGGGCCCCACTCTCTCATTGGCCTGAGAGGGTTGTTGTTTATGGTTGGACCATGCAACATAGTTGTTCATTAGAGGAGCAGTGGGACTTAAGGAGCAAGAGGTAGACACAGGGGTAAAACGGTAATTTGACCAAACTGTGACTACGAACAACCTGTGAAGGGTTGACTCATGGGTATTGGTTATATCGATGGACACAACTTGTCCTACGATGAGTGATGAGAGTGCAGCTACGGGTTTTAGTGGAGTGTTACCGTAGCTAATGAATGTTGAATAACCGGGTCAAAGAGTTTGACAGGTTAGTCTCGGATCATTGGAGCTCATCACGTGTAGGTCCATTAGGTCCCTCGGTTGGCTTAAATTGGACAAATTGAGGGTTTACAGTTTGGTGTGAATTTGAAGTGTTCAAATTCATTATTTGGGTATTTATGTCATTTATATGAGATATAGATGACATAATATATAGTTTGATGTGAATGAGATTCATAATAAACTATAGTATAGCCTAATTGAATAATTAGTGCTATTTGGAGAAATTTAATTGAGAGAAATTAAATTGAATGTGATTCAATTTATAATTCCACATTTATGCAAATGAGATTTGTATAATAAGGTATGAGATACCTTATATTATATAATATGCAAATGTGATTTGTATATTATATGGTTGTGGTAAAATTGTGATTTGGTGGAGGTTTTAACTCCATCACACAATAGTATTTAAAGGCTTTGCAAGAAGCCTTTGGTGTGCCATTTGCCATTTTTTGGATTTCCATCCAAAGAGAGCAAATGTTTTCTCTCTAGAATTCTCTCAATTCTCTCTAAAATTTTCTCCTCACCCAAAACTAAAGGGAGTCCCACCTACTCTCCCTCAACCTCCTGAGAACAACCGAGAAGACCCTTTGGAGGTGTCTCCCTGTTCGGATCGAGGTTCGTGTTCGAGGAGATCGTTGGATCGAGAGAAATCGTGACCAGAGGAGAAAAGCGTTGAAGAAGGGTTCTTCAACAAGTTAGTATCTTATAATTCCTTACTGTTTTCTTCTCTTATATGCATGTTTAGCCTAGGATCTATGAGATAGATTCAATTTTAAGACACCTTTTACACAACGGATCAACGACGTTTCACAACGTCTTCCACTGCCGGAATTCAAAATCCCTTCAATTGGTATCAGAGCCAATCGTTGCTCTTCGTTGTGTATTCTGTGAATTCTTAAAATTAGGTGGGTAGCATTAATTTTCATGAGATGAATGTTAATGGTTTGCAATTTTGGATGTTTTCGGTTTTTGGCACTTTTTAGATTTACATTAAAGTTGATGAGATCAATGTAAGGGCCCGTTATTTTTGGGCATTTTTTTTAATGTAAATCGAGTCTGTAAGTCCGTGTCGTTCGTGACAAGAGTTGTCGTGAAGAAAACGGAGCAAAAACGGGCGATTTCGGTGAAAAACAACAAATTTGGTGTTGTTGGAAGTTCATCAGCGTTGCGACCTTTTCTTGACGCGTTGCGCGCCATCCATCCTTGTCTTCTTTGGAGGCTGCTGCGGTCGCGACCTTGCGGCGCTAAGCGGTGGCGTTACGCGCCACGCGGCGTTGAGAACGCTGGGCGCGACAGTTTACATTTTAGCGTTGCAAAGCAATATCAACGTTGCAACGCCGTGGCGTAGTGGTGCGTGGAGCGCGAGATTCGCGGGATGTGAGATCGTGTGCAGTTGTTCGTTCCCCAGCTTGTGCAACTGCCGGTTTTTTTTTTATTTTATTTATTTATTTGTAAAATTGGTTTTAAATTTAATTTTATTTAATTATTTTAAAAATGTTATATTAATGTTAATTAATTTAATTTTGTGTCCCTAGAGTGCCAAAAATCGGTCCAATATTGCTATTTAATTATTTTATGCATGAGATGTATGATTTAATTATTTCTATGTGCATAGAGTATGCCATATAGATTTAAAATCCCACCTTAGGTTAAACATTTCATGCATCATATTTATATTATAAGAGTTATAATATATAGTATGCATGATAGGATTATATTATAAGAGTTATAATATAATGTTTGCATGATTTAATTTATTTAATATAAGTATTATATTTTTAAATTAAAAGCATGCTCATGCATTTAATTCATGTGATGAATGCATGTTATAGCATAGTATTATTCATGTGATGAATGATCAAGCACTATAACATAGAAATGCATGTAACCTAAGTTAATTATTAGTTTTAAATGGTTTAGAACTTGAATAATTAGACTTAGGTTTTCTAATTCTAATAAGATTAGAATTAGGAAATCAAATATAACCTTTGAATGGAGACTGATAAGTAACTCTGTCTAAGGAAGGTTTTGTCTAAGGTTGGGGTATTTAAGTTGACGCTTGCGGAACACCCCTACCTGGAAACCGACCTGGGAGTGAATTCGGTCCAGAGATTCTTAGGTTATATTCTCGTGAGTGCCGTTAATTAAGAGTTAATTAATTTACTCACATAGACATAAGTTAATAATGTGATTATAAACTTAGGCTAATCCAATATAAGAGTTATATTGGTAGACTTAGGTAAATTTTAGCCGGTTTATCTAGGTCAATCCCGATTATTTTAAAGTGCTGAGTGAGAGGAAATAAAGTGTATGAGATACATTTATTTTTCCATCCACAAATCTCCGTTAAGTTCACACCGTGAGATCCATGCTCGGCCTCGTGGCGCAAATGGGAGCGTCCCCCTACGGGTGGCATTTGTATGGGTCAATATCAACGTGAATGGAGAGAGTACTTATAGTGAGTGGGAGCGGGACCTGTGAAAACGGGACCCACGGTCTCTTCTTTCGATTCACACCGTGAGACGCCTATGATCCGCCTGCTAGTTTGGCCTAGACCACACAATCCCTTCGGAGGGCCTGATCATGGGAGTCGGAACACCGTGAATTCCCGTAAGGGATACAGTTTCCTGGTTGGTTTTCCTTCTTGGTTCACCCTTCGGTGGCTATTGTTTGGACGGATGCTTGGAAATTTAAAGATTGAGGGTGACACTCACGGAATTCGTTAAGTGTTAATGAATTCGACCAAAAATGGTAGCTCGGATGCCTAATGGAATAAGAGTTATTCTCGTATTAGGAGTGCAGTCGAGAGAGTCTCGTCCTAGAGGAGGAGTGGGTTTGTCTACCCTACGGTGGCGGTCATTCTAAACCTTTAGGGTATCATTGCAAATTTTTTAATGACCTAGGGATCATAGGATAAAAATTTGCTAAAACCCGATTGAATTTTCAAAAGTTGTTGCGAGACTAATACAAAGTTTTTCATTTTATTTCAGCAACAAAATGTCAAACGCTTTTAACGCTCCTTTAGCTTCCGTTAAGTTAGTCGGCGATAGTATTTCGTGGAAAAACAATATAGACACGATTTTGGTAAATGACGACCAAAAGTTCGCGCTCACTAAGGAGGGTCCTCAGGTGCTCGGTTCAACGGTCCTATTCAACAATCTACAAACCTTCCAGTCCTTGGTGCAAACTATGGGACAGGAAGCTGAGGCAAGTGTTGTCATAAGACCTTTTCACAGGGGTATGACCTCTGGGATAAAGTTTGTAGACTCTTCAGGCCCTAAGGGGAAGAAGGAGAAGTTGAAGGAAGTTAAGGTTGACCGCGCTGCCGCCCTAAAAGGCAAAGAAATCAAGGATGTTGCCAGAAAGTGTTTCTACTGCAACGATGATGGACACTTGAAAAGGAGTTGTCCCAAATTCCTTGATGAAAAGAAGATGACAGGTAAATGTGATTTACTTTTCACAGAAACTTGTTTAGTGGAGAGTAATGACTCTGCATGGATATTGGATTCAGGCGCCACTAACCATGTTTGCTCTTCTTTTCAAGGATTAAGTTTCTGGCGCAATGTTGCAAAGAGGGTGAGATAACACTCGTGGTTGGATCCTAGAAGTTGTCTCAAATTTGCAACAATAGGCACTGTGAAAGTCGTTTTTTGCATGAAGTACTTATTATTGGATAATATGTACATAGTTCCCGGGTTTATGAGAAACCTAGTTTCTATTTCTGCCTATTAGAACAAAATATTTACTGTTTCTTTCAAGAGTAATAAAGCGTTTATTTCTCGAAATGGAAATTTGATTTGTTCTGCTTATTGAGAGTAATTTATATGTTTTGAACCCTAATTCGGTCAAAAGTGTTTTGAACACCGAATTGTTTAAAAAAAAATTTGAAAGCGAACTAAGAGATTAAAAGTTTCTCCAAAAGAAAGTGCCCATCTTTGGCATCTTCGGTTAGGCCACATTAATCTCAATAGGATTGAGAGACTAGTGAAGAGTGGACTTCTAAGCGAGTTGGAAGAAAACTCTTTCTGGGGTGTGTGGTCATGCCTTGAGGCAAGATGACCAAACGTCCTTTTAGTGGAAAAGGATATAGAGCCAAAGAGCCTCTTGAGTTAGTACATTCGACCTCTGTGGTCCGATGAATGTTAAAGCTCGGGCGGTTATGAGTATTTCGTGTCTTTCATGACGATTACTCTCGAGATATGGGTATATTTACCTAATGCACAAGAAGTCCAAACTCTTGAAAAGTTCAAGGAGTACAAGATCGAGGTTGAGAACCTCTTAGGTAAATCGCTTAAAACACTTCGATCGGATCGAGGTGGAGAGTATATGGACACCGAATTCCGTGGACTATATGATAGAACATGAAATTACGTCCCAACTCTCAAAGTTTTGGTATGCCACAGCAGAATGGTGTATCGGAGAGGAGAAAGCGAGAACCTTGTTGGACATGGTTCGATCGATGATGAGCTATGATCGTCTCCCCGATTCTTTTTGGGGTTACGCAGATGGAGATCGCGGTTTACATTTTGAACACCGCTCAGCCGAAGAGTGTTTGTGAAACACCTTTCGAACTCGCATGGTCGTAAAACCGCTTTACGTCATTTCGCAATTTGGGGATGCCCGCCCATGTGTTGGTGTCAAACCCGAAGAAGTTGGAACCCCGTTCAAAGTGTTGCCTCTTTGTAGGTTACCCAAAAGAGACTAGAGGTGGTTACTTTTACGATCCTAAGGATAATAGGGTGCTTGTGTCGACAAACGCCACTTTCCTTGAGGAAGACCACATCGGGATCACTTACCAAGGAGTAAAATTGTGTTGAATGAAATGGATGCGGTTCATCGCCAGAGAGTTGCTTGATGATGCTAGTACGTCAACAAGTGTTGTTGATCCTAGCTCGTCTAGTCAAGTTCGTTCCCAAGAGTTGGGAATGCCTCGACGTAGTGGGAGGGTTGTGAGACAGTCTGAACGTTACATGGGTTTAGCTGAAACCCAGGTTGTCACTCCCGATGATGATCGTGAGGATCCATTGACTTATGATCGAGCAATGGCGAGGCGTTGATAAAGACGAATGGATTAAAGCCATGGACCGGAAATGGAGTCGATGTACTTCAATTTCGTGCGGGAGCTTGTGGACCAACCGGATGGGGTAAAACCTATTGGTTGCAAGTGGATCTGGCGTAAACGTGGCGTAGATGGGAAGGTGCAGACCTTCAAAGCTCGACTAGTGGCAAAGGGTTTTACCCAGGTGGAAAGGGTTGACTATGAGGAAACATTTTCACCTGTTGCCATGGTAAAGTCGATTAGAATCCTTCTGGCCATTGCCGCATATTATGACTATGAGGTATGGCGGATGGATGTCAAGACCGCTTTACGAATGGCAACCTTGACGAGACCATCTACATGGACCAAATGAGGGGTTCATTGCCCAAGGCCAAGAGCAAAGAGTTTGCCGCTTAATAGATCTATTTATGGACCAAACACGCCTCAAGGTCTTAGAATATAAGGTTTGATGAGGCGATCAAATCTTATGGCTTTAATCAAAATGTTGACAAGCCTTGTGTCTACAAGAAAATCGTCGACAAAGCTGCGCATTTCTTATATTGTATGTGGATGATATCCTTCTCATTGGGAATGAGGTAGGATTTCTTCTTGACATTAAGGAATGGTCAGCTTCGCAATTCCAAATGAAAGATTTGGGAGAGGCACAGATGTTCTAGGTATCCGGATAGTCCTAACCCAAGAATCGCTGACGCTAGCCATGTCTCGGGCATCTTATATTGACAAGATGATGTCTAAATATAAGATGCGAGAACTCCAAGAAGGGTTTCTTTGCCTTTCGTGCATGGGGTTCACCTGCCTAAGGATCAATGTCCTAAGACGCCTCAAGAGGTTGAGGATATGAGACGAATCCCCATGCTTCAAATATAGGGAGCTGATGTATGCCATGTTGTGTACTAGGCCCGACATCCATTATGTGTAGTTGGGATTGTCGGTGGTACAAATCCAATCCAGATTAGATCACCGGACGGCGTAGTAAAGGCAATCCTCAAGTATCTTAGGAGAACGAGGAACTACGACCTTGTGTATGGGAGTGGGGATTTGATCCTTACGGGATACACAGATCTCGACTTTCGGGCGATAAGGATTCTAAGAAATCCACTTGGGGGTCGACCTTCATTCTAAATGGAGGAGTCAGAGTGTGGCGAAGCATCAAGGAGGATGCATCGATTCCACGATGGAAGCCGAGTATGTTGCGGCTTGTGAAGTCGCAAAGGATGCTCTTTGGCTCGTGAAGTTCATGACGGATTTGGAAGTTGTTCCAAATATGAACTTGTCGATCACAATCGCTTTTGTGACAACAAGGATGGTGCAAGAGCCAACTCGAGAGAACCTCGGAGTCATAAAAGGGGCAAGCATATAGAGCGTAAGTATCACCTCGACACGAGATTGTGCACCGCGGAGACGTGATGATCACGCAGAGATAGCTTTCGAAGCACAACGCTTCTTGATCCATTTACAAAGGCCCTCACGGCTAAGGTGTTTGAGGGTCACCTAGAGAGTCTAGGTCTTCGAGTGCTTCTTGACTAGGGCAAGTGGGAGTATTGTAAAGGGGTATTCAATGCCCTAGTTTATTGTATTACTTTATTGTATTACTTTATTGTACATTTGAGAAATGTATCATGTACTCCACTAGCTTAGTCCAAGTGGGAGTTTGTTGGGATGTATGTCCTCATCTCGTGTAGTTTGTAATATTCCAAGTTGTAAATGAATAAGAGTTATTTATTTCAACAATGTGCAATAAATAAGAGTTATTTATTTCAACTTTGTGTCTCGCATTTTTCATAAATTTAATCCAATAAACTAAGCTCCAGGGTCATTGTATTTATGAGAGAACTAAGAACTTGAACGGTGTGTAGTGGACACACAGGGAGGATCACGTTCGAGTTAATGACCCGAACGGTCTACAGTATATGGATAGGGTTGGAGACCTAATCCTGGATACATGTGGATGTGGCCCGCTTTGTATTAGATACAAACGAGGTGATCTGACTCGTTCATGTGGTTGACATGCGAAAAGGGGCATCCTGTGCAATGAGATTGTACAAGACCGGACTGTGAATTATTAGACTTACTGATGTAACACCGTTAACAGGATAGAGCTAATAAATTCGTAGATGACCATTAGTGACTCGACCTTAATCCTCAGCGTGTCACGGACTCCTGTCTGCGGGGGTCTGTCCTTTGACTACTACGGGTGAGGGTGGCCACTGTTGCTCGCCCCAATATGCCTACCTTCTCGGCGGGACCATGTGGGAGGCGGGAACTTGACTATGCAAGAAGAATTCACTCGTTCCCGACTTAGGGAAACTAGAGGTTGTTCCCTTAAGTCTTTGTCTCTCCTGGGCTTGAACAACGGGGCCCCACTCTCTCATTGGCCTGAGAGGGTTGTTGTTTATGGTTGGACCATGCAACATAGTTTTTCATTAGAGGAGCAGTGGGACTTAAGGAGCAAGAGGTAGACACAGGGGTAAAACGGTAATTTGACCCAGCTGTGACTACGAACAACCTGTGAAGGGTTGACTCATGGGTATTGGTTATATCGATGGACACAACTTGTCCTACAGTGATGAGAGTGCAGCTACGGGCTTTAGTGGAGTGTTACCGTAGCTAATGAATGTTGAATAACCGGGTCAAAGAGTTTGACAGGTTAGTCTCGGATCATTGGAGCTCATCACGTGTAGGTCCATTAGGTCCCTCGGTTGGCTCAAATTGGACAAATTGAGGGTTTACAGTTTGGTGTGAATTTGAAGTGTTCAAATTCATTATTTGGGTATTTATGTCATTTATATGAGATATAGATGACATAATATATAGTTTGATGTGAATGAGATTCATAATAAACTATAGTATAGCCTAATTGAATAATTAGTGCTATTTGGAGAAATTGAATTGAGAGAAATTAAATTGAATGTGATTCAATTTATAATTCCACATTTATGCAAATGGGATTGTATAATAAGGTATGAGATACCTTATATTATATAATATGCAAATGTGATTTGTATATTATATGGTTGTGGTAAAATTGTCATTTGGTGGAGGTTTTAACTCCATCACACAATAGTATTTAAAGGCTTTGCAAGAAGCCTTTGGTGTGTCATTTGCCATTTTTTGGATTTCCATCCAAAGAGAGCAAATGTTTTCTCTCTAGAATTCTCTCAATTCTCTCTAAAATTCTCTCCTCACCCAAAACCAAAGGGAGTCCCACCTACTCTCCCTCAACCTCCCGAGAACAACCGAGAAGACCCTTTGGAGGTGTCTCCCTGTTCGGATCGAGGTTCGTGTTCGAGGAGATCGTTGGATCGAGAGAGATCGTGACTAGAGGAGAAAAGCGTTGAATGAGGGTTCTTCAACAAGTAAGTATCTTATAATTCATTACTGTTTTCTTCTCTTATATGCATGTTTAGCCTAGGATCTATGAGATAGATTCAATTTTAAGACACCTTTTACACAACGGATCAACGACGTTTCACAACGTCTTCCGCTGCGGGAATTCAAAATCCCTTCACGATACGAGATTGACTAATCAAACTCATTGATCCCGTCAATCAACATTCGTTAACTACGAGTCACTCCACTAAAGACTTGTAGCTGCACTCTCCTCACTGTAGGATAAGTTGTGTCCATTGATTTAATCAATGTCCATGAATCAATCCTTCACTAGTCGTTCGTAGTCACAGCTGGGTCAAATTATGTTTTACCCCTGTGACTACTTCTTGCACCTTAAGCACCACTGATCCTCTAATGAACAACAAGTTTATGGTCCGACCATAAACATTATCTAGTTACCCTAGAACGAGAACAAGTGAATTCCTTCTTGCGAAGTTGAGTTCCCATCTCCCCTACAAGGTTTCATCCCTTAAATGGTAGGCAGATTGAGTCGGCAACTTTGGTCACTCTCACCCGTACTAGTCAAAGGACAATTCTCGGTAGACAGGAGTTCGCAACTCTCTCAGGATTCATGTTTCGTTTGAATTATTAGCCCTAACCTATCAACGGTGTTACTTGATTAGTCTAACAATTCTTGGTTCAGTCTTGTACAAACTCTTTGTACATGATGCCCCCACTAGCATGTCAACTACATGAACGAGTTGGATCGCCTTGTTTGTATCAAATACAAAGTGGGTCGCATCCATAGTGTTAACAGGATGAGGTTCCCAACCTAATCCATCTACTATAGACCATTCGGGTCACATTCTAAATGTGACCCTGGAGCCTAGTTTATTAAATTTAAGTTTGTAATTGCGAGAACACAAGTTTATTGGAAAAAATAACAACTTTAATCATTTCCTCAAATAATTACAAATACACGAGTTTAGGGCATAAATCCCAACAACTTTATTCATTTCCTTATACGGAAATGAGAAAGGAAAATTGGATGGAGGTTTGAATTCATATTCAAATTTAGGAAGAAGATAAATTAAAAAAAAAATGGGGCGCCGAAGTCGAGGAGGGTTTGCTAGGTCGCCGACCTGCAACCTACCGATTCAGTCGAGGCCAACCAGAGTGGTGCACCAAACCAAACATGTGTAAAACATGCCCGGTTGTCTTTTTCTCCTCTAATTTTCCTCTCCACAACCAGTTGTCTCCTTTTCTCATCCAATTTCTACATTATGTGAAGATCTATCCAGGAATGCTTATAAAAAGCGTGAAACTACAAATTCTCGCCAAGAAAAAACCAACCTACGAGGTTTAACAGATATCCTGGGGATGATTTAAGGCACAAAATAAGCGCATCAAAACCCTAAAATTCCATTAGAAAACAGGAAGAACCGAAACGCAGGATAATCGTGACGAAGACCTAGAATTCGTACTGAAAATTGGAGAAATTGACACTATAGAAGACTGAATATCCCTGTAATGATGGACAACAATTGATCGGGTTGTCGAAACCCTCCAAAATATTTACTGGTTTTCTAAATTTAACTTTTAGAAATAGTGGACCAGGTCGAACCCCAAGGGAACCAATCAAATTAATTTCTCAAAGTTAAAAATAATAATGATAATAAAATAAAGGGGGATTTGAATTGTTAAACAAAAAAATGAAATTAAACAATAAATAAAAATAAAAATAAAAAGATGATTTTATGAAACTTCCAATTCAAAGATGTAAATTTCATCCAATTGTAATCTTGATCATAGGCTTAATAAGGAAAAAAAAAGACATCAATTTCAATTTTGCTAATTTAAAAACTTAGACAATTTACTCGAAAAAACCGCAATAAATATAAACTCTCCTAATTCAATTGATTTTAACCAAGCATCAAAATCAAAACTTATAATTCAATCAATTTGGTACGATAGCGTTCCATTTTGATTGAATAATAACATTAAAAACAATGAGAGAACTAAACCAAAATTAACTAATTGAGATAACTACATTTTAATTAATTTTGTTTGTTTGTTTCCCTAGAGCCTATTATGCAAGCTATGTAAAATGGAAAAGCTATTAATTACACACACATAAGCCAACCCCTTGCTACATCTTTTTTTCAATCATTTGTGACAATTACGGATCACAAACTCATGGATATCAATAAATTAATTGAAACTAAATTAAAGTGTCAATTGAATTAGTAACGATCAATCATAAAAATAAAAGAAAAAACAAAGAATTCTTAAAGTAGAAACAAAATTTCAATTAGATCCAAAGCCTCACAAAATTACAATTGAAAATGAAATGACCCTTGAATCAGAAATTAAAGTTTAGCAACACATGGTGGAAAAACAAGAATAACTGTAAAGGAGAGAAAACATAAAAATGGCTAAAAACAAAAAACTATTACATTCTCTAAACTTTTATTTTTGTAGAGAACACTAAAACTTTTCACTCCCTTTACTCAAGGTATTGCTGTCCTTTTATACTTGAAAATGACCAAAAATAGGTCTTTTATATGTGTCATTTTTTGCAACACAATGTGTGCCAAGCCACAAGACAATTTTTCCCTTTCATTTCTCATGGAAGACTCCATGCATGTATAGATGCCACCTACACAAAGAAAAAAAAAAAAGAAAGAAATTAGATACTAAGTTTTTCATCTTTTTTCCTTTTCTTTTTTTTTATGTTTTTTTTAATTGCTTTAAATCTTTTGTTTTCTAATTTTTTTTTCAATTTTTATTCCAATTTACGAATTTGAACTAAAATATGCTTTTTAGACTAGTTCTACTAAATAATCGATTATTTGTCACCCAAACTAAATTGGACACAATTTCAACAATTAAACATATTATTCACTTAAAATGTAAGGAAATTAGATATAATAAATATAATTAATTCATACTCATCAACAATAACTAGAGAGAATTTGAGGCAATTTTCAAAATTTCTAAAATGACTCCAAAGAAATTTGATAAAGGAATTAGGAAAATCGAAACGCAGGATAAGTATGAAAAAAACCTAGAATTCTTATTAAAACCGAAAAAAATGACACTTAGAAAACAGAATATCCGCATAAGGATGGACAACAATAACTAGAATGAATTCAAGACAATCTTCAAAATGTCCAAAATGACTCCGAAGAAACTTAATAGAGGAAAAAGGAGAATCAGAGTGTGGGATAAGCGTGGCAAAAACTTGAGATTCCTCCTAAAGTTTGGAGAAACCGACACTCTAGGAGATTGAATAATCTCATAAGGGTAGAAATCAATAACTAAAGAAAATTCGAGGAAAATCTCGAAATGTAAACAATAAATCCAAAAAAAAAAACTTAATAGGTTACTCCCAAGTCAACCTCCATACAATCACTTCACATGCTCCTAACTTAGAACCCTACTAGGGAGTGAGGGCTAATATTATGGGTGAGATTTGACCAACAAGAATGGGCTAACTAAATGACTACAACGAAGAGTCAAATGAGGAAAGAAGCCTAATACAAAGTCAAAAAAGTCTGGAATCGACAAAGGACCGACCCAAAATATGAAGGGGAGAGAAAAGAAGTTTGGGTCGAAACCTAAGCTCGTGGTCAACCTCAGCCTGGTCGAGGTCGACCACATGGTAAAGCCCAAGTTGGGTGTGGTCGACTGAGACAGAGGTGGAGACCGACCAGATATCGGTTCTTCACAGCTTGTAGGCTCGTTTCCAGCCCAGTTCGGTCCTTTCTTTTCCAATTGGATGTTGGAAACCCACGAAAACCCTAGGGATGAGGTACTTGAGCTCCCTCTTCGGGAGACAGATGAGAAAGCCCATTCTAGTCACCAAAAATACTCTTACAGACTTTCCGAATTCTCTAAAACTCTCTCTGACCTAAGCATTAAAGCTTGTGTGTCCTACACCACACCAGTATCTAGATTTTCCTTGTCTTGCAAGTCGTGTTCTTCACTGCAAGAATATAAATTCATCGTCGTTTCACTTGGAGGTCAGGTGCGTTCTCCTGTCCAAAATTTGGCAACAACAACTAATTTCTAATTTCTTTCTCTTACACCTTAATCTAATTTCTCAAATTATACTTTTTTTTCTCACTCCAATGATAAGAAGTACATTTTTGTCGTTCTCCAATGAAGTACTATTTTTTTCCTCTCTTCTCCAAATTCATGTTTTCTTAAAATAAAATACCATTTTATTTTTCCAAACTACCTTACCCAAGTGAAGACTTCCTACTCCTTTCTCCTCATAACTCCCCTTTGTACCATCTAATCACTTTTTTAGTAAATTACTTAATTACCCTTTCTTTCTTCTTCTTCATCTTCTTCTTCCCTTTCTTATTTTTATTCCCATTAACATATTGGATTTTCTATTCTCTTTTACTTCTTTTACTTCAGCCTATTCTAAACAAAGAATACTCTATCAATAAAGTTTCTTGAACCATAGAAAGAAATTCATAAATTTCAAATAAAGGAAACTCGTGAAGTTATCCACTAAGTTTCCATTCTAAAAATCGTTTATGAAGTCAAATCCTTACCTAGAAGCTTTTTCAAATCGTTTCAAACATCAACCATGCTTTTTTCTTTGAGTTCCGACGAGCTCCAAGTCTCTCTTCTTAAATCTTTCTCCTTTTGCTCTCCTCTGTTTTCTCCTTTCTTCTCCTCATTCCCAAGCACTCTTTCCTCTCTTTTTTTTTTCTTCTTCCGTTGTGTGTGGCTCACCATAAATAAGCTTTTCCCAATTCTTTGATTTTCTTCTTTTCCAAAAATACACCAAAACTATTCATATCACTTTTCTTTTACCATTTTTTAAAAATAAAAGTTACCCGTAAATTTCAATTTTCTTTTACTTTTAATTTATTTCAAACTTCTCCTCTTTCAAAATATTTGAAGTTCAAACACTCAATATATCATACATATCCAATTATTAAAAGACTAAAAATTGGATCTTATAAATTATTACCACTTTTAAAAAATTTCGTCCTCCAAATTCAATCAAGAAGTACATTTGCAATTATAAATTTTCAAATTTCATTTTTAGAGTGGGTTTCTTGTTTTATTTATTTTTTCTTTCTTTCTTCCCCAGTGTTGAAAGATTGAAGATGTTGTTACAATATATGTTATAGTAAATTATTTTTTTCTATATGTATACGCATATATGCTATTACTCTTACGTAAGAATTAACCTTAGTAAGCGTTGAATAGCTAGATTATTATTTTTAGCATTTATAAAACATTGTTGAATAGCTAGGATATTATTTTTAGCATTTATAAAACATTGTGCAAAGTATAAAAAGACTAGTGAGTGTTTGTTATTGGGTAAGGCCTCAAATAATGCATGTTTAAAACATGAAATTGCAGATGAAAAAGATAAATTGAGTACAGTTTAGTTGTTAAGACATATTTCCCTCATCTAACGAGTTATGTGTTTGAATCTTGTAATATAAAGTCCTTAAAAAAGAAAGGAAAGAAAATAGTAAATCTTTTTAAAATAAAATTAAGCTTCATTATCATCTACGACTCCCTATATATAAATTGTTCTTTTTTGACAATGACAATGGAAATCTCTAACTATTTCACAATAATATGATATTGTCCACTATAGGAGTAAATCCACATGATTTTAGTTTACTTTTAGTTTTTTTAAAAGTTCTCATACTAATAGAGATAATTGTCCTCAATTATATACTTACGATCACTTCCTTTTCTAGCCAATATAAAACTAGAGATCTCTTGATATATATATATTTCTTAACCTTTCTAAATTTACCCAAATTCTAAAAAGAGTGTGTCGTCCGTCGAAATCAACTTGGAACATTTGTTATACGTTTGCTCCAACTCCCCCTTTGTCACATTCATTTTCTTAATAGAAGCCCCTAAGCCCAATATATCCCAAATGTGCAAATCTACCTGTTGGCACGTGATTTCGACAAAGTAATAGAGATGAGACACATATAATGAAATTGGATTTGTATTAATTTGAATGTAATGGATTATAATCTCTAATTTGATCCTCTGATTTTTTCTCTCTCTCAAGTGTAATGCATCTGTGAGCTTTGTAGTTCGTTGAAGGTCTTCGGCTTGTAACTTTAAAAATCTTTGGTTTGCATCTTGTTGAATATTTGGCTTATAGCGTGTTGAAGGTCTTTGGCTTGCAGCTTGTTGAAGATCTTTAGTTTGTATCTCGAATGTAAAGTTGTCTCGAGGGCTTTTGAAGCTTGTTCTCGAATGTGAATTTGTTTAGAGGCCTTCGCAGCTTGTTCTCAAATGTTGATTTGTTTCAAGGGCCTTGCAGCTTGATCTCGATCTTCAAGTTGTTCGAGAGCTTTTGCATCTTTTTCTCGATCTTCAAGTTGTTTGAGAGCTTTTGAAACTTGTTCTCGATCTTCAAGAGAGCTTTGCAGCTTATTCTCGAATGTAAATTTATCTCGAGAGTTTTGTAGTTTGTTCTCGAACGTAAAATTGTCTCGAGGGCTTTGTAGCTTGTTCTCGAGTGTGAAGTTGCAATGAATCTCGAAGAAGCGTTCTTGATCTTTGAGGTAGAGTTCTTCGTTCAAGAAGTGTTTGATCTCCAGAAGTGTAGAGAGTCTTCTAACCTTTGTTAATTCTCTCTGGATTTCCTCTCTGGAGTTTCCAACTTCTAAAACATTCAAATGATTGGGAAACTCTCTAGTTATAGAGTTTCAAATGGACTTGAGATTCACCATTGGAATGGACCTATGGTTTGCCTTGAGTCTGAAACCCTTCTAGACTGGTCTTATTGACTTTGGATTTAGTCCTTTGGGCTGAGACTTTGTTGGATGGGGTTGTTTAGCCCACTAATATGGGTTGAGTTGAGTTGGTCTAAAAAACCAACTTAGTATTTGGGCTTTCAGTTCGGTTGAGTTCTCAACTCCCCACTTCCCTAAATATCTCCCCCAATTTTCTCACCTTACATCTCCCCACAAAATCAATTCACACGCCTCTCCACCAATTTTTCTAAACCTTGATTCCCTTCCGGTGGTCCGACGACTTTTCAGCGGTGGTCCGACGTTGGTCCGCACGACTTCCGGTGGTGGTCCGACGACTTCTGGCAGTGGTCCGGCGACTTTCGGTGGTGGTCCGACGGCTTCCAATGACTTTCGGCAACTTCCGACAGTGGTCTGACGACTTCTGACAGTGGTCCAACGACTTTTCGGCGATGACCCGACGACTTTCTAGCGAAACTCCACGCGATTGTCCGACGGGATGAAGAGTGAAATGAAAAGAAAAGAAGGAGAAAAAGAGAGATTTTTTAAGTACACCTTTTAAGTTGCAATTACTCTAGTTTAAATAGATAGCAAAAAGTCCTAATCCTTTTTAGAACAAGAAATCCTATTTTTTATAAAGGGAAATCCTAATCCTCTTTTTTTTAAAAAAGAAATCTTAATCCATTTTTTTAAAACATAATTCTAATCCTTTTGATTTTGAAACACTCTTTCCGAAAGAATCTCTATATTCATAATCCTTATCCGATTATCTAAAAATTCAAATTTAAATCAAATACAATTAATGCATTTGATTTTACAGGGGTTACAAAAAAAAAGGGTTTAAGTTGAATTATCCATAAGTTTCGTTGCTGAAACGAAAAGAAAAATTACAAGGGAGTGATTAAGAAAAGAAAAATATGAAATGGAATCTGCTAGGCGTAAAGATGTTGTAGACTAACTGTATGCAATAGAAGGGTTGACCGAGGATGATCCCTTTAGTCGCAGACATCTAGAAGACGAGTTGCTTCTTCCAAGTCCCACCACAATCCAAGAAAAGATACTGCTTGCATCTTCTTGGTAGGACTGGTTGAACACCTATGAAGGGAATAAGAGTCCCTGCGCAGTGGAAGACGATCGAATCGTCGTGGTGTTGTTGTGCAACTCAATTTCATTAAAACTAAACTATCATATCGTTAAGGCTAAACATGCTTTCTAAGAAAGGAAAAAACAGCAAGTTCATGGTACTTACTTGTTGAAGACGATCTTCAAAGTCTCATTTCCGTTCATAAACTTTTCGTGCTCTCCTCGATCTCAACGATCTCGATCTCTACACACGAACACAGATCGAACACCTCCACAAGGTTACACGGTTGTTCTACTTTAGGAAGAAGGAGGATTGTGGGATCCTTCCTTTTTGGTTTGGGAGAAGAAGATGAGAGAGTTTGAGAGATAAGTGAATTCTTCTTTTGGTGAGAATTCCAAAAATGAGAATAAGCTTAATGAACCCTTCTTGCAAAGGGATTTATATAATGGTGATAGGTGGAGTTGAAATCTCCACTTATTTACCATTTTACCATATATTTGCATAACCACATATTATAAGATATCTCATATCTCATTTTACAAATTACATTTGCATTATTGTGGATTTTTAAATTAAATCACATCCAATTTTATATCTCTCAATCTAATTTCTCCAAGTTAGCCCTAATTCATCAATTAAGTTAACCTATAGTTTATTATGAATCTCATTCACATTAAACTATATAATATATCATTCATATCTCATATAAAGGACATAAATACCCTTTAGTGAACTTGAACACTTCAATTCACACCAAAATAGTAAACCTTCTTTTAATCCAGTTTGAGCCAACCGAGTGACCTAATAGACCTACAGTGACGAGCTCCAATGATCCGAGAATAACCTATCAAACTCTTTGACCCGGTTAATCAATATTCATTAGCTACGGTAACACTCCACTATAGCCCGTAGTTGCACTCTCGTTAGTGTAAGACATGATGTGTCCACTAATATAACCAATACCCATGAGTCGACCCTTCACAGGTTGTTCGTACACACTGCTGGGTCAAATTACCGTTTTACCCCTATGTCTACTTTTTGCTCCTTAACTCCCCAACTGCTTCTCTAATGAACAACAACGTTGTAATGGTCCAACCATACACAAGAACCCTCTCGTGCCAGTGATAGGGTAGGCGCCCGTTGTCCAAGCCCTAGAGACAACACTTAAGGGAACAACCCCTCTAGTTTCCCTAAAGACGAGAACAAGTGAATTCCTTCTCGCGTAGTTAAGTTCTCAGCTCCTTACTTGGTTCTGTCCTTGAGAAGATAGGCATATTGGGTGAGTAACTGTGACCACCCTCACCCGTACTAATCAAAGGACAGACTCCCGCAGACAGGAGTCCATAACACGCTCAGGATTCAGGTCGAGTCACTAATGGTCATCTACGAAGTTACTTGTCCATATTGTTAACGGTGTTATATCAGTAGGTCTAATAATTCACGATCTGGTCTTGTATAATCTCATTGTACAGGATGCCCCCACTCGCATGTCAACCACATGAACGAGTAAGATCACCTCGTTTGTATCTTAATACAAAGCGGGTCGCATCCACAACGTATCCAGGATTAGGTCTCCAACTCCATCCATATACTGTAGACCGTTCGGGTCATTTACTCAAACGTGATCCTCCCTGTGTGTCCACTACACACCGTTCAAGTTCTAGTTCTCTCATAAATTCAATGATCCTAGAGCTTAGTTTATTGGACAAAGTTTGTAATAAATGTGAGACACAAAATGATGAAATAAATAACCTTTATTATTTTCAAATGTAAATTTACAAAAAGAACGAGATTAGGACAAACATCCTAACAACCTACTTCACCCATCTTTTACTAAACCAAGATGACCCAAGCACTTCATGTTTATTTCGTTAGATATATTTTGCGAACAATAATATTTTTTGGATACTTTAAGTTTTTTGGGGGCATGGGAGATAATAGGGGTGTACAAATAATCCGGTAACGCGAGGAACCCGGACTACCCAACCCAAACCATAAGGGTTGGGTTGGGTTAAGTTTTTTTTTTCGGTTTGGGTTGGGTTAGAATTTTAGAGAATCGAATTTTCGGGTCGGTTCTCGGGTTGACCCTCTTAGGCTCGGGTTGACCCGACCAAACCCAAAATTTATATTTTTTAATTTTTATATATTTATAAATGAATTATTTGTTAATTTTAATGTTTTTCTTCTAAGATTCTAACAAATATTAAAATGTTATGAACTTTGAAGTTTGATAATTGAATTTTATTTGATTTTAGTCATAAAATAAAAAAAAAATTATTTTAAATAATTTAAAATTAAAAAATTAAAAAAAAAAAACAATCCGACGACCCAACACAACCCAACCCGAAAATATAGGGTTGGGTTGGGTTGCAACCCTTAATCGGGTAATTCAGGTTGTCAACCCGAATTTTTGAGTTGGTTCCAAAAAAACCCTTCAGCCCAACCCAACCCGTGTACACCCCTAAGAGATAAGATTTGATAGCATGTCATTAATTTTTTTTTGTAATGAATGAATGTATCGTCAATGATGGGAAGATAAAAACTGATTATTTGATCTTAAAACCATCAGTAAGATAAAAACTGATTATTTGATTTTAAAAAAAAACTGCACCAGATACGCACAACTCAACTCTGCACCCCAAACAATACTTCCTGCAACAACTCAACTACCCCAAACACAGATTTTTTGCACTCAACTCAACTCTGCTCAACTTAACTATGCACAATTCAACTCAACTCAACTCAACTCAACTCAGCTCAACTCAACTCTGCGATCCAAACGCACCCTAGGTGTCCTATTTAGGCATTTTGACTTTTGTCTAGGGTTGACCCAAATTTCATATAACTCAATTGCATATATGAATTTTTCTTAATTTAATGTAGGGATATTGTAAATTTATTTATTCCTTAATTAAATAAATAGCTTTGTTATTAATTTTAGGTAATGACATGGGTGATTTCTAATGGGTTAAAATTTATATTCCAACACTACCAACATTAAATAATAATGAAAATAATGATAAAACAAATACATTCACAAAACACACAACCATTAAAACAAAAATGCTTGGTCACGAACATCCACAACAACTGAACCGGCCACGTTACTTATAAAATATTTAATCTCACATATACTCATGTGGCCATGTTATTGTACACGTCATCTCGTTTTTCAACCCTATTGTTTAGAATTAATTTCATCACCTATTCAAAAGCTTGAATTATAATTAATTTCATGAGACAAACTTTTTATAGTGAATTACAATATTAAAAAAATATATATACTCCCATTGTATTTGGTGATAGGAAATGACGAAATATGGGCGGAATTTCCGAGGACCCGGACCAATCAAAGTTCATGGTGTGTGGAAAACTTAGTCTTTACATAATTTTTTTTTTTTAAAAAAAAAGAAAAAACCATATACATTTCTATCATGTTCTGTATCTGTTTGAGGAGAAAAAATAAATAAAATGGTGAGCGAAATCAGTGGTGAGACTGAGATTCAGGCGCCGGCGGCCAAAGTGTGGGATCTCTACGGCGGCCTTGAGATAGGAAAATTCATTCAAGTTCACCTCCCAAATCTCCTCAAGAATGTCGAGGTCCTTCAAGGCGATGGAGGAGAAGGAAGTCTTCTCCATGTCACTTTTGCACCAGGTAAATCCGTTTGCAACTCTTTTTGTACTATTTCTATTTAGTTCTTTAACCCTTCATAAAACTCTCTCATGATCCTGCCATATGCTCCTATCATCTCAATTTTATTTTAGGCCCCATTTGATAACGTTATTATTTCTTGTTTCTTTCTCATTTTTAAAGAATAAAAAACAATGTTTATTGTTTCTTTGAAAACAAGAAATAAAAAACATAAAAAAATTCATTCATACTCACCAGGTCTTGAACTTAAGACTTGATAATTATCTGCATTTGTTTTGTTATTATTTTACGTCAATTATTTTTTATATTTTATATTTTCCTTCTTTTTTCTTTTTTTTTATAAAAATTATTTTACGTTAATTCTTTATCTTTTTATATATTAATTTACGTTAATTCCATTTGTGGTGCCTTATTGTTGTTTTAATTCTTTTCGTTTATATATTAGGTTTATAAAAAGTATCATTTTTATTCATTTAAAATACATAAAAATTATTATTTTATACTAAAAAAATAATTTAAACCTTTAGTAGTTTATAAATTTAAATGGTAAGTCTAATTTCTTTTTAAAAATTTTATTGATAAAATATTTTAAATTTATAAATTGGTAAAATTATATATTTAGTCTCTAAACTTTCAAAATGTTTAATTAGCTCTCTGAATTTTAAATTTTTTATTTAATAGATCTCTAAAAAATTAGAATTTTTTAAAAATTACTTGATATATTAAATATAAATTGAATTTTATGTTTAATGTAATCTTAAAATTTCAATTTTGTTTCTAGTAGATTTGTGAATTTCTTAAAAGAAATTAAAATTTAATAACTCAAGGACCAAAAATAGATACAAAACACGTAGTTCATAGACTAAATTTGTAATTTAACCATACAAATATAAAATAATAACAAATATATATATATATATTTTTTGTTTTGATATCTTCTATAAATTTGATTTTTTATATCAAAAGTGAATGAAAATGAATAAAAATATATTTTTTGAGTAAAAAAATATTATTTAATGTTAAGTAAATTATTTTTTAAATATATAATTCTATAAAAAAATAGTTTATAATTAAAATTGTGAGTGATAATAAGTTTATAATTATTAAACAATCAATCATGATATATTTATATAAAAAAATAAACTAACATCAAAATATAAGCTCGACATAAAATTCTAAATCAACACGTCAAAATATATCAATTCTCGAACATAAAATCTTAGATCTGTCACTATCCCATATTGTATATTTTAAGAATGATGAGAGATGCTCTTTGCTTAGAAATTTATAAGTATTTGATGTATTAAAAATATATATTTTATTATGTCATTAAGATTTTTTTAATTAAAAAAAAATAATAAAAAGTTTTGGATCATAACTTATATCCCTTTGAAACAAAACAAAACAAAGGAAATGATATTCAAATCAAGCTAAGTTGCATGGTTTAGAGAGAATGTATAAATAGCCTAACAAGTAACAATAATATAAGTTATAACATTGAAATTTGTTCATATCATATAGGTTTAGGTGGTCCTACAAGTTACAAAGAGAAGTTCGTGAAGATAGATAACAAAAATCGCATAAAAGTAGCAGAGATGGTGGAAGGAGGCTATCTAGATTTTGGCTTTACTGTTTATAGGTTTCGTTTGGAGATTATTGAAAAGGATGAAGATAGTTGTATTGTCAAGTCTACAATTGAATACGAGTTAAAGGAAGAAGCTGCTGTAAATATTTCATTTGCTAGTGTACAACCTTTGATAGTCATTGCTCAAGCTGTCAACAACTATTTCCTCAATAGTCAACAGGATAAAGATGCATAATTTATTCATATGATTATGTCTTGCCTTTTTTGTATTTACTTTCAGAAGAGATGACTAAAAATGGTTTGCATGATATTGCACTTATCTTTAATTTTGAATATTTTCCTCTAAATGGGGATTTCAATTCGAGATATCTTCTCAACTACAAGATTAAGAATAATTATCTTCCATTACAGGGATAAAAAAAAATATATTGTAAAAACAAAACAGATTTGACCAAGAATTTTGAATACTGCCTATTATTATTATTATTATTTTGAGTTTAATGATTGCTTAATTAAAAATTGAACTATTGACATTTGGAATGGTAACAAATGTCTTATGATAAGTCTTATTAAGATTGAAGAACAAAAACTAACTTTGAGAAATATCTCTCTTTATTCAATACTGATACATCAATAGGTGTATTTATACACCTTTTACACGTACCACCTTAACAACATCTAACTAATATTTCACATATTAACAGAATACTCAACTAATAAGTTACAGCAGTTTATCCCTTTAATATGCCCCTCAAACAAATGATGTCGAAAATAACAAAAGTTTGGCACAAATCTTACTAAATGGATCAGAAGACAATGGCTTAGTGAACAAGTCAGCAAGCTGAAATAGACTAGAAACATGTCATACATCCAAGTATCCACGAATTATTTTTTCTCATACAAAATGATAATAGATTTCAATATGTTTTGTTCGTGCGTGAAAGACTGGATTTCGAGCTAACGCAAGAGCAGACATGTTATCACACCATATAATAGGTGGTGAAGGCAGAAATATATGCAGATCATGTAGCAGTTGTCTAATCCAGTAGAGCTTGGTTGCAGTTTGAGCCAAAGCGCGATATTCAGCTTCTGTCATTGACTTGGAAACCGTATTTTGTTTATTTGCAAACTAGGAAATTGGTGAATTTCCAAGAAAAACGATATGGTCAGACGTCGAACGACGATCCATCGTGTCTCTTGCCCAGTCAGCATCACAGTAGGCATGAAGTTTTGGTTTAGAGCTGGAGAAATAAACTCCATGTAGACGAGTTCCATAGAGGTAACTAAGTATCCGTTTCACCGTTGAGAAATGGGCAGTAGTGGGACAGTGATGAATTGGCTTACTTTATTTACAGCAAACCTTATATCAGGTCTAGTGAATATTAGATATTGTGGGGAACCAACTATTTGTCTGTAAAGAAGGGGATTCGAGAATGGTAATGCCTTAGCATGAAGATCATAGGTAGTTGATAATGGTGTGTTACATGGTTTTGCACCAATCATATGGGTCCTCGTGAGGAGATCAGTTAAGTACTTTGCTTCATTCACAAAGAAACCATCAGAACAAGGTTGTATTTCAAGTCCCAAAAAGCATCGAAGATGTCCAAGATCTGTAATTTGAAACTTAACCCCAAGCTCTAGTTTGAGAGAGGCAATATACGTTGTATCATACCCTGTGATGATAATATCATCGACATATAATAGTAAATATGTGAAGGTGTTACCAGACGCTCATATAAATAAGGAGCTGTCAGCAAGTGAGACAAACCCGAGTGTTAACAAATGAATGGTGAATCTTTCAAACCAAGCCCTGGGTGCTGACTTTAGACCATAGAGTGATTTTTGCAGCTTACAAACATGTTATGGATGATCTTTGTTTTTGAAACTAGGAGGTTGAGTGATATAAACATCCTCCTTTAGATGGCCATGTAAGAAGGCATTTTTAACATCAAGTTAATATAGAAGCCATTTTTCACGGGCGGCTAGGGCAAGCATAACTCTGACAGGGACTAAAATGTCTCATCAAAATCAACTCCTTCTAATTGATTGTAGCCTTTTGCTACAAGGCGTGCCTTGTAACACGCCACATATCCATCCAAATTAAACTTGGTTCTGAACACCCATTTGCACCCAACAATGTCCATATCTTATGTGGGAGGAATTGAACACCATGTTTGTTGTTAAATTAAGGCCTTGAACTCGTCATTCATAGCCCGTTGCCATTCAAGTATTTTGGAATCTGCAGTAAACGAGCTTGGCTCTAGAAAGGGCCCTGCCATTTGAAGAGCACTAAATGTTTTCCACTTGTTGATTCCTACCTTTGATCGAGTAATCATATTATGATTATTGGTTTGAGTATGAGGCAGTGCAACTTTGTCCACGTTTGGGACATTAGCAATGTTGGTATCAGTTGATGCAAATGGTGATGAACTGATAGGAGGAGCGAGAATGTGAGATAATAACGTTGGGCTTACATCACTGGTTATTGTGAAGGGTGTCCTCCGTGGAGCCATCTTGCACATGTTGACCAACAAAAGGAAAAATATCTTCCTGAAAGAGAACATGTCAGGACACAATCATCTTTTTAGTATGCAAATTATAGCATAGATACCCCTTATGTTCAAGTGTATATCCCATGAACACATGCTGGGACATCTTTGGTTGGAACTTATTAGTATTGTAAGACTTTAAAGACGGGTAGCAAGTGAAGGGAATGAAAATCCCTGCGCAGCGGAAGACGATCGAATCGTCAAAGGTATTGTTACGTTACTTGAAATTTGCTAAAATGATCTACCACTTAGATCTAAGTTAAACATGCATAAGAAGGAAGAAATTACAGCAAGAAGAAATTTACTTACTTGTTGTAGACAATCCTTCAAGATTCCTTCCTTGGTCACGAACACTTCGTGCTACTCGATCTCAACAAATGCTTCTCTCGAACGAAACCCGAACACCACCAACGGCCTTCTCGGTTGTTCTTCCTTTGGAAGAAGGAAAGTTGTGGGACTTTTTGGTTTTGGAGAGGGAGGAGAATTTGAGAGAAAATGTTGAGAGAGTTCTTGCAAAAAAAATGAGACTGAAAGCATGATTTCCTTCTTGCAAGAAGGGATTAAATAGTGGAATAATCATGGAGTTAAAATCTCCACATTATAACAATTTTACCACAACCATAGGTTATGCAAATCATATTTGCATAACCATATAATATAAGATATCTCATATCTCATATTGCAAATCATATTTGCAATAATTGTGGATTAATTAAATTGAATCACATCCAATTTAATTTCTCTCAATTTATTTCTCCAATTAGCCCTAATTCAAAAATTAGGCTAACGTATAGTTTATTATGAATCACATTCACATTAAACTATATATTATATCATTCATATCTCATATAAATGACATAAATGCCCTTTAAGTGAAATTGAACACTTCCATTTCATACTAAAACATTAACCCTTCTTTTAACTTGATTCATAACCGAGGGACCTAATGGACCTACGGTGATTTTGCTCCAATGATCCGAGATTAACCTATCAAACTCTTTGACCGGTTAATCAACATTCATTAGCTACTGGTAACACTCCACTATAGCCCGTAGTTGCACTCCCGTCGGTCACGAGAATATTACGTGTCCACCGATATAACCAATGCCCATGAGTCAACCATTCACGGTTGTTCGTGAGACACTACCGGGTCAAATTACCGTTTTACCTCTGTGTCTACCTCTTGTTCCTTAAGTCCCCACTGCTCCTCTAATGAACAACACATTATCATGGTCCAACCATACACAACACCCTTCTCGGGCGGTGAGAAGGTGGGCGCCGTTGTCCAAGCCACGGAGACAACTTAAGGGAACAACCCTCTAGTTTCCTAAAGGCGGGAGCAGTGAATTCCATCTCGCGTAGTTAAGTTCCCAGGCTCCTACTTGGTCCTATCCTTGAGAAGATAGGCATATTGGGCGAGATATCTTGTGGCCACCCTCACCAGTACTAGTCAAAGGGCGGACCCGGTGAGACGGGAGTCCGTAACACGCTCGGGATTCGGTCGAGTCACTAATGGTCATCTACGAAGTTATTAGTCCTTATTGTCAACGATGTTACATCGGTGAGGTCTAATAATTCACGGTCGGTCTTGTACAATCTCATTGCACAGATGCCCCAACTTGCATGTCAACCACATGAACGAGTCGAGATCACCTCGTTTGTATCTAATACAAAGCGGGCGCATCCACGGTGTATCCGAGGATTAGGTCTCCAACCCTATCCATATATCATGTAGGCCGTTCGGGTCATTAACTCGAACGTGATCCTCCCCTGTGTGTCCACTACTGGACCGCTCAAGTTCTAGTTCTCTCATAAATTCAATGACCTGGAGCTTAGTTTATTGGAAAAGTTTGTAAATATTATGAGACACAAAGTAATGAAATAAATAACTCTTATTAATTTCAAACAGTAATTTACAAACACGAGATTAGGACAAAAATCCCAACAAACTCCCACTTGGACTAAGCTAGTGGAGAAAATACATTTCTGAAATGTACATAAATTACAATGAAGTAATACAATAAACTAAGGTATTGAATACATGTTTACATATCTCCCACTTGCCCTAGTCAGGAAGCACTCGAAGACCTAGACTCTCTAGGTGACCGTCAAACACCTTAGCCATGAGGGGATTTGTTAATGGATCAGCTACGTTGTGCTCCGATGCTATCTGTGTGACTGTCACGTCTCCGCGGTGCACAATCTCCCGTATCAAATGATACTTCCACTCAATGTGTTTGCCTCTCTTATGGCTCCGAGGCTCTCGAGAGTTGGCTACTGCACCACTGTTATCACAGAACAGTGTGATCGACAAGTTCGTATTTGGAACAACTTCCAAATCCGTCATGAACTTCCTAAGCCAAACAACTTCCTTTGCAGCTTCACAAGTCGTAACATACTCCGCTTCCATAGTGGAATCAGCGATACATCCCTGCTTGATGCTTCGCCATACTACAACTCCTCCATTGAGAATTGTTGCGTAAAATTATATTGATATCGCAATACCGCAGTGTACGGGTCTAGTATAGTGATTTATGAGTCCAAGTATCGTCCTCGAGAATGGGTTTCTAGATTAATTAAGTATTAAGATACTAATTCTCAAATTTAGCTAAAGCAACAGAACATGGATAGGTGTTTGACGAATAAGACAACCAAACAAACAAACATGTGGAGACACGAATTAATAAAATTAAAGGAAGTGATTTTACAAGTTAATAACCTAACTACACATGCATTGACCTCATGAGATGAATTTATAAACAAGAAGTAAATTATTCAAGAAAACCTCTCGGTTCTTAGTGAGCCTCACACATGCAATAGAATTCATAGTCTACATACGAACCTACAACATGCATGACATTAAGTAACTTCTTTAAGTGTTCCCCTAAGAATTCTAGGTCACTCTCGTGCCAGACTACTAAGGGTTTTGACAATTTTGCTATAATTCAAGTTTTATCTCTCGAGTCCACTTGAATCAACGAATTACGGAGTGCAGAGCGAATGGCCAAAAATAAGAACAAAACATGCTTCAATATAATGTAATAAAGTCATAACAAATAAATCAAATCCTACTACAATGTTTAGCTACTCTAAATCACATGAAAAACAAACTAAACAAGTAGAAAACGTCTTAGAACGCTATTACAAATTGAAAGAAAGAGAAATAAACTTAGGTGTTGATGTCGGTCCTTCGTCTTCGAGCTCCCGTCTTCGATCTCGAACCTCCACGAATGCTTTGCCTCCAAAAATCACTCTTTTCTCTCTTCTTACAAGGTGTGTTTCAAAATTACGGCAAAACTCTACCAAATTGTGCTCTCCTTTGCAAGAATCATAAGGTTATATTTATAGGCATCAATGGGGCAGCGTTGCGACGCTAGGGACAGCGTTGCAAAGCTATACCCTAAACGCGCGGGTAAATATGGAAACTATCGGCGCGCTGCAGCAACGCTTAGGGCGGCGTTGCAATGTCGCTACATTAACGCGCGCGCGTCCCTATCGATCTGGCGTTGCGGCCGCGCGCGCGGCGTTGCAATGCCCTCTCGCGACCTCTCATGCGTGCGCCCTTATCGATCTAGCGTTGCGGCGCTGCAGCGCGCGTTGCAATGCTATCGGCGATGATTTTCAAAGTCGTTTGGCTGCACGCTTCACGTTACAACGCTCTATATATGGCGTTACAACGCCATCACCTCAGTCTTCACTTGGTTTTGGTCTCCTCTCTTCCATTTGATATTATATTTAGCTCCAAATAGCCTTGTTTTGATCCCGAGTGATCCAAATTGTCTCCAAGAGCTCCGTTTAAGCTTATCACCTGAAATTGAGTGAATTAAACACTTAAAAGCCCTGAAATCATCATAAAACTAGCAATACTTAAGCCTAAGGATAACACATTTTGTGTGCTATCAAACACCCCAAAACTTAAACTTTTGCTAGTCCCGAGCAAAAACAGAGTTAAACATTAGATTGTTCTTAAACATACATTTGATTCAAGCCTCAAAGATTTAAGAGAAAATTTTGCAATCACAGGAAACACTTAAACATAACACTTCAACAAGTAATTTAAAACTTTTCCTAAGTGTTCCTACGTGTGTGTGATTAGCCTATGTTCCCTTCATTTTTACTAAGCCCGGATCAACTTTATTAGGTTCTCCATTCAACTTCCCCCTACACTGGTCTTAATTATTAATCTTTGAGCCTCTCCGCATTCAAGAAATAAACAACTTTACTCCGCACTTAATCACTCTTTTGATGCCACTTTTTCTATTTTCTTCTTTTTTTTGTGCAAGGACACTAGCTTTCACACATCCACTGCAGGGACCCTTACCCAGAGCACTCACTCAATGAGTGGCCTAACTGATCACAGTGAAGGTAGCTCTTTTTGTCCTCACGACACTAGCTTTCTCCTAAGATACTTGAGGATTGCCTTTACGGTTGTCCAGTGATCTAATCCTGGATTGGACTGATACCTACTGACAATCCCTATTGCATAAAAGATGTCGGGCCTAGTACACAACATAACATACATCAGGCTCCCTACAGCTGATGCATATGGGATCCGTCTCATATCCTCAACATCTTGAGGAGTCTTAGGACACTGATCCTTAGACAAGTGAACTCCATGCCTCGAAAGCGCGCAAGCCCCTTCTTGGAGTTACGCATCTTATATCTAGACAACATCTTGTCAATATAAGACGCCTGAGACAAGGCTAGCGTTCTGTTCTTCCGATTCCGGACTATCTGGATACTTAAAACATACTGAGCTTCTCCCAATTCTTTCATTTGAAATTGCGAAGCTAGCCACTTCTTAACGTTAGTAAGAAATTCTACCTCATTCCCAATGAGAAGAATATCATCCACATACAACACTAAAAATGCGACAGTTTTGTCAACGATTTTCTTGTAGACACAAGGCTCGTCGACATTTTGATAAAAGCCATAAGATTTGATCGCCTCATCAAACCTTATATTCCAAGACCTCGAAGCTTGTTTTAGCCCATAAATGGACCTATGAAGCTAGCAAACCTTTTGCTCTTGGCCTTGGGCAATGAACCCTTTGGGTTGGTCCATGTAGATGGTTTCATCAAGTTTGCCATTCAGAAAGGCTGTCTTGACGTCTATCTGCCATACCTCGTAGTCATAATACGCGGCAATGGCCAGAAGGATCTTGATCGACTTTACCATGACAACAGGTGAAAGGTTTCCTCATAGTCAACCCCTTCAACCTTGGTAAAACCCTTTGCCACTAGTCGGGCTTTGAAGGTCTGCACCTTCCCATCTACGCCACGTTTACGCTTGTAGATCCGTTTGCAACCAATAGGTTTTACCCCATCCGGTTGATCCACAAGCTCCCGCATGCACTGAAGTACATAGACTCCATTTCCTGGTCCATAGCTTTAATCCACTCGTCTTTGTCAACATCAACCATTGGTTGATCATAGGTCAATGGATCCTCATAGTCATCATCAGGAGCGACAACTGAGGTTTCAGCTAAACCCATGTAACGATCAGGCTGTCTCACAGCCCTCCCACTACGTCGAGGCATTCCCAACTCTTGGGAACGGATTTGACTAGACGTGCTAGGATCAAAAACACTTGTTGACGTACTAGCCCCATCAACAACTCTTGCTAATGTACTGTCCATTTCATTTAACACAATTTTACTCCTTGGTAAATGATCCCTGACGTGGTCTTCCTCTAGGAAAGTGGCGTTTATCGACACAAGCACCCTATTTTCCTTAGGATCGTAAAATAAACCACCCCTAGTCTCTTTAGGGTAACCTACGAATAGGCACAATTTCGAACGGGGTTCCAACTTTTTCGGGTTTGACACCAACACGTGGGTCGGGCATCCCCAAATTCTGAAGTGATGTAAACTGCCTTTACGTCCACTCCAGAGCTCGAAAGGTGTTTCATAAACACTCTTCGACGGAACGTTGTTCAAAATATAAACCGCAGTCTCCACTGCGTAACCCCAAAAAGAATCAGGGAGACGAGCATAGCTCATCATCGACCAAACCATGTCCAACAAGGTTCTGTTTCTCCTTTCCGATACACCATTCTGCTGTGGCATACCAGGTGCTGAGAGTTGGGACTTAATTCCGTGTTCTATAGTCCTGGAATTCAGTGTCCATGTACTCTCCACCTCGATCCGATCGAAGTGTTTTAAGCGATTTACCTAAGAAGTTCTCAACCTCAATCTTGTACTCCTTGAACTTTTCAAGAGTTTCAGACTTCTTGTGCATTAGGTAAATATACCCATACCTCGAGTAATCGTCTATGAAAGACACGAAGTATTCATAACCACCTCGAGCTTTAACATTCATCGGACCACAGAGGTCAGAATGTACTAACTCAAGGGGCTATTTGGCTCTATATCCTTTTCCACTAAAAGAACATTTGGTCATCTTGCCCTCAAGACATGACTCACACACCGGTAAAGAGTTTTCTTCCAACTCGTTTAGAAGTCCACTCTTTACTAGTTTCTCAATCCTATTGAGATTAATGTGGCCTAACCGTAGATGCCAAAGATGAGCATTTTCCTTAGGAGAAACTTTCGCTCTCTTAGTTCGTGTTTCTGCCGTTTTAAACAATTCAGTATTTAAAACACTTTTGACCGAATTAGGTTTTAAAACATTCAGATTATGCTCAAGTGAAACTGAACAAATAAGATTGCCTTTGAAAGAAATAAACGCTTTATTGGATTCAAAGGAAACAAATATATATTGTTCAATACGGCATGAAATGGAAACAAGGTTTCTAGTAAACCCTGGTACAATGTACAAATTATCTAATAATAAGTACTTTCTGTCGAAATGAAGCTTCACCGTGTCGATCGCTGCAGCAGAGAAAAGCTCCCCGGATCCAACCCGTAGAGTCACCTCACCCTCTCGCAGCGGCTGCTAGGAATCAATCCCCTGAAAAGAAGAACAAATATGGTTAGTGGCGCCCGAATCCAATATCCAAGAGTCATTACTCTCCATTAAACAGGTTTTTGTCACAAGTAAATCACATTTACCTTGATTCTTCCTCTCGGCTAGGAATTTGAGACAGTTTCTCTTCTAGTGACCGCCCCCATTACAGTGGAAACACTTTCCTTTTTCTGCAACTTCCTTGACCCTCTTGCCCTTCTGGGCGGCAGCTCGGTCAGTTTTACCCCTCTTAATCCTCTTCTTCCCTTTCGGGCGTGAAGGAGCAATAGGTTTAGTCCCACAGGTTGAACCCCGTGATAAGACACAGAGGCAACATTTGCCTCGGTTTCCGGTGCCCGACTGCTTCAAGGACCGAAATTTTGTAGCTCATTGAGGAGGGTAGTCGAGTGTAGCTAATTTTGTTCATAACAAAGATTGCTACTGAAATCAAGGAAACTCTTGAAAGAGTCTCCAAAATAAAACTGACCTGGCTCGACTCGTCGATCGAAGCCCCATTCATCTCAGCCAGATTAAAGTGGGGCATCATGTCTAGAACATGTTCACGGACAGACGACCCGTCTTTCATCCGTGCGTTGAAGACGTATTTGAGCGAGTCATGTCGGACTTGAAAGGACTGTTGTCCAAACATTTCCTGCAAGGACTCCATGATCTTCCCTGTGTGTCCACTACACACCGTTCAAGTTCTAGTTCTCTCATCAATTCAATGACCCTGGAGCTTAGTTTATTGGAAAAGTTTGTAAATATTGCGAGACACATAGTAATGAAATACATAACTCTTATTAATTTTAAACAGTAATTTACAAATACGAGATTAGGACAAAAATCCCAATAGCAAGTGCATCCGAAGACTCGAAGGTGAGTTAAATCTGATGGATATCCAAATATTTTTCAAATAGAGTCATGAAATCAATATAGTTTTATGGTAATTTGTTTAAGAGAAGAATAATTGTTGCAAACGCATGATACCAGAATTCTTGAGGAACTTAGGCATGAAACATTAACGACAAGGTTTTGTCAACAATAGACTCGTGCTTTCGCTCGGCAACACCATTTTGCTGAGGTGTATACGGACAAGACCATTGATGTATGATGCCTTTACTTGAGAAAAATCATGAACGCTACTATTGACAAACTCCCCTCCTCCATCAGAACGAAACAACTTAACAGTAATGGTTAACATTTTTTCCACAAAAGGAATAAAGTGTTTAATGACATAACACACACCTGACTTTGTTTGGATTATAGAGCATTTTGTGTATGTCGTTATACTTATGTTTGAACTCTTTGGCTTGTTGTGCCTGTGTTGGTGGAACCGTTGGTCGTTAGGGACTATGTAGACAGGTGGTGGTATACCTGTGAACTTAATCCCGAGTCTGACTTCCCTGGGAGTCACAAAACCTAGTTTAGGTGTTTTGGTTGGTCGGGGTAGATCAACTGAGCTGTGAGTGATTAGGTGAAGCCGATGGTTAGGACCCTTAGGACAGACACCCATACTGGTAGCTAGAGGGGCTTAGGAGGAGCCTCGAGCGTCGTGGGAGAGCTCAATCCTTTACCTTAGCATCACCAACCCTTTGAGTCACCCGAGCGAGTACAGGTCGTAGGTTGGCGGTTCATTGTGGCACTTGAGTCGGGGCACTCATTTGTGTGGTTGGCACTTGAGTCGGAGCACTCATTTGTGTGATTGGCACTTGAGTCGAGGCACTTATGTGCGTGGTTGGCACTTGAGTCGAAGCACTCATCTGTGTGGTTGGCACTTGAGTCGGGGCACTCATTTGCGAGATTGGCACTTGAGTGGGAGCACTCATTTGCGTGGTTGGCACTTGAGTCGGAGCACTCATTTGCGTGTTTGGCTGAGTACGAGGCATTAGGGTCGAGCATCCTTTTGCAGGGTCGTGTGGGCACTTGGGTCGGCCGCCCTTGTGCGTTCTTTGTGGGTGTCAGAGCCTCACCCTTTCACGTTGGGTGCAACCCCGTGATGGCCACCTACGTTCCTGGATCATCCGTAGTGCTCGGGTGTGGTACGTGCGGGGGGTGCCTAGTCATAGGGAGAGTCTTAGAATGTTTGGTTGTAGTTAGACTTGTTTTGCTTGTGAAATAGTAGCTTGGACGTGAGTGGGCTACTTACTGAGTATTCTTATACCCACCCGTCTACTTTCTTGATTTTGGTTGCAGGTAAGGATAAACAGTGAGCTGGAGGACGAAGACGCGACGTGGCGAGGCTATTGAACCTTGATTGGATTGAGGAACTTGTGTTCCATTAGGACTTTAGCATGTTCTAGTTTGTTTACCTTTTGGATGCTTGTACTTGCGAATTGTTTGTTTTGAACCTATTAAGTTGTTGGATGCATGTTAACTCGTTTATTTTCTCTGGATTAGCATATACGTAAGATTGTTTTAAGATGTGTTTGTTATGTCTGCATTTTAGGTTGGGTTCTATTTATCTCCTGTGTTGTGATCTGAAACGCCCAACCCTTGGCATCATGGTAGTTTGGAGGAGGTTGGGTGTAGTTGGACTATTTGAAGTGCTTGCAGGTTCATTTTAGGTTAAGAAAAATTTTGGTTTCGTCCAGGTAGCGTTGTTATGCTGTCGAATTTTCGGCGCAGAGGATGCTGCCCAGTGACGTCCCTAGTTTCAAATTTGTTAAGAATTAGGGTTCTTACACTCTCGATCTTCTCGAACGTCTTCTTTTTCTCCTTGATCCTCTTGAGTTGCACTCCCTCGAGCTCTCTCCTTGGTGTCGACAAGCCCCTCTCAGGTTCCTCTTGCCAAACTCCTCTCCCTCTCTTGACGTATGTTCTTTTTCGGTAATTGAGAGGTATTGAGAGATTCCTCCTTCATTAATGGTTAGATGGAGAAAATGAGATAGTTCAAGCTTCCTAGCTAGGCACGCTTCTTCGTTGGCTTGGTCAACAAGTTCTCGTACATCAAATTTGTAGGACAATCTACTAAGGGACCTTATTCAACAAGGAATTAATTCACATGATTCATTTAAGTTCCCACGGGTAGACTATATGAATTTTACTACAAGCTTTAATCCAACCATAAAAATATGTCTAAGATTTAATTAAAACTAAAAAATCTCCATTATATTTTTCTACACAATATACATATATATTCTCGATTTCCTAGAATTAATGGTAAATACCACAAAAAGCATACAATATCCAAGAATTACCTATAAATTGGCACAAAAGTACACAATATTAACACATCGACTAGCTAAAATTAGACATAAAATATAACACTAATTTGGTACTATGAGCTACCACTACAATTTCAATATTTGTAGTGATTTTCTTATGTATTGCTACTAAACTGCTGCAGTTTCATTAGACTATTGCAACAAATGGTGCCAACTAACTGCTCCAATTGTATCTATTGCAACAGTTTTTAAAAATGTTGCACTTCAAGTATTGCAATAGACATATTTATAACAATTTGTACATATGTGATTAGCAAACCGCTGCATTAGAATATATATCCCAACCATTTACGATGTGTTGAGAATAAACAGTTGCAATACATATAAATAGCAGTGGTTTGACTATGTGTTGTTAGAAACCGCTGTAATTTTATACATCTTTACAACGTTTGTCAAACCGCTACAAAACAACTGCTACAATAGATATGTTTTCTTGTAGTGAGGTTTTGGTTCTGATTATACTCATCATATCCTAGAAATAATTTTAAAAACTCATAGATTCAAAATGATAATGATTAAGCATTTGAATTTCATGAAAGCTATTACAAGAAGTGAGGAGAAAAAGATAAGACTCTTCTTATATTAAAACTCCAAACTATGGGAGTATATATATACACAGATATCTAACCACTTAATAACAGAAGTAAGCTAATTACATATGGCTAACTAATAATATAACTAATACTCCCCCTCAAGATGGAGAATGAATGTCCAGAATTCCCATCTTGCAAAGTAAAGGAAAGAGCAAACTTGCTGAAAGTGGCTTGGTGAACGGATCAGCTAACTGCATATGTGTGTGAATTGGTAAGAGCTTAAGAAATCCATCACTGATTTTGTCCCGAATGAAATGGCAATCCAGCTCAATATGCTTGGTGCGTTCATGGAACATCGGATTGGTTGCAAGATGCACAGCAACCTGATTATCACAGAATAAAAGAGTTGGCTTTTGACAAAGGACCTGCAAATCAGAAAGCAAATACGAAAGCCAAAGAAGCTCGCAGGTGGCAAGACCAAGCGCTCTGTATTCTGCCTCAACAGAAGACCTGGAAATGGTGGTTTGTTTCTTGTATATTAAGCCACAATCAATATTCTTCACATATGTCCAAAAAAGGGATAGTCTATTGGGTAAGAATTGAAGGATAGTACAGGTCCTTGGGTGGTTAGAAACTCCCCATAAGGCCACTCATAATTATAAAAAGTCATGTTCTACGACCCCGTTTGATAATCCAATTTGATTTTTAGTTCTTGGTTTTTGAAAATTAAGTTTATAAACATACTTCAACCTATGGTTACTTTGTTTTGTTATCTATATTTTACCAATTTTTTTAAAAATAAAGTTTTAAAAACTATAAAAAAAAAAAAGTAGTTTTTAAAAACTTGTTTTCTTATTTTTGAATTTCTGTAAAAATTCAAATGTTTCCTTAAGAAATTGAAAACCATTATAAAGAAATTGTGATAAATCCAACATAATTTTAAAAAACCAAACGTTTATCAACTAAGGCCTAATTCTTTTAGTTTTCAAAAATTTACTTGGATTTTTAAAACATTTGTAAAATTTAGGTAATAATCCATAGGTGAAATAACGTTTATAAGCTTAATTTTAAAAAACTAAAACAAAAAAAAAGGTTATCAAGAGGCCTTCCATTCAGGTCTATATATAATTTATCCAACTTGATTAGACAGATTTTTAGGGCCTGTTTGGGTCGGGTAGATGTTATAATAACTTTTGGAATACTCTTACCTAAATACAAATTATTATAGCTTCAGACTAAACAACTCTACATTTTAATAATATTATATAATTTACAGAATATAATAACTCATGTTATTATAACTAGGAGCGGATTTATAAATGGCCCACGGGGCTCGAGCCCCTCCTCAACTTCTGAGAAGCTTAGTTTGTATATTTAAAATGGTATCCAAAATCTCCCAACTTTATCTTGGCCCAGTGGCCCCTTGATTTTCCCTCCTTTTATATCAAAATATATAAACTAATAAGTTAAAATATCATTTTCATGAATGTACTTTGTAGATTGTTCTATTTAAGTCTCTATACTTTAAAAGTTCAATTTTATTTAAAAATTTTAATAAGTCATATTTCTTCACTTCTTGTAAATTATTTAAATTTATCGATAAAATATAAACAAATATAAATAATTTAAAAAATATATCTTAGTTTTGGTGTTAATCTATTATTAAATTTATTTATTGTTTTAAGAATATATTTTTCTCCTTGGTATAAATATAAATAAAAATGAATGCAAATCTTTTTTAATTTTTAGAAAATCATTCTTAAAAGTTAATTAGATGAAAGAAAATATGATTCTATGAATTCTTAGGAAAGAAAAAAAATCTTATTTGCAATTTTTTTTCTGATATACTTAAAAAAAATACTCGTGCTTCTTATATCAAAATATATAAACTAATAAGTTAAAATATCATTTCCATCCATACTTTTAATTTGTTTTATTTTAGTCCCTATACTTTTATTTTAGTCTCTATACTTTCAAAGTTCAATTTTGTAATTTCAGTAAATCATAAAAATGGAACGAGACTGTACACAACCAAAATATTATTATAATCAAACTAATGTATATTTTTATAGAACAATATTTAATGGTGAGGAGGATTCAAATGTACGACCTCTTAGTTAATGGTGCATGTCAGTTACCATTGAGTTAAGCTAGCTATCTATGATGTGAAAACCCTGGAATTCTGAAAATTAGGAACCATTAAATTATGTGAACCCTTAATTTACAAACACTAAAATCTCCAAATAGATTCGATTTCAATCCCAAGGGAAGGAATAGATACATGATTACTTTGTTGATCGAACACTAAGAGGTAAAGAAACTAGTTTCTCACTCAAAGATTGAACACTCCACAAGCAAGCTTATCAAACTTAGCTAAATGTTCTTGGCTTGCAACTCTGGATTCTAGAATTGCAAGGAAGTGATAATGTGGCTCAACATCAAAACACATAAAATTTCATTCCTACGTAAAAACTTTGACTGCCCACTACAACATTAATGGCCAAGATTTAGATAACTTCTCAAATCACAAGTGCCACATCATTGATCATAGCAAATAACAAAAATGCCCCTACTTAAAATGTTATAAAAAGAATAAAATTAGAAAATAATAAAATTACATCAAAATAATTAATTAAAATACTAACAATAAGTTAATACCTTTCGCACTTCATATCACTAAACTAATATTAATGTGATCAAAATAATTTTTATATGAATTCAAATCCTCTCTAACTTAAAATTTATAATTCACCCACTCAATGCCTCAAACATCAAACAGACCGTTAAAGTTAAATTAGAATTATAAATAAATAAAAAAAATGAATTTATTTCGCTTGTATTAATTTAGCTATAGGAAATGAAGAGACATGGACGAAATTTGGAGAGGACCAGGACCAATCAAAATCTGTGGTGTGCGGAGGCCTTAGTCTTTACATAAAATAAAATAAAAAAAAAAAAGACCACATATCTCTAATTATGTGCTCCGTGTGATCTCTAAGGAGAAAGAAAAGAAAAATGGTGAGCGAAGAAATCAGTGATGAGACTGAGATTCAGGCGCCGGCGGCCAAAGTGTGGGATCTCTATGGCACCCTTGAGTTGGCAAAATTCCTTCTGGTTCACCTCCCCAATCTCATCCACAAAATCGAGGTCCTTGAAGGCGATGGAGCCGAAGGAACTCTTCTCCATGTCATTTTTGCCCCTGGTAAATCTATTACCTCTACTCTCAACTTAAACTATTCTCACTAGCTATTTAGTTATATAATTTTTATTTTTTAGTTCAAGGTATATATCTAGATTTGAGTCGATCGAAGATATTATGATTTAACCAATTGAGTTCTACTGAAGTCGGTGTATCGAATAGGACATGCCATGTTATTGGCTTGCTATATTACTCAAATTTATGAGGATGCTATTGTTGAAAAGTAGTAATTAGTATTTAACGTATTATTATTTTTTTAGATTTTTTTTAATAATTTTGAAAAAACTAATATAAAGTTTTGGATTATGACCCAAGCTTTCAAAAAGCTAATAAGGAGATGAAATTGATATATATGAAGTTTCATGGTCCAGAGTCCAAAATGTATAATTTTTAGCCTAATCAACAATAATAATGCAAATAAATTTGCATACCTTATTGCAGGTTTAGGTGGCCCTGCAAGTCACAAAGAGAAGTTCGTGAAGATAGATAACGAAAAGCGTATAAAAATAGCAGCCATAGTGGAAGGAGGTTGCCTAGATTTTGGGTTTACTCTTTATGAATTTCATTTGGAGATTATTGAGAAGAATGAAAGCAGTTGCATTGTTAAATCAACACTCAAATACGAGTTAAGAGAAGAAGCTGCTGCAAATATTTCATTGGCTAGTGTACAACCTTTGGTAGCCATTGCTCAAGCTGTCAACAACTATTTCCTCAATGAACAGGCTAAAGATGCATAATTTTTAGATATGATCATTCCTTGCTTTTATGGATTGCAAATTTTTCTATTGGAGTTTCTTGCTGTCTTTAATTTTGATGTATAACTTTTTCTCGAGTATCTTTTTGTTTATCAAAATGGAAGATTTAAAACTAGAAATTAGGTTGCTATGTACAAGTCTACAAGATATGAATTAGCTTAAAATATATAAAATTTAATTCAAACCCCATTGCGGGGATACAAAAAATGAACTAACGTACATAAAAAGCCCCTAAAAATATTGAACTAAAAAAACATTCAAAATTCAGTCTCGCTCTTGTTCTCAGTTAATCTCAATTGTCGCTTCTGGATTTTCTTTGCAATTGAAATCAGCGGCGGGGTCAGTATACTTTTCGTTGTTTGACAATCAAAGCCACTAGAAGGGGAAAACATCGATACACTATTTTAGTCTTTAGAGAGATGTTTTGTTTAGTCTTAAATTGAAATAGGATTTCGGCATTTTTTTAAAATCAATTTCTATCCAAAATTTTGGGAAATAGGCAGTCTTATTGTAAATGAAAAGGAAACCGCAAACAAAGTAGAGGGAGATAGAAATGAGAGTGAGAAAAAAAAAAAACTCTCTGTTCACACGATATGCAAATGGAAATGAGACACGTGTAAATGAATTACGTGTAAATGAATTGTTGTAAGTACAATCTCTAGTGTTTGATCCGTGGCGTGTTCTTGACGATAGTGTTTTTCGTTCGCAGCGGTGTGTTTGATCGAACACCGACACTTCACGCTTTTGTTTCAATTCTCCGGCGCTCTCTATTTATAGAGTTAAATGCATGCCTCCTAGTGGACTTGGGCTCACTTTGGACCAAGCAAGTTGATGTTGGGCCAATCTTTTGGATTGAGTCTATTTGACTTTGGGCCAGTCTTTTGGACTGGGTCAGGTTGATTTGGTCCTCCACATTGAGCTTGGACTTTGGGCTATACTTGACTAATTTGGATCTTCAATTTGGATAGAGCCCCGAAAGTGTACCTGAATTTTGTCATAATTTAATTTAGGGATCCTTGAAATTTAAATAATCCCTTATTAAATATGATTTCGCCATCAATCTTGGGTATGGCGTGGCAATTCCGGATTTGTCAAAATTTCTATTCCAACAAATGCCCCTTTTCGAAATTTATACAAAGTATATGTGTGTGAATTTCGAAAAAGTTACTTTGGAATCAATACTTAAGAGGCTTGCTCTAAATTTTAACGAAATTTTCTCCTAGTTTGAATTCCATTTATGTGTCAATTTATCAAATATAAAATTTGGTTCATAACTTGATTTTTTTTTTTTACACTTTTTTTTTGGCCAATTTATCAAAATATGAATTTGTGTAAATATTTTGATTTTGATTTTTTTTTTTTTGTTTTTGGCATGAAATTTTGATTTGAATTCAGTAGAGTTTATGTTCTACTTTAATTCAAACCAAAGTTGGGTAACGTTAAACATTCTATCTCAAAAATTTATAATTGGATTAAGTTACGAAATTTTACCCAAACATTTTTTTTGTTTGAAATTTGTAAAACTTACTCCAATTTTGGTTTGAGACAAAATAAACCATGACATAATTGAGAATTTCATCAAAGTTTAGTTTGAGATTTTAATTCAAAGCCAAAGTCTTGACCTAGAAGAGCTAAATTTGGAATATAGCCAACATTTAGCTTGAGACAAAATTAAGTTAAACCCAAAATTTAAGGGGCTTAGTTTAAAATTTGGTCAAAAATTTAAGATGTGATAGTTTGATTTATGCCCAAAAATTCAATTTTATTTGTGACAAATGAAATTATGCTTACTTGATTTAAAATAGGTTGGAAAAATTCAGTCACTTTATATATAGAGCCAAAGTTTGAAGGCAAAAAAAAATGATTTCATGAAATTTGGATTTATCTCAATGTGACTTGATTTTTTTTTTTTAGGAACAATGTGACTTGATTTTAAAATATCACATGTGCCCAAATTTGAAGTTGAAATGGAGTTGGAGCATTTCAAATTTAGTTGTGGATAAAAGTTTAATTTGAAGACAAAAATTAAGCTCAAAATTTGAGAAATTGGATTTAAAATGAACTTTGACATATATTTATTTGGGACAATAATGTAAGTTAAACCCACAATTTTTTGAACTTGTTATTTTGAATTAACTTTCTTACAGGTTAAGTGAAATTGGGGTATCCTCATATTTGACCATGCATTTCATTTAATTTTGGGCATTAAGGTGATAAAAAAAATACTTTTCAAGACCCCCATTTTCTTAAGTCAAACTTTCTCATATTTAGTTTGGATTAAAACAAACTTCAAACTCAACCCTCCTTTTTTTTAGTCAAACTCTCTCATTTTTCGTCTAGGTTTAAACAAAATTCAACCTCTTAGACCCCTTCTTTTTTGAGTTTACCACTATTATTTAGAACAACTTTCACTAACTTACCAGAAATTAAGCAACAAAATGCTTCCATTCTTCCTATAAATACTTATCAAAGTAGTGTTCGTAAGCATCCAGTTCATCATCAATCTTTTTTTACAGTGAGTCATTGCGTTCGCTGTGAAGCCACCGACCCTGATATTAGGTCGTCATCGTCGCGAAATCATCAGATCTGTTCGAGCTCCCATTGATCGTGAGTCGCCGGAATCACGGTGAACCGTCAGAGTCGAAGTCGAAATTGTCGCAGAGCAACGCTTACTGTCACCGGGAGTCATGGCCATCGTATTTTTTTGTCCGTGGAGGTGAGTTACTCGTGAGACAAAGAGGTTCCAAGAGAGTTTAGGAGATAGAGAGGAAGGGATGTGGAGAAGGGGAAAATGAGAGAAAAGTGATGGGGAAGAAGAGAGGAGAAACAGGGGGGAGAGAAAGTGAGAGAGAGAGGGAAGGAAAGTGGAAGAGTGTTGGAAAAGATAAAGAAAAGAGTGATGGAGAGAGAGTGAAATGATGGAAAAGTGTTGGAAAAAGATAAAAGAGTGACGGAGGAGAGTGAAATGATGGAAAAGTGTTGGAAAAGATAAAGAAAAAAGTGATGGGGAGAAAGTGAAATGATGGAAAAGTGTTGGAAAAAGATAAAGAAAAGAGTGATGGGGGAGAGAGAATTAAATGATGGGAAATTGTTTTATTTGACTTATCTCTTTTTTTTTTTACAATTCTTTTAATATATATATATATTAAATTTATTAGATAGTTAAAAATAATAATATAAAATCATAAGTAAATAAAATATATTAATTTTATTTATTTATTTATTATTATTTTTTTAACTATCTAAAACTTTTTTTTTAACAGGCTCACGCCCTCTGCAACTCGGTTCGTGTCTTTAAGTCACCAATCTTGAAGAGTCTCTGTAGCTCTGTTCGTGCCTTGGAGGTGAGTGGATTGCTCACGCTCCCCACAACTCAGTTTGTAGGAGTGGATTGCTCACGCTCCCCGCGACTCAGTTCGTGCCTTGGAGGTGAGTGGATTGCTCACGCTCCCGACAGCTCAGTTCGTGCCTCGGAGGTGAGTGGATTGCTCACGCTCCCCGCAGCTCAGTTCGTGCTTTGGAGGTGAGTGGATTGCTCATGCTCCCCGCAACTCAGTTCGTGCCTTGAAGGTGGGTGGATTGCTCACGCTCCCCGCAGCTCAGTTCGTGCCTCAGAGGTGGGTGGATTGCTCACGCTCCCCGAAGCTTCGCATCTATTTAACCCCCCTTTTTTTTGTAGGGGTCATGGTGTTCTTCACGGAAGTTTTGGATGAAGGAACGAGCCGACTCGTTATTTTAGATGACGAGAGTCTACCTACAAATAGCTGAACCATCCTCCCAGTAGGAGAATCGGTCGAGGAGTCGATACTTGAGTCAGATGATACATGTTTTTTGTCCACCTTATCTGTCGACAAAACCTTAGACGAGAACTCTACCAACCGAGTATGGATTTTATGATCTTCCCTTCACAAGAAGAAGTCAAATGACGATCCAGTGTCGACTTTGGGGCGTCGCATCATTGAAACTCAGGCTCGTTGTTGAAGCTATTACTTGAAATTAAACGGAGAGTTTGGCTATATTCCCATTTATTTGGAATGGCTTGAACTTGTCGTGGCTCGGAACCAGAAAGTCTTGCGAGGTTCCAATATGTTGGGGGCTGTGATGGCCTCTTTATACACTTATGATCGTAACCAAGACATCATCTGAGCTTTTTGCGAAGCTTGGTGTCCTGTCATCAACACGCTCCATACTGCGGCCGGAGAGATATCCCTATCTTTGTGGGATATGTGGAAGTTTGGAGGCCTGCCCATCAAGGGGAGATTTTATGATGAGGTTATCCCCTCTCATAGAGAACTGGTGGGGATGCGCAACCAGACCGATTCTCTACCGAAGAGTTGTAGTTACCTCTTCCACGCCTTTCACCATCTTGCGTCTCAACAAATGGAAAGGCAACAAATTTCTGTACATCAGTGGATTTCCTTTTGGTTTAAAGGTAAATCAAAGTATTCCAAGCCACCACCACGCAGACCAAGGAAAGGTCGCCCTCGCTCCACTTATAATCCTGATGGCTCTAACACTCATATGCGTGAGTGGGTTGCCGAAGAGCAGGATGTGTTTCAACTCCATGGCGTGGACAGAGAATGGGAGGACCAAACTTTCCTGACCGCTTTTCTCTCTTGTTGGCTATGTGTTTTTGTCTTCCCTTACAAAAGCATAGGTTTGCTTCGCCCTGGTGTTTTTAAGGTTGCATCACTTATGGCGGAGGGAAGATTGTTCAACCTTGTTGTTCCAGTATTGTCCAATATTTATCATGGCCTTGGTCAAATTTATAATACTCCTCACCGAACGGGGCGTTCAGAGATTTGTTTTCCCATTCATTACGTGTATGGATGACTTGCTTATTACTTTGGCACGCATTATAAGCACACCGCATTGCTGAAGGGGCCCTGGATGGTCGACTACTCGGGAGAGGGTGGTGCAAAATGCTTCGACCCACATGAAGCTCGTAGACTGATCCATGAGGGTGCATCCATAATGTGGGATGTAAATGTTGTCTCTAGGAAGAAGCCCGAAACCTTGCGAGATGTCAAAGGTTTGTCATTTGGCTCCTCCTCTTTTTTCATAAGTCTTCGGTCATGTTATTTAACTTCTCGCCATGGCCAATTGATGACCATCGAAGCTTATAGCCCATACCATTTTGGCCGTCAGTTCGACTTTTACCAAGACGTGCCGAACGACTTACATGGAGACCTTCCGCACGTGAGCTTGGAAAATGTTATTCATCATTGGTGTCTCTGCACTAAGACATTGACTTCATCTTACGTGCATCTACCCCCATTTGAGTTGAACCCTCGCTCTCAAGTAACTTAAGCCTACAAGAGTTGCTGGTCGTGTAAGCATGGCAACTATCTCGTAGAAGGCCGACAACTTTTGGTGAATAGCGTGCCCCCTCCTCCGAGTAAACAGAAATCTCTCAGGGATCCAGGAGATAATGGCGTCCGTGAGACTGTCTGCGACGTTACAATTGAAGACCCGGGTGCTAGTAATAAAGGTAAAAGCGTTCACGAGGCTCCAACAGAGACACCAATCGACCAAGAGGGCCCCTCTAGTGGTGATGATGCTAGCCAAAGTAGCAATGATGATCGCCATTGGAAGAGACCGAAAAAAATTGGGAGGCTATCGACTCCCAATAACTTACTTGAAGGTAATTCAAACGTTCTTCCTCCGCTTGAGCCTCCCAGTCTTCAGGTGAGCACCTCATTCTTCTGACCTTTTCTTTAAGTTTTTATAGGATTCATCCTTATATATATACTAACACTCGTTCCACCTTGTATAGGAATCTTTGGGAGATCAGTCACCAACAAGTCGTCATATTCTCAATGTTCTTCCAGCGCAGATTGGGTCATTCGAACCACCAACCAACCAAGTGATGGCTTTGATCACCTCTACAATTGTTAGTACACAACCTCAGCAGGAGGTGCAAATTGTTGGTCCGGAGGCTTCCATCTTCAATGCCGACGAGATGATTTCGCACTTTTCTAGCATACAACGCCAGGCTGCACAAACTATGTGGGAGGCTGCAAGGAATAAACTTGCTCGCGCATCTTTTGAGAAAGTTCCTTCTCTTGAACCAGAAATGATTAAAATATTTCAAACTATCGCGGGCGTTGATGCGACCAATTTGTCGGCTCTTCAATAATTCGTAGGTGATTACTTTCGCCATGTGGGAAAGTACAGTGAGTTGAATCAGCTGCATTCTTCAAAACTAACTTCAACTCAAAAAGATCAAAGCTTAGCTGAGTTTCGGAGTAGGATTGATGACATTACGACTAGTGATAATGATTCTCTTAAAAAGAAAAATATGTACCAACAAGAGTCTGAGCAGACACTTCTTGAGCTTGAAAGACTCAAATCCCAGCTCAAGTCCTTAGAAGCTCATCATGAAAAGACCATGCTCCTAATTTCGGAAGAAGAAAATTTATCGGCTCAACGACAATTAGAGATCTCTAAGATACGGGAAGAGATGAACGTGGTTGAGAACACTCCTGTTGCGAGTGAACAAGACGCTGAGAGTCTCAAAGCGCTTCGCATAGAGGGTACTCGTCAAGAATTGCGAGATTACAAGTGGATGATTTAGCTTTTTTTTTTTATATATATATTGTAAATTTCAACCCCCATTTGCTTATGCATAATATATCGTTGAATTCAACTTATGACTTAAATTCTCCCCTTTTTTTTATTCAACTCATGACTTAATTCAACTCATGAATAATATATGTAAATTCATTACAACTGGGTCATTCACCTTTTAAGCTCATGCAGGCCAGGAGCATCATGTAGTTTATACTCTTACGATTGGGAGTGTTTACAACATTTTAAGCGTAAAATTTCTTAAGAAACTTTCCGTTGATGGGGTCAATCCTCAAGCCATTTTTGTCGATAATCTTGTATGCCCCATTGGTGTAGACTTCTTTAACAACATAGGTCCGTCCCATTTGGATGTGAATTTGTTTCCCGTATGTCGCGTTGTGATGATGGGTCTTCGAACAACAAGCACAAGGTCGCCGACTTGGAATGATCGATGCTTGATATTCTTGTCAAAGGCTTTAGAGCTTGGTAACATTCCAACGCTTGTTGAGCATGAAGTCTTTTTTCATCAAGTGCTTCCAACTCTTGAAGGCGCAACCTCGCATTATCTTCAATTGTCAGCCTCTCTTGTATGGCCATCCTTAACGACGAAATTTCTTTTTCCAAAGGGAGCACAACTTCCACCCCATAGACAAGTGAGTAAGGCGTGACTCCTATGGGAGTGCGATGCGTAGTTCTATAAGCCCAGAGTGCTTCACCAATCCTTTCTTGTCAATCTCTTTTTGTCTTGGAAACTACCTTCTTCAGTAGGTTGCATAAAGTCTTGTTGAAAGCCTCTGCTAAACCATTTGCCGCAACGTTATATATGGACGACTTGTATTGCTTGAATTTGAATTTCTCGCATAGTTTGTCCATTAGGCCGTTGGCAAATTGTCTTCCATTATCTGTCACGATGCGATGTGGGATGCCGTAACGATAAATTATGTGTGTTCGAATAAAGTCTACCACATTTTCTTTCTTGGCTTCCCTTAACGCAATTGCTTCTGCCCATCTTGAAAAGTAATCTGTCGCTGCCAGAATATAAGAGTGACCTGTCGAAGATTTAGGTGTTATTGGACCAACGAGGTCAAGCCCCCAAGCTTCAAAGGGCCAGGAAGCAACAGTCGGATGTAAAGGCTCTGGCGGTTGATGGATGAAGTTGGCATGGTATTGGCAAGCTTCACATTTCTTTGCATATTCCATAGAGTCATAGATCATCGTAGGCCAGTAGTAGCCCATTCTTTTCAACTGGAACTGAAGCTTTGGTCCAGACTGATGGGCACCGCAAATGCCTGAATGTGCCTCCTCTAGTGCCTTTAAAGATTCTTCTCTCCCTAAGCATCGCAGGAAAAGACCTTTATAAGAACGTCGATAGAGAATACCTTTATAGTAGATGAACCATGCAGCTTTCCTTCGTATTTCAGCCTTATGTCGAAGGTCAGTGGGGAGTTTTTCATGCTGCAAGTAATCTATAATGGGTTGTCGCCAATCTTCTTCCTCAATTACGTATACGAATATGAGGTCGACTTCTTCAAGTTGATCTTCTGCTGGTGGAACAATCCACTTTTGGCCAAGATTGATGTTTATGGTGACATTGTCTGTCAGTGTCAAAGTAGTGGTCAGGTTTGCCAGAGCATCTGCCTTCATGTTTTCCATTCTAGGGACATGCTCCAATACTATGTTGTCAAATTTCTCCAACAGTTGCTTGGCGTAGATGAAATAAGGCTTTAAATCTTCATGCTTCACCTCGTATTGGAGTAAGAGTTGATTTATTATCAACTTTGAATCACCAAAGACTTCCATGTGCACAATCCCGAATTCTACAGCCATTTGAAGGTCGATGATAAGAGCTTGATATTCTGCTACATTGTTTGAACACAATTTACTAAAGGTGAAACTAAACGGCAACATGTATTTGTCGGGCGAGATGAAGATTATGCCGACGCCTGCCCCACTTCTTCGTGATGCACCATCAAAGTACATAATCCAAGGCTCTGCGATTTCAACGTAGAATACTTCTTCGTGTGGGAGATCCTCGCATAATTTCCAATCAGAGGGGGTTGGATGATCGGCTAAGAAATCAGTCACTGCTTGTCCTTTTACCGCATTTTGAGGTATGTACACGATATCGTACTGCTATAGTATAATTGCCCACTTAGCCAAACGCCCTGAAATGATAGGTCTGGACAAAATATACTTTATGGGATCAGCTTTTGCCACCAAATGTACGGTGAAGGCTTGCATGTAATGCCTCAACTTATCAATGTAGAAAAATAAAGCGAGACACATTTTCTCGATTGGGGAGTAATTCAGTTCAGCTCCCGTAAGAGTTCTACTTAGGTAGTAGAGGGCTTGTTCTTTGTACTTTTCTCTCTCTTGTGATAATAACGCTCCAACAGATCTCTCTTGTGCAGCGATATAAAGTATTATCGGCTTCCCAAGTACTGGAGCACCTAAAACCGGAGGATTGAGCAGATACCGTTTGATGTTATCAAAAGCATTCTGACATGCTTCATCCCACTCGAAATCTGCATTTTTCTTCATAAGTTTTTGAAATGGTTGGCATCTGTCAGCTAAATTCGCAATAAACCTCCTGATATAGGCCAAACGACCTTGAAGACTTCTCAACTCATGCAAGTTTCTGGGGTTTGGCTTTTTCTGAATGGCATCAATCTTGGATTGATCTATCTCAATTCCTCGATACCTCACAATGAAGCCGAGGAACTTCCCCGAAGTCATGACGAATGCACATTTGTGAGGGTTCATTTTCAACTGGTATTTCCTGAGGCGATTAAAGACAACTTTGAGGTCTCTGAGGTGATCTTGGTGTTCTCTTGACTTGACCACGAGGTCATCTACATAGCACTCAACATGCTTATGCAACATGTCGTCAAATATTTTCTCATTGCACGTTGATAAGTGGCACCTGCATTCTTTAATCCGAATGGCATCACCTTGTAGCAATATATCCCTTTTGGAGTTCTAAAGGTCGTTTTCTCTTCATTTTCAAGAGCCATTCGGATTTGATTGTATCCTGATGATCCATCCATGAAGGATAGAGCTTCATGGCTCATTGTGGCATCCACCATGATCTCCGTAATAGGAAGTGGGAAATCATCCTTCGGACATGCGTCGTTCAATTCACGGAAGTCGACACAAATACGAAGTTGCCCATTCTTCTTTCTAACAGGGACAATGTTTCCTATCCATGTTGGATACTTAACCTCGCGAATGAAGCCTGCCTCAATCAGTTTATTAACTTCTACTTCGATCTGGGGAATGAGTTCAGACCGAAATCGCCTTTGAGCTTGTTTGATTGGCTTATGCCCCTGTTTGGTTGCAAGGCGATGTACTGCTACTTTCGGATCTAATCCTGGCATCTCCTTGTATGACCAAGCAAAAATATCTTTATACTCAGTGAGGAGATTCATATAATCACCTTCCTCTTCATGAGTAAGTGACGAACTTATAAAGGTGGGGCGTGGTTCTTCCTTCGTCCCAAGATTTACTTCTTTGAGCTCATCTACTGTTGACTGGCTACCGTCTTCGAGTGATGGTGGGGCTTCGTCCACATTTACTTCAGACATTTCGGCCTTTGTTTCCTCTTCAAACATGATGTGGTGGCAAGACGTCTCACCCTCATCTTGCTCTAAGTCTTCTTTAGTGGGGTTGGTAATGACCACATCACGTCGCTTTACCCTCAAGGAACCTTCTGCGTTAACTGTGACAAAAGTCTTCCTTTTCATTCGAGAAGGAACAACGTTGCGGATGTCTTCATCAATTCCCTTCTTTCTATATGACACATCTTTTGAAATCTTCACCGATCTTTCAGGTTTGATTCGATCAAAAACTGATGCGGCAGACCCTTCATTTCTTGACGTGGTCACACTCAACCTTTGAAAAGCTGATGGTCGTATCGCAAACGAAGTTGGAAGTAATTTTTTTGGTTCCTTCTTGGGCTCGCTTAACCTTTGAAAGGATGATGACCTTACCATGGTTGGGCCCGATTCGATACCATTCTCTTTGCTTGCAGGCATATTTAGCCTCTGGAATATTGAAGGTCGAATAACATCAGGAGTTTGATTTGGTAAGATGTTGCCTTCTCCTGTAATAGACCTATTCAACCTCTGAAAAGCTAAATGTTGGGTGGAGTTAGCATTAGACAGTGGCTCTTCCTCACTTGTTGTAGTCTCACCTAATCTATGTGAGATCAGAACACGTGCAGTTGATTATCCAAGGCATCTGAGAGCTGAAATCCTTTGACTTGTGTATTTCTCATTTTTTGTATCATCAATTTCATTCACCGTTATGTGATTCACATCGACCACTTTTGCTTTTCCCCTTCTGATTATGCGAACTGGCTCAAGCGACTTATATCCGAGTCCCTTTCTTGATGTAGGTAGGGCGTAACCATCCTGTAACAGAGCTTCTTTTGCGTCGACGATAATTCGGGCCTTTCGTCGACAATCTTCAACTTTTCGAACTTGGTGTGCCTTGAAAAGTCATACCACCTTTTTTGCTAGAAGCTTGTATGCCTTTGGGTCAAATCCGTCTTCCGCTCGTCTCTCGGGTAACACTTGTTTTTGCTGCTCATCATCATCGAGTTTCCTAGCTTCTTGTTTTGTTATCTTTGTGAGAGGCATAACGAAGTTTTGTTTCGAGATCTCTACATGGCCAACTTTAGATTTTTTGAACATTCCGCGAAAGGTGACTCGTCCTTCTTGCGTTGAGGATAAGGAAATGTAACGCAAAAATAGGAAGACTTGTGGCACCCCTATCTTTTGAAACTTTGCCCCCTGCCAGATTTGTTGAAGTCTGATCTTTCCCAAGGCTAGTCACATTTGCCTCTTTGGCCACTTTCTTATTCTCCAAATAGCAAGGTTCTGATTCGCTCCTTGTGCTGGCTTTAATCATGGGGACTCCCACCGGTACAACTTCCCCTATGTTGTCGCCCTTCAAATAGAACTTCGCATCAGCAAAATGGGATTCAACCTCTGAAAATGGATTTGTATCAGCCTCCACTTTCTTGACGCCATCTTGGTAGAATTTAAAGCATTGATGCAATGTGGAAGTTATCACCCCGTTTCCATGGATCCAGGGGCGACCTAGCAATAACTTGTAGGTGGTTTGGAGTCGATGACATGAAACAATGTTTCGGCTTTTAGGTCACCAATGATGAGCTCTAAACGAACCATCACTGCAAGAAATTGGAGCTTTCCCGACGCGGTAAAACGTCGGTATAGAGACCACAACGCGTCGGGATAGGCTTTCCCGACGTCTAAATGTGCGTCGGCCTTGTCGTCGGCATAGCTTCGTCGGCATATCCTTTGCCGACGCGCGTTGTCATTGGCGTCGGGATTCGAAGCCTCTATGCCGACGCGAACTTATCTGCGTCGGCATAGAGTATTTTCTGCAGTGTCTGCCGACGCGTAAAGACCGACGTCGGGTAAACCATTGTATGCCGACGCGGTCAAAGATGACGTCGGCATAGGCTCATTGTATGGTCTTTGCCGACGCCTTGCATCTCGCGTCGGCATAGCCTTAACTTTTTTTTTTTTATGGATATTTTATTTCTCAAATCTAAAACTCTAATTTCAACCTTGTTGAACGAATATGAAATAAGATAGAATGTAAAAGGTATTTGAACATAATATGAATAAAAAAGCTAAACATAATAAAATTTGAGATCCATAATAAAATTATGTTTACATAATAAAAAAAACCAAAGTATCATAATTCAAAATTAGAGATACATAATAAAATTAAATAAACTAAACAAAAAACACAATCATAGATCTATGAGTTCAAAGTTTGCGTGCAAAGTTTGCGTGCGTAATATTCCCAGTCTTCGGAGTACCTAAAAATAAAAGAAAATCTTATTAATACTTTAGCTATATATAGGAATTCATAAACAACATAAATTCAACCTAACATCTAATAACAACTAAACATAACACATTCAAACAATCATAACAAAGTCTAACAAACAACTAAACTCAAACCTTTTAAGTAGTTAAATTCAAATTCAGACGTTCAACAAACAACATGTATAACTCTAAGTCCTAACACCTACCCTCAACAAAGAAATTAAAATCTAACTTGTCAAACAATTTCAAACTCCAAGAAAAGACTAAACTTAAGCAATCTTTAAACTCCACCAAAACTTAAACAATCTTTAAGCTCCACCAACAAAAACAATTTGAGATTGCACCCACCAAAATGCTCGAAATTTCGGCAGCATAACGGCATAACTAGGAAAAAACTAAAAATTCATATAACCTGAATAAGAGAATGCACTTCTTAAGTTAATAAAAGGATGCCCAACCTCCTCCATACTTCAATTACAAACAGGTTGGGCTTCATATCCACAAAGTTAACAGAACAAACCACGTACACAACAAATTTCTAAAAAAAGCTAAGGTAAAAAAAAGTTATAATCACAAATTTCTAAAAAAAACTAAGCAAAGTTAACATAACAATCCACGTACACAAGAAAGAAAATTATACCTATGTTCATGGTGCTCCTTGTGACTCCATCATCTTCTTAATCATTTCTTGCATTTCTGCTCGATGTTGCTCCATCCGCTGCTCCAATCGTTACTCCAACCGTTCCTCCATCCTTTCTTCAACCCTGGCCAATTTTTCATTTGCTTCTGCCAGTTGCGCCTTTAACTCGTCAACTTCTCGACTTGAGGACCCACCTGATGAACTACCAGTTGATCTCCTACTTGATTTAGTAGGTTTCGGCCCCCAACCAAGGCCTTTAACGTGGTCTGGTCGTGTCCCCAATACCGATGCACATATTTCAGCTTCAGAACGTGGTTCGACCTCTTCTTGAGTGGAGGATTCTTGCAACTGAATCATTTTATTCTGCAATTATAATTCAAATAAGTGGACATGTGATTGTCAAATGCTTCAATCGATAAATACAAATAACCTTTAACGAAAACAGACTTACATGTGCATCCTCCGCATGGATGGATTGATCCACTTTCCATGTCTTGAATGTGTCAATCGGGATAGGTCAACAGTCCTATATCTCGACCTTCTTTCTCTTTCTACAACTCAAGTCAAAAGAAAATATATTAAAAAGATAACGTAACTAACATGAAAGAATGAGAGTTTAGGTTATTCAACCTCACTGCACTTGTTGCACAAATGATGAAAGTCTTCGACCCACATGTGTGGTTAAACGTTAGCGCCGCCCGACTCTTTTGACTACTTTTTGATTTTTCCTAAATGAAATGAATGATTAGTAAACAATTGTAGACAATATAAAATAATACTGTTGTGAGCACATACATACCTGAAATTCAGGATCCTCGAATCTAGTGCATAAAGCATGCCAGTCTTCAATGGCATTCCTCAACCGCTTAGGTGGATTAGCACGTGCCTGCTCAGGAGTGTCAAAAGTCTTGTAGTGTCTGTGTAACTCAGCCCTATACTCCTTGAACGTCATTTGCATTTGTAGTTTTAACTTTATGTTTTATAACTATTATTATTTAGGTTTTGGGAATTTAAGAGTTTTAGGAATTTGTTATGTCACCCTAAAAAAGAAATGAGAATAAAATTTTTAGTTTATAAGACAAGTCTGTTATATTTTTACTCTAGCATGTTATATTTTCATAGCATTTATCAAGCCTACTAAATTTTCTAATCCCGGTAGAATACAATAATTTACTTATTGTAGCTCACATGTACACTTGCACATAATACCACATAAATTACTGCTAGATAATTCTACACATTAGTAAGGTATCAACTACTTTCCAAAATTACTCCAATATTCAAGCAACCTGAAACTTGAATACTTGATTTTTCGCTAAGCAAAATCCTAAAAACAGTTAACAAACAATTCTAAAATCAAACCATGAGTTCAAACAAGTTGAGAAGAAAATGACCCCACTTGCTAAAATTGATGTCGAATTGGTTCAATCGACAACCTGACCTCTAAATACAATGAGTAACCCTGAACAATGTCAAGTTCAATGCGATAAATTTTAAAACACCAAAACAACACTTAACATAATCAAAATCCTAAAAGAAGTGCCAATTAACTCCAATCTCAAGCATGCCATTGAATAAGGTGAAAACTATAACACCCAAACGAGAACTCACCCCAAAATTGAGATCAACGCCTGCAGGACAATAGTTTGAACGATCAAAATTCGGGCGGCGGCGACGGCGGCTGATCTGCGGCGGTGCAGGCTCTCGAACTCGACGGGCGGCGCCGTCGTCGGCGGGGTAGGATTCAGCGCGCGGCGCGTCGGCGGCGGCGGCGTCGTCGTCGGCGATCTGTCGAGGAGGAGTCTTGAAAGAGGGCGGGCGTCGTCGGCGAGGGTAGGATTCAGCGGCGGCGGCGAGGGGTTTCGGCGGCGGCGGATCTGTCGAGGGAGAAGAGGATTTTGAGGGTTCTGCGAAGGAGAAGAACTTTTTAAAGACCATCTATGCCGACGCGCAATAAACTCTACGTCGGCATAGATCCCATCTATGCCGACGCCGTTAAGTACCGCGTCGGCATAGATAGTAAAACGAATTGCATTACGCTCTTCACCGACGCGATACTCCACCATGTCGGCATAGATCCCATCTATGCCGACGCGCAATTAACCACGCGTCGACATAGAGGGGATCTACTCTCAATGCCGACGCGAAGATGAACCGCGTCGGCATAGAGAGTAATTCGCATCGTTTAGCCGACGCGGTACTCCACCACGTCGGCAACAGAAGCTCTATGCCGACGCGCTATAGACACCGCGTCGGCATAGATCCTGGCTTCTATATGTTCCGACGCGGACGCGATCGCGTCGTCGGGAATGATGCTCTTTTTGCCGACGCGCGTATGCGTATCGTCGGGAATACTGGCGTCGGCAAAAGACCATTTTCTTGTAGTGCATGACAATTGCTCGTTGGCCTCCTTGGTTGAAGCCCTGGATTACCAATTTGCTATTCATCAACTCCTCCATCGAGATGCCTAAATGTTTCATAGTTGACTTGGGCATTATGTTGACGGTTGATCCATCATCGATGAGAATGCGACCAATCTTCTGCTCTCGGATGTATCCTGAGACGAACAATGGCCTGTTATGAGGTTTTGACCCTAGCAATAAATCTTCATCGGTAAAACCTTTTGACAAGCAACACGTAACACATGAGCGTGCTACAGAGGTTAAGGCGCTTGCGTCATTGGAGTTGATCAAGGCTTCGATGAGAACGCCTTTGGCCGCTTGGGGAAGTGACAACAAGTCTTCTACACTGAAGGTAGATGAGGTATCCAGCTCAGCTGCTCCTCTTGACAGAACTGTCGGATCTTCATTAATGTTGACGACATGACACGCAACAAACTCGACCTCTTCTCGTTGGGTGATTTCTTGGAAGTTTCTTGGGAAGAATTCTGCCAAAGTGACGATCCGCCGAGGTCGGATGAACTCTTCATTTTCTTGCACAATCACCTTCGACTTTCTAGTAATCTTCCTGCTTTTTCTTTTCGGGAGTTTACTTCTCCTCTTTCGCTTCTGAAAAATGTGTGCTTCCTTCTGAGCATAGTTTTGTCGTCGCTTCTTACGTCGAGTTACGATAGTCCATTCGCCATCGTCATTTTCAATTTGTTCATTCTTTTCGTGAATGCTTTGTTTTTGGCAGCTTATCTCCTTAACGTCCTTCCTTAATACAATCCTCTAGAACTGAATCACAATGGGTTCAAGAGACCCGAACTGGATCAAACATTCTGCATTCTCGCAGAAAGGAACTACGGACGAGTGGACGCTTGGATTCGTCACTATTGCTACATGGTTTGTTTGAGCTACCTCATCGAGGTCTAACTCAATTTTCTTCTCACGAGCCAATCTTAAAATTAGCTCCTTCGGGACAAAACATTTCTCCACCGGATGGCTAATAACTCGGTGGTACTTACAATAATTAGGATTATTTACCTTTCCGAGCTCTCCTGGTCGTTTATATTCTGGAAGCTCAATAAGACGTTTTTCCAGTAGCTGCTCCAACATATCTGGGATATCGGAGTCTGGAAATGGATATGTTTTCTCTTGCCTTTCTTTTAGAGTTGGGTGACGTCTTTCGCCCGCTTCTTGTTGCCCTACTGGCTTAACTTCCCTTCCTTTTGAGGAAAACTTCAGAGGGATTGTGTTGGTGACCATTGATTCTTTGGTGGCGCTTTTCATAGTCTTCTCTGCGCCTTTAAATTCTTTCTTCTCCTTTTTTACTTCTGGGAGTAAGAGGTCTTTATTCCCTCTAGCAGCGATGCTCAACTCCATGTCATGAGCGCGAGTCGCCAACTCCTCGAAAGAGCGAGGTTTGATTCCCTGTAAAATGTAAAAGTAGTCCCCAATGCATACCTTGCGTGCACATCTCAACGGCCGATATTTCTGTGAGTCGGTCCTTGCAGTCGAGGCTTAGATCCCTCCAGCGGTTGATGTAATCAACGACAGGCTCTCCTTTGCATTGTTTGGTATTGGTGAGTTTCATCATATTGACCGTTCGCCTCGTGCTGTAGAAGCGATTCAAAAATTCTTTTTCAAACTGCTCCCAACTATCGATTGTTTCTGGCTCTAAGTCGGTGTACCAGTCGAAAGCATTTCCTTTCAAGGTACGCACGAATTGCTTCACCAGGAGGTCACCACGCGTCCCTGCATTTTCCAGGTTTCAACAAAATGTGCAATGTGTGCTTTGGGTTGCCGTTTCCGTCAAACTGTTGAAATTTTGGAGGTTGGTACCCTGTGGGCATCCTCAGGTTATCAATCCTCTTGGTGTATGGTTTGGAGTACATGAGAGGATTTTGACTGGGTCCACCATACTGAGTTCTGATAGAGTTCATAATCATGTCCTGCAGCTGTTGGACGGATAAAGAAGCAACCGAAGCAGGTTGTGATGGTTGTTCCTCATGGAAAAAAGTTTTTCCTTTGTCACTATTTCTTGCTACAGGGGTGTGGCTGGATTCAGCTATATCCCTACTTTGAATTTTACTTTTGAGGTAGGCAATTTCAAGATCTTTGTCTTCCATCGCCTTCATCAGGATATTGATTTTTTTCTCCACTTCTGCCATACTTTCATCAGGGTCTACATCAGCCATCATGACTGACATTATATCTTGATTTAGCGTCTCCTTCAGTGGATTTGGAGTAGGAGCTGATTGGTCAAACAAGGGGTTGTCTTTGATGACAATCTTAGCTTTGGAAGCTTCATTCAGTCATTTGGTGAGGTGGCTTGCCACTGCATCAGGAGTTCGATCGTCGCTTGTCTCAACCCCTTTGGAACGACTACGAGTTACCGTCCCCATGTAAATGTTGCTTGCAGCAGCAACAGTTGATGTAACTTTTTTTGATTGCATTGGTTTGCTTTGATTGGGAGGAAAAAGAGATGCACTAGTACAAAATTGGGTTTTAATGACGGGCACGCGTCCGTCATCAAAGCGAGTGTCATTGTATCTTACAATGACGGTCGCTTTTTAATGAAGGACAATGCCCGTCATTAAAAGTCTTCGACCGTCATTAAAAGTGACATATTTTGGGTTTGCATCCACTTTTAATGACGGGCATTGCCCGTCATCGTTTTGTTCGTAATTTAAGGAAAAAAAATTGTTGGTTGCCCCAATGGCTCTAACCAATATTAATATTTCTCAAATTTTGTACAAAAAAAAATCTCAATACTAATACATTTTTACCCAAGTAATCTTACCAACTTAACTTTAATTAATAAAATATAAAGTATGTATTAAAAGAAGTGTATTACATATCATAAAAATATATATACAAATTACATTTCCCTAACAACCATGTCACTCGCCATCTGTTTGTGGTCCCTTAAGGGTTACAGGACATGAAGTTGGAGAATCTTCTAGTTACCAAATTGGAGCTCAATGTCCAAAAGCCTCAGAACACACTCATACTTGGAAGTCAAGAACACATCCCAATTTCCCTTTTAAGGAAGTTTAGTTACAAAGTCACAACAACAAGGCAACAACATGAAGATGATATAAATAGATAACTTCTTTGTAGGTAAGAAACTTCACAATTTTCATCTTTCTATGTAATTGGTATTGGTAACACAGGTACATGATAATGCTACTTGCTCATGCAAGCCTTTTAGGTGTCTGTCAAATCTCATATATATCCACAATAGTTACTTGTCACATCACCTCTGCATATAGATCATTTGACAGAAAACTAAAACACAAGAAGAAGACATCTATCAGTATCAGATATCAACAACACTTTCATCAATATAAAAAAAAAAGAGTTCATGATAAGCCCCACATCTACTAATCCAATAGTAAGCACCAATTGCTAGACTTAATTATCTGGGAAAATTTGCTATCATATCTCTAATCTAATAACAGTCCAACTGATAGTGAGAGACATTCAAATGAGCAATGCATTTCCGAGCCAAATATTGTTTGCTCATTTAATCTTCTGTGGTAATAGTAAGTTATAAATTGTCTAGTGAACACAATTTAATATTTTTTTTCTTGGAGTATAACAAACCACACCAGCATACGCATACATGAAGGCTAAGAAGGAAAAGTGAAGCACTTGTGTGCCTTCAATGACGCAATTGACTACCGTAGTCAACATTGAATTTTTCATAGAGAGGAACATCCAAATGAGCAGATGGTCGGGTGTTTCACAAGGCAACCTCGATGTCAGAGACTGTGATTGGTCCAACCTTGGGCAACTCTGCAGTCATGAAGAGTTATTAGGTCAAAACTTTTTGCAGGATGGTACAGAGAAGAGAGACTGATCACCCATATGTTCAAGACAACGGTTCCTAAATGTATTTCATTGGTTTTTTAATTTCTAGATTACAGATCTCATCCTCCCTGTGGACACTGACAAATCGAAAAATAGAGATTGCATGCGCATAGACTTGGATGGCTTCCCCATAGATTCAAGGAGAATTTCACTTTGAAACGAACAAAAAAAAAAGAAGCAGAAAGATGCATTTAAAAAGTTTCCATACCTTTTTCAGGCAGTACTACTCCATGTTGTTCTTCGGGTAACTCTTTTTGTTGCCTCTCAAGTTCAGCCATTAAGTGGCATAGCAGCCTCTTTGCACACTAATCTAATATCAGAACCTGAATAGCCTTCTGTTCTTTCCATCAATATATCATAAGGAAGTTCTTCATCTCCAAGTTGAGGAGGAAGGAGTTCTTCAAACATAACTCTTCTAGCTTCAGGATCTGGCAGAGGCACAAGTATCTTTTTACCATGGTCAAAGGAAAATCACTTATCACTCAAATGTGATTGATACCCATCTAAACTATCATCCAGATTAAAGTTTCAAGCCAAAAAAAAAGAAAAAAATCTAAAAGTTATTGTAAATTAGAATATTATAGCAGTTTCTAAATCAAAATCTTTTTATTTAAGTTACTGATACTTTTTTCTCAATTCAATCTCCTACAAGTTATAGAATGTTGAAGCATGCATCAAATGGGGCAATATGATTTATGGTTCGATTCACTATGAACATATATGTGGTTTTTGTGTTTGGAAAGAATGTTTCTTTCAGGGGAAAAAATCCTCATATCAAGGTCGAAAAGAAAAATTTTGGGGTGCAAAAAGCTTTTCCAATGAATGAGTAACCATAAAACGACTTAAACCTCGAGGAATATGATATAGCTGGCCATGAGAAGACAGGACAATTCTTTGCCATTGTGACTCAAGAAGCGATTTGTGAATCGATTCAATCATCATTTAAGAGAGATTATGAGCTATTTACCACCGTTCTAATTATACTATCAAAACAAAAGTCATACTAATGAGAGGATACTCTCTTTTCAAAACGACGGAGCATGGCAGCATCCAGTTCTAAGGGGAGATTCATCGTCGCCAAAACGAAGACTAGTTCATCTGCCTGCATCAACCCATCCATCTGCAATCTAATCCAGCAATCAATATTTGGCTAGGCCATAATTAGATTAAAAAAACTTAACATGGCTTTCTTAACAGGTCAACAACATGATTTCGTCAATAAGAGGATCAAAATCTTGATATGCATAGGGAGGATAATATAAAATGAAACAGAATGCCAATACATGCTTAACAATGTCACAAGAAATGTAGCTACAGAGTTGACTCGTGATAATTTAAGTAAAATTATTTTTAAAAATAAAAAACACCCAAGTTATGGTTCTGCTTGTGGTCCCTGAAGAACAATGACATTAATCATCATTTATTAATAGAAACTCACCCTCAAAATGAAAAAACAAACCAGAGAAAGTCTCTTAGAATCGAACAAAAAAAGAACTCACTAAAGGCATTGAACCATAAACACTCCCAGCATCTTGATTCACAACACAACACAATCAATTCCAACTAAATTCACCCAAAACATAGTTCAACAACAGAGGAAATAACTGAGTATCGAACATCCAAAGTCCCAAAGCCATAACCAATAATCAAACAAGATTTTTAAAAACGAAAAAGAACAAATAATATTACCATGATCGACCATATGATATTGTTCGATTAGAGACCAGAACCCACAGATTTGAGCCTTACAGGTTGTGGGTGTTTAGATATGAGAATGACATGGTTGTAGCCACTCAAATCTTGTTCAAATCGAAGTGGGTGTTGAGGATCTGAGGTCGCTAAGTGGGGTTCAACCTTGAAACTCATGGGTCTCGTCAGATGCTTCTTCAAAAAACCATCAAAAGTCTCGTATAGCCCGTTGGCGTCATGGGTGTCACGGCGGTTCTGATGGCTTTGGTTAGGTTGTCGATATTATCATCCTCATCCGCTGGAGGGACACGTCTTTGCGAGGAGGCATCAAGCGCGGCGCGTGTTTTGCTTGGAGAAGAAGTCGACCAACAAGGTGGTCGGTCGGCAATTGAACACATGTGAGGAGGAGGAGAAGAAATTCGAGAACTACCAAGAATCAACGCAGCATGTGAGGAGGAGGAGAAAAGATTAGGGCTAAAGGAAGAGAAGCTCTCATTTTAAAATGTAAAAAAGGAAAAAAAATATAATATAAAAAATGTTTTAAAATAAATGATATAATGTCGGTCAATAACCGACATTAAAGGTAGGAAACTTAAAATTTTTACCCACTCTCTTTTTCCGTGTGTTTTTTCTTTTGTCTGTCATTGTTTCTTCCCTTGAAAATTTTAAGTCTGTCATTAAAAGCAAGATTTGTTGTAGTGATGAGAGGTAGAGTGGTCCCACTGGGCGTGCCAATCTGTTCACACGATATTTCAACCAACGAATGGAAATGAGACACGTGTAAATGAATTTCGTATTTATAGTGATTTCAGGTGTTATGAGTACAATCTCTAGTGTTTGATCCTCTGATTCTCTCTCCTACTTGTATGTTGTGATCGAGGGTTGAAACAGCTTGTTCTCAATGTTGGAAACTTCAATGGATTCGTGGCGTGTTCTTGACGATCTCCGTGAAGTGTTCTTCGTTCAGGCAGTGTTTGATCTTCAAGAGCTTCTGGAGACTTCACAGCTTTGTTTCTGAATTCTCTCTAAGCTTCATCAGTTCTGAACTTTTAAAATGAAGGAGGGAGGTCTCTATTTATAGAGTTCCTCTGGGCCTCCTGATGGGCTTGGGCCTGCTGGACTGGGCCAAGTTGATGTTGGGCCAATCTTTTGGGTTGAGCCTATTTGACTTTGGGCCAGTCTTTTGGACTGGGTCAGGTTGATTTGGTCCTCCGCCTCTGGACTGGGCTTGGACTTTGGGCTATACTTGACTAATTTGGGTCTTCAATTTGGGTAGAGCCCAAAAGTGTACCTGAATTTTGCCATAATTTAATTTAGGGTCCTTGAAATTTAAATAATCCCTTATTAAATATGATTTCGCCATCAATCTTGGGGGATGGCGTGGCAATTCCAGATTTGTCAAAATTTCTATTCCAACACTCTCATGAAACAAAGACGAGAGAGAAAAAATTGTGAGGATGATCAGAAATGAAAGATAAGATAAAAACAAACTAGAGAGATGGAGAGAGAGAGAGAAAACAAGGAGAAAAGGGAGAGGGATAGGAACAAAAGAGAGGGGAAGGAGAAACTAACCGGGGAGGATTTGTTTTAGTTTTACACTCAAAAGACAATGGAGTAATTTCACCAAGGGTGCGATTACCTATTTGGGGCACATATTATAATAACATGTGGAATATTCAACCTCCTAAATATAGACTATAATAACTTTAGACTAAACAAACTAAATAATATTATATAATTTCACATACTAGAATAACTCACATATTATTATAACTCATCCAGTGTCCCAAACAACCCCTAATGAATTTGGATGCAATCCTAATGAGATTGTGGCATAAACATAGTTGGTATAAATCGAATGTAACGTAATGAAGTTACGATTTATTTTGTGTTTACTTTTCCTACCTCTGTTATTAGGAGAAAAATAATAATAATAATAATAAAATTACTATAATATAAATCTTCTCTTCCACTGGATAAGCCAACCAAACTAGAGTCACAAATAATAAATATAAGGAGATAGGAAAAAAAGAACCAGACCGGAGTTTATACAGGTTTTCTCCAAACTTGGGACTATATATGTACAGTCTTATGAAACTCTAAGTTCTACTATAATGGGTCATAAGGAGCTCTCAAAAAATTGTGCTACAAACTAATTTTCAATAATCCAACAATGACTATTGACTTCCAAGTATCACAACCTGATAGCTTGGAATAAAGAATGAAGAAAATCCTCCCAAACCCTCAAAAGAAAAGCTCTTTTTTTCTTTTAAAAGCCTATGGTCACACTTGTAAATCACACTGCTGTGAATTTTTAATCAAAAAGGGCTACCCAGGGTTTCTGTGCATATATTTGTCGTAAAGGAGAAAAACATATATATGTTAAAAAAAAAAACCCTAACCCATATATGGACCTTGGCCCACTAGCCTTCACATTTTTTTTCTCTTTCTGTGTGCGCTTTTTGGCTCCAAAACCCAACAATCTCTCACTTGTGGACAAAATGACGATCTTGTCTCCCACTACAACAAAACTTTGATCACCTTGGTAAACTCCACGACGCAACTTTCATTACAACTGTTATCTCTAATCTTCTTAGAAAACTCTAAGGCTAAAAAATTACTTGAAAAACAACAAACTTACAAAGCTGACAATCATCAGAAAATAACTGTAGTTCATTTGTGCTCACCTCGGGCTCGCTACATCGATCTGTCTCTTTGACGAAAAAAATAGACACGTACTCCTAGTTTAGCTAAGTGGTACCAACTGACATCTTCTTCAATCATGAATCATTGTTCCTGAAGAAGACACATTTTGTAAAGGGCTTGAATATTCTACTCAAACATGTTGCCAATTTAGAGACCTTACCTTTGACCTTAGTAACTGATTTGGCCTTTGACACTTGTTTTCTATGGAAATATATATAATTCAGCTTTGTGTTATGTCTATGTGCAAGTATACACATATATTTGTAGCAAGTAGCAAGTAAATTATCGAATCCACAGAGACTAGAGTTTTCGATTTTATCAAAATTAATTTTTAGAAACTCATATTACAACTAAACAAATTCATTTAAGAAATTAAATAACATAAAACATAAATGTTATAACAAAATAAATGTGAATCATTGTTCCTCAAGAAGACACATTTTGTAAAGGGTTTGAATATTCTACTCAAACATGTTGCCAATTTAGAGACCTTACCTTTGACCTTAGTAACTGATTTGGCCTTTGACACTTGTTTTCTATGGAAATATATATAATTCAGCTTTGTGTTATGTCTATGTGCAAGTATACACATATATTTGTAGCAAGTAGCAAGTAAATTATCGAATCCACAGAGACTAGAGTTTTCGATTTTATCAAAATTAATTTTTAGAAACTCATATTACAACTAAACAAATTCATTTAAGAAATTAAATAACATAAAACATAAATGTTATAACAAAATAAATGTGCAACAGAGCAAAACAAGGGAATCGCAAATAAGCAAATAAAACAAGTGTTGGGGTGTATGTTCTAATCTCGTGTAGTTTATAATGGTTGTTAAATTAATTGAATAAAGGTTATTTATTATTCAAACTGTATATCTCACATTTTATAAACTTAATCCAATAAACTAGGCTTCAAGGTCATATTATATGAGAGAACTTGAACGATGTGTAGTGGACACATAGGGAGGATCATGTTCGAATTATTGACTCGAACGATCTACAGTATATGGATAGGATTGGGAACCTCATCCTGGTAACACTGTGGATGCAGCCCGCTTTGTATTAGATACAAATGAGGTGATCCAGCTCGTTCATGTGGTTGACATGTGAGTGGGGGCATCCTGTGCAATGAGATTGTACACAAGACCATACCGTGAAATATTAGACCTACTGATGTAACACCGTTAACAGTATAGGACTACTATATTTGTAGATAACCATTAGTGACTCGTCCTTAATCTTGAGCGTGTTACGGACTCCTGTTTGCGGGGGTCTGTCCTTTGACTAGTACGGGTGAGGGTGGCTTGAGCGCTCACCCAATATGTCTATCTTCTTGGGGACAGGAAACCTAAAGAGGTTGTTCCCTTAAGTGTTGTCTTCAAGGCTTGAACAACGGGGCCCCACCCTCTCACTGGCTCGAGAGGGATGTTGTTTATGGTTGGACCATGCAACAAAGTTGTTCATTAGAGGAGTAGAGGGACTTAAGAAGCAAGAGGTAGACGCAGGGGTAAAACAATAATTTGACCCAGCTGTGACTATGAACAACCTGTGAAGGGTCGACTCACGGGCATTGGTTATATCGATGGACACAACTTGTCCTATAGTGAGCAGAGTGCAGCTACGGGGCTATAGTAGAGTGTCCCTGTAGTTAATTAATGTTGATTAACCGGGGCAAAGATTTTGATTGGTTAATCTCGTATCATTGGAGCTCATGATCTATAGGTCCATTAGGTCCCTCGGTTGGCTCAAAGTGGACTAAATGAAGGTTTACAGTTTTGAGTGGATTTGAAGTGTTCAAATTCATTAAAAGGGTATTTATGTCATTTATATAAGATATGTTTGTCATAATATATAGTTTAATGTGAATGAGATTCATAATAAACTATAGTATAACCTGATTAATTAATTAGGGTTAATTCGGAGAAATTGGTTTGAGAGAAATTCAAAGTGAAATGGATTATGATTCAATTGTAATTCCACAATTATACAAATGGAATTTGTATGATAAGGTATGAGATACCTTATAATATATGATATGCAAATATTATTTGCACATTATATAGTTGTGGTAAAATGGTAAATTGATGGAGATTTTAACTCCACCACATACTACTATATATTGATGGAATGTTAGACATTCCATAACTTTACAACTCAATTTTTGGATTTCACCCAAAAGAGTGCTCTCAAATTCTCTCAACTCTCTCTACATTTCTCCAACCCAAATCCAAAGGGAGTCCCACCCACTCTCCCCCATCCTCTCGAGGAATACCAAAAAGATCAAATGGAGGTGTCCCTTTGATTCAGATTCGTGGTTCGTAATTTGATCGTAAAGATCGTTGGATCGTGAGATCGTGACCGGAGAAGGAAACGCAAAGAAGTGTTCTTCAAGAGGTAGGCTTCGAAAATCTTGTTGTTTTTCTTCTCTAAATGCATGTTTAACCTAGATCGTAGTTAGTGCTTTCGGTTTTAAGAAATTTAGAACAACAACGAAACAACGGTGATTCACATCACACTTCTGTTGTGGGAAAGTCCATTCCCTTCAATTGGTATTAGAGCCAATCGTTGTAAATCAGTGTTGGTTCTGTAAATTTCTTAAAATTAGGTAGGTAACATTAATTTTCATGTGATGATAGTTAATAGTTTTGCAATTGGATGTTTTCAGTTCTTGGCACCTAGTTAGATTTACATTTTCGTTGATATGATCAATATAGGGCCCGTTGTTTTAGGCAAATTCAATGTAAATCGAGTCTGTAAGTCTGTGTCATTCATGGCAAGGCGTGGATGTGAAAAAACGGAGCGAAAATAGGCAAAAATAGAAGAGTTCTGTTGCAGTACAGAGCACGGCGTTGCAATGTTGTTCGACAGGGTTGCAACGCCATGCTTGCGGGAATTGGCTTGCTGCAGATCTAGCGTTGCAACGCCGCTGGAGTTGAGACGCGAGTTTTGGCATTGAGCAGTGTAGAGTTGCAACGCTAGCCACGACATTGCAACGTTGTTGCGTTGTGGGCAGCTTGTGCGAGAATTCCGCGTGAAAGTGGCATAAGGAGCAGTTTTGTGTTTTAATTTCCGAAAATGTGTATTTATTTTTTTTTCTTTTATAAATTAAGTTTTTAATTAATATTAATATAAGTGTTATATTAATGTTAATTAATTAAATTAATGACCCTAGGGGTGCCAAAACCAGTCCAATTTGCTATTTTTATTTATGAAGTGTTGTATGAATAATTATATGCATAATGTATGTCATATAGTTTAAAATCCCACTTTGGGTTAAGCATATCATGAATCATATTTATATTATAAGTGTTATAATATATAGTATGCATGATTAGGTTATATTATAAGTGTTATAATATAATAAATGCATGTTTAATTAATTAATATAAATGTTATATTAATTAGATAAATAGCATTGACATGCATTTTAATACATATGATGTATGTATGTTATAAAGTATGTTATTCATGTGATGGATGATCAAGCATTGTAACATAGAAATGTATGTAACCTAAGTTAATTAATTAGTTTTAAATGGTTTAGAACTTGATTAATTAGACTTATTTTCTAGTTCTAATAAGATTAGAATTAGGAAATCAAATATGACTTATGAATAGTGACTAATTAGTGACTCTGCCTAAGGAAGGTTCTGTCTAAGGATGGGGTATTTAAACTGACGCTTTGCGGAACACCCCTACCTGGGAACCGACCTGGGAGTGAATTTGGTCTGGAGATTCATAGGTTATATTCTCGTGAGTGGCGTTAATTAAATGTTAACTCACATAGACCTAAGTTAATAAGATGTTATAGACTTAGGTTAATCCAATATAAGAGTTATATTGGTAAACTTAGGTAAATATAGTCGGTTTATCTAGGTCAATCCCGTTAAACTAAAGTATTGAGTGGGAGGAATAAAGTGTATCAGATACATTTAATTTCTACCTATAAATCTCCGTTAAGTTCACACCATGAGATCCATACTCTGCCTCGTGGCGCAAATGGGAGCGTCCCCCCTTCGGATGGTATTTGTATGGGTCAAAATTCAAGGTGAATGAAGAGAGTACTTATAGTGAGTCGGAGCGGGACCTGTGAAAACGAGACCCACGGTCTCTTCTATCGATTTGCACCGTGAGACACCTATGATCCGTCTGCTAGTTTGGCCTAGACCAGACAATCCCTTCGGAGGGCCTTGATCATGGGGGTCGGAACAACGTGAATTCCCGATAGGGATACGATCACCTTAGTTTGTTTTCCTACGTAGTCCTCCCTTCGGTGGCTATTGTTTGGACGGAAACTCTGGAGGTTTAAAGATAGAGGGTTACACTCACGAGAATTATTAACAGTTAATGAGTCCGACCGAAAAATGTTAACTGGATGCCTATAGGAATAAGAGTTATTCTTGAATTAGGGTTTGGTCGAGAAAGTCTCGTCTCAGAGGACGAGTGATTTTGTCTACCCTTCGATGGCCAATTTTAAATGACCTAGGGATCATAGATTAAAATTTGCTAAAAATTGATTGGATTTTCAAAAGTTTTTGCAAGAACTAATACAAAGTGTTTTATTTTTTAGCAAACATGTCTAGTTCAATTATAGCCATGTTAGCTTCCGATAAGCTCGTAGGTGACAATTACCAAACGTGGAAAAATAACATACATACAAACTTAGTCACCGACGACCTCAAATTTGCGTTCACTGAGGAGTGTCCTCAGGTGCCCGACCTGACCGCATCACGGAGTGTTCGTGATGTGTACGATAGGTGGACCAAGGCCAATAAAAAGGCCAAGTTTATATCATAGCCAGCTTATCTGAAGTATTGGCTAAGAAGCACGACAACATGATCACCGCTAAGGAGATCATGGAGTCGTTGCAGAACATGTTTGGACAACAGTCCTTTCAGGTTAGGTACGACGCTCTCAAGCACGTGTTTAATGCTATGATGAAGGAGTGAACATCTGTTAGGGAACATGTTCTCAACATGATGATCCACTTTAACTTGGCAGAGATGAATAGTGCTTTTATCGACGAGTCGAGCCAAGTCAACTTAATCATGGAGACACTTCCGAAGAGTTTCCTTCAGTTTCGTAGCAATGTTGTTATGAACAAAATTAGCTACAATCTGACCACCCTCCTCAATGAACTATAGACCTTCCAGTCATTAATGCGAGTCAAGGGACAGGAAACTGAGGCAAATGTTGCCTTCAGGTTCTTTCACAGGGGTTCGACCTCTTGGACAAAGTCTGTGGGTTCATCTTCAGGCTCGAAAAGGAAGAAGAAGAAGTTGAAGAAGGTTGGGAAAGCTGACCCGCTGCCGCCCAAAAGGGCAAGAAGGTCAAAGAGGTTGCAGAAAAAGGAAAGTGTTTCTACTACAACATGGACAGACACTGGAAGAGGAACTGTCTCAAATTCTTTGCCGACAAGAAGAAGGAAGGTAAATGTGATTTACTTGTTACTGAAACTTGTTTAGTGGAGAGTAGTGACTCTGTCTGAATACTTGATTCAGGCGCCACTAACCATGTTTGCTCTTCTTTTCAGGGAATTAGTTCTTGGAAGCATCGCAGCGGGAGGAGAGATAACACTCGTGGTTGAATCCGGGAGAAGCCGCTGTCTACCGCAGCAGCAGCGATTGTACAGTGAAGCTCTACTTTGACAGGTAGTACTTATTGTTAGATAATTTGTATATAGTTCCAGGGTTTACTAGAAACCTCGCTTCAATTTCCTGCCTTATTGAACATTGTATCTCTGTCAATTTTGAAACTAATAAAGCGTTTATTTCCTTCAAAGGCAATGAGTTTTGTTTTGCTTCACTTGAGAGTAACTTGTACGTTTTAAAACCTAATTAGGTCAAAAGTGTTTTGAATACTGAATTATTTAAGACTGTTGAAACGCGAACAAAAAGGTTAAGAGTTTCTCCTAAAGAAAATGCTCATCTTTGGCATCTAAGGTTAGGCCACATGAATCTCAATAGGATTGAGAGACTAGTGAAGAATGAACTTCTAAGCGAGTTAGAAGAAAATTCTTTACAGGTTTGTGAGTCATGCCTGAAGGAAATCAAATCCCCTTGAGCAGCGGAAACATGGTATTAAAAACGTATTTGCTTGTTTATTTTGGTTTACTCCAAAAACCCATACATTGGCAATAAAACAGAGAGATAAGCAATCTAATTGAAGCATGGATTAAAGCATAAATTATCATGTTGTAAGTTCTTAAACGAAAAGGGATTAGATAATTACCTTTGTAGTTCCACCAGTTGACAGCAACTCCTTGCAATCGCAATTCTATACAGCAACAGGAACTCTTTCTTCTTTTCTCAGTAAGACACTATCAGTAGTGAAAACCTTTTATTTCTCTGAGTGTTTTAGATCTAGGTTTGGTGGGAAACCTCCAACAATTGGAAGAGAGAATTTCGTGAGAGAAAGAGAGAATTCAATTTTTTTTTTTTTTTTTTTGGCAATTCTCAATCACCAAAACCTGATTTATCAATCGATCACCATTCCTCTCCCTTTGTATCAATCGATAAGAGAAAGGAAGGGGGAAGTGGAGGGAGAACGTGTCTTTGACACGTTCTCCTTTTTATTTATTTTTATTTATTTAATTAAATTAAAATCAATTAATCAAAATTAATTAATTAAATCAGATAAATTAATTAATATACTTAACTTATTTAATTATATTGCTATATATATATAATCTTAATTTAATTAAATAAAATATCTCATATTTAAATTATATACATATGATTAAATCATATTTAATCAACTTCCCTTTTAACTTATAGTTTTAATGCACATCTTATGTACATTAAATTCTAACCTATAGTTTTAAATATGAATCTCATTCATATTTAAATAATATTTAAACTCTTTCAAATATTTAATTCTCTCAATTAATTTAATAAGAATCATATTCAAATTAAATTTATAATATAAAGTTTTAATGCACATAAAAACTTTATATTATAATGTATCTATATATATATCATGTTTATTCCCTAATTGATGTGACGACCACCATCACAGGTACTACTTTGTATTTTATTTAACGCTCTATTAGCCGCTGTATCTAGTCGAATTAGTGTTTTAATCAAGCTCGGCGAGAGGGAGACCGTAATTTTTGTTTAGCTTATGTGAATTAATTCTTTTGAGATGAGATTAATTACGGAATTAAAGGAAAGACAATTTCAAGGGCGTTTTGGTGATTATTGCTTAAATGAGGGGTGTATAAGACTTGACCTAAAACCCTAAACCCTAATCATCCTTAGTATTTAACCATGAGAGAAAAACCCTAGCCACCAACACTTCTCCCCTTACATTTTTGCCTTAACCCTAACCCTAACCCTAGGAGCATTTTGTTCTTCTTCCACAAGCTAACCTAGCCGGCAACCTCCCCTCTCCGAGAATACAACCTTCCGCCGGTCTTCACGAAGAGGAGCTGCACGTCCGGCCAGCCGCTCGGAGACCCCCAGCCGCCGCGTCTGCAGCCCACGTGCGAAGGGCTCGCCGGAGCTTAGCCCATTCATTCCAGCCGTCCACGCAAAACGCCCCACGCGAGCCCTGCCGGTCGTGAGTTCGTGCGCCGCGCTGCCTACAAGACGAAGCCTCAGCCGCTCGACCGTTCGCGAGTCTCAGCCATCCGCGAGTCCTCCGCCAGTCGCAGCCGAAGGTTCCCAGCCGCCGCAGCCGTCTCCATCATCATCCAGATGCGCTTTGAAGACCACGGACGGAATCCCGCCATTCACGTCTGAGTCGCGCCGACAGATCCGAACGGAGGTTGCTCGCTCCAGCCGCTCGTCCGTCCACGAGTACAGCAGCAAGCCTCGCCGGAATTCACACGACTTCAACTGCTGCAGCTGGTTGTGGAGCACGCCGCCGCCGGTCAATCGTGGTTCGGCCGACGCCGCCCAGCCCCGCTTCCGATCGGCAACACCTACAGCCTCTGAAATTATAATCCGGTGAGGAACCGTTACACCTTCGATTAGAGAGATTGTACAACGATTTTCGGTTAATAAAGCATTTACGTAAGGACTTAAATTGTTGTTCGAACATGACTTTAGGAACCAAATTGGAGCGGAATTGAAGGTCAAACGCCAAGACGGACTAAGGAGTATTAAGTATTCGCATTAAACTTGAGGTAAGCGGGACACGACATCGAAATGCGATTTTTGAATAACGCATGAATAGGGTTTTAGTGAATATTTGGAGGTTGATTTCGAAATTATGTGTGAATCGGGTTTTCACTAAAAGGAGAATAGGCGGAGAGTTCGAGTAGATTTTGGATTAAAAATCGAAGCTTGAGGTAAGGGACCTCGTGCGAACTTCTAAATGGGAGTAAAAAAATGATTTTCATGATTTTATGTGAAATAGTTCATATTTTTCCACATGAAAATTCTGAGATATTATTTGAGGATACGCGATATTTTATGTGCAATATTTCATGAATTATGTGAAAAGGAAATTATTATTTTATGTGAAAGTATTCTCGTATGTTAAGTATAAAGATCCCATTATTTCATGTGAAAATAGGACAATGAGGGTGTATGAGAATGTTTCATGTTTATTTCAAAAGTATGATTTATCACCCCTGTCCATGAGAAAGTATGATTGATAAGTTGATAATGATAGTTATGATATGTACACCATGATTATGTGACTGATGGGACTTTATGCATGATTTTGTATGTCACGAAATGAATTATTGAATAGTGTGGACATTGGTTATCCTGAGATCGCTGAAATGACTCGGGATGACCATCGACCTCTCACAATTAAATGAATAGCCATGGATTAAAGACACTGCAATCGAATGAATAGCCATGGATTAAAGACTGCAATCGAATGAATAGCCATGGATTAAAGACTGCAATCGAGTGAATAGCCATGGATTAAAGACACGGCAATCGAATGAGCGACCATGGATTAAAGACACGCAATTATATGAACAGCCATGGATTAAAGACACGCAACTTAATGAATACGATCATGGATTAAAGGCCTGACATTTAAATATGCAGCCGTGGATTAAAGACCCGGCAACTTTAGAAAGTTTTAATTCCCATCGATGCATGTTATGAATGAATTTAAAGATCATGATTGTATGTGTATGCATATCCCAAAACCTCATTAGCGAGGTTACTTATCGGTATTGTTGATGCAATACTCACCCTTTCTTTTAAAAATGTTTTTCAGGTAAAGGGAAGGACGTGCAAGGCGTGTGATGGGAGAGCGTGACTTGAACCATGGGAACCAACATAAATTTCCGCATACTAGTATTTGAACTATTGTTGTCTTTAAGTTTTTATTTGAAGTTAAATTTACTTACAGTTTTTTTTATAGGCCAAACTGATGTAATGTCTTTGAATGATTTGAACGTTTTGTTTTTACTTGGGATCCCTAGAACTATTTACGTTAAGTAAAAATGGCTTTTAAATTCTTTTTATCTCTCGGCCTATAAATGCATGCATGTGTAGTAATGTCCCTAGGAATTCGGTCATAGAAAAGTAGGGGCGTTATAGTTGGTATCAGAGCCCTAGGTTTAAGGGTTCTGTAGACTTGCTTACAGAGTAAGCACAGAGTAGTTCCCATGGTTTAACAACGCTTCCAGTCACCGCCAGGTACGTTCTGATATTTTATTAAGAAAGTAAATGATTACGATATGATACAATATTGTGCATATACATAACCCTAAAAGCCCCAAGGGGTGATTCTATCTTATGATTTGAAAGTAAAAGAAACTGAGTTAGAAACTCTCTATATTGTAGTTTTGACATAATGCCACCTAGAGGACGAGGGAGAGGTAGAGGACGTGGTAGGGGCCGGAGGCAAGGAAAACATCGACGCCTTGGCCGGAATTACCCTCGGATCGGGAGAGATTACTCCACCCGCTCGAGACCTTCCCGTGACCCGCTTTGACCGTCGAGAGAATGTACTGCAGCTTGCCCCCGTGGCGGACTCAGGAAATGCGAATGTTATGACTATGATGGTGGAGGCCATGCAGAGCCTAAGACGAGCCACGGTAGCCACCCACCGGCCCAAGCAAATCGTGGGCGCGAAACGACGCAACCCCGAGTCCCGCACCGGAAGACTTCGTGAAGTATGACCCGAGATCTTTCAATGGGTCTTCCAAAGACCCCACTGTGGCGGAGTTGTGGCCGCCCTCCATTGAGACCATCTTCGATCGATGAACCGCCACGAGGACCGAGGGTGTCCTGTGCGACCTTCATGCCGAGGATGACGCGCGTACTGTGGTGGGAGTCCGCCCAAGAACCATTGTTGCCAGCGGAGAAACGATTACTTGGAACCTATTCAAGGAAGCATTCAGCGGAAATTCTATCCTATGCTGCAGCTTCGTTACAGAAAAACAGGCGAGAATTCTTACACCGTGCGAGCAGGAGGGCGGTGGAGATATATGAGAGGGAATTTACCCGTCTGTCCCGCTTTTGCCCCGAGCTAGTGGATCTGAAGCAAAAGAAGACCGAGCGCTTCATCATGGGGCTAGATGAGAATGTTCGAGGCTTTATTCAAGCTTTAGCACCCCCCGATTACGCCTCCGCAGCGAGAGAGTGGCGAGGCGGTTGGGTGCAGCGCTCGCATCGCACAACTGTGGTAGTAGCCTTGGCAGGCGACCATAGCGAACCATAAGAGGAAGTGGGACCAGCCCATTCCAACTCACAGCGCCCAACAGACACCGTGATAGACCGGGGCATTTCCGTACAAGTTCCATCGAAACCACCACCAACAGATCGAGGAATAGCGGCGGAGATAGGCCACGCAGTGCAAGGAATGTGGTAAATCAGACTTTGGGTAAATGTATGGCCCGATCCCGGAGCATGTTTCAAGTGTGGAAAGGAAGGGCACAGAGCTAATATCTCGCCGAATCAAGCCAAAGACTAGCCACCACAGATTATGAGTAGTGGGCTGCTTGTGAAGCCACCCACAACAGCAGGGGAGCCTATGCAAGCACCGGTCGAGACATCTATGGCTCGGACTCGATGAATTCTGGTACACTTCCATTACTTGGGCACCTCGCCTTTGTACTATTTGATTCCTGGTTCTACACACTCTTTTATTTCTGCATCATTTGTGAGTCAAGCTGAGTTAGAACTAGAAACGATTCTGATGCCCTATCTGTCTCCACTCCTGCGGGAATAAATTTGTTGGCCATTATGAAAGTCAAGGATGGTAGTGTGACCATCGCAGCACCATGTGTTAGCAAAGAACCTAGTGGTCTTAGATATGTTGGATTTTGATGTGATTTTAGGCATGGACCGTTAGCGCAGTAACCATGCTTGTATTGGATCGTTTCGGGAAGGAGGTAGTGTTCACTCCTCCTAACCAACCCGGCACTGAGTTCAGAGAGGCACATGAGCGGAAGTAGGCCTAAGGTAATTACCGCCCTTAAGCCGAGAAAAATTATTGCATCGGGGAGCTTGGGGCGTCTTAGCCAAGCATATTAGATGCAAGATGCACAGAGATCTCAACATCGCAAGCGATGGGTGAATGAGTTTGCAGATGTCTTCCCGAGGATCTTCCCTAATACCTCCATCGGGAGGTAGATTTTAACATCGGATTAGAATTGGGGACGACCCCGATATCCAAGGCCCCGTCTGAGAATGGCGCCTGGCAGAGTTGAAAGAACTAAAAGTAATGCGATTTACAAGACTTGCTAGACAAAGGGTTTATACGCCCGCCTGCGTTTCACCACGGGAGCACCCTGTATTGTTCGTGAAAAGAAAGAGACGGATCCATGCGCTTTGTGTATAGATTACGGGGAGTTGAATAAAGTAACAATCAAGAATAAATATCCTCTCCCGAGATCAGATGATTTGTTCGATCGATTTGCAAGGAGCGACGTTGTTCTCTAAGATCGATCCGAGATCGAAGCTACCATCGATTGAGGATCGGTGAGGGGATATCCTAAAAACAATGTTCGAGATCACGTTATGGGCATTACGAGTTCACGGTGATGCCGCTCGGTTTGACCAATGCCCCGCCGCTTTCATGGACTTGATGAACCGCTTTGTTCAAGGAGTTTCTTGATACGTTCGTGATTGTGTTCATCGATGATATATTGATATACTCCAGTGTGATGAAGAACATGAAATGCACTGAGGAAAGTCTTACTCACACCGAGAGAGAGAACAAGTTGTATGCTAAATTCTCCAAGTGTGAATTTTGGCTCGATGTATCTTTTCTAGGGCATGTGGTGTCCGGCCGAGTCTCTGTTGATCCAAAGAAAAGTGGAGGCCGCCACACACGGGGCCTCGTCCGACCACGATTCTGAGTGTACGTAGTTTTCTCGGGTCTTGCGCAGGATACTATAGGCGTTTAAAGTGCGATTTTGCCAAGATAGCCATGCCTATGACTCACCGACGCGTAAGGGAAACTCTTTTGTTTGGGATGATGCTTGTGAAGCGAGTTTCCGTGAACTCAAGCACGCATTAGTGTCGGCCCCGATTCTTACGATTCCCGAGGAACAGGGAGCTTTGTGGTTTCTGATGATGCTTCCAAGAAAGGGTTGGGCGTGTGTCGATGCAAAGACGGTAAAGTAATAGCTTATGCATCCCGACAATTGAAAACGCACGAGAGGAACTATCCAACTCATGACACGGAACTAGCAAAGATGGTATTTGCGTTAAAAACTCGGAGACACTACGTATGGCGAGAAAATTCGATTTTTACAGATCATAAAAGTCAAGTATATCTGCTCACCCGTAAGGAATTGAACATGAGGCAACGCAGATGGTTGGAATTGGTGAAAGATTATGATATTGACATACAGTACCATCCCTGGTAAGGCTAATGTAGTGGCCGATGCCCTCAAAGAGAAGCTTGATGCATATCTTCACATGCGAGTGACGAGCAGCAGAAAGTTACAGCGCGGTTTGCTCGAGCCGAAATTGCAGTGCTAGTAGGAAAGACCACGGCTCGCTTAGCCCGATTAACAAAGCAGCAACCGACCTTGAGGCAACGTATTATAGAGGCTCAAAAAGTGGACCCCGGTTAGTGGAAAAACTTACTGCAGGTAGCTACTGGTGAGTTAACGAGTTCTCCTATCCACAGAAGGAGGATTGCTATTTCAGGGACGGTTGTGTGTACCAGACAATGACAAGATGAGAGCTGAGATTTTGAACGAAGCCCACAACTCACCATTCTCTATGCATCCTGGCAGTACCAAGATGTACCGAGATCTGAAACAGTCGTTTTGGTGGTGCAACATGAAGCGCGACGTGGCGAGTTTGTCGCCAAGTGTTTGACTTGTCAAGCAGTGAAGGCACCTGAGACAGAGGCTGCGCAGGATTGCCGCAACCATTACATGTGCCTCGGTGGAAATGGGAGGAGATCTCTATGGATTTCATAGTTGGATTGCCTAGAACTTTACGAGGTTACACAGTGATTTGGGTCATAGTGGACAGGTTAACAAAGTCAGCGCATTTCATACCAGGGAAACCCACCTATTCTACAGATAAGTGGGCACAGCTTTACCTGGAAGAGATAGTCCGTTTGCATGGAATTCCAAATAAGATTATATCGCATGAGGATCCACGTTTCACCTCCAACTTCCGGAGAAGTCTACAGAGAGCGTTGGGTTCGCAGCTGAACTTCAAGATGACTTTTCATCCACGCAGACTGGATGGATGCGATTTTGAGCGTTTAAACCGGATATTAGAGGATATGTTGCGAGCTTGCACTTTAGACTTCCCGAGCGGTTAGGACACTCATTTACATCCGATGGAGTTTGCTTATAACAACAGCTTATCGATGACCATCGGAATGGCTCCATTTGAAGCTTTCTATGGAAAACGTTGCGAAACTCCGCTTTTAGGAGGAGGTTGGTGAACGCCGGTTGTTGGGTCCGAGACTTAGTACGAGATCACTAATGAGGCAATGCAAAAGATCGAGCACGAATGCGGACGCCCAAGTCGGACAAAAAGAATTATGCTTGACACGAGACGGCGGACCTAGAATTCGAGGTTGGGGACCACGTGTTTCTTAAGGTGGCTCCAATGAAGGGAATTCTAAGGTTTGGCCGTAAAGGAAGTTGAGTCCGCGATTCATCCGGGCCATTTGAGATTTTAGAGAGGATTGGTGCAGTGGCCTACAGATTAGCACTGCCGCCTTCTCTTGCAGCGGTTCATAACGTGTTTCATATCTCCATGTTGAGAAAGTATGTTCCAGACCCGACTCATGTCGTAGACTTCAACCGCTGCATAGCTTAGCGAGAAGATCGAAAGAGTTATGGCGAACAGCCGGTACAAATCATTGCAAGAGACCAGAAAGACCCTCCGTGAACCGTGAGATCGGCTTGGTTAAAGTATTGTGGGCGAAACCAACGCACTCGGAAGAAGCTACCGGGAGCGAGAAGAGGAAGTGCGAGCTAAATACCCAGAGTTATTTCAAGAATAGGAACTTTCGAGGACGAAAGTTCTTAAGGAGGGAAGATTGTGACGACCACCATCACAGGTACTACTTTGTATTTTATTTAACGCTCTATTAGCCGCTGTATCTAGTCGAATTAGTGTTTTAATCAAGCTCGGAGAGAGGAGACCGTAATTTTTGTTTAGCTTATGTGAATTAATTCTTTTGAGATGAGATTAATTACTTTAATTAAAGGAAAGACAATTTCAAGGGCGTTTTGGTGATTATTGCTTAAATGAGGGGTGTATAAGACTTGACCTAAAACCCTAAACCCTAATCATCCTTAGTATTTAACCATGAGAGAAAAACCCTAGCCACCAACACTTCCCCCTTACATTTTTGCCTTAACCCTAACCCTAACCCTAGGAGCATTTTGTTCTTTCTTCCACAAGCTAACCTAGCCAAGCAACCTCCTCTCTCTCGAGAATACAACCTTCCGCGGTCTTCACGAAGAGGAGCGCACGTCCGGCCACCCGCTCGGAGACCCCTCACCACGCGTCTGCTGCGGCCCACGTCGTGCGAAGGCTCGCGGAGCTTAGCCCATTCATTCAACCTAGTCCACGCAAAAACGCCCCGCGCGAGCCCCTGCCGGTCGTGAGTTCGTGCGCCGCGCTGCCTACAAGACGAAGCCTCAGCCGCTCGACCGTTCGCGAGTCTCAGCCATCCGCGAGTCCTCCGCCAGTCGCAGCCGAAGGTTCCCAGCCGCCGCAGCCGTCTCCATCCATCGGTACGCCTGAAGACCACGGACGGAATCCCGCCATTCACGTCTCGTCGCGCCGCGAATCCGAACGGAGGTTGCTCGCTCGGCCGCCGTCCGTCCCACGAAGTCATAAAGAGCAAGCCTCGCCGGAATTCACACGACTTCAACTGCTGCAGCTGGTTGTGGAGCACGCCGCCGCCGGTCAATCGTGGTTCGGCCGACGCCGCCCAGCCCCGCTTCCGATCGGCAACACCTACAGCCTCTGAAATTATAACCCGGTGAGGAACCGTTACACCTTCGATTAGAGAGATTGTACAACGATTTTCGGTTAATAAAGCATTTACGTAAGGACTTAAATTGTTGTTCGAACATGACTTTAGGAACCAAATTGGAGCGGAATTGAAGGTCAAACGTCAAGACGGACTAAGGAGTATTAAGTATTCGCATTAAACTTGAGGTAAGCGGGACACGACATCGAAATGCAGTATTTTGAATAACGCATGAATAGGGTTTTAGTGAATATTTGGAGGTTGATTTCAGAAATTATGTGTGAATCAGGTTTTCACTAAAAGGAGAATAGGCAGAGAGTTCGAGTAGATTTTGGATTAAAAATCGAAGCTTGAGGTAAGGGACCTCGTGCCGAACTTCTAAATGGGAGTAAAAAAAATGATTTTCATGATTTTATGTGAAATAGTTCATATTTTTCCACATGAAAATTTACAGATATTATTTGAGGATACGCGATATTTTATGTGCAATATTTCGATGAATTATGTGAAAAGGAAATTATTATTTTATGTGAAAGTATTCTCGTATGTTAAGTATAAAGATCCCATTATTTCATGTGAAAATAGGACAGTAGGGTGTATGAGAATGTTTCATGTTTATTTCAAAAGTATGATTTATCACCCTGTCCATGAGAAAGTATGATTGATAAGTTGATAATGATAGTTATGATATGTACACCATGATTATGTGACTGATGGGACTTTATGCATGATTTTGTATGTCACGAAATGAATTATTGAATAGTGTGGACATTGGTTATCCTGAGATCGCTGAAATGACTCAGGATGACCAGTCGGCCTCACAATTAAATGAATAGCCATGGATTAAAGACCTGGCAACTGAATGAATAGCCATGGATTAAAGACTGCAATCGAATGAATAGCCATGGATTAAAGACACGCAATCGAGTGAATAGCCATGGATTAAAGACTGCAATCGAATGAATGACGACCATGGATTAAAGACCTGGCAATTATATGAACAGCCATGGATTAAAGACCTGGCAACTTAATGAACAGTCATGGATTAAAGGCCTGACATTTAAATATGCAGCCGTGGATTAAAGACCCGGCAACTTTAGAAAGTTTTAATTCCCATCGATGCATGTTATGAATGAATTTAAAGATCATGATTGTATGTGTATGCATATCCCAAAACCTCGGTAGCGAGGTTACTTACTGGGTATTGTTGATGCAATACTCACCCTTTCTTTTAAAAATGTTTTTCAGGTAAAGGGAAGGACGTGCAAGGCGTGTGATGGGAGAGCGTGACTTGAACCATGGGAACCAGCATAAATTTCCGCATACTAGTATTTGAACTATTGTTGTCTTTAAGTTTTTATTTGAAGTTAAATTTACTTACAGTTTTTTTTATAGGCCAAACTGATGTAATGTCTTTGAATGATTTGAACGTTTTGTTTTTACTTGGGATCCCTAGAACTATTTACGTTAAGTAAAAATGGCTTTTAAATTCTTTTTATCTCTCGGCCTATAAATGCATGCATGTGTAGTAATGTCCCTAGGAATTCGGTCATAGAAAAGTAGGGGCGTTATAATTGAACTTGAACATTTCAAATTCCAATGATCTAAGAACCCTTTACGAGCTAGAAGGTGGACCAAATAGACCTAAAGATCAGAAGCTTCAACGATACAAGATTATTCAGTTAATCTCATTAACCTCCTAATCAACATTCGTTAACCGCGGGAACACTCCACTAAAGTCTCGTAGTTGCACTCTTCTCACTGCAGATATATTTTTGTGTCCATGGATATCGACCAATAATAGCAAGTCAATCCTTCACGAATGTTCGTAACACCAGCTGGGTCAAATTATCATTTTACCTCTGGGTTACATCTTTCACCTTAAGTTTTAGTGTTCCTCTAATGAACAACCTGTTTGTGGTCCTACCAGCAAACAGAAGTCTCTCTCTGGTCAATGAGAGGGTCGGACCCTTTTTTTAAGTCCCGGGGACACCACTTAAGGGAACATTCATATACTTACCGTAAAAGGCGGGAAGGACTGAATTCCTTCTTGCTAGGTTAAGTCCCCAGTTGTCTGCTCGGTCTTGTCCCCAAGAAGGTAGGCATATTGAGTCGATGAATCTGGCCACTCTCACCCATACTAGTCAAAGGGCAATCCCTCGCAAATGGGAGTTCGTAACTTGCTTAGGATTGAGATCAAGTTGCGTAGGTCATTCTATCTAAATAGAAACCTAACTAGCCAACGGAGTTACATCTAATGGTTACTATTTCGTGGTCCAATCTTATCAATCTCATTACATAGGATATCCCCACTCACATGTCGTCTACACGAACACGTTAGGATCATTGTGTTTGTATCAAATATAAAGTGGGTCATATCCATAGTATTACTAGGGTAAGGTACCCAAGTCTTATCCCCTTACTATAGACCCTTTAGGTTGTGTCTCGAACTGAGATCTTTATATGTCCACTACATTCAGTTCAAGAGACATATAACAACCTTGGATGTTAGTTTATTGGATTTAGGGTTAAGATAGGACAATATAGTAAATAATGATAAACAATAACTCTTAATTGACAACAATAACTCTTTATTGATTTAATTAGAACATTTACAAACTACGAGTTTTAGGGCATAAATCCCAACAATGTCTTGAAGGCAAAATGACCAAATGACCTTTTAGTGGAAAAGGTTATAGAGTCAAAGAGCCTTTGGAGCTTATACATTCTAACCTTTGTGGTCCGATGAATGTTAAAGCCCGGGGAGGTTACGAATACTTCATCTCTTTTATAGATGACTATTCAAGATATGGGTACGTTTACCTAATGCATCGCAAGTCTGAAGTTCTTGAAAAGTTCAAGGAGTACAAGACTGAGGTTGAGAACCAGTTGGGTAAAACGATTAAAACACTTCGATTGGATCGAGGTGGAGAGTATATGGACACTGAATTCCAGTACTATATGATAGAACATGGAATTACATCCCAACTTTTAGCACCTAGTATGCCACAGTAGAATGGTGTATCAGAGAGGAGAAATAGAACCCTATTGTACATGGTTCGATCGATGATGAGTTATGCTCATCTCCCTGACTCGTTTCGGGGTTACTCAGTGGAGACTACGGTATACATTTTGAATAGAGTTTCGTCGAAGAGTGTTTCTGAAACACCTTTCGAACTTTGGAATGGTCGTAAAGGTAGTTTACGTCATTTTAGGATTTAGGGATGCCCGACCCATGTGTTGGTGTCAAACTCGAAGAAGTTGGAACCTCGTTCGAAGTTGTGCCTCTTCGTAGGTTACCCAAAGGAAAACGAGAGGTGGTCTATTTTTCGATCATAAGGAAAATAGGGTGCTTGTGTCGACAAACGCCACATTCGATGAGGAGGACCACATAAGAGATCATAAACCTAGGAGTAAGGTTGTGTTAAATGAAATGGACAACTCGTCAGCAAGAGTTGTTGATAGTGCTAGTACTTCAACAAGTGTTGTTGATCCTATCTCGTCTAGTCAAGTACGTCCTTCTCAAGAGTTAAGAGTGTCTCGACGTAGTGGGAGGGTTGTGAGACAACCTGAACGTTACATGGGTTTGGCTGAAATCCAAGTCGTCATACTAGATGATGACTGTGAGGATCCATTGACCTATGATCAGGCAATGAATGACATTGACAAAGACGAATGAATTAAAGTCATGCACCAGGAAATTGAGTCTATGTAATTCAATACTGTCTGGGAGCTTGTGGACCAACCAGATGAGGTAAAATTTACTGGGTAAACGTGGTGTAGATGGGAAGGTACAGACCTTAAAAGCCAGACTAGTGGCAAAGGGTTTTATATAGAGAGAAGGGGTTGACTATGAGGAAACCTTTTCTCCTGTTGCCATGGTAAAATCTATCAGAATCCTTCTGGCCATCGCCTGAGGTATGGCAGATGGATGTCAAGACGGCCTTCCTTAATGACAATCTTGACGAGACCATCTACATGGACCAACCCAATGGATTTATTACTCAAGGCCATGAGCAATGTAGGCTTCAAAGGTCTATTTATGAACTGAACCAAGCCTCAAGGTCTTGGAATATAAGGTTCGATGAGGCTATCAAATCTTATGACTTTAATCAGAATGTTGATGAGCCTTGTGTCTACAAGAAAATCATCAACAGCACTGTCGCATTTCTAATATTATATGAGGATGATATCCTACTCATTAGGAATGAGGTAGGTTTCCTTACTGACGTTAAGGAATGGTTGGCTTCACAATTCCAAATGAAAGATTTGGGATACGCACAGTATGTTTAGGAATCCAGATAGTCCGGAATCGGAAGAACAAAACGCTAGTCATGTCTCAGGCATCTTATATCGACAAGATATTGTCACGATATAATATGGAGAACTCCAAGACGGGTTTGTTGCCTTTTAGGCATGGGATTCACTTGTCTAAGGAACAGTGTCCTAAGACACCTCAAGAGGTTAAGTATATGAGACGGATCTCTTATGCTTCAACTGTAGGGAGCCTGATGTACGCCATGTTGTGTACTAGGCTCAACATCTGTTATGCAGTTGGGATTATTAGTAGGTATCAATCCAATCCAGGATTAGATCACTAGACAGCCGTAAAGGCAATCCTCAAGTATCTAAGGAAAACGAGGGACTACATGCTTGTGTATGGAAGTGGGGATTTGATCCTTACGGGATACACAGACTCTGACTTTCAGATCGATAAGGATTCTAGGAAGTCCACATCGGGGTCAATGTTCACTCTTAATGGAGGAGTTGCAGTATGGCGAAGCATCAAGCAGGGATGCATCGCTGATTCCACGATGGAGGTCGAGTATGAAGCGGCTTGTGAAGCTGCTAAGGAAGTTGTTTGGCTTAGGAAGTTCATGCTAGATTTGGAATTTGTTCCAAATATTAACTTGCCAGTGACCCTATTTTGTGACAACAGTGGTGCAGTAGCCAACTCGAGAGAACCTCGGAGTCATAAGAGGGACAAACATATTGAACGAAAGTATCACCTGATACGGGAGATTGTGCATCGTGGAGATGTGACGGTCACGCAGATTGCTTCGGAGCACAATGTTGTTGATTCGTTTACAACATTGGGAGTTTGTTGGGGTGTATGCCCTAATCTTGTGTAGTTTGTAATAGTTGTTGAATTAATGAATAAAGGTTATTTATTATTCAAACTTTATATCTCGCATTTTATAAACTTAATCCAATAAACTAAGCTCCAGGGTCATATTATATGAGAGAACCTGAAAAGTGTGTAGTGGACACACATGGAGGATCACATTCGAGTTATTGACCCAAACGGTCTACAATATATGGATAGGGTTGGGAACCTCATCCTGGCAACACTGTGGATGTGGCCCGCTTTGTATTAGATACAAACGAGGTGATCCAGCTAGTTCATGTGGTTGACATGCGAGTGGGGGCATCATATGCAATGAGATTGTACAAGACCGGACCATGAAATATTATACCTACTGATGTAACACCGTTAACAATATAAGACTAATATATTCGTAGATGACCATTAGTGACTCGTCCTTAATCCTGAGCGTGTTACGGACTCCTGTCTGCGAGGGTCTGTCCTTTGACTAGTACGGGTGAAGGTGGCCTGAGCGCTCGCCCAATATGCCTATCTTCTTGGGGGCATGACCACGTGAGGAGCTGGGAACTTAACTACGCAAGATGGAATTCACTTGTTCCCGAGCTAGGGAAACTAGAGAGGTTGTTCCCTTAAGTGTTGTCTTCATGGCTTGAACAACGGGGCCCCACCCTTTCACTGGCCCGAGAGGGATGTTGTTTATGGTTGGACCATGCAAAAAAGTTGTTCATTACAAGAGCAGTGGGACTTAAAGAGCAAGAGGTAGACACAGGGGTAAAACGATAATTTGACCCAACTATGACTATTGAAGGGTCGACTCACGGGCATTGGTTATATCGATGGACACAACTTGTCCTACAATGAGGAGAGTGCAGCTACGGGGCTATAGTGGAGTGTCCATGTAGCTAATGAATGTTGATTAACCGGGTCAAAGAGTTTGATCGGTTAATCTCGTATCATTGGAGCTCATGATCTGTAGGTCCATTAGGTCTCTCGGTTGACTCAAATTGGACTAAATGAGTGTTTACAGTTTGGAGTGGATTGTAAGTGTTCAAATTCATTAAAAGAGTATTTATGTCATTTACATAAGATATGATTGACATAGTATATAGTTTAATGTGAATGAGATTCATAATAAACTATTGTATAGCCTGATTAATTACTTCGGGCAAATTCGGAGAAATTGGTAGAGAGAAATTTTAATTGATTATGATTCAATTTTAATTCCACAATTATACAAATGGGATTTGTATAATAAGGTATGAAATACCTTATAATATATGATATGCAAATATGATTTGCACATTATATAGTTGTGGTAAAATGGTAAATTGTGGAGATTTTAACTCCACCACATACCACTATATATTGATGGAATGTGAGACATTTCATAACTTTGCTACTCATTTTTTGGATTTCACCCAAAAGAGTGCTCTCAAATTCTCTCAACTCTCTCTACATTTCTCCAACCCAAATCCAAATGGAGTCCCACCCACTCTCTCTCATCCTCCCGAGAATAACCGAGAAGATCAAATGGAGGTGTCCTCGTGATTCGAATTCGTGGTTCGTGATTTGATCGTATAGATCAGTGGATCGTGAGATCGTGACCGGAGAAGGAAACGCGAAGAAGTGTTCTTCAAGAGGTAGGCTTCGAAAATCTTGTTGTTTTCTTCTCTAAATGCATGTTTAACCTAGATCGTAGTTAGTACTTTCAGTTTTAAGAAATTTAGAACAACAACGAACAACGGTGATTCACATCGCACTTCTGCTGCGGGAAATTCCATTACCTTCAACAGGAAATAAGACGAATGAATTATGTATAGGCTCGTATTATAGGTAAATCATGTTTCAATTAAGCTGCAGTTTAAGTTTACATTGAATCTATTTGACCCACTACAGGTTACACAACATTCTCCTGAATCACCTAAGATTACTGTTTCAATTCCATTACTTCAGCATCGTTAAATTCACTATATTATGTGTGTATTAGGTGAGTGATTATCTCTAACCCCCTTATTTTGCTAGTTACTAACCCTAACTCAAAGCTAATGTAATTTTTAAGCATTCAGCTTCTCTTATTCTTCCCATACATTAGAGAAACAAAGCTATGAAATGGTTGGTCAAACAAAATCGAGCTAAGAAATAAGCACACTTAAAAACCAACGATGAAATGAAATATACCCAACTATATCATTAAACAATAGCAATCGTTTATCTAATCCTCACCTTTAGGTGATTTGGTTCAAAATGTAGAAATACAAACAACAAGAAATTCAAAATACAACCATGATGCAAAAAATAAAGCTTAAACAAAAAAGGAGGGAAAAGAAGAAGAAATTAGAATGTTGCCCCAAATAGTAAGTTTCATCATCAACCTCCAGCTCCTCGAGAAAAACCTTCACCCATGGCCAAAAAATTTGGGAATTCTTCCTTTTTTCTCTCCTTTCAGACCTTCGTCCTCTCTCGCTTTTGCAAAATGATGGTTGCCCATCATATATCCTCTCATTTTGTGCAAAATGAGGGTTGATTAGACAAGACTTATGACGTGGCACGCTTTTTGATAAGCCTTAGTATTAAGTCTTATTTAACTCCCAATTACTTATTCTTGTTTTATCTTGATATTATCAAAAAATAGCTAAAAGAATTATGAAATTGAGAATAAAGAAGAATAAAAGTAAATTAGGGTGAGAATCTTAAAAACTAAATTTGTGCGTAAGAATTGCGACAATTGCAATATGAAGTTGCAATGTTGCAAGGAGATGCGAAACTTGTAGAACCAGAGATCTTGCAATGTTGGAGCAGCAGGAAAAAAATAAATAAAAAATAAAAAAACTTGCTTTCGCCCCAAATTCTAAAAATCTTCAATTAATGCACGAATTAGGGGGTTTTGAGCCTGAATTTTGGGTATTATTCAACCCTAACGAAGGCCTATAAAAGGGAAAAAGAAGAATAGTGGAGAAAGTAGTTCGATTTGGGAGGCAATTTTGGAGCTTTTTGTTCGTGTTTTCAACTCGGGTTTTTCTCTATTTTTCATTTCAGAACAAAGGGCTTCTTTTTTCTATTTTTATCTTTACTAGTACTGTGTAATCAACAACATATATTTTTGAATTCCAATCTGATTCAAGCTATAAACTTGGATTGTTACAATTAAATCTCTTCTTAGAAATATGAAGGGATTTAAATCGATTGGAGAAGAGAATTATAGATTCTATTATCAATTGTAATGTTCTGTTGTTTTTCCAAATTCAATGTTTATGGGTATGACGAAGTAAAGAGAGACATTCATATCTGACTTCTATTTAATTGAAATCATGGGTTTTGAGATTCAATTCAAAGGTGCAGATCATGGGTTTTATGCTCAAGGTAGTGGGTTTGCGTGTTCTGTTTTCATGAAGAAGATGAATGGAAAATTTATGTTCTTTCATTACAAGGGTGTTTCTATTATTTAAGCTCCAATTTTGAACAACTCTCTCTTGTTTTTGCATTGCCTTAATTTCAAGTGAACCAACTGCAGTATTGCAATTTCCTTAGCCTACTTTTATCACAACACTTTATCTTTCAAATTTAATTTCAATGTGTAATGTGTATGTTCCCTTGAGACAGTGTCTTGAACTTTGTAATTTTAATATGAGCTAAGCTTCTTAGGGGTTCGAGTATGTGAATTTCCTAAGAAGTAAATGTAGCTAAAATTCCAACAAAACCAAGCCTACATCTCAATTATTTGCTTGTGTTAAACGTAATTCCATTGAGATCTTAGATTGAACAACTAGGGTTGCAACTCAAGCTTAGATCTAATACCGACAGGTTAGTGATAAGTGGATTTCGCACAAGTAATGAAAACACGAATTTAGACATAAAACGATTCTTTATCCTAGACATAGGGATTAAAGTCCAAAACTTAAAATGTTATTGCACCTAAATTACCGAAGATAGAGGGACTATAGACATATAGGTCTCTCACTTAGTCTCCTAAAACTTGAACATCGAGGTGAATGGGAAGTTGTGCTTTTAGTTTACAATTCAGTGTAGAATAGGTGGAATTACAATTTTAGGTTGCATTTACAACTTAGAGCATGACATTTTTTAGCCCCTTCTTTACTCTAAAATATTTCCCTTGCCATTTTCACATCTTAATTTTGTTTACATTGCGAGTTAGTCTAGCAAATTTTAAATTCTAAATTTTGTTGTTAAAGATTGCAATATCGCCGATTCTGCAATTGGATTTTGCAATATTTACCATTCGAATTTGTAATTTTTAGATTTTGCAGTTTCTTTTTTAATTTTTACTTCGCAATACCACCGGTTCTGCAGTATAGTTTTGCAATTATTTGTCACTTTAACTTGCAATTTAGATTATGCATTTATTCTATTTTTCACCAAACACACAACCCGATCTAGCTATTTTTTTGCAATTTTAGTTTCAAGTTGCAATTTTCTTACATTTTTCTTAGTAATAACTTTTGTTACATCATTTCCTATGGGATCGATATTTAGGAATACTCTTGTTTTAATACTTGCATCGGCAGTGTGCACTTACACTGAGTAGAACGTAATTACTTATTACTATTCATCCAAAGTTCACTCGATCACTTTTATTCGTTAGTCAACGCTCATTGGTCTGATATATTCCAACTCAATCAATGAGTAATGTTCCCATGTGCAAAATTCGTGCGATTGGAATGCTCTAGCAAATAGTTTATTCTTTAGCTTCCTGACTTGATCACTCATCAACTCTCTTGATTTCCTGTATTTAGCAATTAAATCGATAAATTAAACCCATAATTGCTAAAATAAGATTTTGCGACCTCACTAATTATTACTAAAGCAATTATGAGAATTCAATGAGAAAATTCATGTAATGTAAGCCTAAACTCTCTTTTGATCTTATTGCACTCAAACATGATATTTGATACATGTAAATTGATATAGGTTGCACTAAAGAATGTCGTTGTAGAATTTGGAAATCTCCTGGGTTGTGGACTAGAACGTGCACAAAGCTTCATAAGGAGTTGGGACGTAATTCCATGTTCTATCATATAGTCCTGGAATTCAGTGTCCATATACTCTCCACCTCGATCCGATCGAAGTGTTCTTATAGTTTTACCTAACAGGTTCTCAACCTCAGTCTTGTACTCCTTGAACTTTTCAAGAGTTTCAGACTTCCTGTGCATTAGGTAAATATACTCATACCTTGATCTATGAAAGATACAAAGTATTTGTAACCTCCTTGTACTTTAACACTCATCGGACCACGGAGGTCAAAATGTATAAGCTCAAGAGGCTCTTTGGCTCTATATCCTTTCCATTAAAAGGGTGTTTGGTCATTTTGCCTTCAAGGCATGACTCACATACCAATAAAGAGTTTTCTTCCAACTCGCTTAGAAGTCCACTTTTCACTAGTCTCTCAATCCTATTGAGATTAATGTGGCCTAGCCTTAGATGCGAAAGATGGGCATTTTCTTTAGGAGAAACATTTACTCTCTTAGTTCGTGTTTCTGTCGTTTTAAATAATTCAGTATTCAAGACACTTTTGACCGAATTAGGTTTCAAAACGTACAAGTTATTCTCAAGTGAAGTAGAACAAATCAAGTTGCTTTTGAAACAAATAAACGTTTTATTCAATTCCAAGTTAACTGAAATACAATGTTCAATAAGGCAGGAAATGGAAACAAGGTTTCTAGTAAACCCTGGCACTATGTACAAATTATCTAATAATAAGTACTTCCCGCCAAAAAAGAGCTTCACCGTGCCGACCGCTGCACAGAGACAACCTCCCCGGATCCAACCCGTAGCGTTATCTCACCCTCTCGCAGCTGCTGCCAGGAACTAATTCCCTGAAAAGAAGAACAAACATTGTTAGTGGCGCCTGAATCTAGTATCCAGGCAGAGTCATTACTCTCCACTAAACAGGTTTCAGTGAGTAGTAAGTCACATTTACCTTCTTTCCTCCTGTCGGCAAGGAACTTGGGACAGTTTCTCTTCCAGTGATCATCCCCATTGCAGTGGAAACACTTTCCTTTCTCTGCAACTTCCTTGACCTTCTTGCCCTTTTAGGCGGCAGCATGATCAGCTTTACCCTTCTTCAACTTCTTCTTCTTCCCTTTCGGGCCTGAAAAGCCTACAGATTTTGTCCCAGAGGTCGAAACCCTGTGAAAGGACCTGAAGGCAACGTTTGCCTCAGCTTCCGATGTCCTGATCCTTATCAAGGACTAGAAGTTCTGTAGTTCGTTAAGAAGGGTAGTCAGAGTGTAGCTAATTTTGTTCATAACAACATTGCTACGAAACTGAAGGAAACGCTTCGGAAGAGTCTCTAAGATAAAGTTGACCTGGCTCGAGTCATCGATCGAAGCCTCGTTCATCTCTGCCAGATTAAAGTGGGTCATCATGTCTAGAACATGTTCACGGACACACGTCTCTTCTTTCATCCGTGCATTGAAGACGTGTTTGAGGGAATCGTGTCGGACCTGAAAGGACTGTTGTCTAAACATTTCCTGTAGAGGCTCCATGATCTCCTTAGCGGTGATCATCACCTCATGCTCCTTTGCCAATACTTCAGATAAGCTGGCAATGATATAGACCTTGGCTTTTTCATTGGCCCTGATCCATCGATCGTACGCATTACGAACACTTTGCGATGCGGTCGAGCCCGGCACCAGAGGACACTCCTCAGTGAGCACGAACTTTAGGTCGTCAGTTACGAGATTGTGTTGATATTATTCTTCCACGTTTGGTAATTATCTCCTACCAGTTTGTCAGAAGCTAAAAGAGGGACAATTGAACTAGAGATTTTTGCTGAAAACAAGTAAAAAACTTTGTATTAGTCTCGCAAAAACTTTGAAAATCCAATCAGGTTTTAGCAAATTTTTATCCTATGATCCCTAGGTCATTAAAAAATTGCAATGATACCCCAAAGGTTTAGAATGACCGCCACCGAAGGGTGAACAGACACACTCCTCCTCTGGGACGAGACTTTCTCGACCAGGCCCTAATATCATAATAACTCTTATTCCATTAGGCATCTAGTTACCATTATTCGGTCAGAATCCATTAACTCTTAATGAATTCCGTGAGTGTTACCCTTTATCTTTAAATTTCCAAGTATCCGTCCAAACAATAGTCATCGAAGGGTGAACCATGAAGGAAAACAAACAAGGAAATTGTATCCCTTTCGGGAATTCACGGTGTTCCGACTCCCATGATCAAGGCCCTCCGAAGGGATTGTCTGGTCCAGGCCAAACTAGCAGGCAGATCATAGGCGTCTCACGGTGTGAATCGAAAGAAGAGACCGTGGGTCCTGTTTTCATAGGTCCCGCTCCCATTCACTATAAGTACTCTCTTCATTCACGTTGATATTGACCCATTCAAATATCGTCCGAAGGGGGACGCTCCCATTCGTACCACGAGACCGAGTATGGATCTCACGGTTTGAACTTAAAGGAGATTTGTAGTCAGAAAATTAAATGTATCTTATACACTTTATTTCCTCTCACTCAGCACTTTAAGTTAATCGGGATTGACCTAGATAAATCGGCTAATATTTACCTAAGTCTACCAATATAACTCTTATATTGGATTAGCCTAAGTCTATAATCACATTAATAACTTAGGTCTATGTGAGTAAATTAATTAACTTTTAATTAACGGCATTCACGAGAATATAACCTATGAATCTTCGGACCAAATTCATTCCTAGGTCGGTTCCCAGGTTGGGGTGTTCTACAAAGCGTTAGCTTAAATACCCCAGCCTTAGACAAAACCTTCCTTAGACAGAGTTACTAATTAGTCTCCATTCATAAGTCATATTTGATTTCCTAATTCTAATCTTATTAGAACTAGAAAACCTAAGTTTAATTATTCAAGTTCTAAACAATTAAAAACTAATAATTAACTTGGGTTACATGCATTTCTATGTTATAGTGCTTGATCATTCATCACATGAATAATAAATTATATAACATACATTCATCACATGAATAAATGCATGTTCATGCTTTTAATTCAAAAAATATAACACTTATATTAATTAAATTAATGCATTATATTATAACTCTTATAATATAATCCTATCATGCGTACTATATATTATAACTCTTATAATATAAATATGATGCATGAAATGTTTAACCTAAGATGAGATTTTAATCTATATGACATACATTATGCACATAGAATAAATAAATTTCATACATCACATGCATAAAACAAAATAAATAGCAAAATTGGACCGATTTTGGCACCCTAGGGACATTAATTAAATTAATTAACATTAATATAACTTTTATATTAATATTAATTAATAAAATTAAAATTAAAATACATTTTACAATAATAAATTAATTAAATATAAAAAAACCGCCCATGTCTCAAAAAACTGCCCATGATGCCATTCCTCGCGCGAAAACTTCACAACAACTGCCCACTATGCAACAGCGTTGCAACGCCATGGCCAGCGTTGCAATGCTGCAGCGCCAAGAGTCAAGACCGCGTTCTCAAGGCTTACAGCGTTGCAACGTCGAGCCTGGCGTCGCAACATTGTGCTTGCAGCGCGCCTGGATCTGCACGGACAGCGTTGAAACATCGAACAACAGCGTCTCAACGCGTCGACAGAACAACAAACTTCTTTGTTGTTTTTCGTCATTTTTCGCCCGATTTCGCTCCGATTTCTTCACAACAACTCTTGCCACGAACGACACGAACTTACAGACTCGTCTAAAATGCCCAAAAATACTAGGCCTTTACATTGATCTCATCAACAGAAAAATAAATCTAAAAAAATGTGCCAAAATCGTAAACATCCAATATGCAAAACCGAAATTCATCATATGAATAAAAGCATAACCCACCTAATTTTATGAAAAAACAGTTTGCACAACAGAAGCCAACGATTGGCTCTAATACCAATTGAAGGGAATGAAACTCCCGCTGCGGAAACGACTTTGAATCGTCGTGATGTTCATTGTGAAAAACGTTTTCTTAAAACTGAATTTATCACATAAATCCTAGGCTAAACATGCTTAAAACGAAGGAAAAACAGTGAGCAGCGATTACTTACTTGTTGAAGAACACTTCTTCGAGATTTCCTTCTCCGATCACGAACTCTTCGTACCTTTGATCTCTACGATCACGATCTCTCGAACCAAACGGATTGGACACCTCCATTGATCTTCTTAGTCGTTCTCGATCGATAGAGGGAGAGTAGTGAGACTCCATTTGGTTTAGGGGGTAGAGAGAACTCTAGAGAGATTGAGAGAGTTTGAGAAAGCAAATTTTGGTGAGATTCCAAAAAATGACTTAATGTCTTACCAAAGCCTTCTCACAAAGGCTTTATATAATGGTGATAGGTGGAGTTGAAATCTCCACCTATTTACCATTTTACCACAACCTTAGATTATGCAAATCATATTTGCACAATGCATATAATAAGATATCTCATACCTTATTATACAAATCACATTTGTATAATTGTGGATTTTAAATTGAATCACATTCAATTTAATTTCTCTCAATCCAATTTCTCTAAATTAGCACTAATTAATCAATTAGACTAAACTATAGTTTATTATGAATCTCATCCACATTAATATGTCAATCATATCTCATATAAATGACATAAATACCCTTTTAATGAATTTGAACACTTCAAATCCACACCAAACTATAAACTCTCTATCTATCCAGTTTGAGCCAACCGATGGACCTAATGGACCTACAGATGACGAGCTCCAATGATCCGAAACTAACCTGTCGAACTCTTTGACCCGGTTATTTAACATTCATTAGCTACGATAACACTCCACTAAAGCCCGTAGCTACACTCCCATCATTGTAGGACAAGTTGTGTCCATTGATATAACCAATGTCCGTGAGTCGACCCTTCACAGGTTGTTCGTAGACACTGTTGGGTCAAATTACCGTTTTACCCTTGTGTCTACCTCTTGCTCCTTAAGTCTCCACTGTTCCTCTAATGAACAACAACGTTATATGATCCAACGGTCTAACCATAAACAACACCCCTCTCGGGCCAGTGAGAGGGTGGGCGCCCGTTGTCCAATCCCTGAGACAACACTTAAGGGAACAACCCCTCTAGTTTCCCTAAGTCGGGAACGAGTGAATTTCATCTCGCGTAGTCAAGTTTCCATCTCTCCACGTGGTCCTGTCCCTGAGAAGATAGACATATTGGGTGAGTAATTGTGACCACCCTCACCCGTACCAGTAAAGGACAGATCCCCGCAGACAGGAGTCCGTAACACGCTCAGGATTAAGGTCGAGTCATTATTGGTCATCTACAAAGTTATTAGTCCTATACTGTTAACGGTGTTACATCAGTAGGTCTAATAATTCACGGTCCGGTCTTGTACAATCTCATTGCACATGATGCCCCCACTCGCATGTCAATCACATGAACGAGTTGGATCACCTCGTTTGTATCTAATACAAAACGGGTCGCATCCACAGCGTATCCAGGATTAGGTCTCCAACCCTATCCGTATACTGTAGATCGTTCGGGTCACTAACACGAACGTGATCCTCCCTGTGTGTCCACTACACACCGTTCAAGTTCTAGTTCTCTCATAATTCAATGACCCTGGAGCTTAGTTTATTGGACAAAGTTTGTAAATATGCGAGATACAAAGTGATGAAAAAATAACTTTTATTTATTTCAATAGTGAATATTACAAACATGTACGAGATTAGGACATACATCCCAACAGAAGGATGTGGAAAAGATATTAGATAAGACCAGTGAGGTTAAATGGCATTCCACGTGCACGTGAGAGAGGTATGAGTGTTGTTAGTATAGAGAAGACTATGTCATAGCTAAGGTTTGAAAGGGGTATCATGCTATGAGTTTTCTTGTTATGAGTTTCTACGTTTTGGAATGTCTATTCTTTATTTTAGTGCTACATTATGAGTTTTTACACTATGCATATCATGGTGTCTTAAGCTTGTAATTTAGTGGCATGGTTTGACTATGTTTACAAACAAGTGTTCAGTTATCTTTAACGTATAGCTTGTATATGATCATGCTTTACCTTTGCACATATAACCTTTTTAAAATAGTCACTCACTGGGTTTCCCAACTCACATTTTTAATATGATTTCTCGCCCCAGGTAGCGGACGAGTTCCTGGTGCTTAGCCTCGACAAGACTTGTTTGCCACCACGCCTTTTTAGCTCCTTGTATATATACTTCCTTATATATATAATTTTGTAATAAAAGCATTCTAGCTGAGTTGTAATAAACTTAAAAATGTTATGACTTGTTAAGGAACGTAGTTGGGGGATATGAATGCATCTTGCTCAGGTCTGCAATTGAGTGCCCAAAGTTTTCTTGTTCACATGAGTTGCATTACGTTCAATTTTAGGTTAAGGTTGGGATGGACGGGGAGTGACAGTAAGAGAGTTGGTATTCTCTGTCTTCGCATCTCTTCCTAGGTTAGGCAAGTAAACTGGGAGGGGGTGTGACATGCAAAGTCTAGTAAATAAGGTAAATTGATTATTAAAACTAGCTCTAGATAACTCTTTTTCTAAGAGTTGTCAGCCTTCCACTTTGATGTCTCCACTCGCTTAGGTGACTTCTTCAATTCAATTGTTCGTCTAACAATTGAGGGTTTACGATAGCCATCAACTTTTTCTCCTGAACTTCCCTATTGTTTCTAAACTAAAGGACCTTGATCTGACTGATTAAACTTAACTATCATTGTTGTTGGCTCAACTATACCTCTACTACAATCATCTGCAACTTTAACTAGAATCCACAATCCCTTTAAAACTTTCATGGCAACATCCAACTAACATCTGTATAGTGTAGATTTCCTGTGGCCAACTGCCACTACCTGGGATCCTAACTTAAGTTTACGCGGCGTCTACCAAACTCATACATGTAGTCTTCATATGCTAATGTACCAGTGGAGTTGAGATTCATCTTAACACACTAGGCACAAACCTAACATCCCGCACTACCACATTATTCTCACATTTTGTCTTCAGACTAACATCTCCAATCCCATTAATCTTGGATGATCTACCATTCTCCTGTCGGGATTGATGGTTACGAAAAAATTTTACACAGCGGAAGCCAATTGGGAATCGATTTGTATTTTAATTTGGTTTCCAAAATACCAGTACATTGACAAATTAGATAAACACAACAGAATAAAATTCTACAATTAAGAAATTCAAAGTATAATTTTAAGTATTGAATACTTACTTTTGTAGAACCAAATCTCCCTTTATGCAAAATCACACAAGGTTACAAACTTTTAGCAAGTTCTGCCAATGCCAATTGGGACCAAGAACAGGACAACACCAATAGAACTTTCTTCCTATATCTATGAGATTTCTGAGATCACGATGGTGGGATCGTATCTCGATTGGGAAGGGAATATATGAGGAAGCAAAAGCCCAAAAAAATATCGATCAACCTCTTATGTCTTCCTCATTGTCATTTTATCGATAAAGGTTGAGAGAAAGAAGGGTATCGTGGGATCATCCCACGTATCAATTTGCTGGAAGTTATTATATTTAACTAAATTTAAAATAAAATAATTTGATTTAATTAAAATTAATTAAATTTATCATAATTAATTAAATTCAATTTAATTAATTCTTCATTTAAATCATATTCAAATGAATATCTCTCACATAATCTATAGTTTTAATTCAATTAATTTAATTAAATTTAACAAAATTAAATAATTCATTAATTAATTAATTAATTAATTGCTAAATTAAATATAATATATTTAATTTAAACCTTATAATTGAATCATATCCAATTATAATTCTCCCGCAACTTATAATTTTAATGTACATCTAATGTGCATCAAATTTAATTTATAGCTTTAATATGAATACAATTAACATTAAAATAATATTTTAACTCTTTCAAATATTTAATTTTCTCATAAATTAATTTTGAATTTCATCCAAAACTAATTTATATTATAAAGGTTTAATCAAAATATAAACTTTATATTATAATGTATCATTATACATCATACTGATTCCCTAAGTGAATTTGAACATTTCAAATTCCAATCAAGATCAAGTAACCTCAGCACTTTTTACGAGCTAGGGAAGGGGAGACCTACAAATCAGAAGCTCCAATGATACATGATCTCCCCGAAACTAACTTTCCCTAAATTTATGCATTTTAAAATTCTTTCTTATTTTTGGTATTTCTCCATTTTCAAATACTTTATCTAATTTTTTTAATGTTTTTCTTTGTTGTTTCTTTAATTTTTCAATACGTAACATTCACAAATAGAAATGTGTACCTTGAGAAGGTGATTGATCGATTACTCTTACTCTAACTGTTTCTATCACTAGAGGCCAAGGGAGATGAAACAAAGTTGAAGATTAAAGAAAATCAAATAGATGTGAGAGGTTGAAATAAAATGAGTTGTTGGGATGATGAAAAACATTTTTCGTCATGTCTTTAATTTTTCAAGATGCAACGTCCACAAACGAAAATTATGCTTGGGTAAATGGTAGGAAAAGAAACCCAGAGAAGAAACTGCAGGAATAAAGAAATCGATCCATCACATTCATTTTCGAAAGCAAAAACGACAGTAGATAGAAGTATGTATCTCAAGTTTGATATTTGTGTCACACTAATATACACACGGATGTGACAAGCCTAAAGGAACCAGTAAACAAGAGGAAATGTCAACAAGAGAGGTCTTTGTGTTGTGGGTCACCACCTAGAGAAGAAGCCACATAAATAAAAAATCGATCGAACACATTCAATTTTTTAAAACAAAAATGACAGTAGATAGAAATATATACATCGATATTGGCATTTACGTTGTAGATGCTAATATATAAATGGATGAGGAAAGCCTAAAGAAACCAGCAAGTAAGAAGAAATACCAACAAGAGAGGTCATTGTATATACCTAGGGTCGTCAAGAGGAACTAGTAAACAAGAGAAACAACATGAATTTATACATACTCGCTACTAAGAGTGGTATAAACAATAGAGGAGGTGAAGGTGTAACGACCCTAGTTTTCAGACTCAAATCTCCTAGGAAGCTACTAAGCAGCACCAACTACGCCAAGATTTCGACAACATAACGGTGTTACTAGGACAAAACTAAAATTTTTTTCTGACCTTTTTAAAGCATAAATGCACTCCAAAAGATTTACAAAATACCCAACCTCCTCCAAACTACATTCAACAATAGGTTGTGTTCCCAACAGATCAGAACATAATCAAATAAAGTAGAGAACTCAACATGATCACAACTTTAGCTTTAACTAACACCTATATGCAACTAATAATTCCAAAAGAGAAAAGGAACAAGTATAACTCATAACTAATAAGTACAAATCTTCCACGAGACTTAGAAATATAAAATTCTAAGAGAAACTAGCCCTAAAACACTAAAGGAAGTCCTCCAGCCTCGTCAGGTTGCCACCATCGTCGTCCATCCACAGTTAAGCTTTTATCTGTAAACAAAACAATAAAAAAAAAGAGTGAGTATAAAAATACCTAGTAAGTAGCTCACTCACGTCCAAATCTAATTCAGCACGAACAAGACAACACCACTCTCTCATGAGCTCACACTAGGACAACTTAACCCCAAACAGGTCTCACACTTTGCACACCTCACCTTGAGCCCCTCCTGTGATAATATCTTGAGCTCTACCCTCGGTCCTAGAACATTGGTTGACGATGCAGTGAGACAAATCAACTCTCATGCCCACTCACATGCTAGCACAAAGTAGTGGAAGTATGCAACCCACACGTTCTGAATGAGGAATCACTCCTAAGCTAGCACAGGATAATGGAAAGCAACCAATTCCCTGATCTCAATGGGGACGTACCCTAGGCTAGTGCTTCGAAGAAGGAAAGCAACTCTTTATCGGTCACGGTGGGGAATCACCCCTAACTAGCCCTAGCAAAAGTGAAAGCAACCCTAATGCCCATACTCAATCTCGTCAACCTAGAGGTTCTCCGACTCGCTCAGGGGTAACTCAGGGGTTGGTAGTGCAGGAATCTAAATCTCAATTGCACAGCAGAAGTCTAATTGGATCGAAAACTCGTTTTTCAATTGGCAAATGCAAATACCAATACATTGGCAATTCTATCGATAAACATACAGACGCATGAAATAACAGTAGAAACATGTTTACTTGTTTTTCTAATCTAAAGGACAACGAAGTTTACTTTAAACTTCTAAGATAGAAGTAAAGGGATTGAATCCCGTAGCGGAAGCAATGTGAATCACGTTGTTTTCATTGTGTTACTGATTTTCTTAAAATCGAACATGTATCTCATACAATTCTAGGTTAAACATGCTTTGAGAAGGAAAAACAACAAGTAAAGTAGTACCTACCTCTTAAAGAACACTTTTTCGTGATTCCTCCTCCCGATCACGATCTCAACGATCTCTCGTACCTTGAACCAGAACACGATCCAAGTGACACCTCCACTTGATCTTGTTGGGGTGTATGCCCAAATCTTGTGTAGTTTGTAATATTCATTATTGTAAATAAATAAGAGTTATTTTTCAATACTTTGTGTCTCGCATATTTATAAACTTAATCCAATAAACTAAGCTCCAGGGTCATATCCTTATGAGAGAACTAGAACTTGAACGGTGTGTAGTAGACACACAGTGAGGATCACGTTCAAGTAAATGGCTCGAACAGTCTACAGTATACGGATAGGGTTGGAGACCCAATCCTGGTTACACTATGGATGTGACCTGCTTTGTATTAGATACAAACGAGGTGATCCAGCTCGTTCATGTGATTGACATGCGAGTGGGGACATCATGTGCAATGAGATTGTACAAGACCGGACCGTAAATTATTAGACTTACTGATGTAACACCGTTAACAGTATAGGACTAATAACTTCGTAGATGACCATTAGTGACTTGTCCTTAATCCAGAGCGTGTTACGGACTCCTGCGGAGGTCTGTCCTTTGACTAGTACGGGTGAGGGTGGCCACAATTGCTCGCCCAATATGTCTATCTTCTGAGGGACAGGACCACGTGGGGAGCTGAGAACTTAAATATGCAAGATGGAATTCACTCGTTCCCGAATTAGGGAAACTATAGGGGTTGTTCCCTTAAGTACTGTCTCCAGGGCTTGGACAACGGGCGCCCACCCTCTCACTGGCCCGAGAGGGATGTTGTTTATGGTTGGACCATACTGAAGGGATTGGGAATTCTCGCAGCGGAAGACGTTGTGAAACGTTGTTGTTTCGTTGTGTAATTCTTATCTTAAAATGAACCTATCTCATAGATTCCTAGGCTAAACATGCATAGAAGAAGGAAAAACAGTAAGGATTACGCTACTTACTTGTTGAAGAACTCTTCTTCAATGCTTTTCTCCTCCGGTCACTATCTCTCTCGAAATAATGAACTCCTCGATCTCGATCCTCGAACGGAACAACAAGACACCTCCAAAGGGTCTCCTCAGTTGTTCTCAAAAGGTTGAGGGAGAGTAGGTGGGACTCCCTTTGGCTTTTGGGTGAGGAGAGTTTGAGAGAATTGAGAGAAAGTTGAGAGATAATTTCTTTGCTCTCTTTGGATCAAAATCCAAAAAATGGCAAGAGCTTCCCCAAAGGCTTCTTGCAAAACCTTAAATACTATTGTGTGATGGAGTTAAAACCTACACCAAATCACAATTTTACCACAACCATATGATATGCAAATCATATTTGCATATCATATAATATAAGGTATCTTATATCTTATTATACAAATCTCATTTGCATAATTGTGGATTTTTAAATTGAATCACATTCAGTTTAATTTCTCTCAATTCAATTTCTCCAATTAGCACTAATTAATCAATTAGGCTATACTATAGTATATTATGAATCTCATTCACACCAAACTATATATTATGTTATCTATATCTCATATAAATGACATAAATACCCAAATAATGAATTTGAACACTTCAAATTTACACCAAACTGTAAACCCTCAATTTGTCCAATTTGAGCCAACCAAGGACCTAATGGACCTACAGATGGCGAGCTTCAATGATCTGAGACTAACCTGTCAAACTCTTTGACCCGGTTATTCAACATTCATTAGTTACGGTAACACTTCACTAAACCCCGTAGTTGCACTCTCATCACTATAGGATAAGTTGTGTCCATCGATATAACCAATACCCATGAGTCTCTCCTTCACAGGTTGTTCGTAGACACTGCTGGGTCAAATTACCGTTTTACCCCTATGTCTACCTCTTGCTCCTTAAGTCCCACTGCTACTCTAATGGACAACTATGTTGTATGGTTCTACCATAAACAACAACCCTCTCGGACCAGTGAGAGGGTGGGGCCCCGTTGTTCAAGCCCTGGAGACAACACTTAAGGGAACAACCCGAGTGAATTCCATCTCGCGTAGTTAAGTTCCCAGTTCCCCACGTGGTTTTGTCCCTGAGAAGATAGGCATATTGCGCGAGTAATTGTGACCACCCTCACCCGCATTTAGTCAAAGGATTGCACCCGCATGCGGAGTCCGTAACACGCTCGGGATTAAGGACGAGTCACTAATGGTCATCTACGGTTATTAGTCCTCATCTGCATTATCGGTGTTACATCGGTGAGGTCTAATCATTCACGATCCAGTCTTGTATAATCTCATTGCACAGGATGCCCCCACTCGCATGTCAACCACATGAACGAGTTAGATCACCTCGTTTGTATCTAATACAAAGCAGGGCGCATCCACAGCATATCCAGGATTAGGTCTCCAACCCTATCCATATATTGTAGACCGTTCGGGTCATTAACTCGAACGTGATCCTCCTTGTGTGTCCACTACACACTGTTCAAGTTCTAGTTCTCTCATAAATTTAATGACCCTGAAGCTTAGTTTATTGGACAAAGTTTGTAAAATTGCGAGACACAAAGTAATGAAAGAAATAACTCTTATTTATTTCAATTGTAATATTACAAACAAAACGAGATTAGGACATACATCCCAACACATACAACGTAGTTGTTCATTAGAGGAGTAGTGGGACTTAAGGAACAAGAGGTAGACACAGGGGTAAAATGGTAATTTGATCCAACTGTGACTACGAACAATCAGTGAAGGATCGACTCACGGACATTGGTTATATCGATGGACACAACTTGGCCTACAGTGATGGGAGTGCATCTATGGGCTTTAGTGGAGTGTTACAGTAGCTAATGAATGTTGAATAACCGGGTCAAAGAGTTTGACAGGTTAATCTCGGATCATTGGAGCTCGTCATCTATAGGTCCATTAAGTCACTCGGTTGGCTCAAACTGGATAAATTGAGGGTTTATAATTTGGTGTGAATTTGAAGTGTTCAAATTCATTAATTGGGTATTTATGTCATTTATATGTGATATAGTTGACATAATATATAGTTTGATGTGAATGAGATTCATAATAAACTATAGTATAGCCTAATTGATTAATTAGAGCTAATTGGAGAAATTGAATTGAGAGAAATTAAATTAAATGTGATTCAATTTAAAATTTCACAATTATACAAATGAGATTTATATAATAAGGTATGAGATACCTTATAGTATGTGATGTGCAAATATGATTTACTTATCATATGGTTGTGGTAAAATGGTGAATTGGTGGAGATTTTAACTCCATCACACACCATTATAAATAGATACATTCAAAGGCATCTTGGGATTTGACTTGTCATTTTTTGTATTTGGCATCCAAGAGAAAATTGTTCTCTCTCACAAATCTCTCAAATTCTCTCTAGAATTTCTCCTCACCCAAAAACCAAAGGGAGTCCCACATACTCTCCCTCAATCTATCGAGAACAACCGAGAAACGCTTTTGGAGGTGTCCAATTGTTCGGTTCGAGAGATCGTGTTGTAGAGGTCGTTGGTACGAAGGAGTTCATGATCGGAGAAGGAAACAGTGAAGAAGGGTTCTTCAACAAGTAAATACATCTTATACTTTCTGTTTTCTTCTTATTAAACAGCATGTTTAGCCTAGAATTAATTAGCTTAGTTCAATTTTAAGATATGAATTGCACAACGAATCAACGACGTTTCACGACGTCTTCCGCTGTGGGAATTCCAACCCCTTCAGATCTTCTCAATTGTTCTCCGGTGGATGAGAGAGAGTAGGTGGGACTCCCTTTGGATTAGGTTTTGGAGAAGAATAGAGAGAATTCTCTAGAGAGAATTGAGAGAGAATGGAAGGAGTTCTCAAAGTTGAAATCCAAAAAATGAATGGAATGGTTATGGAATGTCTCACATTCCACCAATATATAGTAGTATGTGGTGGAGGTAAAATCTCCACTAATTTACCACTTTACCACAACTATATAATATGCAAATCATATTTGCATATCATATAATATAAGGTATCACATACCTTATTATACAAATCTCATTTACATAATTGTGGAATTAAAATTAAATCACATTCAATTTAATTTCTCTCAATTCAATTTCTCCAATTAAGCCTTAATTAAATAATTGGGTCATACTATAGTTTATTATGAATCTCATTCGCATTAAACTATATATTATGTCAATCATATCTCATATAAATGACATAAATACCCTTTTCATGAATTTGAACACTTCAAATTCACTCCAAATTGTATACCCTCATTTAGTCCAAATTGAGCCAACCAAGGGACCTAATCATTTGCTCCAATGATCCGAGATTAACCGATCAAACTCTTTGATCCTGTTAATCAACATTCATTAACTACAGGGTCACTCCACTATAGTCTCGTAGCTACACTCTCCTCACTGTAGGACAGGTTGTGTCCATCGATATAACCAATGCCCGTGAGTCGACCCTTCACAGGTTGTTCGTAGTCACAGTTAAGTCAAATTACCGTTTTACCCTTGTGTGCTACCTTTTGCTCCTTAAGTCTCACTGCTCCTCTAATGAACAATTTTGTTGCATGGTCCTACCATAAACAACATCGCTCTCGGGCCAATGAGAGGGTGGGACCCCGTTGTTCAAGCCTTCGAGACAACACTTAAGGAAACAACCCCTCTAGTTTCCCTAGCTCGGAAACGAGTGAATTTCATCTTGCGTAGTTAAGTTCCCAGCTCCCCACATGGTTCTGCCCCTGAGAAGGTAGGCATATTGGGCGAGCAAGTCAGGCCACCCTCACCCGTACTAGTCAAAGGACAGACCCCCGCAGACAAGAGTCCGTAACACGCTCAGGATTAAGGACGAGTCACTAATGGTCATCTATGAATTTATTAGTCTTATACTGTTTACGGTGTTACATCAATAGGCCTAATAATTGACGATCCACTCTTGTACAATCTCATTGCATAGGATGCCCCCACTCACATGTCAACCACATGAACGAGCTAGATCGCCTCGTTTGTATCTAATACAAAGTGGGTCACATCCACAGTGTTGTCAGATGATGAGGTTCCCAACCCTATCCATAAACTGTAGACCGTTCGGGTCAATAACTTGAATGTGATCCTCCATGTGTGTCTACTACACACTGTTCAAGTTCTCATAAATATGACCCTGGAGCTTAGTTTATTGGATTAAGTTTATAAAATATGAGATACAAAGTTTGAGTAATAAATAACTTTTATTCATTAATTCTAGAACTATTACAAACGACACGAGATTAGGGCATACACCCAAACAAACAGCACCTTGTTCCTCTATGAAGTTTGTACAGAAAGTTCAGCACCAAAAACATCTTTTGGGATAGAATATAGGACACCACCAATGGGAGTATCTCCTATTCTCTGGATGCTTAGATCAAAGTTTGTGGGAACTTTTGATTTTTGGGAAGAAAATTAGAGAGAGAATCCTAGGAGAGCATTAGTTCAACAACCACCAAAAATGATCGATCGATCCCTAACAACTCTCTCTTCCTCTGCACTTATCGATAAGGAGAGGGAGAAGAGGAAGGTGAGTGGAGAACGTGTCCATCACACATTCCCACTCACACATTAATAATTAATTAAATAATAAATATAATTAATATAATTAAATCATATTTAATTATATATATTAATATATATAACCTATTAATTTAATTAAATCATATTTAATCAAATTAATTAATTAATTCATAATTAAACACCATATGTTTAATTTAGGTTATCTATGATTAAATCAGATTTAATCACATTCCCCTTAACCTATAGTTTTAATGTTCATCATATGCACATTAAATTTGAACCTATAGTTTTTAATATGAATCTCATTCACATTAAAACAATATTTGAACTCTTTTAAATATTCAATTCTCTCAAGAAATTTACTTTGAATCATATTCAAATTAGATTTATACTATAAAGTTTTAATGTGGATAAAAACTTTATATTATAATTTATCTCCATACATTAGACTAACTCCCAAAGTAAATTTGAACAATTCAAATTCTAATCAATATCTAGTAATCTAAGAACCCTTTACGAGCTAGGAAGTGGACCTAATTTTCCTATAGATCATAAACTCCAACGATACAAGATTAATTGGTTAATCTCATTAACCGTCTAATCAACATTCGCTAACTGCGGGAACACTCTACTAAAGTCCCGCAGTTGCACTCTTCTCACTGCAGATATGTTTCTGTGTTCATGCATAACGACCAATAGCAGCAAGTCGATCATTCACAATTGTTCGTAACACCAGCTGGGTCAAATTGGTTACATCTTTTACCTTAAGTACCAGTGTTCCTCTAATGAACAACCTGTTTATGGTCCTACCAATAAACAGAAGTCTCTCTCGGGCTAGTGAGAGGGTCGGGCCCTTTGTTCAAGTCCCAGAGGCACTACTTAAGGGAACACTCATCTTCTTACCCTAAAGTCGAGAATGAGGGAATTCCTTCTTGCTAGGTTAAGTCCCCAGCTGTCTACACGATTTTGTCCTCAAGAATGTAGGCTTATTGAGTCGGCGTCTCAGCCCACTCTCATCCATACTAGTCAAAGGACAATCCCTTACAAACAGGAGTTCGTAACCTGCTCATGATTGAGATTAAGTTGCCTAGGTCATCCTATTGAAATAGAAACCTAACTAGTCAACGAAGTTACATCTATTAGTTACTACTTCGCGGTCCGGTCTTATGTAATCTTATCACGTAGGATATCCCCACTCACATGTCGTCTACACGAACACGTCGGATCACTGTGTTTGTATCATATACAAAGTGGGTCATACCCATAGTGTCACTAGGATAAGGTACCAAACCTCATCTCTATACTATAGACCCTTTAGATTGTTTCTCGAACCATGATCCTCATATGTCTTCTACACACAGTTCAAGAGACTTAGAACCGCCTAGGATGTTCGTTTATTGGATCTAGGGTTAATATAAGGCAATATATATAAATAACAAAACCAATAACACTTTATTGAAATAAATTGAACAAAATTACAAACTACGAGTTTTAGAGCATAATTAAAACTCAACAGGTAGGTGCTAGATCCCGGGCTTTATACATATGGTAACTAAGATTCCAACTAGGCATCCTAATCACTTCTCGACCCATTCTAAGGTCCTAAATCCAGCTAAGTTCTCAATCTAACCAAGCTTTAGTTCAAACCATTCACCTATTAGGAGTGTTAAGTACAAACTCGAACATTCAACCCCACTTTTCATATTAAGACACACAATCCATAGGAAACATGATAAATACGAGCAAAACATACTTTATAGTTTCAGGATATCATTCTTGCATTCATGCAAAGTATAAAGCTCATAAAAACATGTTACGCAATCCAATAAACACATAGGTTACTAAATTGAAGGTTCACATAGTAAAAACATCTAAAAAAGAACAATCAAGCATTGTCATTCGCCTTGCTCCTTCACTTAGGAGCTCGACGTCAATCCAAATGACTACTTACCTTTAGGTGAGAACTCGAAGTCGCTACTCCTTTCCTCGGTTAGTATCCAGCTTGCCTAGAATATACCACACGAGAAAATAATGCATTAGTATTATCCAAGTTGTCCCTTAGTAATCCCAAGGTCAAACGCTCATCCATCCCAATTTGCACAAGGACTAAAGTAAGGCACTGGTCCAAGGTTACCTTGGGTCCATTAACAACCCAACCACAGCGACTAACTGGACATAGATCATTATGGTCTGCTCTTAGGACCAAACACTACGCTACTAAGGTCAGAAGTCTACTTACCCAGTCTCGAATGCCGGCGAATCCAAATTGAATGCCCAAATGCTGAAGATTATAGTTTATTAACCGCCTTCAAACCACTCTTGAGTTTCTCACCTCCCAAGCACTACAATACAAAGTCCACATGGGCATAAGCACAGAGCAAGAGAAAAAAAAACGAAAAAGAAGGTTTGGGTCTTGGGTCTCGGTTTTGGGGATTTCACGACATAAGGAAAAATCGAGGGAGAAGGAAGAGAGACGGCAGCGGAAGAACGACGATCGACTATGACGAGCAAATGGGTGGTGAGGGCTTGCGATTTAAAGAAGAAAAACGATGGGAGGTCAAGTGGGGCTTTCAGCTGACGAAAAAAGGAAAAGGGGGTCGACAACCGGCTTGCCGGCATGAGTGAGAGGGAAGGAGATCGGTGGTGGCATGAAGGAGAGGGCGACGCGAAGTTGAGTTGAGTGGTTGTGTTTCTTCGAAAAGTAGAGGAAAAGAAAAAGAAAAGAAAGAAAAAAAAAAAGAAGAAAATAAAAGAAAAAGAAAAAAGACACAAAAAACTTATATGAATGAAGACACTTTGATTAAAAAAATGCAAGGCCAAACACAAACTCAACAAGCAAAGAGAGGGTTGAGAGGTTTTGAAGCGTATCCCTTAACTTGCAGTCAATTTGAATTAAATAAGCTAAGATTAGGGCAATTTCTGATCATTTTTAGAATTCGAAAAATCTTTTCCCTAAAATTCTTTAAATTCTTAGTTTTGACTTGACTACCCAAAGATCCAAAATTTAATCAAAATTCTAATTAATATACCTAAATTGACCCGGCGTTACAGAAGGAGTTTCAGGTGAAGATTAATTATGACAAGTAGTTAATGATGACATTTCTACCTCAATCAACGACATGTATGAGGTATCAATTTTTATATTCAATTTAACTTTTGCACGCTTAAATGGGTAACTACACATATTTCCATTTCATTAAATCAGTACAGATGTGTGTCCTAGTATATACTATAGATGTAAATCCAATAGCTCGTCATTTGAATCGTTGTGATCATTTATGTAACCTATGCATTGTTCTATAGAATTAAATATTTTTTGTTATTTTCTTTAACAATGTTAACTTAATAGTAGTGATATTTTGTTAACTACAATTTCTCTCTCCCGGAATTATACTTGTTTGTAGGTTTTTATTTAGTTAGTTAGTAGAAAATGTAAATGGGATATTTTGTCACAATATAATTATAAAATTGTAATATAAATAATGTAAAAGAAGATTCATACCTTTTTCCAAATATAAATCTTTTTTAGTTTTTTTTTTTTAGTAGAGACTATCAATATTTAGCTATTCTTCTAGTTGTCCCAAATCATTATCGGCCGATCCAGAAAACAGATAAGAAATTTTTTAATGAAGCAATAAAAATAATTATAGGGTTTAATGCTCTTTATCTATCTAAAGACATTTCAGGAAAAAAGGAAGAAGGAAGAAAAAAGAAGGATGAATGAGGAAGAGGAAATGAAAAATAATCGAAGAGGTTAAAATAGACAAATGGCAAAACGTAAAAGGTAAATTAAAAACTTGGTAGGTACCACATAATCTTTCATGGTAATGAAATAACATAACCTTTTAATTAGATTACAAGATAGAATAAGGTGAATCCACAATTGATTACCATTGTGGAATATAGTAAACACAATCAATCATAATTATGTGTGACCACAATGCAAATTAAGTTTGAGTTATTACCATTACGATAAAAACGCTCATAGTAAACAATGAAATTAGGAAGGAAAAAAATTATAAAATAAATGAACAAATATTAAACCTCATAAAATAATATACTGACTTTGCAACGGAAAACCCCACTTCAAATCAATCAAACTATAATAAGAATTTTAGAACATTATATAAATGTTCTAAAATGATTTTAATTTATAAATATCTAATATATATTTTAAAAAAATGATTTTAATTTTAAGTTTAACAAATAAAAAGTAGTTATTTAACTTTTCGTCTATAAATTTAACAAAAAAAAGTCTTCCTGGTTGTTTTGAAACATTAAAACTTTAAATGGTAAAATGAAACTTTTTAAAGTTCAGGATATTATTGAAACTAAGTTCATAATTCAAAGATATTTTTGATAACTTAACATAAATAAAACATAAAGTATAAAAATTTAAATAGAAGTATGCATTTAACCGATTAACATTATATTTAACTATTCAAATTTTATGGTCTAACATATCGTTATTTATTAATTTAATAATATTATTTATATCTATTTTAATCCATCAAAATATAATTAGAACCTAATCAGTATTATTTTAGGAAGTAATTTGTAATGTAAAAATTTTAAGCATTTTGTAAACATTACACATGTAAATGCTCATTCCACACGTTTTGATACCCATGCCATGTGGCAAATTCTCCATAGTCAAAGTGTCTCCTATGTGTTCAACAAAGACTATAGATTGGTGTCCAAATAGACCACATCATGCTCTCCAAATTGCCTATAAATAGTGGCTTTTGGTGGATAAATAGAATACACAATTGGGTGAAGTTCTCTCCAATCCATTTTCTTCTCTCTCACTTTCTTTCTATTTTATTCCTTATTTAATTTTGTCATATAATTACACTATCTTTATTTATAATATATATATATATCTCATTTCCACTTTCTTTGCTTTATTATTATTATTATTATTATTGGTATTATTATTATTATTATTATATGTTTTGGTAAAGTTTCAGTGCCGATTTGCCTCCAATTTCACAACACGTTATCAGCACGAGCCTCTGTTATTTTTCCCGCTAAAGGTAGGTCCTCCGGGTAAACCATTTTTTTAGATGTTATTTTGCATGTTTAGTTTATATTAATTTTCTAATATAAATATAATGTCTTTTGATAACGTTACTATGGCAAATCTTGCAAAATTAGAATTCACGACCCTTGACATTAATGGTAATTATTATTTTTCATGGGTGCTTGATGCTGAGATACATTTGGATGTTATGAACCTTGAAGAGACCATTACAGAAGGAAATATGACATCCAGTCAAGAAAAGGCTAAGGCCATGATCTTCATTCGTCATCATCTCCACGAGGGATTGAAAATAGAATATCTAACGATAAAAGATCCCTATGTCCTGTAGAAGAGCTTGACAGAAAGGTACGATCATCAAAAAACTGTTATTCTTCCAAAAGCTCGTTATGATTGGATGCACCTGAGATTGCAAGATTTTAAATCAGTAAGTGAGTACAATTCCGCATTATTCAAAATTAGTTCGAAATTGAAATTCTGTGGAGAAAACATTACTGATGTGGATATGTTAGAAAAGACATTTTCTACCTTTCATGTCTCGAATATGCTCCTACAATAGCAATATCGAGAGAAATGCTTTAAAAAGTATTCAGAACTTATTTCATGTCTTCTCGTAGCTGAACAAAATAACGAGCTATTAATGAAAAATCATGAATCTCAACCAACTGGAGCAACACTATTCCTTGAAGTGAATGTGGTGGATTTTAACAATCATGGTCGAGGTCGTGGTCGTGGTCGAGGTCGTGACCGAGGTAAAGGAAGAAATAATTACTTTCGTAGTGGGCATTATAATTATCCAAATTTTAAAAAACCCACACGAACTGATGATCATAAAGGAAAAGCTCCACAAAATAAGAATTCAGGAGGTGATGAAAATATATACTTTCGATGTGGAATAACTGGGCACTGGTCACGTGTTTGTCGTACATCTAAACACTTAGTTGATCTCTATCAAGCTTCCCTGAAGGAAAAATGGGGAAAATGTGGAAGCAAATCTTGCTTATCAAGATAATGATATATTCGACCCATCCAATATGACAAATTTGGATGTGGCAGACTTTTTTGCATCTCCTGAAGAGAAGATTGAAGCTATTGATGGATTTAGCAAGTGCTTTTTTTTTTATTTTGAGAATGTCTAGTACTAATGTTCATTTTTATGTTCTTTTTAGCTTTAAACTTTTTGTATTATATATCTCTTATTGTAATTATTTTTGTTTAATGAAGAAATATGGGCAGTTTTCATATGTTGAATGACTAAAAAATGAGCAATGAAGATCTATGGCTAGCAGACTGTACAACTACACACACAATACTTATAAATAGAAAATATTTTTCTAAATTGACAATGCTGGAAGCAAAAGTCAATATTATATCAGGTTCTACAGACTTGATTGAAGGTTTTGGAAAAACAAGTTTTATCTTGCCTAAAGGAACAAAATTTTCAATTAATAATGTTTTGTTCTCTAGCAAATCAAAGAGAAATTTATTGAGTTTCAAAGATATATGTAACAATGGTTATCATGTTGAAACTGATCGTAAGAATAATATAGAGTATCTCTATATCACATCTATTGTTTCACATGAAAAACGTATATTAGAAACACTACCTGCTTTTTCTTCTGGATTATATTATACTCATATACGAGTAATCAAAAGTTATGCAACAATGAACTAGAAGTTCATGAATCCAGAAATATTGAATGTTTGGCATGATCGATTAGGTCATCTGGGATCAATAATGATGAGAAAAATTATTGAAAATTCACATGGGAATCCATTAAAGAACCAGAAGATTCTTTAATCTAATGAATTGTCATGTGATGTTTGCTCTCAAGGTAAGTTAATCATGAAACCATCACCAGTAAAAGTGGAGACTGAATCACCTGCATTTTTTGATCGAACTCATGGTGATATATGTGGACCTATTAACCCACCAAGTGGACCATTTAGATATTTCATGGTACTGATTGACGCATCCAGCAGATGGTCACATGTATGTTTATTATCAAGTCGAAATCTTGCATTTACAAGGCTACTTGCTCAATTAATTAAGTTAAGAGCACAGTTTCCTGATTATACAATTAAGGTCATTCTTCTTGATAATGTTGGTGAATTTGAAGGAGATCTAATCCCCGTGAGCAGCGAAAACGTGTTTTAAGATCGATTTTGCTCGTTTGTTTTGGTTTACTAGAAATACCAATACATTGAAAAAATACAGAGACACACATTCATTCTAATCTAATTAGAGCATGACATTTAGACATGCAAACATATGTTGTACAATATATTAAACTAAAAGAAGAAGGTAATTACCTTTGTAGTTTTCACACAGCAACCCTTGCTCCAATTGCACAACAACACAACACCTTTGTTCTTTCTTCTCCAACAGGACACCAACCACTTGGCAAACCCTCTATCCGCTGGATTCCACTTAGATCTTTCCTTTTGTGGGAAGGAGCCAACAATTGGAAGTGAAGGGAACTTTTGTGTTGAGAGAATTCTTTCAGCAATTTCTCAAAAAGAACCAATTGATCAATTAATCCAAACTTCTGTCCAACGAGAAGTTAAAGGGGAGAAGAGCACTTCTCCACTCCCTATCGATAGGGAAGCAGTGGGGAAATGGGGAACGTGTCCTCTTGACACGTTCCCACCATTTAAATTAATTTAATAATTAAATTAATTAAAATAAATGTAATTAAATATCATATATTTAATCGATTATCAATTAAATATCATATATTTAATTAATGTTTAAATATCATATATTTAATTGAGAATAAATCATATTTAATCAATTTCTCCTTTAACCTATAGTTTTAATGCACATCTCATACACATTAAATTTTAACCTATAGTTTTTAAATATGAATCATTGTTGCGTAAAATTGTTATTAATGCAATACCGCAAGTGTACGGGTCAAGTTTTAGTATAGTGATTTGAGAGTTCCAAGTATCGTCCTCGAGAATGGATTTCTAGATTAATTAATTACCAAGATACTAATTCTCAATTTTAGCTAAAGTAACATAACATGGATAGATGGTGAAAACAAAAATAAAGATAGACCAACAAGTGGAGACACGAATATGATAGAATTGGAGGAGATTGACTTCACAAGTTAATAACTTATTTGACATATGCAAAGAACTAATGTGATGAATTTATAAACAAGAAGTAATATACTCAAGAAAATCTCTTGATTCTTAGTAAGCCTCACACACACAATAAATTCTATAGTCTCCATATGAATTCAAAAGCAGGCATGACATTAAACAACTTCTTTATGTGTTTTCCTTAGACTTCTAGGTCATTCTCATACCAGACTTCTAAGAGTTTTGACAACTTTGCTCTAATATAAGGTTTTTCTCTCGAGTCCACTTAAACCAACAAGATTAAAGAATTCAAGAACGAATTGCCAAAAATAAAGAACAAAACATAATTCAATACATAATCAAACAAGTCTTAAACAAGTGAATCAAATCCTAGCTACAACGTTTAGCCACTCTAAATCACAATAAAACCAAACTAAAAGTGTAGAAAACGTCTTAGAACGATGTTACAATTTGAAAGAAAGAGGAAATAAATTTATGTGTCGATGACGGTCCTTCGTCCCTGAGTTCCCGTCACGATCTCAAACCTCCATGAATGCTTTGGCTCCCAAGGAATGCTCATTTTTCTCTTCTTACAGAGTGTATTTCGAAATTAGGGTGCAATCTCTATCAATTTCGGCTCCCTTTGCAAGAAGAATTTTAAGTGTTCTATTTATAATACTTCTCGGCACAGCGTTGCAACACTAGGGACAGCATTGCAACGTTGTGCCCTAGGCGCGTAGCATATATGGAAATTGTCGATGGCGTTGCAACACCGCTACCCTTGTGTGCGCGCGTCCTATCGATCTGGCGTTGCAACACTAGAATGCAGCGTTGCAACGCCCTCGTCGCGGCTCTTCAACTTGGATTCTTATCGAGATAGCGTTGCAACGCTACCTGCATGGGTCTTCAACGCATGAAATCTGCACGGATGGTATTGCAACGCCATCGCCTCGGGTCAAATGGCTTGAGTTCCTCCTTCTACTTCTATTAGATGTTATTTTAAGCTTCAAAATGCCCCGGTTTAATCCCGAGTGATCCAAAATGTCTCCACTTGTTCTATTTAAGCTTTTCAGCTTTTAACCTGAAACTCAATGATTAACACACATAAAAACGCTGAAATTATCATAAAACTAGCAGTAATTAAGCCTAAGGATAACACATTTTGTGTGTTATCAATCACATTCACATTTAAATTAATATTTGAACTCTTTCAAATATCTAATTCTCTCATATAATTTAATATGAATCATATTCACATTAAATTTATAATATAAAGTTCCAAAACTTTATATTATAGTGTATCTATATACATAAATGTTTATTCCCTAATTGAATTTGAACATTTCAAATTCAAACGATCTAAGAACCCTTTACGAGCTAGAAGGTAGACCTAATGGACCTACAGATCAAAAGCTCCAACGATACGAGATTATTCAGTTAATCTCATTAACCTCCAAATCAACATTTGTTAGCTGCAGGAACACTCCACTAAAGTCTCGCAGTTGCACTCTTCTCACTAAAGATATATTTTTGTTTCCACGCATATTGTTCAATAACAGCAAGTCAATCCTTCACGAATGTTCGTAACACCAGCTGGGTCAAATTACTATTTTACCCTTGAGTTACATCTTGTACCTTAAGTACTAGTGCTCCTCTAATGAACAATTTGTTTGTGGTCCTACCAACAAACATAAGTCCCTCTCGGGTCAATGGGAGGGTTGGGCCCATTGTTCAAGTCCCGGAGACACCACTTAAGGGAACATTCATCTACTTACCCTAGTACGCGGAAAAGAGTGAATTCCATCTTGTTAAGTTAAGTCCCCAATCTCTCAATCGGTCTTGTACCCAAGAAGGTAGGCATATTGAGTCGGTGAATCTGGCCACTCTCACCCATACTAGTCAAAGGAGGTAGAGAATCATCTTCTAACTTATTTAGAAGTCCATTCTTTGATAGTCTCTCAATCCGGTTGAGATTTATATGACCAAGTCTAAGATGTCAAAGATAGGTATTATTATTTGGAGAAATTCTTTGCCTTTTACTTTGAGTATTTACAGTTTTAAACATCTCATGAGAAAATTGCTTTATTTTGGTTCAGTTTAAGTACGTACAAGCCGTTTTCTAATCTTGCAGAACAAATATTGACACCCTTTTTCGAAATGAACGCTTCATTAATTGAAAAAGAAATACAATATTCACATTCAATTAGACAAGAGATAGATATCAAGTTCCTCTTAATCTTAGGAACTATGTATAGATTTTCTAAAAATAAAAATCTATCTCTAAAAAACAGCTTGGCATCTCCCATTGCATGAGACGACATCTCCCGTTCCGACCTGAGCGTCATCTCACCCTCTTCGAGCTCCTTGAAGGAACTAGTTTCCAGTAACAAAGAGCAAACATGGTTAGTGACTCCTGAATAAAGTATCCAGGTAAAATCATCATTTTCTACTAAACAAGTTTCAAAAATAAGTAAATCGAATTTACCTTTCTTCTCTTTAAACTCAGCAAGGTATTTTGGGCAGTTTCACTTCCAGTGTCCGTCCATGTTGCAGTGGAAACATTTTCCTTTGTCTGCAACTTTGGCTTTTCCCTTGCCTTTGTCTGCGGGTGCCTTCCTTTTCCCTCTTATCTTCTTCTTTTGGGTCTTCTTAAGCTCAGAAGATAGACCGCAGGACTTAGTCCTAAAGGATGAACCCTTCTGGAACCTTCTGGAATGGGCAAACAAATTTGTCTCTCCATCAGCCTGTCCTTTATTCTTTATAAGGGACTGGAAAGTCTACAGCTCATTGAGAAGAGTAGTCAGGTTGTACTCTATCTTATTCATCACCGCATTGCTGTGGAATTGCAGGAAACTCTTCGGAAGAGATTCCAGGATGAATGGCACCTGACTTTGCTCGTCGATAACTGCACCGTTCATTTCTGCCACGTTGAAGTGGACCATCAGATCGAGAACATGGTCTCTCACCAATGATCCTTCCTTCATACGGAGATCTGATCCCCGTGAGTAGTGGAAACGTGTTTTAAGATCGATTTTGCTCGTTTGTTTTGGTTTACTAGAAATACCAATACATTGGAAAAATACAGAGACAAGCATTCATTATAATCTAATTATAGCATGGGATTTAGACATGCAAACATATGTTGTACAATATATTAAACAAAAAGAAGAAGGTACCTTTGTAGTTTTCACACAGCAACCCTTGCTCCAATTGCACAACAACACAAAACCTCTGTTCTTTCTTCTCCAATAGGACATCAACCACTTGGCAAACCCTTTATCCTCTAGATTCCACTTAGATCTCTCCTTTTGTGGGAATGAGCCAACAATTGGAAGTGAAGGGAACTTTTGTGTTGAGAGAATTCTTTCAGCAATTTCTCAAAAAGAACCAATTGATCGATTAATCGAAACTTCTGTCCAACGAGAAGTTAAAGGGGAGAGGAGCACTTCCCCACTCCCTATCGATAGGGAGGCAGTGGGGAAGTGGGGAACGTGTCGTTCCCACTATTTAAATTAATTTAATAATTAAATTAATTAAAACAAATTTAATTAAATATCATATATTTAATCAATTATCAATTAAATATCATATATTTAATTAATGTTTAAATATCATATAATTAATTGAGATTAAATCATATTTAATCAATTTCTCCTCTAACCTATAATTTTAATGCACATCTCATGCACATTAAATTTTAACCTATAGTTTTTAAATATGAATCACATTCACATTTAAATTAATATTTGAACTCTTTCAAATATCTAATTTTCTCATATAATTTAATATGAATCATATTCACATTAAATTTATAATATAAAGTTCCAAAACTTTATATTATAATTTATCTATATACATAAATGTTTATTCCCTAATTGAATTTGAACATTTCAAATTCAAACGATCTAAGAACCCTTTACGAGCTAGAAGGTGGACCTAATGGACCTACAGATTAGAAGCTCCAACGATACGAGATTATTCGGTTAATCTTATTAACCTCCTAATCAACATTTGTTAGTTGCGGGAACACTCCACTAAAGTTCCACAGCTGCACTCTTCTCATTGCAAATATATTTCTGTGTCCACGGATATTGACCAATAACAATAAGTCAATCCTTCACGAATGTTCGTAACACCAGCTGGGTCAAATTACCGTTTTACCCCTAGGTTAAATCTTGTACCTAAAGTACCAGTGGTTCTCTAATGAACAATTTGTTTGTGGTCCTACCAACAAACATAAGTCCCTCTCGGGCCAATGAGAGGGTCGGGTTCTTTGTTCAAGTTCCAGAGACACCGCTTAAGGGAACATTCATCTACTTACCCTAGTAGGCGGGAAGGAGTGAATTCCATCTTGCTAAGTTAAGTCCCCAGCCGCTCACTCGATCTTGTCCCCAAGAAGGTAGGCATATTGAGTCGGTGAATCTGGCCACTCTCACCCAAACTAGTCAAAAGGAGGTAGAGAATCATCTTCTAACTTATTTAGAAGTCCATTCTTTGATAGTCTCTCAATCCGGTTGAGATTTATATGACCAAGTCTAAGATGCCAAAGATAGGTATTATTATTTGGAGAAATTCTTTGCCTTTTACTTTGAATATTTGCAGTTTTAAACATCTCATGATTTAAAATTATTTTAGTTTGTTTCGGTTTAAGCACATACAAGCCATTTTCTAATCTAGCAGAACAAATATTGACACCCTTTTTTGAAATAAACGCTTCATTAATTGAAAAATAAATACAATATCCACATTCAATTAGACAAGAGATAGATATCAAGTTACTCTTAATTTTAGGAACTAAGTACAGATTTTTTAAAAATAAAAAACTATGTCTAAAAAACAGCTTGGCATCTCCCACTACACGAGCTGAGACGACGTCTCCCGTTCCGACCCTAAGCGACATCTCACCCTCTTCGAGCTTCTTGAAGGAACTAGCTTCCTGTAACGAAGAGCAAACATGGTTAGTGGCTCCTGAATGAAGTATCTAGGTAAAATCATCATTTTCCACTAAACAAGTTTCAAGAATAAGTAAATCGAATTTACCTTTCTTCTCTTTGAGCTCAGCAAGGTATTTTGGACAGTTTCGCTTCTAGTGTCCGTCCATGTTGCAGTAGAAACATTTTCCTTTGTCTGCAACTTTGGCTTTTTCCTTGCCTTTGTCCGCAGTGGCGGGTGCTTTCCCTTTCCCTCCTATCTTCTTCTTTTGGGTTTCTTAAGCCTAGAAGATAGACCGCATGACTTAGTCCTAGAGGATGAACCCTTCTGGAACCTTCTGGAATGGGCAAACAAATTTGTCTCTCCATCAACCTGTCCCTTATTCTTCATAAGAGACTGGAAAGTCTGCAGCTCATTGAGGAGAGTAGTCAGGTTATACTCTATCTTATTCATCACCGCATTGTTGTGGAATTGCAGGAAACTCTTCGGAAGAGATTCCAGGATGAAGGGCATCTAACTTTGCTCGTCTATGACCGCACCGTTCATTTCTGCCACGTTGAAGTGGACCATCAGATCAAGAACATGGTCTCTCACCAATGATCCCTCCTTCATACGGAGATCTGATCCCCGTGAGTAGCGAAAACGTGTTTTAAGATCGATTTTGCTCGTTTGTTTTAGTTTACTAGAAATACCAATACATTGGAAAAATACAGAGACAAGCATTCATTCTAATCTAATTAGAGCATGGGATTTAGACATGCAAACATATGTTGTACAATGTATTAAACAAAAAGAAGAAGGTAATTACCTTTGGAGTTTTCACACAGCAACCCTTGCTCTAATTGCACAGCAACACAACAAAAAGAAGAAGGTAATTACCTTTGGATTCCACTTAGATCTTTCCTTTTGTGGGAAAGAGCCAACAATTGGAAGTGAAGATAACTTTTGTGTTGAGAGAATTCTTTCAGCAATTTCTCAGAAAGAACCAATTGATCAATTAATTACTACTTCTGTTCAACGAGAGGTTAAAGAGGAGAGGAGCACTTCCCCACTCCCTATCGATAGGGAGGCAGTGGGGAAGTGGGGAACATGTCCTCTTGACACGTTCCCACCATTTAAATTAATTTAATAATTAAATTAATTAAAATAAATTTAATTAAATATCATATATTTAATCAATTATTAATTAAATATCATATATTTAATTAATGTTTAAATATCATATATTTAATTGAGATTAAATCATATTTAATCAATTTCTCCTCTAACCTATAGTTTTAATGCACATCTCATGCACATTAAATTTTAACCTATAGTTTTTAAATATGAATCACATTCACATTTAAATTAATATTTGAACTCTTTCAAATATCTAATTCTCTTATATAATTTAATATGAACCATATTCACATTAAATTTAAAATATAAAGTTCCAAAACTTTATATTATAATGTATCTATATACATAAATGTTTATTCCCTAATTGAATTTGAACATTTCAAATTCAAACGATCTAAGAACCCTTTACGAGCTAGAAGGTGGACCTAATGGACCTACAGATTAGAAGCTCCAACGATACGAGATTATTCGGTTAATCTTATTAACCTCCTAATCAACATTTGTTAGTTGCGGGAACACTCCACTAAAGTTCCACAAATTGCACTCTTCTCACATCGCAAATATATTTCGTGTCCACGGATATTGACCAATAACAATAAGTCAATCCTTCACGAATGTTCGTAACACCAGCTGGGTCAAATTACCGTTTTACCCCTGGGTTACATCTTGTACCTTAAGTACCAGTGCTCCTCGAATGAACAATTTGTCTGTGGTCCTACCAACAAACAGAAGTCCCTCTCGGGCCAATGATAGGGACGGGCCCTTTGTTCAAGTCCCGGAGACACCACTTAAGGGAACATTCATCTACTTACCCTAGTAGGCGGGAAAGAGTGAATTCCATCTTACTAAGTTAAGTCCCCAGCCGCTCACTCGGTCTTGTCCCTAAGAAGGTAGGCATATTGAGTCGGCGAATCTGGCCACTCTCACCCATACTAGTTAAAGGACAATCCCTCGCAAACAGGAGTTCGTAACCTGCTCAGGATTGAGATTAAGTTGCCTAGGTCATCCTAGTGAAATAGAAACCTAGCTAGTCAACGGAGTTACATCTAGTGGTTACTATTTCGCGGTCCGGTCTTATGTAATCTCATTACATATAATATCCCCACTCACATGTCATCTACATGAACACGTTAGGATCACAATGTTTATATCATATACAAAGTGGGCCAATCCATAGTGTTACCAGGGTAAGGTACCCAAATCTTATCCCCTACTATAGACCTTTTAGGTTGTATCTCGAACCGAGATCCTTTATATGTACATTACATTCAGCTTAAGAGACATTTTATACCCTTGGATGTTTAGTTTATTGGATTTAGGGTTAAAACAAGGGTAATATCGTAATTAACGAACAATAACTGTTTATTAAAATAATAACTCTTTATTACAATAATTAGAACAAAATTACAAACTACGAGTTTTTAGGGCACAAACCCCAACAACATCGCTAGTACGCATAAGGCTAGTAGCTTATAATAAGTACTCTCCAATGCAATTAGCTTATGGCCAACAACCAAATATATCTCATTTGAGAATTTTTGGATATGCAGTATATGTTCCAATTGCTCCACCACAACGTACTAAGATGGGTTCTAAAAGGAGGTTAGGAATATATGTTGATATGATTTTCCATCAATTATTAAATATCTTGAACCCCTGATGAGTGACGTATTTACTGGACGATTTGTTGATTGTCATTTTAATTGAAACAAAATTTCCAACATTAGGTGGAAGAATTAAGAATTTGGAAAAAGATATTACATGGGATGCATCGTTATTATCTCATTTAGATCCCCTTACAGATCAATGTGAACTTGAAGTTCAAAAGATAATCCATTTGCAAAATATAACAAATTAATTACCAGATGCATTTACAGATGCTAAGAGAGTAACTAAATCATATATACCAGCTGCAAATGCCTCATCAAAAATTGATATCTCAATACAACAAGTTGTCATTAATGAGTCTGGGGCACGCCAGAAGCGTGGTAGACCTATGGGTTCCAAAGATAAAAATCCTCGAAAAAAAATAGTTGATAATCAAAATAATCCAATGAAGGATGTAGATGTTCTAGAAGAAATTCAGAATACTACTACAGATAAAAGTATTGATGAAAGTCCAATACTTGAGGATAATAATGAAATTTCAATAAACTATGTTATAACAGGAAAAAGATGGAACCGAAATGATATAGTTGTTGACAACATTTTTGCTTACAATGTTGCTCATGATATTATTCATGAAGATGATGATTATGATCCAAAATACATAGAAGAATGTCAACATAGAAAGGATTGACTTAAATGGAAAGAAGCAATCTAAGTAGAATTAAACTCACTTTCAAAACGTGAGGTTTTTGGACCAGTAGTTCAGACACCAAAATGTGTCAAACCTATGAGATACAAATAGGTATTTGTAAGGTAGAGAAATGAAAAGAATGAGGTCACAAGATATAAAACGAGACTTGTTGCACAAGAATTCTCGCAAAGACCTGATATAGATTATGGGAAGACGTATTCTCCCGTGGTGGATGCAATAACATTGAGATATCAATTGGTCTGACTGTATATGAAAAGCTTGACATCATTTGATGGATGTAGTCAAGACATATTGACAAAGCACATCCATTGAACATTCCAATGGAAGTTCGTTCACTGGATGTAAAAAAAGATATATTTCAGGCTTGAGATGATGACAAAGAACTTCTTGGTCCTGAAGTACCATATCTTAGTGCAATTGGTGCACTTATGTATCTTGCTAATAACACGAGATCAGATATTGCATTTTCAAAAATTTTATTGGCGAGATATAGTTCTTGTCCAACCAAAAGACACTGGAATGAGATTAAACATATACTTTGTTATCTCCGAGGAACAATTCATATGAGGTTATTTTATTCTAACAAATCCAGTTTTGATCCAGTTGATTATGCAGATTCTGGATATTTATCTGATCCATACAAACCTAGATCTCAAACAGGTTATCTATTCACATGTGGAGGTACTGTTATATCATGGCGATTAGTGAAATAGACCATCACAATCACTTCTTCGAATCATGCTGAAATCCTCGCAATTCACGAGGTGAGTCGAGAGTGTGTATGACTAAGATCAATGGCTCAACACATTCGTGAAACATGTGACATGTCTTCTAGTAAACATCCTCTGACAATATTATACGATGACAACACAACATGTATAGTTCAAATCAAAGGAGGATATATCAAAGAAGGATATATCAAAGGAGATATGACAAAACATATCTCACCAAAACTTTTCTACACTCATGATCTTGAATAAAATTGTGACATTACTGTACATTGTTCGAAGTATAACATGACCGACTTATTTACGAAGGCATTACCAACTGTAACCTTCGAGAAATTAGTACATAGCATTGGAATGCGGCGACTCAGAGACTTTAAGTGTTATCTCCACGAAGGGGAGTGAATGTATTATAGTAAACTATATAAAATATGTACTATTTTTCCTTCACTAGGGGTTTTCTTCCCATTGAGTTTTTCCCAAGTAAGGTTTTAACGAGACATATTTTCTATAAATGAATATTTAAGGGGGAGTATTGTAAACATTACACATGTAAATGCCCATTCCACATACCCCTTTGATACCATGCCATGTGACAAATTCTCCATAGCCAAAGTGTCTCCCATGTGTCCAACAAAGGCTATAAATTGGTGTCCAAATGGACCACATCATGCTCTCCAAATTGCCTATAAATAATAAATAGTAGTTTTTAGTGGATAAATAGAATACACAATTGGGTGAAATTCTTTTCAATTCATTTTCTTCTCTCCCACTTTCACTCTATCTTATTTTTTATTTAATTTTGTTATATAATTTCACTATCTTTATATAATATATATATACCCCATTTACACTTTCTTTTATTTATTATTATTATTATTATTATTATAATATATTACGGTAAAATTTCGGTGTCAGATTTTGCCTCCAATTTCGCAAAGAAGCAGTATCATTTATGCAAAAATATTCGAAGATGGAAACCCTCAATTTTCTGGGGGATGGGTTAAAAAGCTTCCATTTTGACAACTGAAGCAGGGACCCAAAGAAAAGCGCATGTTTCGGCTCCTCGAAGACAACTTCAGTCGTGGCCGACTTGTGCTGAAGTCTGATTCTAAGTTTCTGGGTGCCGATCGTCAGCTAAATGCAAAATAAGCTTCATCGTTATTCAACACCTGGTAATGCTTTTCTTCACGTCTTTCATTCTCCCTTTCCAGAAAAGAATATGTTCTTTTGGCAAACGTCTCGCAAGTTTCTATCAAGAACTGCATTATCTCGAATACCATGAAGGACCCGGATTGGTTAACTCTAAGTTGAATATAGGGGAATTAAGGTTGAGTATATGTTTGCTTACAAATCGGTGTTTTTGAAAGCAGAAATAAGAAACACGGTAGGATGGTTTAACAGCGAGGGCTTCTTCGATTGACTTTGTGAATTGAATTGGCTTTTTGTGAAGTGTACTTTGGAATCTGATTGCTTTATTTTGAAGCAGTTTTTAGATTTATTAGTTATTGGCGTTATTGCTATATTTGGGTTCCAGAAAATTGAATCTGCAAAGGACATTCGAATTGTTTTTGGTGTTCTATGCAAAGCAAAAGCAAGCCAAAATAAAAGATTTTGCTATATTTTATAATCCTGAATTCGAGGAAATGCCTGCTATTTCCTTCAATTCTGTCTCTGGTTTTTTTTTTCCTTCGGTTGGTCTTTCCTTCCTGTGTTCACTGTTTCTGAGTTTTAATTTTGAGCCTTTTCTGTTCTATGTAGGATTTCTGTTGCTTGAATTTGAATTTGGTATCTAGTCCAGCATTATCCTTGCTGGACTTCAATAGTGGAGGAGTGCATTTTAGAGACTAAGATTGGATGGATCTGACATGGCTGAGTGCCATTGTAGTTGGGGCCGGCTGCCTTGTCTTGGGATACTATATTGGTTCGAAGTATCCTCCTCGCATTTTTATCAAAGCCAAATTAGCCAAAAGCAACGAATCCAGCAGAAGTGTGAAGAAGGATAAGCCTAAAGAGCCACTGGAGGTTGAAAATTTGGCTGACATTCTCGAGGACTTCAAGATGGTTTGTTTCTGAGTCTCTCTGTCTATCTCTGTTTCTCCCTAGCCATCTATTTGAATATCTGGTAGACATTCTCGATGATTTTAAGATGTTCTCTCTCTCTCTCTCTCTAAAAAATGTAATAACACTTCATGTATCTCTTCAGGTTTTAGTCGTGAGAAATGATTTGAAAATGGGCAAAGGAAAGATTGCTGCCCAATGCAGGTACTTTTTTACCACCTTGTGGCTGCTCTTTCATTCCCTGATGTTTTGAATGCTAACGATCATGGAAATTTTGAATTGTACTGCTGCTTGCATAATGTGAATGCCTGAATTGCTTTTTGTTAAAACTAGTCCTAAGAATTGGGCATATAGTGTTTAGAAGTTTAGTTAACAACGCACTGCACACTTGGTATAGTAAATTTCATTTTACTAGAATTTACCATTGACTATAGTAACATGAGAGGTTTTGGTTGATATTTGGTTTGAAGTCAAAGTTATCATAATGCAAAATTTTGGATAATAATAGTGCTTCTATTTTTTGAAATATATAGTTTCTAATTCTTGTAAGTATAACTAATACTTCCATTCAGCAATAAAAATTGCTTATGGAGGATGGCTCTCTCCTCTCTCCTCAACCGATCACACTACCTAGCCATTAATTGATCTTTCCGGCCACCATGACTCAACCGATCACCCCACCTTGGAACCATTCTACTCGATCCGTTTCAATTGGTCGAAAGACTTTCTCAATTGCTTTTGATGTTCCATCGCGGGGAAGTAAAGCTAAAATCACAGAATTTGGAAGACACTCCTCTCATTCGCTTTCACTATCATGGCGTTCTCTCGATTGGATGGTTTCTTCTTTTGAATCTCTCTATCGAGATCCCTGCTCCTACAAATTCTTTAGGAAACATCAAACAACTGAGGATACGTTTTGGATAGAAAAACTTAGTAACAAATTTGGCTTCTATGTGGAAGTTACTCACCTGCATCAATTCGGTGGAAGGAAGAAGCTCCTTATCCCCTCCGAAGACAACAAACAAGGTTAGTTCTCTTTCGTCTCACTTATTTCAGATTATCCGGGTGAGGCGTACAAAGCTGTTGATCTCGCACAAGCCTCCTTCAGCAACGCTGTCAAAAAGGGCAACCACCAACCTTTTAATTCACAAGTTGCCAACGCTCAAGACACTCTGGACCGGTCACCCACCACCTCATTTTATCCGACTCAGTTAGAGAACTGGAGTGGTATTCTGATTTGTCAAAAGATGATGGAATCCGACTCTTGGTTGAACATTTGCGCATCAATCCAAGAAAAGTTCTCACCTCGCTGTACCATCAATCCTTTTCATGACAACAAGACTTTGATTCATCTCTACGATCCCTCATTATCTGCACGTATATGTCAAGATTCCTCTTGGCAACAGTTTGGAACTTTCAAGTTAAGATTTCAAACAGTCAGTACTAACTCTTTGATGCAGGATAGGAAAATAACCTCATATGGCGGCTGGATCGATATATTGGATCTTCCTCTCTCTCTGGAAGAAGGAGGTTTTTGGATTCATTGGTGATCAATGTGGTGGTTTTCTCCAAATGGCCAACCATACCGAGAGATGGCTGAACTTGGTGGCGGCGCGCATCAGGGTCAAGGAAAACGACACGGGTTTCCTTCCGGCTGTGGTATCTGTTCTGACTTCCATCGCCAGTGAAGCAGCTATCGTGCGGATCCAACCGTTTTCGACGAAGAATCGTGGGGTGCGATTAATTCGAGACCGGTTTCCTCGACAACATTTAATGCAATTGATGGTAATTTGAAAACGTCGGATTCCTCGAGATCTCTAATCGAAATTGAAGGCAATCCTTGCTGTGATACGTCAGATTTAAAAGGGGAGAAGATCTCCTTTGACCCTGCGCACGATAATACGAAAAATCTCGCTTGACCCCCTTTCTCGGATCCCCTTAGTCTCGGATGGAAAATCACGACAATCTGGGGAATTTTCGGAAAATCCAATCCAACCATTTCCCAAACCGATTATTTTAGCCAACCAACTTTCTTCCACCACGTGTCCTGAAGCCTCATTTAATCCATTCTCACCGAATCTCACACAACCTATTCCCAAACCGATTCCTTTACCCAACCAACAATCTTCCTCCACGTGTCCTAAAACCCCGATTAATCCACTCTCGCCAAATCTCACACAACCTACATTCTCCACAATATCCTTTGTGGCTGGCTCCTCCATTGTTGACCACCCACCCTTCAACTAGGTTTAAAAGGATCAACGTCACTGGAAAACCTCAATCTACCCTTCACTGTTTCCGATACAAAAGCTTACCTATCTAGCCCCACTTCCCTCAAATCCAACCCTGATTTTGAGTTTCATCCAGTCCCCTTTGACCCTGCTGTATTCAGCGATGACCCATCCATATCCTCTGCCCTTCCCATCGACATTTTACCACCGGTCCCTAGCGATATCCAACCTTCACCAATCCATCCTGAACCTGACTTGCTTTCATTAAACCCTTCTTCTACTTGAATTCACTCTCCACCGAACATCAATATCCAATCTCCAGCCTCACTTCCCTTTGATTTTAGTGATATTGCCAATTACCTCATGACACATGGTCTGTGTATAATGGCCATTCCACTGTCTAAATAAAAAAAATCTTACATTCCGGCGAATAAGAAAAATAAATTGTAGAGGGAATTGCAGAATTTGAAATCCGGTGTTCATTATGATAAATCGGCTGCCTTGGCCTTACTGGAGGGTTCTTCAGGGGATTGATGAAACTGGTGTTTTGGAATGTTAGAGGGTTGGGCTCATGGAGAAAACAAGCTTTGATTAAACGTTGTAATACTCAAGAAAACCCGGGTATAGTTCTTCTGCAGGAAACCAAATTGTCTGCAATTGACCATCACTTAATCAAATCTATCTGGAGTTCAACACATATTGGTTGGACAACCCTGAACGCAGTTAACTCTTCTGGTGGTATTTTAATTCTATGGAGTGAGCCCGACTACACAATCAAAGAAGTGATAACAGGTTTGTACTCTTTGTCGGTCCACATTTTTTTGGCTGATGGTTTCTCTTTCTAGCTCACAACAGTATATGGTCCATCTGGGAATGGTTTTCATGCTGATTTTTGGAATGAATTGGATGACTTGGCTGGTTTGGGGGAGACAATTGGATTATTGGAGGGGATTTCAACGTTACTAGATGGACTTGGGAGAAATCACATGACAATTCTATCAGTAGAAATATGAATACCTTCAATCAGTGGATTTCAACTTATGGTTTGATTGATATTCCGTTGTAGAATGGTCGTTTCACTTGGTCCACCACTCAATTTTGCTCTCTGTTGGATAGATTCTTAATTACCGAAGGATGTTCTAACAAGTTTGGCTCAGTTGTTCTCAATTGTTTGGCTCGAATTACATCGGACCACTATTCGCTTGCTCTGATTTTTGGTAACGTAGTTTGGGGACCCACTCCTTTCCGCTTTGAGAATTCGTGGCTCCAGATTGAATCAATTAAAGATGTGGTATCAAATTGGTGGAGTCAAAATCACTTTGAAGGTTGGTTGGGACATGCTTTGATGCAAAAATTAAAAGGCCTTAAACGAGTTTTATTAGACTGGAGTAAAGGTAACTGTTTTGTGGCTTCTAAATTCCATTCTCTTGTTTTGCAGTTACAAACTATTGACAATTTGGAGGATAGTGGGCCTTTAACTATCCCCCAGATTGAAAACCGTCATCTTTTACGTGATCAAATTGAATCGTTGATTGCACAAAACCATGTTTATTGGCGTCAGAGATGCAAGCTGAAATGGCTTAAAGAAGGTGATGAAAATACTCATTTCTTTCATCGGATCTTGGCTGTGAGGAAGAGAAAGAGTTTGATTACTGAAATTGTGTCAAGAGAAGGTGTTAGTCTTACTTCTGCAAAGGATATTGAATATGAGTTTATTGATTTCTTCTCAAAATTGTATTCCAAAGATGGTAACTCTCGGTTTCTGCCCACTAATGTTGATTGGAGTGCTATCTCCTTGGAACAAGCAATGGCTCTTGAAGTTGTTTTTACAGAGGAGGAAGTCTTTTAGGTTGTTTCTTCTTTGGATTCCAATAAATACCCAGGACCGGATGGCTTTACAACTGAGTTCTTCAGATTCTTTTGGGATATCCTTAAATCCGACATTATGAGACTGGTTCAGGACTTTTATTCATCCGACATCATTAATGTTTCCTTGAATGAAACCTATATTTGTTTAATACCAAAGAAATTTGCATCAAAATCTGTGATCGAGTTCCGTCCTATAAGTCTTATCTCTTGTGTTTATAAAATTATTGCGTGTGTCTTATCTAATCGTTTGAAATCTGTTTTGCCATCAACAATAGCAGAAAACCAACTTGCTTTTGTGGCTAACCGACAGATTCTCGATGCGTCTCTATTGGCAAATGAATTAATTGATGACTGGAGCATTCAAAATATCAAAGGAGTAGTTATAAAACTTGACCTTGAGAAGACATTTGATACAGTTGACTGGGACTTTGTTGATGCAGTGCTGGAGGTTAAAGGGTTTGGGGTAACTTGGAGGAAGTGGATTCGGGGTTGTCTTACGAGTGTTAACTATTCTATCATTGTTAATGGTCGACCTCGTGGGAAAATATTCCATCTCGTGGCATCCGACAAGGTGACCCTTTATCCCTGTTTCTCTTTATTTTGGTGTCTGATTGTTTGAGCTCCTATTGGACCATGGTGCCAGTTCAGGTAGTATATCTTCTCATTCTATTGGTAACTCATCTTTTGCCTTAACCCATTTGCAATTTGCGGATGATACGTTACTTTTTTCAACTTCTGATATTCTGCCTTGTGACGTCTCTATGAACTGATAAAGATTTTTGAGAGAGCTTCTGGCTTAAGGGTTAATTTGGCAAAGAGTGAGATGATTGACATACATATTGATCAACCTGAGATGGACAGGTTACTGACGATCTTTGGTTGTAAACAGGGGTTTTGGCCAAGCACCTATCTGGGTTTGCCATTGGGAGGTAATTCACGAACGATTTCTTTTTGGCAACCTATTATAGAGCGTTTGAAACAGAAGCTTTATAATTGGAAATATGCTTTTATTTCCAAGGACGATCGACATACCCTTATTCAGGCCACACTTTCTAGCATGCCTACATACTACATGTCTCTTTTCAAATTTCTGTCGAGAATCATTTCAATGCTAGATAAAATTATACGTGATTTTTTCTGGGAAGGAGCTAAGGGTGATGGCGGAGTACATAATGTGAAATGGGCAACTGTTCAACTTCCTAAGCTCATGGATGGTCTTGGGCTTGGTAACCTTGCACATCGGAACTCGGCTTTGTTGGCTAAATGGATTTGGAGATTCATGCTTGAACCTGACTCCTTATGGCGGAAATTTATTGTAGCTAAATATTATGGTTCTTTGCCTCCTGTTGACTGACTCCCGATCATTATGAATACTAAACACAAATCACCATGGAGATCTATTTGTCTTTTGTGTGATTTGGTGCTTCGGCATTCTATACGATGTATTGGGAATGGATGCTCCACAGTTTTCTGGAAGGATCATTGGCTTAGTTGTGGACCTAATGCCATTGCCTTTCCACGGCTTTTTAGACTGGCTTTGAACTCTGATTTGACTGTGGCTAATATGTGGAATTTGACGGAGTTGTCTTGGGACCTGCATCTTCGGCGTAATTTAACAGATTTTGAAATTGATGAATGGGCATCTCTATCTCATTTATTATCTACTGTTCGTTTGTTGAATAGAGTGGATTCTTGGGCATGGTTATTAGAGCCTTCTGGTTTTTTCTCTGTGAGATCTCTCACTGCTGATTTGTTGGATTGTGATAATCTGGGGCGAAAGGATACTTACTCAGTCATTTGGAAGGATTCTTACCCAAAAAAGATTAAAATCTTTATCTGGGAGCTCAGTTTAGGAGTTGTTAATACTGCTGATCGCCTTAAAAAACGAATGCCTTACATGAACTTATCCCCCTCTTGGTGTCTTATGTGCAAATTGAACTCTGAACATGCGGGTCATCTTTTTGTGCATTGCTCTTTTTCTTTAAATTTTTGGTGGAAGATTTTGAATGCTTTTGGTTGGTCATTGCCGCTTCCGATTAATATCTTTGACTTCCTATCCTCCGTTTTGGTGGGGCATCCTTTCAAGGGCATCAGGAAAATCATTTGGTTGGATCTTGTTCGAGTCTTTCTTTGGAACCTATGGATTGAGAGGAATGACCGACTTTTCAAGGATGTTTCTTCTACTTTTGATTGCTTTATGGATAATATTCTTCTAAATGTTTTTCTTTGGTGTAAGGATGTTTATCCCATTAGCTTGTTCAACTCTTCTTTTTTCATTTATAATTGGCAGTGTTTCTTGTAATGCACCTTTTGGTGTTTGGAGTTTCCTCCATTTCATTTATAAATGAAATTGTTTCTTATATCTAATAAAAAAATTCTATTTTTTGAAATATTGCACTGTTAAAATCCAAAACATTATTGATGAATGGTATCTACATAACTGCAGTAAAGGTGCTAATGGGAAGAATCAGGAAGTCCTCGTAAATAAAATTTAATAAGATCAACAAGCTACTAAATCTTGATGTCATTTTTATTGCAAATGAAACAGTATAAAGTGGATCGAGAGTTTTTGGACAAGGCATTAGAAGCAAAGCAGGCTTGGCCAAAATTGAGAAGAAGTTGGAGAAGAGGGTGCATCATTAATACCTCTTCTTTCTTTCTTCATGAAAAACCAAGGAAGCTAAAAGATTCAATGGAGGATTCTCTCGCCCATCTTCTTGACTAGGGAGGGTGGACCCCTGAAAAAGTTACCCTCTGAATCCAGTCATTTATAAGATTTGTTTACTATATAAGGAGGATTCTCTCGCCCATCTTCTTGACTATCTAGGTTACTTTTGGTGGATCTCTCAACTGCTTTCTGGTCATATAGTTTGAAGATTCATTTTCTGGATACTTGGCTTAGTTGGTTGATAGCTGAAGGAATATGGTATAAGTTTTTTGTTTTAATGTTAATTTTAGTTTCATTCAGATGAAGGATACTATATTCTAAGATATTTTTGTTTTTATGTCCTTAATGTGTTGTATCCTATCCTTCCATATTAAGGTATTCGGATACCTTTCAAACCTCACGATAGATTGTGATGGACATAATAGTTGTACTAAAATTTGGTTGAGCTATCATAGATGCAGTTTAATTGAAGGGGTTTAAATGAAAATAAAGAAGAATCATCAGAAATTTTATGGTACAAGCCATATAGGTGGAACATGTACTAGAAAAGAAAAACCCTGCCAATGAAGGAATAGTGATAATTATGAAGGAATTTAATCATTTTGAGTTGCATTATGAAGAGCTTTTTCTAAGCCCTTTTGGCTCCTAAGGTGGATACTTATCTATCACCACTCTTGTACTATTCTTATCCCATGCAAGTCCATATCTTCTCAAAATAATTCAAGTTTGTGCTTCTCTGCTGAATTTTCATGGACACAATATTATGATGTTTCAACCGTTGGGCAGGCACAAAGTAATGTAAGCAAATGAGTGATTCCTTTGAAGCTAAGTTTCATTTGACCTTCACACCAAGTAGGCCAAGTAAGAAAGATGTTCAAAGGAAACTTCCCTTAAAATTTTATTGTGGAATGATGGCCTCTCACCTCTCTCTCCCTTGCCCTCACCCCTCACATCTCTCTCCCGTTTGTACCCTCTCACCCCATCCCTAACCATGTTTCTCCGGTGTTCTGATTATTATGCTGACCATGTCGCCACCTTTCTCTACTAAGATAGAAAGGAAATACTGCTCTATAGGTCCTGATGGTAAGAATCCTGGATGCTTCATTCTCACCGAAGCATCTAAGGACAGAAGCTTCTCCCTCACCTTTGATCGTGCCTTACTCCCATGGATGTATGATTGTTTTGCCAGAATTTGTGAACTTCCTCTAACACAGAAGTTCTTCAACAAAACGTGCGTGGGGGAGACAGTTATCTGGATAGAAAAGCTCTCCAACAAGAAGGGGCACTGTCTTGAGATTGTCAAGCTCGGAGCCAACGGGGGCCTTAATAAAATCATAGTCCTTGGAAGTGAAAATAGAAAGGGATGGTCTAGCTTTAAATCTCTACTGATCTCCTTCAAAAATACCAACGAACCAACCATTAAAGCAGCTCCCAAGTACAATGAAGTATTAAAGAAGAATATTAATGACCCCAGGTGAAATCGACCCCAATGTTGCAGTTGGATAAGCACATCTCTCCCACACCCATTGCTTCCATTAACTTCTCAACCTCGGTCATCATCCAAAGAGAAAACTTCCATGACAATTGGTTTGACATTATGAGAGCTCTACAAAAGCACCACTCGGCTTTCTCCGCAGTTAACCCTTTTCAACCGGACAAGGCCTTTCTCTCTTGTGAAGATGCTGAGCAAGCACAAGTTACTGCAAAGATTAGAGGATGGCATAAGGTGGGGAGGTTCAAGGTTCGATTTTTACAATGGAGTGCTGAGAACATGCTGAATCTACCTATGGTTCCTTCCTACGGTGGGTGGATCAAAATTAGAAACCTTCCCCTTGATAGTTGGACATCGGAAACCTTGGAGTTCATCGGCAATGAATGTGGAGGCTACTTGGAAACGACTACCAAAACTCTCTCTAGGCTAGACATGATGGAGGCTAGTAAGGTAAAAAGCAATCCCAAGGGTTTTATCCCAGCAGAAATATCTATCTCGTCCTAAAGATTGACCCTTTCTTTGTGGAGGAAAACTACATAGGTTACTTGGTCGGAGTTCATGGAAGAATGCCATCTTTACCGGCGGCAAACCCTACTACACGCGCCTCCCATCCGATTTTCGATGCACCAATCGATGCACCATCTGATAGAAAGATTGATTTGACTTGCCAATCGCAACCCCTTGTACAATCCACTGACCCTATCCCTATCCATTTACTACCTCTATCGAATACTAACCCTGACCCACCTTCGAAAACAACCCATTTGCTTTCCTCTTTTCCTACACCTTCGATCTACTCACATGGGCCCCACACAAAATCTATTGACCCTTTATCCTCACCCGTCCCTACTAACCATCTTTCTCTCCCCATCTCATCCGCACACTCTCCCACACCATCTTGTCCTGTTCCTTTGCCCATCCCATCTGGCTCTCTTGTCCTATCAAAACCCTCCAACAAAGTACCTGCCCTCATAAACAACAAAAAGACCACTTTGATCACTAGAAACCAATTTTCTTCTAACTCTGATCCCATCCTTTTCGAATCTGAATGTATCCTTTCTTCTCCCTACTCACATTCTAAACCCGAATCCCCACCTTTGACCTTTCCATCCTCTCCACATAACCCTCCTTCTCCGCCAAACCTTTCTAGACTTCTTGACCCTTCCCTTCTCCAGCTTACACCCATCGAACCTATGCCCCTCAAAACTGATTTGCCTCAACACTCCTCAGAAGTCAAGGATCTGGCTTTCCCCATCGTCGACATTGAAGATACACGCAACAATATCCTTGTGGACTTGAATATTAAACAAGGAATTGAGCTTGCTGATAGAGTGGATGATCCCTCTCATTATCTTACCCTCATTTTCCCTTGGTTAGTTGAAAATGGGATGTGTATTATGCCGTTGCCAACAAAGAAAAAGGCCTCCACTGCTGCAAAAAAGAGAATCAAATGGGTTAGAGAGGTGCACAATCTACCGTCTTCGATCAATTACATTAAGTCTTGTACTAAGACTGAGGGATCGCTTGTTCCTAAATGATTTTTATCTCTTGGAATGTTAGAGGTCTTGGCTCATGGAAGAAAAGAGCCCTTATTAATGACTTCCTCAGACTACAAAATCCGACTCTCATTATCCTACAGGAAACCAAAATCCTCACCATTGATCATGTTCTCATCAAATCCTTATGGAGCTCCTATGACGTAGCTTGGGCATCCTTAGATGCCATTGGAGCCTCGGGGGTATTCTCATTATGTGGAAGAAATCTTCTCTCAGTACCATTGAAGTGGTCGAAGGTATATTTTCCCTATCCATAAACTTTGTTCTGACAGATGGTTACACTTTTTGGGTTACAGGGATCTATGGTGCTAATCACCCACAAGATAGGAAGGCTTTTTGGAGAGAATTGACTGACTTGCAGGCCCTTTGCAACCCAAATTGGATAATGGGGGGAGATTTTAATATTACTCGCTGGACTTGGGAGAAATCCACAGCGTCTCCTCCTACCCGTGGTATGTGTCGTTTCAATAGCTTCATTACTACTGCTGATCTTATTGATATTCCTCTTACAAATGGGAATTATACGTGGTCCAATATGCGGTTTAATGTTGTGATGACCCTCATTGATAGATTTCTTATTATGGAAGATATTCAGAAAAAGTTTATTCAGGTTTCTGCCCGCCGTCTGGAGAGAATTACTTCTGATCACTATCCCATCAGCCTTAATTTAGGCAAGGAAGCATGGGTCCTACCCCTTTTAGGTTCACGAATGCTTGGATGAATCACCAATCCTTTTCCAATTTTCTTCAGACTTGGTGGTCGAGTACCCCATTGTGTGGATGGCCTGGACACACTTTCATACAGAAATTAAAGGGTCTCAAAAGGGAATTAAAAATTTGGAACCTTAATACTTTTGGTCAACAAAAGGAGGCCAAAGCAATCCTTCAAAAAGAACTTTCCCTCATCGACAAAAGGGAAGAAAATGCCCCCCTTTCTATTATGGATTTACAAAAAAGATTGGATATAAAAAAGGAGTTGATATCCATAGCAGCCAATGAAGAATCTTTGTGGAGACAAAGTTGTAAAACAATTTGGCTGAAACAGGATGATGGAAACACAACTTTTTTCCACAGATTTATGACTGCAAACAGAAGGAAAAATACGATTGTTGAAGTCCTCTCTGACGATGGAGGCACTGCAGTATTGGACAGCAGGATCGAAGCTCTCTTTCTTGATTTTTATCAGAAACTTTATACCAAAAAGCAAGGCAGAAGACTCCTTCCTCATATTGAAGATTGGAGCCCAATAACTACACAAAGAGAAATTCTGGAGGCCCCCTTTACAAAAGAGGAAATTTATATAGCTGTCAAAGATTTGGGTTCTAATAAAACACCGGGTCGGATGGTTTCACAGCTGAATTCTTTAGAAAGTCATGGAACACCCTTAAATTCGACATCAAGAGAGTGTTCAATGACTTTTTTCAGAATGAAATTATAAATGCAAGGCTCAACGAAACTTATATCTGTCTCATTCCGAAAAAAGTGACTGCTAAATTTGTAAGTGATTATAGACCGATCAGTTTAACTACTTGTCTCTATAAGATTATTGCTCGTGTTCTCTCCGAAAGGCTTAAAAGGGTCCTCCCTTACACGATAACTGACCACCAATCGGCATTTGTTGCAAACCGCCAAAGTCTGGATGCCTCCCTTATAGCTAATGAGGTCATTGATGAATGATTTAGAATGAAAAGGAAGGGTGTGGTTATCAAACTCGACATTGAAAAGCATTTGATATGGTGGATTGGGACTTTTTAGATGACATTCTTATAGCCAAAGGCTTTGGCCATACTTGGAGGAAATGGATCTGTGGTTGTATCTCAACAACAAATTTCTCAATCATTATTAATGGTAAACCGAGAGGAAAAATCAAGGCTTCACGAGGTCTTAGACAAGGTGATCCTTTTTCCCCCTTTCTATTCATTATTGTGGTTGATTGTCTTAGTAGAATGATCCAACAGGCCGAACATAGAGGTTTGATTGAGGGTTTCCATGTGGGAAAGAGCAATTTAAAGCTCTCCATTACCCATCTTCAATTTGCAGACGACACTATACTCTTCTCCTCTCCGGTAAAAGAGTCTCTACAAAACCTTTTCCATGTTATTCATGAATTTGAAGTTGCTTCGGGTTTGAATATCAATTGCTCGAAATCAGAATTTTTGGGAATTGGGTTGGACGATCACCTGACTGCTTCCCTCGCATCATCCTTTGGTTGTCGAGTTGGTACTTGGCCTTCATCTTATTTGGGTCTTCCTTTAAAAGGGAACCCACAAACCTTGGATTTTTGGACCCCGGTTATTGAAAAAATAAATAAGCGCTTGCACAATTGGGGGACAACTCATATTTCCAAAGGAGGTAGGCAAACTCTCATACAAGCAACTCTCACAAACTTGCCTATCTACATCTACCTTGCTCCTACCAAGATCACAAATTCAATAGAAAAATTGTTTAGGTCTTTTCTTTGGAGCGGGAGCATTGGAAAACAAGGTTGCCATCTTCTGAAATGGACCACCATCAAATTACCTTTTGAGGAAGGAGGCTTAGGGATATTTGATCTTCATACCCGTAATATCTCTCTTCTTGCAAAGTGGCATTGGCGGTTTTACAATGAGAAAGAAGCCTTGTGGAGGAGAGTTGTTCTAGCAAAGTTTGGCAACACTCATCTAAACAATAAATCAAATCTGGGGTGACTTCACTGTATAGAGCAAAGGGGCCTTGGAAAGCTATTCACAATTTTCAGAATCTGGTCTTCAATCATGTCAAAGTTTGTGTTGGTAAGGGTGACAATACTTCCTTTTGGCAGACACATGGCTGGGAGAACACACCCTTCAGCACTGTTATCCATCTCTTTACAACTTATCCACCAAAAAAGATGCTACAACAGATTGTGGAATTCAGAAGCTGGTACTTGGAATATTTATTTGCACAGGGCATTGACTGAGGTTGAGATAGTTGAATGGGCAACCTTCTCCCATACGATTTCAACCTTTCTTCCTAAAGATCAAGAGGACAAATGGGTGTGGAACCTTGAAAAAGAAGGGGTTTTCTCTACCAATTCACTCACCAGAAAGCTTGTATCTTCGAGATGCACAACAAAATCTGCATTCTATGGTCGGGTTATTCTCCTAAAAAAGTCAAGTTCTTCCTTTGGGAATTGAGTCATTCTTGCCTAAACACCTCCGACAACTTACAAAGAAGATCCCCTTGGTTATCACTTTCTCCCAACTGCTGTGTCATGTGCCTAGAGGACAGTGAATCAATTTTGCATCTGTTCAATACATGTGCTTTTGCCTATAAGGGGTGGTCTTACTTAATGCAATCATTTGGATGGAGTTTCACACGACCGGGAGATATCTACACCCTTTTAAATGTGGCTTTGCAGGGTCGCCCGTTTAAGGAGAAGAAAATACTTTGGCTCATCTTCGTATATGCATTCTTGTGGAATCTTTGGCTTGAACGCAATGCTCGAATATTTAAAGATAAGACTAAGAACTTTCTTTTGTTCATAGAAAATACGACTTACCTAGCCATGTCTTGGACTATTTTGTCTCCACCCTTTTGTAATTATGGTTTATCTACACTGTTATCTCACTGGACCTCATTTTTGTAATTAGCCTTGATTGGCTTTTTGTATCTATTTCATCTAATCAATGAAATGTTCTTGTTTCCTATCAATAAAAAAATAGAAAAATGTTCAAAGAAACTATTGAAATCCCTATCCTTGTCAGAAAAAATACAACAATTCCACTCATTCCAAAATGAACCATAGGAAGGCCCTCAAAAAACCAAAATTACTTGATGCGAAGTAAAAATAGTATTCCCTATAGTAAAAAAATCTCTGTAAAGTTGCAGGTTCCATTTTGTATCTTCAATCAGTAACATGAAACTTTTCAAACATGCAAAATACATATTCTAATAATGCTCAGGAATATGTTTTAGGAGTGTTACAAAGATAGTTTGAGTAACCATATGGATCAAAACCAGACTTAACTTGTTCTACCGGCTGAAAGAAACCCATATTGCACATTGCAATTATCAGCTTTCTTTGTGGTGGATACTCACTGAAAGAATCACCAATGCTACACAAACATTTTATGTTACTACTACTTGAGAGTCCAAGTTTCCATGTTATTTAATATGCGTATGATTCTACAAGTACTACCTTATTACCTGTTTCATTGCAAAATTATTGAGAATTTGATCTAATTTTTTCAAACCTTTGCACAGTGAACTTCTCCGTTTCTTAATGCTATAAATTGGATTTGGACTAGTTTTTAATCTACTTTACCTGCTTTTGTTAGTCATGCAACTTTGGGGCTCTATAAGAAGCTTCATTATCGTGCACCAAAAGCCTTGAATAGGTATGCATGCAAATATTTCTCCCTATGTTAATGTGCATTGTATACTATGTTCTCTGCACATTTATTTGGTTTTATTTACATGTAGGTGGGAGATGTGTGCACAACCCAAGGTGGTTCTGAAGATAGAAAGTGAGGAAGACATGCTAGTTTTGCAAGTAACAATTCCACTATGATTTCCTTTTCGAAAAATTCCACACCACTATGATTTTATGGGATCGAGCTGATTTGTTGTTATGCATATCTCAAAAGAATATCGCATTTGCAGTTGGTTAATGTTTGTTAGTTTTTCTAGTCTATCGTCTGTTTAAATTTATATTTATTACGGGTGTAAGACTGAGCAGGTCAATTTGGGTTTGTTTCTTGCCGAGACCAATTTTTTTCCAAACTGACTAACCCATTATTTTTTTCTTATTTGACCGAAATGATCGACAAGACAACCTTGGGTTTTTGTTTTTTGTTTTTTTCCTTCATCAGTTTTAGCATGCACCTGCTTAATACCCTTCATATTTGTTCTTTTACTCCCTTCCCTCTGGTGCAGCTTCTTCATTCATTAGATCTTATTTCTCTTACCAACCTTACCATAGTGCCTTAAAATTTTAAAGAGCCTAGTATTTCGTTCTACTGTTTATTTCTGGATAGTCTTCTTTATAATTTTTCTTCCTTTTCTCCCCAGTTTATTGTCGATCATATATGAGACAATTCAATACATCTTGCTCTTTTTTATTTCTCATCTGTTCTTCGAGGCCTTTGAGTTCCCTCAGATTCTTTTACGTTTAGCCCTTGATCTTAATTCTTTTATTTTCCAAATTTTTATATATTATTGTACGTCAGGAGAGGGCAAAATCATTGAAGCTACCAACTCATATTACCATTGATGCTGGAAGAACTCAGATTGCTCCAAGTAAGTTCTATGAAATTCACTTAAATAGACCGACTTTCTCATATCAAATTTATCAAGTTCACTAGTTTCACTTTTTTGTTTTTCCAGATTCAAGAACTGTAATGGCAATTCTTGGTAAGTGGATTTTTTCTATGCAACCTTTATATAATCAAAGAGTTTTCTCGTTGCTGCCTTATACAATTTAAGCATTCATTTTTAGCATAATTCCTCAGATTCAAACGTATTTCAAGAAAAAATTAACTCATATTTGGTTACCTTAGCTGGTGGATTTACTGAACAATTTCATTTTGGTGCATTCCAACTTGAATTAGTATTAACTAACTTGGTTCATCCAATGAATATATTGGTTGTGTATCTAGATTAACACACTTTTTACTTGACAAATTGCAGGTCCTGTTGAAGTGGTTGATGATGTAACTGGTGGGTTGAAACTCTTGTAGTTTCTAAATTCTTGACTGTCTCAGCTCAAACTTCTTGAAGACTTCAGCTCTGTAACAGAAGGCTCTGCAAAATCCATCCATGCTTTGACCAACTACATGGTATGAAACCGATCTGTGCAGAGCTTAGCTATCATTATATTGAGTACCATTACCATTTCTGATAACGACAGTGATGACGGCGATAATTTAAGTTAACCTATTTTTTATGGAATCAAGTCTGATTATATATAGCAGAACAGTTGGGAAGTTCTTGGATTACCTTGTTTTAGAACTATATTCGGTTCAGAAGCCCTTTTAAAAGATTTTGATTTCACAAACTGTTCTCTATTGCATTGAGGAGACAATTCCAAGGCCCAAAGCATGTTGAACTATTCTTATTATTTGAAAGAATGGATGTATACACCACACCACTACATGAAAAATCAAAATTCACAGCATCAAGATATACACACAAGGAAGAAAAGTGTATGGAAAGAATGTAAATTTTCCATTAAAGAGCTTGCTTTGTAGACCAATTCCTCCATTAAAATTAACTGATCAGATCAAGCTGTTGTTTCTATAGAACTTCATATGCAATCTTCAGTCTCCAGCCAGACCTGACGTAGAATCTGCCCCATCATCTCTTTCACCTTCATATATTCCTGAAACAAAATAACAAAAAACAACCTTCAAAAACCCTTTTTTTTTTTTTGTTCTAATGGAGTTTTGTTTTGTTTTTAAACCCAGAAGACTTCTTTGAAAAACAGCTTCCAAACTGATCAGAACCAAAAGTAGAGTCTTGCCTTCAATTTCTTCCTGTAGGGCCGCTGTATCATGCAAATAATCTGATAGCAAAAGCTTCTTGCTCTCAAAGTAATCAGCCGCAGCCTCCATAGAGAGCATGTCATCACTAATATACAGACTCCGCTCTTTTCTACATTGGGTACAGGTAACCGAAATCCCTGCTATTAAAATAAAACATCCAACTCAACAACAACCAAAGAAAAAATCCCGACCAAAAACAGAAACACACAACAATCCAAGCCAATGTTAGGCGCAGTACCATGATAAACGCAGGAGGGGCGGCTGTTGCAGTGATGGCACATGGTGAAGGCCAAGTACCGGTCTCTGGTACAGTAGTAACAGATGATGGTTTCATAGGTGTTGGTGCGACGCTCCAAGAAGAAAGCTTTGTTCTCCAGCTTTCGGCGAGCAGCTCTGTGGTAGTCAGCGTAGGCAATGCAGCAAGCCATGATCGAGCATTGAGACGAGGAGTAGTCTTGGGATGACGATGAAGCTGTGGAGGACTCAGAGGATGTCATTTGATCGCAAAGGAGGAGAGCCTCTTTGCATAGAAGTTCTTCATAGCGAATGATAGGCTTTGTTTCGACGTAAGAGTAGCGTTTTGCAGCGATTGAGCCATAGGTAAACCAATCTCCAACGGCGAAGTTCACTGCCTCCGCACAGTTAAAACCATGACTAAACCCAGCATGGTATGATCTCGGGAAGGTGATCACAAACTCCCCTGGCATTTGGACAACCGTGTATACAGGAACATTGTGTTTCAGAAACAGTGATGGAGGGAGCATAGTTGTTTTTTCTGAGAGAACATCAGCAGCCCCATCGGTATCATAGCTCGTCACTACCTCGTTCGAGTACACATAATCATATACTATTTTCTCGAAGTTTCTTGCTTGGCTCCCGGGAACTCCGTACCAAGTTTTCGGTGCACCCGAGTGAAGATAATTTATACTAAAATGGAAAAGAAAAAGTATAGCATAGTATCGCATATAATCGTTACAGAATTGTAGATGTATGTATGAATGAAATCAAACTAAAAATGAACCTGTATAAATAATGATCTTCAACGTGCCAAGCAAAAGTACTAAACACCATCCCAAAATACAACATCGGCTCTGTTATGCCCTGCAATTAATCACGCATAGTATATATTATGACCTTCATTATACACATCCAAAAACTCCCATTAAAACACGTTTGAGAATCAGTATACTTACTGGGATTTTCCTTTCGTGACGTAATATTGATTCTGGAAGATGGGGAAGACCCTTAAGACAAGAGTTGCAAAACTTTAGGCTAAATTCAAATAAATAAATAAGTGAATAAAAATGAATTGATTAACTATTTTGTTTTTAAAAATTATTATTATGGTTAAATTCAAATATCTAACCTCTTTGGTAAAAATATTTGTGTTACCTAGTCAAGCTATTGCAAAATGTATCAATCTTATTTCAACCCATGTGCTTCATTATTTTATTAAATATCTTGAAAAAAACATTATCAAAATCTAATTAAGAGTTCAAAACCTTAATAAAATTAATAACATAGAGTTTGATTTCATTAATTTTTGAAACTTGACTAAGAATTCAAATATGTTTAATTTTACAAGAACAAATAGTTATAAAAAAGTAGAAAAGTTTGAGGCTCTGGTGGGTTTAGGGTTTAGGGTTTAGAGTAATCAAACCTTCAAGTTCCATTTGCTACGTCCAAGTTGGTCGTCATTGGAAAATGCACTGCCTTCGACATTGACACCATATTCAGCAGTGCCATTTTCACCCCAAGCCATTTCATGCCAAAAATCCCTTTCCAAATTTTTAAAAGGAAGACAAGCAGCAGAAGAATACTTCTCAGCAAACACTTCATTCGCCATTTTCTCAAACTCTTCATATTTGTAGACTCTGCAAACACACAAATCACACATCACACAATATATAATTCATCTTAAAAAAAAAATAAACAACCTTAACATATCCGACATTCCAACCATCACCTTGGTCCTACATTGTATGAAATCTTTTCATTCACCCATGTCCCATATTTAAGTGGCTGCACAGAAGTTCCAAACTCGAAATCTTTCTTCAGAACCACACTCGCAGGAACAGTGTCGCTGAAGGGACAAACAATCTTGCAAATCCCTGAGGTGTTTTCAAAAAAAACAACCTTAAAATTTTCAAACAAGAAAGTTAAAAAAAAAAAAAAAAGAAGAAGACACGTACACACGTACCAAAATTGGAGGCTTTAGGAGAAATCTTGTTCAAAAAAGCAAAAGGGTCCTCGAAATCATTTCTTGAAGGTCGATAAACTGGGCATTCGCGAATGTTATCGATCCATTCAAGATTGCTCACGTTGATTCCATACAACCGTCTCGAATTTTCTTTATCATAAGCTTTTGGTCTTTGGAGTTTTCTTTTTTTCTTTGGTGGACTTGAATTATAGTGCTTCCGATCCATTTTCCAAAACCCGCTTTACTTTTCTTTACTGTAAAAAAAAAAAAAAAAAAAAAAAAAATTCAATGAACTAATTAAATTACATGTATATATATCAATGCAGTACTGTACAGTGTTCATCAGTGTTCATCAGTGTGTGTATTTTCTTTACTTTGAAACAAAACAGAAGAAATAGCCCAAGATTACTTGGCTATGGAGATTTTCCGGCGAGAAGAATATAAGGATGAAACGAGATGAATGAGGAGATTTTTTTACGATATCTTTAGTTGCATGGATGATTAGAGATTAAAACGTTGTGATTAGGACATTTTATACGAGGTGTGTGATTGAATGGATGTAAAGGATAATCAAGCAGTTTATATTTTATTATTCCACAAATTTTACTTTTCATTACAATATTCAATAATAAACTGATTCTTTGTTTTACTTCAATTAATTTATGTATTTTAAGTTCTTTTATTTCACTCATCCCATCAAAATTTCCATGTTCTGCCTTACTATCCTAGTAAAGAAAGATAATAACTCGACCTTACCACTGTATTGCAAAATATTTGTAATGTAGAGTATAAATATATTTAACGTAACTAACGAGTTCGATCAGATCCTTTTAAGATAATGGAGAAAAAGTTACTCTTCTCCATGTCAACAAATCCATTAATATATAATTGTTTATTGAAAAAAACCGGATTATATTGTCTTTTCAAGTGTTTATTTATTTATTTTTTTTCAAAAAAAAAAAAAGTCATTTTAACTAGATTTGAAATGTTTGGGGATAACTTCATTTTATATTTATTCCTTATATCTTGTTTAAGGTGTTTTTAAGTTAGTATTCTTGTGCCAACAAGAGCATAGTTCAACTGGTATCAAATATGACTCATGAATTCGGTCATGGGTTTGAATCCCCTACCCCTAATTGTTGATGTATTAAAAAAAAATTAGTATTCTTATAATTTTTGGATGTTAATTCATTTTTTTTTAATTTTATAGGTGATCAAATATTTCATTTTGAAGATCAAATTTCAAAGATTTTCAAATTGAAGATTAAAAAATAAAATACAATGCCTAAGCACCACAGACTATTGGTAAAGGCAAAATGTTAGTGCTTACGCGTTGTTTTAGGGCCTAGACGCTACGAACTTTGAAGCGAGAATCCACGATGTGCGTCTAGATTTTTTTTTTGTTTATAAATACATTTTTTAAAAAAAATTTGAAGAGGATTTAGGAGGGAGAACAAGTGGAAGACGGTTGGACACTATTTTGGAGGATTCAAGCAACTTAATGGAGTGAGAGAAACTATTGGAAACTCGTGCAATCACTCAAATTTTTTTCTTTTCTCTTTTCCCTTCTCTTTTATATTGTTTTTAATGACTTCCATAGTTCTGGTTAGAACTTTTGTCTAGATTTTCATTATGAACTAAGTTACTCTTTCTCGAGCTTTAATGTAATCGTTATTCAAATCCTACTCTTTCTTAGTTAATATTTCTATTTCCTATGTGATTGTAAAAACTCTTCTAAACTTAATGCATGTTTAGGTTTGGTCGATCTTTATATTGATTTTGTGTAGTAATTTGAGGCTGAGAGACAAGAATTATTGATGAACTTAAGTGTTTTCCCTAATTTATACTTGAAATAAAGATATTCTTGTAGATTTTGTGGCAATTTTAGGTTCTACATGCTTAATATTTGATTTGTTGAAATTATCATAGAGATATAGACAATTTACTTTTCGAAGAATATCGTTATTGTTTGAGAGAGAATGACGAGCCTATAGAGTAGAACTTGCCGACAATCTAGAAATATAATTTGCATCTATTATTAATGAATGAAGAGTATGAGGAGATAATAATGAAGTTATAGCTCTAGATTCTTTAGAAATTAAATTTAATCCTATGGTTTAGGTTGTAAATGAGCTTTATTTCCTTTATTTGCATGCAAGTTTCAAATTCCATTACTCTATGATTATCTCAAACCAATTGGTAGCGTCCATGGTAGCATCCATTCTCTGTGGAAGAACAACTTTGGTAATTTAATTACTATATTAGTTGAATGATTCGTACACTTGCGAATTTTAGCAACATTTGACATCCACTTAAAATGACATTTTAAAAATAGGTTTGAGATATAAGTTATTTTGGATAAAAAATTTGAAATCAAATTTTAGAAAAAAGGTTTTAGGTGTTTTAACTTAGAATACCTCTCAAATTTTCATGATATATATATATTTGATAAAATACCGACCTTTCATATATTAAATTGACCAGAATATCCTCATACTATCCCTCCCAACGTTGTTGCCCAATTCGACAACACCATCGCCAAAGTCCACTCTAGTGACCACTACCACTGCGTGGCGAAAACTCTGAGATTATCTATGGCAACAACTCGAACGACCACTTCGACTACCATTCTCCTGTAGTGGTTGATGTTGGTCGATTTCTAAACACAAATTTGAATTTATTAGTTCGTAATACTTAATAATCGTCTTTTTATAATTAACTTGTGTATAAAAACTTTTTTGAGAAAAATGTAACCAAACATATAACAGGTTGTTTAGACTACTAAGTAGGTTATAACAATCCAGAGTTATGATAGTTTATGAATTATAATAATCTGTGGAGTTATATAAACTGTGTTTTAGGATACAAAGTTATTTAGTCTAGGATATAATGGTATGTGTTTGGCATGCAAAATACTTTGTAAACTATTATAACTCATGCCCCAAACATCCCCTAAAGGGTCATTTGGTTCGCAAGTTTGGGTGATTTGTTAAGCCTGAGTTTATTTTGGGTGATTTGTTAAGCCTGTAGCCACCTATTTTTGTCCGACTCATTTTTAATTAATTGTTAGATTATAATTATTTATGTTTTTTTTGTATTTTGTATTTTGCTCATTTTTTTATGTGTTGATTTGTTATTTGTTAATTTTACCATGTATTTTTTTTTTAAATGTTGGGGGAATTTTTTTTTTTTGAAGAAGAAAAGATAAAATTTTGATTAGGTATGTTTTGCTTTTTAATTTCATTGACCAAAATGTTGTTGGTCTTTTTTAGGTGTAAGTTCTTTTTGGCATAGGTTTTCAAATTGCAACAAATTGTGGTTTTGGTTTTATGCACAAAAGAGTAATGGTTTTGGTTTTTATATACATCTCATTCTCTTCTTCAAACACAACTCACAAAAAAACCCTACTTCTTCTACACTCCCACACATCATTCTCATCCATTCTCAACTCTACAAAACTCCATAGCCAAATACCTTCACAACCATAAAATGGAGAGTTTTTTTTTGTAAAAAACATACTCCAAAATTCGCACAAAATAACCCTAGCTTAGTTGGAGGTTGCATTTGGTAGGATTTTGTTCCAAGGATTCACACCTCAAACAACAAGCTAGGTTGTTTGTTCTTGACACCAACTTCTTGATCTTTATCTTTATTTCGAAATGTCCCCGAAAAACAATAGTTGAGTAAGGGTTTTATGAGTTTTTCTTTCATTTTTGTTGTTCATTACATATTTCTTTTTTACTTTTATTACAATGTGAATATTTGTCTATTTTATTGTTATGTTTTGCTTCTAACTTTATCTTTAACTCTATCTCTAAATATCTCTGAAAAACAATAGTTGAGTAAGGATTTTATGAGTTTTGTTTTCATTTTTATTGTTTATTACATCTCTTTTTTACTTTTATTATCATGTGAATTTTTGCCCATTTTTTTGTTTGCATTAATGTCTAAGATCTTTTGTTATGTTGATTTTTACTAACTTTATTTTATGATTTACTTCCCCTACTTATCTATCATTTCCTTTTCTCCATATTTCTTCTTCTTGGCTCTTGAGTTTATTGTACTAAAGGAGAGAGAAGAAAAAAAAAGAACAAGAGAAAAAAGAAGTAAAAGTGTTGTGAAATTAAAAAAAGATGGTTATGTAACATACCTTAGATTAGTTAAGTATGAGTGAATAGAGTTATTTCAATATTTTTCTTTCTTGTAATTGTTAGCATATTTGTGCACGATATTTATTTGTTATGATCAATTTGTTATGTTAAGCATGGTCTATCTTTAAATTGCATTTGCATTTTATTTTTCAAACTTAATTTATTTTGATTATCGTTCATGGTTTCAATTTTTTTTTCCAAACCTATTTTCAAACCTTAAACTTTGCTTGTTTTTTTGGGGTTTACAATGTTTTATAACTAAAATAAATGTTATTTCCAACTTTTTTTTTATTTTTTTTAAAACCATTTTTTATTTATTAAAAAAATATTCCTACGACGAAATCTAGAAATATTTGGGAGTCCGATTTTCTAGAATTCTTGAGGTGAGGGATCATTATCTTTGGGAGTCCGAGATCTTGATCCCAAGAAAAAATGAATTTAATTAAAACTTTTTTTTTAAAAAATATTTTATAAGAGGTTATCCTATGATGGATTTGAGAAATTGTAAAATTTTCTCATATTCTTGAGATGATATTATTTCTAAAATCTTGGAAATAATTTCAATGTAGCCACATTAATGGATTTTCATCCACTTGTTTTATGGGATCATGACTCAAAATATTGGAGTAATGAGGGGTAAAATAAGATATTGTGTTAATTTTTTTTTACCTAAATAATTTTTTTTTAAATATTTTTGCAATTCAAGATTAAATTTGCCCATCGTTAAAAACGGGTGTTGTGGGGTGCTAACACCTTCCCCATACACAAACAATTCCCGAACCCAAAATCTGGTTTTCGCATACCATTTTTTTTCATTTTTTAAAAAAGTTATTTTATTCTATTTTGGTGCCCAATCACACCATAAAAAAGATTGGTGGCGACTCTTTTTAAATATCCCTATTTTGAGGACGTCGGCCGCTCCGCGTCGCAGGTACGTTGCGACAGCTTGGCGACTTCACTGGGGAGTTTGAGGTTCCACCTCGAGAGTTTGGCCATTTGTTATTCTTGATTTTGTTTTTTTTTTATTTATTTTGTTCCTTTATTTATACTTTTGTGCATTTTTTTCTTGCATTACTTTTGTTTTGTTTCACACACTATCACAAGCCCTCTACCCAGGCTTTTCCTAATAGGATTAGAATTGAGGACGGAGTAGTGTCGACCTTCGAGAAGCTTATGCTTCCGTGTAGGCACACGAAAAATCCTCACTCAATTTGGTCACATGATCATGTATGATTGTGAGACCATTTTGAGGACCTGTATTGTCTAGGTTTTTAGACCCAACCTCACCTGTTTGAAGGCCTTGTTATTTATTTATTTGCTTTATTTATTTATTTATTTTGTCTCACACACTATCACAAGCCTCCTACCCGGGCTTTTTCCTAATAGGGTTAAATTTGAGGACGAAGTAGTGTCGACCTTCAAGAAGCTTATGCTTCCGTGCAGGCACACGAAAAATCCCCACTCAAGATGATCATGAAACTGTTAAGACCATGATCATTTTGGGGACCTGTGTCATTTAGGACCTTTAGATATAACCTCACTTTGATTGAAGTTTTTTGTTGTCGCATCTTCATTTAAGTCAACTATTAGACTCACTTTCCTTAAAAAAAAAGTCTTAGGATGGTAGACACCAATTTGCCCGGGGCATTCGCCAAAAAAATCCACCCCTGAGGGGAACTCGTTCAAAATAGTGTTCCAACAGATTGGACAACAGTCGTTAGAGACTATTTGGCCAAGAGTCATAGAGGTCCCAATCCATTGAGACTGAGCATGGGAATGTACTACTTTAGGATGCTACTATAAGCTTTAAGCATCAAATTGAGAATATATGGAAAAGAAAAATGAAATAGTAATGGAAGACTACACGCGACTAAAATACGAGATCGACTGATGACGACAAACTTTTGTAATGTGGGGAAAAAAAGTATAGAAATTTAAGATGTCATTATGGTGATGTAAACGAAAGGTTGAACAAGTGGTTGAGAAGTTAAAACTGTTTGCTTGAAAAGCAAATCAAATTGCCAAAAGGGCTTATACTCTTCGACAAGGTATCGTACCCACATAACCTAGTGATGAAGACTTGATTAGGTTCCTAGGGGTGATAGGACGAGACCTCAGGCATTTTTGGGTGTTACCATTAGGTCAAAATAACTCTTTTTTTTTTTTTATATATCGTTTGAAGTTTGTGTAATAGTTGACTTTGACTTTGAAATAGATTTTTTTTTCTTGCACTTCGTGTTAGTATTAATAAAATTTAGTTTGCCAATAAGATTTATTTTTGACTGATCAAACCATTATTTCCTTCTTTTATAATAACAAAGGTTTAAAGTTTACAAAATAGCTTGAAGTTCACATTCTCATCATTCTTATTGGACGAAAAGGAAACCCGAAGGTCAATTGCCTTCCTGAAAGTAAGGAAAGGTTTGGGTTGGAGTACAAGCCAATAGTTTCTGAGTGTAGAAGAGTCAGAGCAGAAAAGAGAAAAGTGAGAAGTGCACGTCTTGAAGGTCGAGAAGTCGAGCAAGGAAGAATGTATATACCGCATATATCCGAGACTTTCAAATTGGGCGAAGTGGTTCATGGTGACAACCCGCTTTGTGTTCAAGCTTCTGACACTTCGATCGTTGTTGTCTCTGAAAGCGCCACCAAGCCGCGACAACTAGTTTACCCTTGCCCTCCGGGCTTTGAGTTAAGCAGTTGGGAGGTTAAAGAGAGGCCCAGTGTCACTAGGAAGATGCAAGAGGACGTCGAAGATGAAGAAGCCAACTTTGAAGTTCCAGTTTATAGCATTGACCAAAGTGAGGAGGATGACTTTGAAGCGTCACAAGAGTTATTGAGACTGATAAAGCAAGAAGAAAGAGAAACTGTGCCTTACCAAGAGCCGTTAGAAGTAATCAATTTGGGGTCATCAGAGGAAGTAAAAGAAATACGAATCAACACTTTGGCTGCAGAGCAAGATCGTTTGGATCTTGTAGCCCTTCTACGAGAGTACAACGACATATTTGCATGGTCTTACCAAGATATGCCTGGTCTGAATACAGAAATTGTAACACATCGGTTACCTCTTAAAGCCGAGTGTAAACCCATATGGCAAAAACTTTGAAAAATGAAACCTGAAATGTTGATTAAAGTAAAGGAAGAAGTCAAAAAGCAATTTGACGCGGGCTTCTTAGCAGTAGCAAAGTATCCTGAGTGGGTTGCAAATATTGTCCCAGTCCCAAAAAAGGATGGAAAGGTGAGAATGTGTGTGGATTATAGGGATCTCAATCGTGCAAGTCCCAAAGACAATTTTCCACTGTCCTCACATTGACGTTTTAGTGGACAATACAGCAGGATATTCTACTTTTTCATTTATGGATGGATTTTCATGATACAACCAAATTAAAATGGCTTCTGAAGACCAAGAAAAGACGACTTTCATCACTCTATGGGGGACATTTTGCTATAAAGTCATGCCTTTTGGTTTAAAGAATGCAGGGGCTACTTATCGGAGAGCCATGGTTACTCTTTTTCATGATCTAATGCACAAAGAAATTGAGGTGTATGTAGACGACATGATCGCCAAGTCCAAGCCATTAGAAAAACACATTGTCACTCTTCGTAAGCTTTTTGAGTGACTAAGGAAGTTTCAATTAAGGTTGAATCCAACAAAATGCATATTTGGGGTATCTTCTGGAAAATTATTGAGGTTTGTTGTTAGTCAAGAAGGAATCAAGGTAGATCCCGATAAAATAAAAGCAATAACGGATCTAAAACCTCCAAAGACTCAAAAGGAGGTCAGAAGTTTCTTAGGGCAGTTAAACTATATTGCACGATTCATATCGCACTTAACTCAAACTTGCGAGCCGATGCTAAGATTATTATGCAAAAGTGAAGTATGTCGTTGGGATGAGGATTGTCAAAGGACTTTCGAGAAAATCAAAGATTACTTGCAAAACCCCCCAGTGTTGGTCCCACTGATACCAGGACGCCCACTAATCATTTACTTAACAGTAAAAGAAGGGTCAATGGGATGTGTGCTCGGACAACATGATTCTTCAGGGAGGAAAGAGCAAGCTATTTACTATTTGAGCAAGAAATTTACAAGTTGTGAGTCGAATTACTCTTTGTTAGAAAAAACTTGTTGCGCCCTAGCTTGGGCAACCCAAAGATTGAGACAGTACATGTTGTATTACACGACGTGGCTTATCTCGAAGATGGATCCCATAAAGTACATCCTCGAAAAAACCATCTCTATTCGGAAGAGTAGCTAAGTGGCAGGTTTTGTTATCAGAATATGATATTGTTATGTTACCAGGAAGGCCATAAAAGGGAGTACAATCGCTGATTGTTTGGCCGAGTTGCCAATAGAGGACTATGAGCCGATGAAATTCGAGTTTCTAGACGAGGACATTATGGTTGTATCAGATGTGCCACATGACTTGGAAATGTGGACAATGTGGTTTGATGGAGCCACAAACGAGATGGGACATGGAATCAGAGTTGTGTTAACATCTCCTGAAGGGAAGCTATATCCATGCCAAGTTATACTTCGACTGTACGAATAACGTAGCCAAGTACGAGGCATGCAGTATGGGAGTTCAAATGGCATTTGACATGAAGATAAAGAAATTGAAAGTGTTTGGAGATTCTCTTTTGGTGATACACCAATTGAATAGAGAATGGGAAACAAGAGACCTTAAATTGATCCCTTATAATAACTATATTCGAGATTTGGCTCAATCATTTGAGTCAATCACGTTTGAGCATGTTCCATGAGAAAATAATCAAGTTGCAGATGCATTAGCCACCTTGTCTTCCTTGTTCCAGCTAGATTATGATAAGGAAATTCAACCTTTAGGTTTTCAAAAGCGATAAGTGCTAGCCTACTGCTTGAGCATTGAAGAAGAGCCAGATGGGATACCCTGGTATCACGACATTAAACGTTACATTACGTGTCGAGAATACCCACTAGGGGCATCAGAAAGTAATAGGCGCACGATCGGAAGTTAACCATGAGTTTCTTTTTAAATGGGGATGTGTTATATAAAAGAAATCATGACATGACTTTGCTAAGGTATGTTGATAAAATGGAGGCCCAAAAGATAGTTGAAGAAGTGCATGAAGGAGTTTGCGGGACTCATGCAAATGAGCACATGATGACGAGGCAAGTCTTACGTGCTGGCTACTATTGGTTGACCATGGAATCAGATTGCATTAAATATGCAAGCAAATGTCATAAATGTCAGTTATATGCAGATAAAATGCACACTTCAGCCTCATCTCTTCATGTACTAACGACTCCGTGGCCTTTCTCTATGTGGGGTATGGATGTGATAGGACCAATTGAACCAAAAACATCGAATGGTCACCGCTTTATTCTGGTAGCCATTGACTATTTCACAAAGTGGGTAGAAGCCACCTTGTATAGAAGCGTCACTAAGCAAGTCGTGCTCAAGTTCATAAAAAGAGACATCATATGGCTTGCTGAGCGGATCATTACTCATAATGCAAAAAACTTGAACAACAAGTTAATGGATGAGTTGTGTACTCGGTTCAAAATTAGACACTCTAATTCTACTCCTTACCGAACTAAGATGAATGGAGCCGTAGAAGCGGCAAACAAGAATATCAAGAAAATTGTAGAGAAGATGGTTGCCACGTACAAAGATTGGCATGAGATGTTGCCTTTTTCTCTACATGGTTACCGAACCTCCATTCGCACTTCAACTGGGGCAACTCCATTTTCTTTAGTATATGAAATGGAGGCAGTTTTACCTTTTGAAGTTGAAGTCCCATCTCTCAGAGTGATTAAAGAGGCGAAATTAGAGGAAGCATAGTGGGCTCAAGCAAGGTACGGGCAATTAAATTTCATTGAAGAAAGAAGAATGACTGTATTGTGTAGAGGACAGTTATACCAGAGAAAGTTGGCTCGAGCTTATAACAAGAAAGTACGCCAACGTTGCTTTCAAGAAGGGGATTTGTTTTTAAAGAGAATCTTGCCATTTCAAAAGAATCACAGGGGGAAATGGACACCAAACTACGAAGGGTCATATGTGGTAAAAAGGGCATTCTCAGGTGGAGCTTTGGTTTTGATTGACATGGATGTCAATGACCTACCCAATCCGCTAAACGCAGATTTTACCAAGAAGTATTATGCGTAAAGAGTAGTAACTTCTGGTCGTAGGAGTTACGTTTATCTGGATTTGCTTTGTAAAGCCCGATAGAAGGCTTTTGTTTGGTCAGGAATTGTATCCATGAGGCTTTCCAATCCAATGAATTGATGTTTATTTGAACAATTGTGTTCTAAAAGCTATTTTATAGGCTTTAGCCTTTCGAGCAAAATAAAAGAAGGATAAAGTAATGGTAATAAATCAGTCAATTTTTTTTGCATATGCATGCGTATTTAAGCAAGACTTACCCTTGTTCACGATCTTGTTTGTTTTTGTCATGTGGCGCTTGTTTATCCCTGGCCCTTGACACGTTTTGCTGCAGTGGTGCTTGTTTATCCCTGGCCCTCAGCGTGTTTTATTTTGTCATGTGGCGCTTGTTTATCCATGGCCCTTGACACCTTTTGCTGTAGTGGTGCTTGTTTATCTCTGGCCCTCAGTGTGTTTTATTTTGTCATGTGGCGTTTGTTTACCCTGGCCCTTGACACCTTTTGCTGTAGTAGTGCTTGTTTATCCCTGGCCCTCAGCATGTTTTATTTTGTTATGTGGCGCTTGTTTATCCCTGACCCTTGACACCTTTTGCTGTAGTGGTGCTTGTTTATCCCTGGCCCTCAGCGTATTTTATTTTGTCATGTGGCGCTTGTTTATCCCTGGCCCTCAGCGTATTTTATTTTGTCATGTGGCGTTTGTTTATCCTTGGCCCTTGACACCTTTTGCTGTAGTGGCGCTTGTTTATCCCTGGCCCTCAGCGTATTTTATTTTGTCATGTGGCGCTTGTTTATCCCTGACCCTTGACACCTTTTGCTGTAGTGGCGCTTATTTATCCCTGACCCTCAGCGTGTTTATGTCATGTATCATTTGTTTTTCTAGCCTTTGAAATGTTCGTTGCGGTGGCGCTTGTTTATCTCTGGCCCCCAACGTTTACCTTATATATTATGCATAGTGTCAGTTGCATTCTTGACTTTCAAGAAGCTTTCCCTTTTACACTTTCATAATACGGTCATGTATGTAATTAAACTTTTGTCAGACAAAATAGTATCTATACCTTCGTCCACCTTCTACTTCTACAAGGATGTACGAAAAGGGGCATGCTGTAGCCACCTATTTTTGTCCGACTCATTTTTAATTAATTGTTAGATTATCATTATTTATGTTTTTTTTGTATATTTTATTTTGCTCATTTTTTTTATGTGTTGATTTGTTATTTGTTAATTTTACCATGTGTTTTTTTTTTAAATGTTGGGGGAATCTTTTTTTTTTTTTGAAGAAGAAAATACAAAATTTTGATTAGGTATGTTTTGCTTTTTAATTTCATTGACCAAAATGTTGTTGGTCTTTTTTAGGTGTAAGTTTTTTTTGGCATAGGTTTTCAAATTGCAAATTGTGGTTTTGGTTTTATGCACAAAAGAGTAATGATTTTGGTTTTTATATACATCTCATTCTCTTCTTCAAACACAACTCACAAAAAAAGCCTACTTCTTCTACACTCCCACACATCATTCTCATCCATTCTCAACTCTACAAAACTCCATAGCCAAATACCTTCACAACCATAAAATGGAGAGTTTTTTTTTGTAAAAAACATACTCCAAAATCCCATAGCACAAAATAACCCTAGCTTAGTTGGAGGTTGCATTTGGTAGGATTTTGTTCCAAGGATCCACACCTCAAACAACAAGCTAGGTTATTTGTTCTTGACACCAACTTCTTGATTTTTATCTTTATTTCGAAATGTCCCCGAAAAACAATAGTTGAGTAAGGGTTTTATGAGTTTTTCTTTCATTTTTGTTGTTCATTACATATTTCTTTTTTACTTTTATTACAATGTGAATATTTGTCTATTTTATTGTTATGTTTTGCTTCTAACTTTATCTTTAACTCCATCTCTAAATATCCCTGAAAAACAATAGTTGAGTAAGGATTTTATGAGTTTTGTTTTCATTTTTGTTGTTTATTACATCTTTTTTTTACTTTTATTATCATGTGAATTTTTGCTCATTTTTTTTTTGTTTGCATTAATGTCTAAGGTCTTTTGTTATGTTGATTTTTACTAACTTTATTTTATGATTTACTTCCCCTACTTATCTATCATTTTCTTTTCTCCATATTTCTTCTTCTTGGCTCTTGAGTTGATTGTACTAAAGGAGAGAGAGAAGAAGAAAAAAAGAACAAGAGAAAAAAGAAGTAAAAGTGTTGTGAAATTAAAAAAAGATGGTTATGTAACATACCTTAGATTAGTTAAGTATGGGTGAATAGAGTTATTTCAATATTTTTCTTTCTTGTAATTGTTAGCATATTTGTGCACGATATTTATTTGTTATGATCAATTTGTTATGTTAAGCATGGTCTATCTTTAAATTGCATTTGGATTTTATTTTTCAAACTTAATTTATTTTGATTATCGTTCATGGTTTCAATTTTTTTTCCCAAACCTATTTTCAAACCTTAATCTTTGCTTGTTTTTTTGGGGTTTACAATGTTTTATAACTAAAAAAAATGTTATTTCCAACTTTTTTTTTATTTTTTTAAAACCATTTTTTATTTATTAAAAAAATATTCCTACGACGAAATCTAGAAATATTTGGGAGTCCGATTTTCTAGAATTCTTGAGGTGAGGGATCATTATCTTTGGGAGTCCGAGATCTTGATCCCAAGAAAAAATGAATTTAATTAAAACTTTTTTTTAAAAAAAATATTTTATAAGAGGTTATCCTATGATGAATTTGAGAAATTGTAAAATTTTCTCATATTCTTGAGATGATATTATTTCTAAAATCTTGGAAATAATTTCAATATAGCCAGATTAATGGATTTTCATCCACTTGTTTTATGGGATCATGACTCAAAATATTGGAGTAATGAGGGGTAAAATAAGACATTGTGTTAATTTTTTTTTTTACCTAAATAATTTTTTTAAAAATATTTTTTCAATTCAAGATTAAATTTGGCCATCGTTAAAAACGGGTTTTGTGGGGTGCTAACACCTTCCCCATACACAAACAATTCCGAACCCAAAATCTGATTTTCGCATACCATTTTTTTTTCATTTTTTTAAAAAAGTTATTTTATTCTATTTTGGTGCCCAATCACACCATAAAAAAGATTGGTGGCGACTCCTTTTAAATATCCCTATTTTGAGGACGTCGGCCGCTCCGCGTCGCAGGTACGTTGCGACACTCATGTTTATTAAGCTCGAGGTTGTTAAGTCTGAGTTAAGTCGGTGTTTGGATGGTACAGAAGATAGGTTTGTTAAGTCTAAGTTTGTTAAATGAGTATTTGAATTGTATCAAGTGTGAGTTTGTTAAATTTGTATTTGACATCTACTTTGTTAAACTTGAGTTTATTAAAAATGTATTAAATTAAAAATTTGTAATAAATAATAGAAATTATTTAATTAAAATAATAAAAATTATATATTAAATTAATTTAAAATGTAATTATGAAATTAGAGAGTATTATTTTAACAATAAATAAAACATTTTTAATACATTTCTCCACTCAATTTCCTTCAATAATTATTTTATATAATAAATATTTAATTGTTCATGAAAATATTTTCAGACTATTACCCAAATATGGACAAATATAACAATTTTTTTTAATACAAATATATTAAACATAAAATTAACCGTAAAGAAAACTTTATCGATTGATTATAATAATTTATAACTTGTTGTGCTAATAAAAGTTATTTATTATTTATTATGAAAATTACTATATTTTAGAAAAATATCATCAAAATTACTATTGAACTTAATTTTCTATATTTAACTAATATGAAAAATTATAAAGTTGAAGTATTTTACATAATATTATTTTAAAAACTATTAACTTCAAGATACACGAAACCAAAATAGTTTAATTAATTAATTTTACAAATATTATGTCTTTTTTAACTAGTAACATGATTGATACATTTGCACAAAAAAACGAGTTGCGGAAAGTGATTTAGAGAAATTGACGTTTTTTAATCCAATGAAAATTGATGTATTAAATTTAGGTTTATATAATGTTGTTTAGAATTTATAATAAACTAATTTTTATTATAATTTATATGTTAATAAAAAATTAAAAATATAATAGTAAATTTTGTATAAATTAGGAACTATTATTACTTTGTAAATGAATAATTATTTTTTTAATATTATTATTAATCTGTACACTTTAAATAATTATTTTGTAAAACAAAATATTTCGTTAGTTTTGTAATTTCTTTCTAATATTTGTTAATGTAGGAACAAAATACAAAGACATTATTTCTTATAAATTTATCATTATAATTACTCTAAAATATGAAGTATAACAAAATCGATAAATTGGTTTATGAATTAATTATTACTCTTGGAAATTTGAACTAAATTTATTTACTTATTTATTATAAAGTTATCTTTACCTAATTATTTTTATAAAACATGATTAATGATAAAAAATGTACTCTAACAAACTTGGAAGTATGAATAAAGTGGGGCTTTTAAATTAATATGACAAGTTTAGAAACTTATTATATAAATATTATAAGTTTCAAACTATTTAGAAGAGACGACCTTGTACATGTGGCGAAATGTCGTCTCTTTGTTGTGTTTTATAAAAAAAAAAATACACATTACAGATTTCTTCACGACCTGTACCAATTTATTAATAAATTTGTTGGTTGGTAGAGTTACTGATTTTTTACTTCACTATCCAAAAGTGCATGGGTTCAAGTCTAGATAAATAAATTGGTACAGGTCGTCTCTTACATGTATATATATACTTTTTTATAAAACACAACCTTCATCCAACTAATAAAAAGTGCAATATTCTTTTAAATAGTTTGAAACTTACAATATTTGTATAATAAATTTCTAAACTTTCAATATTAATTTAAAAAGCCCTGAATAAAGTAGTGTATCAAACCTAGTGAATAAGGTAAAGTATTGTAGCAAACTTAAGGAAATAAAATAGTATGCAATGTAACAAACCTAGGTTAACAAAACTGGATTTATTAAAATAAATTCATATTCCTCATTTCCAAAATAGAGAACAGTGTTTTAGTTTTAAACAGTTTTTTGTTTTTATTAAAACAAATGCTTTTTAAAAAATATATATTTTTAAAAGATACTTTTAATTAAAAGGTAAACCAAACGGGCAAGCCATTCTTCATCCTTGCAATTGACAGTTTCCTTATGTGGTCGTTCTTCCAAAATAAACTAAGAAATTAAAAAATAAAAAATGAAATGCTCTTAATTTATAAATTGCAATATTGAAATAAACGTAATTATTATAAATATAGTTATTATGAATATTATTAATATTAATGTTGATGTAGTTCAGATGGTAGAACGCTCGCTTAGCATGCAAGAGGTATGGGGATCGATACCTTACATCTCCAATTTTTATTGGTAATAATTAAAATGTTTATATGATAAACTAAGAAAGGAATTAAAATTATTTGATATTTAATATTAACTTATTGTGTAGGCGTGCCGGAGTGGTTATCGGGCATGACTAGAAATCATGTGGGTTATGCCCGCACAGGTTCGAATCCTGCTGCTCACGCTCTTCTTATAATATATTTTTGTACCTAATGGAAAAAAATTGGATTGAAAAACTAATAAGAATGAACTAAATACAAAATTGATAGATCAAAAAGGTATTTTGCTCTTTTATTAATGAGTATAGCTTATATCAAAACTCTCACGGATAGATCCTAAAATTTTGGACACTGTTTATAGTTAGTATAAGTAATGCCATGCGTTAAGCGCTATTAGTATTAAATATTTCATTTTTATTAATAAAATTAGTCTATTTAGTGGCATTCAATGCTTTTGTCCGACTTCTCATGTGTGCATACTTGTGTTCGAAACCAAGCTGGCACTACTTTTCTTTCTTTATTTAATGCTTCTGTTCAACTCTCTCTTGTGGAGTAAATAATTGTTTTCTTCTATTATTTTAATTTTAAAATTCCATCTACAGAGCATTTACAACATAGAAATACAAAATAATAATAAAGATATAATACTGCAATTATTGTTTTTGTTGGGAAAATAGGATGAAAATCGGGTATAATTTTACCAATATTAAATAATATAATAATATAATAATAATAATGATAATAAAAGTGTTTGGAAATAGAATATATATAATATAAATATGAGATTGTGGAATTATATGGCAAATTAAATAAAATAAAATTGAGAAAATGGAGAAAGTAGAAGAGAATTGGTCTAAAATTTTACCAATGGTATGTTTTATTCATCCACCAAAAGTCACTATTTATAGGCAATTTGGAGAGCATGATGTGGTTCATTTGGACACCAATCTATGACCTTTGTTGGACACATGGGTGACACTTTGGCTAGAGATAATTTGCCACATGACATGAGAGTCGAAAGGGCATGTGGAAATGAGCATTTACATGATAATGTTTACAATACTCCACCTTAAATGTCCATTTATATAAAATATGTCTTCTTAAAACCTTACTAGGAAAAACCCAATGGAATAAAAACCCTAGTGAAGGAAAAAAAGTACATATTTTATATAATATATTTACTCCCCCTCATGAAGACATCACTTGAGATCTCTGAGTCGTCGCATTCCAATACTGTGAACCAATTTCTCAAATGTTATAGTTGGTAATGCCTTTGTAAATATGTTCGCCAAGTTATCTTTCGAACAAATCTGTTGTACTGAGATGTCGTCATTTTCTTCAAGGTCATGAGTGTAGAAAAGCTTTGGAGAGATATGATTCATTCTATCTCCTTTAATATATCCTCCTTTGATTTAAGCTATACATGCTGTGTTTGTTGGGAAAATGGAGAAAGTAGAAGAGAATTGGTCTAAAATTTTACCAATGGTATGTTTTATTCATCCACCAAAAGTCATTATTTATAGGTAATTTGGAGAGCATGATGTGGTTCATTTGGACACCAATCTATGACCTTTGTTGGACACATGGGTGACACTTTGGCTAGAGATAATTTGCCACATGACATGAGAGTCGAAAGGGCATGTGGAAATGGGCATTTACATGATAATGTTTACAATACTCCACCTTAAATGTCCATTTATATAAAATATGTCTTCTTAAAACCTTACTAGGAAAAACCCAATGGAATAAAAACCCTAGTGAAGGAAAAAAAGTACATATTTTATATAATATATTTACTCCCCCTCATGAAGACATCACTTGAGATCTCTGAGTCGTCGCATTCCAATACTGTGAACCAATTTCTCAAATGTTATAGTTGGTAATGCCTTTGTAAATATGTTCGCCAAGTTATCTTTCGAACAAATCTGTTGTACTGAGATGTCGTCATTTTCTTCAAGGTCATGAGTGTAGAAAAGCTTTGGAGAGATATGATTCATTCTATCTCCTTTAATATATCCTCCTTTGATTTAAGCTATACATGCTGTGTTTGTTGGGATGTATGTCCTAATCTCGTATTTGTTTGTAATATTCACTATTGAAATAAATAAGAGTTATTTTTTCATCACTTTATGTCTCGCATATTTACAAACTTTGTCCAATAAACTAAGCTCTAGGGTCATTAAATTATGAGAGAACTAAAACTTGAACGGTGTGTAGTGGACACACAGGGAGGATCACGTTTGAGTTAATGACCCGAACGGTCTACAGTATACGGATATGGTTGGAGACCTAATCCTAGATACGTTGTGGATGCGACCCGCTTTGTATTAGATACAAATGAGGTGATCCAACTCGTTCATGTGGTTGACATGTGAGTTGGGGCATCATGTGCAATGAGATTGTACAAGATCTGATCGTGAATTATTAGACCTACTGATGTAACACCGTTAACAATATAGGACTAATAACTTCGTAGATGACCATTAGTGACTCGACTTTAATCCTGACCGTGTTACGGACTCCTGTCTGTGAGGGTCTGTCCTTTGACTAGTACGGGTGAGGGGTGGTCACAGTTACTCACCCAATATGCCTATCTTCTCAGGGACATGACCACGTGGGGAGCTAGGAACTTGACTACGTGAGATGGAATTCACTCGTTCCCGACTTAGGGAAACTAGAAGGGTTTTTCCCTTAAGTGTTGTCTCTAGGGCTTGGGCAACGGGCACCCACCCTCTCACTGGCCCGAGAGGAATGATGTTTATGGTTGGACCATACAACGTTGTTGTTCATTAGAGGAGCAGTGGGGACTTAAGGAGCAAGAGGTAGACACAGGGGTAAAACGGTAATATTATTGGATTTTATGTCCTAAAACTCGTGGTGTTGTAAACAGAATGTATAGTCTATTTTGTAATAAAGTTGTTATTGAGATTTATTCAGTAAAAGTGTTATTGAATAAAGTGAATTGTATATTTTGAAACCCTAATCCAATAAAGAACCCATGGCTATAGGATGTATACTTGAACTTTATGTGTGACATAAAAGTTGATCAGGTTCAAGTTATAGCTAGAACGGTCTATAGTATAGGGATAAGACTAGATACCTTATCTTGGGGACACTATGGACACGACCCACTTTGTAAAGTACAAACGATGTGATCCTAAATCGTTCATGTGGAGACATGCGAGTGGGGGCGTCCTATGCAATGAGTTTGCATAAGACTGGACCGAGAAATAGTCACTTAGACTTTATAACTCTGTTTACTATCTTAACTTACTATATTCATACGATGACCTAGGTAACTGGATCTTAATCCTGAGTGTGCCATGAACTCCTGTTTATTCGGATTATCATTAGATTTGCATGGGTGAGAGTGACCTGGGATTGCTGACTCAATAAGCCTCCCATTTCTAGGATAAGACTGGGTAGATAGCTGGGAACATAGTTCTGCAAGATGGAATTCACCCCTACCCGCTTTATGGATTAGTAGAGAGGTTGTTCCCTTAAGTGCTGACTCCGGGTCTTGAACAAAGGGCCCACCCCTCTCATTGGCCCGAGAGGGATTCGGTTTGTTGGTTGGACCACAAACTAATTGTTCATTAGAGCATCAGTGGGACTTAAGGAACAAGAAGTAACTACATGGGTAAAACGATAATTTTGACCCAACTGTAATTACGAACTGTTGGGATTTATGCCCTAAACTTGTGTAATTTTGATCAAATAAATAAAGAGTTATTTGTTTTGATAAAATTATATTCTTGTTTTATAAATCCAATAAACTAAGCTCCAAGGTTATAATGTATCTTGAACATCAGTGTAGTGGACACTATTTGGATTGTGTTGAAGAGTATAACCTAAATGGTCTATGGTATGAGAATAAGGTTGGAAACCTTATTCTGGTAACACCATGGATGCGACCCACTTTGTAATTAGTACAAATGAGGTAATCCAACTCATTCATGTAGTTGACATGTGAGTGGGGGCATCCTGTATGAAGAGTTCATACAAGACCTGGATCAGTAAATTATTAGTCTAACCAAAGATAACACTCGTTAACGGTAATCTCGATAATTTATAGATGGTCATTAGTGACTCAACCTGAATCCTGAGCAAGTTAAGAACTCCTGCTTATAGGGGTTTGTCCTTAGACTAGTATGGGTGAGAGTAGTCTGTAGCCGACTCAAAAGGCCTACCTTCTCAGGGACAGAACCTCGTAGGTAGCTGGGAACTTAACTGTGCAAGATGAAATCCACTCATTCCTACACTAAGGAATTTGATAGGTTGTTCCCTTAAGAACTAACTCCAGATCTTGAATAACGGGGCCCCACTCTCTATGAGAGTATAAGTCTATGGTAGGACCATAGGTTTGTTGTTCATTAGAGGATCAGTGGTGCTTAAGGAACAAAGAGGTAATCACAGGGGTAAAACGGTAATTTGACCCAATAGTGATTACGAACAACGTGTGAAGGGTCGACTCATGGGTAATGATTATATCAGTGGACACAATATAATCTACATTGAGGAGAGTGCAACTACAAGTCTATAGTGGCGTGACTTGTAGTTAATGAATATTGATTAACTGAATCAAAGAGTTTGATCAGTTAATCTCACATCATTGGAGCTCATGAACTGTAGGTCCATTAGGTCCCTCCGTTAGCTCAACATGGTTATATTGAGGGTATAAAGTTAGGAATGAAATTGAAGTGTTCAATTAATTTCATATATGAGATGTCATATCAGTTATATGTGATATAATTGATATAATATATAGTTTTAATGTGAATTAGATTCACATATTAACTATATACTAAAGAGAGAATGAAAGAGGGATAAGATGGTAATTTCCACCTAATTTCCCTATATATATAGTTGCATGAGATGCAACTTCGAGCTAAGCTTTTTAAAACCCTAGTGTGTCATTTGTTGTGTTGTTGGAAAGGTTCCAAAACACAATCTCTCTCACAAACATCTCATCTCACCTAAACGGAACCCACCTTCCTCCCTCACCTAGAGAACAACGGAGAAGATCCGTTGGTAGTATCGGTGATCGTTCGGGTTCGTGTTGCTGAGATCATGAACATGGGAGAAGGAGCACTTGAAGAAAAAAATTTTCAAAGGTATAATTCTTGTTGTCCATCTAGTTAATATATGCTTAATCTAGATAAATTAGTTCTTGTATGTAATTCATGTAACTAAATTAAGAACGTGTGATTCACAACCGCTTCCGCTGCGAGATTCGATTCCCTTCAATTGGTATCAGAGTCCAATTGCGTTCTAAATTTACGTTCTGGATTTTTCAAGAACGAGGTGGGGTTTACTGTTTTGCATGTGATGTATGAACGATTTGCAATTTAGACGTTTTCAATTTTGGCACTTAGATTTAAATTTTTTCATTGAATCGTTCAATGTAAGGGCTCCATGTTTTAGAAAATTTTAATTGTAAATCGAGTCTGTAAGTCCGTGTCGATCGATGCAAGGTGGTTGTTGAGAAGATCGACAGCGAAAACGAGCAAGAAATGAATTTTTTTTTCTTTGTTGTCTGTGTGCAGCGTTGCAACGCTGTTCATTGGCGTTGCAATGCTGCGCTTGCGGAAGGAGGCACGCATCAGAGGTAGCGTTGCAACGCTGCCTTCAGCGTTGTAACGCCAAAGGTGAAGGGAATTGAAGTCCCCGCAGCGGAAGCGATTGCGAATCGCTCGCTCTTGATTTAGTTACAACGGTAAATTCAAGAACATGAAAAACTAGATTAAGCATATATAATAGAATGGACAGCAAGAAATTACCTTTGAAGAACCTTTCTTCGAGTGCTCCTCCCTCCCACGATCACGATCTTAGCAACTGGAATTCCAATGTATGAAGACACGACCACCGGATCTTCTCCGTTGTACTCTAGGTGAGGGAGGAATGTGGGTTCCCTTTAGGAGAGGTGAGGTTTTTGTGAGAGATGTGTGTTTTGGAACTCTTCAAACAACACAACAAGAGAGAGCTTGTAATTCTATTAAAAACCTTTTTCTAGTTGCATCTCATGCAACCATATATATAGGGGATTAGGATAGAAATGACCATCCTACCCCTCCTTTATTCTCTCTTTAGTATATAGTTTATATATGAATCTAATTCACATTAAAACTATATATTATATCAATTATATCATATATAATTGATATAACTCCTCATGTATGAAATTGAACACTTCAATTTCACTCCTAACTTTATACCCTCAAATATTGAGCCAACGGAGGGATCTAATGGACCTACAGATCATGAACTCCAATGATGGGAGATTAACTGATCAAACTCTTTGATCCAGTTAATCAATATTCATTAACTACAAGTCACTCCACTATAGACTTGTAGCTGCACTCTCCTCACTATAGATATTATTGTGTCCACTGATATAGTCATTACCTATGAGTCGACCCTTCACAGGTTGTTCGTAATCATAGCTGGGTCAAATTGTCGTTTTACCCCTGTGATTACCTCTTTACTCCTTCAACACCACTGATCCTCTAATGAACAACAAGTCTAAGGTCCCACCATAGACTCATACCTCATAAAGGGCGGGGCCGTTGTTCAAGACTTGAGTCGGGCTTCTTAAGGAACAACTTATCTAATTCCTCGGTGAGAGGAATGAGTGAATTCCATCTTGCACAGTTAAGTTCCCAGACTACCTACGAGGTTCTCGTCACTCGAGAAGGTAGGCTTATTGAGTCGGCCACAGTGCCACTCTCACCCATACTAGTCTCAAGGACAAACCCCTATGCGGGAGTTCTTAACTTTCTCGAGGATTCGTGTCGAGTCACTAATGACCATCTATAAATTACTAGTCTTATCCTCGTTAACGGTGTTACACTCGTTAGACTAATAATTTCATGATCCATCTTGTATGAACTCTTCATACAGATGCCTCCACTGCATGTCAACTACATGAATGAGTTGGATTACCTCATTTGTACTAATTACAAAGTGGGTGCATCCATGGTGTTACTGTAATGAGGTTTCCAACCTTATTCTTATACCATGGACTACTTAGGTTATAATCTTGAACTCAACGCAAATAGTGTCCACTACACTGATTTCAAGATAAATGTTATAACCTTGGAGCTTAGTTTATTGGATTTATAAAAGCAAGACTATAATCTTATCAAAAGAAATAACACTTTATTTAATTGATCAAAATTACACAAGTTTAGGCATAAATCCCAATGTATATGCCAGCGCCGCCCAACGGCGAGAACGGACAAGGCGCAACGCTTGCAACGCCGCCATCAGTGTTGCACGCTGAATGCGTTTCAACAATTTTTTAATTATATATTAAATATAAAAATATTTTATATTTATTTTATATTTAATTTATTTAATTTTAATTAATATAATTAGATTATATTAATTAAAATTGAATTTAGGGTGCCAAAATTAGTCTAATTTTTCTATTTAAATTATGCAATTGTTATGTAATTATTGCCATGCATAATGTACGCTTTTAATTTAAAAATCCCACCTTAGGTTAAGCATTTCCATGCATCATTTATAATATAAAGAGTTATATTATATAGTTTGCATGATTAATTAATATAAGGTGTTATATTAATTTATGGACAACATTGACATGCATTATATTTCATGAGATGATTATGGTATGTATGTCTTATTATTCATGAGATGAATGGTCAAACACTATAACATAGTATGCATGTCACCTAAGGTTAATTATTAGTTTTAAAATGTTTAGAACTTGGAAATAATATACCTTAGGTTACCTAGTTCTAATTAGATTAGAATTAGGAACCAAGTGATCTATAAACAATGATTAAAAGAGGAACTCTGTCTAAGGAAAGTTCTGTCTAGGCTGGGGTATTTAAGCTGACGGAAACGGAACACCCCTACATGGGAACTGACCTGGGAGTGAAATTTAATCAGAGAGTTTATAAATCATAGTAGCGTCAACGGGTTTATTAAGTGGTTAATAAACTAGAAATCCTAGGCTTAATATAAAGAGTTATATTAGCAAACTTATGATAAAATCAATATAAGAGTTTTATTAATTATCGATATAAGAGTTATATTGATAACTTTAGGTAAAACCATTGGCCGAGTTTAGCCTAAGTAAGATTTCTATAGATTTAAAGTATCCAGTGGGAGGAAAAGTGTATATGATACATATTTTTGTTGGGATTTATGCCCTAAACTTGTGTAATTTTGATCAAATAAATAAAAGGGTTATTTGTTTTGATGAAATTATAATTCTTGCTTTATAAATCCAATAAAGTAAGCTCCAAGTTTATAATATATCTTGAACATCAGTGTAGTGGACACTAGTTGGATTCTGTTCAAGAATATAACCTAAATGGTCTATGGTATAAGAATAAGGTTGGAAACCTTATTCTGGTAACACCATGAATGCGACCCACTTTCTAATGAGTACAAATGAGGTAATCCAACTCATTCATGTAGTTGACATGCGAGTGGGGGCATCCTGTATGAAGAGTTCATACAAGATCGGACTGCAAATTATTAGTCTAACCAGTATAACACCGTTAACAGGGTAAGACTGATAATTTATAGATGGTCATTAGTGACTCGACCTGAATTTCGTGCAAGTTAAGAACTCCTGCTTATAGGGATTTGTCCTTAGACTAGTATGGGTGAGAGTGGCCTGTAGCCGACTCAATAAACCTACCTTCTCAGGGACAGAATCTCGTAGGTAGCTGGGAACTTAACTGTGCAAGATGGAATTCACCCATTCCTACACTAAGGAATTAGATGATGGAGATCTGATCTCCTTGATAGCGGAAACGTGTTTGGGATCTTAATTACTTGATTGTTTTGCTTAAAACAAAAATCAGTACATTGACCAAAAATACAGAACAAGCATGGTATTTCTAATCCTATTAGACATGGATTAATTACATACATGCAAACATATGTTAAGTTTAACAATTAAACTAAAGGGAAGAAAAATACCTTTATAGTTTCAACTTGAAGCAACTCCTTGCTCCAAAAAAGACAGCATCACAGGAACTTCCAAGATGCTTCTCTGTTTTCTTCAATTGGACAACACCACGAGGAAAACCTTCTATCCTCTGAGATCTTATAACAAAAACCTTTGTGGAAAGGTTTCCAACAATTGGAAGATGAAGGGAATTAGAAGATTGAGAGAGAGAAAGAGATTTTTTTCTTCTGTAAGTTCAATGTGATTGATCGATCCATCCAATTGAGCAACCCCCTTCTCCCTGTTAAAGTGTCGATAGAGAGAAGGGGAAGGGTAGTGGGGAACGTGTCTGGATGACACGTTTCCTCATTTATTATTAAAATAATAATAATAATAATAATAATATAATTAAATCAAATTTAATTATTCATTTAAATCACATTTAAATAATACAAATTAAATATCATATATTTAATTTGGATTAAATCTCATTTAATCATTTTACCCCTTTAAACTATTGTTTTAATGTACAACCAGTGCACATTAAATTTTATCCTATAGTTTGCAAATGTGAATCATATTCACATTTAATATAATATTTGAACTCTTTCAAATATTCAATTCTCTCATATAATTTAATATGAATCATATTCATATTAAATTTATAATATATAGTTCCAAAACTATATATTATATTGTATCAATATACATTAAATTTATTCCCTAATGAATTTGAACATTTCAAATTCAAATGATCTAAGAACCCTTTACGAGCTAGAAGGTGGACCTAATGGACCGACAAATCAGAAGCTCCAACGATACGAGATTGCTCGATTAATCTCATTAACCTCCCAATCAACATTCGTTAACTGCGAGAACACTCCACTAAAGTCCCACAGCTGCACTATTCTCACTGCAGATATATTTCTGTGTCCATGGATATTGACCAATAACAGCAAGTCAATCCTTCACGAATGTTCGTAACACCGGTTAAGGTCAAATTATCGTTTTACCCCTGGGTTACATCTTGTACCTTAAGTACCAGTGCTCCTCTAATGAACAATTTGTTTGTGGTCCTACCAACAAACAAAGTCCCTCTCGGGCCAATGAGAGGGTTGGGCCCTTTGTTCAAGTCCCGGAGACACCATTTAAGGGAACATTCCTCTATTTACCCTAGTAGGCGGAAAGGAGTGAATTCCATCTCGCTAAGTTATGTCCCCAGTCGCTCACTTGGTCTTGTCCCCAAGAAGGTAGACATATTGAGTCGGCGAATCTGGCCACTCTCACCCATACTAGTCAAAGGACAATCCCTCGCGAACAGGAGTTCGTAACCTGCTCAAGATTGAGATCAAGGTTCCTAGGTCATCCTAGTGAAATAGAAACCTAACTAGTCAACAGAGTTACAGCTAGAGGTTACTATTTCGTGGTCCGGTCTTATGTAATCTCATTACATAGGATATCCCCACTCACATGTCATCTACACAAACACGTTAGGATCACAGTGTTTGTATCAAATACAAAGTGGGCCACATCCATAGTTTAACCAGGGTAAGGTACCAAAACCTTATCCCCTAACTATAGACCCTTTAGGATGTATCTCGAACCGAGATCCTTTTTATGTACATTACATTCAGTTAAAGATTCATTTAATAGCCTTGGATCTTTAGTTTATTTGATTTAGGGTTTTAAATAAAGGCAAACTCGTAGATAACGAACAATAACAGTTTATTGAAATAATAACACTTTATTACATTAATTAGAACATAATTACAAACTACGAGTTTTAGGGCACAAATCTCAACATTAGATAGCTTGTTCCCTTAAGAACTGACTCCAGGTCTTGAACAACGGGGCCCCGCCTATGAGGGTATGAGTCTATGGTAGAACCTTAGACTTGTTGTTCATTAGAGGATCAGTGGTGCTTAAGGAACAAAGAGGTAATCACCGGGGTAAAACGGTAATTTGACCCAATAGTGATTACGAACAACCTGTGAAGGGTCGACTCAGGGTAATGATTATATCAGTGGACACAATATAATCTACAGTGAGGAGAGTACAACTACAAGTCTATAGTGGAGTGACTTGTAGTTAATGAATATTGATTAACTGAATCAAAGAGTTTGATCAGTTAATCTCACATCATTGGAGCTCATGAACTGTAGGTCCATTAGATCCCTCCGTTGGCTCAACATGTTTATATTGAGGGTATAAAGTTAGGAATGAAATTGAAGTGTTCAATTTCATATATGAGATGTCATATCAGTTATATGTGATATAATTGATATAATATATAGTTTTAATGTGAATTAGATTCACATATTAACTATATACTAAATAGAGAATGAAAGAGGGATAGGATGGTAATTTTCATCCCTATCTCCTTATATATACAGTTGCATAAGATGCAACTAGGTAAAGATAAACAACCTAAGCTTTTGCTAAACTAAGTGTGTGCCATTTGTTGTGTTGTTGGAAAGATTCCAAAAACACACTCTCTCACAAACATCTCATCTCACCTAAAGGAAACCAACATTTCTCCCTCACCTAGAGAACAACGGAGAAGATCTGGTGGTAGTGTCTTCGTCCGTTCGTGTTTCAGTGGCTGAGATCGTGATCGTGGGAGAAAGGAGCACTCGAAGAAAAGTTTTTCAAAGGTATAATATCTCGCTGTCCATGTTGTGATTATATGCTTAATCTAGATAGTTTAGTTCTTGAATGTAATCCTCGTAATGAAATTAAGAACGCGCGATTCACCATCGCTTCTGCTGCGGGATTCGATTCCCTTCAATTGGTATCCAAGCCCAATTGCGTTCTTGATTTACGTTCTGGATTTTTCAAGAACGAGGTAGGATTTACTGTTTTTCATGAGATGAGTAAACGGTTTGCAAATTAGATGTTTTTAATTTTGGCACTTAGATTTACATAATTTCGTGAAATTGTTCAATGTAAGGGCCTATTGTTTTGGGCATTTTATTATGTAAATCGAGTCTGTAAGTCATTGTCGATCGAGGCAAAGTGGTTGCTGAGAAGAACGGAGCGAAACAAGACAAAAATGGAAAGCGATTTTTGTTACGTAATGCGGCGTTACAGCAACGCTGTTCATCAGCGTTGCAACGCCAATGAGGCAGATTTCAGGCTGCAAGGAGACGCGGCGTTGCAACGCTCCTCCCAGCGTCTCAACGCTTGAACGATGAGGCGATAGCGTTGCAATGCCAGCATGAGCGTCACAACGCTGAAGGCAAGAGACGTTTCGCAGTGCGCTCCAACGGTCAGAAACAGACAAGGCGCAACGTTTCAACGCCGAAGGCGTTACACGCGAAGGAGCAACGGGCGAAAAATATTTTTTTATTATATAATAAATATAACAAAATTTTATATTTATTTATATTTAATTTATTTAAATTGAATTTAGGGTGCCAAAATTGGTCTAATTTTGCTATTTAAATTATGCAATTGTTGTGTAATTATTGCCATGCATAATGTATGATTTTAATTTAGATGTCCCACCTTAGGTTAAGCATTTCCATGCATCATTTATAATATAAAGAGTTATATTATATAGTTTGCATGATTAATTAATATATAGTGTTATATTAATTTATAGACAACATTGACATGCATTATTTTTCATGAGATGATTATGCTATGTATATCTTATTATTCATGAGATGAATGATCAAACACTATAACATAGTATGCATGTCACCTAAGGTTAATTATTAGTTTTAAAATGTTTAGAACTTGGAAGTAATATACCTTAGGTTATCTAGTTCTAATTAGATTAGAATTAGGAACCAAGTGATTTATAAACAATGATTAAAAGAGGAACTCTGTCTAAGGAAAGTTCTGCCTAGGCTGGGGTATTTAAGCTGACGGAAACGGAATACCCCTACCTGAGAACTGACCTGGGAGTGAAATTTAATCAGAGGGTTTATAAATCATGGTAGCATCAGCGGGTTTATTAATGGGTTAATAAACTAGAAATCCTAGGCTTAATATAAAAGTTATATTACCAAACTTAGGATAAAATCAATATAAGAGTTATATTGATTATCGATATAAGAGTTATATTGATAACTTTAGGTAAAACCATTAGCCGGGTTTAGCCTAAGTAAGATTCCTATAGATCTAAAGTATCCAGTGGGAGGAAAAGTGTATGAGATACATATTTTTCCACCTACGTATCTCCGGGAAGTTCACACCGTGAGACTCATACTTGGCCTCGTGGCGCAAACGGGAGCGTCTCCCTTCAGATGGTGTTTGAATGAGTCAATATCAAGGTGAATGGAGAGGGTACTTATAGTGAGTGGGAGCAGGTTTAGTGAAAACAAAACCTATGGTCTCTTCATTCGGTTTACACCGTAAGTTCACTATGGTCAGCCTGCTAGTTTGTCCCTGGACTGCACAATCCTCTTGGGGCTTAATCATGGGGATCGAACACACAGATAGACACCCAAAAGGGATAAAGATTTCCTTAGTCTGTTTTTCAATCTAGTCCTCCCTTCGGCGGATTTTATTGGATGGGGACTCTGGGATCTAAAGATAGAGGGTTACACTCACAAGGTACATATGATGTGTATGTATCCTGACCGAACAATGGTAACTAAAGCCTATAGGAATAAGAGTTATTCTGGCATTAGGTTTTAGTCAAGAGTGTCTTGATCTAGAGGAGGAGTGTTTTTGATTACCCTTCGGTGTCATACATTCTAAACCTTTGGAGTATCATTGCAAATTATAAATGACCTAGGAATCATTTGATAATTAGCTAAAACATGATTGGATTAGACAATTATAACAAGAAACTCATACAAGTTTGTTTGTAAATTTTTAGCAAAAATATCTAGCTCTATTACTTCCTTATTGGGTGCGGAAAAGTTAACCGGAGAGAGTATGATGACTTGGAAAAATAAACTCAACACTATATTGGTAGTGGATGATCTGAAGTTTGTGCTATCTGAGGAGTGTCCTTAGGTGCCAGGTGTCACGATCACACTTTTTGAAGGGTCTTGAGTGATCGTGCGGCACTTGTTCCCGCACTCGAACAAGTAAGCCAACTCGGAGAAAAAGGATCGCGGTGGCACAACGGCCGTATCTCATAACCTCCACCCCGTTTCAAGAGAAAACGGTTTTTCAAAACGGGTCGAGAAAGTTTAGAAAGCGTTTGGAAAAGCATTTTGAGAAAAGATTGTTATAGGCTAGCAAGCAATCAAGGGACAACCACGCTCACGATAGCATATAACTCCGGGTAGGAAGATTTGACGACTAGTCGCATCCCCCTATAGTATATTATATGAAATTTTAGCTATTACAGGCATAAACATGCAAAGTGGCGAGGAGTCATACACTCGCGAAAATACAAGAAAAAGTAAACAACCTACACTAGGGAAAGTAAGTACATGAAAGCATTGTAAAAGGGGTGGGCGGGCATGCGGCCATGGGCAACACGCCCGGGCGAGCATGACCGTGACATCCTCCCCACTTAATTGGTTGGCGTTCTGTCAACCGACTTTCTTCAAACTCGGCAATCTTGACGGCGGGTGACTTCAGTCTTGGTGCCAAGGCCCCAACCGATCTCGACTTCAGGGAGACCTTTCCATTTCACTAGGAATTCTCAGACGTCTTTCCTTGGTCACAGCCGATTCGCCGCGCTTACGCCGGCCAATATCTCTTCTACCTCCTTCTCGGAAGTGTTCTTGATCGTCACAGGGGGTCTGGATACCTCGTTACGAGATTCATCCTCAGGATCCGGATGATAGGGTTTCAAGTTACTTACGTGAATGACAGGGTGGACTTTCATCCACGAAGGAAGTTGAACCCTATATGATGCTTTGCCGACTTTCTGGATCACTTCCACAGGGCCTTCGTACTTTCGCACTAGACGTTGGTCTTTGTTTCCCGAAATCGGAATCGCTCATTCGCAGTACTGACTTGATCAAGACTTTCTCCCCGCTTGGAATTCTAAGGGGCGACGTTTTTGATCGGCCCACTTCTTCATCCTCTTTGCGCTTTCTCAAGATAAGCACGAGCCACTTCCGACGCTTGCTTCCACTCCTTAGTGAAGTTATAAGCTTGAGGGCTTTTCCCCACATAAGGGTGATCTATGACATGAGGCATTGTCGGTTGTCTTCCGCTCACAATTTCAAATGGGGTTTTTCCCGTTGCGGAACTCTGTTGGCAGTTGAAGCTAAACTGAGCCACGTCAAGCATATCAACCCAGTTTTTCTGTCTTGCATCGATGAAGTGTCGGAGGTATTCCTCCAACATGCCGTTGAAGCGCTCGGTTTGTCCGTCGATGCCGTGGGTGATAAATCGGAAGAGATGTTAAGGTTGGAGCCTAACGGCTGAACAATTACGTCCCAAGGTTCTTGTGAATCGCCCATCTCGATCGCTGACGATGCTCTGTGGAACGCCCCATAGTTTTACGACGTTCTTAAAGAACAAGTGGGTTGTCATCTCTGCTGAACACATTCTCGGAGTCGGAATAAAGGTCGCATACTTCGAGAATCTATCGACAACCACTAGTACTGCTTCTAATTCGCCGACTTTGGGAAGGTGGGTGATAAAATCTAGCGAGACACTTTCCCAAGGCCGTGTGTCGGGGTCGGGCAGGGGTTCCAAAGAACCTGCTACCTTGGTTCTCTCGACTTTGTCTTGTTGATGATTAGACAAGTCTTGGTGAATCGCATCACGTCGCCACGTAGATTGGGCGATGAGTAACCCCTTTTAGTAGGGCATAAGTTCTCTCGCCATCCAAATGTGGGCCGCCCATAGCGTGTTGTGGCATTCTTCTAACAACAACTTCTCAAGTTCCCGAACGGGCACGTGCGTACAACGATTTCCTCTAGTGAACAAGAGGTCATCTTCCACCCAAAATCGCTCGGGTTTTTCCTTTTCGAGCTAGTTGCATGATAGTCTGAGCGGCGGGATCGTTACTCAGGTGGTTCTTTATGTTCTCGCGAACCGTTCCATCTAACCTTCTGCTTTTCAAGTGGGCTAGCATGCACAGGGCCGCATGCTCGCTCTTGCGACTAAGGGCATCTGCGAGCTTGATTAGCCCGTCCCGGGCTTATGTTCAAATTGAAAATCGAATTCGGCTAGATACTCTTGCCGGTAGCTTGCTTAGATGAGAGCCTTGGTTGGTTGAAAAAGTGACAGATCGAACTATTGTCCGCCTTCACTACTGAACTTGGCTCCCGTGAGGTATTGCCTCGTGCTCTCAGACAATGTACAACTGCTAGCATTTCTTTCTCGGAAGCGACATACTTTCTTTCCGCTTCGTTCAACTTTCAACTCTCATACGCGATGGGGTGGCCGTCTTGCAAGAGGACGCCCCCCAAAGCGAAGTCAGAAGCGTCGGTCTCAATCTCAAAGGGTTTGGTTACATCGGCAATTCCGAGTACCGGTCCCTCCATCATTGCCTTTTTTCAGTCTTCAAAGGCAACATTACATTCTCGTTGTCCACTTCCAACCGAGGTTCTTCTTGACCGAAATCGTCGGGGACTCGCTCGTTTTGAGAATCCTTCCACGAATCGCTGTAGTAATTGGCTAACCCGAGGAAGGATCGCAACTCAGTGACTGAGGTCGGCACCTTCCAGTCTCGTATGGCTTCGACCTTTCCATCTTCCATTCCGATCTTTCCACATTCGATGACGTGCCCCAAGAAGCTTATACGTTCCTGGGCAAAAGAGCATTTCTCCTTCTTCACGTATAACTGATTCTGCCTTAGTTTATCGAAGACAAGTCAAAGGTGGACCTGATGTTCTTCCAATGTCGGGCTGTAAACCACGATGTCATCCAGGTACACCACTACGAATTTGTCGAGGTATTCATGAAACACTTGGTTCATTAGAGTGCAGAAGGTAGCTGGGGCATTGGTGAGACCGAAGGGCATCACAAGGAATTCAAAAGCCCCATATCTGGTGACACAGGTTGTCTTAGGCTCGTCGCCTTCTGCAATTCGAACTTGGTAGTATCCCGATCTCAGGTCTAGTTTAGAGAAGTACTTTGCCCCATGGAGACGATCGAAAAGGTCAGTTATAATGGGCAACGGATACTTGTTTCGGACGGTGAGCTTGTTCGAGCTCTATAGTCGATGCACGACGAGAGATCGCCATCTTTCTTCTTCCGAAGCAGACTGGGGCTCGTAGGGGCCTTGTTGTCTAATGAATCCAAATCTAGAAGTTCGCCGAGTTGTTTGCGAGTTCACCAACTCTCGGGAGGTGCCATCCGGTAGGCATTTTTGGCGGGCGGTTTGACACCTGGTATCAACTCAATCTCGTGATCGATTCCCCTTCTCGGGGGTAAGGACTTCGCAAGTCGTCGGGCATGACGTCGACATACTTGTCTAAGACGCATACAATTTCTCTTGGGACCGCTCGTTTCTCCACTTTTCTCCTCTAACAAGGGAATGGCCATAAATGTTGGTTCGTCATGGCGAGGCCCTCTTGGTGAAGGGTGATATCATTCTCGTGCCGTGTGGTGGTTTGATGATGGTTTGGACAACCGTGGGGTTGATCCCTGTAATCACCAAGCAGTGGGCCAGGGGCATAGGTATGACTTTGTGTTCGAGGAGGAATTCCATCCCCAACACGACGTCGAAGTCATCCATTTTAACTATCACGAAGTCCGCTTGCCCTTTCCAATCACCCAATTTTATTGCCGCTCTCTTCGCAATCCCCAAAATGGGTAGAGCTGCCGAGTTGACGACTTTCATTTTTCCTGAGTCTCGGTGCCATAGCAAATTTAGTCGTCGGGCTTCGGTCTCTGTCATGAAGTTGTGGGTAGCCCCAGAGTCGACCATAGTGTTCTTGGCCGCCCTGTGGTTGACCCACGCCTCCACATACATCAAGCCCCGCTCTACCGGTTCCTTTGCCTGATCTGTTTTCCTTTGGAGGGCGGATAGGAATTTCAGTGCCCCCATGCGGGGGTTGTCTTCGCCCTCGTTATGGCCTGTCTCGCCTTCGTGTTCCGGTGTCTCAGATTCTTGATTTGGAGCAAGGGTAGCTGTGAAGGCTTGAAGGGCTGCTCGCTGAGGGCAATCCCTTCACTCGGGTTTCCCTTGCAAATGAGACAAGAGAAGGGACCTTGATAGGGGCCATCGGAGTATAGTTCGTTAGGCCCTCGCCAATTCACTTGTCATTTCGCCGGGAGGGTCTGCGATCTCCCCCTGCTCTGCCTCCTCCCCGCTTCTAGGGGACCTTCTTGGTGTTCCTTTGTCCTCCACCGGAGGACGATTGATTACGTCTCGTGTCTTGGTTCGGTTCATGACTTAGGTCAAACAATCGTTCGGCGGCGGCATAAGCAGACACCAGGTCTTGCACTCTTTGTTCATATAACTTCGTCTTTGCCCAAGGCTTGAGCCCCTCGACAAAACAGAAAACTTTGTCTTTCTCGGACATGTCACGGATGTCCAACATCACCAAATGAATTGTTTGGCGTAGTCTCGGATCTTTGTGTGTGTTTTAGTTCCCGCACTTCCTTCGTGCGAGATTTCAACATTCTCGGGAAGAACCGAGAACGTAGTTCTTGCTTGATTTCTCCATGTGTGTCTATCGAGCGGCGACCATCCCGGATGTCCACGTATCCGGACCTCCACCATAACTTGGCATCTTCGATAGATGCATTGTGGCAATCATAATCTTTGCCCTCTCCGTCACTTTGCCTCGGTTGCCTCAAAGTACTCGCTTTCGAGGTCGAAGAGGAAGTTCTCTATGGCTTTAGCGTCACGAACCCCACAGAAGGGTTTCGGTTCAGGGACCTTGTATTTCTTTGATTGAATTCCGCCCCCAGTTGGGGCTTGGTTTCCAACCGCTCTCATGGTAACGTTCAACTTTCGATTATTTCATCATTTCGGCCTACAAACTTCTAGGGGTCGCTTTACGTCTTGAGAGGTCGACCATCATCCGACCTAGTACCTTTGGGAACTGTCTATATGCCATCGACGCGTTCCTCCATTTGGGCAGCAGAGCCCGATGAGCTATCACCTCGTTCGAAGCTACCACGTTGGGTAACTTTCTCCTCCGGGGGTCTCAACTCTTATCATTAGTTCTTTGATGGGCATCCCATCAAGGCGCGCGCTGAACGCATCGATCACGTCGGCTTTGGATGCAATCTCTTCCGCATTTGACTCCAAAACGAAATCTTTGTATCGGGGACTTCGACTAGATAGAGCGATTGCTCTTCGATCTCGATCAATCGTTCTTTGTCCGATTTGTTCAATTGTTTTGAGGCAGCCATGATCGTCGGGTCGAATATGAGGAGCCAACTAGGCTCGATACCAACTGTCACGATCACACTTTTTGAAGGGTCTTGAGTGATCGTGCGCACTTGTTCCCGCACTCGAACAAGTAAGCCAACTCGGAGAAAGGGATCGCCGGTGGCACAACGGCCGTATCTCGCAACCTCCACCCCGTTTCAAGAGAAAACGGTTTTTGTGGGGTCGAGAAAAGTTTAGAAAGCGTTTGGAAAAGCATTTTGAGAAAAGATTGTTATAGGCTAGCAAGCAATCAAGGGACAACCACGCTCACGATAGCATATAACTCGGGTAGGAAGATTTGACGACTAGTCGCATCCCCTATAGTATATTATATGAAATTTTAGCTATTACAGGCATAAACATGCAAAGTGGCGAGAGTCATACACTCGCGAAAATACAAGGAAAAGTAAACAACCTACACTAGGGAAAGTAAGTACATGAAAGCATTGTAAAAGGGGTTGGACGGGCATGCGGCCATGGGCAACACGCCCTGGACGAGCATGATCGTGACACCAGGCTCGAATGCATCACGAAATGTTCGTGATGCATATGATCGATGGATCAAGGCTAATGATAAGGCAAAGGTCTACATGCTGAAAAGTATGTCTGACATATTAGTCAAGAAGCATGAGGGCATGATAACCGCCAAGGAAATCATTGATTCTGTGCAGGGTATGTTTGGACAACAGTCCACATAGGCCCGACACAATGCCCTAAAGTATATATTCAACTCAAGGATGCGGAGAGGTACATCTGTTGGGATCATGTCCTGGATATGATGGTGCACTTTAACATCGCGAGTCGAATGGTGCTTCCATCGATGAATCGAGCGTCGACTTCATTCGAAACCCTTCCGAGATAGTTTCCTCTGATTTAGAAGTAATGTTTGTATGAACAAGCTTACTTTTAATCTTACCTCTCTTCTGAATGAACTCCAGACCTTTCAATCTTTGATGAAAATTCAGGGATCGAAATGTGAGGCAAATGTTTCCAGTAGGAGTTATCACAGGGGTTCGACCTCTGGGACAAAAATAGTGGCTTCATCTTCTTTTAACCTGAAAGGGAAGAAGAAGAACATGAAGAAGGTTGGTAAAGGGAAACGAGCTGACAAAGCTGTCGCCCAGAAGGGCAAGAAAGTCAAAAAAGTTGCTGACAAAGGAAAGTGTTTCCACTGCCACGAAGACGGCCATTGGAAACGGAACTGTCCGAAGTACATTGCAGAAAAGAAGAAAGAAGGTAAATATGATTTACTTTGCCTAGAAGCTTTTTAGTGGATAATGATAAAGCTGCTTGATACTTGATTCAGCGCCACTAATCATGTTTGCTCTTCTTTTCGTGGGAATTGATTCTGGCAAAGCGACTTACGAAAAGGAGTGATAACGCTCCGGGTTGGAAATGGAGAAGTCGTCTCAGTTGTAGTAGTAGGCACGATGAAGCTTTATTTTGGCAAGAAATATATGTTGTTGGACAATATATTAGTGATACCAGGGTTTTTGAGAAACCTTATTTCAATTTCTTGCATTATAGAATAATGTATTTCTGTTTCTTTCTCTATGAATAAAGTGTTTATTTTGAAGAAAGGTATGGAAATATGTTCAGTTTCATTAGAAAATGAGTTGTATGTTTTAAGGCCTAATTCAGTCAAAATGGTTTTGAACACTAAATTATTTAAAACTGCAAACACACAAACTAAGAAACGTGAAATTTCTCCTGAAGAAAATGCTCATCTTTGGCATCTTAGATTTGGTCACATTAATCTCAATAGGATTGAAAGATTGGTAAAGAATGGACTTATAAATGAGTTAGAAGAAAATACTTTACCTGCATGTGAATCCTACCTAGAAGGCAAAATGACTAAAAGTCCTTTTAGTGGAAAAGGTTATAGAGCAAAAGAACCTCTTGAGCTTATACATTCAGACCTTTGTGGTCCGATGAGTGTTAAAGCCAGAGGAGGTTATGAATATTTCATCTCCTTTGTAGATGATTATTCCAGATTTGGGCATATTTACTTAATACAACAGAAGTCTGAATCACTTGAAAAGTTCAAGGAATTCAAGACCGAGGTTGAAAATCAGTTGGGTAAAATAATTAAAACGCTTCGATCAGATCGACGTGGAGAGTATATGGATTTAAAATTCCAGAACTATATGATAGAACATGGAATTACATCCCAACTCTCGGTTCCCGGTACGCCACAACAAAACGGTGTATCAGAAAGGAGAAATAGAACCTTATTAGACATGGTTCGATCAATGATGAGTTATGCTTATCTCCCTAGTTTATTTTGGGTTATGCAGTAGAGACTGCGATATACATTTTGAATAATGTGACCTCAAAAAGTGTTTCTGAAACACCTTTTGAACTCTGGAAAGGACGTAAAGGTAGTTTATGTCATTTCGAATTTGAAATTTATCCAAAGACATGTGCTTGTGACAAATCCAAAGAAGTTGGATTCACATTCAAAATTGTGCCTATTCGTAGGCTACCCAAAAGAAACAAGAGGTGGTTTATTCTATGATCCTAAGGAAGATAAGGTTTTTGTGTCGACAAATGTCACTTTATTAGAGAAGGACCTCATAAGGGACCACAAACCAAGAAGTAAAATTGTGTTGAGTGAGTTAGACGGAACAATAGCAAAGGTTGCTAGTAAAACTAGTACGTCAACAAGAGTTGTTGATACTAAGTTGTCTAGTCAAGAGAGTCCATCTCAAGAGTTGAGTATGCCTCGATAAAGTGGGATGGTTATAACGCAACCTGACCGTTACATGGGTGAAGGGTGAGAATCCCCGCGCAAAGGAAGACGATCGAATCGTCATGGTATCATTATGCTACTCGAATTTTGTCAAAACGATCTAACTATTAGATCTAGGCTAAACATGCAAAAGAAGGAAGAAAATACAGCAAGATGAATTGTACTTACTTGTTGAAGACTCTCTTCAATATTTCTTCCAAAGATCACAAACACTTCTCGAACAAACACGATCTCTACGATCCCAACAAATCCCACGAACAAGAACGCAACACCACCAGTTGGAACCTTGGTTGTTCTTTTTTTGGAAAGAAGGAGAATGGTGGGATTCTAGAGTTTTGGAGAGGGAGGAGAGTTGAGAGAGTAGAGAGAAAATTGATCTCTTCTCTTTGATCAAAATCAAAAAATGAGAGAAAAGCTTGCCAATCCCTTCTTGCAAAGGGTTTAAATAGTGGAATGATGGAGTTAAAATCTCCACATTATTACCACTTTACCACAACCATAGGTTATGCAAATCTCATTTGCATAACCACATAATATAAGATATCTCATATCTCATATTGCAAATCTCATTTACATTAAATGTGGATTAATTAAATTGAATCACATCCAATTTAATTTCTCTCAATTAATTTCTCCAATTAGCCCTAATTCAACAATTATGCTAACCTATAGTTTATTATGAATCTCATTCACATTAAACTATATATTATATCATTCATATCTTATATAAATGACATAAATGCCCTTTAAGCGAAATTGAACACTTCAATTTCATACCAAAATATTAACCCTTCTTTTAACCCAGATTGAGCCAACCGAGGGACCTAATGGACCTACAGTGACGGGCTCCAATGATCCGAGATTAACCTGTCAAACTCTTTGACCCGGTTAATCAACATTCATTAGCTACGGTAACATTCAACTATAGCCCGTAGTTGCACTCCCGTCAGTGTAGAATATTACGTGTCCATTGATATAACCGATGCCCATGAGTCGAACCTTCACAGGTTGTTCATAGACACGGCTGGGTCAAATTACCGTTTTACCCCTGTGTCTACCTCTTGTTCCTTAAGTCCCCACTTCTCCTCTAATGAACAACATATTGTGATGGTCCAAGCATACACAACACCCTTCTCGGGCCAGTGAGAAGGTGGGCGCCCGTTGTCCAAGCCCTGGAGACAGCACTTAAGGGAACAACCCCTCTAGTTTCCCTATAGGCGGGAACGAGTGAATTCCATCTCGCGTAGTTAAGTTCTCAGCTACCTACTTGGTCCTATCCCTGAGAAGATAGGCATATTGGGCGAGTAACTGTGACCACCCTCACCCGTACTAGTCAAAGGACAGACCCCGCAGACAGGAGTCCGTAACACGCTCAGGATTCAAGTCGAGTCACTAATGGTCATCTATGAGGTTATTAGTCCTTACTGTCAACGGTGTTACATCAATAGGTCTAATAACGCACGGTCCGGTCTTGTACAATCTCATTGCACAGGATGCCCCTACTCGCATGTCAACCACATGAACGAGTCAGATCACCTCGTTTGTATCAAATACAAAGCGGGTCGCATCCACAGTGTATCCAGAATTAGGTCTCCAACCCTATCCATATATTGTAGACTGTTCGGGTCATTAACTCGAACGTGATCCTCCCTGTGTGTCCACTACACACCGTTCAAGTTCTAGTTCTCTCATAAATTCAATGACCCTGGAGCTTGGTTTATTGGAAAAATTTGTAAATATTGCGAGACACAAAGTAATGAAATAAATAACTCTTATTAATTTCAAACAGTAATTTACAAACATGAGATTAGGACAAAAATCCCAACAAACTACCACTTGGACTAAGCTAGTGGAGAAAATACATTTATGAAATATACATAAATTATAATGAAGTAATACAATAAACTAGGGCATTGAATACCCGTTTACGCATCTCCCATTTGCCCTAGTCAGGAAGCTCTCGAAGACCTAGACTCTTTAGGTGACCCTCAAACACCTTAGCCATGAGGGGCTTTGTAAATGAATCAGTTACGTTGTGCTCCGACGCTATCTGCGTGACTGTCATGTCTCCGTGGTGCACAATCTCCCGTATCAGATGATACTTGCGCTCAATGTGTTTGCCTCTCTTATCGGCAAGTTTATATTTGGAACAACTTCCAAATCGGTCATGAACTTCCTAAGCCAAACAACTTCCTTTGCAGCTTCACAAGCCGCAACATACTCCGCTTCCATAGTGGAATCAACAATGCATCCCTGCTTGATGCTTCGCCATACTACAGCTCCTCCATTCAGAATGAAGGCTGACCCCGAAGTGGATTTCCTAGAATCCTTATCGGTCTGAAAGTCAGAATCCGTGTATCCCGTAAGGATCAAATCCCCACGTCCATACACTAAGCTGTAGTTCCTCGTTCTCCTAAGATACTTGAGGATTGCCTTTACGGTACGTCCGGTGATCTAATCTGGATTGGGTGATATCTCACCGACAATTCCTACTCCATAACAGATGTCGGGCCTAGTACACAACATGACATACATCAGGCTCCCTATAGCCGAAGCATATGGAATCCGTCTCATATCCTCAACATCTTGAGGAGTCTTAGGACACTGATACTTAGACAAGTGAACCCCATGCCTGAAAGGCAGCAAACCCTTCTTGGAGTTCTGCATCTTATATCTAGACAACATCTTGTCAATATAGGACGTCTGAGACAAGGCTAGCGTTCTGTTCTTCCGGTTCCGGACAATCTGGATACCTAGAACGTAATGAGCTTCTCCCAAATCTTTCATTTGGAATTGCGAAGCTAGCCACTTCTTAACGTCAGTAAGAAATTCTACCTCATTTCCAATGAGAAGAATATCGTCCACATACAACACCAAAAATGCGACAGTTTTGTCAATGATTTTCTTGTAGACACAAGGCTCGTCGACATTTTGATCAAAGCCATAAGATTTGATCGCCTCATCAAACCTTATATTCCAAGACCTCGAAGCTTGTTTCAGCCCACAAATGGACCTATGAAGCCGACAAACCTTTTGCTCTTGGCCTTGGGTAATGAACCCTTTGGGCTGGTCCATGTAGATGGTCTCATCAAGTTTTCCATTCAGAAAGGCTGTCTTGACGTCCATCTGCCATACCTCGTAGTCATAATACGCGGAATGGCCAGAAGGATTCTGATCGACTTTACCATGGAAACAGGTGAAAAGGTCTCCTCATAGTCAACCCTTCAACCTGGGTAAAACCCTTTGCCACTAGTCGGGCTTTGAAGATCTGCAAGCTCCCAGAAAGAATTGAAGTACATAGACTCCATTTCCTAGTCCATAGCTTTAATCCACTCGTCTTTGTCAACATCAACCATTGCCTGATCATAGGTCAATGGATCCTCACAGTCATCATCAGGAGCGACAACTGAGGTTTCAACTAAACCCATGTAGCGATCGGGCTGTCTCACAGTCGTCCCACTACGTCGAGGCATTCCCAACTCTTGGGAACGGATTTGACTAGACGTGCTAGGATCAACAACACTTGTTGACGTACTAGCCCCATCAACAACTCTTGCCGATGTACTGTCCTTTTCATTTAACACAATTTTACTTCTTGGTAAATGATCCCTGATGTGGTCTTCCTCTAGGAAAGTGGCGTTTGTCGACACAAGCACTCTATTTTCCTTAGGATCGTAAAATAGACCACCCCAGTCTCTTTAGGGTAACCTCACGAATAGGCACAATTTGAACGGGGTTCCAACTTTTTCTCGGTTTGACACCAACAACGTGGGCGGGCATCCCCAAATTCAGGCGATGTAAAAGCGCCTTTACGTCCACTCCAGAGCTCGAAAGGTGTTTCACAAACACTCTTCGACGGAACGTTGTTCAAAATATAGACCGTAGTCTCCATCTGCGTAACCCAAAAGAATCGGGAGACGAGCATAGCTCATCATCGATCAACCATGTCCAACAAGGTTCTGCTTTCCCTATCCGATACACCATTCTGTTTGTGGCATACCAGTCTTGAGAGTTGGGACGTAATTCCGCGTTCTATCATAGAGTCCTGGAATTCAGTGTCCATGTACTCTCCACCTCGATCCGATCGAAGTGTTTTAAGCGATTTACCTAAGAGGTTCTCAACCTCAGTCTTGTACTCCTTGAACTTTTCAAGAGTTTCAGACTTCTTGTGCATTAGGTAAATATACCCATACCTCGGGTAATCGTCTATGAAAGACACGAAGTACTCATAACCACCCCGAGCTTTAACATTCATCGGACCACAGAGGTCAGAATGTACTAACTCAAGATGCTCTTTGCCTCTATATCCTTTTCCACTAAAAGGACGTTTGGTCATTTTGCCTTCAAGGCATGACTCACACACCGACAAAAAGTTTTCTTCTAACTCGATTAGAAGTCCACTCTTCACTAGTTTCTCAATCCTAGTGAGATTAATGTGGCCTAACCGTAGATGCCAAAGGTGGGCATTTTCTTTAGGAGAAACTTTCGCTTTCTTAGTTTGTGTTTCTGCAGTTTTAAACAATTCAGTATTCAAAACACTTTTGACCAAATTAGGTTTCAAAACATACAGATTATGCTCAAGTGAAGCAGAACAAATAAGATTACCATTTCTGAAAATAAACGCTTTATTAACATAAAAAGAAACAAAAATACACTGTTCTAAAAGGCAGGAAATAGAAACTAGGTTTCTAGTAAACCCTTGAACTACGTACAAATTGTCCAACAAAATGTAGTTCCCTTCAAAGTGTAGTTTAATCGTGCCGATCGCTGCAGCAGAGACAAGCTCCCCGGATCCGACCCGTTGAGTCACCTCACCCTCTCGCAGCGGCTGCCAGGAATCAATCCCCTGAAAAGAAGAACAAACATGGTTAGTGTCGCCCAAATCCAATATCCAGGCAGAGTCACTACTCTCCACTAAACAAGTTTCTGTCACAAGTAAATCACATTTACCTTGATTTTTCCTCTCGGCCAGGAATTTGGGACAGTTCCTCTTCCAGTGTCCGCCCCCATTGCAGTGGAAACACTTTCCTTTCTCTGCAACGTCCTTGACCTTCTTGCCCTTGTGGGCGACAGCTCGGTCAGTTTTACCCCTCTTTATCCTCTTCTTCCCTTTCGGGCGTGAAGGAGCAACAAGTTTCGTCCCAGAGGTCGAACCCCTATGATAAGACCTGTAGGCAACATTTGCCTCAGATTCCTTGACCCTATTCAAGGACTGGAAATTCTGTAGCTCATTGAGGAGGGTAGTCAGTGTGTAGCTAATCTTGTTCATAACAGCATTGCTATGAAACTGATGGAAACTCTTCGGAAGAGTCTCCAGAATAAAACTCACTTGGCTCGACTCGTCGATCGAAGCCCCGTTCATCTCATCCAGATTAAAGTGGGTCATCATGTCTAGAACATGTTCACGGACAGACGACCCCTCTTTCATCCGTGCGTTGAAGACGTATTTGAGCGAGTCATGCCGGACTTGAAAGGACTGTTGTCTAAACATTTCCTGCAAGGACTCCATGATCTTCTTGGCGGTGACCATCAGCTCATGCTTCTTTGCCAATACATCAGACATGCGGGCAATGATGTAGACCTTGGCCTTTTCATTGGCCCTGATCCACCGATCGTATGCATCGCGAACACTTCGCGACGCAGTCGAGCCCGACATCTGAGGACACTCCTCAAACAACACGAACTTTATGTCGTCAGTTATCAAAATTGTGTTTATGTTGTTTTTCCAACTTTGGTAATTATCTCCCACTAATTTATCGGAGGCGAGTATAGCTATTATTGCGCTAGACATGTTTTAAGCTGAAAAATTAAGAAAACTTTGTGTCAGTCTCGCAAAAAACTTTTCGAAATCCAATCAAGTTTTAGCAAAATTGTTTCATGATCCCTAGGTCATTCAAAATTTTGCAATGATACCCTAAAGGTTTAGAGTGACCGCCACTGAAGGGTGAACAGAACACTCCTCTCTAGGACGAGACTTTCTCGATCAGACCCTAATCCCAGAATAACTCTTATTCCATTAGGCGTCCAATTACCATTGTTCGGTTGAATTCATTAACACTTAATGAATTCTGTGAGTGTCATCCTCAATCTTTAAGTTTCCAAGCATCCGTCCAAACAATAGCCACCGAAGGGTGAACCAAGAAGGAAAACCAGTCAGGAAACTGTATCCCTTTCAAGAATTCACGGTGTTCCGACTCCCATGATCAGGCCCTCCGAAGGGATTGCCTGGTCCAGGCCAAACTAGCAGGCGGATCATAGGCGTCTCACGGTGTGAATCGAAAGAAGAGACCGTGGGTCTCATTTTCACAAGACTCGCTCCCACTCACTATAAGTAGTCTCTTCATCCACGATGATATTGACCTATACAAATGCCACCCGAAGGGGGACGCTCCCATTTGCGCCACGAGGCCGTGTATAGATCTCACGGTGCGGACTTAAAGGAGATTTGTGGTTGGAAATTCAAATGTATCTCATACACTTTATTTCCTCCCACTCAGCACTTTAATTTTAATAGGGATTCACCTAGATAAATCGACTAAAATTTACCTAAGTCTACCAATATAACTCTTATATTGTATTAACCTAAGTCTATAATCACATTATAACTTAGGTCTATGTGAGTTAATTAAAACACTTTTAATTAGCGGCACTCACGATTAGTATAATCTAAGAATCTCCGGTCCGAATTCACTCCCAGGTCGGTTTCCAGGTAGGGGTGTTCTGCAAGCGTCAACTTAAATACCCCAGCCTTAGACAAAACTTCCTAAGACAGAGTTACTAATCAGTCTCCATTCATAGACTAAACTTTGTTTTCCTAATTTCTAATCTCATTAGAAAATAGAAAACCTAAGTTCTAAACTCTTTAAAACTAATAATTAACTTAGGTTGCATGCATTTCTATGTTATAATGTTTGATCATTCATCACATGAATAACTATATACTGTAACATAATATAATTCATCTCATGAATATAAATGCATGAGCATACTTTAATCTAAAAATATAACACTTATATTAATTAAATTAAACATGCATTTAATTATACTATAACTCTTATAATATAACCTTTCATGCAAACTATATATTATAACTCTTATAATATAAATGATGCATGAACTGTTTAACCTAAGATGAGATTTTAAATCTATATGACATACAATATGCACATAGAATTTAATTAAATCATACATCTCATGCATAAAATAATTAAATAGCAAAATTAGACCGGTTTTTGGCACCTAGGGGCAATTATTTAATTAAATAACATTAATATAACACTTATATTAATATTATTTAACAAAATAATTAAATAAATGAATTAAATACATTTTACAAATAAAGAAATTAAAATACAAATTAAATAACCGAAAATAACTACCCCACTAATCAGCACACTCCCACATCTCGCGGCAGAGTGCAAATCGCCACTACTGGCGCAGTGGCGTTGCAACGCCGTGGGCAGCGTTGCAACTCTGCCGCGTCCAGCGTTGAGGTCAGCGTGCCCACGCCGTGGCGTTGCAACGCTACTCTGTAGCCAAGCCAACGCCCACAAGGATAGCGTTGAGATGCCGATGAACAACGTCTCAACGCCATCGACAGAACACCAAACACCTTTGCTGTTCTACACCGATTTTTGCCTTTTTCTGTTCCGATTTCTTCACAGCAACTCTTGCCACGAACGACCCGGACTTACAAACTCGATTTACAATAAAATGCCCAAAAACAACGGGCCTTTACATTGATCTCATCAACATAAATTGTAAATCTAAAAGTGCCAAAAAACCGAAACATCCAAAATTGCAAACCAACATTCATCTCATGAATTCAAAGTAAATTACCCACATATTTTAACAAAAACAGTGCATAATGAAGAACCATCGAAATGGCTCTGATACGAATTGAAGGGAATGAGAATCTCCGAGCAGCGGAAAACGATCGAATCGTCATGGTATCATTATGCTACTCAAATTTTGTCAAAACGATCTAACTATTAGATCTAGGCTAAACATGCAAAAGAAGGAAGAAATACAACAAGATGAATTGTACTTACTTGTTGAAGACTCTCTTCAATATTTCTTCCAAAGATCACGAACACTTCACGAACAAACACGATCTCTACGATCCCGAACAAATCCCACGAACAAGAACGCAACACCACCAGTTGGAACCTTGGTTGTTCTTCTTTTGAAAAGAAGGAGAATGGTGGGATTCTAGAGTTTTGGAGAGGGAGGAGAGTTGAGAGAGTAGAGAGAAAATTGATCTCTTCTCTTTGATCAAAATCAAAAAATGAGAGAAAAGCTTACCAATCCCTTCTTGCAAATAGTTTAAATAGTGGAATGATGGAGTTAAAATCTCCACATTATTACCACTTTACCACAACCATAGGTTATGCAAATCTCATTTGCATAACCACATAATATAAGATATCTCATATCTCATATTGCAAATCTCATTTACATTAAATGTGGATTAATTAAATTGAATTACATCCAATTTAATTTCTCTAAATTAATTTCTCCAATTAGCCCTAATTCAACAATTATGCTAACCTATAGTTTATTATGAATCTCATTCACATTAAACTATATATTATATCATTTATATCTCATATAAATGACATAAATGCCCTTAAAGCGAAATTGAACACTTCAATTTCATACCAAAACATTAACCCTTCTTTTAACCTGCATTGATCCAACGAGGGACCTAATGGACCTCTGAGTGGCGGGCTCAATGATCCGAGATTAACTGTCAAACTCTTTGACCGGTTAATCAACATTCATTAGCTACGGTAACACTCAACTATAGTCCGTAGTTGCACTCCCGTCAGTGTAGAATATTACGTGTCCACTGATATAACCAATGCCCATGAGTCGACCTTTCACAGGTTGTTCATAGACACGGTTGAGTCAAATTACCGTTTTACCCCTGTATCTACCACATAATATAAGATATCTCATATCTCATATTGCAAATCTCATTTACATTAAATGTGGATTAATTAAATTGAATCACATCCAATTTAATTTCTCTCAATTAATTTCTCCAATTAGCCCTAATTCAACAATTATGCTAACCTATAGTTTATTATGAATCTCATTCACATTAAACTATATATTATATCATTCATATCTCATATAAATGACATAAATGCCCTTTAAGCGAAATTGAACACTTCAATTTCATACCAAAATATTAACCCTTCTTTTAACCCAGATTGAGCCAACCGAGGGACCTAATGGACCTACAGTGACGGGCTCCAATGATCCGAGATTAACCTGTCAAACTATTTGACCTGCTTAATCAACATTCATTAGCTACGGTAACACTCCACTATAGCCCGTAGTTGCACTCCCGTCAGTGTAGAATATTACGTGTCCACTGATATAACCAATGCCCATGAGTCGACCCTTCACAGGTTGTTCATAGACACGACTGAGTCAAATTACCGTTTTACCCCTGTATCTACCACATAATATAAGATATCTCATATCTCATATTGCAAATCTCATTTGCATTGAATGTGGATTAATTAAATTGAATCACATCCAATTTAATTTCTCTCAATTAATTTCTCCAATTAGCCCTAATTCAACAATTATGCTAACCTATAGTTTATTATGAATCTCATTCACATTAAACTATATATTATATCATTCATATCTCATATAAATGACATAAATGCCCTTAAAGCAAAATTGAACACTTCAATTTCATACCAAAACATTAACCCTTCTTTTAACCCAGATTGAGCCAACGGGGACCTAATGGTCCTCTGGTGTGAGCTCCAATGATCCGAGATTAACCTGTCAAACTCTTTGACCTGGTTAATCAACATTCATTAGCTACGGTAACACTCCACTATAGCCCGTAGTTGCACTCCCGTCAGTGTAGAATATTACGTGTCCAATGATATAACCAATGCCCATGAGTCGACCTTTCACAGGTTGTTCATAGACACGGTTGAGTCAAATTACCGTTTTACCCCTGTGTCTACCTCTTGTTCCTTAAGTCCCCACTGCTCCTCTAATGAACAACATATTGTGATGGTCTAACCATACACAACACCCTTCTCGGGCCAGTGAGAAGGTGGACGCCCGTTGTCCAAGCCCTGGAGACAACACTTAAGGGAACAACCCCTCTAGTTTCCCTACAGGCGGGAATGAGTGAATTCCATCTCGCGTAGTTAAGTTCCTAGCTACCTACCTTGTCCTGTCCCTGAGAAGATAGACATATTGGGCGAGTAACTGTGACCACCCTCACCCGTACTAGTCAAAGGACAGACCCCCCCCAGACAGGAGTCCGTAACACGCTCAGGATTTAGGTCGAGTCACTAATGGTCATCTATGAGGTTATTAGTCCTTACAGTCAACGGTGTTACATCAGTAGGTCTAATAACTCACGGTCCGGTCTTGTACAATCTCATTGCACAGGATGCCCCCACTCACATGTCAACCACATGAACGAGTCAGATCACCTCGTTTGTATCAAATACAAAGCGGGTCGTATCCACAGTGTATCCAGAATTAGGTCTCCAATCCTATCCATATACTGTAGACCGTTCGGGTCATTAACTCGAACGTGATCCTCCCTGTGTGTCCACTACACACCGTTCAAGTTCTAGTTCTCTCATAAATTTAATGATCCTGGAGCTTGGTTTATTGGAAAAATTTGTAAATATTGCGAGACACAAAGTAATGAAATAAATAACTCTTATTAATTTCAAACAGTAATTTACAAACACGAGATTAGGACAAAAATCCTAACAATGGGTTTATCTGAAACCCAAGTTGTTATACCAGATGAGAATTACGAGGATCTATTGACTTATAATCAAGCGATGGTTGGCAAAGACAAAGGCAAATGGGTCATAGCCATGGACCAAGAAATGGAGTCTATGCACTTCAATTCTGTTTAAGATCTTGTAGATAAGCCTGATGGGGTAAAACCTATAGGTTGTAAGTGGATCTAGATGAGAAAGCGTGGTGTAGATGGGAAGGTGCAAACCTTTAAAGCTAGACTAGTAGCAAAGGGTTATACCCAGGTTGAAGGGTTTGACTATGAGGAAACCTTTTCACCTGTTGCTATGGTAAAGTCTATCCGTATCCTACTTGCCATTGCCGCATATTATGACTATGAGCTTGTTGGGATTTATGCCCTTAACCTTTGTAATTTTGATGAATTAAATAAAGTGTTATTTGTTTTGATAAGATTAGAGTCTTGCTTTTATAAATCCAATAAACTAAGCTCTAAGGTTATAACGTTTATCTTGAAATCAGTGTAGTGGACACTATTTGGGTTGACTTCAAGATTATAACCTAAATAGTCTATGGTATAAGATAAGGTTGGAAACCTCATTCTGGTAACACCATGGATGCAACCCACTTTGTAATTAGTACAAATGAGGTAATCCAACCCATTCATGTAGTTGACATGCGAGTGGGGGCATCCTGTATGAAGAGTTCATACAAGACTGGTGATAGCACACAAAATGTGCTATCCTTAGGCTTAATTATTGCTAGTTTTATGATGATTTCAAGACTTTTACGTGGTTAATCCATTCAATTTCAGGTTAAGAGCTTAAACGGAGCTATTGGAGAGAATTTGGATCACTCGGGATCAAAACGAGGCTATTTGGAGCTAAAAATAATACCATTTGGGAGAGAAGGGATCAATCCAAGCATGATGACCCAAGGTGATGGCGTTGCAACGCCATGCTTGCTGTTAGAGGGCGTTGAAGGCCACTACCGATAGCGTTGCAACGCTGCTCTGCAGCGTCGCAACGCTATATCGATAAGGACGCATGCATGAGAAGCGCGCAGAGGCGTTACAGCGCGCCTTGCGGCGTCGCGCACGCCAGATCGATAAGGGGCGCGCGGCAGGGTAGCGGCGTTACCGTAACGCTGTCCTCGGCGTTACAACGCCATCGATTATTTCCATATCGCGGCCGCCTAGGAGTGCACGCGTTGCAACTCTGTCCCTAGCGTTGCAACGCTGCACCTATTCCTTCTATAAATACAACATGATGCATTTGAGCAAAGGGAGCACAATTTGGTAGAGTTTTGCCCTAAATTCGAAATACACCTTGTAAGAAGAGAGAAAAGAGTGATTTTGGGAGCCAAAGCATTCGTGGAGGTTCGAGATCGAAGACGGGAGCTCGGAGACGAAGGACTGGCATCGACACCTAAGTTTATTTCTCTTTCTTTCAATTTGTAATAACGTTCTAAGACGTTTTCTACTTGTTTAGTTTGTTTTTCATGTGATATAGAGTAGCTAAACATTGTAGTAGGATTTGATTTATTTGTTATGACTTTATTACAATATATTGAAACATGCTTTGTTCTTATTTTTGGCCATTCGCTCTGCACTCCTTAATTCGTTGATTCAAGTGGACTCGAGAGATAAAGCTTGAATTAGAGCAAAATTGTCAAAACCCTTAGTAGTCTGGCGTAGTCTGGCACGAGAGTGACTTAGAATTCTTAGGGAAACATTTAAAGAAGTTATTTAATGCCATGCACGTTGTAGGTTCGTATGGAGACTATGAATTCTATTGCATGTGTGAGGCTCACTAAGAACCGAGAGGTTTTCTTGAGTAATTTACTTCTTGTTTATAAATTCATCTCATGAGGTCAATGCATGTGTAGTTAGGTTATTAACTTGTAAAATCACTTCCTTTAATTCTATCAATTCGTGTCTCCACATGTTTGTTTGTTTGGTTATCTTATTCGTCAACACCTATCCATGTTTTGTTGCTTTAGCTAAATTTGAGAATTAGTATCTTAGTACTTAATTAATCTAGAAACCCACTCCCGAGGACGATACTTGGACTCATAAATCACTATACTAAAACTTGACCCGTACACTGCGGTATTGCAATATCATAAATATCACGCAACACGTTTTTGGCGCTGTTGCCGGGGAATGGCGATTATTTAGATTAATTAATATTAGGAGAAAATTTGAAATTTTAGACTAAAGCTTGTTTGTTTGTCTTTCCTTATTTGTTTTTGTGTTTTTGTTTTTTTACTTATTTGTTTTATTTTAGTTTTGTGTGTTTTTGAGTCTTTGTTTCCTGTTTGGTTGTGTTGATATTGTGAAGTCTTGTTGTGAAATTAATGATTTTTCAAGTATGACTTTGCATAATTTTGAGTTTCCACCATTCTATTGTCCCTCTCAGGATCCTAGTTTTGTGCATCATGATTTTTCTAAATACCATGTGTCTAATTTTTACCACTCTGTACCTGACATACATGAAAATTCACATGAGGGTAGTTATTTAGGCACCTGGAGCCATAGTTTTTCGTACCTTAACCAACCACCAGAAAAATCTTCTCTTATGGACCAATTGGCAGAATACACCTTAGAGTTGAAATTTAAAAATTTGGTTCATAGTGAATTAGAGAGGTTGGATAGGTTAGAAACTGAGGTGGTAGGACTTTGGGAAATAGTACAGGATAGGGCTCAATATCTTAACCAACTAGTAGTTTCCCTTAATGCCTTACAGGAGCAATTTCTTATCCTTACCACTCAGGAGATGCCACCAAGGAGGATTTGTTCAGAAGATAATGAGGATAGTTTGGGGGAGACTGAGGCACACCATGATCAGGTTAGTGAGGAGGACACTGGTGATACATTTAGTTTCACAGGAGAGATCCAAGTGATAGAGTTAGAGGCTGAGAAGTCTTCTTTCCATTTATCCCCAAAAATTTCCTTTATTTTTTATAACCATTTGTCTTATACTCACGAGTCTTGCTTTGATTTCAGTTCCTTTCTTTTTATAAATAAAAATACCAAAAATAATTATGTCTCTGGTGCCCATGAAAAGCAAGATAACCTTTTAGACTTAGAGGGTTACATTGATTCAAGCAAGAAGGGGCCAGAGAAATATGAGCAATTTTATGTGCCCTAATAAGTCACCGTCTAGCTAAAGACGTTAAAGAAAGCGCTTCTTGGGAGGCAACCCAAGTTTTATGTTTTTTGTCTTTATTTTCTATTTTATTCTCTAGTTGTTTGTGTTTTTCTTTTTTTTTATCTAATTTCTTTCTGTTTGTTCCTCCAGGTGTATGCCCAGGGAGAGCTGCAGACTTGCACCCTTTGATCCACGAGATTGAAAGGACTGTGAGGAGACTCTAAGGGAAGGAAGAGCGAGAACCTCGGAGATGGTGATCGGGAGCTCATCAACAACCCTAAACTTATCGGGAGTATTTCCAACTTTGTGTTTAATTATGAAATGAGATGGAATAGTCCATGCCCCTATCAATGCTAATAACTTTGAACCTGAAAACAGTAGTGATACAAATGGTTAGGGAAGGTGCTTTGAGAGGCTAGCCACGAGAAGATCCTAACTCTCATCTTCAAAATTTTTGGAAATCATGGTACATTTAAAATGAATGGTATCTCTGCGATAGTATTCGCTTACGTCTCTTTCCTTTCTCTTTCTGAGGTAGAGCCAAAGAATGGATAGGGTCCCTTCCCTCGGGAGTATCACTTCCGGGAGGAGTTGGCCCAAGCCTTCATGACCAAATTCTTTCCACCTATTAAAGCTTTGCAAAGTTAAGGATGAGATAGGAACATTCGAGCGTGAGAGAGAGAGCGATTATTTGAGGCACAGGAAAGGTACAAGGACATGCTCGGGAGGTGCCCACAGCATGGCTACCCCTGACTGGCTCCAGTGCAATTTGTTTTATAATGGATGGAAGGTAAGACCGGGACCATTACGGATGCTACTTCTGGAGGGGCTTTCATGGCGAAGATCGCGCGGCTGCACGTGCCCTCCTTGAGGAAGTGTCAGCTGCCCACTACCAGTGGCCTCTGAGACAATGACACATCTAAGCCGATGAGTGGATTGTATCAACTGGATGAGGTAACTTCTCTTAGATCTCATATGGCATCTCTCACTCATGCCCTGAATAATTTTGCAGGATCACCACAAGCAGGGATGTCCTCTCAATGCTCCCACCCAATAGAGAATCCACTATGGAGCAATTGAACTACACCGAACAACGAGAGCAACAACAACTATGGAGGAACCAAAATCGAGAATAACCTCCCAACACATTACAATCCGAGTTTGAGGTATCATGAAAATTTTTTCTATGCTAACAAAAAAATGTGTTGAATCCCCTACAGGGCATGCTTCTACATCGAGAGAAACCATCTCTCTCGAAGACACATTGCACTCCTTCATAGTTGAATCCGTAAGTCGGTCCAACCAGTGGAGAATGCGATCACCGATCTATCTCGGTATTGTGACCATCATGGAACTGTAATAAAGAATATAGAGACCCTTATTGGCCAAATGAACACATCACTCCAGGCACTGCAAGCAAGGAAGGAAACACCTTGAGGAGTGCAGTCTAGCTAAAAGACGTTAAACAAAGCGCTTCTTGGGAGGCAACCCAAGCTTTACTTACTTTTGTTTTCCTGTCTTTAGCTTGCTTTAGTTTGTTTTGTTGTTTTTCAATTCTTAGTTAATTGTTGTTTTGCTTTGTAGGTTGTGGAGATGCCCTTCTTCGTTGAAATCCATGCTCCCGTTCTGAGGAACTCCAACACACATGCTTTGGCTATCCAAGAATCTCAGAAAAATCTCCATTACATCTTCAGCTCTTTGAGCTCACTTGAAACCATTCTATCGGCGCGCTGCGAAATAGGTCTTGTTCTCGGTAGCAATTCAATAGTGAACTCTACCTCCCTATCGTGTGGCAACCACAGCCAGATCTGCTGGAAAAACATCTAGAAATTCGTTCACAACAAGAACATCTTACGGTTTTAACTTTTCTTCCTGCACCTCCACTACGTGAGCAAGAAACGCCAGTGCATCCTTTTCTCAACAATTTACGAGCTTTGAATCACGAAATCAAACTCGTAGGAATAATCTTCTTTTCACCCTTGAAAACCACTTGACCAACCACGGTTTTCTAAAAACAACTTCCTTTTATGGCAATCCATGGAAGCATAATGAGTGAATAAGAAATCCATCCCTAAGATTGCATCTAACATCTGCGCAACTCTAGTGGAAGAAGATCCACTAACATATTGAGACCTTCTACTAAGACCTCACAATCTACAACACCTTTGAATTGACTAGTAAAGCATCACCAAGCTGGAGTGTATATAACTAACTCTTCAAATAAAGGCTCTAGCTTCCTACTAAGCTTAGTTAGGAATAAATCGAAACAAAGGAATGCGTAGCACACTGGATCTATCAAAACACAAGCAAGGTCATTACAAATAGAAATCGTACCAGTAATCACATCTGGTGCATCCTCTGCTTCCTGCTGAGTCATAGCGTAGACCTTTCCCTGTTGCCTAGGTCTCCCTACAACTCCCTTCTGTTTTGCACCACTGGTGCCCTCTCTGCTGCAGCCTCTTTGGAACTCTCATTTGCTCAACTATGCAGGGATCCAACTCCACTGGTCCCTCTCTGTGCGGCGGCTGCTCTAAAAGCCGTGGACAATCCTCTTGAAATGCCCCAGCCGCCTGCATCGGTAACACACACAGACACCAACAAGACATTGGCCTCGATGATTCTTGCCACAATTTGCACATGGAGTTCTCCTTGCGCGCGGCAACAGATTCTGCATTATGCGTGTGGTCTTGCTTTGTGGATCAGCCAGATTGACTAGGTGCTCTTTGACTCTGCCTCTGATAGGCACCACTAACATTCATCTGCCTCGATATCTGGCCGCCAGCTCGATTCTTAAAGTCCTGACGACTTGAAACATTCACCCCAGGTGTGAATCTTCGCTGTTCGCGACCCCGAAAACTACTCGTCGTTGAAGGCCCACGAGTAGGCTCCACTACTGACTGCGCCTCTGCTATACTCTGCTCAACACGTAGGGCAGTCTCTACCAGCTGTGAGAAATCAGTCCACTTAGCAATGGTGTGATCGGGTGCGTATCTCAGGTCGTAACCCTCTTTCAAATCGTCGACACCTGTCACTCTCAGATGCCACAATTACTTCAGCATACCGTGATAGCTCGGTATACCTTCTCTCGTACTCAGCCACTGATAGTGACCCTTGCTTTAATTCTAAAAATTCATCTCTCTTTGCTTCGCGGTATGTGCCAGGGTAATATTTATCTTCAAATATTCCTCTGAAAGTTTGCCAGTCTAAAGTGCGTGCATCACTCCGTCTGGCTAAAATTGACTTCCACCATCCCTCTGCTTCTTTCTCTAGCAGGAATGTGGCTAGCTTGACTTTACGCTCTTAAGGCAGCTCATCACGTCAAAACATTTCTCAAGTTTATTCACCACACCTCGGCGTCGTCACCGGATCTGTGGAACCTCAAACACTTTGTGGCTCCCAATTTCTTGGACGTTCTATTCCATCGCGCCTTTTACGGATCACTTGGCCTGCTCTCTCTCGGCACCTTTGCCTACCTCCTGTGAGGAAATGGCATCTTTGGCGATCTCTGGCCTCGGTTTGGACTCTCGGGCACTAGATCCTCTCGAGTTCACCTTGGGTAGGATCCTGCGTCCCGCCCGATCTGCGCTGCGTCGCTGCTGCTAGTGCGTGGTGGCATGACTCCTATAACATATCAAAATATTAGACATGCTATGGATACTTAACTCAAATACACACTACTAAACTTCTATTCATATTTTAGCCCTAACTGGACTTGCTCTTACCCTTACTTGAACCATACTCTACTAGTTCGATCTGAACTAATCTCAATAACTTACTATGACTTTTACTTTATTCTCGAGCTAACTAGCCTGTCTCATTCCCATGGAGCTAATCGCTCTGATGCAAGTTGTGACACCCTCCCGAACTACACGCTAACTCATTTCTCGAAGGCGGCGTGAAGCCAACGGACATTGTTTATCTCTTAACAATACACAGTTGACCTGATACACTGATAAACATACTATGTTGAAAATGGAACACTTAAACATGACATAGCGGAAATCTGGACAACTATTAAACATATACAAGGAGAAACCATTCACAAGTCTCTCTTGAAACTAAAAGTCTAGTGCATCGAAACAACACAAGACAACCAGTGTTTATACAACCTCTAATGTACAAACAACTATAACACCCAAGTCCTCACAAATAATTTACAAACATAGAGACTTGCTAGACAAAACCAAATACCGTACAAAGTATTTATCTTATGAAGCTTCAAAGAGACTATGCAAATAACGCAGTGCCGGGAGCTCGATCTCTACCGAAAGGTTTGAAAACATAGAAGGAATGAGCTATGAAGCTCGGTGGAGTGATTGTGTTAAATATCAGTAACTTGTAAAACATGTGACTTTGAAAAAACTATGAGCATATGCATTTGTATTCAAGCATTGAAAGTAAACGTGGAATCATAATAGACTTTGAGAAAAACCAACAAGTATATCATCAAATCTCGTAAGGCATGTAAATGAGATAAACTCTTTTAAAAACATTTCACAATCCACGTTGTGTAGGGCACGCCCAGTACAACCAACGTTTACTCTACGATGTAGTGGGGCCCGCCAAAGACTCCCATCGTCTTTGTCGTAGTGGGGCCCGCCCAAAGACTCGACGACAAATGGCTGTCACGGAGTACACTCAACGTCGACAACGAATAAGACACTGTGTGCACACGGTACCATAAAACCTCGGGCTCAATATCTCGGAAAAACCACATGGAAACATTTGAACATGCTCGCTTATCTTTCCTTTCATAAAACTCAAGCTTACTCGGCTTGTTCATAAAATTAAAATCTTTAAAACATATTTGCTAGTACATGCTTGCTTGAAATCATAACATTTCCATAAATTTTGGCAACCATTGACATATGCTCATGTATAAACTTTATAAAGACTTTTAGGGTCACAATGAACACTTGAAACATTTCTAGGAAAACATGAATACTCATACACATGTGTTCGAAAGAAAGCATAAATGCATTGAAAACTTTATTCTAGCAAAACTTGCATTTCTTGAACATAATTCAAACATCTATACACTTTTGAAGTTCCTTTTATCACTCACGATTAGCTTGAACTAGAATCTTAGCCCGTACACTTGACCTATTTGCTCTTGGCCTGTCAAACAAACCAAATTCATGTATTAGAACCTCGAGCTCATGGTTTTTAACCCTAAAACTACAAGAAAACACACTTTAAAAAATTCCAGCATTTTCAGATTTTCGGCCCTGTATTCAGACAGCCATAACTTCTTCATTACTTATCCAAAAAGAATGTACTTTATACCAAACTCTTCCTTTTTGAACCCTCTAAAACTCTTATGAAGACATGAAAATGAGATTCTTAACGTATTGGTTAGAAATTACCTCAGTAGCTTAACCCCTAAAATGATTATGCTGCTGTTCCAGATTTCACTTCCTGCTGCAACCCGAAACTTAACCTGAAGATTACGACATCTTCCAATCATTTTCTTCTCACGATTCCTTCACAAAACGTGTAGGAAATGGAATAAGATTTCGAACCATACCAATTAGAGCTTCTAACTCCAAGTATACAGATCAGAACAACCAAAACATCAGAGACTTCTCGGATTTGACAGCAAATTTCTGTCTTCTGCCGTCCTCTTAACAAAACAGCAACTTAACATCAGAATTAGCTCGAGCTTCCTTCACGAATTTTGTTCCAATATGAGTTAACTTTCATGAAACAAAATCTCAACTCTTACCTCTTCTTGTGGAGCTCGAGATGAACAGAAAATCAGAGCTTGTCTGAGTTGATTTTCTTGCTGTAAAAATGAATTCCCTTGAGTTTTCCTCTTTCCTTCTGCAACTCCAGCCCAAAATCACCAAAAATGGCCTCCTTCTTCTTCCTTTCTCCTTCAACCACGAAGCTTCAGCCTTAGATTGTGATGAAAGAGAAGAAAATGGAGAGAAACCCTTTTTAAAAAAAGTCAATCGGTGGAAGAGTTTGTCTTTTTGCATTTTTGCTTTTTCATTTTCTATTTCTTTTTTCCTTTTCTTTTCTTTCCTTTATCTTCTTTCTTTCTTTTCTTTTCTTTTCTTTTCTTTTCTTAACAAAATCAAAATAACTTAATATAAAACATTTGTTTCATTTCCTTTTCTTCTTTTGTGTTTAAAAGCAAACCAAACCAAAATGGTTTAAACTTTTTCTTCCTTGTTTTCCTTTTGTCTTTCACTTCATTACTTTTCTTTTTAAAACATGGGGAACAGAGTTTTAAACATTGATTTCTTCTTTCTTTTTGTTGTTTGATAATAAGGAAGTTCCAAAGAAAGATCTCGGGTTTACATTTATGTTCTGGTTTTTTCAAGAACAAGGTGGGATTTGTTGTTTTTGCATGAGATGTATGAACGGTTTTGCAAAATTAGATGTTTTCAATTTTGGCACTTAGGTTTACAATTTTCATTGAGAAGTGCAATGTAAGGGCTCGCTGTTTTGGGCAAATTTAATTGTAAATCAAGTCTGTAAGTTCGTGTCGAATGAGGCAAGGCAGTTGCTGAGAAGATCGGAGCGAAAACGAGCTAGATTTGGAGAAATCAAGGCTGCTGTTATCGTGTGTGCGGCGTTACTAACGCGCTTCATCATCGGCGTTACAGCGCTGCGCTGCGGAGAGAAGGCACGCACGGGAGGAAAGCGTTACCGCGCACCTCTAGCGTTACAACGCTTCGTGAGAAGACGACAAAGCGGCGTTACGCGCGGATCGTTTCACGCGAGAAAAGAAAGGCGAAAAACGTTTTTTTATTATATATATTAATTATAAAAACGTTTTATATTTAATATATTTAATTTTATTTAATATAATTAGATTATATTAATTCAAATTATTTCTAGGGTGCCAAAATTGATCTAATTTTTGCTATTTTAAGTATACAATTGTTGTGTAATTATTGCCATGCATAGTGTATGCTTGTATTTTAGAAATCCCACCTTAGGTTAAGTATTTTCATGCATCATTTATAATATAAGGAGTTATATTATATAGTTTGCATGATTAATTAATATAAGGTTGTTATATTAATTTTTGGACAACATTGACATGCATTATTTTTCATGAGATGAATATGCTATGAATGTCTTATTATTCATGTGATGAATGATCAAGCACTATGACATAGTATGCATGTCACCTAAGGTTAATTATTAGTTTTAAAATGTTTAGAACTTTGAAATAATAGACCTTAGGTTATCTAGTTCTAATTAGATTAGAATTAATGTAATTTATAAGCTATGATTAAAAGAAGAATTCTGTCTAAGGAAAGTTCTGGCTAGGCTGGGGTATTTAATATAAGGAGTTATATTAACAAACTTAGGATAAAATCAATATAAGAGTTATATTGATTATGAATATAAGAGTTATGTTGATAGAGTTAGGTAAAACCATTAGCCAGGTTTTAGCCTAAGAAAGATTCCTATAAACTTAAAGTATTTAGTGGGAGGAAAAAGTGTATGAGATACACATTTTTCCACCTACGCTATCTCCGGGAAGTGCACACCGTGAGACTCATACTTGGCCTCGTGGCGCAAACGGGAGCGTCCCCCTTCGGATGGTGTTTGTATGAGTCAATATCAAGGTGAATGGAGAGGGTACTTATAGTAAGTGGGAACAGGTTTAGTGAAAACAAAACCTACGGTCTCTTTTGTCGGTTTACACCGTTAGACCACTATGGTCAGCCTGCTAGTTTGGCCTGGACCAGACAATCCCTTCGGAGGGCTTGATCATAGAGGATCTAACACAGTACACACCCGAAAGGGATAAGATTTTCTTAGACTATTTTCCAATCTAGTCCTCCCTTCGACGGATTTTATTGGATCGAGACTCTGGGATCTAAAGACAAAGGGTTACACTCACGGGGTACATAAGTTGTGTATGTATCCAGACCGAAAAATGGTAACTAAAACGTATCGGAATAAGAGTTATTCTGGTATTAGGTTTTGGTCAAGGGGGTCTTGATCCAGAGAAGGAGTGTTTTTTTATTATCCTTCGGTGTCATACATTCTATGTTGGGATTTGTGCCCTAAAACTCGTAGTTTGTAATGTTCTAATTAATGTAATAAAGTGTTATTATTTCAATAAAGTGTTATTGTTCGTTATCTACGAGTTTGCCTTTATTTAAAACCCTAAATCTAATAAACTAAACATCCAAGGCTGTTAAATGAATCTTTAACTGAATGTAATGTACATAAAAAGGATCTGGGTTCGAGATACAACCTAATGGGTCTATAGTTAGGGGATCAGGTTTGGGTACCTTACCCTGGTAAAATTATGGATATGACCCACTTTGTATTTGATACAAACATTGTGATCCTAACGTGTTCGTGTAGATGACATGTGAGTGGGAATATCCTATGTAATGAGATTACATAAGACCGGACCACGAAATAGTAACCTCTAGCTGTAACTCCGTTAACTAGTTAGGTTTCTATTTCACTAGGATGACCTAGGCAACTTGATCTCAATCCTGAGCAGGTTACGAACTACCGTTCGCGAGGGATTGTCCTTTGACTAGTATAGGTGAGAGTGGCCAGATTCGCCGACTCAATATGCCTACTTTCTTGGGGACAAGACCGAGTGAGCGGCTGAGAACTTAACTTAGCAAGAAAAATTCACTCCTTCCCGCCTACTAGGGTAAGTAGAGGAATGTTCCCTTAAGTGGTGTCTCCGGGACTTGAACAAAGGGCCCGACCCTCTCATTGGCCCAAGAGGGACTCTATTTGTTGGTAGGACCACAAACAAATTGTTCATTAGAGGAGCACTGATACTTAAGGCACATGATGTAACCCAGGGGTAAAACGGTAATTTGACCCAGCTAGTGTTACGAACATTCGTGAAGGATTGATTTGCTGTTATTGGTCAATATCCATGGACACGTAAATATATCTGCGAGTGAGAAGAGTGCAAATGTGAGACTTTAGTGGAGTGTTCCGCAGATTAACGAATGTTGATTGGGAGGTTAATGAGATTAACAGAAAGCGATCTCGTATCGTTGGAGCTTACGATCCAGTAGATCCATTAGGTCCACCTTCTAGCTCGTAAACGGTTCTTAGATTATTTGAATTTGAAATGTTCAAATTCATTAGGGAATATATTTAATGTATTTAGATACGATATAATATATAGTTTTAGAACTATATATTATAAATTTAATGTGAATATGATTCATATTAAATTTTATGAGAGAATTGAATATTTGAAAGAGTTCAAATATTAAATGTGAATGTGATTCACATTTGAAAACTATAGGTTAAACTTTAATGTGCACTGGATGTACATTAAAACTATAGGTTAAAGGGGTGATATGATTAAATGAGATTCAATCCAAATTAAATATATGATATTTAATTTGTATTATTTAATTTAATAATTAAATTTGATTTAATTATTAATTATTATTATTATTATTTTAATAATAAAATAAGGGAACGTGTCATCCAGACACGTTCCCACTATCTCCTTCCTTCTCCCTATCGATAGCTTAACAGGGAGAAGGGGTGTGCATTTTTGGATTGATCAATTGATTTTTTCTGCAATTGGTGAATTGCTGAAAGAAAAATTCTCTCTCTCTCACTCTCATTCCCAAAACTTCCAATTGTTGGAAACATTTTCCACCAAGGTTGATTTAAGCAGAACTCAGAGACATAGGAGGTTCTCCTGTTGGTTGTGTTCTTGCTGGAAGAAAAACAGAGAAGTTCCACAGTTGGGTTGCTGTACTGTTTGGAGCAAGGAGTTGCTGTTGGAGAAAGTCTACAAAGGTAATTTCTCTTCCTCTCCTTTAGTTTAATTGTTAAACTTTACATGTTTGCATGTATGCCATTAAATCCATGCCTAATTAGATTAGAGTTCATTTCATACTTGTTCTGTATTTTTGGGTCAATGTACTGGTTTTTGTTTTTAGCAAAACAATCAAGCAAATTAACGATCCCAATCATGTTTCCGCTGCTCAAGGAGATTAGATCTCCAACATCCTAAACCTTTGGAATATCATTGCAAATTATAAATGGCCTAGGAATCATTTGATAATTAGCTAAAACATGATTGGATTAGAGTTATAGCAAGAAACTCATACAAGTTTATTTGTAATTTTTTAGCAAAAATGTCTAGCTCTATAATTTCCTTATTGGGTGCCGAAAAGTTAACCGCTGAGAATATGATGACATGGAAAAACAAACTCAACACTATTTTGGTAGTGGATGATATGAAGTTTGTTCTAACTGAGGAGTGTCCTCAGGTGCCAGGCTCGAATGCGTCACGAAATGTTCGTGATGCATATGATCGATGGATCAAGGCCAATGATAAGACCAAGGTCTACATGCTGGCAAGTATGTCTGACATATTAGCCAAGAAGCATGAGGGCATGATTACCGCCAAGGAAATCATAGATTCTGTGCAGACCGACATAATGCCCTAAAGTACATATTCAACTCGAGGATGCCAGAGGGTACATCTGTTCGGGATCATGTCTTGGATATGATGGTGCACTTTAACATCGAGGAGTCGAATGGTGCTTCCATCGATGAATCGAGCCAGGTCAGCTTCATTCTGGAAACCCTTCCAGATAGTTTCCTGCAGTTTAGAAGTAATGCTGTTATGAACAAGCTTACTTTTAATCTTACCTCCTTCTCGAATGAACTCCGGACCTTTCGGTCTTTGATGAAAATATCGATCGAAACGTGAGGCAAATGTTGCGGTGGGAGTTATCACGGAGGTTCGACCTGCAGGACAAAATCGTAGCTTCATCTTCTTCTAACTTTGAGAGAGGTAAGAAGAAGAACATGAAAAAAAAGGTTGGTAAAGGGAAACAGTGACAAAGTCTGCCGCCGTATGGGCAAGAAAGTCAAAGACGTTGCTGACAAAGGAAAGTGTTTCCACTGCAACAAAGACGGGCATTGGAAACGGAACTGTCCGAAGTACATTGCAGAAAAGAAGAAGGAAGGTAAATATGATTTACTTTGCCTAGAAGCTTGTTTAGTGGATAATGATAAAACAGCTTGGATACTTCAGGCGCCACTAATCATGTTTGCTCTTCTTTTCAGGGAATTGATTCCTGGCAGCAGCTACAACAAGGAGAGATAACGCTCCGGGTTGGAAATGGAGAAGTCGTCTCAGCTGTAGTAGTAGGCACAATGAAACTTTATTTTGGCAAGAAATATGTATTGTTGGACAATATATTAGTGATACCAGGGTTTACTAGAAACCTAATTTCCATTTCTTGCCTTATTGAACAATGTATTTATGTTTCCTTTTCTATGAATAAAGTGTTTATTTTGAAGAAAGGTTTAGAAATATGTTCAGCTTCATTAGAAAATGGATTGTATGTTTTAAGGTCTAATTCAGTCAAAATGGTTTTGAACACTGAATTATTTAAAACTGCAAACGCACAAACTAAGAAACGTAAAATTTCTCCTAATGAAAATGCTCATCTTTGGCATCTAAGATCTCAATAGGATTGAGAGATTGGTAAAGAACGAACTTCTAAACGAGTTAGAAGAAAATTCCTTGCCAGTATGTGAATCATGCCTAGAAGGCAAAATGACTAAAAGACCTTTTAGTGGAAAAAGTTATAGAGCCAAAGATCCTCTAGAGCTTATACATTCAGACCTTTGTGGTCCGATGAATGTTAAAGCCAGGGGAGGATATGAATATTTCATCTATTTTATGGATGATTATTATAGATATGGGCATATTTACCTAATGCACCACAAGTCTGAAGCACTTGAAAAGTTCAAGGAATTCAAGACTGAGGTTGAAAATCAATTAGGTAAAAGAGTTAAAACACTTCGATCGGATCGAGGTGGAGAGTACATAGACTTAAAATTCCAGAACTATATGATAGAACATGGAATTACATCCCAACTCTCAGCTCCCGGCACACCACAGCAAAACGGTGTATTGGAAAGGAGAAATAGAACCTTGTTGGACAAGGTTCGATCAATGATGAGTTATGCTCATCTCCCTAGTTCCTTTTGGGGTTATGCAGTGGAGACTGCAGTATACATTTTGAATAGTGTGCCCTCCAAAAGTGTTTCTGAAACACCTTTTAAACTCTAGAAAGGACGTAAAGGTAGTTTATGTCACTTCAGAATATGGGGTTGTCCAGCATATGTGCTTGTGACAAATCCAAAGAAGTCGGATTCACGTTCAAAGTTGTGCCTATTCCTAGGATACCCAAAAGAAACAAGAGGTGGTTTATTCTATGATCCTAAGGAAGATAAGGTTTTTGTGTCAACAAATGCCACTTTCTTGGAGGAGGACCACAAACCAAAAAGTAAGGTAGTATTGAGTGAGTTAGACGGAACAATAGCAAAGGTTACTAATAAGAACATTAGTACGTCAACAAGAGGTTTTGATACTAGTTTGTCTAGTCAAGAGGGTCCATCTCAAGAGTTGAGTATGCCTCGACGTAGTGGGAGGGTTGTGATACAGCCTGACCGTTATATGAGTTTAGTTGAAACCCAAGTTGTTATACCAGATGACAACTTCGAGGATCCATTGACTTATAATCAAACAATGGTTGGCATTGACAAAGACAAATGGGTCATAGCCATGGACCAAGAAATGGAGTCTATGCACTTCAATTCTATTTGGGATCTTGTAGATAAGCCTGATGGGGTAAAACCTATAGGTTGTAAGTGGATCTACAAGAGAAAATGTGGTGTAGATGGGAAGGTGCAAACCTTTAAAGCTAGACTAGTAGCAAGGGGTTATACCCAGGTTGAAGGGGTTGACTATGAGGAGACCTTTTCACCTGTTCCTATGGTAAAGTCTATTCGTATCTTTCTTGCCATTGCCGCATATTATGACTATGAGATATGGCAAATGGATGTCAAGACAACCTTTTTGAATGACAATCTTGAGGAAACCATCTACATGGACCAACCCAAAGGGTTCTTTAAACCAGGAAAAGAGCAAAAGATTTGCAGGCTTAAAAGGTCGATTTATGGACTGAAACAAACCTTTAGGTCTTGGAATATAAGATTTGATGAGGCTATCAGATCTTATGGTTTTGACCAGAATGATGATGAGCCTTGTGTCTACAAGAAAATCATCAATAGTTCTATCGCTTTCCTAATTCTCTATGTGGATGATATCCTACTCATTGGGAATGATGTAGGTTATCTTACTAACATCAAGGAATGGTCAGCTCTGTGAGCCCCAAATGAAAGATTTGGGTGATGCACGCTTGTTCTTGGGATCCAGTTGTCCTAACCGCAAGAATAAAACACTAGCCTTGTCTCAAGCATCATACATAGTCAAAGTGTTGTCAAGGTTTAAGCTGCAAGATTCCAAAAAGGGCTTGTTGCCTTTTAGACATGAAATCCATTTGTCTAAGGAACAATGTCCTAAGACACCTCAAGGAGTTGAGGATATGAGACGGATTCCATACGCATCAGCTGTTGGGAGCCTGATGTACGCTATGTTGTGTACTAGGCGTGACATCTGTTTTGCAGTTGGGATGGTCAGTAGGTATCAATCCAATCTAGGACTTGAACACTGGACAACGGTTAAAACAATCCTCAAGTATCTTCGGAGAACAAGGAACTACATGCTTGTGTATGGGGCTAAGGATTTGATCCTTACAGGATACACGGATTCTGACTTTCAGACTGATAAAGATTCTCGAAAATCTACATCAGGGTCAGTTTTCACTATTAACGGAGGAGCTGTAGTATGGCGAAGCATCAAGCAAGGATGCATCGCTGATTCCACCATGGAGGTCGAATATGTAGCAGCTTGTGAAGCAGCTAAGGAGGTCGTGTGGTTAAGGAAATTTATGCTAAATTTGGAAGTTGTTCCAAATATGACTTTGCCCATCACGCTGTATTGCGATAACATTGGTGCAGTGGAAAATTCGAGGGAACTCCGAAGTAACAAGAGGGGAAAGCATATAGAGCGGAAGTATCATCTCATCCGGGAGATCGTGCATTGAGGAGACGTGCTTGTCACAAGAATAGCCTCAGAGCACAACATTGCTGATCCTTTTACAAAGGCTCTCACGGCTAAAGTTTTTGAGAGTCACCTAGAAGGTCTAGGTTTACAAGTCTTCCCCAACTAGGGCAAGTGGGAGTATTTTGTACAAAGGGGCTTAAATGCCCTAGTTTATTGTATTTACATTACTATAATGTTTAGTACTCCACAAGCTTTAGGTCAAGTGGGAGATTGTTGGGATTTATGCCTTTAACTTGTGTAATTTTGATCAATTAAATAAAGTGTTATTTGTTTTGATAAGATTACAGTCTTGCTTTTATAAATCCAATAAACTAAGCTCCAAGGTTATAACGTTTATCTTGAAATCAGTGTAGTGGACACTATTTGGGTTGACTTCAAGATTATAACCTAAATAGTCTATGGTAAAAGAATGAGGTTGGAAACCTCATTCTGGTAACACCATGGATTCAACCCACTTTGTAATTAGTACAAATGAGGTAATCCAACTCATTCATGTAGTTGACATGCGAGTGGGGGCATCCTGTATGAAGAGTTCATACAAGACTGGATCGCAAATTATTAGTCTAACCAGTGCAACACCGTTAACAGGATAAGACTAGTAATTTATAGATGGTCATTAGTGACTCGACCTGAATCCTGAGCAAGTTAAGAACTCCTGCTTATAGGGGTTTGTCCTTAGACTAGTATGGGTGAGAGTGGCCTGTAGCCGACTCAATAAGCATACCTTCTCAGGGACAGAACCTCGTAGGTAGTTGGGAACTTAACTGTGCAAGATGGAATTCACTTATTCCTCTACTGAGGAATTAGATAGGTTGTTCCAGTAAGAACTAACTCCAGGTCTTGAACAACGGGGCCCCGCCCTCTATGAGGGTATGACTCTAAGGTAGGACCTTAGACTTGTTGTTCATTAGAGGATCAGTGGTGCTTACGGAACAAAGAGGTAATCACAGGGGTAAAACGGTAATTTGACCCAGCTGTGATTACGAACAACCTGTGAAGGGTCGACTCATGGGTAATGATTATATTAGTGGACACAATAATATCTACAGTGAGGAGAGTGCAGCTACAAGTCTATAGTGGAGTGACTTGTAGTTAATGAATATTGATTAACTGGATCAAAGAGTTTGATTAGTTAATCTCACATCATTGGAGCTCATGATCTGTAGGTCCATTAGATCCCTCCGTTTGCTCAATATGGTAAAATTGAGAGTATAAAGTTAGGAGTGAAATTGAAGTGTTCAATTTCATACATGAGGTGTTATATCTATTGTATATGATATAATTGATATAATATATAGTTTTAATGTGAATTAGATTCATATATAAACTATATACTAAAGAGAGAATAAAGGAGGGGTAGGATGGTCATTTCCATCCCATTCCCCTATATATATGGTTGCATGAGATGCAACTAGGTTAAGCCATTCAAGGACTTTCTAAGCAATTCCTAGCCTTTTGTTTTTGTTGGAAAAGTTCCAAGACAACAAATATCTCTCTCAAAAAACACCTCACTATTCCTAAAGGGAACCCACCTTCCTCTCTCACCTAGAGAACAACGGAGAAGATCCGGTGGTAGTGTCGGTGTTCGTACGAGTTCGTGTTGTTGAGATCGTGACCGTCGGAGAGAAGATCACTCGAAGAAAGGTTCTTCAAAGGTAACATTCTTGCTGTCCATTCTATTTTATGCTTAATCTTGTTATTTGTGTTCTTGAATAAATCGTTGTAACTAAATCAAGAGCGTGCGATTCGCAATCGCTTTCGCTGCGGGGACTTCGATTCCCTTCAGAGCTATGGCAATGGATGTCAAGACAACCTTTTTGAATGACAATCTTGAGGAAAATATCTACATGGACCAACCCAAAGGGTTCATTTAACGAGGACAAGAGCAAAAGGTTTGTAGGCTTAAAAGGTCAATTTATGGACTGAAACAAGCCTTTAGATCCTGGAATATAAGATTTGATGAGGCAATAAAATCTTATGGTTTTGACCAGAGTGATGATGAACCTTGTGTCTACAAGAAAATCATCAATAGTTCTATTGCATTCCTAGTTCTATATGTGGATGATATCCTACTCATTGGGAATGATGTAGGATATCTTACTCACATTAAGAATTGGCTAGCTACGCAATTCCAAACGAAAGATTTGGGTGATGCACAGTTTGTTCTTGGGATCCAGATTGTCCGAAACCGCAAGAATAAAACACTAGCCTTGTCTCAAACATCTTACATAGACAAAGTGTTGTCAAGGTTTAAGATACAAGACTCCAAAAAGGGTTTATTGCCTTTTTAAGACACCTAAGACACCTCAAAGAGTTGAGGATATGAGACGGATTCCTTATGCATCAGCTGTTGGGAGCCTAATGTACGCCATGTTGTGTACTAGGCCTGACATCTATTTTGCAGTTGGAATGGTCAGTAGGTATCAATCCAATCTAGGACTTGAACACTGGACAACGGTTAAAACAATCCTTAAGTATCTACGGAGAACAAGGAACTATGTGTTTGTGTATGGGGCTAAGGATTTGATCCTTACAGCATACACGGATTCTGACTTTCAGACTGATAAAAATTCTCGAAAATCTACATCAGGGTCAATATTTATTCTTAACAGAGGAGCTGTAGTATGACGAAGCGGCAAGCAAGGATGCATCGCTGATTCCACCATGGAGGCCGAATATGTAGCAGCTTGTGAAGCAGCTAAACAGGTCGTTTGGTTAAGGAAATTCATACTAAATTTAGAAGTTGTTCCAAATATGACTTTGCCCATCACGCTGTATTGTGATAACAGTGGTGCAGTGGCAAATTCGAGGGAACCTCGAAGTCACAAGAGGGGAAAGCAAATTGAGCGGAAATATCATCTCATCTGGAAGATCGTGCATCGAGGAGACGTGATTGTCTCGAAGATAGCCTCAGAGCACAACGTTGCTGATCCTTATACAAAAGCTCTCACGGCTAAAGTATTTGAGAGTCACCTAGAAGGTCTAGGTTTACAAGTCTTCCCCAACTAGGGCAAGTGGGAGTATTCTGTACAAAGGGTTTAAATGTCCTAGTTTATTGTATTTACATTACTGTAATGTTTTAGTACTCCACAAAGCTTTAGGTCAAGTGGGAGATTGTTGGGATTTATGCCTCAAACTTGTGTAATTTTGATCAAATAAATAAAAAGTTATTTGTTTTGATAAAATTATATTCTTGCTTTATAAATCCAATAAACTAAGGTACAACGTTATATAATGTATCTTGAACATCAGTGTAATGGATACTATTTGGATTGTGTTCAAGAGTATAACCTAAATGATCTATGGTATAAGAATAAGGTTGGAAACCTTATTCTGGTAACACCATAGATGCGACCCACTTTGTAATTAATATAAATGAGGTAATCCAACTCATTCATGTGGTTGACATGCGAGTGGCGACATCCTGTATGAAGAGTTCATACAAGACCGGACTGCAAATTATTAGCCTAACAAGTATAACGCCGTTAACAGGGTAAGATTGATAATTTATAGATAGTCATTAGTGACTCGACCTGAATCCTGAGAAAGTTAAGAACTCCTGGTTATAGGGGTTTGCCCTTAGACTAGTATGGGTGAGAGTGGCCTGTAATCGACTAAATAAGCCTACCTTCTCAGGGACAGAACCTAGTAGGTAGCTGGGAACTTAACTGTGCAAGATGGAATTCACTCATTCCTACACTAAGGAGTTAGATAGGTTGTTCCCTTAAGAACTGACTCCAAGTCTTAAACAACGGGGCTCCGCCCTCTATGAGGGTATGAGTCTATGGTAGGACCATAGGCTTGTTGTTCATTAGAGGATCAATGGTGCTTAAGGAACAAAGAGGTAATCACAGGGGTAAAATAGTAATTTTACCCAACCGTAATTACGAACAACCTGTGAAGGGTCGACTCATGGGTAATGATTATATTAGTGGACACAATATAATCTACAGTGAGGAGAGTGCAGCTACAAGTCTATAGTGGAGTGACTTGTAGTTAATGAATATTCATTAACTGAATCAAAGAGTTTGATCAGTTAATCTCACATCATTGGAGCTCATGAACTGTAGGTCCATTAGGTCCCTCCGTTGGCTCAACATGGTTATATTGAGGGTATAAGGTTAGGAATGAAATTGAATTGTTCAATTTCATATATGAGATGTTATATCAGTTATATGTGATATAATTGATATAATATATGTTTTAATGTGAATTAGATTCACATATTAACTATATACTAAAGAGAGAATGAAAGAGGGATAGGATGATAATTTTCACTTTATTTCTCTATATATATAGTTGCATGAGATGCAACTTCGAGCTAAGCTTTTGAAAACTCTAGTGTGTCATTTGTTGTGTTGTTGGAAAGGTTCCAAAACATAATCTCTCTCACAAACATCTCATCTCACCTAAAGGGAACCCACCTTCCTCCCTAGCCTAGAGAACAATGGAGAAGATCCGGTGGTAGTGTCGGTGATCGTTCGAGTTCGTGTTGCTGAGATCGTGAACGTGAGAAAAAGTTCTTCAAAGGTATAATTATTGTTGTCCATCTAGTTAATATATGCTTAATCTAGATAGATTAGTTCTTGTATGTAATTCATGTAACTAAATTAAAAACGCGCGATTCATAATCGCTTTCGCTGCGGGATTCAATTCCCTTCACGAACGACCTGTGAAGAATCGACTTACTAATCATGGTTATATCGAGTGGACAGAAATATATCTACAGTGAAAAGAGTGCAACCACTGGGCTTTAGTGGAGTGTCCTGGTGGTTGACGAATGTTGATTAGCTAGGCTAAAGAGTTTGATCGGTTAATCTCGTATCGTTTGAGACAAAAGAATTTGAATTGTTCAAATTCGGTTTTGGGAGAAAACATTAATTATATGTGATATACTTAACGTGTCACAGTTTAATTATGAATTAAACTATGATAAAGAAGAGGTGAAAATATTTAAATATGATTTAAATATTGGTTCGGTTTATAACATGAATAGGGATTCATGTTCGAACGGTCGATTTAAGAAATCGGGATTGGTCCAATTATTTAATTTGATATTTGATATTAAATTAAATAAATTATTTAAAATTAATTAATTAATTTGTTTAATTAATTAAATTAATAAATTGATATTAATTTAAAATTAATTTTATATTAATTTAGAATTAAAATTAAATGGAAATTCAAATTGAATTTTGGGTTTTCAATTGGACCAAATTCATAAGTATGAATCACCACTTTTCTTTTTCAAATTCACAGAAATTGAGCACCTTCTTCTTGCTAAATCCTCATCATCTTCATGCTGTCATCTTCTTCTAGCTTGAAGAAGCTTTTGGTTTGCTTTAATTGAAGAAGAAACACATGGATTTTTAAAAATTTATCAGAATTTTTCTGATTCACGTTTTTCAGACCTCTCTCCCATCTCTCTTCAAAGTCTCTCTAACAAAGATCCCACAATCTGTTTCAAAGCCTGAAGATAGTAGGGAAGACACTAGAGGTTGTCCATAAAGTGTTTGTGACAAGAAATACAATTTTTCTGAGTGTCTAAAGTGTTCTTCTGGTTTTGGCATTTAAATTGAGCATCAATTTGTGCTTTATTTTCAAATTGCTCAAGTGTGTTTGAGCATAAATGTGTAGAATAATCTGTAAAAGTTTCGGGTCGATTGGAGTTCGGGAAGTCCTTCAATTTGAAGAAAGAAGCTCGAGAGGTCCAGAAAATTGAAAACAGAGACCTGCTGTTTGTTTTTCTTCTTTCTGCTACAGTAGTATGCCCCTTCAGCACACATTTTTTTAAATGAAGAAGATGAATGAGGTCACGCTGATGTAAGCAACCCTTGGTTGGTTGACCTTTGACCAATTCAAGCTATTTTGGACCGGTTCGGCTCATTTTCAGTCCGGTTCAGATGTTTTTAGACCGATTCTGACTAATTCGAGGTCGGTTTTGCTATTTTGGAGGTCCATTTCACCATTTGGAGGCTTGGTTTACTCTTTTATAGCTCGGTTCAACCTTTTGAAGGTCTGGTTCACACATATGCAAGCTGGTTCGAAGTGGTTCGATTTTATTTCTAGATTATTATTGTAATAATTTAGTTGTTTGGTTGCATTAGATGCCAAAACCAGTCCACTTTAGTTTGTGTAATTAATTATGCATTGTGAATGTATGTTTTAATTAAAATCCCTGATTGTATTTGCATAAAGTATGCCATATAGATTTTAAAATCCCACTATATGAAGCATGCTCCATGCATTGAAAGTATGTTATAAGTGTTATAATATATAGTAGGCATGTTTTTGGGTTTCATAGGAATTAATATAAGTGTTATATTAATTTATGAAACAAATATTATATGTTTTAATTATGATTAATATAAGGGTTATATTAATTAAAAATTAAACATATAATTGTTATGCATTTATTCATGTGATGGATTTGTTATAAATGTGTGTATATTCATGTGATGAATGATCAAACAATTTATAACATAGAAATACATGTAACATAAGGTTAATTAACTAGTTTTAAAATTGTTTTAGAACTGGAATTAATTAGACATTAGGTTATCTAGTTCTAATAAGATTAGAATTAGGCAACCAATAATTTTTTAACTATGATTAAAGAGGGACTCTGTCTAAGGAAGGTTATGGCTAGGCTTGGGTACTTAAGTTGACGGAAACGGAGTACCCCTACCTAGGAACCGACCTGGGAGTGAATTTAATCTAGAGGTTTATAAATTATTTTCGTAAGTGACGTTTATTAAAAGTTAATAAATTAAACTCGTAGACCTAGGTTTATTAAAAGGTTAATAGACTTTGGTAATTCCAGTATAATTGTTATATTGGTAGACTTAGGTCATATTGTTTTAGCCGGAATATGCCTAAGTAAAAGTATACCCAAAACTGTTTAAAATACTTAGTGGGAGTGAAAAGGTATATATATGATATATCAATTTCCTCTTACGCTCTTCGCGAAGTTCACATCGTGAGATTTATGCTCGGCCTCGTGATGTCAATAGTGAAGGGATTTAGAATTCCCACAGCAGAAGTCGTTGTGAAACGTCGTTGATTCGTTGTGTAATTCCTATCTTAAAATTGAACTAAACAACTTTAATTCTAGGTTAAACATGCATTTCTAGAGAAGAAAAACAGTGAGGTATCATTACTTACTTGTTGAAGAACACTTCTTCAAAGCTTTCCTCGAACGGACGAACTCCTCGAACACGATCCTCGATCCGAACAACAAGACACCTCCAAAGGGTCTTCTCGATTGTTTTCGGGAGGTTAAGGGAAAGTAGGTGGGACTCCGTTTGATTTTGGGTGAGGAGAAGTCTTAGAGAATTGAGAGAGTTTTAGAGAGAATATTTTGCTCTCTTTGGATCAAAATCCCAAAAATGACAAATAGGCTTATGAGATGCCTTTGAATTCATCCTTTTATAATGGTGTGTGGTGGAGTTAAAATCTCCATCAATTCACCATTTTACCACAACTATATGATATACAAATCATATAATATAAGGTATCTCATACCTTATTATACAAATCTCATTTGCATAAATGTGAAATTTTAAATTGAATCACATTCAATTTAATTTCTCTCAATTCAATTTCTCCAATTAGCACTAATTAATCAATTAGGCTATACTATAGTTTGTTATGAATCTCATTCACATCAAACTATATATTATGTCATCTATATCTCATATAAATTATATAAATACCCAAATAATGAATTTGAACACTTCAAATTCACACCAAACTGTAAACCCTCAATTTGTCGAATTTGAGCCAATCGAGGAACCTAATGTACCTACACAAGACGAGCTCTAATGATCAGAGACTAACCTGTCAAACTCTTTGACCCAGTTATCCAACATTCATTAGCTACGATAACACTCCATTAAAGCCCGTAGCTGCACTCTCATCACTATAGGACAAGTTGTGTCCATGGATATAATCAATACTCGTGAGTCGACCCTTCACTGGTTGTTCATAGACACTACTGGGTCAAATTATCATTTTACCCCTGTGTCTACCTCTTGCTCCTGAAGTCCCACTGCTCCTCTAATGAACAACTACGTTGCATGGTCCAACCATAAACAACAACCCTCTCAGGCCAATGAGAGAGTGGGGCCCCATTGTTCAAGCCCAGGAGACAACACTTAAGGGAACACCCCATCTAGTTTCCCAAAGTCGGGAACGGGTGAATTCCTTCTTGCGTAGTTAAGTTCCCAGCTCCCCACGTGGTCCTGTTCCTGAGAAGATAGGCATATTGGGCGAGCAACAGTGACCACCCTCACCCGTACTAGTAAAAGGACAGACCGCCGCAGAAAGGAGTCCGTAACACGCTCAGGATTAAGGTCGAGTCACTAATGGTTATCTACGAAATTATTAGCCTTATACTGTTAACGGTGTTACATTAGTAAGTCTAATAATTCACGATCCGGTCTTGTACAATCTCATTGCACAGGATGCCCCCACTCGCATGTCATCCACATGAACGAGTCAGATCACCTCGTTTGTATCTTATACAAAGTGGGCCACATCCATAGTGTATCCAGGATTAGGTCTCCAACCCTATCCGTATACTGTAGACCGTTCGGGTCATTAACTCGAACGTGATCCTCCCTGTGTGTCCACTACACACCGTTCAAGTTCTTAGTTTTCTCATAATACAATGACCCTGGAGCTTAGTTTATTGGATTAAGTTTGTGAAATATGCGAGACATAAAGTTCAAATAAATAACTATTATTTATGACACAAATTTCAAATAAATAACTCTTATTTATTTACAACTTGGAATATTACAAACTACACGAGATGAGGACATACATCCCAACAAACTTCCACTTGGACTAAGCTAGTGGAGCACATGATACATTTCTCAAATGTAGAGTAAAGTAATACAAAAAAGTAATACAATAAACTAGGGCATTGAATACCCCTTTACAATTCTCCCACTTACCTTAGTCAGGAAGTACTCGAAGACTAGACTCTCTAGGTGACCCTCAAACGCCTTAGCCGTGAGGGCCTTTGTAAATGGATCAACAACGTTGTGCTCCGAAGCTATCTGCGTGACATGCAACGTCTCTGCGGTGCACAATCTCCCGTATCAGGTGATACTTACGCTCAATGTGCTTGCCCCTTTTATGACTCCGAGATTCTCTCGAGTTGGCTACTACACCACTGTTGTCACAAAACAACGTGATTGGCAAGTTCATATTTGGAACAACTTCCAAATCCATCATGAACTTCCTAAGCCGAACAACTTCCTTTGCAGCTTCACAAGCCGCAACATACTCGGCTCCTCCATTCAGAATGAAGGCTGACCCTGAAGTGGATTTCCTAGAATCCTTATCGGTCTGAAAGTTAGAATCTATGTATCCCGTAAGGATCAAATCCCCACTCTCATACACAAGGTTGTAGTTCCTCGTTCTCCTGAGATACTTGAGGATTGCCTTTACGGCTGTCCAGTGATCTAATCCTGGATTGGATTGATACCTACTGACAATTCCAACTGCATAACAGATGTCGGGCATAGTACACAACATGACATACATCAGGCTCCCTACAGCTGAAGCATAGTACACAACATGACATACATCAGGTTCCAACAGCTGAAGCATAGGGGATTCGTCTCATATCCTCAACCTCTTGAGGAGTCTTAGGACATTGATCCTTAGACAATTGAACCCCATGCCTGAAAGGCAACAAGCCCTTCTTGGAGTTCTGCATCTTATATCTAGACAACATCTTGTCAATATAAGAAGCTTGAGACATGGCTAACGTTCTGTTCTTCCGGTTCTGGACTATCTGGATACCTAGAACATACTGTACCTCTCCCAAATCTTTCATTTGGAATTGTGAAGCCAACCATTCCTTAATGTCAGCAAGAAATCCTACCTCATTCCCAATGAGAAGGATATCATCCACATACAATATTAGAAATGCAACTGTATTGTTAACGATTTTCTTGTAGACACAAGCCTCGTCAACATTTTGATCAAAGCCATAAGATTTGATCGCCTCATCAAACCTTATATTCCAAGACCTCGAGGCTTGTTTCAGTCCATAACTAGACCTTTTAAGTCGACAAACTCTTTGCTCTTGGCCTTGAGCAATGAACCCTTTGGGCTGGTCCATGTAGATGGTCTGATCAAGGTTGCCATTTAGAAAGGCAGTCTTGACATCCATCTGCCATACCTCATAGTCATAATATGCGGCAATGGCCAGAAGGATTTTAATCGACTTTACCATGGCAACATGTTGTCACACCCCGTCCCAGCTTACTTGCCTAACCTAGGAAGAGATGCAAAGACAAAGATAACAAAACCTCTTGTTGGCTTTCCTTGACTAACCCAAGACTTAACTTAAATAGACGTAACACATCATGTTTGAATAAGTAAAGTTAAACACTGATATACACTATAATATGAAACACATTCACTTCCTTTACTATGTTCTTTAGGTAGTCATAAAGTTTCCATGTTTATTACAACCCATCTAATATGTTCTCACTACAAACCATATACAAATGGAAGTGTATATACAAGGAGCTAAATGGCGTGGTGGCAAATAGGTCTTGTGGAGGCTAAGCATTGGAAACTCGTCTGCTACCTGGGAAGAGTAGACATAGAGAAAACGTGAGCTAGGAAGCTCAGTGAGTGTCTATTATAAGCTCAAAGGTGAAGCATAATAATGGCAGATTATAAGTAGAAAATAGCTTAACATAAACAAACCATGCTTCCAATTTAAACAAGTCACCACTTATGCATAGCACATAACCCATAATATAGTATTATATTGAGTGTAGATAGATCAATAATGTAGAAGCTCATAACATTAAAACACATAGCATGATACCACTTTCGAACCATAGAGGTGGTAGAGTTACATTTGTACCAACAAGGTTCATACCTCTCTCACGTGCACGTGGAATACCTTTGGCCCTTTGGTTTTTCCCTAATACCTTCTCTATGTCCTTCAGTATTAAGGTAAGACCATTTACTACCCGAATACCTTCTCATTGTCCTTCAGTATCGGGAAATTATGATTCATTGCCCCCTAAGTACCTTCTCGAATGTCCTTCAGTATTAGGGGTTAACCAAGATCAAGGGCCTAACTTGTTTACCATGGAAATCATGTCTTTATAACACATACAACAATTTCTTGACAATTTCATATTATCATCTAAACATGTTCCCAAGTGGATTTACACAAAACATTCTCTAAAGGAAAGCATACTTTAATAATTTAGTTTCCATACTAGGATTTATAGTTACAACTAATTCAAAGCATGCTTAGGTTCTATCATGAACTTTATGTTAGGAACTCCATGAAGCTATACATAATTAGTTCAAACAAGTTTCAATGATCAACAATTATGTTTTTTTTAAGAAAAACATGGGCCAAGCATAGTTCTAAGATAGAGTCACTCACAGTATTAGAATTAGAACCTTGGCTTGTAAACTTGACCTATTTGCTCTTGGCCTGTCAAACAAACCAACTCAAACATTAGAACCTTTAGCTCATGATTTTTAACCTTAAAACTTGCAAGAAAACACACTTTTAAATTTTCCAGCATTTTCAGATTTTCTGCCCTGTTTTCAGACAGCCATAACTTCTTCATTACTTATCCAAAAATAATGTCATTTATACCAAACTCTTCCTTTTTGAATCCTCTAAAAATCATATGAAGACATGAAATTGAAATTCCAAACGGATTTCTTCAGAAATACCTCGAAAGCTACTTTCCTCAAAATAGATTTCTGCTGTTTTCAGATTCGGATTCCTGCTGCACAACAAATGTAATCCGATATTGAAGACATCTTCTAGACATTTTCTACTCACGATTTATTCACGAAAGTTGTAGTAAATTCAATAAGCTTTCGAACCATACCAATTAGAGATTCTAACTCCAAGTATGCAGATCAGAACAACCAAAACATCAGAGACTTCCCGGATTTGACAGCATACCTCTGTCTTCTGCCTTCCTCTTCAAAACAGTAGCATCAATTCCTTTCCTTGCACCTTAGAAACAGGTCTAACTCAGTCCCATAACTCAATTCAGAATAACCATACACACAATTGATTGTAAGGTATATAGAAATGAAAGAAAATCTCCCTCAATCTCTTGCTAGAAGTTTTTCCCTTTCACCTAAAACTACAGGTTCAAATTTCAGCTAGGGTTCCTCATAATTTATCAATACAACCACCAAATATTTTTTGATAAACCTCAAGGACAACATCTTAGCTTACTTACCTCAAAGTTTCAGCTTCTAATTCCTCCTCAAGAGCTCAAAACAGACTGATCTCCTCATACTGTTCTGCTACCCGAGAAACTTGAACACCCTTCACTGGTCTGCTCTTTTCTCCTTCGTCCTCTTGGTGTTTTCTGCAAAGCCGACCAGTTTCGTATTCTACACTCAATTTCTGAGATTTTGACACAAAAATCATCGAATTTGGTTGAGTAGACAGAGAGATATGGTCGATTGAAGATGACCCTTTTCCAGCTGCTTGCTGTTTTTCTGCAGATTTGACAGCACCTACTTGCCTTGTTTAACTCCGAAGCTTCACCTCCCTTTGCCAGCTCCTCCTTCAGTTTTTACATCTTAATCACCTTTTTAAAACAACAAAATAAGTGTGTAAATAAACCTTAAGCATTTAGCCAACTTATCCTAAGTTTGTAAGACATATGATCTTCCATTCAATACTTGATGCACCTAAAACTCCTCCAATTTGCTAATGAGTTGAACTTACTTCAATGCAACTTTTAATATGCTTATTTCAATGGTTTACCTATCCCCTTATGAAGTTTAGACATATTGTAGCTCCAAATTCAATAGATTCCCAAATTCGATCACGACATCGTTTAGTGAAACCTATACGATTTTGCATATTTCAAAACATCATGAACGAGTGCTCAATGATAAAAGAGAATAGGGTTTAGGGCTTACAATTTACCACCCCCTTAAGATGAATTTCGCCCTCGAAATTCAAAGCGAGAAAAAAGTTGTGGGTACTTTTCTTTCATTGTGTCTTCGCTTTCCCACGTTGCTTCCTCGACGTCGTGATTTCTCCACAAGACCTTTACCAGTGGTATTGACTTGTTTCTAAGCACCTGTTCTTTCCGATCCAGTACTTGTAGAGGTTCTTCATCATATGTTAGATTCTCCTTAAGTTGTATTGGTTCTACCTTGAGCACATGTGATGGATCAGAAACGTATTTCCTCAACATTGATACATGGAAAACATTATGTACCCGAGACAATTCTATTGGTAAAGCTAATCTGTAAGCTGATGGCCCTACACGCTCCAGAATCTCGTAAGGCCCTATATATCTCGGGCTCAGTTTCCCCTTCCTTCCGAACATAAAATACTCTTCCATGGGGATAGTCTCAGAAAACTTTGTCTCCGATTTCGAATTCTAAATCTCTTCTTCGTTTGTCAGCGTAGCTCTTTTGTCTATCTTGTGCTGTCTTCAATCTTTCTCTGATCAATTTAACATTCTCCGAGGTAACTTGGACCAACTCTGGCCCTATCAGCTTCCTTTCTCCTACCTCCCCCCAGCAAATAGGGGTTCTACATTTCCTTCCATATAACGCTTCGTACGGTGCCATTCCGATGCTAGAATGATAACTATTATTGTATGCAAACTCCATCAATGATAGGTGAGTCTCCCAGCTTCCTTTATATTGCAATACGCATGCTCGAAGCATGTCTTCGAGGGTTTGAATGGTTCTTTCTGACTGACCATCGGTTTGTGGATGAAATGTCAGACTAAAGTGCAACTTAGTTCCCAAGGCCTCTTGGAGACTCGGCGAACTTGGAAGTAAATCTCGAATCCCTATCCGACACAATAGACACTGGGCTCCGTGATTGGCTTACAATCTCATCAACATATAATTTAGCAAGTTTATCCAGAGTAAAAGTTACCTTGACGGGTAAGAATCGAGCAGTCTTAGTCAATCTGTCTACTATCACCCAAATCCCGTCATAACCACTCGGTGTTCGGGGAAGTCCAAATAAGAAATCCATGGTTACATGCTCCCACTTCCATTCAGGTATTGGGAGTGGATTTAGAAGCCCTCCCGGTTTTTGTCGTTCGTGTTTCACTGTGACAAATTAAACATTTAGAGACATACTCTGCTATTTCTCGTTTCATTCCTGCCACCACCAATAATGGTTCTTTAAGGTTCGATACATCTTTGTACCTCCCGGATGCATCGCATAGGTTTGAACTATGTGCTTTTTCTAGTATCGCATTTCTCAAAGTTTCATCTTTAGACACACAAAATCTACCACACTTCATCAATTCTCCATCACGCCCTACTTCGTAATCTGCTCTTTGATTCAAGTTTACCTCTTCTATCAATTTCTTCAGGGTAGGGTCTTTAGCTTGACTTGAGATAACATCATTAATCAAGGTAGGTCTTACCTGAAAATGAGCTAACAAGTTCCCTTTGTCACCAACATACACCTTTGCATTAGAACTCTTGAGTTCCTCAAATAGAGCCACTCTAATAGCATTAAGTGAACCCCTACGTTGCTTTGACTTCCTACTCAGTGCATCAGCTACAACATTAGCCTTCCCGGGGTGGTATTCAATCGTGCAGTCATAATCTTTTATCAATTCAAGCCACCGCCGTTGTCTCAAATTCAACTCTTTCTGTTCGAAGATGTATTTTAAACTTTTATGATCTGTGTAAATACAACACTTCTCACCAAATGATAAATGCCTCCAAATCTTTAAAGCTAACACAATCTGCTGCGAGCTCCGGATCATGAGTAGGATAATTACATTCATGTTTTTTAAGCGTCTTGAGGCATAAGCAATCACTTTCCCATCCTGCATAAGTACACATCCAAGGCCCTGATGTGAGGCATCACAGTAAACCTCAAACTCTTTTCCCGTGGTGGGTAGAGTTAGTACCGGTGCTGTGACAAGTCTGTTCTTTAACTCTTGAAAACTTTTTCCACACTTTTCACTCCACTCGAACTTCGTATTCTTCTTTGTCAAACTGGTTAATGGAAGAGCTATCTTCGAAAATCCCTCAACAAAACGTCGATAGTATCCTGCAAGTCCCAAAAAACTACGGACTTCCGTTATTGAAGTTGGTTGTTCCCACTTAACTATAGCTTCCGTCTTCTGAGGATCCACTTGAACCCCAGCTGCTGACACTACGTGTCCCAAAAACACAACCTGTTCCAGCCAAAACTCACATTTACTAAATTTAGCATACAACTTCCGATCTCGTAATGTCTGTAGCACTATTCTGAGATGTTCTGCATGCTTCTCTCTACTTTCTGAGTACACCAAGATGTCATCAATGAATACTATCACAAACTGATCAAGATAAGGATGGAATACCCGATTCATGAGATCCATGAATGCTGCTGGGGCATTAGTTAACCCGAATGGCATTACCAAGAATTCATAATGCCCATACCTTGTCCTCGAAAATGCTTTTGGTACATCGAATCATTGATCTTCACCGATGGTAACTTTGATCGTAAATCAATTTTGGAAAACACTGAGGCACCCTTTAGTTGATCGAACAGGTCACCTATGCGGGGCAAAGGATATTTGTTACGTATTGTTACCTTATTCAGTTGTCGGTAATCAATACATAATCGTAATGTTCCATCCTTCTTTTTAACAAACAACACAAAGCTCCCCACGGAGATACACTTGGTCGAATATAACCCTTATCCACCAACTCCTGCAATCGAGTTTTCAATTCCTTCGATTCCTTGGTGCCATCCAATACGGGGCTTGAGATATTGGCGCTGCTCTCGGCATCAAGTCTATGGTAAACTCCACCTCTCTATCGTGTGGCAACCACAGTAGCTCTTACGGGGAAGACATCTAAATACTCACATACTACTTTGGAATGTCTTCGAGTTTCGATTTACTCACTTTGGTGCACAAACTACATATGCAAGATATGTTTGTACAACCTTTCTTCAATAATTTCCCGGCTTTAATAGTTGATATCATACAAGTAGGCAATATCTTCCTATGTCCCTTAAACACAACCTCGAGGTCGCATGATTTCCTCAACACAACTTCCTTCCTATGACAGTCCATTAAGGCATGATACCTAGATAAGAAATCCATCCCCAAAATAACGTCGAACTCTTGGAGATCTAAGGAATCGATTCAGATTGTCATGGTCATACCATTCACTTCCACCATACAATTAGTATAAACACTACAAACTATCGACATATCACCAATAGGAGTATAAATACACAACTCCTCGAGATAAAGGTTCTAATTTCGCAACAATGCTAGCAAAGAAACATTTTAGAGATAAAAGAATGTGTAGCTCCTGGATCTAGTAATGCATGTGCGGTTTTATTACAGAGATAGAGTGTACCGGAACAACTTCGGTGCATCATCCGCCTCCTGCTTTTGTGTCATGGCGTAAATCTTCCCCTGTTGTGGGGTTTACCTACTCGCCTTTTTTGCTTAGCACTACTAGTGCCTTCTCCTCCAAATTGCCCATGATTTTGCTCTTTGGTTCACGATTCATGCGATGTAGTTCTCTGTCCCACCATGCCTTCTTGCATTAATTGGGGGCATTCCCTTTTAAGTGACCACCTTGCCCACAGCTTGAAACATACATTTCCGCCACTCAAACATCGACCCCAATGATACTTTCCACAAGTGTTTTGCACAAAGGTTTCCTTCTTTGAACTAGCCACCGACTCACCGGATTGCCTGTGCACGGAGTCCTTGCCGATCCTATCGTAAAACTTGATCCTCGCCTCTGTCTTTCCCCACGTCCACTGTATCAGATCCTTGAGTAGTTTGCCCACCACGATGGGGTTTAAAGCTTCCTTTTCGAGAGACACACGGGTGAATCTCCTATTATCTCCTCGTTGGAATCGGTCTCGTGGTAAACCAACGTAATAAGTGGTATGACCACCACCTACGACTCCTTTTCCCATTCTGTCTTCTACCAGTGCTTCGCTCTACTCGTAATGCCGTCTCCACAAGCTTGGAGAACTCACCCTCCGAACTTGCTTTTGCATCACAGCGTTCGATCTCTGTTCGTGAGACCGTCCCTCGAACCTCTTGCATCGATCTGTCTCGCTTTGCAACAATAGTGCTAGCATACTTTGATAATTCTGTGAACTTCTTCTCATATTCTCATTCATCGACATCGATCCTCGAACAAGTCCTAGAAACTCGTTCCTCTTCGCATCACGATATGAGCTCGGGTAATACTTATCTTCAAAGGCCTTTGAAACTCTTTTTCACTCCAAGCATCTACTTTTCTCGCTCTCTGTTATCTTCCACCAATCATCCGCTCCTTTCTCGGAGTAAGAATGTCGCTAAATCGACCTTCCTGCCTTGAGGGGCATCGCATGACCCTAAAGCACTTCTCAATCAGATTTAACCAAACTTCAGCATCAGCGGGATCTGTCGTGCCTTCAAATGTTGTTGCACCCAAGGCTTTCAGTCTTTCAATGCCATACTTCTTTTCTGGATCTGCTTGTGCTGATCCAACACTTTCAGCTAATCTTTGAGTTATCTGCGTAAAGATCTGTTCCTCCATGTTCACCTCTTGCTGAGGATGACTAGATTCTCCCTCTGATACCTCTCTTCCTCTATCACCAGTAGCTTCTTGAGTTCCAGTTTCTACTTGCCTGCCTCGTTTGCCACCTCGAGCCATGGTCCTAAATTATACAAACTTATTAAAATAGGTAAGACAACAAGCTCCTAATTTAATGCATGAACCTAGTTCCCTTCCCAAAACCTTTTGCTCTGATACCAAGATGTCACACCCCGTCCCAGCTTACTTGCCTAACCTAGGAAGAGATGCAAAGACAAAGATAACAAAACTCTTGTTGGCTTTCCTTGACTAACCCAAGACTTAACTTAAATAGACGTAACACATCATGTTTGAATAAGTAAAGTTAAGCACTGATATACACTATAATATGAAACACATTCACTTCTTTTACTATGTTCTTTAGGTAGTCATAAAGTTTCCATGTTTATTACAACCCATCTAATATGTTCTCACTACAAACCATATACAAATGGAAGTGTATATACAAGGAGCTAAATGGCGTGGTGGCAAATAGGTCTTGTGGAGGCTAAGCACTGAAACTCGTCTCAAATGCACACACGAGAAGAGTAGACATAGAGAAAACGTGAGCTAGGAAGCTCAGTGAGTGTCTATTATAAGCTCAAAGGTGAAGCATAATAATGGCAGATTATAAGTAGAAAATAGCTTAACATAAACAAACCATGCTTCCAATTTACACAAGTCACAACTTATGCATAGCACATAACCCATAGTATTATATTGAGTGTAGATAGATCAATAATGTAGAAGCTCATAACATTAAAACACATAGCATGATACCACTTTCGAACCATAGAGGTGGTAGAGTTACATTTGTACCAACAAGGTTCATACCTCTCTCACGTGCACGTGGAATACCTTTGGCCCTTTGGTTTTTCCCTAATACCTTCTCTATGTCCTTCAAAGATAAGGTAAGACCATTTACTACCCGAAATACCTTCTCATTGTCCTTCAAGATCGGAAATTATGATTCATTGCCCCTAAGTACCTTCTCGAATGTCCTTCAAATTAGGGGTTAACCAAGATCAAGGGCCTACCTTGTTTACCATGGAAATCATGTCTTTATAACACATACAACAATTTCTTGACAATTTCATATTATCATCTAAACATGTTCCCAAGTGGATTTACACAAAACATTCTCTAAAGGAAAGCATACTTTCATAATTTAGTTTCCATACTAGGATTTATAGTTACAACTAATTCAAAGCATGCTTAGGTTCTATCATGAACTTTATGTTAGGAACTCCATGAAGCTATACATAATTAGTTCAAACAAGTTTCAATGATCAACAATTATGTTTTTTTTTTTAAGAAAAACATGGGCCAAGCATAGTTCTAAGATAGAGTCACTCACAGTATTAGAATTAGAACCTTGGCTTGTAAACTTGACCTATTTGCTCTTGGCCTGTCAAACAAACCAACTCAAACATTAGAACCTTTAGCTCATGATTTTTAACCTTAAAACTTGCAAGAAAACACACTTTTAAATTTTCCAGCATTTTCAGATTTTCTGCCCTGTTTTCAGACAGCCATAACTTCTTCATTACTTATCCACAAATAATGTAATTTATACCAAACTCTTCCTTTTTGAATCCTCTAAAAATCATATGAAGACATGAAATTGAAATTCCAAACGGATTTGTTCAGAAATACCTCGAAAGCTACTTTCCTCAAAATAGATTTCTGCTGTTTTCAGATTCGGATTCCTGCTGCACAACAAATGTAATCCGATATTGAAGACATCTTCTAGACATTTTCTACTCACGATGTCTTCACGAAAGTTGTAGTAAATTCAATAAGCTTTCGAACCATACCAATTAGAGCTTCTAACTCCAAGTATGCAGATCAGAACAACCAAAACATCAGAGACTTCCCGGATTTGACAGCATACCTCTGTCTTCTGCCTTCCTCTTCAAAACAGTAGCATCAATTCCTTTCCTTGCACCTTAGAAACAAGTCTAACTCAGTCCCATAACTCAATTCAGAATAACCATACACACAATTGATTTTAAGGTATATAGAAATGAAAGAAAATCTCCCTCAATCTCTTGCTAGAAGTTTTTCCCTTTCACCTAAAACTACAGGTTCAAATTTCAGCTTGGGTTCCTCAAACTTTATCAACACAACCACCAAATATTTTTTGATAAACCTCAAGGAAAACATCTTAGCTTACTTACCTCAAAGTTTCAGCTTCTAATTCCTCCTCAAGAGCTCAAAACAGGCTGATCTCCTCATACTATTCTGCTACCCAAGAAACTTGAACACCCTTCACTATTCCGCTCTTTTCTCCTTCGTCCTCTTGGTTTTTTCTGCAAAGCCGACCAGTTTCGTATTCTACACTCAATTTCTGAGATTTTGACACAAAAATCATCGAATTTGGTTGAGTAGACAGAGAGATATGGTCGATTGAAGATGACCCTGTTTCCAGTTGCTTGCTGTTTTTCAGCGAATTTGACAGCACCTACTTGCCTTGTTTAACTCCGAAGCTTCACCTCCCTTTGCCAGCTCCTCCTTCAAATTTTACATCTTAATCACCTTTTTAAAACAACAAAATAAGTGTGTAAATAAACCTTAAGCATTTAGCCAACTTATCCTAAGTTTGTAAGACATATGATCTTCCATTCAATACTTGATGCACCTAAAACTCCTCCAATTTGCTAATGAGTTTAACTTACTTCAATGCAACTTTTAATATGCTTATTTCAATGGTTTACCTATCCCCTTATGAAGTTTAGACACATTGTAGCTCCAAATTCAATAGATTCCCAAATTCGATCACGACATCGTTTAGTGCAACCTATACGATTTTGCATATTTCAAAACATCATGAACGAGTGCTCAATGATAAAAGAGAATAGGGTTTAGGGCTTACAATTTACCACCCCCTTAAGATGAATTTCGCCTCGAAATTCAAAGACGAAAAAGTTGTGGTACTTTTCTTTCATTGTGTCTTCGCTTTCCCACGTTGCTTCCTCGACGTCGTGATTTCTCCACAAGACCTTTACCATGGTATTGACTTGTTTCTAAGCACTGCTCTTTCCGATCCAGTACTTGTAGAGGTTCTTCCTCATATGTTAGATTCTCCTTAAGTTGAATTGGTTCTACCTTGAGCACATGTGATGGATCAGAAACGTATTTCCTCAACATTGATACATGGAAAACATTATGTACCCGAGACAATTCTATTGGTAAATCTAATCTGTAAGCTGATGGCCCTACACGCTCCAGAATCTCGTAAGGCTAAACATGCTGAAATTTTACAACAAGAAGAAAAACACTTACTTGTTGTAGACCAATTCAGCAAACTCTCCTTATTAATCACGAACTCTTCGTGCTCCTCGATCTATACGAACTCTTCCACGATCAGATCCCAAACACTACCAATTGATCTTCTTGGTTGTTCTCTTTTGGAGAAGGGAAGTTGGTGGGAACTTTGTGTTTTGGAAAGAGATGAGAAAATTGAGAGAGAAGAGAAAATTTCACTTAGCTTCCAAAGCTTAGTTTAGGTTAGGTTACCAAAAGCCTTTTGCAAAGGAGTTTAAATAGTGGAATGATGAAGTTCACAACTTCATTTTATTACCACTTTACCACAACCATACGTTATGTAATTCACATTTACATAATTATATAATATAAGATATCTCATATCTTATGTTGCAAATCTCATTTGCAATAATTGTGGATTTAATTGAATCACATTCAATTTATTTTCTCTCTATCAATTTCTCCAATTAGCCTTTAATTCAACAATTAGGCTAAGATATAGTTTATTATGAATCTCATTCATATTAAACTATATATTATATCATCTTCATGATATAAATATTCTTAAAGTGAAATTGAACACTTCAATTTCATACCAAAACATTAACCCTTCTTTTATCCCAGATTAAGCCAACCAAGGGACCTAATGGACCTACATTGACAGGCTCCAATGATTTGAGGTTAACCAATCAAACTCTTTTACCCTGGCCAACCAATGTTCATTAGCTACAAGTAAATACTCCACTAAAGCCCGTGAGTGACTCCCATCAGTGTAGAATATTACGTGTCCACTAATATAACCAATGCCCATGAGTCGACCCTTCACAGGTTGTTCGTAGACACGGCTGTGTCAAATTACCATTTTACCCCTGTGTCTACATCTTGTTCCTTAAGTCCCCACAGCTCCTCTAATGAACAACATATTGTGATGGTCCAACCATACACAACACCCTTCTCGGGCGGTGAGAAGGTGGGCGCCGTTGTCCAAGCCACGAGACAACACTTAAGGGAACAACCCTCTAGATTCCCTATACGCGGGAACGAGTGAATTCCATCTCGCGTAAGTAGGTTCCCAGCTATCTACTTGGTTCTGTCCCTGAGAAGATAGGCATATTGGGCAAGTAACTGATACTACCCTCACCCGTACTAGTCAAAGGACAGACCCTCGCAGACAGGAGTCCGTAATACGCTCAGGATTCAAGTCGAGTCACTAATGGTCATTTACGAATTTATTAGTCTTTACTGTCAACGGTGTTATATCGCAGTCTAATAATTCACGGTCCCGTCTTGTACAATCACATTGTACAGATGCCCCACTCGCATGTCAACCACATGAACGAGTCGATCACCTCGCTTGTATCTAATACAAAGCGGCCGCATCCACAATGTATCCGTGGATTAGGTCTCCAACTCCATCCTTATATCAGACCGCTCGGGTCAATAACTCGAACGTGATCCTCCTTGTGTGTCAACTACACACCGCTTCAAGTTCTAGTTCTCTCATATATTCAATGACCCTAGAGCTTAGTTTATTGGAAAGGTTTAAAATATTTTCGAGACACAAAGTGAAGAAATTAATAACTCTTATTAATTTCAAAACTAAAAGAGTGTAGATTAAGAAAACGGAAGCAATTTTGGATCTTGAACACTCTAAGTTGATCAATTTTGTAAAATAAAAACATGCTCAAAATCGAAAAAGCAGAGGATAGAAAACTCAACTTTGAAGATCAAATTCTCTTCACCCGTTGATGGTTTTCAAAGACGAACACTTCGTGGACAACCGTTAGAGTCTTCCCTACTACCCTCAGCCTTAGAACGGATTGTGGGATCCTAGGTTGAGAGAATTTGGAAGAAAAGACCTCAAAGGTCACTAATTCGGGAATATTGAATTTTCTGTGTAATTCTCTTAAAACACCTCAAATCACCATTATATAAAGCTTCAAAAAGCTTCAATAGAGTGACAACTCAAGGGTGATGAGGATGCTTTGAGATGGAGGTGGCCAATTTTGGTGAATTTTGAAGATGAGTAAGATTGGGCAAGTTGGCAACTTGTTTTTCATGAAAATCATGAAAATCCCTCATTTTACATTTAATTTTAATTCAAAAATCAATATTAAATTAATTTTTAATTAAAATTAATATAATTAATTAAATAATTCAAAATTAATTTAATTAATTAATTTTTAATTTAATTTAATATCAAATATTAAATTAAATAAATTGTTCCGATCTCGATCGATTTTCCTAACATGAATCCTTATTCATGCTATAAACCGATCCGATATTTAAATCATATTTAAATATATCCACCTCCTTTAATCATAGTTTAATTCATAATTAAGCTATGATTCGTTAAATATATCACATATAATTAACGCTTTCTTCCAAACTCGAATTTGAACAATTCAAATTCTTTTCTCTCAAAATTTTATAAGGCTAAGTCCGAGCTAGTATGGAGAACCTAATGGACCTACAGATCATGAGCTCCAACGATACGAGATTAACCACCAAACTCTTTAACCTAGCTAATCAACATTCGTTAACCACCGGACACTCCACTAAAGCCCGGTGTGGTGCATTCTCCTCACCAGTGATATATTTCGTCCACTCGATATAACCATGATTAGTAAGTCGATCCTTCACAGTCGCTCAGAATTACACCGGGTCAAAAAATACCGCTTTTACCCTCAGAATTACCTCTTGTTCCTTAAGTCCAACTGATCCTCTAATGAACAATTGCTTTATGGTACAACCAGCAAACCGAATCCCTCTCGGGCCAATGAGATGGATGAGCCCATTGTTCAAGACCCGGAGTCAGTACTTAAGGGAACAACCTCTCTACTAATCCCTAAAGTGGGTAGGAATGAATTCCATCTTGCATAACTATGTTCCCACTATCTACCCGATTTTATCCTCGAAATGGGAGGCTTATTGAGTCGGCGCCTCTCGAGCCACTCTCACCCATGCAAATCTAAGGATAATCCGAATAAACAGGAGTCCATAGAACGCTCAGGATTAAGATCGAGTTACCTAGGTCTCGTATGAATATAGTCAGTTAAGACAGTAAACGGAGTTAAAAAGTCTAAGAGACTATTTCGCGGTCCAGTCTTATGCAAACTCATTGCATAAGACGCCCCCACTCACATGTCTCCACATGAACGATTTAGGATCACATCGTTTGTACTCTACAAAGTGGGCCGTGTCCGTAGTGTCCCCAGGATAAGGTACCCAGCCCTATCCTCATACTATAGACTGTTCTGGCTATAACTTGAACTTGATCCACTTTTATGTCACACATAAAGTTCAAGTATTCACCCCATAGCCAAAGGTTCTTTATTGGATTAAGGTTACATAATACACAACATTCAATAACACTTTTACTGATAAATATCAATAACAACTTTATTGCAAAATAGAATATACATTCAGTTTACAAAACCACGAGTTTTAGGACATTAAACCCAACAAAAACAATATTTTACAACCACGAGATTAGGACAGAAATCCCAAAAAACTCCCACTTGGACTAAGCTAGTGGAGAAGGTACATTTCCAAAATGTATTTGAGTTACAATAAAAATTACAATAAACTAGGGCATTGAATACCCGTTTACACATTTCCCACTTGCCCTAGTCAGGAAGCTCTCGAATACCTAGACTCTCTAGGTGACCTCAAACACTTTAGCCGTGAGGGGTTTTGTAAATGGATCACCACATTGTGCTCGATGCTATCTCGTGGATCACACACGCTCTCGCGGTGCACAATTTCCGTGTCGATGATACTTGCGCCAATGTGTTTACCTCTTTTATGGCTTCGAGGCTCACGTGAGTTGGCTATCGCACCACTGCTTGTTATCACGTAAAAGCGTGATTGGCAAGTTCATATTTAGAATAACTTCCAAGTTCGTCATGAACTTCCTAAGCCAAACAACTTCCTTTGCTGCTTCACAAGCCGCAACATACTCTACTTCCATAGTGGAATCAGCAATGCATCCCTGTTTGATGCTTCACCATACTACAGCTCTTCCATTCAAGACGAAGCCGGACCCCGAAGTAGATTTCCTAGAATCCTTATCGGTCCGAAAATCAGAATCCGTGTATCCTATAAGGATCAAATCTCCACGCCCATACACTAAGTCGTAGTTCCTCGCTCTCCTAAGATACTTGAGGATTGTCTTTACGATCGCCCAGCTGATCTAATCTCGATTGGACCGATATCTCATCGACAATTCCTTACCGTGCATAATGATGTCGGCCTAGTACACAACATTGCATACATCAGCTCCCTACACCAAGAAGCATATGGAATGCGCCTCATATCCTCAACATCTTGAGGAGTCTTAGGACATTGATCCTTAGACAAGTGAACCCCATGCCTAAAAGGCAAGAAGCCCTTCTTGGAGTTTTGCATCTTATATCTGGACAACATCTTGTCAATATAAGACGCTCGAGACAAGGCTAGCATTCTGCTCTTTCTGGTTCCGAACTATCCGGATACCGAGAACATACTGAGCTTCTCCCAAATCTTTCATTTGGAATTGTGAAACTAGCCACTTCTTAACGCCGAGAAGAAATTCTACCTCATTCCCAATGAGAAGAATATCGCCCACATACAACACCAAAATGCGACAGCTTTTGTCAACGATTTTCTTGTAGACACAAGGCTCGTCGGCATTTTGATCAAAGCCATAGGACTTGATTGCCTCATCAAATCTTATGTTCCAAGACCTCGGCTTGTTTCACCCATAAATGGACCTATGAAGCCGGCAAACCTTTTGCTCTTGGCCTTGGGCAATGAACTCTTTGGGGTCCGGTCCATGTAGATGGTCTCATCAAGTTTTCCATTCGTAAAGGTCGTCTTGACATACATCCGCCATACCTCGTAGTCACAATACGCGCAATGGCCGTAAGGATCTCGATTGACTTTACCATGGCAACAGTGAAAAGGTCTCCTCATAGTCAACCCTTCAACTGGTAAAACCCTTTGCCACTAGTCGGGCTTTGAAGGTTTGCACCTTCCCATCTACGCCACTTTTACGCTTGTAGATCCATTTACAACCAATAGGTTTTACCCCATCCGGTTGATCCACAAGCTCCTGCATGCATTGAAGTACATAGACTCCATTTCTTGGTCCATAGCTTTAATCCATTCGTCTTTATCAACATCAGTCATTGCCTGATCATAGGTCAATAGATCCTCACAGTCATCGTCAGGAGCGACAACTGATGTTTCAACTAAACCCATATAGCGATCGGGCTGTCTCACAGCCCTCCCACTACGCCGAGGCATTCCCAACTCCCGGGAAGGGATTTGACTAGACGTGCTAGGGTCAACAACACTTGCCGACGTGATAAAGCCTTATCAAGAAACTCTTGGCGATGTACATCGCCTATTTCATTCAATACAATTTTACTGTGGTAAATGATCCCTGATGTGGTCTTCCTCTAGGAATGTGGCGTTTGTCGACACAAGCACCCTATTTTCCCTAGGATCGTAAAACAGACCACCCCTAGTTTTTTTAGGGTAACCTACGAATAGGCACAATTTCGAACTGGTTCCATCTTTTCTGGTTTGACACCAACACGTGAGCGGGCATCCCCAAATCCTCGAAGTGATGTAAACCGCCTTACGTCAACTCCGCAGCTCGAAAGGTGTTTCACAAACACTCTTCGAGGAACATTGTTCAAAATGTAAACCGCAGCTCTCACCGCGTACTTCCGAAAAGAATCGGGAGACGAGCATAGCTCATCATCGACCGAACCATGTCCAACAAGGTTCTGCTTTCTCCTCTCCGATACACCATTTTGCCGTGGCATACCAGTCTTGAGAGTTGGGATGTAATTCCGTGTTCTATCATATAGTCCTCGAATTCGGTGTCCATGTACTCTCCACCTCGATCCGATCGAAGTGTTTTAGGCGATTTACCTAAGAGGTTCTCAACCTCGCTTTTATACTCCTTGAACTTTTCAAGAGTTTCTTGACTTCTTATGCATTAGGTAAATGTACCCATATCCGAGAGTAATCGTCTATGAAAGACACGAAGTACTCATAACCACCCCGAGCTTTAACATTCATCCGGACCACGTAGATCGAATGTACTAACTCAAGAGGCTCTTTGGCTCTATATCCTTTCCACTAAAAGGGACGTTTGGTCATTTTGCCTTCAAGGCATGACTCACATACCGGCAAAGAGTTTTCTTCCACTCGGTTTAGAAGTCCACTCTTCACTAGTTTCTCAATCCTATTGAGATTAATGTGGCCTAACCGTAGATGCCAAAGATGGGCATTTGGAGAAATTTTTGCTTTCTTAGTTCGTGTTTCCGCAGTTTTAAACAATTCAGTATTCAAAATACTTTTAACCGAATTGGGTTTTAAAACATACAGATTATTTTCAAGTGAAGTTTGAACAAAGAACATTCCTTTGAAAGAAATAAACGCTTTATTTAATTCAAAAGAAATCAAAATACTGATGTTCAATTAAGCAGGAAATAGAAACAAGGTTTCTAGTAAACCCTGGAACTATGTACAAATTGTCTAACAATAAGTACGTCCTGCCAAAATGCAGCTTCACCGTGTCGATTACTGCAGCAGAGACAAGCTCCCCGGATCCAACCCGTAGAATCACCTCACCTTCTCGCAGCGGCTGCCAGGAATCAATCCGCTGAAAAGAAGAACAAACGTGGTTAGTGGCGCCTGAATCTAATATCCAGGAATAGTCATTACTCTCCACTAAACATGTTTCTACCACAAGTAAATCACATTTACCTTGGTTCTTCCTCTCGGCCGTAAATTTCTGGACGCTTTCTTTTCCAATGTCCACTTCCATTGCAGTGGAAACACTTTCCTTTCTCTACAATCTCCTTGACCTTCTTGCCCTTCTAGGCGGTAGCTCGGTCAGTTTTACCCCTCTTCATCCTCTTCTTCCCTTTCGGGCGTGAAGGAGCAACAGATTTTGTCCCGGAGGTCGAACCCCTGTGATAAGACCTGTAGGCAACATTTGCCTCAGATTCGTTGACCCTGTTCAGGGATTGGAAATTCTGTAGCTCATTAAGGAGGGTAGTCGATTGTAGCTAATTTTGTTCATAACAAAGATTGCTACTGGCCCAAGGAAACTCTTCTAAGAGTCTCCATGATAAAATCGACTGCTCGACTCGTCGATCAAAGCCCCATTCATCTCAAAATGGATTAAAGCGGGTCATCATGTCTAGAACATGTTCACGCGCACGAGACGACCCTCTTTCATCCGAGCGTTGAAAATGTATTTAAGCGAGTCATGCCGGACCTGAAAGGACTGTTGTCCAAACATTTTCTTGCAAGGACTCCATGATTTCCTTAGCGGAAACCATCAACTCATGCTTCTTTGCCAAGACATCGACACATGCTTTGCAATTATGTAGACCTTGGCCTTTTCATTGGCCCCGATCCATCGATCGTGACGTATCGCGAACAACTCGCGATGTGGTCGCGCCTTATCTGAGGACACTCCTCACAACACGAACTTTATGTCGCCGATTTACCAATATTGTATTGATGTTGTTTTTCCACTTTTTGGTAATTATCTCCCACTAACTTATCGGAAGCAAGTAAAGCTATAATAGCGCTAGACATTTTTAGCTGAAAATTTAAGAAAAACTTTGTATTAGTCTCGCAAAAAACCTTTTGAAAACCAATCTAATTTTAGCAAAAAAAATTTCATGATCCCTAAGTCATTCAAAATTTTGCAATGATACCCTAAAGGTTTAGAATGACTGCCACCGAAGGGTGAACTGAACACTCCTCCTCTAAGACGAGACTTTCTCGATCAGACCCTAATCCCAGAATAACTCTTATTCCATTAGGCATCCAATTACCATTGTTCGGTCAAATTCATTAACACTTAACGAATTCTGTGAGTGTCACCCTCAATCTTTAAGTTTCCAAGTATCCGTCCTAACAATAGCCACCGAAGGGTGAACTAAGAAGGAAAACCAACCAGGAAACTGTATCCCTTTCGGGAATTCACTATGTTCCGACTCTCATGATCATGCCCTCCGAAGGGATTGTCTGGTCCAGGCCAAACTAGCAGACAGATCATGAGTGTCTCACGGTGTGAATCGAAAGAAGAGATCGTGGGTCTCGTTTCACAAGTCCCGCTCCCACTCACTATAAGTACTCTTTCCATCCACGATGATATTGACATATACAAATGCCATCCGAAGGGGGACGCTCCCATTTGCGCCACGAGGCCGAGTATAGATCTCACGATGTGGACTTAAAAGAGATTTGTTGTTGGAAATGGAAATGTATCTCATACACTATATTTCCTCCCACTCAGTACTTTAATTTTAATAGGGATTGACCTAGATAAACCGACTAAAATTTACCTAAGTCTATCAATATAACTCTTACATGGTATTTTGCCTAAGTCTATAATCACATTATTAACTTAGGTCTATGTGAGAAAATTAATTAACACTTATTTAACGGCGCTCACGTAAATATAATCTAAGAATCTCCGGACCGAATTCACTCCTGTGTCGGTTTCCTGTGTAGGGTGTTCTGCAAGCGTCAACTTAAATACCCCACCCTTAGACAAAACCTTCCTTAGACAGAGTTACTAATCAGTCTCCATTCAAAGATTATATTTGAGTTCCTAAATTTCTAATCTAATTAGAAAATAAGAAAACCTAAGTCTAATTATGCAAGTTCTAAACACTTTAAAACTAATAATTAACTTAGGTTGCATGCATTTCTATGTTATAGTGTTTGAACATTCATCACATGAATAACTATATACTATAACATAATTACCATTCATCATAGGAATATAAATGCATGAGCATACTTTAATCTAAAAAAATATAACACTTATATTAATTAAATGAAATATGCATTTAATTACATTATAACTCTTATAATATAACCTATCATGCAAACTATATTATAACTCTTATAATATGCATGATGCATGAATATGTTTAACCTATGGTGGGATTTTAAAACTATATGACATACATTATGCACATAGAAATTAATTAAAAAATATACATCTCATGCATAAAATAATTAAATAGCAAAATTGGACCGGTTTTTGGCACCTAGGGGCAATTATTTAATTAAATAAAATTAATATAACTTTTATATTATTAATATTTAATTGAAATAATTAAATAAATAAAACAAAACGTTTTTAAATAAAAAACTAAAAAATAATAAATATAAAAAAAAACTGAAAAACGGTCACGTTCGCGCGCAATTACTTCTGCAACGTATACAGCGTTGCAACGCTGTTTATCGCCACAGCCGCGGTAGGCGCCTCAACGCCAATGCATTGCAACGCTATGCCTAGCGTTGCAACGCCATCGTGCTGCAGAGTCTTCGACCGCAAGCACGGCGTCTCAACGCCGCGTCTCAACGCCATCAACAGACAGCATGCTTCTTGCTGTTTTTCTCCCGATTTTTCGCCTGTTTCCGCTCCGATTTCTTCACAACAACTCTTGCCACGAACGACCCAGACTTACAGACTCGATTTACAACAAAATTGCCCAAAACAACGGGCCCTTATATTGATCTCATCAACATAATTGTAAATCTAATCTAGTGCCAAAAACCGAAAACATCCATTTCGCAAACCAAACATTCATATCATGAAAATATGATAAAATACCCACCTAAATCTTAATAAAACAGTGCATAGATGAATGACCATTGAAATGGCTCTGATACCAATTGAAGGGAATGAGAATCCCCGCGCAGTGGAAGACGATTGAATCGTCATGGTATCATCATGCTACATGCTTATTAAAAATGATCTAACTATTAGATCTAGGCTAAACATGCTGAAATTTTACAACAAGAAGAAAAACACTTACTTGTTGTAGACCAATTCCGCAAACTCTCCTTGTTAATCACGAACTCTTCGTGCTTCTCATCTCTACGAACTCTTCCACGATCAGATCCCAAACACTACCAATTGATCTTCTTGGTTGTTCTCTTTTGGAGAAGGGAAGTTGGTGGGAACTTTGTATTTTGGAAAGAGATGAGAAAATTAAGAGAGAAGAGAAAATTTCACTTAGCTTCCAAAGCTTAGTTTAGGTTAGGTTACCAAAAGCCTTTTGCAAAGGAGTTTAAATAGTGGAATGATGAAGTTCACAACTTCATTTTATTACCACTTTACCACAACCATATGTTATGTAATTCTCATTTACATAATTATATAATATAAGATATCTCATATCTTATGTTGCAAATCTCATTTGCAATAATTGTGGATTTAATTGAATCACATTCATTTTATTTTCTCTCTATCAATTTCTCCAATTAGCCTTTAATTCAACAATTAGGCTAAGATATAGTTTATTATGAATCTCATTCATATTAAACTATATATTATATCATCTTCATGATATAAATATTCTTAAAGTGAAATTGAACACTTCCATTTCATACCAAAACATTAACCCTTCTTTTATCCCAGATTGAGCCAACCCATTCCATCTCGCGTAAGTAGGTTCCCAGCTATCTACTTGGTTCTATCCCTGAGAAGATAGGCATATTGGGCAAGTAACTGATACTACCCTCACCCGTACTAGTCAAAGGATGGACTTCTGCATGATAAGTCCGTAATACGCTCGTGATTCAAGTCGAGTCACTAATGATCATCTACGAATTTATTAGTCTTTCACCACAACGGTGTTATATCGCATTAAGTCTAATAATTCACGGTCCGGTCTTGTACAATCTCATTGTGCAGATGCCCCACTCGCATGTCAACCACATGAACGAGTCAGATCACCCTGTTTGTATCTAATACAAAGCGGGCCGCATCCACAATGTATCCAGGATTAGGTCTCCAACCCCATCCTTATACTGTAGACCATTCGGGTCATTAACTCGAACGTGATCCTCCTTATGTGTCAACTACACACCGTTCAAGTTCTAGTTCTCTCATATATTCAATGACCCTGGAGCTTAGTTTATTGAAAAGGTTTAAAATATTTCTGAGACACAAAGTGAAGAAATGAATAAGTCTTATTAATTTCAAAAACAATATTTAACAACGACGAGATTAGGACAGAAATCCCAACACTATTATCCTTAGGATCGTAAAAGAAACCACCCCTAGTCTCTTTTGGGTAACCTACAAAGAGGCACAATTTTGAACGGGGTTCCAACTTTTTCGGATTTGACACTAACATATGGGTCGGGCATCCCCAAATTCTGAAATGACGTAAACTGGTTTTACGACCATGCCAGAGTTCGAAAGGTGTTTCACAAACTCTTTTCGACGGAACTATGTTCAAAATGTATAGCGCAGTCTCCACTGCGTAAGCCCAAAAAGAATCAGGGAGACGAGCATAGCTCATCATCGACCGAACCATGTCCAACAGGGTTCTGTTTCTCCTCTCCGATACACCATTCTGCTGTAGCATACCAGGTGCTGTGAGTTTCGACGTAATTCCATGTTCTATCATATAGGCTTGGAATTCAGTGTCCATATACTCTCCACCTCGATCCGATCGAAGTGTTTTAATCGTTTTACCTAATAGGTTTTAAACCTCAGTCTTGAACTCCTTGAACTTTTCAAGAGTTTCAGACTTCCTATGCATTAGGTAAATGTACCCATACCTTGAATAGTCATCTATGAAAGATACGAAGTATTTGTAATCACCTCGTGCTTTAACATTTATCGGACCACAGAGGTCAGAATGTATAAGCTCAAGGGGCTCCTTGGCTCAATATCCTTTTCTACTAAAAGGACGTTTGGTCATTTTGCCTTCGAAGCATGACTCACAAACCGGTAAAGAGTTTTCTTCCAACTCGATTAGAAGTCCACTCTTCACTAGTCTGTCAATCCTATTGAGATTTATGTGGCCTAACCTTAGATGCTAAAGATGGGCACTTTCTTTTGGAGAAACCTTTACTCTCTTAGTTCGCGTTTCAACTGTTTTAAACAATTCGATATTTAGAACACTTTTGACTGAATTAGGGTTCAAAACATATACATTGCTCTCAAACAAAGCAAAACAAATCAAATTTCCATTTCGAGATATAAACGCTTTATTACTGTTGAATGAAACGAAAATATTTTGTTCTAATAGGCAGGAAATAGAAACTAGGTTTCTCGTAAACCCAGGAACTATGTACATATTATCCAATAATAGGTACTTTCCGCCAAAGAACAGCTTCATCGTGCCTATTGCTGCAACTGAGACAACTTCTCCAGATCCAACCCTGAGTGTTATCTCACCCTCTTGCAGCCGCTGCCAGGAACATAATCCTTGAAAAGAAGAGCAAACGTGGTTAGTGGCGCTTTGAATCCAAAGATCCGCATGCAGTCTCTACTCTCCACTAAACAAGTTTCTGTTACAAGTAAATCACATTTACCTGTCATCTTCTTTTCTTCAAGGAACTTGGGACAACTCCTTTTCAAGTGTCCGTCCCCGTTGCAGTAGAAACACTTTCTCGCAACTTCCTTGATTTCTTTGCCTTTTAGGGCAGCAACGCGGTCAACACTATCCTCTTTCAACTTCTCCTTTTTCCCTTTAGGGCCTGAAGAGCCTACAAACTTTATCGCTGAGGTCAAACCCCTGTGAAAAGGTCTTAAGGCAACACTTGCCTCAGCTTCTTGTCCCCTGGTTTGTACAAAAGACTGGAAGGTTTGTAGATCGTTGAATAGAACTGTTGAACCGGGTACGTGAGGACTCTCCTCAGTGAGCCCGAACTCTTGGTCGTCATTTACAAAAATCATGCTAATATTGTTTTTCCACAAAATATTATTGCCGACTAACTTAATGGAAGCTAAAGGAGCATTAAAAGCCTTTGACATTTTGTTGCTGAAAAATGAAAAACTTTGTATTAGTCTCACAAAAACTTTTGAAAATCCAATCAAGTTTTAGCAAATTTTTATCCTATGATCCCTAGGTCATTCAAAATTTGCAATGATACGCCCAAGGTTTAGAATGACCGTCACCGTAGGGTAGACAAACCCACTCCTCCTCTAGGACGAGACTTTCTCGACCAGACCCTAATCCCAGAATAACTCTTATTCTATTAGGCTAGTTACCATTTTTCGGTCCGAATTCATTAACTCTTAACGAATCCTATGAGTGTCACCCTTAATCTTTAAATTTCCAAGTATCCGTCTAAACAATAGCCGTCGTAGGGAGGACTAAGAAGGAAAACCAACAAGGAAATCGTATCCCTTTCGAGAATTCACGGTGTTCCGACTCCCATGATCAAGGCCCTCCGTATAGATTGTCTGGTCCAGGCCAAACTAGCAGGCGGATCATAGGTGTCTCACGGTGTGAATCGAAAGAAGAGACCGTGGGTCCCATTTTCACAGGTCCTGCTCCCACTCACTATAAGTACTATCTCCATTCACGTTGAATATTGACCCATACAAATGCCACCCGTAGGGGGACGCTCCCATTTGCGCCACGAGACCGAGTATGGATCTCACGATGCAAACATAACGGAGATTTGTGGATGGAAAATTAAATGTATCTCATACACTTTATTTTCTCTGACTTAGCACTTTAAATTAAACGGGATTGACCTAGATAAACCGACTAAAATTTACCTAAGTCTACCAATATAACTCTTATATTGGATTAACCTAAGTCTATAATCACATTATTAACTTAGGTCTATGTGAGTAAATTAATTAACTCTTAATTAACGACACTCACGAGAATATAACCTAAGAATCTCCGGACCGAATTCACTCCCAGGTCGGTTCCCAGGTAGGGGTGTGCCGCAAAGCGTCAGCATAAATACCCAGCCTTAGACAGAACCTTCCTTAGATAGATTTACTTATCAGTCTCCATTCAAAAGTCATAATTTCCTAATTCTAATCTTATTAGAACTAGAAAACCTAAGTCTAATTATTCAAGTTCTAAACATTTTAAAACTAATAATTAACTTAGGTTACATGCATTTCTATGTTATAGTGCTTGATCATTCATCACATGAATAATACTAAACTATAACATACATTTATCACATGAATTAAATGCATGAGCATGCTTTTTATTTAACAATATAACACTTCTATTAAATAAATTAAATCATGCAAACATTATATTATAACTCTTGTAATATAAACCTATCATGCATACTATATATTATAACTCTCATAATATAAATATGATGCATGAAATGTTTAACCTAAGGTGGGATTTTAATCTATATGACATACATTATTCACATAAAAAAAAATCATACAACAATTGCATAATTTAATAAATAGCATAATTGGATCGATTATTGGCACCCTAGGGAAAATATTAAATTAATTAACATTAATATAACATTAATATTAATATTAATTAATAAATAAATAAATAAAAATATTTTACAAATAAATAAATAAATAAAAATAATAAATAAAACGATTGCGTAACTCCCAGCTCGAACCGCTGACCCCTGATGCCACTACCGCACGAATCTCGCGCTCCATGCTCCACTACGCTGCAGCGTTGCAACGCTGTGGTGTACATCGTCTTGCCTGGCGTTCTCAACGCTGCACTGCAACACCCTTTCAGCAGCATGAATGGTGTCGCAACGCTGAAGAACAGCGTCGCGACGCTGATAAATTTCCAGCAAAACACTTTTACTATTTTTCAAAGAAATCGCCCGTTTTCTTCACGACAATCTTGCCACGAATGACGCGAACTTACAAACTTGATTTACATTAAAAAATGACCAAAACAACGGGGCCTTACATTGATCTCATCAACTTTAATATAAATCTAAACTATGTGCCAAAAACCGAAAAACATCCAAAAATGCAAACCATTAACATTCATCTCATGAAAATTAATGTTACCCACCTAATTTTAAGATATTTATAGAATACAAAACGAAGAGCAACGATTGGCTCTGATACCAATTGATGAGATTTAGAATTCCCGCAGCGGAAGACGTTGTGAAACGTCGTTGATTCGTTGTGTAATTCCTATCTTAAAATTGAATTAAACAACTTTAATTCTAGGTTAAACATGCATTTCTAGAGAAGAAAAATAGTAAAGTATCATTACTTACTTGTTGAAGAACACTTCTTCAAAGCTTTCCTCCTTCGGTCACGATCTCTCTCGAACGGACGAACTCCTCGAACACGATCTTCGATCCGAACAACAAGACACCTCCAAAGGGTCTTCTCGGTTGTTCTCGGGAGGTTGAGTGAGAGTAGGTGGGACTCCCTTTGATTTTAGGTGACTTAGAGAATTGAGAGAGTTCTAGAGAGAATATTTTGCTCTCTTTGGATCAAAATCCAAAAAATGGCAAAAAGGCTTATGAGATGCCTTTGAATGCATCCTTTTATAATGGTGTGTGGTGGAGTTAAAATCTCCATCAATTCACCATTTTACCACAACTATATGATATACAAATCATATTTACATATCATATAATATAAGGTATCTCATACCTTATTATACAAATCTCATTTGCATAAATGTGGAATTTTAAATTGAATCACATTCAATTTAATTTCTCTCAATTCAATTTCTCCAATTAGCACTAATTAATCAATTAGGCTATACTATAGTTTATTATGAATCTCATTCGCATCAAACTATATATTATGTCATCTATATCTCATATAAATGATATAAATACTCAAATAATGAATTTGAACACTTCAAATTCACACTAAATCAGAAACCCTCAATTTGTCCAATTTGAGCCAACCGAGGACCTAATGGACCTACACATGACGAGCTCCAATGATCCGAGACTAACCTATCAAACTCTTTGACCCGGTTATTCAACATTCATTAGCTATGGTAACACTCCACTAAATCCCGTAGCTGCATTCTCATAACTGTAGGACAAGTTGTGTCCATCGATATAACCAATACCCGTGAGTCGACCCTTCATTGGTTGTCCATAGACACTGCTGGGTCAAATTACCGTTTTATCCCTGTGTCTACCTCTTGCTCCTTAAGTCCCACTGCTCCTCTAATGAATAACTACGTTGCATGGTCCAACCATAAACAACAACCCTCTTAGGCCAATGAGAGAGTGGGGCCCCGTTGTTCAAGCCCAGGAGACAACACTTAAGGGAACACCCCATCTAGTTTCCCTAAGTTGGGAACGAGTGAATTCCTTCTTGCGTAGTAAAGTTCCCAACTCCCCACGTGGTCCTGTCCCTGAGAAGATAGACATATTGGGCGAGCAACAGTGGCTACCCTCACCCGTACTAGTCAAAGGTCAGACCCCCGCAAACAGGAGTCCGTAACACACTCAAGATTATTGTCGAGTCACTAATGGTCATCTACGAAATTATTAGCCCTATACTGTTAACGGTGTTACATCAGTAAGTCTAATAATTAACGGTCCGGTCTTGTACAATCTCATTGCACAGGATGCCCCCACTCGCATGTCATCCACATGAACGAGTCAGATCACCTCGTTTATATCTAATACAAAGCGGGTCGCATCCACCGTGTATCCAGGATTAGGTCTCCAAGCCTATCCGTATACTGTAGACCGTTCGGGTCATTAACTCGAATTTTATCCTCCCTGTGTCCACTACACATCATTCAAGTTCTTAGTTCTCTCTTAATACAATGACCCTGAAGCTTAGTTTATTAGATTAAATTTGTGAAATATGCGAGACATAAAGTCCAAATAAATAACTCTTATTAATGACAAAAAGTTCAAATAAATAACTCTTATTTATTTACAACTTGGAATATTACAAACTACACGAGATGAGGACATACATCCCAACAAATAGGGCGTCCCCATTCGAATGGTGTTTGCATAAATCAAGGGCAAGGTGAATGGAGGAAGTATTTATAGTAAGTGGGAGAAGGAAGTTTGTCAACACATCCTTTGGTCTCCTCCATTAGGTTTGACCGTGAGATTCCCATGTTGTGCCTGCAGGTTGCTCGTAGTAGCACCATCCATTTGAAGGGATGTAACATGGGATTAAGAACAACTCAAACTCCAGAAATGGATAGGGTCTCTTAGGTCCCATTTCCAGCTTTGACTTTCCAAATCGGTAGCATTGTTGGGGCTGACCTCTGAGGTCTAAAAATGGCGGGTCACACTTATGAGAATTACTAAGTGTTAGTGAATTCTTGACCAAAGTAGCGATAACTAGAATGTTATAGGAATAAGAGTTATTCCGGTATTAGCATTTAGTCAAGAATGTCTTGATTCGGTGAAGGAGTGATTGACTGCCCCCCGGCAGCGGCTGCTCTGACTCACTGAAGTATCGTTGCAAAAAGAATAATGAGATTATGGGCACATTATTACTTTTGCTAAATTCTTAATTGGATGCATGTTATGGGTTAAAAGCAATTCACTAATATAATATGTTCTATTTTCAGCATGTCATGCTCTTTTATTCAATTACTCGCCTCCGACAAACTTAACGACGATAACTTTGGAACTTGAAAATAAAACTTGAATACGATTCTTGTGATTGATGATCTAACGTTCGTCTTGACGGAAGAATGTCCTCCCCCCAAATTGCTCAAATGCGCAGCTTGAAAACATTCGGGATGCATTTAACAAATGGACTAGGGCTAATGATAAAGCCCGAGTCTACATCTTAGCCAACATATCTGATGCGTTGTCTAAGAAACATGAGGGCATGATCACCGCAAAGGAGATCATGGGATCATTACAGACCATGTTTGGGCAACCGTCCTCATCGATCTGTTATGATGCTCTCAAGTACGTTTACAACTTCCGAATGAAGGAGGGAACTTCTGTTTGGGAGCATGTCCTTAATATGATGGTCCACTTCAACGTGGCAGAGGTAAACGGGGTTGTCATAGATGAGAACAGTCAGATCAACTTTATAATGGAATCTCATCCGAAGAGTTTCCTACAGTTCCGCACCAATTCGATGATGAACAAGATAGAGTATAACCGGACTACTCTACTTAACGAGCTCCAGACATGTTTAGTGTCTTAAGTCTGGTCCTTCTTTTTCTAAGAATAAGGGTATCAAGAATGTTGTCAGTTCGAGGAAATTCCTGAGAGGATCGTCCTCAGGAACTAAGTATGGTCCTTCTTTTTCTAAGAATAAGGGTATTCAGAAGAAGAAGAAGGATAAAGGGAAGGAAAAAGCTCTCATACGCAAGGTTAAAGTCACAGGAAAATGTTTCGATTGTGGTGAAGACGGACACTGGACGAGGAACTGCCCGAAGTACCTTGCGGAAAAGAAAGCTGAGAAAGAAAAATAAGGTAAATATGATTTACTCGTTGTTGAAACATGTTTAGTGGAACATGATGATTCCGACTAGATACTGGATTCAGGAGCTACTAACCATGTGTGTTCTTCTTTTCAGAAACTAGTTCCTAGAGGCAGCTTGTTGATAGTGAGATAACTCTCAGGGTTGGAATAGGAGAGGTTGTCTTAGCTTGAGCAGCGGGAGCAGTGAAGTTGTTATTTAGAGATAGATTCATTTTATTAGAAAATGTACTTTTGGTTCCTAGAATCAAAAGAAATCTTGTATCTATCTCTTGTTTACTTGAATATATGTATAAAGTATCTTTTGATTATAATTAAGCGTTCATTTGCAAAAGAGGTGTACAAATATGTTCTGCTAAACTGGAAAACAACTTATATGTGTTAAGACCAACAAAGATAAAAGCTATTTTGAACACCGAGATGTTTAAAACAACTGATACTCAAAATAAAAGGCAGAAGGTTTCTCCAAGTACCTATCTTTGACACTTGAGACTAGGCCACATTAGTCTCAATAGGATTGGGAGATTGGTTAAGAGTGGTCTCCTAAGTCAGTTAGAGGACAACTCCTTACCACCATGCGAGTCCTTTCTTGAGGGAAAAATGACTAAACGACCTTTTTTCTAAAAAACGTTATAGGGCTAAAGAACCCTTGGAACTCGTGCATTTGGATCTCTGTGGTCCAATGAATGTCAAGGCACGAGGAGGGTATGAATATTTCATCAGTTCCATTGATGATTATTCTAGGTATGACTATCCTTACCTAATGCATCATAAGTCTGAAACCCTTGAAAAGTTCAAGGAGTATAAGGTAAAGGTTGAGAACTCGTTAGGTAGAACGATTAAAACACTTCGATCAGATCGAGGTGGAGAGTATATGGATTTTAGATTCCAACACTATATGATAGAACATGAAATCGTATCCCAACTCTCAGCACCCGGTACACCTCAGCAGAACGGTGAATCTGAAAGGAGAAATATAACCCTGTTAGACATGGTTCGATCAATGATGAGCTATGCTCAACTGCCTAGTTCGTTTTGGGGATATGCAGTAGAAGTTGTTGCATATATTTTGAACATGGTTCCCTCTAAGAATGTTTTAGCAACACCCTATGAATTATGGAAAAGGCGTAAAGGTAGTTTACGTCACTTCATGATTTGGGGATGTTCAGCACATGTGCTAGTGTCCAGTCCAAGGAAATTGCAACATCGTTCAAAATTATGCCTATTCATAGGATACTCTTAGGAAACGTAAGGTGGTCTGTTTTATGATCCTCAGGAGAACAAGGTGCTTGTGTCGACAAATGCCACGTTCTTAGAGGAAGACCACATGAGAGATCATCGACCTCGTAGCAGAATTGTCTTGAGCGAAATTTCCATGGAAGCTACAGATAAATCAACAAAAGTTGTTGATCAAGCTGGTCATTCTCAAGAGTTGAGAATACCTCGACGTAGTGGGAGCGATGTTAGACAACCCGATCGTTACATTGGTTTGACTGAAACCCAGGTCGTCATACCTGATGATGGCGTTGAGGATGCATTGACCTATAAACATGCAATGAATGATATAGATAGAGACCAGTGGATTAAAGCCATGGACCTCGAAATTGAGTCAATGTGCTTCAATTCAGTCTGGGAACTTGTAGATCAACCAGATGGTGAAAGACCTATCGGTTGCAAGTGAATCTGAGGAAACGAGATCAAGCCGGTGAGGTGCAAACCTTTAAGACTCGACTTGTGGCAAAGGGTTATACCCAGTGGGAAGGGGTGGACTATGAAGAAACCTTCTCCCCTGTTGCCATTCTTAAGTCGATTAGAATACTCTTGTCCATTGTCACGTTTTATGATTATGAAATTTGGAAAATGGATGTCAAGACAACCTTTTTGAATGACAATCTTCAAGAGAGTATTTATATGGATTAACCAGAGGGGTTCAAAGTTCAGGATCAAGAGCAAAAGGTTTGCAAGCTGAAACTATCCATTTATGGATTGAAACAAGCATCTAGATCCTTGAATATAAGATTTGATCGACTTTGAAAAGAATATTGATGAGCCTTGTGTCTACAAGAAGATAATCAATACTACTGTAGTTTTCTTAGTCTTATACATAGACGATATCCTGCTCATTGGAAATGATGTAGAATTCCTGACTGGCGTTGAGCAATGGCTAGCAACCCAATTCTAAATGAAAGATTTGGGAGAGGCTCAGTTTGTCCTTGGAATCCAAATTGTTCGGAATCGCAAGAACAAAACGTTAGCGCTGTCTCAGGCATCTTATATTACCAAGATGTTGATTAGATATAAGATGCAGAATTCCAAGAAGGGTTTATTACCTTTCAGGCATGGAATTCATTTGTCTAAGGAACAGTATCCTAAGACATCTCAAGAAGTGGAGGATATGAGACGCATTCCCTATGCATCAACTTTCGATAGTCTGATGTATGCCATGCTATGTACTCGACCCGTTATATGCTATGCAGTGGGAATTTTCAGCAGGTATCAGTCTAATCTAGGATATGATCACTAGACTGCCGTTAAGAATATCCTCAAGTATCTAAGGAGAACGAGGGACTATATGCTTGTGTATGGTGCGAAGGATTTGATCCTTGCAGGATACACTGACTCTGATTTTCAGACTGATGTAGATTCGAGGAAATCCACATTGGAATCAGTGTTCACTCTTAACGGAGGAGCTATAGTATGGAGGAGTATAAAGCAAGGTTGTATTGCTGACTCCAGCATGGAGACGTGATCATAAATATCATCTCATCAGGGAGATTGTGCAACGAGGAGACGTGATCGCCACGAAGATCGCTTCGGAAAACAACATTGCTGATCCGTTTACAAAGCCCCTCACGACTAAAGTGTTTGAGGGACACCTAGGCAGTCTAGGACTACGGGTTGTACAGTAGGACAGTTTTCTTGCTCAGCATGTTTGACACCACCGACGTTTTAATCCAAGTGGGAGTTTATTGGGTTTTATGTCCTAAAACTCGTGGTGTTGTAAACAGAATGTATAATCTATTTTGCAATAAAGTTGTTATTGAGATTTATTCAGTAAAGTTGTTATTGAATAAAGTGAATTGTATATTTTGAAACCCTAATCCAATAAAGAACCCATGACTATAGGATGTATACTTGAACTTTATGTGTGACATAAAAGTTGATCAGGTTCAAGTTATAGCCAGAACGGTCTATAGTATAGGGATAAGACTGGATACCTCATCCTGGGGACACTATGGACGCGACCCACTTTGTAAAGTACAAACGATGTGATCCTGAATCGTTCATGTGGAGACATGCGAGTGGGGGCGTCCTATGCAATGAGATTGCATAAGACTGGACGGAGAAACAGTCACTTAGACTTTATAACTCTGTTTACTTGACCTAGGTAACTGGATCATAATCCTGAGTGTGTCATGAACTCCTGTTTATTCGGATTATCCTTAGATTTGCATGGGTGAGAGTGGCCTGAGATCACCGACTCAATAAGCTTCCCATTTCAGGGATAAGACTGGGTAGATAGTTGGGAACATAGTTCTGCAAGATGGAATTCACTCCTACCAGCTTTAGGGATTAGTTGAGAGGTTGTTCCCTTAAGTGCTGACTTCGGGTCTTGAACAAAGGGCCCACCCCTTTCATTGGCCCGATAGGGATTCAGTTTGTTGGTTGGACCACAAACCAATTGTTCATTAGAGGATCAGTGGGACTTAAGGAACAAGAAGTAATTATAGGGGTAACACGGTAATTTTGACCCAGCTGTAATTACGAACGACCTGTGAAGGATCGACTTACTAATCAGGGTTATATCGAGTGGACACAAATATATCTACAGTGAGGAGAGTGCAACCACTGGGTTTTAGTGGAGTGTCCAAGTGGTTAACGAATGTTGATTAGCTTGGCTAAAGAGTTTGGTCGGTTAATCTCATATCATTGGAGCTCATGATCTGTAGGTCCATTACGTCCCCTTACTATGTCAGACTAAGCCTTGTAACATTTGAGAAAAAAGAATTTGAATTGTTCAAATTCGGTTTTGGGAGAAAACGTTAATTATATGTGATACACTTAACGTCTCACAGATTAATTATGAATTAAACTATGATAAAGAAGATGTGAAAATATTTAAATATGATTTAAATATTGGTTCGGTTTATAACATGAATTGGGTTTCATGTTCGAACAGTCGATTTAAGAAATCGAGATTGGTCCAATTATTTAATTTGATATTTGATATTAAAATAAATAAATTATTTAAAATAAATTATTTAAATTATTTAATTAATTTAATTAATAAATTGATATTATTTAAAATTAATTTTATATTAATTTTGAATTAAAATTAAATGGAAATTCAAATTGAATTTTGGGTTTTGAATTTGACCAAATTCATAAGTATGAATCACCACTTTTCTTTTTAAAATTCACACAAATTGAGCACCTCCTTCTTGCTAAATCCTCATCATCTTCATGCTGTCATCTTCTCCTAGGTTGAAGAAGTTTTTAGCTTGCTTTAATTGAAGAAGAAAATCATGGATTTTTAAAGATTTATCAGATTTTTCTGATTCACGTTTTTCAGACCTTTCTCCCATCTCTTTCAAAGTCTCTCTATCAAAGATCACACAATCTGTTCCAAAACCTAAGAATAGTAGGGAAGACACTAGAGGTTGTCTAAAAAGTATTTATGACAAGAAATTACCCACGGATTAGGAGAATTTTGAGCAACAAAGGTATGTGTTCATACTCTCTGTTTTTCCAGATTTGAGCATGCTTTTTATTTTGTAAAATTGATCAACTTAGAGTGTTCAAGATCCGAATTTTCTTCCGCTTTCTTAATGCACCCTCTTTCAAATATGACCCAACAGTGTCTACGAACAACCTTTGAAGGTTCAACTCACGAGCATTGGTTATATCAATAGACAAAACTTGTCCTACAATGATGGGAGTGCAACTACGTGCTTTAGTGGAGTGTTACCGTAGCTAATGAATATTGAATAACTGGGTCAAAGAGTTCGACAGGTTAGTCTCGGATCATTGGAGCTCGTCATCTGTAGGTCCATTAGGTCCTTCGGTTGGCTCAAACTGGATAGATAGAGGGTTTACAGTTTGGTGTGGATTTGAAGTGTTCAAATTCATTAAAAGGGTATCTATGTTATTTATATGAGATATGATTGACATAATATATAATTTAATGTGAATGAGATTCATAATGAACTATAGGTTAGCCTAGTTGATTAATTAATGTCAATTTAGAGAAATTGGATTGAGAGAAATTAAATTGAATGTAATTCAATTTGAAATTCACAATTATACAAATGTGATTTGTATAATAAGGTATGAGATATCTTATTATATGTGTAATGTAAATATGATTTGCATAACCTAATGTTGTGGTAAAATGGTAAATAGGTCGAGATTTCAACTCCACCTCTCACCATTATAAAAGCACCTTTGAAAGAAGGATTGCTTGAGTGATCTCTCATTTTTTGGAATTCCATCCAAAAAGCTCTCTCTCATTCTCTCAATCTCTCTCAAATTCTCTTTACCCTAAACCAAAGGGAGTTCCACCACTCTCCCTCAACCGATCGAGAACAACTGAGAAGACCTTTCAGAGGTGTCAACGTTTTTAGTTCGAGAGATCATGATTGTAGAGATCGAAGACACGAAGAGTTCGTGATCGGAGAAGGAATTGGCAAAGAAGTGTTCTTCAACAAGTAAGTAACTATTATTCACTGTTTTTCCTTCCTTTTGAGCATGTTTAGACTAGGATTTATGTGATAAATTCGATTTTAAGAAAACGTTTTTCACAACTGATAGCACACAAAATGTGTTATCATTAGGCTTAATTATTGCTAGTTTTATAATGATTTCAGGGCTTTTACGTGTTTAAATCACTCAATTTCAGGTTAAGAGCTTAAACAGGACATTTGAAGTCATTTTGGATCACTCGGGATCGGAACGAGGCTATTTGGAGCTAAATATAACATCAATTGGAAGGAGAAGGATCAATCCAAGCTTGAAGACCTGAGGTGATGGAGTTGCAACGCTACGCAGAGTGCTGCAACGCCGAACGTGTTGTTTAGAGGCATAGAAGATCACTAGCGATAGCGTTGCAACGCTGCCTTGCAGCGTCACAACGTTATCTCGATAGGAAGACACATATGAAGATCCGTGTAGGTAGCGTTGCAGCGTGGCCACGCTACTTCGATAGAGAGGCGCGCGCGTTAGGGTAGCGGCGTTGCAATACTTCCCACAGCGTTGCAACGCCATCGATATTTTCCATATATACCACGCAGTTAGGGTACAACGTTGTAATGTTGTCCCTAGCGTTGCAACGTTGTACCAGAAGTTATTATAAATAGAACCTTATACCTTCTTGTAAAGATAGCTGAATTTGATAGACTTTTGACCCTAATTTCGAAATACCCTCTGTAAGAAGAGAAAAGAGAGCATTCTTGGGAGCCAAAGTGTTCGTGGAGGTTCGAGATCAAAGACGGGAGCTCGGAGACGAAGGACCAGCATCGACACATAAGTTTAATTTCCTTTTCTTTAAGATTGTAACTCCATTTTAAGACATTTTCTACACTTTTAGTTTGGTTTTCTTGTGATTTAGAGTAGTTAATTGTTGTAGTTATGATTTGATTTACATTTTAAGACTTATTTGCTATGTATTGAAGTATGGTTTGTTCTTTATTTTTTGCAATTCGTTCTTTAACTCTGTGATATTGTTGGTTTAAGTGGACTCGAGAAATAAAATTAAATTAGAGCAAAATTGTCAAAACTCTTAGAAGTCTGGCATGAGAATGACCTAGAAGTCTAAGGGAAACACATAAAGAAGTTGCTTAATGTCGTACATGCTTTAGATTTCTTAAGGAGACTTAGAATTTATTGTGTGTGTGAGGCTCACTAAGAATCAAGAGATTTTCTTGAGTATTCTACTTCTTGTTTATAAATTCATCACATTAGTTCATTGCATGTGTTAATTAAGTTATTAACTTGTGAAGTCAATTTCCTCTGAATCTATCAATTCGTGCCTCCACTTGTTTATTTGTTGTTTGTCTTTACTTTCATCACCTATCCATGTTATGTCTCTTTAGCTAAAATTGAGAACTAGTATCTTGGTAATTAATTAATCTAGAAACCCATTTCCGAGGACGATACTTGGACTCTTAAATCACTACACTAAAACTTGACCCGTACACTTGCGGTATTGCATTATCATAATTTTACGCAATAAGTTTTTGGCGCCGTTGCCGGGGAATGGCGACTATTTAGATTAATTAATATGAGGAGAAAAATTTGAGGTTTTAGACTAAAGTTTGTTTGTGTGTCTTTCCTTATTTATTTTTGTGTGTTTGTTTGTTTCCTTATTTGTTCTATTTTACTTTTATGTGTTTTTTGAGTCCTTATCCCCTGTTTTGGTTGTGTTGTTATTGTGTAAAAGTCTTGATTTGAATTACCGATTTTTCAAGTATGAGTTTGCATGATTTTGATTCTCCACCATTCTATTCTCCCTCTCAGGACCCTAGGTATGTGCATCATGATTTCTCTGAATACCATATGTCTAATTTTTACCATTCTGTACCTGAAATTGATGAAAATTCATGTGATGGTAGTTATTTAGGCACTTGGAACCATAATTTCTCGTACCCTGACCAACCTATAGAAAAATTTTCTCTTGTGGATCGATTAATGGAATATATGTTAGAGTTGAAAATTAAAAATTTAGTTCATAATGAATTAGAGAGGTTGGATAGGTTAGAAGCTGAGGTGGTAGGACTTTGGAAAATAGTGCAGGAAAGAGATCATTATCTTAATCAACTAGTAATTTCCCTTAAGGCCTTACAGGAACAATTTATTATCCTTACCACTGAGGAGGTGCCACCTAGGAGCTTTTATCCATACGATAGTAGGGATAGTTTGGGGGAGACTGAGACATCCCAGAAACAGGTTGGTGAGGTAGATATTAGTGATACAATCATTTCCATAGGGGAGATTTAGGCGATATAGGTCGAGGCTGAGAAGTCCTTCCCCGTTTTATCTCCAGAAATTTCCTTTAATCTTCATAGCCAATTGTCCTACACTCACGAGTCTTGTTTTGATTTTTGTTCTTTCATTTCAATACCAAAAATAGTTTGTTGTCTGGTGCCTAAGAGAAACAAGATAGCCTTTTAGACTTAGAAGGCTATATCGATTCGAGCAAGAATGACCCAAAGAAACATGTGCAGTTTTATGTGCCTTGATGAAGACACCGTCTAGCTAAACACGTTAAACAAAGCGCTTCTTGGGAGGCAACCCAAGTCTTATGTTTTATGTTCTCTGTTTTTGTGTTTTCATTCTTTTTATGTTTTATTTCATTTTCTAGTTTTTGTGTTTTTGTCTAATTTCTTTCCTTTTTTTGGTACCTCTAGGTGTATACCAAAGGAGAGAGATGTAGACTTGTACCCTTTTGATCCTGAGATCGAGAGGACCTGTAGGAGACTCCTCAGGGAAGGAAGAGCAGAACCTCAGAGTATGGTTGATCAGGAGTTAATCAATAACCCTAAACCCATCAGGGAGTATTTCCAATCTGTGTTTAATTCTGAGCAGGCTGGAATAGTCCATGCCCCCATAAATGCTAACAATTTTGAACTTAAAACAGGGTTTATACAGATGGTTAGGGAAAGTGTTTTTAGAGGACTAGCCACAGAAGATCCCAATTCACACTTGCAAAATTTTTTAGAAATCTGTGGTATAATTAAAATGAATGGTATCCCTGCTGATAATATTTGCTTACGTCTCTTTCCTTTCTCTTTGCAGGGTAGAGCTAAAGAATGACTAGGGTACCTTCCCTCAGGCAGTATCACTTCTTGGGAGGAGCTGGCCCAAGCCTTCATGACCAAATTCTTTCCACCTGTGAAACCTGCAAAGTTAAGGACTGAGATAGGAACATTCAGGCAGCAAGAGGGAGAGCAACTATTTGAGGCCTAGGAACGGTACAATGACATGCTCAGGAGGTTCCCACAACATGGCTACCTAGATTGGCTCCATGTACAACTGTTCTATAATGGACAAGAAGATAAGACAAAGACCATTATGGATGCCAATGCTGGAGGGGCTTTCATGGCGAAGACTGTGCCAGAAGCACGTGCCCTACTCGAGGAAGATTCAACTGCCAGCTACCAGTGGCCTACGGACAATGACAGATCTAAGCCAATAGCTGGATTGTATCAACTTGATGAGGTAACCTCCCTTAGATCTCATATGATATCCCTCACTCATGCTCTGAATAGTTTTACAGGATCACCCCAAACAGTGAAGCCCTCTTAATGCTCCCAGTCAAATGGAGAATCCACTTTGGAGAAATTACATTATCTGAATATTGAAGCAACACTTATGGAGGAAACCAGACTCAGAATACCCTTCCAACACATTATAATCCAGGTTTGAGGTGTCATGAAAATTTCTCTTATGCTAACAATAAGAATTTGTTGAATCCTCCTACAGGGTATGCTTCTACATCTGAGAGGAAACCATCTCTGGAAGAGACAAAGGGACTCCTTCATAGTTTGAATCAGTAGGTCCAACCACCGAGAATGCAAATACCACCATCTATCTGGTATAATGACTAGTCATGGAGCTGCAATAAAGAACATTGAGACCTAGATCAGTCAGATGAACACATGGCTCCGAGCGCTGCAGGATAGAAAAGAAACACCTTGAGGGAGTATAGTCTAGCTAAAGACGTTAAAGAAAGCGGTTCTTGGGAGGCAACCCAAGCTTTACTAGTTTGTCATTTCTGTTTTTTGTTTTTTAGTTTATTTTGGTTGTTTTCTTACTAGTTTGTTTGTTTTGCTTTGTTAGGTTGTGATGATGTCTTCCCTAGTCAAAATCCATGCTCCTGTTCTGAGAAACTCAACACACATGTTTTGGCTATCTAAGGAACTCAGAAAGATCTCCATAACTCAGGACAATATTGTTCACTCTTACCCTTATACTTGTTTTGTGCTTATTTTTGCAAACATTGGGAACAATGTTTAGTTTAAGTTTTGGGGTAAAATGTTATGATGGAGATCTGATCTCCTTGAGCAGCGGAAACGTGTTTGGGATCGTTAATTGCTTGATTGTTTTAATTGAAACAAAAACCAATACATTGATAAATAATACAGAACAAGCATGAAATTCTAATCCTATTAGACATGGATTAATTGCATACAAACAAAATAAGTTTAACAATTAAACTAAAGGGAAGAAGAAATTACCTTTGTAGTTTAGTAGAACAACAACTCCTTGCTCCAATGTTCAGCAACTCAAGAACTTCAAAAGTTCTCTGTTTTTCACCAACAGAACACCACCAACAGAGAAAACCTTCTATATCTCTGAGTTCTTAGAACAAGATCCTTTGTGGGAAGGATTCCAACAATTGGAAGTTTTTGGGAATTCTAGAATTGAGAGAGAGAAAGAATTCTTCAGTCTTTCAACCAAAATTGATCAAATGATCTCCTCCAGTGAGCAACCCTCTTCTCCCTGTTAAATTGTCGATAGGGAGAAGGGGAGGGGTAGTGGGGAACGTGTCTGAGTGACACGTTCCCTCATTTATTATTATTAAAATAATAAAAATAATATAATTAAATCAAATTTAATTATTCATTTAAATCATATTTAAATAATACAAATTAAATATCATATATTTAATTTCGATTAAATCTCATTTAATCATATTACCCCTTTAACCTATAGTTTTAATGTACAACCAGTGCACATTAAATTTTATCCTATAGTTTGCAAATGTGAATCACATCCACATTTAATATAATTATTTGAACTCTTTCAAATATTCAATTCTCTCATATGATTTAATATGAATCATATTCACATTAAATTTATAATATATAGTTCCAAAACTATATATTATATCGTATCAATATACATTATATTTATTCCCTAATGAATTTGAACATTTCAAATTCAAATGATCTAAGAACCCTTTACGAGCTAGAAGGTGGACCTAATGGACCTACAGATCAGAAGCTCCAACGATACGAGATTGTTCGATTAATCTAATTAACCTCCAAATCAACATTCGTTAATTGCGGGAACACTCCACTAAAGTACCACAGCTACACTCTTCTCACTGCAGATATATTTCTGTGTCCATGGATATTGACCAATAACAGCAAGTCAATCCTTCACAAATGTTCGTAACACTAGCTGGGTCAAATTACCGTTTTACCCCTGGGTTACATCTTATGCCTTAAGTACCAGTGCTCCTCTAATGAACAATTTGTTTGTAGTCCTACCAACAAACAGAGTCCCTCTCGGGCCAATGAGAGGGTCGGGCCCTTTGTTCAAGTCCCGGAGACACCACTTAAGGGAAAATTCCTATACTTACCCTAGTAGGCGGGAAGTAGTGAATTCCATCTTGCTAAGTTAAGTTCCCAGCCGCTCACTCGGTCTTGTCCCGAAGAAGGTAGGCATATTCAGTCCGCGAATCTGGCCACTCTCACTCATACTAGTCAAAGGACAATCCCTCGCGAACAGCCTTGGATGTTTAGTTTATTGGATTTAGGGTTTAAATAAAAGAAAATTCGTAGATAACGAACAATAACACTTTATTGAAATAATAAATCTTTATTACAATAATTAGAACATAATTACAAACTACGAGTTTTAGGGCAGAAATCCCAACAAACTCCCACTTGAACTAAGACTCTAGTGGGGTACAACATAATCTAAAACAGTGGTTACAAAGATATAAACACAATAAACTAGGGCATCCATATACCCCATTACATATCTCCCACTTGCCCTAGATTAGCCTATGTGTAACCCCGAGAATCATTCTTTGGAATTTTCTTTTAAAGAAAGAAAACAAAAGAAAAGAAGAAATGAATGCTTAAAACTTGGTTTTCCTTGTTTTAAAAAGAAAAGAAATGAAGTGAAAGATAAAAGGAAAACAAGGAAGGAAAAGCTTAAACCATTTTGGCTTGGTTTGCTCTAAGAATAATGAAGGAAAGAAAATGAAAGGAAAGGTTATTACATTATGTTTTCTTTAGGAAAAAAAAGAAAAGAAAAGAAAAGAAAGGAGAAAGGAAAAGAATGAAAAAGAGAAAGTGGGAGGTGGGACCCCCACCTTTGTTTCTCTTTTAAAAACACTTCCTCCATCGATTTCTTCTCATTTTATCAAGTAAAAGCAAGGGTTTTTGGAGCTGAAGTTGCAGAAGAGAGAAGAAGAACTAAAGATTTGTCTTTTTAACAGCAAGTTAATCAATTCAATCCTATTCTGGTTTTCTGTTCATCTCGAGCTCCACAGGAAGAGGTAAGATTTGAGGTTTTGTTTCGTGAAAGTTAACTCATATTGGAAAAAAATTGATGAAGGAAGCTCGAGCAAATTCGGATCTTAGGCTACTGATTTGTGAAGAGGAAGACAGAAGACAGAATTTGCTGTCAAATCTGAGAAGTCTCTGATGTTTTGGTTGTACTGGTCTGTAGAGTTTGAATCAGAAGCTCTAATAGGTATGGTTGGAAAGCATATTGAATTTCCTACAACTTTCATGAAGAAATCGTGAATAGAAAATAATTGGAAGATGTTGTAAATATCAGGTCAAGTGTTGGGTAGCAGCAGGAAATCGAATCTGGAATAGCAGAAGTTAGTTCCTGGGAAAGAAGCTTTCGAGGTATTTCTGAAACAATCCGTTGGGAATTACAATTTCATGTCTTCATGTGATTTTTAGAGAGTTCAAAAAGGAAGAGTTGGGTATAAATTACATTATTTTTGGTTAATTAATGAAGAAGTTATGGTTGTCTGAATACAGGGCATAAAATCTGAAAATGTTGGAAATATTGAAAGTGTGTTTTCTTGTAAGTTTAAGGTTAAAAAGCATGAGCTCGAGGTTCTAATGGTTGAATTTGGTTTGTTTGATAGGCCAAGAGCAACTAGGTCGAGTGTACGGGCCAAGGTTCTAGTTTAACACTGTGAGTGACAAAACGAACTTCGGAAATGAACTATATGCTTGAGATATGTTTTAAGAAAACAAGTTTTGGCTAGAATGAAATGGTTACAATGCTATGCGTTTTCTTTTGAACACATGTTTATATTCATGTTTTCCTAGAAATGTTTTCAAGTATTCATTGTGAGCATAAATGTCTTGATAAATTTATACATGAGCATATGTTTATTGAATTTTCAAAGTTTATGGAAATGTTATGATTCCAAGCAAGTATGTTTAAGCAAGTATGTTTTTAAAGATTTCCAGTTTAATGAACAAGCTAAGTAAGCTTGAGTTTTATGAAAGAAAAGATAAGTGGCATGTTCAAATGTTTTCATGTGATCTTCTGAGATATTGAGCCCGAGGCTTTATGGTACCGTGTGCACACATGTCATTTCTTTTGTCGACGTTGAGTGAACTCCGTGACAACAGCGCTGTCGTGAGTGTTGGGCGGGCCCCACTACGACAAAGACGATGAGAGTGCTGGGTGGGTCCCACTACATCATAGAATAAACATAGATTGTGACATGTTTTAAAAAGAGTTTATGTCATTTACATGCCTTACGAGATTTTAACGATATACTTGCTGGTTTTTCTGAAAAGCTATTATGATTACACGATTACTTTTAACGCTTGATTACAGATGCATATGCTCATAGATGGCCAGGTGATATGATTTACGAGTTAGTAGTTTCCTTTAAACTCAAGTCACTCACTGAGCTTCATAGCTCATTCTTTCAGTGTTTTCCAACTTTTCAGGTAGGATCGAGCTCCCGGTGCCTGATAACCTGACATAGTCTGCTGGAAGCTTCTCAAGTTTGATATGTTGTACGTGGGTGGAGTTGTATAGAAAGTCTATATGTATAGAAGAAGAACTATGAACTTATGTTTATGTGTACATTTTAGGTTGTGGTTGTGTGATCCATGGTTGGGTATGTTTTTGGTTGTGATGTGCATATCTCTTTCAGTTTTCGAGAGAGTCATAAGTAGTGTTACACCTTACGTAGGTTACGTAATTGTCTATATTCCGTTGTGTTATGTTTAAGTGTTTCTTATACAAGTTTAGTATGCTTATCAGGTAAAACAGGGTCAACAGTTATAGTTAGAGAGGTGAACGATGTCTGTTGGCTTCACGCCGTCTACCGGGCTAAGTTAGCAGGTAGTTTGGGAGGGGGTGTGACAACTTGGTATTAGAGCAGTTAGCTCCATGGGAATGATACTGGGCAAGATAGCTCTGAGAATAAATTAAAAACTCATAGCAAGTTATTGAGTTAGTTCAGATCGAACTAGTAGAGTATGGTTCAAGTAAGGATAAGAGCAAGTCCAGTTAGGGCTAAAATGTGAATAGAAGTTTAGTACTGTGTACTTATGTTAAGTAACCATAGTATGTCTAATATGTTGATATGTTATAGAAGTCGTGCCACCACATTACTAGGCGACGGTGCGAGCGGGGATCGGGGATGGGGCGCGAGATCCTACCCAAGATCAATCTCAGTGGAGTTCTAGTGCCCCGAGAGTTCAGATAGGGGCCATAATTAAGCAGCATGCTAATTCCTCACAGGAGGTAGGTAAGCCATAGGGAGCAGAGCTAAGTAATCCAGACAAGACATATAGAATAGATCACCTAAAACAATTAGGAGCCACAGTGTTTGAGGGTTCCAAAGATCCAGCTGAAGGTGAGGTTTGGCTGAATAAGCTTGATAAATGTTTTGATGTGATGAGTTGCTCTGAGGAGCGAAATGTTAAGTTGGCCACATTCTTGCTATTAAAGAAGGCAGAAGGATGATGGAAATCAATGTTAGCCAGCTGTAGTGATGCACGAACTTTAGACTGGCAAACTTTTAGAAGTATATTTGAAGATTAATATTACCCTAGCACGTACCGAGAGGCAAAGAGGAATGAATTTTTAGAACTGAAACAAGGAACACTTTCAGTGGCTGAGTATGAGAGAAGGTATACCGAGTTGTCGCGGTATATTGATGTGATTGTGGCATCTGAGAGTGACAGGTGTCGAAGATTTGAAAGAGGGTTACGACACGAGATCGTACCCGATTCTGACCATTGCTAAGTGGATTGATTTTTCCCGGTGTGGTAGAGACCGCTCTACGTGTTGGCGAGTATATGCGAGGCGCAATCAGTAGTGAAGCCTAGTTGTGGGGGCTTCGGCAATAAGCAGTTTCCAAGGTCGTGAGCAGCGGAGGTTCACACTTGGAGTAAATGTTTCCAAGTCAATATGACTTTAAGGATCGAACTAGTAGCCGGGCATCGAGGCAGATGAATATGGGAAGTGCCTATCAGAGGCAGAGTTAAAGAGGACCTAGTTAGTTTGTTTGATTGGCAGCAAGTTGCAGAGAGGGCAAGAGTCTATTGCCAGTATAGCAAGGAAAACTCCATGTGTGATTTGTTGCAAGAATTACCAAGGTCATTGTCTTGTGAGTGTTGGTACGTGCTACCAGTGCTGACAACCAGGACATGTCAAGAGGGATTGTCCACAGCTATGGACAACCGCACAGAGGGACTAGGGAGTTGAGTCCTAGACAGTTGAGTCCTAGACAGTTGAGTAACCAAGAGTTTCAGTAGCTGCAAGAGAGGGCACCAGCGGTGTCAGACTAAAGAGAATTGTAGATAGACCTAGGCAACACGGAAAGGTCTACGCTATGACTCGTAAGAAGCAGAAGATGCATCATACGTGATTACTGGTACGATCTCTATTTGTAATGTACCTGCACGTGTTTTAATAGATCCAGGTGCTACGCATTCCTTTGGTTCCAGTATGTTCCTATCTAAGCTGAATAGAAAGCTAGAGCCTTTATTTGAGGGGTTAGTTATATACACTCCAGTTGGTGATGCTTTATTAGTCAATTCAGTGATGCGGAATTGTGAGGTCTTAGTAGAAGGTCTCAATATGTTAGTGGATCTTCTTCCACTAGAGTTGCAGGTGTTAGATGCAATCCTAGGGATGGATTTCTTATTCACTCATTATGCTTCCATGGATTGCCATAAAAAGGAAGTTGTTTTCAGGAAACCAGGATTGGCTGAAGTGGTTTTTCAGGTGTGAAAAGAAGATTATTCCTACGAATTTGATTTCAGTATTAAAAGCGGAGAAGTTATTGAGGAAAGGTTGCACGACGTTTCTTGCACATGTAGTAGAGGTGCAGGAGGAAAAGATAAAACCAGAAAATGTTCTTATTGTGAACGAATTTCTAGATGTTTTTCAGCCCAGAGATCATCATCACGTTTCCACGATAGGAAGTAGAGTTCACTATTGAATTGCTACCAGAACAACACCTATTTCATAAGCGCTTGTATTGAATGGCTCCAAGTGAACTCGAGAGAGTGAAAATGCAATTGCAAGAACTAGTTGATAAAGGGATACATCGGACCTAGTGTATCGGCAGGGAGCTCTAGTAGTGTTATTTGTAAAGAAGAAAGATGGTACCCTTTAGATTATGCATTGATTATAGACGGTTAAGCAAAGTCACGATACGTAACAAGTATCCTTTACCCCGAATAGATGACTTGTTTCACCAATTACGAGGAGCATCAGTGTTTTCTAAGATTGATTTGAGATCAGGATACCATCAGTTAAAGGTAAGGGAAACAAATATTCCTAAAACAACATTCAGAACGAGGTATGGGCATTATGAGTTTTTAGTAATGCCATTCGGTTTAACTAATGCACTAACAGTTTTCATGGACCTCATGGACAGGTTTTCCACCAGTATTTGGATAAGTTTGTGATAGTATTCACTGATGATATACTAGTTTTTTTTCGGTTGACAGGAAAGCCCATGAGGAACAATGAGTATTATTCTACAAACATTACGTGATAAACAGTTGTACGCTAAATTCACCAAATGTGAGTTTTGGTTGAATCAGGTACTGTTTGGGGTAAGTTGTTTCAACAAATGGAGTTGGTATGGATCCGCATAAAGGTAAAAGCTATGGTTAACTTAGAAAGACCAGCTAAAGCGACAGAGGTATGTAGTTTCCTAGGCTTGGCGGGATACTACAGATGATTTGTTGAGAATTTCTCACATTTAGCATTACCTGTAACAGCTTAAACAAGAAAGAATGTTAAGTTTGAATGGTCAGATAAATGTGAACAAAGTTTTTTTTTTTCAGGAGCTGAAAAGGGATTAGTTACAACGCCTATACTAGCACTTCCTGTAACAGGAAAAGAGTATGTGATTTACTGTGACGCTTCGAGGCGAGGTTTAGGGTGTGTGCTCATGCAAGAAGGAAAAGTAATAGCTTATGCGTCAAGGCAATTGAAAAAGCACGAGTGTAATTACCCTACCCATGATCTTGAGCTAGCAGCAAGTGTTTTAACATTGAAGATCTGGAGACATTACTTGTTTGGTGAAAAGTGTCACATCTTTACAGATCATAAGAGTTTGAAGTATATCTTTGATCAGAAGGAGTTGAATATGAGACAGAGAAGATGGTTAGAACTGATTAAAGATTATGATTGTACTATAGAATACTATCCAGGTAAGGCGAATGTTGTAGCAGATGCGCTAAGTAGGAAGTCAAGACTTCCTAGGGATGCTTTGTGTGGTATTCGAGCAACATTTTTATGTACTCTAAGGGATTCTAAGGCAGCTGTGATTGCAGGGAATTCAGGGGGGGCCTCTTAGCTCAATTCCAAGTCAGGTTTTCACTTATAGCAGAGATTGTGAGATGACAACCAGAGGATAGTAACCTGCAGAAAATGTTTGGAAAGTCCAAACAGGGCCCAGAAGCAAAATTTAAAATGAGATCAGACGGAGCCATAGAGAAACAGGGAAGACTATGCGTTCCGAGTGTTAGTGAGCTTAAAGATGCTATTCTAGAGGAAGCTCACAGTTCAGCTTACGCTATGCATCCAGGAAGCACCAAGATGTATAAAACCTTGAATGGGACTTATTGGTGGCCTGGGATGAAGCGGGAGATAGTTGATTATGTTGATAGATGTTTAATCTGTCAGCAAATTAAACCAGTTAGACAGAAGCAAGAAGGACTCCTTAACCCATTGCCAGTGTCGGAATGGAAATGGGAGCGTATTACTAAGGTTTTTCTGTTTAGATTACCACATACTTCAAGGGGACATGATGGTATTTGGGTAATAGTGGATAGACTCAATAAGACAACACGGTTTGTACCGATTAAAGCGACGTCTATGCTTGATCAGCTAGCTAAGCTATACGTCGACAGAATTGTGAGACAATACGGAGTGCCTGTGTCCATAGTTTCAGACAGAGATCCAAGATTTACTTCTAAGTTTTGGCCTAGCTTACAGAAGGCTATGGGAACAAAGTTGAATTTTAGTACAGCGCTCCATCCTCAGATAAATGGTCAGCCAAAAAGGACCATCCAGACCTAGAAGATATGTTGAGAGCATGTATCCTTCAAGTTAAGGGAAGTTGGGACACACACCTATCACTTATGGAATTCACTTACAATGACAGCTATCAGTCGAGTATTGGTATGGCACCATTTGAAACTCTGTATGGAAGACCGTGTAGAACGTTCGTATATTGGAACGAACTAGGAGAGCAGAAGTTAATTGGTCCTGAGTTAGTACATGTTACTACGGACAATATTAAGGTAATCAAGGAGAATTTGAAAGTAGCTCAAGACCGTCAGAAGAGTTATGCAGATAAGCGACGAAAGGACTTAGAATTCCAAGTCGGAGATCAAGTTTTCAGGAAGTTGTCTCCGTGGAGAGGTGTCCTTCGTTTTGGCAAGAAGGGTAAGCTAAGCCCTAGATATATTGGTCCTTATCAAGTAACGGGTCAAGTTGGGCCAGCAACCTATAGACTAGAGTTGCCAGTAGAACTATCTCGAGTAAATGATGTTTTTCATGTGTCCATGTTGAGAAAGTATATTCCAGATCCGACACATGTGCTGCAAGCACAACCTGTCGATCTGAAAAAAGACATGAGTTACATAGAGAATGCAGTTCAAATCCTCGACAGAAAAGAACAAGTTTTGAGAAACAAGACGATCCCACTCGTGAGGGTTCATTGGAAACATCACGAAGTAGGGAAGGCAGTCTGGGAGTTAGAAGATCAAATGAGGAGGAAGTATCCGATGATTTCCACCTAAGGACTACTAAATTTCGAGGATGAAATTTCTTAAGGGGGAGGTAAGTTGTAAACCCGAGAATCATTCTTTGGAATTTCCTTTTAAAGAAAGAAAACAAAAGAAAAGAAGAAATGAATGCTTAAAACTTGGTTTTCCTTGTTTTAAAAAGAAAAGAAATGAAGTGAAAGATAAAAGGAAAACAAGGAAGGAAAAACTTAAACCATTTTGGCTTGGTTTGCTCTAGGAATAATGAAGGAAAGAAAATGAAAGGAAAGGTTATTACATTATGTTTTGTTTAGGAAAGAAAAGAAAAGAAAAGAAAAGAAAGGAGAAAGGAAAAGAATAAAAAAGAGAAAGTGGGAGATGGGACGCCCACCTTTGTTTCTCTTTTAAAAACACTTCCTCCATCGATTTCTTCTCATTTTATCAAGTAAAAGCAAGGGTTTTCGTCGGAGAAGCAGAAAGGAAGAAGAAGAAGAGGGTTTTTGGAGCTGAAGTTGCATAAGAGAGGAGAAGAACTAAAGGTTTGTCTTTTTAACAGCAAGTTAATCAATTCAATCCTATTCTGGTTTTCTGTTCATCTAGAGCTCCACAGGAAGAGGTAAGATTTGAGGTTTTGTTTCGTGAAAGTTAACTCATATTGGAACAAAATGCATGAAGGAAGCTTGAGCAAATTCGGATCTTAAGCTACTGATTTGTGAAGAGGAAGACAGAAGACAGAATTTGCTGTCAAATCTGAGAAGTCTCTGATGTTTTGGTTGTACTGGTCTGTAGGGTTTGAATCCGAAGCTCTAATAGGTATGGTTGGAAAGCTTATTGAATTTCCTACAACTTACATGAAGTAATCGTGAATAGAAAATAATTGGAAGATGTCGTAAATATCAGGTCAAGTGTCGGGTAGCAGCAGGAAATCGAATCTAGAATAGCAGAAGTTAGTTCCTGGGAAAGACGTTTTTTAGGTATTTCTGAACCAATCCGTTGGGAATTTCAATTTCATGTCTTCATATGATTTTTAGAGGGTTCAAAAAGGAAGAGTTTGGTATAAATTACATTATTTTTGGTTAAGTAATGAAGAAGTTATGGTTGTCTTAATACAGGGCATAAAATCTGAAAATGCTGGAAATATTGAAAGTGTGTTTTCTTGTAAGTTTAAGGTTAAAAAGCATGAGCTCGAGGTTCTAATGGTTGAATTTGGTTTGTTTGATAGGCCAAGAGCAAATAGGTCGAGTGTACGGGCCAAGGTTCTAGTTTAACACTGTGAGTGACAAAACGAACTTCGGAAATGAATTATATGTTTGAGATATGTTTTAAGAAAACAAGTTTTGGCTAGAATGAAATGGTTACAATGCTATGCGTTTTCTTTTGAACACATGTTTATGAGTATTCATGTTTTCCTAGAAATGTGTTCAAGTATTCATTGTGAGCCTAAATGTCTTGATAAATTTATACATGAGCATATGTTTATCGAATTTTCAAAGTTTATGGAAATGTTATGATTCCAAGCAAATATGTTTAAGCAAGTATGTTTTTAAAGATTTCCAGTTTAATGAACAAGCTAAGTAAGCTTGAGTTTTATGAAAGAAATGATAAGCGGCATGTTCAAATGTTTTCATGTGATCTTACGAGATATTGAGCCCGAGGCTTTATGGTACCGCAGTGTGCACACGGTCATCATTTCATTGTCGACGTTGAGTGAACTCCGTGACAACAGCCACTGTGTGTCTTGTCTTGGGCGGGCCCCACTACGACAAAGATGATGGGAGTGTTGGGCGGGCCCCACTACATCATAGAACAAACATAGATTGTGACATGTTTTAAAAAGAGTTTATATCATTTACATGTCTTACGAGATTTTAACGATATACTTGTTGGTTTTTCTGAAAAGCTATTATGATTACACGATTACTTTTAACGCTTGATTACAGATGCATATGCTCATAGATGGCCAGGTGATATGATTTACGAGTTAGTAGTTTCCTTTAAACTCAAGTCACTCACTGAGCTTCATAGCTCATTCTTTCAGTGTTTTCCCACTTTTCAGGTAGGATCGAGCTCCCGGTGCCTGATAACCTTCCATAGTCTGCTGGAAGCTTCTCAAGTTTGATATGTTGTACGTGGGTGGAGTTGTATAGAAAGTCTATATGTATAGAAGAAGGACTATGAACTTATGTTTATGTGTACATTTTAGGTTGTGGTTGTGTGATCCATGGTTGGGTATGTTTTTGGTTGTGATGTGCATATCTCTTTCAGTTTTCCAGAGAGTCATAAGTAGTGTTACCCATTACGTAGGTTACGTAATTGTCTATATTCCGTTGTGTTATGTTTAAGTGTTTCTTATACAAGTTTAGTATGCTTATCAGGTAAAACAGGGTCAACAGGTATCGTTAGAGAGGTGAACGATGTCTGTTGGCTTCACGCTGTCTACCGGGCTAAGTTAGCAGGTAGTTTGGGAGGGGGTGTGACACTATGTACATATCTCGTAGACCCACACTGTCCAGATGACCCTCGAACACTTTAGCCATGAGAGTCTTTATAAACAGATCAACAATATTGTGCTCTGAAGCGATCTTTGTGACTGTCACATCTCCTCGTTGCACTATTTCTCGTATCAGGTGATACTTCCTCTCGATGTGCTTACCTCGGTTATGGCTGCGAGGTTCCTTCAAATTAGCTACCGCACCACTGTTGTCACTGTATAAGGTGATGGGAGATTCCATATTTGGAACAACTTCCAAATCAGTAAGGAATTTCCTCGACCAAATGACCTCTTTCGCTACTTGGAAGAAGCGACATACTCGACCTCCATTGTGGAGTCGATGCATCCTTGTTGATGCTTCGCCATACTATAGCTCTCCGTTAAGGGGTGAAAACCGATCCCGATGTGGATTTCCGAGAATCCTTATCGGTCTAAAAATCGAGAATCGGTGTATCCATGAGGATCAAATCCTTGAGACCCATACACAAGCGTATAGTCCCTCGTTCTCCTTAGATACTTGAGGATATTTTTAACTGTTGTCCAGTGGTCTATCCCTGGATTGGACTAGTACCTACTGACTAATCCCACTGCATAGCAAATGTTTGGCCTCGTGCACAACATAGCATACATTAAGCTACCTACTGCAGAGGCATAGGGAATATGTCTCATATCCTCAACTTCTTGAGGTGTCTTGAGACACTATTCCCTAGACAGATGAACTCTGTGCCTGAAGGGCAATAAGCCTCTCTTGGAATTCTGCGTCGAATATCTGGATAACATTTTGTCGATATATGACGCTTGAGACAGTGCTAGCGTTTTGTTCTTGCAATTCCTGAAGATCTGAATCCCAATAACATATTGCACCTCTCCCAAATCTTTAATTTGGAACTGGGTCGCTAGCCAATTCTTTATGTCAGTAAGGTATCCTTCATCATTTCCAATGAGTAGGATATCATCCACATAAAGTACTAACAAAGCTACTTTGTCGTTGATGATCCTCTTGTAAACACAAAGCTCATCAACGTTTTGGTCAAAGCCGTAAGACTTGATCGCAATATCAAATCTTATATTCCAAGATCTTGACGCTTGTTTCAATCCATAAATGGATCGATTAAGCTTGCAAATTTTTTGCTCCTGACCTTGGGCTATGAACCCTTCTGGTTGAGACATATAGATGCTCTCGTCAAGATTACCATTCAAAAAGGCAGTCTTGACGTCCATTTGCCAAATTTCATAATCATAAAACGCGGCTATGGAGAAGAGTATCCTTATAGACTTTAGCATAGCAACAGGGGGAAAAGTTTCTTCATAGTCAACTCCTTCCCTTTAGGTAAACCCCTTTGCAACAAGCCTAGCCTTAAAGGTCTGTACCTTTCCGGCTACATCTCTCTTACTCTTATAGATCCATTTACACCCTATGGGTCTAACCCCTTCAGGTTGGTCTACAAGTTCCCATACTGAATTGAAGTCCATTGACTCCATTTCAAGGTTCATGGCTTTGATCCATTGGTCCTTGTCTACGTCATTCATTGCCTGTTTATAAGACAATGGATCTTCTAAGCCGTCATCAGGTATGACAACTTGAGTTTCAGCTAAACCCAAGTAGCAGTCAGGTTGAGAAACAACCCTCCCACTGTGTCGAGGCATTCCCAACGATTGAGAAGGACGAGACTGACTTGAGGTGTTGGTTCTTCCATCAACTCTTGATGAAGGTCCAGCTTGATCAAAAACTCTTGTTGGTTCAAGTGTAGCTTCATTTAGTACTAATTTACTACGCTGTACGTTGTTCCTCATGTGATCTTCATCCAAGAACGTGGCGTTTGTCGATACAATCACCTTGTTTTCTTGTGGGTCGTAGAAAAGACCACCTCTCGTTTCTTTGGGATAGCCAAAAAATTGGCACAATTTTGAACGAGGTTCTAACTTCTTGTGGTTTGTCATGAGCACGTGTGTCGGACAACCCCAAATCCTGAAGTGTTGTAAACTAGGTTTACGCCCCTTCCACAGTTCAAACGGTGTTTCTGAAACACTCTTTGATGGAACACTATTCAAGATTTGAACTGCAGTCTCTACTATGTATCTCCAAAACGAGGCAGGCAATTGAGCATAGTTCATCATAGAACGAACTATGTCTAACAAAGTTCTATTTCTCCTTTCTGACACACCATTTTGTTGTGGTGTATTAGGTGCAGAAAGTTGAGATTTAATTCCATGTTCTATCATATAGTCCTGGAATCTCAAATCCATATACTCTCCACCTCGATCAGATCGAAGTGTTTTAATGGTTTTCCCTAATGCATTCTCTACTTTAGCCTTATGCTTTTTGAACTTTTCAAGAGCTTCAGACTTGTGATGCATTAGATATAGATAACGATACCTCGAATAGTCATCTATGAAAGAGATGAAATATTCGTATCCTCCTCGAGCTTTAACATTCACCGGACCACAAAGATCCGAATGTATAAGTTCTAAGGGTTCTATGGCTCTGTAACCTTTTCCTGTTAAAAGTCGCTTGGTCATTTTACCTTCCAAGCATGATTCACAAGGAGGTAAAGAATCATCTTCTAACTTGTTTAGAAGTCCATTCTTAGAAAGCCTCTCAATCCAGTAGAGATTAATATGACCAAGTCTAAGATGCCATAAATAGGTATTATTATTTGGAGAAATTCTTTGCCTTTTATTTTGAGTACTAGCATTTTTAAACATCTCATGATTTAATATTGCTTTAGTTTTGTTCAGTTTAAGTACATACAAGCCATTTTTCAATTTAGCAGAACAAATATTGACACCCTCTTTCAAAATGAACGCTTCATTAATTGAAAAAGAAATACAATATCCAAGTTCTATTAACAAGAGATAGAAATTAAGTTCCTTTTAAGCTTAGGAACTATATACAGATTTTTTAATAAAAGAAATCTATCTCCGAAAAATAGCTCGACATCTCCCACTGCACGAGCTGAGACGACATCTCCTGTTCCGACCCTGAGCGTCATCTCACCCTCTTCGAGCTCCTTGAAGGAACTAGTTTCCTGAAATGAAGAGTAAACGTGATTAGTGGCTCCTGAATCAAGTATCCAGGTAAAATCATCATTTTCAACTAAACAAGTTTCAAGAACAAGTAAATCTGATTTACCTTTCTTCTCTTTGAGCTCAATGTTTGCAGTGGCAGAAGCTTTCCCTTTTCCTCCTTTCCTCTTCTTCCGAGTCTTCTTAATCACAAAAGAAGAACCACAGGACTTCGTCCCAGGGGATGAACCCTCCTGGAACCTTCTGGAATGGGAAAACAGATTTGCCTCTCCATTAGCCTGTCCCTTATTCTTCATAAGAGGCTGGAAAGTTTGTAGTTCATTTAGGAGGGAAGTCAGGTTGTACTCCTTTTTGTTCAACTCCGCATTTCTACGGAATGACAGGAAACTCTTCGGAAGAGATTCCAGGATGAAGAATACCTGAATTTCCTCATCTATGACCGCTCCGTTCATTTCGGCCACATTGAAGTGAACTATAAGATCGAGAACATGTTCTCTCACTGAAGTTCCCTCCTTCATGCGCGCGTTATAAACGTACTTGATGGATTCGTGCCGAATTTGTTCAGACGGTTGTCTAGAAAAATTTTGCAGATAGCCCATGATCTCACGAGCTGAGACCATGCCCTTGAATCTCCTGGCTAAAACATCAGATATCCCAGCCAGGATATAGGCCTTGGCTTTTTCATTAGCTTTGGCCCAACGGTCAAACGCATCCTTAACTGATTGAGGTGTGTCTTGAGTAGGAATCTGAGGACATTCCTCAGTTAGTACAAACCGAAGGTCGTCAACAATAAGGATCGAATCCAGGTTTGACTTCCACGTAGTAATGTTTTCAGCAGTTAAACGTTCCTTTTGAGTAAGGCTATAAATGAGGACGACATGCTGAAAATCCAAAGTAGTTCTAATTAGTTATGCCTTTTAACCCATTGTAAAAACCAATCAAATTTGGCAAAATTATTAAAGAACCCTATTGTTTAAACTAAAACCATAGTTTAAATTAAACCTTTAATTTTGCAACGATACTTCAAGGGTTTAGAACAAAAGCCTCCGTCGGGCGGTCAGTCATTCCTCCCTTGAATTAAGACTTTCTCAGCCAATTCTCACTACCAGAACATCTCATGTCCCAGTGGTCTTTAGCTACCATTTGTTTGGTCAAGGATTTGTTAACTAACTTAACTCATCCCATAAATGTAACCCTTCCATTTTCAGATCCAATAGGCCCGAGCCAACAGGCTACTATTAAGAAAGACTACTGATGGCAAACAACCTAAGAGACCCTATCCATTTCTGGAGTTCGCGGTGTTCCGATCCCTATAGTCAGGCCCTCCGTAGAGTTTGGCTGTTCCAGGACAACCTAGCAGCGTGACTACGTAAATCTCACTGCGACCTAATGGAGGAGATCGTGAGATACGTTGACACGCGTCCCCTCCTCCCATTTACTATGGATACTTCCCTCATTCACCTTGGTATTGAACCATGAAAACACATACCGTAGGGGGACGCCCTATTGACGCCACGTAGCCGAACATGGAACTCACGGTATGAACTCTTGAGGATGTGAGAGTAAACTCGATGTTACTCTCAATGCGAACATCTCGTTTTCTTCCACTGAAGTTCCTAAAATTAGGGTATAGTTTTAACTTAGTCGGATTCTGGCTAAAAGAATCTATCTAAGTCTATGCCTATTATAACTATTATAACTAGGTCTTAAAAACTTATGTCTAGGTGAATAAACATTTTAATTACCTAGAGATAAAATAGAACTAAGGTTAATTCAACTCAGGTTCCGGGTCAGTTCCCAGGTAGGAGGTGTTCCGTTAACCGTCAGCTTAAGTACCCCTAGCCTCGAGATGTAACTTCACCCCAGAGTTCCCTTATAACCAAAGTTCTAATGTCCTACTAGATTTTAAACTATTTAAAATACTACGTAAGACCAATTTCTAATCCTATTAGAAATTAAAACTTAGGTCTAAATTAATTTTAAACAATTTAAAACTAATTTAAATTTTAACCCAAGTTCCTATGTTTGCATGCATTTCTTTATTATAGGTTATGGTTTCTAAAACCCCTTTAAATTTATAACTTTTATAAATTTTAATAATTAACCTATGAAAGAAACTATATTATAAATCCAACAATCTATATTCAAATTGGAATTATAAAAGGAATTCAACTATTTGAATTATAAAATTACTTAAACAAAATAACATTTATTTTAAACTAAGTAATTTCATGCTCCATGCAATTTATTTTCCATATAATCTAATTATAACACTTATAATTAATTACTCATGAAAAAAATAAATTAATCATGCATTCAACCATATTCATATAACATTTATATAAATAAAATACATGAACATGCTTATCCTAAGTTGGGAATAATCTAAATGACATTCATAAAGAAATAAAACTGTAAAATCGGAATAATTTGGCCCCTAAAGTGCAAAATAAAAATAAATTACATTAATTTATTTCATGAAATCGGTCCAAAACACCGAAATCGCCTTGAACCGCTCGAATCGGACCAAAAATGTTGAACCATCCGAACCGGTGCTGCGGTGCCTGAATACCTCACGCGCGCCTTGCAACGCGATGCCAGCGTTGCAACGCCCGCTTCGTCGTCTTGCGTGCCTGGTATCGAGATGGCGTTGCAACGCTGAGGGGCAACGTTACAACGTCGCTGACCCCTTGAGCACCCGCGTCGATAGGGAGCGATGGCGTTGCGACGCCGTTCTTCAAAGATTAACGCCGATGAACGGCGTTACCAACGCCGTTGTTTCAGCGATGGCGAAACTCACGAACACAAAGAAACCGTTCTTCAATTTCTCCTTCGATTCTCAACCGAATTGCATGAAACTGGTCCCGAACGACTCGTAACTCAATTACAGACTCAATTATGCACTTTTTGCCCGAAAACGCAGGGGCCTTTACATACAATTTGAACAAAATCGAAGTAAACTATGGCCAATTTATTGCTAAACAAGTTTTACAGCAAACCAAATGCGTTTCTCAACAAATCAATGCAATTTTGTTTCAAAACAAAACAAATCAAGCATTGCTCTGATACCAATTGATGGGGATCTGATCTCCTTGAGCATAGAAACGTGTTTGGGATCGTTAATTGCTTGATTGTTTTAATTGAAACAAAAATCAATACATTGAGAAATAATACAGAACAAGCATGAAATTCTAATCCTATTAGACATGGATTAATTGCATACAAACAAAATAAGTTTAACAATTAAACTAAAGGGAAGAAGGAATTACCTTTGTAGTTTCGCAGAACAGCAACTCCTTGCTCCCATGTTCACCAACTCAAGAACTTCAAAAGTTCTCTGTTTTTCACAAAGAGAACACCACCAATAGAGAAAACCTTCTATATCTCTGAGTTCTTAGAACAAAATCCTTTATGGGAAGGATTCCAACAATTGGAAGTTTTTGGGAATTCTAGAATTGAGAGAGAGAGAGAATTCTTCAGTCTTTCAACCAAAATTGATCAAATGATCTCCTCCAGTGAGCAACCCCCTTCTCCCTGTTAAACTGTCGATAGGGAGAAGGGGAGGGGTAGTGGGGAACGTGTCTGAGTGACACGTTCCCTCATTTATTATTATTAAAATAATAATAATAATATAATTAAATCAAATTTAATTATTCATTTAAATCATATTTAAATAATACAAATTGAATATCATATATTTAATTTGGATTAAATCTCATTTAATCATATTACCCCTTTAACCTATAGTTTTAATGTACAACCAGTGCACATTAAATTTTATCCTATAGTTTGCAAATGTGAATCACATCCACATTTAATATTATTATTTGAACTCTTCCAAATATTCAATTCTCTCATATGATTTAATATGAATCATATTCACATTAAATTTATAATATATAGTTCCAAAACTATATATTGTATCGTATCAATATACATTATATTTATTCCCTAATGAATTTGAACATTTCAAATTCAAATGATCTAAGAACCCTTTACGAGCTAGAAGGTGGACCTAATGGACCTACAGATCAGAAGCTCCAACGATACGAGATTGTTCAGTTAATCTCATTAACCTCCCAATCAACATTTGTTAACTGCGGAAACACTCCACTAAAGTCCCACAACTGCACTCTTCTCACTGTAGATATATTTCTGTGTCCATGTAGTTATTCATGTGATGAATGATCAAGCACTAAAACATAGAAATGCATGTAACCTAAGTTAATTATTAGTTTTAAAGTGTTTAGAACTTAAATAATTAGACTTAGGTTTTCTAGTTCTCATAATATTAGAATTAGGAAATCAAAGTATAGTCTTTGAATGGTGACTGATTAGTAACTTTGTCTAAGGAATGTTTTGTCTAAGGCTGGGGTATTTAAGTTGACCCTTGTGGAACACCCCTACCTGGAAACCGACCTGGGAGTGAATTCGGTCCGGAGATTCTTAGATTATACTTATCGTGAGTGTCGTTAATTAAAATGTTAATTAATTTACTCACATAGATCTAAGTAATAATGTGATTATAAACTTAGGTTAATACCATATAAGAGTTATATTGGTAGACTTAGGTATATTTTAGCCAGTTCATCTAGGTCAATCCCTAATAAAAATAAAGTGTTGAGTGGGAGGAAATATAGTGTATAAGATACATTTAATTTCTGACCAAAAATTTTCGTTAAGTCCGCACCGTGAGATCCATACTCGGCCTCGTGGCGCAAATGGGAGTGTCCCCCTTCGGGTGGCATTTGTATGGGTCAATATCATCGTGGATGGAGAGAGTGCTTATGGTGAGTGGGAGCGGGACCTGTGAAAATGGGACCCATGGTCTCTTCTTTCGATTCACACCGTGAGACGCCTATGATCCTTTGCTAGTTTGGCTGGACTGCACAATCCCTCTGAGGGCCTGATCATGGGAGTCGAAACACCGTGAATTCCCAAAAGGCATACAGTTTTCTAGTTGGTTTTCCTTCTTGGTTCACTCTTCGGTGGCTATTGTTTGGACAGATACTTGGAAACTTAAAGATTAAGGGTGACACTCACATAATTTGTTAAGAGTTAATGAATTCGACCGAACAATGGTAATTGGATGCCTCATGGAATAAGGGTTATTCTGGGATTAGGGTCTGATCGAGAAATTCTCGTCCTAAAGGAGAAGTGTTTTGTTCACCCTTCGGTGGCTGTCATTCTAAACCTTTAGGATATCATTACAAATTTTGAATGACCTAGGGATCATGAAACATTTTTTGCTAAAACATGATTGGATTTCAAAAGTTTTTTGTGAGACTAACACAAAGTTTTTTATTTTTCAGCAAAATGTCTAGCTCAATAATAGCTTTACTCGCATCTGACAAATTAGTGGGAGATAACTATCAAACGTGGAAAAACAACTTAAACATGATTTTGGTAACTGACGACATAAAGTTTGTGCTCACTAAGGAGTGTCCTCAGATGCCGGGCTCGACTGTATCGCGAAGTGTTCGTGATGCATACGATCGATGGATCAGGGTCAATGAAAAGGCCAAGGTCTATATCATTGCCAACATGTCTGATGTTTTGGCAAAGAAGCATGAGTTGATGGTCACCGCTAAGGAGATCATAGAGTCCTTGCAGGAAATGTTTGGACAACAGTCCTTTCAAGTCCGACATGACTCGCTCAAATACGTCTTCAACGCACGGATGAAAGAGGGGTCGTCTGTCCGTGAACATGTTCTAGACATGATGACCCACTTTAATCTAGGGGAGATGAACGGGCTTCGATCGACGAGTCGAGCCAAGCCAGTTTTATCTTGGAGACTCTTCCGAAGAGTTTCCTTCAGTTTCGTAGCAACGTTGTTATGAACAAGATAAACTACACTCTGACTATCTTCTTAACGAGCTGCAAACCTTCTAGTCCTTGATGAGGATCAGGACATCGGAAGTTGAGGCAAATGTTGCCTTCAGGTCTTATCATAGAGGTTCGACCTCTATGACTAAGCCAGTAGCTCATTCTCACCCAAAAGGGAAGAAGAAGAAGATGAAGAAGGCTAAAACTGACCGAGCTGCCGCCCATAAGGGCAAGAAGGTCAAGGAAGTTGCAGAAAAAGGAAAGTGTTTCCACTGCAATGGGGACGACCACTAGAAGCGAAACTGTCCCAAGTTTCTTGTCGAGAGGAAGAATCAAGGTAAATGTGATTTACTAGTTACTGAAACATGTTTAGTGGAGAGTAGTGACTCTGTCTGGATTTTAGATTCGGGTGCCACTAACAACGTTTGTTCTTCTTTTTAGGGAATTGATTTCTGGCAGCCGCTGTGAGAGGGTGAGGTGACTCTACGAGTTTGATCCGGGGAGATAGTCTCTGCTGCAGCGATCGACAAAGTGAAGCTCTATTTCGACAGAAATTACTTATTGTTAGACAATTTGTGTATAGTTTCAGGGATAGCTAGAAACCTCGTTTCTATTTCCTGTCTTCTTGAACATTCAATTTCTGTAAATTTTTCTAGTAATAAAGCGTTTATTTCTAGAAATGGAAATTTCTTGTGTTCTGCTTCACTTAAGTCTAACTTGTATGTTTTAAAGCTAAATTCAGTCAAAAGCGTTTTGAATACTGAATTGTTTAAAACTGCAGAAACCCTAACTAAGAAAGTTAAGGTTTCTCCGAAAGAAAATGCCCATCTTTGGCATCTAAGGTTGGGTCACATTAATATCAATCGGATATAGAGCCATGGAACCCCTTGAGCTTATACATTCTGACCTTTGTGGTCCGATAAGTGTTAAAGCACGAGGAGGTTACGAATACTTCGTTACTTTCATTGATGATTATTCGAGGTATGGGTATATTTACCTAATGCGTAGGAAGTCTAAAAGTCTTGAAAAGTTCAAGGAGTACAAGACTGAGGTTGAGAACCTGTTAGGTAAAACAATAAAAACACTTCGATCGGATCGAGGTTGAGAGTATATGGACACTGAATTTCAGGACTATATGATAGAACACGGAATTACGTCCCAACTCTCAGCACCTGGTATGCCACAGCAGAAAGGTGTATCGGAGAGGAGAAATAGAACCATGTTAGACATGGTTCGATCGATGATGAGCTATGCTCGTCTCCCAGATTCCTTTTGGGGTTACGCAGTGGAGACTACGGTTTACATTTTCGAACTCTAGAATGGTCGTAAAGGTAGTTTACACCATTTCAGAATTTGGGGATGCCCGACCCACGTGTTGGTGTCAAACCCGAAGAAGTTGGAACTCCGTTCAAAATTGTGCCTATTCGTAGCTTACCCAAAAGAGACCAGAGGTGGTCTATTTTACGATCCTAAGGAAAATAGGGTGTTTGTGTCGACAAACGCCACTTTCCTTGAGGAAAATCATATCAGGGATCATTTGCCTAGGAGCAAAATCGTGTTAACCGAAATGGACAGTACATCAGCAAGAGTTGCTGATGGGGCTTGTACGTCAATAAGTGTTGTTCATCTTAGCACGTCAAGTCAAGTCCGTTCCCAATAGTTGAGAATGCCTCGACGTAGTGGGAGGGCTGTGAGACAGCCTGAACGTTACATGGGTTTTGCTGAAACTCAATTCGTCAATCCTGATGATGACTGCGAGGATCCATTAACCTATGATCAGGCTATGGATGATGTTGATAAGGACGAATGGATTAAAGCTATGGACCAGGAAATGGAGTCGATGTACTTCAATTTTATCTGGGAGCTTGTGGATCAACCTGATGGGGTAAAACCTATAGGTTGCAAATGGATCTACAAGCGTAAACGTGGCGTAGATGGGAAGGTGCAGACCTTCAAAGCACGACTAGTGACAAAGGGTTTTACCCAGGTCGAAGGGGTTGACTATGAGGAAACCTTTTCACCTGTTGCCATGGTAAAGTCGATCAGGATCTTTCTGGCCATTGCCGCATATTATGACTACGAGGTATGGCAGATGGATGTCAAGACCGCCTTTCTGAATGGTAACCTTGACGAAACCATCTACATGGACCAGCCCAAAGGGTTCATTGCCCAAGGCCAAGAGCAAAAGGTTTGTCGCCTTCATATGTCTATTTATGGACTGAAACAAGCCTCGAGGTCTTGGAATATAAGGTTTGATGAGGCAATCAAATCTTATGGCTTTGATCAGAATGTTGACGAGCCTTGTGTCTACAAGAAAATCGTTGACAAAACTGTCGCATTTCTGAAATTGTACGTGGATGATATTCTTCTCATTGGGAATGAGGTAGAATTTTTTACTGACGTTAAAAATTGGTTGGCTTCGCAATTCCAAATGAAATATTTTGGAGAAGCTCAGTATGTTCTAGGTATTCAGATAGTCCGGAACCGGAAGAACAGAACACTAGCCATATCTCAAGCGTCTTATATTGGCAAGATGTTGTCGATATATAAGATGCAGAACTCCAAGAAGGGTTTGCTGCCTTTCAGGCACGGGGTTCACCTGTCTAAGGATCAGTGTCCTAAGACTCCTCATGTCACACCCCCTCCCGAAGTACCTGCTAACTCAGCCCGGAAGACGGCGTGAAGCCAACAGACATTGTTATCTCTTAACAATACCTGCTGACACTGGTTTACCTGATCAACATACTATGTTCGCATATGAAACACTTTAAACTTAACACAGCAGAAACTGGACAACTATAAAACATACATGAGGAGAAACTCTTCGTAAGTCTCTCTTGGAAACTAAAACGAGCAAGAACATCAGAACCACGAACAGTCCAAACCACTAATTAAACAACCACAACCTCTAAAGCACATACGACTATAACTACATAGTTCTCTCAAAATAGTTTACAAAACATATGGACTTGCTATACATCACCAGCCACGTACAAAATATCAAACTTATGAAGCTTCAAAGCAGACTTATAGCGGGTTTTTCGAGCACCGGAGCTCGATCTCTACGAAAAGTGGGAAAAACATCGAAAGAATGAGCTATGAAGCTCAGTGAGTGACTTGAGTTTAAAAGAAAACTATTAACTCGTAAATCATATCACCTGGCCATCTATGAGCATATGCATCTGTAATCAAATGTTAAAAGTACTGTGTAATCCGAATAGCTTTTCATGAAAACCAAAGAAGTATACCGAATTAAAATCTCGTAAGGCATGTAAATGATATAAACTCTTTTTAAAACATGTCACAATCTCACGTGTGTAGGCACGCCCGAAGACATCCAACGTTTATTCTTCTACGATGTAGTGGGGCCCGCCAAAGACTCCCATCGTCTTTGTCGTAGTGGAGCCCGCCCAACACTCACGGCAGTGGCATTGTCACGAGAGTACACTCAACGTCGACAACGAGAATAAGACTGTGTGCACACTGCACTACCATAAAGCCTCGGGCTCAATATCTCGAAAAATCACATGAAAACATTTGAGCATGCCTGCTTATCTTTTCTTTCATAAAACTCAAGCTTACTCAGCTTGTTCATAAAACTGGAAATCTTTAAAACATACTTGTTAGTACATGCTTGCTTGAAATCATAACATTTCAATAAATTTTGGCAACCATTGGACATATGCTCATGTATAAATTTTATAAAGACTTTTAGGGTCACAATGAACACTTGAAGCATTTCTAGGAAAACAAGAATACTCATAAACATGTGTTCAAAAATAAAACACAAGGTTTGAAACAATTCATTCTAGCAAAACTTGCATTTCTTAAAGCATATAAGCATATTTCAAGCATTTGGTTCATTTTCGAAGTTCATCTTGTCACTCACCGTGTTAGAACTAGAACCTTGGCCCGTACACTCGACCAATCTCCTCTTGGACTGCCAAACAAACCAAAACCATGTTTTAGAACCTCAAGCTCATGGTTTATAACCTTAAAACTACAAGAAAACACTCCAACAAAAATTCCAGCATTTAGCAGATTTTATGCCCTATATTCGGACAGCCATAACTTCTTCTTTACTTTATTTTTTGTTTGTAAAGAAGAAAGATGGTACCCTTAGATTATGCATTGATTACAGACAATTAAACAAAGTCACGATACGTAACAAGTATCCTTTACCCGGTATAGATGACTTGTTTGACCAGTTAAGAGGTGCATCGGTGTTTTGTAAGATTGATTTGAGGTCAGGATACCATCAGTTAAAGGTAAGGGAATTAGATATTCCTAAGACAGCATTCAGAACCAGGTACGGGCATTATGAGTTTCTAGTAATGCCGTTCAGTTTGACGAATGCACCAGCAGTTTTCATGGACCTCATGAACAGGATATTCCACCAGTATTTGGATCAGTTCGTGATAGTATTTATTGATGATATACTAGTTTACTCAGTTGACAGGAAAGCTCATGAGGAACATTTGAGGATTATTCTGCAAACACTACGAGATAAACAGTTGTACGCTAAATTCACCAAATGTGAGTTTTGGTTGGATCAGGTAGTTCGGAAGGGGGTGTGACACCTCAAGAGGTTGAGGATATGAGACAAATCTCCTATGCTTCAGCTGTAGGGAGCCTTATGTATGTCATGTTATGTACTAGGCCCAACATTTGTTATGCAGTAGGGATTGTCAGTAGGTATCAATCCAATCCAGGATTAGATCACTAGACAGCCGTAAAGGCAATCCTCAAGTATTTTAGGAGAACGAGGAACTACAGCTTAGTGTATGGCGGTGGGGATTTGATCCTTACGGGATACACGGATTCTGACTTTCAGACCGATAAGGATTCTAGGAAATCCACTTCGGGATCATCCTTCATTATGAATGGAGGAGTTGTAGTATGGCGAAGCATCAAGAAGGGATGCATTGCCGATTCCACTATGGAAGCAGAGTACGTTGCGGCTTGTGAAGCTGCAAAGGAAGCTGTTTGGCTTAGGAAGTTCATGACAGATTTGGAAGTTGTTCCAAATATGAACTTGTCGATCACACTTTGTTTTTGTGACAACGATGGCCAGCAGAACCAACTCCAGAGAGCCTCGGAGCCATAAGAGAGGCAAACACATTGAGCGGAAGTATCACCTGATACAGGAGATGTGCACTGCGGCGACGTGAGGGTAACAAAGATAGCGTCGGAGCACAATGTTGTTGATGAAGGGAATCGAGTCCTGCAGCGGAAGCGATTGTGAATCGCGCGTTCTCAATTTAGTTACAAAGATTACATTCAAGAACGAAACTAACTAGATTAAGCATATAAACAGAATTTGGACAACAAGAAAAATTACCTTTGAAGAACTTTTCTTCATGTGCTCCTTTCTCGCACGATCACGATCTCAGCAACAAGAGCACGAACAAACGAAGACACAACCACTAGATCTTCTCCGTTGTTCTCTAGGTGAGGGAGGAAGGTGGGTTCCCTTTAGGTGAGATGGGATATTTTGTGACAGAGAATGTGTTTGTGGAACCTTTCCTACAACACACAAGAGCTTGGAATGTCTTAACTTAGTTGCATCATATGCAACTATATATATAAGGAGATAGGGATGGAAATTACCATCCTATCCCTCTTTCATTCTCTCTTTAGTATATAGTTAATATGTGAATCCAATTCACATTAAAACTATATATTATATCAATTATATCACATATAATTGATATGACATCTCATATATGAAATTGAACACTTCAATTTCATTCCTAACTGTATACCCTCAATATTACCATGTTGAGCCAACGGAGGGACCTAATGGACCTAAAGTTCATGAGCTCCAATGATATGAGATTAACCGATCAAACTCTTTGATCCAGTTAATCAATATTCATTAACTACAAGTCACTTCACTATAGACTTGTAGCTGCACTCTCCTCACTGTAGATTATATTGTGTCCACTAATATAATCATTACCCATGAGTCGACCCTTCACAGGTTGTTCGTAATCACGGTTGGGTCAAATTGCCGTTTTACCCCTGTAATTACCTCTTTGCTCCTTAAGCACCACTGATCTTCTAATGAACAATAAGTTTACGGTCTTACCATAGACTCATACCCTCATAGAGGGCGGGGCCCCGTTGTTCAAGACCTAGAGTCAGTTCTTAAGGGAACAACCTATCTAATTCCTTAGTGTAGGAATGAGTGAATTCCATCTTGCACAGTTAAGTTCCCAGCTACCTACGAGGTTATGTCCTTGAGAAAGTAGGCTTTTTGAGTCGGCTACATGCCACTCTCACCCATACTAGTCTAAGGACAAACCCTTATAAGCAGGAGTTCTTAACTTGCTCAGGATTCAGTCGTCGTCACTAATGATCATCTATAAATTACTAGTCTTATCCTCATTAACGATGTTACAATTGGTTAGACTAACAATTTCTTGATCCTGGTCTTGTATGAACTCTTCATACAGGATGCCCTGATCGCATGTCAACTACATGAATGAGTTGGATTACCTCATTTGTACTAATTACAAAGTGGGTCGCATCCATGGTGTTACCAGAATGAGGTTTCCAATCTTATTCTTATACCATAGACCATTTAGGTTATATTCTTGAACACAATCTAAATAGTGTCCACTACACTGATGTATCAAGATATATGTTATAACCTTGGAGCTTAGTTTATTGTATTTATAGAGCAAGATTGTAATTCTATCAAAATAAATAACTATTTATTTCTTTGATAAAAAATTACACAAGTTTTAGGGCATAAATCCCAACAATTGATCCATTTACAAAGCCCCTTACGACTAAAGTGTTTGAGGGTCACCTAGAGAGTGTAGGTCTTCGAGTGCTTCCTGACTAGGGCAAGTGGGAGATATGTAAACGGGTATTCAATGTCTTAGTTTATTGTATTACTTCATTGTAATTTATGTACATTTCAGAAATGTATTTTCTCCACTAGCTTAGTCCAAGTGGGAGTTTGTTGGGATTTTTGTCCTAATCTCGTGTTTGTAAATTACTGTTTGAAATTAATAAAGTGTTATTCATTTCATTACTTTGTGTCTCGCAAATTTTACAAACTTTTTCAATAAACTAAGCTCCAGGGTCATTGAGTTTATGAGAGAACTAGAACTTGAACGGTGTGTAGTGGACACATAGGGAGGATCACGTTCGAGTTAATGACCCGAACGGTCTACAGTATATGGATAGGGTTGGAGACCTAATCCTGGATACACTATGGATGCAGCCCGCTTTATATTAGATACAAACAAGGTCATCTGACTCGTCATGTGGTTAACATGTGAGTGGGAGCATCCTGTGCAATGAGATTGTACAAGACCGGACCGTGAATTATTAGACCTACTGATGTAACACCGTTGACAGTAAGGACTAATAACTTTGTAGATGACCATTAGTGACTCGACCTTAATCCTGAGCGTGTTACGGACTCCTGTCTGCGGGGGTTTGTCCTTTGACTAGTACGGGTGAGGGTGGTCACAGTTACTCGCCCAATATGTCTATCTTCTTAAGGACCGGACCAACTAGGGAGCTGGGAACTTAACTACACGAGATGGAATTCACTCGTTCCCGCCTTTAGGGAAACTAGAGGGGTTGTTCCCTTAAGTGTTGTCTCCACGGCTTGGACAACGGGCGCCCACCTTCTCACTGGGCCGAGAAAGGTGATGTGTATGGTTGGACCATCACAATATGTTGTTCATTAGAGGAACAGTGAGGACTTAAGGAACAATGGGTGAAATTGTAATTTGACCCAGCCGTGTCTACGAACAACCTGTGAAGGGTCGACTCATGGGCATTGGTTATATTAGTGGACACGTAATATTCTGCACTAACGGGAGTGCAACTACGGGTTATAGTGGAGTGTTACCGTAGCTAATGAGTGTTAATTAACCGGGTCAAAGAATTTGATAGGTTAATCTCGTATCATTGGAGCTCGTCACTATAGGTCCATTAGGTCCCTCGGTTGACTCAAACTGGGTTAAAAGAAGGGTTAATATTTTGGTGTGAAATTAAAGTGTTTAATCTCACTTAGAGACACTTATGTCATTTATATGAGATATGAATGATATAATATATAGTTTAATGTGAATGAGATTCATAATAAACTATAGGTTAGCCTAATTGTTGAATTAGGGCTAATTGGAGAAATTGATTGAGAGAAATTAAATTGGATGTGATTCAATTTAATAAATCCAGAATTATGCAAATGTGATTTGTATAATGAGATATGAGATATCTTATATTATATGGTTATGCAAATATGATTTGCATAACCTATGGTTGTGGTAAAATGGTAATAATATGGAGGTTTTAACTCCATGTTCTCTCCATTATTTAAACCCTTCTTGCAAGAAGGGAGGTAAGTTAATCTCTCATTTTTGGAAATCTCACCAAAAGAAGAGAACAATCTCTCTCAACTTTCTCTCTAGAATTTCTCCTCTCTAAACCAAAACAAAGTTCCCACAAACTTCCTTCTTTCCAAAAGGAAAACAACCGAGACTCCGATTGGTTGTGTTTGTGTTCTTGTTTGTGAGAAGAGATTAAGTTCGTTGAGATCGGGATTTCGCGAAGTGTTCGTGATCAAAGGAAGGAACAGTGAAGAATTGTCTTCAACAAGTAAGTAGTTCTACTTGCTGTATTTTTCTTTCCTTTAATTACATGTTTAGCCTAGATCTAAGTGTTAGATTAATTTTAATGAAATCTAGTTGCACAATTTTCACCACGATGATTCAATCGTCTTCCGCTGCGTGGGATTCTCATTCCCTTCATAAGTCCCACTGTTCCTCTAATGAACAACTACGTTGGATGGTCCTATCATAAACATCAACCCTCTCGGGCCAGTGAGAGGGTGGGGCCTCGTTGTTCAAGCCCCTAGAGACAACACTTAAGGTAGTAACCCCTCTAGTTTTCCTAAATCGGGAACGAGTGAATTCCTTCTTGTGTAGTCAAGTTCCAACTCCTCACGTGGTCCTGTCTCTGACAAGATAGGCATATTGGGCGAGTAAATGTGGCCACCCTCACCCGTACTAGTCAAAGAACAGACCCCCGCAGACAAGAGTACGTAACACGCTCAGGATTAAGGTCGAGTCACTAATGGTCATCTATGAATTTATTAGTCCTATACTGTCAACGGTGTTACATCAGTAGGTCTAATAATTCACGGTCCGGTCTTGTACAATCTCATTGCACAGGATGCTCCCACTCTCATGTTAACCACATGACGAGTCAGATGACCTTGTTTGTATCTAATATAAAGCGGGCTGCATCCATAGTGTATCCAGGATTAGGTCTCCAACCCTATCCATATACTGTAGACCGTTCGGGTCATTAACTCGAACGTGATCCTCCCTGTGTGTCCACTACACACCGTTCAAGTTCTTAGTTCTCTCATAATACAATTACCCTGGAGCTTAGTTTATTGGATTAAGTTTATGAAATATGTGAGACACAAAGCATTGAAAAAATAACTCTTATATATTTCAACTTGGAATATTACAAACTTACACGAGATTAGGACATACATCCCAACACAACTCCTCTAGTTTCCCTAAGTCGGGAACGAGTGAATTCCATCTCACGTAATCAAGTTCCCAGCTCTCCACGTGATCATGTCCATGAGAAGATAGACATATTGGGCGAGTAACTGTGACCACCCTCACCTGTACTAGTCAAAGGACAGACCCCCACAGACAGGAATCCGTAACACGCTCAGGATTAAGGTCGAGTCACTAATGGTCATCTACGAAGTTATTAGTCCTATCATCATGAACGGTGTTACATCGATGAGGTTTAATAATTTACTGATGCGGTCTTGTACAATCTCATTGCACAGGATGCCTCTACTCGCATGTCAACCACATGAACGAGTTGGATCACCTCGTTTGTATCTATTACAAAGCGTGCCGCATCCACAGCGTATCCAGCATTAGGTCTCCAACCCTATCCACGTAATGTAGACTGCTCGGGTCATTAACTCAAACGTGATCCTCCTTGTGTGTCCACTACTAATAGCACACCAAATGTGTTATCCTTAGGCTTAATAATTGCTAGTTTTATAATGATTTCAGGGCTTTTACATGTTTAAATCATTCCGTTTCAGGTTAGGAGCTTAAACAGGACATTTGAAGATAATTTGGATCACTCGGGATCGAAACGAGGCTATCTGGAGCTAAAAATAATACTAATTGGAAGAGAAAAGATCAATCCAAGCATGATGACCCGAAGTGATGGTGTTGCAACGCTGTCTATAGCGTTGCAACGCCGAGCATGCTATTTAAAGGCGTTGAAGACCACTGTCGATACCGTTGCAACGCTGCCTTGCAGCATCGCAACGCTATCTCGATAAGGAAGCTTATATGAGGAGCCGCACATAGGGTGTTGCAACGCTGCCTTGTAGCGTCGCAACGCCACATCGATAGGAAGGCGGCGCGTTAGGGTAGCGGCGTTGCAACACTGCCCTCAGCGTTGCAACGCCATCGACTATTTCCATATTTGCCAGCCGCCTAGGATATAGCGTTGCAACGTTGTACCGATTAAGCTTATAAATAGAACATTATGCATTCTTGTAAAGGGGAGCCGAATTTGGTAGATTTTCTACCCTAATATCGAAATACACTTTGTAAAAAGAGAGAGAAGAGCGTTTTTGGAGCCAAAGCATCCGTGGAGGTTCGAGATCGAAGGCGGGAACTTGGAGACGAAGGACCGACGTCGACACATAAGTCTAATTTCCTTTTCATTCAATTTGTAATAGCGTTCTAAGACGTTTTCTACTTGTTTAGTTTGATTTTCATGTGATTTAGAGTAGCTAGACGTTGTAGTTAGGATTTGATTTACTTGTAATGACTTTCTTGCTATGTATTGAAGCATGTTTTGTCCTTATTTTTGGCAATTCGTTCTTTAATTCATAATTTGTTGGTTTAAGTGGACTCGAGAGATAAAGCTTGAATTAGAGCAAAATTGTCAAAACTCTTAGAAATCTGGCATGAGAATGACTTAGAAATCATAGGAAAACACATAAAGAAGTTGCTTAATGTCATGCATGTCGTAGGTTCATATGGAGACTATGGAGTTTATTGCATGTGTGAGGTTCACTAAGAATCGAGAGATTTTCTTGAGTATTTTACTTCTTGTTTATAAATTCATTTCATTGGTTCATTGCATGTGTTAAGTGAGTCATTAACTTGTATAATCACTTCTCTCAAATCTATCAATACGTGTCTCCACATGTTTGTTTGTTTGCTTGTCTTTACTTTCAACCAACTATCCATGTTATGTTTCTTTAGCTAAAATTGAGGATTAGTACCTTGGTAATTAATTAATGTAGAAACCCATTCCCGAGGACCATACTTGGACTCATAAATCACTATACTAAAACTTGACTCGTACACTGCGTTATTGCATATTCATAATTATATAACAAGTTTTTAAGCATGTATTGTCGGGAATGGCGATTATTTAGATTAAGTAATATTAGGAGAAAATTTGAAATTTTAGACTAAAACTTGTTTCTGTGTTTTTCCTTATTTGTTTTTGTGTGCTTGTTTGTTTCCTTATTTGTTTTATTTTAGTTTTGTTAATTTTTTAGTCTTTGTCCCCTGTTTTGGTTGTGTGGCTATTGTGTAGAAGTCTTGATCTGAACTATTAATTTTTTAATTATGACTTTGCATGATTTTGATTCTCCACCATTCTATTATCCCTCTCAAGACCCTAGGTATGTGCATCATGATTTCTCTAAATTTCATCTGTCTAATTTTTACCATTTTGTACCTGAAATTGATAAACATTCATGTAATGGTAGTTATCTAGGCAGTTGGAACCATAGTTTTTCGTACCTTAACCAACCCCTAGAAAAACTTCTCTTATGGACCAATTAGCAGAATATACCTTAGAATTGAAATTTAAAAATTTGGTTCATAGTGAATTAGAGAGGTTGGATAGGCTAGAAACTGAGGTGGTAGGACTTTGGGAAATAGTACAGGATAGAGTTCACTATCTTAACCAGCTAGTAGTTTCCCTGAAGGCCTTACAGGAAAAATTTCTTATCCTTACCACTCAGGAGGTGCTACCGAGGAGGATTTGTTCAGATGATAATGAGGATAGTTTGGGGGAGACCGAGGCACACCATGATCAGGTTAGTGAGAAAGACACTGGTGATACACTTAGTTCCACAGGGGAGATCTAGGTGATAGAGTTAGAGACTGAGAAGTCTTCTTTCCTTTTATCCCCAGAAATTTCTTTTATTTTTGATAACCATTTGCCTTGTACTCACGAGTCTTGCTTTAATTTCATTTCTTTCATTTCACTAAACGAAAATACCAAAAATAATTTCATCTCTGGTGCCCATGAAAAGCAGGATAGCCTTTTAGACTTAGAAGGCTATATCAATTCAAGCAAGAAGGGCCCGAAAAAATATGAGCAATTTTATGTGCCCTAATAAGTCAGCGTCTAGCTAAAGACGTTAAAGAAAGCGTTTCTTGGGAGGCAACCCAAGTTTTATGTTTCATGTTTTTATTTTTTGTTTTATTTTCTAGTTCTTTTTGTGTTCTTGTCTAATTTCTTTCTTTCTTTTCCTCCAGGTGTGTGCCCAAGGGGAGAGCTGCAGACTTACACCCTTTTGATCCTGAGATCGAGAGGACCTGTAGGAGACTCCTAAGGGAAGGAAAGGCAAAAACGCATACTATGGTTGATCAGGAGCTCATCAACAACCCTAAACCTATCAGGGAGTATTTCTAATCTGTGTTTAATTCTGAGCGGGTTGGAATAATCCATGTCCCTATAAATGCTAATAATTTTGAACTTAAGACAGGGTGATACAAATGGTTAGGGAAGGTGCTTTCAGAGGCTTAGCCACAGAAGATCCTAACTCTCATCTTCAAAATTTCTTAGAAATCTGTGGTACATTTAAATGAATGGTATCTCTGTTGATAGTATTCACTTACGTCTCTTTCCTTTCTCTTTGCAGGATAGAGCCAAAGAATGGCTAGGGTCTCTTCCCTCAGGTAGTATCACTTCCTGGGAGGAGGTTGCCCAAGCCTTCATGACCAAATTCTTTCCACCTGTGAAGGCTGCAAAGTTAAGGACTGAGATTGGAACATTCAGGCAACAGGAGGGAGAGCAGCTATTCGAGGCATGGGAAAGGTACAAAGACATGCTCAGGAGGTGCCCACAGCATGGCTACCCAGATTGGCTCCAGGTACAACTTTTTTATAATGGACTGGAAGGTAAGACCAGGACCATTCTGGATGTCACTGCTGGAGGGGCCTTCATGGCGAAGATTGTGCCAGAAGCACGTGCCCTCCTCGAGGAAGTGTCAACTGCCAGCTACCAGTGGCCTACAGACAATGACAGATCTAAGCCAGTAGCTGGATTATATCAACTGGATGAGGTAACTTCTCTTAGATCTCATATGGCATCTGTCACTCATGCTCTGAATAATTTTGCAGGATCACCACAAAAAGGGATGTCCTCTCAATGCTCTCAGCCCAATGAAGAATCCACAATGGAGCAATTGCACTACCTGAACAACAGAAGCAACACCTATGGAGGAAATCAGACTCAGAATAACCTACCAACACATTACAATTCAGGTTTGAGATATCATGAGAATTTCTCTTATGCTAACAACAAAAATGTGTTGAATTCTCCTACAGGGCATGCTTCTACATCAGAGAGGAAACCATCTCTGGAAGTCGCATTGCACTCTTTCATAGCTGAATCCAGAAGTTGGTCCAACCAGTTGGAGAATGCAGTCACCAGTCTATCTGGTATTGTCACTAGTCATGGAGTTGCAATAAATAATATAGAGACCCAGATTAGCCAAATGAACACATCACTTCAGGCACTGCAAGCAAGGAAAGAAGCACCTTGAGGGAGTACAGTCTAGCTAAAGACGTTAAAGAAAGCGCTTCTTGGGAGGCAACCCAAGCTTTTTCATTTTTTTTCTTTGTCTTTAGTTTGTTGTTTTTCAATTCTTAGTTTATTTACTAGTGTTGTTTGCTTTGTAGGCTGTGACGATGCCTGTCTTCGTTGAAATCCATGCTCCCGTTCTAAGGAACTCCAACACACATGCTTTGGTTATCCAAGAAACTCAGAAAGATCTCCATTACCCAAGACAGTATTGTTCACTCTTACCCTTATACTTAATTTGTGCTTCATTCTGCAAATATTGGGGATAATGTTTAGTTTAAGTTTGGAGGTGGGATGTGTTTATTTTTTGTGACTGTCCTGAGTATGTTCTGAATTGTTGATTGATCTTTTACATAAGTATGATCATGATAGCCTAGGATGAGATTTAATTGAAATATTTGTGATTCTGCTGAAATTTGAGAGCATGACATGAATCCGAGTTAATTTAAAAATTTTCTTGAGTCTTCCTACACTATTATGCACATAGTCTATGTTCCTGTAGTTTTGAAATGCTTAGAACAAAGTTATTAGGTTCAGAAGTTTGATGTCACCTCGATAGGTCTAAGAACTGATTTGAGAGTTAAACTGCAGGATAGGGTGAATAACAATATGAAGTGCATGACCTGTATAATATGTGAATTAGTTGGCTTTTGTTATTTGTTTGTTAAAGAAAAAAATTTGTGAGGGCTAAAAGAGCTACCTTCATTGTGATCAATTAGGTCACTCATTGAGCGAGTGCTCTGGGTAAGGGTCCCTGCAGTGGATGTGTGAAAGCTAGTGTCCTTGCACAAAAAAAAATGATTAAATGCTGAGTAGAGTTATTTAGTTCTTGAATGTGGGGAGGCTCAAAAATTAGTAATTAAGACCACTGTAGGGGATGTTGAATGGAGAGCCTAATAAAGTTGATCCGGACTTAGTAAAAATGAAGGGAACATAGGCTAATCACACACACACGTAGGAACACTTAGGAAAAGTTTTAAATTGCTTGTTGAAGTGTTATGTTTGAGTGTTTCCTGTGATTACAAGATTTTCTCTTAAATTTTTTATGCTTCAATCAAATGTATGTTTAAGAACAATCTGATTTTTAATTCTGTTTTTGCTCGGGACTAGTAAAAGTTTGAGTTTGCGGGTGTTTGATAACACACAAAATGTGATATCCTTAGGCTTAATAATTGTTAGTTTTATAATGATTCAGGGCTTTTACATGTTTAAATCATTCAATTTCAGGTTAGGAGTTTAAACAGGACATTTCAAGACAATTTGGATCACTCGTGACCGAAACGAGGCTATTTGGAGCTAAGAATAATACCAACTGAAAGAGAAAAGATCAATCCAAGCATGATGACCCAAAGTAATGGCGTTGCAACGTTGTCTATAGCGTTGCAATGCCAAGCGTGTTGTTTAAAGGCGTTGAAGACCACTGTCGATAGCGTTGCAACGCTGCCTTGCAGCGTCGCAACGTTATCTTGATAAGGAAGCTTATATGAGGAGCCGCACATAGGGCGTTGCAACGCTGCCTTGCAGCGTCGCAACGCCACATCGATAGGAAGGCGCGCGCGTTAGGGTAGCGGCGTTACGCCGCGCGCCCTCAGCGTTGCAACGCCATCGACTATTTCCATATTTGCCAACCGCCTAGGGTACAGCGTTGCAACGTTGTCCCTAGCGTTGCAACGCTGTACCGATTAAGCTTATAAATAGAACATTATGCATTCTTGTAAAGGGGAGTTGAATTTGGTAGATTTTCCACCCTAATTTCAAAATACACTTTGTAAGAAGAGAGAAGAGCATTTTTTGAGCCAAAGTATTCGTGGAGGTTCGAGATCGAAGGCGGGAGCTCGGAGACGAAGGACCAGCGTCGACACATAAGTCTTATTTCCTTTTCTTTCAATTTGTAATAGCGTTCTAAGACGTTTTCTACTTGTTTAGTTTGATTTTCATGTGGTTTAGAGTAGCTAGACATTGTAGTTAGGATTTGATTTACTTGTTATGACTTTCTTGCTATATATTGAAGCATGTTTTGTCCTTATTTTTAGTAATTCGATTTTTACTTCTTAATTTGTTGATTTAAGTGGACTCGAGAGATAAAACTTGAATTAGAGCAAAATTGTCAAAACCCTTAGAAATCTGGCATGAGAATGACTTAGAAATCTTAGGGAAACACATAAAGAAGTTGCTTAATGCCATGCATGTCGTAGGTTCATATGGAGACTATGGAGTTTATTGCATGTGTGAGGCTCACTAAGAATCGAGAGATTTTCTTGAGTATTTTACTTCTTGTTTATAAATTCATCTCATTGGTTCATTGCATGTGTTAAGTGAGTCATTAACTTGTATAATCACTTCCCTCAAATCTATCAATTTGTGTCTCAACATGTTTGTTTGTTTGTTTGTCTTTACTTTCAACCAATTATCCATGTTATGTTTCTTTAGCTAAAATTAAGGATTAGTATCTTAGTAATTAATTAATCTAGAAACCGATTCCCGAGGACGATACTTGGACTCATAAATCACTATACTAAAACTTGACCCGTACACTGCAGTATTGCATATTCATAATTATACGCAACAACTACACACGTTCAAGTTCTAGTTCTCTCATAATTCAATGACCCTGGAGCTTAGTTTATTGGATAAAGTTTGTAAATATGCGAGACACAAAGTAATGAAAAAATAACTCTTATTTATTTCAATAAGTAATATTACAAACATGTACGAGATTAGGACATAGATCCCAACAAAAAGGTCATAGTATTTGGATAAGGTTGGGTGCCTTATCCTGGTAACACTATTGATACGACCCTCTTTGTAATAGTTACAAATGATTTGATCCAAATCATTCATGTGGAGACATGTGAGTGGTGTATCTTATACAATGAGTTTGTATAAGACCGGACCACGAAATATTCAATCTCTCTTTAAAATCCGTTAATTAAGAAGATTAATATTTCATCAGGATTATCATTTGTGACTTGATCTTAATCCTGAGTGAGTTCTGAACTCGCCTGTGAGCGCTTGTCCTTTGATTTGCATGGGTGAGAATGACTTTTGTAGTCGATTCAATAAGCCTACCACTTTGGGGACTTGACCAAATAGGGAGCTGGGAACATAATCTCACAAGATGGAATTCACTCCTTCCCATATAAGGTAAATAGATGAGTAGTTCCCTTAAGTGTTGATATCGGGACTTGAACAATGGAGCCCCACCCTCTCACTGCTCCGAGATGGACTTCGTTTATGCTTAGATCATAAACAAATTGTTCATTAGAGGATCAGTGGTACTTAAGGTGCAAGATGTAATTATAGGGGTAAAACGACTTTTGACCCGACTGTAATTACGAACAACTCATGAAGGATCGACTTGTATGTAGTGATTATATCCATGGACACAACTTGTCCTACGGTGCATAAGAGTTTGACTCTAACTCTATAGTGGAGTGACCCTAGAGTTAATGAATGAAAATTGATTAGTTAAAGAGTTTAATTAATTAATTTTGTATCATTGGAGCTTATACTCTGTAGGTTCATTAGGTCCCCTGCTAGCTCATAGTAACACTAGAAAGATTTAGTTGAAAGAAATATTTGAAATGTTCAAATTAATATTTAATTTTAATTGTTCAAATTAATATTAATATATTAGATATATTAAATATAAAAGAGGAAAATATATTTATTATATTTGATAGATTAAATATTAAAATAACTAATGTATATTAGATACATTAAAGAAACGATATTTATAGAATTTGAATAAGATTCAAATGATTAAATATCATAGGAGATTTGAATAAGATTCAAATAAATATAAGATATATTTTAATATATTTGATATTAAAATATATATTTTTAATTATGGTAAAGATTTTCTTTTGGACTCTATAAATAAAACCCTTGGGTTGAACCATAAGACAAGCCAAATCTACTCATTTTGAGAATTGGAGAATTCTCCCAAACTTTGTGGAGTGGAGATAAAGATCCGTCATAAAAGTTTCTCTATATTTTCTCCAATGTAAGTTTTAGCTTAACCTTATGTTTTTCAACTTAATTCTAAATAAATCACAGGCGATCCAACTTCCGGAGTGAATCTTTCATTCCTACCATTAGTATTAGAGCGATTATTGTGTTTCATTTAGAATTAAAAGTTCATATGGTGGATATTTTTTAAATTTGTTCATATATGTGATATATGTAGTTTGGAAATTGACTATTTAGACATATTTGTGGCACTAGGTTTATTGCTTTTGATTAGATCTTTGTGAAATCCGTAAGGATTAGAGTTCTTTGTATTTTTGTGTCATTTGTTAAATTTGATTGTACGAAGAATCCACCCGATGAGAAGAATTCATGCATTCACGCATTCCGTTAGCTAGTGGTGTAAGTTTTTTTAAATCCTCCCAACCGAATTCAATTTTAATTGGAATTGGATTTCACGATTGGTGATTGGGATATGATTTCAATTGAATTGAGTTTGGATTTCAAAATTTCATATGTGAATCTGCGTGAAATCAAAAGCAGTTGGTTAATAGCTTGAAATATGATTTCAATTGAAATTGGATTTCGAAATAAACCCCGTGAAATTGGAATAAGGTTTCAATTCATTTTGGAATTAGATTCCAAATACGTACATGAAATTGACATTGAAATCCTATTTTTGGAAAAGATATTGAAGACCAAGATATGTCTTGATTTAAATTATTGTAATTTAAATTGTTTTCAATTTCATAGGACATGTTAAATATGCCGGTCAATTTTTCTATTTTTAAATTTAATTATATATTTGATGTATTTTTTAAATTATTTGATTATTGTATAAAGTCATTTAGATTTAAAATCCTACATAGGTTAAACATGATCACATGCATCTTTTTTTTTTAATATAGATGTTATATTTGGAAAATTTGATTAGGTTGTTTCCTAATAGAATTAAAATACTTTCTATGTTGCTTGATTTTTTTCATATCTTTGAATATAAGAGTTATATTTGGAAAGTAATTGGTAAATAAATTAGCAAATTTTCCTTCTTAATTAAATAAGATGCATTCCTTGTTGGTTGATAATTGGAAAATTAAATTAGGATATTTGCTTTCTTAATTTGAATGTTTGTTTCCTTAAATATGATTGAGATATTTCCTAATAGGATTAGGATAGATATTCTAATTCATGTTTTAAATAGTTTAAAATTTTGAATTTATTCCATCTTTATTTGTTCCTAATGAGATTAGGATTTCCTTGTATTAAAGATATTCAAGTCATTTTATTTAAAATAGTTTAAATTTAGTTTAACTTCTTTGCCCTCTAATAAGATTAAAATTTAGAATAATCTATTAATTTAGTTCCAAAGGGTTTAAAATGGTAGAATTTCAAGACTATTTTCAATAAGTGAAATTAGTTTCTAATATAATTAAAAACATGACTTAAATTCACTTAGGTTCATTAATCTAGTAATTAATAGTTAATAAAAGATTAAATGAATTTTGAAATAAAAATTAACTATAAGGAAGTAATAGATTAGACCTCCCCAAACTTTGAGACAAATAAGAGAAACTAACAACTCACCCAAGATACCTTAGACTCAATTCAACAGACCACGCCAACTCACCTTAGCCCTTAAGCTCTCTTTAAGACTATAAAACTTTTTAGAATCTCAATCACTCATTCGTCAAACCTGAAGTGTTATATGCAAATAAAAGGTGAGAGTGCAAGATGTAATAAAAGGTGAAGGTTACTTTAACTCTGTCTAAGGAAGGTTTTGTCTAGGTTGTTGTATTTAAGCTGACGGAAACGGAACACCCCTACCTTGGAACTGACTTGGGAGTTGAATTAATCAGTTTTTATTCACATTTATTAAGCATAAGGTGATTAGTCTTTTAAATAGATTATAATGCACATAAAAATCAACCCAACCAACATAAGAGTTATGAAGGATGGATTGGGAACTTAGATAAGGAGATTAGCCTAATTTGTCTAAGTAAAAGAAAACTCTATTGCAAAATACTTAGTGGGAGAAGGACATTTGTCAATACATCCTACGGTCTCTATCATTGATTCACAATGTGAGATTCATGCGGGGCCTAGTGGCGACTTTTGGACTGTCCCCCTATGGAATGTGTTTGCATGAGTCAATATTAGGGTGAATCTTTTGAGAAAGTATTATAGTAAGCAGGAGAAGGAATTGTGTGAACATATCCTATGGTCTCCATCATTAGTTCACAAAGTGATATCCATGTGGGGCCTCGTGGCGGCATTTGGATCGTCCCCCTACAGAAGGTGTTTGCATGGATCAATATCAAGGTGAACTCTTGAGAAGGATAAGATTGTAGTTTTGTTTCCAAAATTTGACCTATCCTACGACGACATTTGTTGGATAAAATTGCAGAATCTAAAATAATGGGTCACATTTACAAAGAGCTTATTTTGGTTGTTATAATGTTATTGACCAAACTAATGGTAACTAAATACTATATGAATAAGAGTTATTCTGGTATAATACTTGGTTGAGATTGTCTGAGTTTAGTGAAGGGACACTTGACCTACCCTACGCTGACACTTGTTCTAGCTCACTAAAATATCATAGCATTAGAAATGATTTATAGGGTTCATTTTTCAAATTATTTGATTTCTATGTTAAAATTGAATGGATAATTGATTGCATGATATTGAATAATATGTTTTATATATTCCAATATTACGTTAATTTCTCTCATATTTTTAATTTTCAATACTGATTTGTCAAAGTGAGAAAATTTATTACTTGGAAAGGTAACATTAACACTATAATGACAATGTAAAATATTTATTTGTCTTTCTTGAGAAATGTTCTCAAAACCTGTTGTCAATACTAACGAGATAGCTGATAATTATTTCTTAGTTGACATGTTAGATATTAAGCTTAGAAGATAAGAAAAGTGGCAACAACATATGAGATGTTGAAGTCAATAGAAGCTAAATTTAGACAATTGTCTAAATGATCTCAAAATTAAATATTACAAAATCCAAGAAAAGAAATCAAATGACTAAAGTTATATAAAAGGAAATAGTTCCTAAATTAGTCACGACAATCATAATGAGAGGAATTTTTTGAGATACCTCTATCGAAGAAAAATATATAAAGTAAGTTTGATTTAATAGATTTTTGGTGGAATATAAATAACTCAACCTAGACAGCCGATATAAGATCTGCTGTCATGATTTATTCTTCATTACATTTGAATATGTAATTCTTGGAAATTACTTAACATGTAGAATAGCTACTATAGGTTGGCAGTGGAAAACCCACCTCAGTTAATGTAGTGGGAGACATTAAGATGGCACTAAATGATAACTGTTACTTAATGTTGAATTGGTGTTTTATTACCATAAGAGAAATTCAATTTCTCAAACTTTATTACTAGTTCATATAGTATGAATTATTAAAGTTTATATTTTCAAAATTGTTTGAAAATTCATCCAACTGAAAATAAGAACAATTTGTATATGTTAACATATAATATACTACAAAATATTGAGATATTCAAGATTATAGAATCTCGAATACAAAGACATTGTTTTCTCCGGAAAAATGATACTTGACTTTGGCTGTAATGACCCTAATTTTTCCAACCCAAAACTCTTAGGGAAGTTAGTAAGCAACATCGTATGCGCCAAACTGTGGCAACATAACGACGTTGCTAAGACAAAACCCACATTTTTTCTGACCTATTCAAACCATAAGACACTCCAAAGGTCTATTAAAACACCCAACCTCTTCAAACTACAATCAACAATAGGTTAGGTTTCCAACATATCAGGAATTTACAACAGTAATGCCACAACATGAAGAAAATGAATAAGAGACTAGCTTCACAATTAAGAAGAACGAGACCCTAAAACATCCTATGAGTCAATCATCAATGAAACTTAACAACATACATAAAGTCTCAATCTATCACGAAGATACAACAAAAATATAAAGTACTAGAACAACTACTATGAGCTAAAAGTCACCAAAGAATATCCTTATAGACTCGCCAGGTTGCCACCATCGTCATCCATCCCACAGTTTAGCTTTCATCTGCAAACAAAAAAAAACAAAGAAAGGAATGTGTATAAAAATGTCCAGTAACTAGCCCACTTACGTCAAACCCTATTTTAGAATAAACAACGAAACTCATCTACTAAACTCACTCAAACCCCAGACTAGGTCTCACATTTAACACACTTCACCCTGAGCCCCCTGGGGTAATAACTCGAGCTTTACCTTTAGTCCTGAAACTTGATTGATGATGCTATGAGAGAAAATAACATTCATAGGCCAACACGAGATAATGGAATGTAACCACTCCCTGACGGGGACGGACCCCAGGCTCACCTCAACGCTAGCATAGAGTCGCATATACAACATGCTCTATGGAGATCCACCCCTAAGCTAGCACGGGACAATGGAAAACAACCACTTCCACTACCGAAATATCATCAATTTAGAGGTTCCGACTCATTCAGGCACAACTCAGGGTTTAGTAAGTGTTGGATTCTGTGCTTTATAAGGTTATTAAGGGTTCTAACTAGGCATTCCTAATATCTCCGACCCATCCTCAAGGGTCACATATCCAGCTAGGTTCTCACTCTAACTAAAGTTTTAACTCAAACTACCCAGATTTCACTTTCAAACCACACTCAGCCAGACGTCCGACCTAGCCTTACTTCAAGCCCACACGGGATTACACAGCTCCTTGTTGTATGTCGATATACGCCTCCCTAACTAGCATGTTGACATAGCCCAGACCCGCCCTGCAGGACGCTCGTAAGCTATGTCTCACTCAAAGTCTGTTGCCACACTCATTGTGACTCACCTCGACGCACTCTCGTCTTTGGTCTGTTGCGCTAACTACCATGACTCACCATAAGACATCATTGCCTCGGGACTGTTGTCACACACACTGTGACTCGCCACGAGACATCATCAATACACATACTCTATGCTAGTTTCTCGCCACACAAGGCTACAGGACAACGTTCCCTAAATAAGGAGTAAGGTAGGGACTACTAGCCTGAGGGGTCCTTATGACACAACCCTCTTGACTTGGTACCAAAGTCATACTCGGAGATACATATTAACAATCATGTGAACAATACAAGCTACATATCATTTATGATCCATAACTACATATGCATCAAATAAAACTCAAGTTAACCCAAAGTTGACTAACAACCAAGATTCACACTCAGGTTTACTTTGCTCATTACCTCATCTAGTGTGCGAGGAATAATTGAAATGACTATTTACCTTTGCCAATCTAAAACCCATAAAACATGCTATCAAGCACCTAGTTTGTTAAACTAGAACCTAACAATATAAACATTTCAACCCCCACCTTGCATAATAAGACACATAGTACATGATAAATACAATCAAACATGATTCATAAGCTCGTGATAACATACACATAATCATGTCAAATATAAAGCTCATTAAACCTAATAAGACACATAGTCCATAGATACATGATAAATACGATCAAACATGACTCATAGGCTCGGGATAACATACACATAATCATGCCAAGTATAAAACTCCTAAAAACATGCTACACAAGTTTCATAAGCACTTTCAATAGCTAAACCAAAGTCTAATGCTAGAAACAACTCAAGAATACACAATCAACCAATGTTGATCACCTTGCTCATTCACTTAAGAGCTTGGTTTTAATCCAAATGACTACTTACCTTATGTTTGAAGATTTAGAAAAAGAGTGGTTGCTTCTAAACAACCAAAACGGGGTCTAAAACAACTTAAGAAGTCGAAACTGAGCGGGCTAAAACAACTCCGGTGAGCGGCAGCGACGGAGGTTTAGCGACGATCCGGCGACTTTTCGACGATAGTCCGGTGAAACTCCAACGATGGTCCGACGCAATGAAGAGTGAGATGAAAAGAAAAAAAGGAGAAGAAGATGAGAGTTTTGAAGCACACCCTTTAGGTTGCAATTACTCTAGTTTAAAAATGTAGCAAAAAGTCCTAATTGTTTATAGAACAAGAAATCCTATTTTTAGAAAAAGAAATTCTAATCCTCTTCAAAAAAGAAATCTTAATCTAAAACACAAATCCTAATCCTTTATATACTTTAACACATCCTTTCCTAAAATAACTCTAGATTCCTAATTCTGATTTGATTATCCAAAAATTCAAAATTTAAAACAAATACAAATTAAAACACCTAATTTTACGCGACGTTACAATGGCAGTTAAGGTTGAATAACATCAACTTAAATAGAATGAAAAGACTCGTAAGAGGTAATTCTCTAAAAGTTAGTTAATTACTTTACCTGTCGATAGATCATGTCATTCATGCAAGATAATATTTCGGGCTTTATTAGATAAGATCATAAGTCCAAAGAATGCCTTGAACTTACCCACTCTGACCCAAATGGTCTGATGAATGTAAAGGTCAAATAAAATTAAGAATATTTCATCAATCTAGTTGATGATCATTCATGGTACAAGTATTTTTACCTAATACAACATAAGTCAACATTTTTTTTTGAAAAGTTCAAGAAAATTAGGACTAAAGTTGAAAAATAATTAGGTAAATCTATCAAGGTATTATGATCAGATCATAATAAAAAGTACAAGAACCTTAAGTACTGAGACTAATTGATAGAAAATGGATTTTTATCCCAATTACTTTAAACACGGAGTACATTTTGTGAAGAGGAGAAATAATACCTTGTTGGACATGGTCAAATCAATAGTGAGTTACACGTCATTACAAGATTCTTGTTAGGATATGCAATAGAGATTGCATAATGAACATTATTCCCTCAAAAAGTGTCTACGAGACAATTTTGAGATTATAGACAAGTAGTAAAGCTAGTTTACAACACTTCATTATTTGAAAATGTTAAGCTTACATGCTGAAACAAGCCTTAAAAGCTTGTATATGTTCAAAGATAAGCCTAAATGTAGGCTACCCTAAGGAGTACAAAATGGTCTTTTATGTAGTAAAAAACAATAAGGTATTTGTATGATAAATATCAATTTTTTTAAGAAATAAAAGACTGAAAACCTTTAATAAGGTGAAATAGTGTTAATAAATTGGTTTCAAGTAAAACCACTAAAATAGTTAACCAAAGTTGTTAACAATTAATTTCATTTGAAAGTCAAATGGATCCTAGTCATGAATTAGCTAAGCCTCATCGTAGTGGGAGAGTTATGAGATGACTCAACCTTAACAAGGACATAATTGAAGACTAAGTTGTCATGTTAGATGACAAAGTTGAAGACTTATTACCCTAAAAGTGAGACTAACGGTAAAAGAGTTAACACTAATATAAGAAAGTAGACTATGAGTAAACTTTCTTACATGTTGCCATATTAGAGTCTAATCATTTAATTAATTGTTGCATATGTGATATGGAAAATGAATGTTTAGAGTTCTTTTTTGAAAACAATTCCTAGATAATACATTTACTCAAATAAATCACAGAGGTTTATTTTCAAAGATCAAAAGCAAAAGGTTTGCTAAATAGTAAAGATTCATTTATGAAATGAATTTTATAATTAGATCTTTGAATATGGTTTGATAAAAGTATTAAAACCTATGATGTTGGATAAATATTTATAAAGCTTGTATAGACAAGAAAATTATTAGTTGGTTAATGTTTTTTTCTCATATTTTATGTTGATGATACTTTAGTCATTATGAATGATGTAAGAGTTATGTCTTACATTAAAAGTTGACTAAGTAACCAATTCTAAATAAGTGATTTGAAATGACTCGATATTATTTTATATGTCCAAAATGGAGATTTTGAGGTAAAAAATGTTAACTTTGTCTCGAACATCTTATGTTGACAAAATTGTTATAAAATATTTGATATTTATGGAAAAGTATCCTGAGACAGTCTCAAATATTGAGAGCATATGATTAATTATCTACTCTAAGTAGGAGACAATTAATGCATAAACGAGACTTAATTAATATAATTAGTTAGCATATATCAGTTGAACGAATAGTACGACCATTGAGTAGAAAATTAATAACTTTCTCAAATGATCTATGGATAATGTGAAATTTTTGTGTATTGAATAAAAGATTTGATCTTTACAAGATACACTGGTTCTTTACAAGATTTATGAAATCTAGGTTTAGATAATTTAACCCTAGTTGGTGGAATATGATATACAAGTTAAATTATTTTGCTTGTGAAGCAGCAAAAGAACTTGTTGACTCAAATAGTTTCTTGAAGATTTGAAAGGCGTTTCAAATATGATTTAGTCAATCATTTTTAATTATGATAATTATAGTGGAAAAACTAATATTAATGAAATTAGAAAGCACCAATGTATAGGGAATCATATTGAGATAAAAAGTATTGTGGTAGAGACCAAGATAGTTTTTAATGACAGTTGTTTGGATCTATATAAAAGAACTCTCTAGGCTAAAATATTTGAGGGTCACTTAGAATGTCTAGGATTACGAGACATGTCTCATTTTCACTAGGGCAAGTGGGAGATTATGTTGGGTATAGAGAATGTCCTAAGATACATGTCTCATCGGCTTTAGTGCAAGTGGGAGATTGTTGGAATTTATGCCCTAAAACCTCGTAATTAGTATTTTATTTAATAATTATTAATTATTTTAATTATTTTGTTTGTAATATAATATTATCCATTATATGAAAAATTCATGGTTATTAGTGTTGAAGGAATCTGAATTCCCTTGAGCAGTGGAAACGTGTAAAGATCGTAAAAACTTGTTTTATTTTGGTTTACTCCAAAAACCAGTACATTGGAAATTAAAACAAAGATAAGCATAATAGGCATAGATTCTACAAAATTAAACATGTTGTGAACACTTCAATACTAAAGGAATTCGAAATTACCTTTGTAGTTTCTAGGTACAACAACTCCTTGCAACCTCCAAGTCAACACAACAACACATTATCTTTCCCCCCTTTTCTCCTAAAGCAGGACACCACCACAAGAGAGCACTCCCTATATCTCTGAGTTTCTCTTAGATCAAGCTTTGGTGGAAAGCTCAACAATTAAGAGGAAGGGATTTTAAGTTTGAGAGAGAGTTTTGTGTTTTCCCCAAAAAATAATTCAATCAATCAACCTCTTTCTTCACCCATTCAATCGATAACAAGGAGACAGAGAGGTAACTCCCTACTCCTTATCGATAGGGAGATAAGGAGATGTGGGAACGTGTCATTCCCATTAATTAATTTAATTAATAATAATTAAATGATTTAATTATATATATATATATATTAATATTTCTGTGTACTCTTCTCACTGCATATATATTTCTGTGTCCACGGATATCGACCAATAACAACAAGTCAATCCTTCACGAATGTTCGTAACACTAATTGAGTCAAATTACCATTTTACCCCTTGGTTACATCTTATACCTTTCTGTTTATGGTCCTACCAATAAACAGAAGTCTCTTTCGGGCCAATGAGAGGGTCGGACCCTTTGTTCAAGTCCCGGAGACACCACTTAAAGGAACATCCATCTACTTATCCCCTAAAGGCGGGAAGGAGTGAATTCCATCTTGCTAGGTTAAGTCTCCGTCTGTCTGCTTGGTCTTGTCCCCAAAAAGGTAGGCTTATTGAGTCAGCGTCTTGGGCCACTCTCACCCATACTAGTCAAAGAACAATCCCTCGCAAATAGGAGTTCGTAACGTGCTCAGGATTGAGATCAAGTTGTCTGGGTCATTCTATTGAAATAGAAACCTAACTAGTCAACGGAGTTACATCTAATGGTTACTATTTCGTGGTTCGGTCTTATGTGATCTCATCACATAGGATATTCCCACTCACATGTCGTCTACACGAACACGTAGGATCATTGTGTTTGTATCAAATACAAAGTGGGTCATATCTATAGTATTACCAGGATGAGGTACCCAACCTTATCCCTTTATTATAGACCCTTTAAGTTGTATCTCGAATTGAGATCCTTGTATGTCCACTACATCCAGTGCAAGAGACATACAACAACCTAGGATGTTAGTTTATTAGATTAGGGTGAATTTAAGGCAATACAAAAAATAATGAACTAAACAATAAAACTTTATTGATAACAATAACGCTTTATTAATTTAATTAGAACATTATTACAAACTACGAGTTTTAGGGCATAAAATCCAACAAGTGTAATCTTGAACAATATGTAGTTGACATACAAGAGGATCATGTTCAAGAAATAACCTAAAAGGTCATAGTATTTGGATAAGGTTGGATGTCTTATCCTGGTAACACTATTAATACAACTCACTTTGTTATAGTTTGTTGCGTAAAATTATGATAATGCAATACCGCAGTGTACGGGTCAAGTTTTAGTATAGTGATTTATGAGTCCAAGTATCGCCCTCGGGAATGGATTTCTAGATTAATTAATTACTAAGATACTAATTCTCAATTTTAGCTAAAGAAACATAACATGGATAGATGATTGAAAATAAAAACAACAAATAAACATGTGGAGACACGAATTGATAGAATTGAGGGAAGTGATTATACAAGTTAATGACCTAACTAACACATGCATTGAACCAATGGGATGAATTTATAAACAAGAAGTAAATTACTCAAGAAAGTCTCTCGATCTCTCAAGAGCCTCGCACATACAATAAATCATATAGTCTCCATAAAAAATCTAAGTATGCACGACATTAAGCAACTTCTTTATATGTTTCCCTTAAACTTCTAGGTCATTCTCATGCTAGATTTCTAAGGGTTTTGACAACTTTGCTCTAATTCAAGTTTTATCTCTCGAGTCCACTTAAACCAACAAATTAAGAAGTAAAGAACGAATTGCCAAAAATAAGGACAAAACATGCTTTAATAGATAACAAGAAAGTCATAACAAGTAAATCAAATCCTAACTACAATGTTTAGCTAATCTAAATCACATGAAAATCAAACTAAACAAGTAGAAAACGTCTTAGAACGCTATTACAAATTGAAAGAAAGGGAAATTAAACTTATGTGTCGACGTCAGTCCTTCGTCTCCGAGCTCCCGTCTTCGATCTCGAACCTCCACGGATGCTTTGGCTCAAAAAACGCTTTTTTCTCTCTTCTTACAAAGTGGTGAAAAATCTACCAAATTAGGCTCCCCTTTTACAGAATGCATAATGTTCTATTTATAGGCATCATCGGTGCAACGTTGCAACGCTAGGGATAGCGTTGCAACGTTGTACCCTAAATGCATGGTAAATAAGGAAACAGTCGATGGCATTGCAACGCTGAGGACAGCGTTGCAACACCGCTACCCTAACGCGCGCGCCTTCCTATCATGTGGCGTTGCGAAGCTGCAAGGCAGCGTTGCAACGCCCTCTGTGCGGCTTCTCATTTAAGCTTCCTTATCGAGTTAACGTTGCGACGCTGCTAGGCAGCGTTGCAACGCTATCGCCTGGGGTCTTCAACGCCTTTAATTAGCACATTCGACGTTGCAACGCTATAGATAGCGTTGCAATGCCATCACCTCGGGTCATCATGCTTGGATTGGTCCTTTCTCTTCCAATTGGTATTATTTTTAGCTCCAAATAGCCTCGTTTTGATCCTGAGTGATCCAATTTGTCTCCAATAGCTCCGTTTAAGCTCTTAACTTGAAATTGAATGAATTAAACACGTAAAAGCCCTGAATTCATCATAAAACTAGCAATAATTAAGCCTAAGGATAGCACATTTTGTGTGCTATCAAACACCCCCAAACTTAAAGTTTTACTAGTCCCGAGTAAAAACAGAATTAAACATCGGATTGTTCTTAAACATACATTTGATTCAAGCCTCAGAAATTTAAGGGAAAATCTAGTAATCACAGGAAACACTCAAACATAACACTTCAACAGGCAATCTAAAACTTTTGCTAAGTGTTCCTACCTGTGTGTGTGTGATTAGCCTATGTTCCCTTCATTTTTACTAAGCCTGGATCAACTTTATTACGCTCTCCATTCAACTTCCCCTTACACTGGTCTTAATTACTAATCTTTGAGCCTCCCTACATTCAAGAATTAAATAACTCTACTCAGTACTTACTCACTTTTTATCAATTTTTTCTATTTTCTTCTCTTTTTTTTGTGTAAGGACACTAGCTTTCACACATCCATTGCAGGGACCCTTACCAGAGCACTCGCTCAATGAGTGGCCTAACTGATCATATTGAAGGTAGCTCTTTTTGCCCTCACGATTTTTTCTTTAACAAACAAACAACAAAAAACAAACTGTTTCACATATTATACAGGTCATGCACTTCATATTGTCATTCACCCTATCTTGCAGTTTAACTCTCAAATCAATTCTCAGACCTATCGAGGTGACATCAAACTTCTGAACCTAATAACTTTGTTCTAAGCATTTCAAAACTACAGGAACACAGACTATGTGCATGATAGTGCAGGAAAAACTCAAGAAAATTTTTAAATTAACTCGAATTCATGTCATGCTTTCAAGTTTCAGCAGAATCACAAGAATTTCCAATTAAATCTCATCCTAGGCTATCATGTTCATACTTGTGTAAAAATCAATCAATAGTTCTAGCACATACTCAGGGCAGTCACAACAATTAAACCACATCCCACCCCCAAACTTAAACTAAACATTGCCCCCAATATTTGCAGAAATAAGCAGAAATTAAGTATAAGGGTAAGAGTGAACAATACTGTCCTGAGTTATGGAGATCTTCTGAGTTCCTTTAATAGCCAAAGCATGTGTGTTGGAGTTCCTAAGAATGGGAGCATGAATTAACGAAGAAATGCATCGTCACAACCTACAAAACAAAACAACAACCATTAATTAAACTAAGAACTGAAAAACAACTAAAACAACAAAACAACAAAATAAGTGAAGCTTAGGTTGCCTCCCAAGAAGCGCTTTGTTTAACGTCTTTTAGCTAGACTGTACTCCCTCAAAGTGTTTCTTTCCTTGCTTGCAGTGTCTGGAGTGATGTGTTCATTTGGCCAATCTGAGTTTCTATGTTCTTTATTGCAGCTCCATGACTTGTCACTATACCAGATAGACTGGTGACTGCATTTTCCAACTTGTTGGACCGACTTCTGGATTCAGCTATGAAGGAGTGCAATGTCTCTTCCAGAGATGTTTTCCTTTCTGATGTAGAAGCATGCCCTATAGGAGGATTCAACACATTTTTGTTGTTAGCATAAGAAAAATTCTCATGATACCTCAAACCTGGATTGTAATGTGTTGGTAGGTTATTCAGGGTCTGATTTCCCCCATAGGTGTTGCTTCTGTTGTTCAGGTAGTGTAATTGCTCCATAGTGGATTCTCCATTAGGCAGGGAGCATGGAGAGGACATCCATGTCTGTGGTGATCCTGCAAAATTATTCAGCGCATGAGTGAGAGATGCCATGTGAGATCTAAGAGAAGTTACCTCATCAAGTTGATACAATCCAGCTACTGGCTTAGATCTGTCATTGTCTGTAGGTCACTGGTAGCTGGCAGTTGACACTTCCTCCAGGAGAGCGTGTGCTTCTGGCACAGTCTTCGCCATGAAGGCTCCTCCAGCAGTGGCATCCAAAATGGTTCTGGTCTTACCTTCCAGTCCATTATAAAACAATTGTTACTGGAGCCAATCTGGGTAGCCATGTTGTGGGCACCTCCTGAGCATGTCCTTATACCTTTCCCATGCCTCAAATAACTGCTCTCCCTCCTGCTGTCTGAATGTTCCTATCTCTGTCCTTAACTTTGCCGCTTTCACAGGTGGAAAGAATTTAGTCATGAAGGCTTGGGCCAACTCCTCCTAGGAAGTGATACTACCTGAGGGGAGGGATTCTAGTCATTCTTTGGCTCTACCCTGCAAAGAGAAAGGAAAGAGACGTAAGCGAATACTATCAGCAGAGATACCATTCATTTTAAATGTGCGACAGATTTCTAAGAAATTTTGAAGATGAGAGTTAGGATCTTTTGTGACTAAGCCTCTAAAAGCACCTTCCCTAACCATTTGTATCAGCCCTGTCTAAAGTTCAAAATTATTAGCATTTATAGGGGGCATGGACTATTCCAGCCTGCTCAGAATTAAACACATGTTGGAAATACTCCCTGATAGGTTTAGGGTGATTGATGAGCTCCTGATCAGCCATAGTATGAGTTTCTACTTTTCCTTCCCTTAGGAGTCTCCTACAGGTCCTCTCGATCTTAGGATCAAAATGGTGCAAATCTGCAGCTCTCCCCTTGGGCATACACCTGGAGGAACAAGAAGAAAGAAATTAGACAAAAACACAAAAGGAACTAGAAAATAAAACAGAACATAAAGACAAAAATAAAGACATGAAACATAAAACTTGGGTTACCTCCCAAGAAGCGCTTTCTTTAACATCTTTAACTAGACGGTGACTTATCAGGGCACATAAAACTGCTCATATTTATTTGGGCCCTTCTAGCTTGAATTGATATAGTCTTCTAAGTCTAAAAGGCTATCCTGTTTTTCTTGAGCCCCAGACAGAAAATTATTTTTGGTATTTTTGTTTAATAACACAAAAAGAACGAAAATCAAAACAAGACTCATGAGTGTAGGAGAAATGGTTATAAAAAATAAAGGAATTTTCTGGGGATAGAAGGAAAGAAGACTTCTCGACCTCTAACTCTATCACCTGGGGTTCCTCTGTGGAAGTGACTATATCACCAATGTCTACCTCAATAACCTGATTATGGCGTGCCTCAATCTCCCCCAAACTATCCTCATTATCATCTGAACAAATCCTCCTAGGTGGCATCTCCTGAGTGGTAAGGATAAGAAATTGTTCCTGTAAGGTCTTAAGGGAAATTACTAGCTGGTTAAGGTACTGAGCTCTATCTTATACTATTTCCCAAAGTCTTACCACCTCAGCTTCTAACCTATTCAACCTTTCGAATTCATTATGAACCACATTTTTAATTTTCAATTCTAAGGTATATTCTGCCAATTGGTCCATAAGAGAAGATTTGTCGATGGGTTGGTTAAGGTACGAAAAATTATGGTTCCAAGTGCCTAAATAACTACCATCATAAGTATTTTCATCAAATTTAGGTACAAAATAGTAACAACTAGACACATGGTGTTTAGAAAAATCATGATGCACATACCTAGGGTCCTGAGACGGACAATATAATGGTGGAAACTCAAAATCATGCCAAGTCATACTAAAAAAAATCAGAAGTTCACACCAAGACTTATACAATAGCAGCACAACCAAAAACAGGGGACAAAGACTAAAAAACACACAAAACTCAAATAAAACAAACAAGGAAACAAACAATCACACAAACAAATAAGGAAAAATACACAAACACGCTTTAGTCTAAAATTTCAAATTTTCTCATAATATTAATTAATCTAAATAATCGTCGTTCTCCGGCAACAGCACCAAAAACTTGTTGCATAAAATTATGATAATGCAATACCGCAGTGTACGGGTCAAGTTTTAGTATAGTGATTTATGAGTCCAAGTATCGTCCTCGGGAATGGGTTTCTAGATTAATTAATTACTAAGATACTAATTCTCAATTTTAGCTAAAGAAACATAACATGGATAGATGATTGAAAATAAAAACAACAAATAAACATGTGGAGACACGAATTGATAGAATTGAGGGAAGTGATTATACAAGTTAATGACCTAACTAACACATGCATTGAACCAATGAGATGAATTTATAAACAAGAAGTAAATTACTCAAGAAAGTCTCTCGATCTCTCAAGAGTCTCGCACATACAATAAATCCTATAGTCTCCATATAAAATCTAAGCATGCACGACATTAAGCAACTTCTTTATGTGTTTCCCTTAAACTTCTAGGTCATTCTCATGCTAGATTTCTAAGGGTGTTGACAACTTTTCTCTAATTCAAGTTTTATTTCTTGAGTCCACTTAAACCAACAAATTAAGAAGTAAAGAACGAATTGCCAAAAATAAGGACAAAACATGCTTTAATACATAGCAAGAAAGTCATAACAAGTAAATCAAATCCTAACTACAATGTTTAGCTACTCTAAATCACATGAAAATCAAACTAAACAAGTAGAAAACGTCTTAGAACGCTATTACAAATTGAAAGAAAGGGAAATTAAACTTATGTGTCGACGCCGTTCCTTCGTCTCCGAGCTCCCGTCTTCGATCTCGAACCTCGACGGATGCTTTGGCTCCAAAAACGCTCTTTTCTCTCTTCTTACAAAGTGTATTTCGAAATTAGGGTGAAAAATCTATCAAATTCGGCTCCCCTTTTACAGAATGCATAATGTTCTATTTATAGGCATCATCGGTGCAGCGTTGCAACGCTGTTGCAACGTTGTACCCTAAACGCATGGTAAATAAAGAAACAGTCGATGGCGTTGAAACGCTGAGGGCAGCGTTGCAACGCCGCTACCCTAACGCGCATGCCTTCCTATCGATGTGGCATTGCGACGCTGCAAGGCAGCGTTCCAACGCCCTCTGTCGGCTCCTCATTTAAGCTTCCTTATCGAGATAGCGTTGCGAGGCTGCTAGGCAGCGTTGCAACGCTATCGCCTGGGGTCTTCAACGCCTTTAATGAGCACATTCGGCGTTGCAACGCAATAGACAGCGTTGCAACGCCATCACCTCGGGTCATCATGCTTGGATTGGTCATTTCTCTTCAAATTGGTATTATTTTTAGCTCCAAATAGCCTCGTTTTGATCCTGAGTGATCCAATTTGTCTCCAATAGCTCCGTTTAAGCTCTTAACCTGAAATTGAATGAATTAAACACGTAAAATCCCTGAAATCATCATAAAACTAGCAATAATTAAGCCTAAGGATAACACATTTTGGGTGCTATCATAGTTACAAATGATTTGATCCAAATCATTCATGTGGAGACATGTGAGTGGGGGTATCTTAGACAATGAATTTGTATAAGACCAGACCACGAAATATTCAATCTCTCTTTTTAAACCTGTTAATTAAGAAGATTAATATTCCACCAGGATGATCATATACGACTCGATCTTAATCTTGAGTGAGTTATGAACTCCTGCCTATGAGGGTTTGTCCTTTGATTTGTATTGGTGGGGATTGTTTTTGTAGCCGATTCAACAAGTCTACCACTTTGGAGACTTGACCAAATAGGGAGCTGGGAACACAATCTCACAAGATGAAATTCGCTCCTTCCCATATAGGGTAAGTAAATGAGTAGTCCCCTTAAGTCATGACTTCGGGACTTGAACAATGGGGCCCACACTCTCTCTAGCCCGAGAGGGACTTAGTTTATGGTTATATCATAAATAAATTGTTCATTAGAGGATAGGTAGTACTTAAGGTGCAAGATGTAATTATAGGGGTAAAACGGACTTTTGACCCGACTGTAATTACAAACAACTCGTGAAGGATCGACTTGTATGTAGTGATTATATCCATGGACACAACTTATCCTACAGTGCATAAGAGTTCAACTCTAGGTCTATAGTGGAGTGACCTTAGAGTTAATGAATGAAAATTGATTAATTAAAGAGTTTAATTAATTAATTTTGTATTATTGGAGCTTATAATCTGTAGGTCCATAAGGTCCCCTTGCTAGCTCATGGTAACACTAGAAAGATCAGCTTAGTTGAAAGAAATATTTGAAATGTTCAAATTAATATTAGATATATTAAATATATTAAATATAAAAGAGGAAAGTATATTTATTGTATTTGATACATTAAATATTAAAATAACTAATGTATATTAGATGCATTAAAGAAACGATATTTATAGAATTTGAATAAGATTCAAATGATTAATTATCATTGGAGATTTGAATAAGATTCAAATAAGTATAAGATATATTTTAATATATTTGATATTCAAATATATGTTTTTAATTATGGTAAAGATTTTCCCTTGGACTCTATAAATAGAACCCTTGGATTGAACCATAAGACAAGCCAAATCTTCTCATTTTGAAAATTGGAGAATTCTCGCCAAACTCTTTCCTCTCCCTTTCCTTTGGGGATTTTCTTTCAAGTGGAGAGGAGATAAAGACGCACCAGAAAAGTTTCTCCATATTTTCTCTTAATTTAAGTTTTAGCTTAACCTTATATTTTTCAACTTAATTCTAAATAAAACAAAGGTGATCCAACGCTTTCGCTGCAGAGTGAATCGTTCATTCCTACAGAACCTTGTTAGACATGGTTAGATCAATGATGAGTTATGCTCATCTTCGTGACTCGTTTGGGGATATGTAGTGAAGATCAAAATGCACTTACTCTTGAGGAAACAGTTGTGGAATCTGAAGAACCAGTTGTACAACCAAATGAGCAGATTGTAGAACCTAATAAAATACAAAGAACGTCACCTTCAACAGTTAGGAAGTCCGCCAGGACTATCAGAACACTACATAAGTATTCCCTTACTTTGACATATTATTGGCTGATAGAGGTGAACCTTAATGTTATGATGAGGTGACTCAACTGAAAGATTCTATCAAGTAGGAGTTGGCCGTGAAGGATGAGATGGATTCTCTTATGAGAAATCAGACATGGCAACTGGTTGAGTTACCAAGTGGTAAGAAAGATTTGCAGAACAAATGAGTTTATAGAATCAAAAAAGAGTCTGATGGTAGCAAAAAATACAAAACAAGACTTGTAGTCAAAGACTTTCAACAGAAGGAAGGTATTGACTTTAATGAAATATTTTATCCAGTAGTTAAACTAATTACTCTTAGAACTGTATTGTCAATAGTGGTAGAAGAAGAGTTGTTTCACGAACAAATGGATGTAAAGACAACTTTTCTTCATGATGATTTAGAAAAAAAATTTACATGGTACATCCACAGGATTTCATAGTACAGGAACATGAGAAAATGGTTTGCAAAGTTCAAAGAAAAGCATGTATGGTCTCAAACAGGCTCCCAGACAGTGATACAAGAAGATTGGTAGTTTTATGTGCAATAGTGGATTTCAGAGATGTCAAACAGATCATTGTTGCTACATAAGATCTCAAGATAATTCATACATTATTATGTTGATATATGTTGATGATATGTGTGATAACATATGCAAACAAATAGGAAATTCTGAAGGTAAGGGTTCAATTATCTAAAGAATTTGATATGAAAGATTTGAGAGCTATCAAAAAAATCTTAAGAATGAGAATTGAAAGAAAAGATGATACAGTGAAATTATCATAAGAAAAGTATGTGAAAAAAGGCATTGAACAGATTTCACATGGAAAATGCAAAACATATTAGTACTCCTTTAGTTTGTCATTTTAGATTATCTAAGGAGCACTCACCCACTACTGAGCAGGAAAGAGATCATATGGATAAAGTGTCATATGCTTCGGTTATAGGTTGCCTGATGTACACCATGGTTTGCACAAGATCAGACATTACAAATGCAATTAGAGGTGTTAGTAGGTATATGAGTAATCCATGGAAGTAGAACTGAGAGGTTGTGAAGTAGGTTTTTCAGATATCTAAGATTATGTTATGCAATTTAAGAAGTCAGATTTTAAACTATAGGGTTATGTGAATGCAGAGATGACAAGAAAAGTACTGCCAGGTATGTTTTTATTTTGGATGATACTGCAATTATTTGAGTTCCTATACTGCAGAAGATAGTAGCTCTTTCTACTACATAGGTTGAGTATGTTGTAGTTATTGAGGTAAGGGAAGAGATGATATGGCTTTAGTCGTTTTTAGAAGACTTTGGCTTGAAATTGGGAAAAATGAACTTTGTCTTGTGACAGTAAGAGTGTTATTCATTCAACAAAGAATCTAGTGTTTCATTCGAAAACAAAAAAACATACATGTGAGATACCATTTTATCAGATTAGTCTTAGAAGATAGAGTGTTGGTGCTTGAAAAGATTCCAGGAAGTCATAATACAACCGATATATTTACCAAAGTCGTTCTTGTTGACAAACTGAAGTTGTGTGCAACTTCAATTGGACTTCATCACTAGTAGAGAGAAGTCTCTACTGATACAGAGGAGACATGTTGCTTATTTTATCTCTAAGTGGGAGAATGTTAAAGTATACGGAGCCAAACAAGGCTCATATTTGTTCCTATTATTTCACTAAATTTAAACCCAAGTATAATATATGTGGCAGAATTTCTTTTTGAGATGAATTTGTGTTGCACCAGTGTGTTTACGGAAACAAAAATAGAAAGAAAAAAAATTGAAGCAACCGTGTGTTCTTTCGACGGGAGAACGAAAGGTTGTTTTTGAGAGAATTTTATTCTTTAACAACATAGTTTTTCTCGAGGGAAGTTTTGTGAGTTTTATTCTGGAGAGAAAAGTGGGAAAAATCACTATTGAGTATTGTAAACTCTTGTAACTTTCTTCCTAACGATTTTAGTAGGACCTATATCGGTAGCAGAGAATTGGATGTAGCCAACATTGGGTGAACCAATATAAATTTGGTGGCAATTTCTCTTCTTAAACTTGATTTATTTATCGTTCTTGTTAAGGTTTGGTTTATCTATTGTTTTAGGCTTGCAAATTCCAAATGGTTTATTCTGCAAAAAATATTTGGAATCATAACATGATCTGGGATTTAAGATAAAATATATATTGTATGAATGTGATAGATTGATTATATTTTATCACACCCCCTAACAAATATAAATATAATCGCATGCAAATTAAAAGTGATGAGAATAGTCAAAGAGAACATAACTAACTGACATTTTGAATGTATTAACGACTACAAGTTCGATGTTTCAAATCTTCCCAATCTCTTAGTGTACTAAAAATAAAATAAAATAAAAGTAATGGGGATAGCCTTAGTAACAATAACGTATAGATATGAGATCTCTAATGTTAATAAAATCAAAGGGTAAAATTATGTCGATTCGTGAAACAATATCATACACATGCGCTATTAGTATCAAAATCATGCCTCGTTAATGAGACTAAAGAAGTGATGAACAAAACTAATCTTCATGTCCATGAATAATCTGACATTCCATGAAAGCACTCTCCACAGTCTTACAATATATCAGACTGGACGTTTCGCCCGGTGTGGTGTAAACAAGATTAGCCAATTCCCTACCAATGCATTATTTTCATATTCAACCTTCAAAATGTTTGTTCATTTCTATCAAAAATGTTTGTTCATTTCCATGACTCGGTTTGATGTCTAATTTAGTTTTTTAGAATTGGACTTATTTTCTCATCATTTTTTACTATTGTTTTGAATTCTTGACCAAATTCCAAGAATAATCCAGGTGTTTAAATTTGGCTTGAATTTCAAAACATTTGTAAAAAGTAGATAATAAAGGAAAAAAAGGCCTCAAAGATGTGAGTAATGTTATAAGTTAATTCATTTTTAAAAACAAAAAATAAAATACCAAATGGTTATCAAATAACCTGATAAAAATTGATTTGAGAATTCAATTACAAAGGTCTAAAGAAGTTGATTAAACTTCACCAATGGGAATGGTTGACAGAAGAATATATCCACAAACCAAAATGCAAAAGGAAAACTATCTAACAAGGAAAGCGGTTTTTCATTAACAAAAAAAGATTTTTTTTAAATAAAAAAATTAACTCTGGATACTTTATCACATAGCATATATGCTTTTCTTACAGTTGAATTACAACATAAGCATGTAGCTTATTTGTGTAGTCCCTAATACTAAAAACTAAAATAAAGCATAAAAACATATCAATCAAATGAGATGAAAATAGCAAGCTAAGAGGAAATAGGTCCTCACATTGTTTTGGCGAAATATATATGATTTATATATTGGGATATGGTCTGGGGGCTACACACATTTGGAGTGCAGCGATTCTTTGATGAGACTTAAGACGAACTTCCCACATGTTTCCCTTGATCCTCAGCTAAAACCTTCTCCTTCGTTTTCTGGCTAACATCTACGGCCGCTTTGGCAACTCTTTGAAACGTCTGGCTAACCCAAGAAGCCCCGGTTGAGACATAGCGGTTAGCCATTATGGCTGATCCTGCATTGCTCACCACCGCCTTGGTCTTCTCAGACACTTGAAACTTCTCATCCATTTCTCTCACTTTCTCATTCACCACCGTCGTGCCAACGCTAATCTTCTCGCTAAGGCCGATCTTTTGGTCAAGAGAAGCGACTTTGGATGAGGCTGTCGATGTCAACTGGTGCCTCTCATCAAAAGACTTTGCCTTATTTAGAGCATCTTTGCCCACAGTGAAGCCTTTGGCCAGCACGCTGGTCACAACATCCTCTGCCTTTTGCATTGCAGATCCAGCAGTCCCAGAGCCTGTGTTCTCTGTAGTCTGGTGAAACATGTTTATTCTTTAATCTCAGAAATTGCAGTGACAAGATTGAAAAATACTGTAAGAATTAAGATTGAAGAAAATACTGGAGTAGACACTGGTAGAGGGGCACTGGCACCAACAGCAGGAAGGTTGTAATCTGGAGCAGAAGCAATGCTAACAGGCTGATCAACAATTGTAGCTCCCTGAGAGATGCAAGACAGTTTAATCAGGTAAGATAACAGATGAAACAAGAAAAACCCTCTAACACAAATTATTTCTAGGAAAAGTAAACATGGCGTACACAATCTCTCTCTCTTGTAGCAAAGAAATTATTTAATATGAGAGAGAAATAAAGTTTTGGCTAAATTATAAAAAATACCCCAAACTTGCTCTTTATTTCAAAAATACCCCTATCCTTTCAAAAGTTAAAATATCGATCCTTGACCTTTCATGAATGTTTCAAGACTACCCTTGGATGGAAAGTTGACATGGCAGTGGCCTAGAGCAACGTGACGATGATTAGAAAGCTTGCTTGGATTAAGTATAGAAGAACGACATTCCACCACGTTGACTCTTCATCCAACACTCTAACAAAGTTTCTACTTCTACTTCAATTGTAGTTTTGAAACATTTATGAAAGTTCCATAGTAATACTGCAACTTTTGAAAGATTATGAGTATCTTTTAAACAAAAGGCAAAATTCGGGGATTATACTTGTTTTCCACCATTATTAGATGAATGAGAATTTTTTTTTAAAAAAAGTAATTTAGCTCAGCTTCTATCTATAGTTATAAAAGTGACTAAAGACATCATGGCAACCATATTGAATAGTTTCCCTCATCTTAAAGAAATAAGATGAAAACTTGTTAAATCTCATATTTTCTGAGGAATAAAACTCTGTCCTATGTAATTTTCAAAACATATCACCCCTTGAGCCATTTTTTCACAGAACAGGATTTCTGCTTTCCGGGAAACATTTAGTAAATGAATAAGCAGATATTCAGATAAATTCATTCGGAAGATCTACAAATGAAGAATGCCATTTGAAATAAAGAAAGAGAAGAATAGCGAATTGTATCAACCGAGAGTAGAATCGATGTCTCTGCCCCCTTCGAATCCTTAAAGGTAACAAAAGCAACTTGAGATCGCTCATTGTCCCTACAAAAGAAAATAAAATTAAAATAAAGTACATGAAAATGCATAAGATCAAACAGTTGGAGCAAAATCAAGAAGAAAAAAGTAAGAATTCCACTGCTAATGGGCAATTCCCCTAAGAACTAAAACACAACCGAAATACAATCTTGAGACATTAGTAAATCAGGCTTACTTTCGCATTTCGACAAATTCAATTTCACCGGAAAAAGAAAAAAAGTCTCTCAAATCTTTCTCCGTCGCACCCAACGAGACATTGGCAACTCTCACCGTTCTCATCTGCAAACCGCATAAGCAAAACAAAGCGACTGTAACGATTAAACAAAAAAATAACCAAAATCAAGACAGTTTCTGGAAAATCAAAGCCGAATTTCGACGTTTTCGGTGCTTTCAATTCAATAAATTCCTCATTTCTTGTTCGAAACATTAAATTCCAATAATATGCCATAGTGACAACGGAAGTACGCATTCTCCATCTCTTCAATATGAATTAAACCATTCGTTCATCAAAATTACGGGGAAAAAACAATGAAACATACTGTTTCTTCTATATTAAGTAATTGATAACAAGGAGAAATCACGGCTCAGAGCAGAATGAGAATTGAGGATAATAACATCGCCAGAAATCAAACAGATTAGGAAGAAAATTAAAGAAAGAAAAAAATTGAACACCAACCGCCATGATGTTCCGTCTGATCCACCCGAGAGGTTCCCAATCCAAGTTCTTAGAGAGAGAGAGAGAGAGAGAGAGAGAGACAGAGAAAGGAAGAATGGCCTCGAGAAGTGTGTTGTGGCTTGGCGGTTGTTTAGGTTCGTAAATGATACATATGGCAAAAGAAAGGAACTGACTCAGTCTTTTTTTCCTTTTTTTTTTTCATTTTTCATTTTTCGTTTTTTTGAGAAGTTTTTGTTATAAAGTTAAGTTTGGTAAATAGTTAGCGTTATAAAGGTATTAAATTCCAGTAAACTTACGACATTTTGGATAATTATAATGGCTAGCCTTAGGAGCGGTTTGGGGCTGGGTTATAATAACAGGGGTTATAATAGTTTGTGGGTTATTATAGTCTGTGAAATATATAATATTATTTAAAATGAAGAGTAATATAATCTGGAGTTATAATAGTCTGTGTTTGGGATGTAAAGTATTTCACACGTTATTATAACACAGGTTATAATAACCAGTGAGCAAAACATGCCTTGAGTTTATTATTTGCAGGGGCGGACCCAGATACTAATATTTAGGGGCCGACAAATTATTATTTCATAAATATAATAAAAAGATTCATCAAAATATCAATTTGAACACAACATTATGTGGACTTAAAAAATTATCGACATAGGAATAAATGAGTATACAGAACACTTTCTAACTAAGTTTGAATAATTTTAATTTCTTATCAAATAGAGAAAAAAGTTAAATTACGAAGTTAGTCTGTAAACTTTTAAAATTCTAATCTATTAGATCTCTAAACTTTAAAAGTATATAATAAGTGTTTAAACTTTAACTTTAAATGTATCTGATAGGCCTATAGACTTTAAACGTATTCAATTTTGTGTCTAATAAATCGTTAAATTAAAAAAATATATATTGAATGTGATAAGAATATAATATTTAATTCTTTTACCACTGGGACAACAAACTGTTTCTCTCTCTAAGATGCATTACACAAAACTATAAGTATATGTTGTTATTTTTTTAAACCAAACCATTACATACTATAGGGTAGTAAATTTAAAAAAATTGCAATATAGCCTATCTTTTAAATAAAATTTTGTTATTCTATTTTTATTGTTAATGTTGCATCTTCAAGTAAAAAATGACCACAAAAAGGATGTTTAATTATCATTAATTATGATTTTTTAATGCCTCGTAACGATCTCACAAGAGAACTTTTTTAGATTTTTCTTCATTTTCTTTTCATTTTCTTTGTTTCTTATTCTCTTTGTGATCATGACATAACTTAAATCTTCTTGAAAATTACAATTAACAAAAAAAAAAATAGTTATACTAGATATTATATCGCTAGAGATTAAAACCTATAACAGTCTCATCGCTGATATATTAATTAAGGATCATCAAAAGACGAGAGAGAATGAAACGAAATAAGAAAGATGAGATATTAATTGAAAAATAACATTTGATAGAATGTTTAAATAAAAAATACTTTTACATTATAATCAAACTTTATATAAATGATTAACATATCTCATTCTCACCAATTCTATCTCATATTATCGTAATCCTAATAATCTACTCTAATAAGCAATATACAAATATTTTACTACCTGAAATATTCTCATCACAAATTTCTCTAATTATATCTCTGTTTCATTCTCAAACATTATTAATATATACATCTTTCTATTAACATAAATGTAATTCAACGACAATTGACATGTATCTTTTTTGTAACAGTAATTATCTTCAAAATGTGTTGGAAAACTAGGCTTAATATAGAAGGTTTACAATATATAAAAAAAAACAAGTTAACTAAGGGGGTTATGTTTGATTTAGTCCATATGTGTTTGATTTAATAGTTAAATTATCGTGTTTCATTTAGTTCTTATTTTTTGTTCGCTAAACTCATTTATATCCCTTAGATAACATAGTGTTGGTTCTGATATTTGGATATATATTCTTCAACAATAAATTGATCCTTGTCTGATATCAAAAGTAAAATCAGACTATCACTGATAAACTTTAGTATGTGACTAAATTCTATTGTTGATAGAGTGATATATCTCTCTAATATTAATTTATCATTAATAGACTAATATTCATATTTAATATCGATCTATCATTGGTAGACTGATATTTCTCTTTATTATAAGAGTGATATCAAAGAGGAATATTAGTCCATCAATGATAGACTTAATATGAGATTGAAATTGGAAAATGTCTCACCAATATCGATATCATTAACTTACATAATTTTTTTTGTTCTTTTTGCAGTAATTAAATTATGGTTAAGCTTGCTATGAGAACTATAAGACTATTGAAGTTTTTATCGATGAAATGATGGTTTTTAGACTTTTGTGGTTTTAATATTGAAGTAATTAATCATCAAATAAAACTAAATAGAAGATTACATTTACTATGATTACGTCATCGGTGATTGAAGCTTATCATTGATAGACTTCGTTCACAACATATAGTTGTCTCTTGTATATGTGTATTAGGGATAACAATATATCACTTCTATTAGGGATAAACTACATTCGTTGTGATTTGAGTCTATCAATGATAGACCTCTATCACTAATAAACTTCATCACAGTGCATGTAGTTTATCATTGATAGACCACTATCAACTATCACTAATAGATTTCATTCACAACATATAATAAGTCTATCTGTGATAGCAGTCTATCACTTAGTATATCATTGATAGACTGCTATCAGCTATCACTTAATAGATTTCATTCAGAACATATAACAAGTTTATCTGTGATAACAGTCTATCACTTCTATCATTGATATACTACATCCATTGTGATTGAAGTTTATCAACGATAAACTTCTATTTATGGTAGACTTCAACCACAATGCATGTAGTCTATTAGTGAAAGACTACTATCACTAAAAGACTAGCATCTAATCAACAATAACTGCAATTGTGATTGAAGTCTATTCGTGATAGGCTTATATCACTGATAGACTCCACTCAGAATGGCAGTCTATTAGTGATAGAAAGAGTTTTAGTATTTTTCCAATGACTGGATTTAATTTTTTTTTCATATTTGCAAATAGTTTTAGAGTTTGTTATTTTGACTGATTTTTCCATATGTGCAATCATCCCTAACATTTTCGTGTGTCAATTGATTCTGTAATACCGACCAACTAGAGCATAGTTCAACTGGTAGAAACATTATTACCGAGGTGTAAATCTAGGCAAGAAAAACACACCTGATTTGCACGTGATCCCATACAGTAAATTTGTAGTTTGTGAGTGGAAAAAGGTAATAAAAAAAATAAAGAAAACCTGCACACAAATGTAGTGTTTGCCACAACCACTCCGATGCTAAGTTAGAGAGGAAAATAGTGTAGCAAGCTAGTGTAATATGAAGATTGTGAATGAGTTATCTCCAATAGAATTAATAATGGCGTATTTATATGATGGGTCTTTTCCTAAACCTAATTGGATTAGGCTTTTTAGGAAGGAGGTGTGATCCATTGTGTGGCGCATGCAAGAGCGAGGGAGAGAAACCTACCGATCGAATCGATTCAACTCGACATGGTCAACTCAGCTCAACCCAGTTTGGTTTGAGGTGGTCATCTGAATCCTCTTGCCTTTCTTTTTGTCTTTTGTTATCGGGTTTAACTCGATTGTCTAAATTTACCTATAACATTAAACCTTCACGCCCACGTTGGAATTTGTGCTTCAACTCATTCTTGGGTTGGATATTCAAAGTCCAATTTAATAGTATTGATTAGTAAGTTTATTCTTGAGGAATAATATTTAACTCAAGTACAAAGTGTCTTCTGTATTTAGTTGAGTGGTAGTTTTGGAATAGGTTATTTTCTGGTTTTTCAATATTTAGAAGACAAAGATTTGAGGTGGACCCCAAAACTTATTTTGGAATGACCTATGAAATCCATTGAGTTGATTTCTGATTTTCCAATATTTATAATGAAAAGATTTGAGGTGGGGTCAAGTCTTGTTTTGGAATTACTTATCAAACTCCTTGAGTTTATTTTTTCGTTTTCCAATATTTATAAGAAGATTTGGGGTGTGCATTAAGTTTGATTTTGGAATGACCATTTTTTGGTTTTTCAAAGTTAATAAGAGAAAGATTTAGGGTGCACCCCAGGTCTTGTCTTAAATGACCTATCAACCCCATTGGGTTGATTCTTTGTCTTTTCAATATTTATAAGGAGAAGATTTGGGGTGGGCCACAAGTAGGATTCTGAAATGGCCTATCAAACTCATTAGGCTAATCTTTTGATAAAAAAATTCTAGGGTTGACACTGTTGGGATGTATGCCCTCATCTCGTGTAATTTGTGTCTCGCATATTTCATAAATTTAATCCAATAAACTAAGCTTCAGGGTCATTGTATTATGAGAGAACTAGAACTTGAACGGTGTGTAGTGGACACACAGGGAGGATCACGTTCGAGTTAATAACCCGAACGGTTTACAGTATATGGATAGGGTTGGAGACCTAATCCTGGATACAAGGCAAAATGACCAAACGTCCTTTTAGTGGAAAAAATAGCCTTTTAGACTTAGAAATCCATGCTCCCATTCTGAGGCATTCCAGTACAAAATAGCCTTTTAGACTTAGAAGGCTATATAGATTCAAGAAAAAGGACCCGAAGAAATATGAGCAGTTTTACGTGCCTTGACACCAATCTTGAGGGAGTATAGTCTAGCTAAAGACGTTAAACAAAGCGCTTCTTGGGAGGCAACCCAAGCTTTACTTACTTTTGTTTTTCGGTCTTTAGCCTGCTTTAGTTTGTGTTTAGTTGTTTTTCAATTCTTAGTTTCTTTACTAGTTGTTGTTTTACTTTGTAGGTTGTGAAGATGCCTTTCTTCATTGAAATCCATGCTCTCATTCTAAGGAACTCCAGCACACAGGCTTTGGCTATCCAAGAAACTTAGAAAGATCTCCATTACCCAGGATAGTATTATTCACTCCTACCCTTATACTTAATTTGTGCTTATTTCTGCAAACATTGGGGACAATGTTTAGTTTAAGTTTGGGGGTGGGATGTTGTTTAATTGTTGTGACTGTCCTAAGTATGTTCTGAATTGTTAATTGATCTTTTACATAAGTATGATCATGATAGCCTAGGATGAGATTGAATTGGAAATTCTTGTGATTCCGCTGAAACATGAGAGCATGACATGAATTCGAGTTAATTTAAAAATTTTCTTGAGTTTTTCCTACACCACTATGCACATAGTTTGTGTTCTTGTAGTTTTGAAATGCTTAGAACAAAGTTATTAGGTTCAGAAGTTTGATGTCACCTCGATAGGTCTGAGAACTGATTTGAGAATTAAACTGCAGGATAGGGTGAATGACATTATGAAGTGCATGATCTGTATAATATGTGAAATAGTTTGTTTTTGTTGTTTGTTTGCTAAAAAAAAAGAGAAAAAAATTCGTGAGGGCAAAAAGAGCTACCTTCATTGTGATCAGTTAGGCCACTCATTGAGCGAGTGCTCTGGGTAAGGGTCCCTGCAGTGGATGTGTGAAAGCTAGTGTCCTTGCACAAAAAAAAAAAAAGAAGAAAATAGAAAAATTGATTAAAAAAAAGTGATTACGTGTGGAGTAAAGTTATTAAATTCTTGAATGTGGGGAGACTCGAAGAATAGTAATTAAGACCAATGTAGGGGGAAGTTGAATGGAGAGCCTAATAAAGTTAATCCGGGCTTAGTAAAAATGAAGGGAACATAGGCTAACCACACACACACGTAGGAACACTTAGGAAAAGTTTTAATTTGCTTGCTGAAGTGTTATGTTTGAGTGTTTCCTGTGATTGCCAGATTTCCTCTTAAATCTTTGAGGCCTGAATCAAATGTATGTACAAGAACAATCTAATGTTTAATTCTGTTTTTGCTCGGGACTAGCAAAAGTTTAAGTTCGAGGGTGTTTGATAGCACACAAAATGTGCTATCCTTAGGCTTAATAATTGCTAGTTTTATAATGATTTCAGGGCTTTTACATGTTTAAATCACTCAATTTCAGGTTAAGAGCTTAAACAGAGCTATTGGAGACAATTTGGATCACTCGGGATCGAAACGAGCCTATTAGGAGCTAAAAATAACATCAATTGGAAGAGAAAGGATCAATCCAAGCTTGAAGACCCGAGGTGATGGCGTTGTAACGCAATGTTGAGCGTTGCAACACCGAATGAGCAACCAAGATTCGTTGAAGCCCCAGGCGATAGCGTTGCAACGCTGCTTTGCAGCGTCGCAATGCTATATCGATAAGAAGGCGCACATGAAGGACCGCACAGAGAGCGTTGCAACGCTGCCTTGCAACGTCGCATCGCCCTATCAATAGGAAGGCGCGCACGTTAGGGTAGAGGTGTTGCAACGCTGCCCCCAGTGTTGCAACGCCATCGAGAGTTTCCTTATTTACCAGTCACCTAGGGTATAGCGTTGCAATGTTGTCCCTAGCGTTGCAACGCTGCACCGAATTCATCTATAAATATAACCTTATGATTTCTTGTAAAGGGAGTCGAATTTGGTAGATTATTCACCTTAATTTCGAAATACCCTTTGTAAGAAGAGAGAAAATAGCGTTTTTGGGAGCCAAAGCACTCGTGCAGGTTTGAGATCGAAGACGGGAGCTCGGAGAGGACCGACATCGACACATAAGTTTAATTTTCTTTTCTTTCAATTTGTAATAACATTCTAAGATGTTTTCTACTTGTTTAGTTTGATTTTCATGTGATTTAGAGTAGCTAAACATTGTAGTTAGGATTTGATTTACTTGTTATGACTTTCTTGCTATGTAATGAAGCATGTTTTGTCCTTATTTTTGGCAATTCGTTCTTAGTTTAAGTGGACTCGAGAGATAAAGCTTGAATTAGAGCAAAATTGTCAAAACCCTTAGAAATCTGGCATGAGAATGACTTAGAAATCTTAGGGAAACACATAAAGAAGTTGCTTAATGTCATGCATGTCGTAGGTTCATATGGAGATTATGGAGTTTATTGCATGTGTGAGGCTCACTAAGAATCGAGAGATTTTCTTGAGTATTTTACTTCTTGTTTATAAATTCATCTCATTGGTTCATTGCATGTGTTAATTGAGTCATTAACTTGTATAATCACTTCCCTCAAATCTATCAATTCGTGTCTCCACATGTTTGTTTGTTTGCTTGTCTTTACTTTCAATCAACTATCCATGTTATGTTTCTTTAGCTAAAATTGAGAATTAGTATCCTAGTAATTAATTAATCTAGAAACCCATTCCCGAGGACGATACTTGAACTCTTAAATCACTATACTAAAACTTGACCCGTACACTGCGGTATTGCAATATCATAAATATTACGCAACAGGCGTTCACCCTCTCACTGGCCCGAGAGGGTTGTTGTGTATGGTTGGACCATTACAACGTTGTTGTTCATTAGATGAGCAGTGGGGACTTAAGGAGAAAGAAGTAGACATAGGGGTAAAACAGTAATTTGACCCAACAGTGTCTACGAACAACCTGTGAAGGGTCGACTCATGAGCATTGGTTATATCAGTGGACACATTATATCTTGCAGTGACGGGAATGCAACTATGGGAATTAGTGGAGTGTTACCGTAGCTAATGAATGTTGATTAACTGGGTCAACGAGTTTGATAGGTTAATCTCGGATCATTGGAGCTCGTCACTGTAGGTCCATAAGGTCCCTTGGTTGGCTCAAACTGGATTAAAAGAAGGTTTACAATTTTGGTGTGAATTTGAAGTGTTCAAGTTCACTAAAGGGCATTTATGTCATTTGTATGTTATATGAATGATATATTATATAGTTTAATGTGAATGAGATTCATAATAAACTATAGGTTAGCCTAATTGTTGAATTAGGGCTAACTTGGAGAAATTAAATTGAGAAAAATTAAATTGGATGTGATTCAATTTAAAAATCCACAATAATGCAAATGTGATGTGTCAAAAGAGATATGAGATATCTTATAATATGTGGTTATGCAAATCGTTTTGGTAAAATGGTAAATAAGTGGAGATTTCAACTCCAGCTATCACCATTATATAAACCCCTTTGCAAGAAGGGTTCATTGAGCTTACTCTCATTTTTGGAATTCTCACAAAAAGAAGAGTTCTCTTCTCTCTCAAATTCTCTCAAACTCCTCCTCCCAAACAAAAAGGAAGGATCCCACAATCCTTCTTCTTCCTAAAGTAGAACAACCTTGTAACCAAGTGGAGGTGTCCGGTGGTTGTTCGTGTGAGGAGATCGAGGCCGTTGAGATCGAGGAGACCACGAAGAGTTCGTGAACGGAAAGGAAACTTTGAAGATCGTCTTCAACAAGTAAGTACCTTGGACTTGCTGTATTTCCTTTCATAAATTGCATGTTTAGCCTATTCTATGTGATAGTTAATTTTAACTTAATTGAGTTGCACAACAATACCATGACGATTCGATCGTATTCCGCTACGCTGGGACTTTAATTCCCTTCAATTGGTATATGAGCCAAACTTTGGTTCTTGTTGTGCACTTAATTTTGTTAAAATTAGGTGGGTAAAAGCTTTGATTCATGAGATGAATGTTGGTTTGCATAATGGATGTTTTCAGTTTGGCACTGTTTTTAGATTTACATTTTATGTTGATATGATCAATGTAAAGGCCCGTGTTTTGGGCATTTTTAATGTAAATCGATTTTGGGTTTTATGTCCTAAAACTCGTGGTTTTGTAAACTGAATGTATATTCTATTTTGCAATAAAGTTGTTATTGAAATTTATTCAGTAAAGGTGTTATTAAATAAAGTGAATTGTGTATTATGTAACCTAAATCCAATAAAAAACCCTTGGCTATAGGATGAATACTTGAACTTTATGTGTGACATAAAAGTGGATCAAGTTCAAGTTATAGCCAGAACAGTCTATAGTATGAGGATAGGGTTGGGTACCTTATCCTGGGGACACTATGGACGCGACCCACTTTGTAGAGTACAAACGATGTGATCCTAAATCGTTCATGTGGAGACATGCAAGTGGGGGCATCCTATGCAATGAGTTTGCATAAGACTTGACCGCGAAATAGTCACTTATACTTTAAACTCTGTTTACTGTCTTAACTTACTATATTCATACGATGACTTAGGTAACTCGATCTTAATCCTGAGCGTTCTATGAACTTCAGTTTATTCGAATTATCCTTAGATTTTCATGGGTGAGAGTTAGATTTGCATAGGTGAGAGTGGCTCGAGATTGTCGACTCAATAAGCCTCCCATTTCAGGGATAAAATCGAGTAGATAGTTGGTAACATCTCTGCAAGATAGAATTCACTCCTACCTGCTTTAGCGATTAGTAGAGAGGTTGTTCCCTTAAGTGTTGTCTCCGAGTCTTAAACAAAGGGCCCACCCCCTCTCATTTGTTCGAGAGAGATTTGGTTTGCTGGTTGGACCACAAACCAATTGTTCATTAGAGGATCAGTGGGACTTAAGGAACAAGCGGTAATTAAAGGGGTAAAACGGTAATTTTGACCCAGCTGTAATTACGAACGACCTGTGAAGGATCACATGGCTTATATCGAGTGGACAAAAATATATCTACAGTGAGAAGAGTGCAACCACTGGGCTTCAGTGGAGTGTCCTAGTAGTTAACGAATGTTGATTAGCTAGGCTAAAGAGTTTAGTCGGTTAATCTTGTATCGTTTGAACTCATGATCTGTAGGTCCATTAGGTCCTCCTTACTAGCTCGGTCTAAGCCTTGTAACATTTTGAGAGAAAAGAATTTGAAATGTTCAAATTCGAGTTTGGAAGAAACCGTTAATTATATGTGATATATTTAACGAATCATAGCTTAATTATGAATTAAACTATGATTAAAAGGAGGTGAATATATTTAAATATGATTTAAATATTAGATCGGTTTATAGCATGAATAAGGATCATATTCGGAAAATCGATCGGGATTGAACAATTTATTTAATTTAATATTTAATATTAAATTACATTAAAAATTAATTAATTAAATTAAATTATAAATTAATTTTTTGAATTCTTAAATTAAATTAATTTAATTTAATTTAAAATCAATTTAATATTGATTTTGGAATTAAAATTAAATGAAAAATGAAGGATTTTCATGATTTTCATGAAAATCAACTTGCCCACTTCCCCAATCCCTCTCATCTTCAAATTCACAAAAATTAGCCACCTCTATCTCAAATCATCCTTATCACACTTGAGTTGGCACTCAAATAAAGCTTAATGAAGCTTTATATAATGGTGATTTGAGGTAGTTCTATAGAATTTTGCAAAAAAAAACTTCCAAAATTCTCGGTTTGTGACCTTTGAGGTCTTTTCTTCCAAATTCTCCCAATCTAGGATCTCACAATCCGTTCCAAGGCCTGAGGATAATAGGAAAGACTCTAATGGTTGTCCACGAAGTGTTCGTGTCGAAAACCATACACCGGGTGAAGAGAATTCGATCTTCAAAGTTGAGTTTTCTATCCCTCTGTTTTTCCAGCTTTGAGCATGCATTTTATTTTACAAAATTGATCAACTTAGAGTGTTCAAGATCCAAAATTTCTTCTGCTTTCTTAATCTAGACTCTTTCAACTGGTAACAGAGCAATTTTGAGCACTCAATTTGATCTATTTTGTCTTGTGGTAGGTGTTTTTTGAAATACAATTTTTTTGGGTGTCTAAAGTGTTCTTCTGTTTTTGGCATTTAAATTGAGCATCAATTTATATTTTTTTTCAAATTGCTCAAGTTTATTTTAGCGTTAATGTGTGAAGAATAATCTGTAAAAGTTTCGGGTCGATTGGAGTTCGGGAAGGCCTTCAATTTGAAGAGAGAAACTCGAAAGGTCCTGAAAATGTTGAATAGAGTAGCTGCTGGTTTTTTTTTTTTTTATCAAATTACTGTAGCAACAACAACCCGTGAAATTTCAAATGAAGAAGGAAGAGTTGACTGTTTGACTGTTGACTTTGACCCTGGTTCGTTGACTTTGACCGGTTCAATGGTTTTTGAGCCGGTTCAGCTCGTTTTCGGTCCGGTTCGGATTGTTTAAGAACGGTTCTGACTATTTCGAGGTCGGTTTTTTCATTTTGGGGGTCTGTTTCATCAATTAGAGGCTTGGTTTAGCCTTTTACAACCCGATTTAACCTTTTGAAGGTCCGGTTCACACATTGCAAGCTGGTTCGACCCAAATTCGAACAGTTCGAAGTGACTCGATGTTAATTCTAGATTATTACTGTAATAATTTAGTAGTTTGCTTGCATTAGATGCCAAAACCAGTCCACTTTAGTGTGTTTAATTAATTATACATTGTGAATGTATGTTTTAATTAAAATACCCGATTATATGTGCATAAAGTATGCCATATAGATTTTACAATCCCACCATAGGAAACATGCTCCATGCATTGAAAGTATGTTATGGGTGTTATAATATATAGTATGCATGTTTTTGGGTTTCATAAAAATTAATATAAGAGTTATATTAATTTATGAAACAAATATTATATGTTTTAATTATAATTAATATAAGGGTTATATGAATTAAAAATTAAATATAATTGCTATGCATTTATTCATGTGGTGGATTTGTTATAAATGTATGTTTATTCATGTGATGAATGATCAAACAATTTATAACATAGAAATGCATGTAACTTAAGGTTAATTAATTAGTTTTAAAATGGTTTTAGAACTGGAAATTAATTAGACCTAAGGTTATCTAGTTCTAATAAAATTAGAATTAGGAAACCAATAATTTATAAACTTTGATTAAAGAGGGACTCTGACTAAAGAAGGTTACGCTAGGTTGGGGTACTTAAGTCGACTTTAAAGCGGAACACCCCTACCTGGAAACTGACTTGGGAGTGAATTTAATCCATAGGTTTATAAATTATCTTTCGTGAGTAACGTTTATTAAAAGTTAATAAATTAAACTCATAGACCTGGGTTAATTAAAAGGTTAATAGACTTAGGTAATTCTAGTATAATTGTTATATTGGTAGACTTAGTTATATTGTTTTAGCCGGAAAATGCCTAAGTAAAAGTATACCCAAACTGTTTAAAATACTTAGTAGGAGTGAAAAAGTATATATGATATATCAATTTCCTCTTACGCTCTCCGCGAAATTCACATCGTGAGATTTATGCTCGGCCTCGTGATGTCAATAGGGGATCCCCATTCGGATGGTGTTTGCATAAATCAAAAGCAAGGTGAATAGAGAAAGTATTTATAGTAAGTGGGAGAAGGAAGTGTGTCAACACATCCTACGGTCTCCTCCATTAGGTTGGACCATGAGATTCCCATGTTATGCCTGCAGGCTGCCCGAAGTAGCATCATCCATTCGGAGGGATGTAACATGGGATTCAGAACAACCCAAACTCCAGAAATGGATAGGGTCTCTTAGGTCCGTTCCCAACTTTGTCTCTCCAAATCGGTAGCATTGTTGGGGCCGACCTCTGAGGTCTGAAAATGGCGGGTCACACTTACAAGAATTGCTAAGTGTTAGTAAATTCTTGACCAAAGTAGCGATAACTAGAATGTTATAGGAATAAGAATTATTCCGGTATTAGCATTTAGTCAAGAATGTCTTGGTTCAGTGAAGGAGTGATTGACTGTCCCTCGGTAACGGTTGCTCTGACTCACTGAAGTATCATTGCAAAAACAATAATGAGTTTATGGGTACATTATTACTTTTGCTAAATTCTTAAATTGGATAGGTTACAAACAATTCACTAACAGAATTAATTCTTTTTCAACATGTTGAACTCATATCCGCTTACTACTTTGCAATAAACTCAACGCGACAATTATGGAACACGGAAATCAAACTTGAATACGATTCTTGTTCTTGATGATCCGAGGTTCGTCTTAACGAGGAATGTCCTCCCCTCCCAAAACTCGACAAAGAAACCGAATTGTTCGGGATGCTTATGACAGATGGATTAGGGCTAATGAGAAGGCCCGAGTCTATATCTTAGCCAACATATCTGATGTGTTGTTTAAGAAACATGAGAGCATGGTCACCGCTAAGGAGATCATGAGATCATTACAGGCGATGTTCGGACAACCGTCCTCATCAGTCCTGTTGGGATTTATGCCCTAAACTTGTGTAATTTTGATCAATTAAATAAAGTGTTATTTGTTTTGATAAGATTACAGTCTTGCTTTTATAAATCCAATAAACTAAGCTCCAAGGTTATAACGTTTATCTTGAAATCAGTGTAGTGGACACTATTTGGGTTGACTTCAAGATTTTAGCCTAAACCGTCTATGGTATAAGAATAAGGTTGGAAACCTCATTCTGGTAACAACATGGATGCGGCCCACTTTGTAATTAGTACAAATGAGGTAATCCAACTCATTCATGTAGTTGACATGCGAGTGGGGGCATCCTGTATGAAGAGTTCATACAAGACTGGATCACAAATTATTAGTCTAACCAGTATAACACCGTTAACAGGATAAGACTAGTAATTTATAGATGGTCATTAGTGACTTGACCTGAATCCTGAGCAAGTTAAGAACTCCTGCTTATAGGGGTTTGTCCTTAGACTTGTATGGGTGAGAGTGGCCTGTAGCCGACTCAATAAGCCTACCTTCTCAGGGACAGAACCTCATAGGTAGCTGGGAACTTAACTGTGCAAGATGGAATTCACTCATTCCTCTACTGAAGAATTAGATAAGTTGTTCCCTTAGAAATCGACTCAGTGTCTTGAACAACGGGGCCCCGCCCTCTATGAGGGTATGAGTCTAAGGTAGGACCTTAGACTTGTTGTTCATTAGAGGATCAGTGGTGCTTAAGGAGCAAAGAGGTAATTACAGGGGTAATTTGACCCAGCTGTGATTACGAACAACCTGTGAAGGGTCGACTCATGGGTAATGACTACATTAGTGGACACAATAATATCTACAGTGAGGAGAGTGCAACTACAAGTCTATAGTGGAGTGACTTGTAGTTAATGAATATTGATTAACTGGATCAAAGAGTTTGATCAGTTAATCTCACATCATTGGAACTCATGATCTGTAGGTCCATTAGATCCTTCCGTTGGCTCAACATGGTAATATTGAGGGTATAAAGTTAGGAGTGAAATTGAAGTGTTCAATTTCATACATGAGGAGTTATATCAATTATATATGATGTAATTGATATAATATATAGTTTTAATGTGAATTAGATTCATATATAAACTATATACTAAAGAGAGATTAACGGAGGGGTAGAATGGTCATTTCCATACCATTTCCCTATATATATAGTTGCATGAGATGCAACTAGGTCAAGTTTTTGAGAAAGTTTTTACAAGCCTCCTTGTTGTGTTGATGGAAGTGTTCCAAAACACAAATCTCTCTCACAAAATACCTTACCACTCCTAAAGGGAACCCACCTTCCTCCCTCACCTAGAGAACAACGGAGAAGATCTGGTGGTGGTGTCGGTGATCGTCATTTGTTCTCTTATTCTTTGAGATCGTGACCGTGGAGAGAGGAACACTTGAAGAAAGGTTCTTCAAAGGTAAACTTCTTGCTGTCCATTTTACTTTTATGCTTAATCTATTGTTTTATGTTCTTGCATTTTTCGTTGTAACTAAATCAAGAGCGCGCGATTCGCAATCGCTTCCATTGCGGGGACTTCGATTCCCTTCAATTGGTATCAGAGCGCAATTGCGTTCTTGATTTATGTTCTGGAATTTTCAAGAACAAGGTGGGATTTACTGTTTTGTGCATGAGATGTATGAACGTTTTTTTTTTGCAAAATTAGATGTTTTTAATTTTGGCACTTAGATTTACACTTTCCATTGAAATGTTCAATGTAAGGGCCCGGTGTTTTGGGCAAATTTAATTATAAATCGAGTCTGTAAGTCCGTGTCGATCGAGACAAAGCGGTTGCTGAGAAGATCAGAGCGAAAACGAGCAAGGAATGGAGATTCCTATGGCTGTTCTCTGAATGGCGTTGCAACGCCACTTCGGCTGGCGCGCGGCTGGAGAAGACGACAGCGTTGTAACGCTCAACAGAAAATGACAAAAGCAGCGTTGCAACGCTGCTATCAGCGTTGCAACGCCGAAGACGTTTCACGGAAGGCAGCAACGAGCAGAAATGTTATTTTTAATATATATTAAATATAAAAACGTTTTGTATTTAATTTATATTTAATTAATTAATTTTAATTAATATAATTAGATTATATTATTTAAAATTAATTTTAGAGTGCCAAAATTGGTTTAATTTTGCTATGTTAATTATGCAATTGTTGTGTAATTATTGCCATGCATAGTGTATGCTTATTTTAGAAATCCCACCTTAGGTTAAGCATTTTCATGCATCATTTATAATATAAAGAGTTATATTATATAGTTTGCATGATTAATTAATATAAGGTTGTTATATTAGTTTTTGGACATCATTGACATGCATTATATTTCATGAGATGAATATGCTATGTATGTTTTATTATTCATGTGATGAATGATCAAGCACTATAACATAGTATGCATGTCACCCAAGGTTAATTATTAGTTTTAAAGTGTTTAGAACTTGGAAGACCTTAGGTTATCTAGTTCTAATTAGATTAGAATTAGGAACCAAGTAATTTATAAGCTATGATTAAAAGAGGAACTCTGTCTAAGGAAAGTTCTGTCTAAGCTGCGGTATTTAAGCTGATGGAAACGGAACACCCCTACCTGGAAACTGACCTGGGAGTGAAATTTAATCAGAGAGTCTTGTAAATTACAGTAGCGTCAGCGGGTTTATTAAGGGGTTAATAAACTAGAAATCCTAGGTTTAATATAAGAAGTTATATTAACAAACTTAGGATAAAATCAATATAAGAGTTATATTGATTATCAATATAAGAGTTATGTTGATAGATATAGGTAAAACCATTAGTCGGGTTTTAGCCTAAGAAAGATTCCTATAGACTTAACGTACTCAGTGGGAGGAAAACGTGTATGAGATACATATTTTTCCACCTATGTTATCTCCGGGAAGTTCACACCGTGAGACTCATACTTGGCCTCGTGGCGCAAACGGGAGCGTCCCCCTTCAGATGGTGTTTGTATGAGTCAATACCAAGGTGAATAGAAAAGGTACTTATAGTGAGTGGGAGCAGGTTTAGTGAAAACAAAACGTACGGTCTCTTTTGTCGGTTTACACCGTTAGACCACTATGGTCAGCCTGCTAGTTTTGCCTGGACCAGACAATCCCTTCGGAGGGCTTGATTATAGGGGATCTAACACAGTAGACACCCGAAAGGGATAAAGATTTCCTTAGACTATTTTCCAATCTAGTCCTTCCTTCGGCAGATTTTATTGGATCGAGACTCTGGGATCTAAAGACAAAGGGTTACACTCACGGGGTACATAAGTTGTGTATGTATCCAGACCGAAAAATGGTAACTAAAACCTATAGGAATAAGAGTTATTCTGGTGTTAGGTTTTGGTCAAGAATGTCTTGATCCAGAGGAGGAGTACTGTTTTTTATTACCCTTCGGTGTCATACATTCTAAACCTTTGGAGTATCATTGCAAATTATAAATGGCCTAGGAATCATTTGATAATTAGCTAAAACATGATTGGATTAGAGTTATAGCAAGAAACTCATACAAGTTTATTTGTAATTTTTCAGCAAAAATGTCTAGCTCTATGATTTCCTTATTGGGTGCGAAATAGTTAACCAGAGAGAACATAGTGACATGGAGGGATGAACTCAACATAATTTTGGTTACACATGATCTTAAGTTCGTTCTCAATGAGGAGTGTCCTCAATTTCCTGCTCAAAATGCATCTCAAGCTGTTGAGGATGCGTATGACCGCTGGATTAATGCCAACGAAAAGGCGAAAGCCTATATCCTGGCTAGCATACCTGATGCTTTAGCCAGGAGGCTGAAGCGCAAGGTCTCAGCTCGAGAGATCATGGATTTTGTGCTAAATTTGTCTAGACAACCGTCCAAATAAATTCGGCATGAAGCCCTAAAGTTCGTTTATAATGCACGTATGAAGGAAGGAACATCGGTGAGAGAACATGTTCTCAATCTGATTGCCCACTTCAATATAGCGGAATTAAACGGAGCGGTCATAGATGAGAAATGTCAGATTTTGTTCATCCTAGAATCTCTTCCGAAGAGTTTTTAGCGATTCTGTAGCAATGCAGCGATGAACAACATAGAGTATGATCTGACTTCTCTGCTACATGAACTGCAGAATTATCAGTTTCTTATGGATGATAAGAGACAACAAAATGGAGAGGAAAATTTGTTTGCTCATTCCAAAAGTTCTCAGGAGGATTCATCCTCTGGGACTAAGAACTGCAACCATGCTTCTGGACTTAAGAAGATACATAAGAAGAGGAAAAAAAAGCAGATAAAGAGCAACTGTCTGACAAAGAAAAGCTGTTATTTGATAACATGTAGCTTAAGGCTTTATTAGAAACCTCATTTCTTTCCTTAAAGAACATTGTACTTCTTTCACTTTTCAATTAAATAAAGTGTTTATTTCATTGGAAAAGTATTGTACTATGTGTTGCTCTTCTTGAGAATTATTTGCAAATGGTTTAATTCAGTTAAAATAATTTTAACAAGTGAATCTTAAAAAATTGCAAGTACACGAACTAATTTCTCCTAAAATGCTCATCTTTGGCGTCTAAGATTGGGTCACATTATCTCAATAGGATTGAGAGATTGGTAAAGAACGGACTTCTAAACGAGTTAGAAGAAAATTCCTTGCCAGTATGTGAATCCTGCCTAGAAGGCAAGATGACTAAAAGACCTTTTAGTGGAAAATGTTATAGAGCCAAAGATTCTCTAGAGCTTATACATTCAGACCTTGGTGGTCCGATGAATGTTAAAGCCAGGGGAGGATATGAATATTTCATCTCTTTTATAGATGATTATTCTAGATATGGGCATATTTACCTAATGCACCACAAGTCTGAAGCACTTGAAAAGTTCAAGGAATTCAAGGCTGAGGTTGAAAATTAATTAGGTAAAAGAGTTAAAACACTTCGATCGGATCGAGGTGGAGAGTACATGGATTTAAAATTCCAGAACTATATGATAGAACATGGAATTACATTCCAACTCTCGGCTCAGGCACACACCACAAAGAAAACGGTGTATCGGAAAGGAGAAATAGAACCTTGTTGGACATGGTTCGATCAATGATGAGTTATGCTCATCTCCCTAGTTCCTTTTGGGGTTATGCAGTGGAGACAATAAGCCTACCTTCTCAGGGACAGAACCTCGTAGGTAGCTGGGAACTTAACTTTGAATGATGGAGTTCACTTATTCCTCTACTGAGGAATTAGATAGGTTGTTCCATTAAGTACTGACTCCAGGTCTTGAACAACGGGGCCCCGCCCTCTATGGGGTATGAGTCTAAGGTAGGACCTTAGACTTGTTGTTCATTAGAGGATCAGTGGTACTTAAGGAGCAAAGAGGTAATCATAGGAGTAAAATGGTAATTTGACCCAGCTGTGATTACGAACAACCTGTGAAGGGTCGACTCATGGGTAATGACTATATCAGTGGACACTATATTATCTACAGTGAGGAGAGTGGAGCTACAAGTCTATAGTGGAGTCACTTGTAGTTAGTGAATATTGATGAACTGGATCAAAGAGTTTGATCAGTTAATCTCACATCATTGGAGCTCATGATCTAAAGGTCCATTAGATCCCTCCGTTGGCTCAATATGGTAATATTGAGGGTATAAAGTTAGGAGTGAAATTGAAGTGTTCAATTTCATACATGAGGAGTTATATCAATTTTATATGATATAATTCATATAATATATAGTTTCAATGTGAATTAGATTCATATATAAACTAAATACTAAAGAGAGATTAAATGAGGAGTAGGATGGTCATTTCCATCCTATTTCTCTATATATATGGTTGCATGAGATGCAACTAGGTTAAGGTTTTTATAAGCTCTTTTGTTGTTGTTGAAAGAGTTCCAAGACAACAAAAACATCTATCTTTCAAAATACCTCACATCTCCCAAAGGGAACCCACCTTCCTCCCTCACCTAGAGAACAACGGAGAAGATCCGGTGGTCGTGTCTTCGCACGTTGGAGTTCTTGTTACTGAGATCGTGACCATGGAGAGAGGAGCACTTGAAGAAAGGTTCTTCAAAGGTAAATTCTTGCTGTCCATTTAACTTTTACATGCTTAATCTATGTTTTATTTTCTTGAATTAATCGTTGTAACTAAATCAAGAGCGCGCGATTCGCAATCGCTTCCGCTGCGGGGACTACGATTCCCTTCACAGACATGCTGACAATGATATAGACCTTGGCCTTTTCATTGGCCCTGATCCATCGATCGTATGCATCGCGAACACTTCGCGACGCAGTCGAGCCCGACATCTGAGGACAGTTCTCAGAGAGCCCGAACTTAATATCGTCAGTTACCAAAATTGTGTTGATGTTGTTTTTTCAAGTTTGGTAATTATCTCCCACTAGTTTATCAGACGCGAGTAGAGCTATAATTGTGCTAGACATTTTTAGCTGAAAAAAGTAGAAAACTTTGTGTCAGTCTGGCAAAAAACTTTTAAAACCAATCAAGTTTTAGAAAAAATGTTTCATGATCCCTAGGTCATTTAAAATTTTGCAATGATATCCTAAAGGTTTAGAATGACCGCCACCGAAGGGTGAACAGAACACTCCTCCTCTAGGACAAGACTTTCTTGATCAGACCCTAATCCCAGAATAACTCTTATTCCATTAGGCGTCCAACTACCATTGTTCGGTCGAATTCATTAACACTTAATGAATTCCGTGAGTGTCACCCTAAATCTTTAAGTTTCCAAGCATCCGTCCAAACAATAGCCACCGAAGGGTGAACCAAGAAGGAAAACCAACTAGGAAACTGTATCCCTTTCGAGAATTCACGGTGTTCCGAATCCCATGATCAGGCCCTCCAAAGGGATTGTCTGGTCAAGGCAAACTAGCAGGCGGATCATAGGCGTCTCACGGTGTGAATCAAAAGAAGAGACCGTGGGTCCCGTTTTCACAAGTCCCGCTCCCACTCACTATAAGTACTCTCTCCATCCACGATGATATTGACCTATACAAATGCCACCCGAAGAGGGACACTCCCATTTGCGCCAAGAGGCCGAGTATAGATCTCACGGTCCGGAATTAACGGAGATTTGTGGTTGGAAAATCAAATGTATCTCATACACTTTATTTTCTCTCACTCAACACTTTAATTTTAATAGGGATTGACCTAGATAAACCGACTAAAATTTACCTAAGTCTACCAATATAACTCTTATATGGTATTAACCTAAGTTTATAATCACATTATTACTTAGGTCTATGTGAGTAAATTAAAACACTTTTAATTAGCGGCACTCACGATAATTATAATCTAAGAATCTTCGAACTGAATTCACTCCCAGATCGGTTTCCAGGTAGGGGTGTTTCGCAAGCGTAACCTTAAATACTCCAGCCTTAAATAATACCTTCCTTAGACAGAGTTACTAATCAGTCTCCATTCATAGAGTAAACTTTGATTTCCTAATTTCTAATCTTATTAGAAAATAGAAAACCTAAGTCTAATTATTCAAGTTCTAAACTCTTTAAAACTAATAATTAACTTAGGTTGCATGCATTTCTATGTTATAGTGCTTGATCATTCATCACATGAATAACTATATACTATAACATAATATAATTCATCACATGAATATAAATGCATGAGCATACTTTAATCTAAAAAATATAACACTTATATTAATTAAATTAAACATGCATTTAATTATATTATAACTCTTATAATATAACCTATCATGCAAACTATATATTATAACTCATATAATATAAATGATACATGAAAATGTTTAACCTAAGGTGGGATTTTAAAACTATATGACATACATTATGCACATAGAATTTAATTAAAATATACATCACATGCATAAAATAATTAAATAGAAAAAATGGACCGGTTTTTGGCACCTTGGTGCAATTATTTAATCAAATAAGATTAATATAAAAATTATATAAAAATTATTTAATAAAATAATTAAATAAATAAAATAAAATTACATTTTACAAATAAAATATAAAATAAAAAAAATAACTGCCCCACTTTGCAACCAACTGCCCACGTCTGCGAAGTGCTTCACGAACTGCCCACTACGCGTGCGGCGTTGCAACGCCGTGGGCAGCGTTGCAACGCCGCTGCGTCCAGCGTTGAGATCAGCGTGCTCCACGCTAGGCTGCTCTGAAGCCAAGCCAGCGCTCGCAAGGATAGCGTTGAGACGCCGATGAACAACGTTTCAATGCCATCGACAGAACAACAAACACCTTTGCTGTTCTTCATCGTTTTTTTTGGCCGTTTCCGCTCTGAATTCTTCACAGCAACTCTTGCCACGAACGACTCGAACTTACAGACTCGATTTACAATAAAATGCCCAAAAACAAGGGGCCCTTACATTGATCTCATCAACATAAAATTGTAAATCTAAAATGCCAAAAACCGAAACCTCCATTATGAAAACCCATCATTCATCTCATGAAATAAGGTAATTTACCCACCTATTTTAACAAAAATCAGTGCATAACGAAGAACAGTAGAAATGGCTCAGATACCAATTGAAGGGAATGAAAATCCCCGGGCAGCGGAAGTCGATCGAATCGTCAAAGATATCGTTACGCTACTTGAAAGTTGCTAAAATGATCTAACACTTAGATCTAAGTTAAACATGTATAACAAGGAAGAAATTACAGCGAGAAGAAATCTACTTACTTGTTGTAGACAATTATTCAAGATTCCTTCTTTGGTCAGGAACACTTCGTGCTACTCGATCTCAACGAACGCTTCTCTCGAACGAAACTCGAACACCACCAACGGTCTTCTCGGTTGTTCTTCCTTTGGAACAAGGAAAGTGGTGGGACTTTAGTTTTGGAGAGGGAGGAGAGTTGAGAGAAAAGTTGAGAGAGTTATCTTCTTTTTGGGTGAGAATCCAAAAAATGAGAGTGTGAAGATACAATCCTTCTTACAAGAAGGGTTTAAATAGTGGAATAACCATGGAGTTAAAATCTCCACATTATTACCATTTTACCATAACCATAGGTTATGGAAATCACATTTGCATAACCATATAATACAAGATATCTCATATCTCATATTGCAAATGACATTTGCAATAATTGTGGATTAATTAAATTGAATCACATCCAATTTAATTTCTCTCAATTAATTTCTCCAATTAGCCTTAATTCAACAATTAGGTTAACCTATAGTTTATTATGAATCTCATTCACATTAAACTATATATTGTATCATTCATATCTCATATAAAAGACATAAATGCCCTTTAAGTGAAATTGAACACTTCAATTTCATACCAAAACTCTAACCCTTCTTTTAATCAAGATTGAGCCAATCGAGGGACCTAATGGACCTATAGTGACGGGCTCCAATGATCCGAGATTAACCTATCAAACTCTTTGATCCGGTTAATACACATTCATTAGCTATGGTAACACTCCACTATAGCCCGTAGCTGCACTCCCATCAGTGTAGAATATTACGTGTCCACTGATATAACCAATGCCCATGAGTCGACCCTTCACAGGTTGTTCGTAGACACGACTGGGTCAAATTACCGTTTTACTCTTGTGTCTACTTCTTGTTCCTTAAGTCCCCACTGCTCCTCTAATGAACAACATATCGTGTTGGTCCCACTAAACACAACACCCTTCTCGGCCAAGTGAGAAGGTGGGCGCCCGTTGTCCAAGCCCTAGAGACAACACTTAAGGGAAGAACTCCTCTAGTTTTCCTAAAGAAGGGAACGAGTGAATTCCATCCGCGTAGTTAAGTTCTCAACTCCCTGTTTGGTCCTGTCCCTAAGAAGATAGGCATATTGAGCGAGTAACTGTGACCACCCTCACCCGTACTAGTCAAAGGATAGACCCCTCGCATGTGAGTCCGTAACACGCTCGAGATTGTGTCGAGTCACTAATGGTCATCTCACGGGTTATTAGTCCTTCATCATCAGCGGTGTTACATCGGTTGGACTAATAAATCACGGTCCGATCTTGTACAATCTCATTGCACAAGATGCCCCCACTCGCATGTCAACAACATGAACGAGTCAGATCACCTCGTTTGTATCTAATACAAAGCGGGTCGCATCCACAGTGTATCCAGGATTAGGTCTCCACCCCTATCCATATATTGTAGACCGTTCGGGTCATTAACCGGAACGTGATTCTCCCTGTGTGTCTACTACACACTGCTCAAGTTCTAGTTCTCTCATAAATTCAATGACCCTGGAGCTTAGTTTATTGGAAAAGTTTGTAAATATTGCGTGACACAAAGTAATGAAATAAATAACTCTTATTAATTTCAAACAGTAATTTACAAACACGAGATTAGGACAAAAATCCCAACAATATGAACATGGTTGGGTATTTTATCCAAGTGACATTATTGTTGGGATTTAAGCCCTAAACTTGTGTAATTTTGATCAATTGAATAAAGTGTTATTTGTTTTGATAAGATTACAGTCTTGCTTTTATAAATCCAATAAACTAAGCTCCAAGGTTATAACATTTATCTTGAAATTAGTGTAGTGGACACTATTTGGGTTGAGTTCAAGATTATAACCTAAAATAGTATATGGTATAAGAATAAGGTTGGAATCCATATTCTGGTAACACCATGGATGCGACCCACTTTGTAATTAGTACAAATGAGGTAATCCAACTCATTCATGTAGTTGACATGCGAGTGGGGGCATCTTGTATAAAGAGTTCATACAAGACTGGATCGCAAATTATTAGTCTAACCAATTGTAACACCGCTAATGAGATAAGCTAGTAATTTATAGATGGTCATTAGGTGACTCGACATGAATCTGAGCAAGTTAAGAACTCCTGCTTATAGGAGTTTGTCCTTGGACTAGTATGGATGAGAGTGGCACATGCCCGACTCAATAAGCCTACCTTCTCGGGGACGAGAACCTCGTGGTAGCTAGGAACTTAACTGTGCAAGATGGAATTAACTCATTCCCTCTCGAGGAATTAGATAGGTTGTTCCCTTAAGAACTGACTCCAGGTTTGAACAATGGGGCCCCGCTCTCTATGAGGGTATGAGTCTAAGGTAGGACCTTAGACTTGTTGATCATTAGAGGATCCGTGGTGTTTAAGGAGCAAAGAGGTAATCACAGGGGTAAAACGGTAATTTGACCCAACTGTGATTACGAACAACCTGTGAAGGGTCGACTCATGGGTAATGAGTATATCAGTGGACACAATAATATCTATAGTGAGGAGAGTGCAACTACAAGTCTATAGTGGAGTGACTTGTAGTTAATGAATATTGATTAACTGGATCAAGGAGTTTGATCAGTTAATCTCACATCATTGGAGCTCATTATCTGTAGGTCCATTAGATCCCTCCGTTGGTTCAACATGGTAATATTGAGTGTATAAAGTTAGGAGTGAAATTGAATTGTTTAATTTCATACATGAGGGGTTATATCAATTATATATGATATAATTGATATAATGTATAGTTTTAATGTGAATTAGATTCATATATCAACTATATACTAAAGAGAGATTAAAGGAGGGGTAGGATGGTCATTTCCATCTCATTCCCCTATATATATGGTTGCATGAGATGTAACTAGGTTAAGGTGTTCACAAGCTCCCTTTTTGTTGTTGTTGGAAAGGTTCGAAGACAACAAATATCTCTCTAAAAAAAATACCTCACATCTCCTAAAGGGAACCGACCTTCCTCCCTCACCTAGAGAACAACGGAGAAGATCCAGTGGTCGTGTCTTCGCACGTTTGAGTTCTTGTTGCTGAGATCGTGACCGTGGAGAGAGGAGCACTCGAAGAAAGGTTCTTCAAAGGTAAATTCTTGCTGTCCATTCTATTATATATGCTTAATCTAGTGTTTTATGTTCTCGAATAAATCGTTGTAACTAAATCAAGAGCGCGCGATTCGCAATCGCTTCCGCTGCAGGGACTTCGATTCCCTTCAATTATAGATATAACCCACTTTGTATTTGATACAAGTTGGGGTATCCTATGCAATGAGTTTGCATAAAATCGGTGTAGGGATCGAATCCCGCAGCGGAAGCATTGTGAATCGCGTGTTCGTGATTTTGTTACATAGATCTATATTAATAACTAAATAAATAAGATTCAACATTGATATTTTATTAGGACAACAAGAAATTTACCTTTGAAGAACACTTTCTTCACGAGCTCTTTCTCCAACGATCACGATCTCAGCATTGCGAACCCGAACCGTGTGAAGATCAACCACTAGATCTTCTCCGTTGTTCTCTAGGTAAGGGAGGAAGATGGGTTTCTTTAAGATGAAATGTGGAGGTTTTGAGAGACGTTGTGTTTGGAACTCTTTCCAACAACATAAAATTAGAACACTAAGGTTGTATATCATGTTCTACTCAAAGTTGCATCTTATGCAACTATTTATAGGGAAATAGGATAGAAATTACCATCCTATCCCTCATTCATTCTCTCATTAGTATATAGTCAATTTGTGAATCTAATTCACATTAAAACTATATATTATATCAATTATATCACATATAATTGATATAATACCTCTTATATGAAATTGAACACTTCAATTTCATTCCTAACTTTATACCCTCAATGTTACCATGTTGAGCCAACGGAGGGACCTAATGGACCAGTTCATGAGCTCCAATGATGTGAGATTAACTGATCAAACTCTCTGATCTGGTTAATCAATATTCATTAACTACAAGTCACTCCACTATAGACTTGTAGCTGCACTCTCCTTACTGTAGATTATATTGTGTGTATTGATATAATCATTACCAACGATCGACCCTTCACAGGTTTTTCGTAATCACAGTTGGGTCAATTACCGTTTTACCCCTATGATTATCTCTTTATTCCTTAAGCACCACTGATCCTCTAATGAACAACAAGTCTATTGTCCAACCATAAACTCAAACCCTCATAAGCTAGTTTAGATGGCGGGGCCCCGTTGTTCAAGACCTAGACTCAATTCTTATGGGAACAACCTATCTAATTCCTTTGTCTAGGAATGAGTGATCCCCAACTACCTACAAGGTTCTGTCTCTGAGAAGGTAGGCTTATTAAGTCGGCTACAAACAACTCTCACCCATACTAGTCTAAGGACAAACCCCTGTAAGCAGGAGTTCTTAACTTGTTCAGGATTCAGGTCGAGTCACTAATGACCATCTATAAATTATTAGTCGTATCCTGTTAAGAACGTTATACTGGTTAGACTAATAATTTACAGTCTGGTCTTGTATGAACTCTTCATACAGAATGCCCCCACTGACATGTCATCCACATGAATGAGTTGGATTACCTCATTTGTACTAATTACAAAGTGGGTCGCATCCATGGTTTTACTAGAATAAGGTTTCCAGCCACGTTCTTATACCATAGACCATTTAGGTTATACTTTTGAATACAATCCAAATAATGTCTACTACACTGATGTTCAAAATTCATTATAACCTTGGAGGTTAGTTTATTGGATTTATAAGGCGAGAAGATAATTTTATCAAATCAAATAACTCTTTATTCATTTGACTAAAATTACACAAGTTTAGGGCACATATCCTAACAATCTCCCACTTGACCTAAAGCTTGTGGAGTATATAATTTAAACAATAATGTAAAATACAATAAACTAGGGAACTTAAACCCTTATGTGCAATATACTCCCACTTGTTCTAGTTGGGGCTTGTAAACCTAAACCTTCTAGGTGACTCTAAAACACTTTGGCCGTGAGAGCCTTTGTAAAAGGATCAACAATGTTGTGCTCGGAGGCTATCTTGGTGACGATCACGTCTCCTCGATGCACGATCTCTCGAATGAGATGATATTTTTGCTCAATGTGCTTACTCCTCTTGTGACTTCGGGGTTCTCTTGAATTTGCTACAACACTAGGGTTATCACAATACAGTGTGATAGGCAAACTCATATTTGGAACAACTTCCAAATCTAATATAAATTTCCTTAACCAAACGACCTCTTTAGCAACTTCACAAGCTGGTACATATTCGACCTCCATGGTGGAATCAACGATGCATCCCTGCTTGACGCTTCGCCAAACTACCGCTCCTCCGTTAAGTGTAAATACTGCCCCTGATGTAGATTTCAAGAATCTTTATCAGTTTGAAAGTCACAATACGTGTACCCTTTAATGATCAAATTCTTAGTCCCATACACAAACATGTAGTTCCTTGTTCTTCGAAGATACTTAAGGATTGTTTTAACTATTGTCTAGTGTTCAGGTCATAGATTGGATTGATATGTATTGACCATTCCAACTGCATAACAGATGTCTGGTCTAGTACACAACATGACGTACATTAGGCTCCCAACAGCTGATGCATAAGGAATCCGTCTCATGTCCTCAACTCCTTGAGATGTCTTAGGACATTGTTCCTTAGACAAGTGAATTCCATATCTGAAAGGTAATAAGCCTTTCTTGGATTCTTCCATCTTAAACCTCAACAACACTTTGTCGATGTAAGATGTTTGAGACAATGCTAGAGTTTTATTCTTGTGGTTCCGGACAATCTGGATCCCAAGAACAAACTGCGCTTCTCTGAACTCTTTCATTTGGAATTGCGTAGCTAGCCAATTTTTAATGTCAGTAAGATTAGGGGTGTACATAAGTCGAGTTGGGTTGGGTTGAGGGAGGTTTTTGGACCAACCCAAAAATTCGGGTTGATCATTCCTTCAACCCAACCAACCCTATTCATGAAAGTAACCCAACCCAACCAAATCCAATATTTTCGGGTTGGGTTGGGTAGGGTCACCAGGATAACTTTTTTTTTTTATAATTTTTTAAATTATTTAAAATATTTTTTTCTTGAATTAATAACTAAAATCACATAAAATTCAAATATCAAACTTCAAAATCCATAACATTTTAACATTTTGTTAGAAGTCTAGAAGTAAACATAAGAAATTGACAAATAATTCATTTATAAGTATATATTTAATTAAAATAAAATTAAAAAATATAAACTTTGGGTTGGGATGGGTTGGGTTGGGTCAACCCAAGCCTAAAAGGCCAAACCCGAGAACCGACCCGAACTTTTTGGTTCTCCAAACTTCTAACCCAACCCAAACCGAAAAAAAATCTAACCCTACCCAACTCTTACAGTTTGGGTTGGGTAGTCCGGGTTGGTCGGGTTACCGGGTTACTTGTACACCCCTAAGTAAGATAACCTACATCATTCCTAATGAGTAGGATATAATCCACATATAATACTAGGAAAGTGAAAGAACTATTGATGATTTTCTTGTACACACAAGGTTCATCAACATTCTGGTCAAAGCCAAAAGATTTGATTGCCTCATCAAACCTTATATTCCAGGACCTAGAGGCTTGTTTCAGTCCATAAATTGACCTTTAAGGCTTGCAAACCTTTTGCTCTTGTACTTGTTCAATGAACCCTTTGGGTTGGTCCATGTAAATATTCTCGTCATGATTGTCATTCATGAATGCTGTCTTGACATCCATGTGCTATACCTTATAGTCATAATATGCGACAATGGAAAGTAGGCTATGTATAGACTTTACCATAGCAACAGGTGAAAAGTTTTCCTCATAGTCCACCCCTTCTACCTAGGTATAACCCTTTGCTATTAGACTAGTTTTAAAGGTTTGTACCTTTGCATCTGCACCACACTTTCTCTTGTAGATCCACTTACAACCTATATGTTTTACCCCAGAAGGTTTATGTACAAGATCCCAAACAGAATTGAAGTACTTAGACTCCATTTCTTGGTCCATAGCTATGACCCATTTGTTTTTGTCTTTATGAACCATTGCTTGATTATAAGTCAATGGATTCTCACAATCGTCATCTGGTATGACAACTTGGGTTTCAAATAAACCCATATAACGGTCAGGTTGTGTTATAACCCTCCCACTACGTCGAGGCACTCTCAACTCTTGAGATGGACACTCTTGACTAGACAATCTAGTATCAACAACTCTTGTTGATGTACTAGCATTATTAGCAACCTTTGTTATTGTTCCGTCTAACTCACTCAACACAATTTTACTTCTTGGCTTGTGGTCCTTATGTGGTCCTCCTCTAAGAAAGTGGCATTTGTCGGCACAAGTACCTTGTCTTCCTTAGGATCATAGAATAATCCACCTCTTGTCTCTTTTGGGTAGCCTACAAATAGGCACAATTTTGAACGTGAATCCAATTTCTTTGGGATTGTAACAAGCACATGTGTTGGACATCTCCAAATTCTGAAATGGCATAAACTATCTTTACGTCCTTTCTAGAGTTCAAAAGGTGATTTAGAAACACTATTTGATGGCACATTATTCAAAATGTATACTGCAATCTCTACTTCATAACCCCAAAAAGAATCAGAGAGATGAGCATAACTCATCATTGATCGAACCAGGTCCAACAAGGTTCTATTTCTCCTTTCCGATACACCATTATGCTGAGGCATACCCGGTGCTGATAGTTGAGATGTAATTCCATGTTTTATCTTATAGCCTTGAAATTTTAAATCCATATACTCTTCACCTCGATCTGATCGAAGTGTTTTAATTGTTTTAGCTAATTGATTTTCAACTTCAGTCTTGAATTCCTTGAACTTTTCAAGTGCTTCAGACTTATGATGTATTAGGTAAATATGCCCAAATCTTGAATAATCATCTATAGAAGAGATGAAATATTCATAACCTCCTCTGGCTTTAACATTCATTGGACCACAAAGGTCTGAATGTATGAGTTCAAGAGGTTCTTTGGCTCTATAATCATTTCCACTAAAAGGTCTTTTAGTCATTTTGCCTTCAAAGCAGGATTCACATACAGGTAAAGTATTTTCTTCTAACTCATTTAGAAGTCAACACTTTACCAATCTCACAATCCTATTGAGGTTAATGTCACCCAACCTAAGATGCCAAAGATGAGCATTCTCTTTAGGAGAAATTTTACGTTTCTTAGTTTGTGTGTTTGTTGTTTTAAATAATTAAGTGTCCAAAACATTTTTGACTGAATTTGGTCTCAAAACATACAAATCATTCTCTAATGAAGCTGAACATATTTCCTCACCTTTCCTTGAAATAAACACTTTATTTAAAGAAAATGAAACATTAATACATTGTTCTATAAGGCAAGAAATTGAAATAAGGTTTCTAGTAAACCCTGGTATCACTAATACATTGTCTAACAACATATATTTCTTGCCAAACAAAAGCTTCATTGTTCCAATTGCTACAGCTTAGACCATATCTCCATTTCCAACCTAGAGCGTTATTTCTTCTTTCTATAGCTGCTACAAGGAATCAATTCCCTATAAACAGGAGCAAACATGATTTGTGGTGCCTGAATCAAGTAGCTAAGAAGTTTTATCATTATCCACTAAACATGCTTCTATACAAAGTAAATCATATTTACCTTTTTTCTTCTTCTCGATCAGGTACTTTGGACAATTCCGTTTCGAGTGTCCATCCTCGTTGCAGTGAAAACATTTTTCTTTGTCAGCAACTTCTTTGACCTTCTTGCCCTTTTGAGCGACAACCTTATCAACCTGTTTTCCTTTACCAACCTTCTTCATGTTCTTTTTATTCCCTTTAAGGTTAGAAGAAGATGAAGCCACTAATTTAGTTCCAGAGGTCGAACCTCTATGATAACTCCTATTGGTAACATTTGCCTCACCTTTCGGTCCCTGAATTTTCATCAAAGACTGAAAGGTTTGGAGTTCATTCAGAAGGGAGGTAAGATTAAAAGTAGGCTTGTTAATAACATTACTTCTAAACTATAAGAAACTATCTGGAAGAGTTTCTAAAATGAAGCTGACTTGGCTCGATTCATCGACGGAAGCACCATTCGACTCCGCGATGTTGAAGTATACCATCATGTCCAGGACAAGATCTCGAACATATGAACCCTCTGGCATCCTTGAGTTGAATATATACTTTAGGGCATTGTGTCGCCCCTGTGTGTCAGACTGTTGCCCAAACATGCCCTGCAACGAATCCATGATTTCCTTACAGTCATCATGCCCTCGTGCTTCTTGGCCAGTATGTCAGACATACTTGCCAGCATATAGACCTTGGCCTTATCATTGGCCTTGATCCATCGATCATGTGCATCACGAACATTTCGTGTTACATTCAAGCCTGACACCTAAGGATACTCCTCAGTCAGCACAAACTTAAGATCGTCCAATACCAAGATAGTGTTAAGTTTGTTTTTCCAAATCATTATGTCCTAGCCGGTTAATTTTTCCGCACCTAGTAAGAAAATAATTTTGCTAGACATTTTGCTGAAATTTACAAAAAAAAAAAAAACTTGTATAAGTTTCTCGCCAAAAACTATATAATCCAATCACGTTTTAGCTAATTATCTAATGATTCCTAGGTCATTAATAATATGACACAGAAGGGTAATCAAAACCACCCCTCCTCTGAATCAAGACATTCTTGACGAAAACCTAATGCCAGAATAACTCTTATTCCTATAGGTTTTAGTTACCATTATTTGGTCAGGATACATAAACTACTTATGTACCTTGTGAGTGTAACCCTATGTCTTTAGACCCTAGAGTCCGCATCCAACAAAATCCGCCGAAGAGAGGACTAGGTTGAAAAACAGCCTAAGGAAATCTTTATCCTTTTCGGGTGTCCACTGTGTTCGATCCCCTATGATCAAGCCCTCCAAAGGGATTGTCTGGTCCAGGCCAAACTAGCAGGTTGACCATAGTGACCTTACGGTGTGAACCAACAGAAGAGACCATAGGTTTTGTTCGCACTAAACTTGCTCTCACTCACTATAAGTACCCTCTCCATTCACCTTACTATTGACTCATAAAAACACCATCCGAATGGAGACGCTCCCGTTTGCGCCACGATGCCAAGTATGAGTCTCACGGTGTGAATTTCCCCGAAAAGACGTATGTGAAATTATATATATCATATACACAACTTTAAATCTATAGGTAATTGACTTAGGTTAAACCCGACTAATGGTTTTACCTTAACTTATCAATATAACTCTTATACTGATAATCAATATAACTCTTATACTTATAATCAATATAACTCTTATATTGATTTTATCCTAAGTTTGCTAATATAACTCTTTATATTAAACATAGGATTTCTAGTTTTTTAACCCCTTAATAAACCCGCTGGCGCTATTATAATTTATAAACTCTCTGATTAAAATTGTTGGGGCGTATGTCCTTATCTCGTATAAGTTTGTAATATACCAAGTTGAAATAAATAAAAGTTATTTTTTTCATCAGTTTGTGTCTCGCATACTTTATAAACTTAATCCAATAAACTAAGCTCTAGGGTCATTGTATTATGAGAGAACTAGAACTTGAACAGTGTGTAGTGGCCACACGCGGATTATCACGTTCGAGTTAATGACCTGAACGGTCTACAGTATACGGATAGGGTTGGAGACCTAATCCTAGATACGTTGTGGATGCGACCCACTTTCTATTAGATACAAACAATGTGATCCAGCTCCCTCATGTGTTTGACAAGCGAGTGGGGGTATTCTATGCAATGAGATTGTACGAGACCGGACCGTGAATTATTAGACTTACTGATGTCACACCGTTGACAGTATAGGACTAATGAATTCGTAGATGACCATTAGTGACTAGACCATAATCCTGAGCGTGTTATGGACTCCGGTCTGCGGGGGTCTGTCCTTTGACTAGTATGGGTAAGGGTGGTCACAGTTACTCGCCCAATATGGCTATCTTTTCAGGGGCAGGACCTCGTGGAGAGTTAGGAACTTGACTACGCGTGATGAAATTCACTCACTCCCGATTTAGGGAAACTAGAGGGGTTGTTCCCTTAATTGTTGTCTCCAGGATTTGAACAACGGGCCCCACCCTCTCACTTGCCCGAGAGGGTTGTTGTTTATGGTTGGACCATGCAACGTAGTTGTTCATTAGAGGAGCAGTGGGACTTAAGGAGCAAGAGCTAGACAAAGGGGTAAAACGGTAATTTGATTCAGCTGTGGCTATGAAAAACCTGTGAAGGGTCGACTCACGAGCATTAGTTATATCGATGGGCACAACTTGTCTTACAATGATGGGAGAGCGGCTACGTGCTTTAGTGGAGTGTTACTGTAGCTAATGAATGTTGAATAACTGTGTCAAAGTGTTTGACAGGTTAATCTCGTATCATTGGAGCTCGTCATCTGTAGGTCCATTAAGTCCCTCGGTTGGCTCAAATTGGACAAATTGAGGGTTTACAATTTTGTGTGAATTTGAAGTTTTCAAATTCATTATTTCGGTATTTATGTCATTTATATGTGATATAGATGACATAATATATAGTTTGATGTGAATGAGATTCATAATAAACTATAGAATAGCCTAATTGATTAATTAGTGCTAATTAGAGAAATTGAATTGAAAGAAATTGTATTGAATGTGATTCAATTTAAATTTTCACAATTATGCAAATGAGATTTGTATAATAAGTTATGAGATACCTTATATTATGTGATATACAAATATGATTTGCATATCATATGGTTGTGGTAAATGGTGATTTGGTGGAGGTTTTAACTCCACCACACACCAATATATAAAGGGCTTGCAATAAGCCTTTGGTGAGACTTTTGCCATTTTTTGGATTTTCATCCAAAGAGAGCAAGTCTAAATCTCTCTCAAAAGTTCTCTCTCAATTCCTCTAGATTTCTCTCCTCAACCCAAACCAAAAGGAGTCTCACAAATCTCCCTCAATCTCCCGAGAATAACCCAGAAGACAGTTTGGAAGTCCGTGTCGTTCGTGGCAAGGATTGCTATGAAGGAAACGAAGCGAAAACGGGCAATTTCGATGAAAAACTGCAAAGGATGTGTGCTGGAATTTCTTCGGCGTCGCGACGCTGTTCTTCGGCGTTGTGACGCAATCCATGTTGTTGGAGAAGCTACTGCAGTGCAGCGTTGAGACGCAAGGGGTTGTGTTGAGAACGCTAGGCTTGACTTTATACACTACAGCGTTGCAACGCTGGCCACGACGTTGCAACGCTGCAGCGTAGTGGAGCATGGTGCGCGAGAAATTCACCTGGAGTGGCAAAGTGGGACTCAGAGGTCGGCGATCGAGGCCTGCTAACAACCGTTTTTATTTTTAATTTATTTATTTTGTAAAATGAATTTTTATTTAATTTAATTTTGATTAATATTAATATAATTGTTATATTAATATTAATTAATTAAATTAAAGTCCCTAGGTTGCCAAAAATCGGTCCAACTATGTTATTTATTAAATTATGCAATTGTTGTATGATTTATATATTCTATGTGCATAATGTATGTCATATAGATTAAAATCCCACCTTAGGTTAAACATTTCATGCATCATTTATATTATAAAAGTTATAATATATAGTATGCATGATAGGATTATATTATAAGTGTTATAATATAATGTATGTATTTTAATTTAATTAATATAAGAGTTATATTTCTTAGACTAAAAGCATTGACATTCATTTATACATGAGATGTATGTATGTTATATAGTTTAATTATTCATGTGATGAATGATCAAGCACAATAAAATAGAAATGCATGTAACCTAAGTTAATTATTAGTTTTAAATTGTTTAGAACTTGAATAATTAGACTTAGGTTTTCTAGTTCTAATAAGATTAGAATTCAATCAATAAGTGAATGGTGACTAATTAGTAACTCTGTCTAAGGAAGGTTCTGTCTAAGGCTGGGGTATTTAAGCTGACACTTTGCGGAACACCCCTACCTGGAAACCGACCTGAGAGTGAATTTGGTCCGGAGATTCATAGGTTATATTCTCGTGAGTGCCGTTAATTAAGAGTTAATTCATTTACTCACAATAGATCTAAGTTAATAGTGTGATTATAGACTTAGGCTAATCCAATATAAGTGTTATATTGGTAGACTTAGGTAAATTATAATCGGTTTATCTAGGTCAATCCCGATTAACCTAAATTGCGGAGTGGGTGGAAACAAAGTGTATGAGATATATTTAATTTTCCATCCACAAATCTCCGTTAAGTTCACACCGTAAGATCCATACTCGGTCTCGTGGCGCAAATGGGAGCGTCCCCCTATGGGTGGTATTTGTATGTGTTAAAATTCAACGTGAATGGAGAGAGTACTTATAGTGAGTAGGAGCGGGACCTGTGAAAACGGGACCCACGGTCTCTTCTTTCGATTCACACCGTGAGACGCCTATGATCCACCTGCTAGTTTGGCTTGGACAAGACAATCCCTACGGAGGGCCTTGATCATGGGTGTCGGAACACCGTGAATTCCCGAAAGGGATACGTTTTCTTTGTTGGTTTTCCTTCGTCGTCCTCCCTACAACGACTATTGTTTGGACGAATACTTGGAAATTTAAAGATAGAGGGTGATACTCACAGGATTCATTAAGAGTTATTGGATTCAAACCGAAAAATGGTAACTGGATGCCTAATGGAATAAGAGTTATTCTGGTATTAGGGTCTGGTCGAGAAAGTCTCGTCTCAGAGGAGGAGTGGTTTTGTCTACCCTACGGTGGCAATCATTCAAAACCTTTGGGGTATCATTGCAATATTTAATGACCTAGGGATCATAGGAGAAAAAGTTGCTAAAACCTTATTGGATTTTCAAAGTTTTTTGCGAGACTAATACAAAGTTTTCCATTTCTTCAGGAACAAAATGTCAAACGCCTTTAATGCTCTTTTAGCTTCCGATAAGTTAGTCTACGATATTTTTCAAACGTGGGAAAACAATATTGACACGATTTTGGTAATTGTCGACCTAAAGTTCACGCTCACTGAGGAGGTGCCCGGTCCAACAATCCTATTCAACGAACTTCAGACCTTCCAGTCCTTGGTGCAAATCAAGGGACAGGAATTTGAGGCAAGTGTTGCCTTTAGATCTTTTCTGTCACACCCCCTCCCGAACAACCTGCTAACTTAGCCCGAAAAGAGGCATGAAGCCAACAGACATTGCTCACCTCTTAACAATACCTGATGACCCTGTTCTACCTGATAAACATACTATGCTCGTATATGGTAAACTTTAACATAACACAGCGGAAACTTGATAACTACTAAACATACATAGGGAGAAACATTTCTTAAGTCTCTCATTTGAAAACTTAAACGAGCAATAGCATCACAACTCAGAACATGCCAACCCACTGTTTATACAACCTATTATGCACAAACAACTATAACTACATAACGACTTGCTATACAACACCAGCCACGTACAAACTATCAACTTATGAAACTTCCAGCAGACTATGGCAGGATGTCAGGTACCAGGAGCTCGATCTCTACCTGAAAAGGTTTGAAAACATTGAAAGAATGAGCTAAAAAGCTCAGTGAGTGTCTATCTTTAAAACATTATAAGCTCACAGGTGATTTATAATAATGGCAGATTATAAGTAGAAAATAGCTTAACATCTGTTTGTAAACACAAACAAACCATGCTTCCAATTTACAGATTTAAGTCACCACTTATACATAGCACACAACTCGAAATGTACTATCATATTGAGGGTAGATAGATCAATAATATAGAAGCTCATAACAATAAAACGCATGACATGATACCACATCAAAACATAGAGGTGGTAGAGTTACATTTATACCAATAAGATTCATACCTCTCTCTCTCACGTGTACGTGGAATACCTTTGGTCGTTTGGTTTTCCCGAATACCTTCTCTATGTCCTTCAGTATTAAGGTAAAATCATTTACTACCCGAATACCTTCTCATTGTCCTTCAGTATTAAGGTAAAACCATTTACTACCCGGATAGCTTCTCATTGTCCTTCAGTATTGGGATATCATGATTCATTCCCCCCCTAAGTACCTTCTCTAATGTCCTTCAGTATTTTGGGTTAACCACAAACAAGAGCATAATTTGTGTACCATGGAAATCATGTCTTTATAATACATACAACAAATTCTTGACATTTTCACATTATCATCTAAACATGTTCCCAAGTGGATTTACACAAAACATTCTCTAAAGGAAAGCATACTTTCATAATTTAGTTTCCATACTTGGATTTATAGTTACAACTAATTCAAAGCATGCTTAGGTTTCATCATGAACTTTATGTTAGAAACTCCATGAAGCTATACATAATTAGTTCAAACAAGATTCAATGATCAACAATTACGTTTTTGAAGAAAAACATAGGTCAAGCATAATTCTAAAATAGAGTCACTCACAGTATTAGAATTAGAACCTTGGCTTGTAAACTTGACCTATTTGCTCTTGGCCTGTCAAACAAACCAACTCAACCATTAGAACCTCGAGGTCATGATTTTTGACCTTAAAACTGCAAGAAAACACACTTTCAAATTTTCAGCATTTTCAGATTTTCTGCCCTATTTTCAGATAGCTATAACTTCTTCATTACTTATCCAAAAATAATGTAATGTATACCCAACTCTTCCTTTTTGAACCCTCTAAAAATCATATGAAGACATGAAATTGAAATTCCAAACGGATTTGTTCAGAAATACCTCGAACGCTACTTTCCTCAAAACAGACTTCTGCTGTTTCCAGATTCGGATTTCCTGCTGCACAACAAATTTAACCTGATATTTAAATCATCTTCTAGATATTTTCTACTCACGATTTCTTCACAAAAGTTGTAGCAAATTCAATAATCTTTTAAACCATACCAATTAGAGCTTCTAACACCAACTATACAGATCAGGACAACACAAAAACCAGAGACTTCTCGGATTTGACAGCAAACTTCTGTCTTCTGCCTTCCTCTTAACGAAACAGTAACTTAACATAAGATTTTGCTCGAGCTTCCTACATGAACTTTGTTTAAAAATGAGTTAGCTTTCAGGAAAAGTAAACTTCAACACTTACCTCTTCTTGTAGAGCTCGAGAAGATCAAAACATCAGACAATGGCAGAATGATTCACCTTGCTGCTATAATAATTCCCTTGAGATCTTCTCTTTTTTTCTGCAATTCCAGCTCCAAAATCACGAAAATGGCTTCCTTCTTCTTCCTTTCTCCTTCTCCCACGAAGCTTCAGCTTTGGTTTTAGTAAATGAAGAAGAAAATTGAGAAGATAAAGCTTTTCTAAAAAGCAAACAGTGGAGGAAAAGACAAATTTGTCTTTTTCCCCTTTTGCTTTTTCTTTTTCCTTTCCTTTATCCCTTTCTTTCCTTTCTTTTCTTTTCTTTTCTTAACAAAACAAAACTTAATATATTATACATTTGCATTTCCTTTTCTTCTTTTGTCTTTAAAGCAATCCAAACAAAAATGGTTTAAACTTTCCTTCGTTGTTTTCCTTTTGTCTTTCACTTCATTTCTTTTCTTTTTAAAACATGGAAAACCAAGTTTTAAACATTCATTTCTTCTTTCTTTTTGTTGTTTGTGAATAAGGAACTTCCAAAGAAAGATCTTGGGTTTATAACTTACCTCCCCTTAAGAAATTTTGTCCTCGAAATTGAGTAGTCTTTAAGTGAAAATCATCGGGTACTTCCTCCTCATTAGGTCCTCTAACTCCCAGGTAGCCTCCTCCACTCCGTGATGTCTCAAACGAACCTTCACGAGTGAGATCGTCTTGTTTCTCAAAACTTGTTCTTTCCTGTCGAGGATTTGAACTGCATCCTCTATGTAACTCATGTCTTCTTTCAACTCAACTGGTTGTGCTTGTAACACATGTGTCGGATCTGGAAAATACTTCCTCAACATGGTCACATGAAAAACATCATGTACTCGAGATAGTTCTACTGGCCACTCCAGTCTGTAGGCTGCTGGCCTAATTCGTCCCGTTACTGGATAAGGACCAATATATCTAGGACTTAACTTACCTTTCTTGCCAAAACGAAGGACACCTCTCCACTGAGATAACTTCAAGAAAACTTGATCTCCGACCTGGAATTCTAAGTCCTTTCGTCTCTTATCTGCGTTACTCTCATGACGGTCTTGAGCAACCTTCAAATTCTCCCTGATTACCTTAATATTATCCGTCGTAACTTGTACAAACTCAGGACCGATAAGCTTTCGCTCTCCTACTTCGTTCCAACATATGGGTGTTCTACATGACCTTGCATACAGAGGCTCAAGTGGTGCCATGCCAATACTTGACTGATAACTATTATTGTAAGCGAACTCCATAAGTGATAGGTGTGTATCACAACTACCCTTAAATTGAAGGACACATGCTCTCAACATATCCTCTAGGGTCTGGATGGTCCTCTACTCGACCGACCATCCATCTGAGGATGGAATCTTTGTACTAAATTTCAACTTTGTCCCCATAGCCTTACAGTAAACTAAGCCAAAACTTAGAAGTAAATCTTGGATCCCTATCTGAAACTATGGACACTGGCACTCCGTATTGACTTACAATTCTTTCGACATATAGCTCAATAAGCTAATCAAGTGTAGACGTCGTTTAAATCGGTATAAACCGTGCTGTTTTAGTGAGTCTATCCACTATTACCCAAATACCATCATGTTCACTAGAAGTACGTGGTAATCCAAACAGAAAATACATAGTGATATGCTCCCATTTCCATTCCGGCACTGGCAATGGATTAAGGAGTCCTCCTGGTCTCTGTCTAAATGGTTTAACCTGTTAGCAGATCAAACATTATCAACATATTCAGCTACCTCCCGCTTCATCCCAGGCCACCAATACGTTCCCTTTCAATGTCTTATACATCTTGGTGCTTCCTGGATGCATAGCGTAAGCTGAACTGTGAGCTTCTTCTAGAATAGCATCTTTAAGCTCACTAACACACGAAACACATAGTCTTCCTTGCCTCTCTATGGCTCCATCTGATCTCATTTTAAATTCTGCCTCTGGGCCTGGTTTGGACTTTCCAAACATTTTCTGCAAGTTACTATCATCTGGTTGTCTTCTTACAATCTCTGCTACGAGCGAAGTCTTGACTTGGAATTGAGCTAAAATACTCCCTGAATTCTCTGGAACCACGACTGCCTTAGAAATTAAATTGAATGTGATTCAATTTAAAAATCCACAATTATGCAAATGAGATTTGTATAATAAGGTATGAGATACCTTATATTATATGATACGTAAATATGATTTGAATATCATATAATTGTGGTTTAATGGTAATTTAATGGAGATATTAACTCCACATCTCACCATTATTTAAAGGCTTGGTGAGAAGCCTTTGGTAAGGTTGGTTCTCATATTTGGAAATTCAAGTTCCAAGAGACCTCCATTCTCTCTCAACTCTCTCAAATCTCTCCTCACCCAAAATCCAAAGGGAGCCCCACATACTCTCCCTCAGCCTCCCGAGAACAACCGAGAAGACGTTTTGGAATTGTCTTGCAACACTGTTGGAGGTTCAATTCGAGGAGATCGTTGGTTCGAGAGTGATCGTGACATGAGGAGGAAAGCATTGAAGAAGTATTTTTCAACAAGTAAGTACCGTTTATCCTTATTGTTTTTCCTCTTCTTTTGCATGTTTAGCCTAGAATTAAAGTAGTTTAGTTCAATTTTAAGATAGAATTACACAACGGATGAACGACGTTTCACATTGTCATGCACAGCGGGAATTCCAAATCCCTACAATTGGTATCAGAGCAAATCGTTGCTCTTCGTTGTGTATTCGATGAATTCTAAAAATTAGGTGGGTAGCATTAATTTTCATGAGATGATTGTTAATGGTTTGCGTTTTTTGATATTTTCAGTTTTTAGCACTTAGTTTAGATTTGCATTAATGTTGATAAGATCAATGTAAAGGCCCAGTGTTTTGGGCATATTTTTTAATGTAAATCGAGTCTGTAAGTCGATGTCATTCGTGGCAAGAGTTGTTGTGAAGAAAACGGAGCGAAAACGGGCGATTTCAATGAAAAACAGTAAAAGTTATTTGCTGGAAATTCATCAGCGTCGCGATGTTGTTCTTCAGCGTTGCGACGACATCCATGTTGTTGGAGGGTGCTGCAGTGCAGCGTTGCAACACTAGGGGTAGCGTTGCAACGCCACAACGTTTAGAACGCTAGGCAAGATGTTGTACACTACAGCGTTGCAATGCTACTGCAGCGTAGTGGAGCATGGAGCGCGAGATTCGTGCGGAAGAGGCATCAGGGGTTGGCAGTTCGAGCAGGGAGTTACGCAATCATTTTATTTATTTATTTAATTGTAAAATTGTTTTATAAATGTATTTAATTAATTATTTTAATTAATATTAATATAATTGTTATATTAATGTTAATTAATATAATTTTATTTTCCTAGGGTGCCAAAAATCAGTCCAATAATGCTATTTATTTATTTTATGCATGAGATGTATGAAATATTTTTCTATGTGCATAATGTATGTCATATAGATTTAAAATCCAACCTTAGGTTAAACATTTCATGCATCATATTTATATTATAAGAGTTATAATTTATAGTATGCATGATAGGTTTATATTATAAGAGTTATAATATAATGTTTGCATGATTTAATTTATTTAATATAAGTGTTATATTTTTAAATTAAAAGCATGCTCATGAATTTAATTCATGTGATGAATGTATGTTATAGTATAGTATTACTCATGTGATGAATGATCAAGCACTATAACATAGAAATGCATGTAACCTAAGTTAATTATTAGTTTTAAAATGTTTAGAACTTGAATAATTAGACTTAGGTTTTCTAGTTCTAATAAGATTAGAATTAGGAAATCAAATATGATATTTGAATGGTGACTGATAAGTAACTCTGTCTAAGGAAGGTTCTGTCTAAGGCTGGGGTGTTTAAGCTGACGCTTTGCGGAACACCCCTACTAGGGAACTGACCTGGGAGTGAATTCGGTCCGGAAATTCTTAGGTTATATTCTCGTGAGTGCCGTTAATTAAGAGTTAATTAATTTACTCACAATAGACCTAAGTTAATAATGTGATTATAAACTTAGACTAATCCAATATAAGAGTTATATTGGTATACTTAGGTATATTTTAGCCCGTTTAATTTAATGTGCTGAATGGGAGGAAATAAAGTGTATGAGATACATTTAATTTTCCATCCAATCTCCGTTAAGTTCGCACAGTGAGATCCATACTCGGCCTCGTGGCGCAAATGGGAGCGTCCCCCTACAGGTGGCATTTGTATGGGTCAATATTCAACGTCAATGGAGAGAGTACTTATAGTGAGTGGAGTGGGACATGTGAAAATGGAACCCACGGTCTCTTATTTCGATTCACACCGTGAGACGCCTAAGATCCGCCTGCTAGTTTGGCCTGAACCAGACAATCCCTACGGAGGGCCCCGATCATGGGAGTCGGAACACCGTGAATTTCCGAAAGGGATACGATTTCCTTGTTGGTTTTCCTTCTTAGTCCTCCCTACGACGGCTATTGTTTGGATGGATACTTGGAAATTTAAAGATTGAGGGTGACACTCACATGATTCGTTAAGAGTTAATGAATTCAGACCGAAAAATTGTAACTGGATGCCTAATGGTATAAGAGTTATTCTGGTATTATGGTCTGGTCGAGAAAGTCTCGTCCCTGAGGAGGAGTGGGTTTGTCTATCCTACGGTGGTGGTCATTCTAAACATTTGGGGTATCATTGCAAATTTTGAATGACCTAGGGATCATAGGATAAAAATTTGCTAAAACCTAATTGGATTTTCAAAAGTTTTTGCGAGACTAATACAAAGTTTCTCATTTTTTCAACAACAAAATGTCAAACGAACGCTCGTTTAGCTTTCGTTAAGTTAGTCGGCGATAATATTTCATTGAAAATCAATATTAACACGATTTTGGTAAATGGCGACCAAGAGTTCGCGCTCACTGAGGAGGGTCCTCAGGTGCCCGGTTCAACAATCCTATTCAACGATTACCAACCTTCCAGTCTTTGGTGCAAACCAGGGGACGGGAAGTTGAGGCAAATGTTTTCTTAAGACCTTTTCACAGGGGTTTGGCCTCTGGGATAAAGTTTGTTTGCTCTTCAGGCCATAAAGGGAAGAAAGAGAAGTTGAAAGAGGATAGTGTTGACCGCGTTGCCGCCCTAAAAGGCATAGAAATCAAGGAAGTTGCGAGAAAGTGCTTCGACTGCAACGGGGACGGACACCTGAAAAGGAGTTGTCCCAAGTTCCTTGAAGAAAAGAAGATGACAAGTAAATGTGATTTACTTGTCACAGAAACTTGTTTAGTGGAGAGTATTGACTCAGTCTGGAACTTAGAGGCAGGCGCCACTAACCACGTTTGCTCTTATTTTCAAGGATTAAGTTCCTGGCAGCAGCTACAAGAGGGTGAGATAACACTTAGGGTTGGATCCAGAGAAGTTGTCTCAGCTGCAGCAATAGGCACGCTGAAGCTGTTCTTTGGTGGGAAGTACTTATTATTGGATAATATGTACATAGTTTGTGGGTTTACGAGAAACCTAGTTTCTATTTCCTACCTATCAGAACAAAATATTTCCGTTTCATTCATGAGTAATAAAACGTTTATTTCTGGAAATGGAAATTTGATTTGTTTTGCTTCGCTTGAGAGAAATTTATATATTTTAAACCCTAATTCGGTCAAAAGTGTTTTGAATACCGAATTGTTTAAAACAGCAGAAACGCGAACTAAGAGATTAAAAATTTCTCCAAAAAAAAGTGCCCATCTTTTGTTGGGATTTTTGTCCTAATCTCGTGTTTGTAATATATTGTTTGAAATTAATAAGAGTTATTCATTTCATCACTTTGTGTCTCGCAATATTTATAAACCTTTCCAATAAACTAAGCTCCAGGGTCATTGAATTTGTGAGAGAACTAGAACTTGAACAGTGTGTAGTGGACACACAGCGAGGATCACGTTCGAGTTAATGACCCGAACGGTCTACAATATATGGATAGGGTTGGAGACCTAATCCAGGATACAATGTGGATGCGACCCGCTTTGTATTAGAAAGAAACGAGGTGATATGACTCGTTCATGTGGTTGACATGCGAGTGGGGGCATCCTGTGCAATGAGATTGTACAAGACCGGAACGTGAATTATTAGACCTACTGATGTAACACCGTTGACAGTAAGGACTAATAACTTCGTAGATGACCATTAGTGACACGACCTGAATCCTGAGCGTGTTGGAAAAACAACATTAGCTTCACTTGCTTCCGATAAGTTAGTGGGAGATAATTACCAGAGTTGGAAAAACAACATTAACACAATTTTGGTAAGTGACGACCTAAAGTTCGTGCTATCTGAGGAGTGTCCTCAGATGTCAGGCTCGACCGCGTCGCGAAGTGTTCGCGATGCGTACGATCGATGGATCAGGGCCAATGAAAAGGCCAAGGTCTACATAATTACCAGCATGTCTGATGTCTTGGCAAAGAAGCATGAGCTGATGGTTTCTGTTAAGGGGATCATGGAGTCCTTGCAGGAAATGTTTGGACAACAGTCCTTTCAGGTCCGACATGACTCGCTCAAATACGTTTTCAATGCACGGATGAAAGAGGGGTCGTCTGTCCGTGAACACGTTCTAGACATGATGACCCACTTTAATCTGGCCGAGATGAACGGGGCTTCGATTGACGAGTCGAGCAAGGTCAGTTTTATTTTGGAGACTCTTCCGAAGAGTTTCCTTCAGTTTCGTAGCAATGCTATTATGAATAAGATGAGCTACACTCTGACTACCCTCCTCAATGAGCTACAAAATTTCCAAACCTTGAACAGGGTAAAGGAATCTGAGGCAAATGTTTCCTACAGGTCTTATCACAGGGGTTCAACCTCTGGGACGAAACCTATTGCTCTTTCACGCCCGAAAGGGAAGAAGAGGATGAAGAGGGGTAAAATTGACCGAGCTGCCGCCCAGAAGGGCAAGAAGGTCAAGAAGGTTGCAGAGAAAGGAAAGTGTTTCCACTGCAATGGGGGCGGACACTGGAAAAGAAACAATCCCAAATTCCTGGCTGAGAGGAAGAATCAAGGTAAATGTGATTTACTTGTGACAGAAACATGTTTAGTGGAGGGAAGTAACCACGTTTGGATGGATACTGGATTCAGGCGCCACTAACCACGTTTGTTCTTCTTTTCAGGGGATTGATTCCTGGCAGCCGCTGCGAGAGGGTGAGGTGACTCTACGGGTTGGATCCGGGGAGTTTGTCTCTGCTGCAGCTATCGGCATGGTGAAGCTACAATTTGGCGGGAAGTACTTATTGTTGGACAATTTGTACATAGTTCAAGGGTTTACTAGAAACCTTATTTCCATTTCCTGCTTAATTGAACATTGTATTTCAGTTTCTTTTGAATTGAATAACGCGTTTATTTTTTTCAAAGGGAATGTTATTTGTTCAGCTTCACTCGAAAATAATCTGTATGTTTTGAAACCTAATTCGGTCAAAAGTGTTTTGAATCTTGAATTGTTTAAAGTCACAGAAAAACACGAACTAAGAAAGCAAAAGTTTCTCCAAAAGAAAATGCCCATCTTTGGCATCTTCGGTTAGGCCACATTAATCTCAATAGGATTGAGAAACTAGTGAAGAATGGACTTCTAAACGAGTTGGAAGAAAACTCTTTGCCGGTGTGTGAGTCATGCCTTGAGGGCAAGATGACCAAACGTCTTTTTAGTGGAAAAGGATATAGAGCCAAAGAGCCTCTTGAGTTAGTACATTTTGACCTCTGTGGTCCGATGAATGTTAAAGCTCGGGGCGGTTATGAGTACTTCGTGTCTTTCATAGACGATTACTCTAGATATGGGTATATTTACCTAATGCATAAGAAGTCTGAAACTCTTTAAAAGTTCAAGGAGTACAAGACTGATGTAGAGAACCTCTTAGGTAAATCGCTTAAAACACTTCGATCAGATCGAGGTGGAGAGTACATGGACACTGAATTCCAGGACTATATGATAGAACACGAATTACGTCCCAACTATCAACACCTGGTATGCCACAGCAGAATGGTGTATCGGAGAGGAGAAACAGAACCTTGTTGGACATGGTTCGATTGATGATGAGCTATGCTCGTCTCCCTGATTCTTTTTGGGGGTACGCAGTGGAGACTGCGGTTTATATTTTGAACAACGTTCCATCGAAGTGTGTTTGTAAAACACCTTTCGAGCTCTGGAGTGGACGTAACGGCAGTTTACATCACTTTAGGATTTGGGGATGCCCGACCCACGTGTTGGTGTCAAACCTAAAAAAATTGGAACCCGTTCGAAATTGTGCCTATTCGTAGGCTACCCTAAAGAGACTAGGGGTGGTCTGTTTTACGATCCTAAGGAAAATAGGGTGCTTGTGTCGACAAACGCCACTTTCCTAGAGGAAGACCACGTCAGAGATCATTTACCAAGGAGTAAAATTGTGTTGAATGAAATCGACAGTACATCAGCAAGAGTTGCTGATAGGGCTAGTACGTCAACAAGTGTTGTTGATCCTAGCACGTCTAGTCAAATCCGTTCCCAAGAGTTGGGAATGCCTCGACGTAGTGGGAGGGCTGTGAGACAGCCTGATCGCTACATGGGTTTAGCTGAAACCTCAGTTGTCGCTCCTGGTGATGACTATGAGGATCCATTGACCTATGATCATGCAATGGTTGATGTTGACAAAGACGAGTTGATTAAAGCTATGGACCAGGAAATCGAGTCTATGTACTTCAATTCTGTATGGGAGCTTGTGGATCAACCGAATGGGGTAAAACCTATTGGTTGTAAATGGATCTACAAGCGTAAACGTGACATAGATGGGAAGGTGCAGACCTTCAAAGCCCGACTAGTGGCAAAGGGTTTTACCCAAGTTGAAGGGGTTGACTATGAGGAGACCTTTTCACCTGTTGCCATGGTAAAGTCGATCAGGATCCTTCTCGCCATTGCCGCGTATTATGACTACGAGGTATGGCAGATGGACGTCAAGACAGCCTTTCTGAATGGCAAACTTGATGAGACCATCTACATGGACCAACCCAAAGGGTTCATTGCCCATGGCCAAGAGAAAAAAGTTTGCCGGCTTTATAAGTCCATTTATGGACTGAAACAGGCTTCGAGGTCTTGGAATATAAGATTTGATGAGGCGATCAAATCTTATGACTTTGAACAAAATGTCGACGAGCCTTGTGTCTACAAGAAAATCGTTGACAAAACTATCGCATTTTTGGTGTTGTACGTGGACGATATTCTTCTCATTGGGAATGAGGTAGAATTTCTTACTGACGTTAAGAAGTGGCTAGCTTCGCAATTCCAAATGAAAGATTTGGGAGAAGCTCAGTATGTTCTAGGTATCCAGATAGTCCGAAACCGGAAGAACAGAATGCTAGTCTTGTCTCAGGCGTATTATATTGACAAGATGTTGTCTGGATATAAGATGAAGAACTCCAAGAAGGGCTTGCTGCCTTTCAGGCATGGGGTTCACTTGTCTAAGGATCAGTGTCCTAAGACTCCTCAAGATGTTGAGGATATGAGACGGATTCCATATGCTTCAGCTGTAGGGAGCCTGATGTATGCCAAGTTGTGTACTAGGCCCGACATCTGTTATGCAGTGGGAATTGTCAGTAGATATCAGTCCAATCCAAGATTAAATCACTGGACAGCCGTAAAGGCAATCCTCAAGTATCTTAGGAGAACGAGGAACTATAGCTTAGTGTATCGCAGTGGGGATTTGATCATTACGGGATATACGGATTCTGATTTTTAGACCGATAAGGATTCTAGGAAATCCACTTCGGGGTCAGCTTTCATTTTGAATGGAGGAGTCAGAGTATGGCGAAGCATCAAGCGAGGATGCATCGATTCCACACTATGGAAGCGAGTATGTTGCGACTTGTGAAGCTGCAAAGGAAGCTGTTTGGCTTAGGAAGTTCATGACGGATTTGGAAGTTGTTCCAAACATGAACTTGCCGATCACACTGTTCTGTGATAACAGTGGTGCAATAGCCAATTCACGTGAGCCTCGGAGCCATAAGAGAGGCAAAAACATTGAGCGCAAGTATCATCTGATACGGGAAATTGTGCACCGCGGACACGTGACGGTCACGCAGATAGCGTCGGAGCACAACGTAGCTGATCCATTTACAGAGCCCCTCACGGCTAAGGTGTTTGAGGGTCACCTAGAGAGTCTAGGTCTTCGAGAGATTCCTGACTAGGGCAAGTGGGAGATGTTTAAACGGGTATTCAATGCCCTAGTTTATTGTATTACTTCATTGTAATTTATGTACATTTCGGAAATGTATTTTCTCCACTAGCTTAGTCCAAGTGGGAGTTTGTTGGGATTTTTGTCCTAATCTCGTGTTTGTAATATATTGTTTGAAATTAATAAGAGTTATTCATTTCATCACTTTGTGTCTCGCAATATTTATAAATTTTTCCAATAAACTAAGCTCCAGGGTCATTGAATTTGTGAGAGACCTAGAACTTGAACGGTGTGCAGTGGACACACAGCGAGGATCACGTTCGAGTTAATGACCCTAACGGTCTACAGTATATGGATACGGTTGGAGACCTAATCCTGGATACACTGTAGATGCGACCCGCTTTGTATTAGATACAAACGAGGTGATCTGACTCGTTCATGTTGTTGACATGCGAGTGGGGGATCCTATGCAATGAGATTGTATAAGACCGGACCGTGAGTTATTAGACCCACTCGATGTGTAACACCGCTGGATGTGTGATGAGACTAATAACCGTGAGATGACCATTAGTGACTCGACACGAATCCCGAGCGTGTTACGGACTCCTGTCTCATGAAGTCCGTCCCTTTGACTAGTACGGGTGAGGGTGGTCACAGTTACTCGCCCAATATCTCTATCTTCTCAGGGACAGGACCAAGTAAGGAGCTGGGAACTTAACTACTCGAGATTGAATTCACTCGTTCCCGCCTTTAGGGAAACTAGAGGGGTTGTTCCCTTAAGTGTTGTCTCCAAGGCTTGGACAACGGGCGCCCACCTTCTCACTTGCCCGAGAAGGGTGTTGTGTATGGTTGGTCCATCACAATATGTTGTTCATTAGAGGAGCAGTGGGGACTTTAAGAAGAAGAGGTAGACGCAGGGGTAAAACGGTAATTTGACCCAACCGTATCTATGAACAACCTGTGAGGGGTCAACTCATGGGAATTGGTTTATATCAGTGGACACGTAATATTCCACACTGACGGGAGTGCAGCTACGGGCTATAGTGGAGTGTTACTGTAGCTAATGAATGTTGGTTAACCGGGTAAAAGAGTTTGACAGGTTAATCTCGGATCATTGGAGCCCGTCACTATAGGTCCATTAGGTCTCTCGGTTGGCTCCACCAGGGTTAAAAGAAGGGTTAATGCTTTGGTATGAAATTGAAGTGTTCAATTTCACTTTAAGGGCATTTATGTCATTTATATGAGATATGAATGATATAATATATAGTTTAATGTGAATGAGATTCATAATAAACTATAGGTTAGCCTAATGGATGAATTAGGGCTAATTGGAGAATTTGATTGAGAGAAATTAAATTGGATGTGATTCAATTTAATTAATCCACAATTATTGCAAATGAGATTTGCAATATGAGATATGAGATATCTTATATTATGTGGTTATGCAAATGAGATTTGCATAACCTATGGTTGTGGTAAAGTGGTAATAATGTGGAGATATTAACTCCCTCATTCCACTATTTAAACCCTTTGCAAGAAGGGATTGGGAGGCCAACTTCTCATTTCTTGATTTTGATCAAAGAGAAGAAATTTGAATTCTCTCTACTCTCTCATTTCTCCTCCCTCTCCAAAACACAAACAAGTTCGCACCAACTTCCCTTCTCCAAAAGAGAACAACCGAGAAGACCATTTGGTGGTGTTCGGGATCCATTTGTGAGAAGATTTTGTTGAGATCGAGTAGCACGAAGAGTTCGTGATCTGAGGAAGAAATTGTTGAGTTTGTCTACAACAAGTAAGTAAAACCTCTACTTGCTGTAAATTCTTCTTCTTTAAGCATGTTTAGCCTAGGTCTAAGTGATAGATCAATTTTAATAAACACAAGTTGCATAATGATACTTCCACGATTCAATTGTCTTCCGCTGCGCGAGGATTCTCATTCCTTTCATCTTTGGCATCTAAGGTTAGGTCACATAAATCTCAATAGGATTGAGAGACTAGTGAAGAGTGGACTTCTAAGCGAGTTGGAAGAAAACTCTTTGTCGGTGCGTGAGTCATGCCTTGAAGGCAAAATGACCAAACGTCCTTTAAGTGGAAAAGGATATAGAGCCAAGGAGTCCTTTGAGCTTATACATTCTGACCTCTGTGGTCCGATGAATGTTAAAGCACGAAGAGGTTACGAATACTTCGTATCTTTCATAAATGACTATTCGAGGTATGGGTACATTTACCTAATGCATAGGAAGGTGAAACACTTGAAAAGTTTAAGGAATTCAAGACTGAGGTTGAGAACATGTTAGGTAAAACTATAAAAACACTTCGTTCAGATCGAGATGGAGAGTATATGGACATAGAATTCCAGGACTATATGATAGAACATGGAATTACATCCCAATTCTCAGCACTAGGCATGCCACAACAGAATGGTGTATCAGAGAGGAGAAACAAAACCTTGTTGGATATGGTTCGGTCGATGATGAGCTATGTTCGTCTCCATGATTCTTTTTGGGGTTACACAATGGAGACTACAATATACATTTTTAACACAGTTCCATCGAAAATTGTTTATGAAAAACCTTTCAAAATCTGGCATGGTCGTAAAACCAGTTTACGTCATTTCAGAATCTGGGAATGCCCGAGCCATGAGTTATTGTCAAACCCGAATAAGTTGGAACCCCGTTAAAAGTTGTGCCACTTTGTAGGTTACCCAAAAGAGACTAGAGGTGGTTTCTTTTACGATCCTAAGGATAATAAGGTACTTGGGTCGACAAACGCCACTTTTCTTGAGGAAAACCACATTAGGGATCACTTACCAAGGAGTAAGATTGTGTTGAATGAAATGGACAGTTCATCAGCAAGAGTTGTTGATGGTGCTAGTACGTCAACAAGTGTTGTTGATCCTAGCTCGTCTAGTCAACTCCGTTCCCCAGAGTTGGGAATGCCTCGACGTAGTGGGAAGGTTGTGAGACAATCTGAACGTTACATGGGTTTAGCTGAAACTCAAGTCGTCACCACTGATGATGACTGCGAGGATCCACTGACCTATGATCAGGCAATGGCAGACGTTGACAAAGAAGAATGAATTAAAGCTATGGACCAAGAAATGTAGTCGATGTACTTCAATGTTGTCTGGGAGCTTGTGGACCAACCGGATGGGGTTAAACCTATTGGTTGCAAGTGGATCTACAAGCGTAAACATGGCGTAGACGGGAAGGTGCAGACCTTCAAAGCTCGACTAGTGGCAAAGGGTTTTACCCAAGTGGAAGGGGTTGACTATGAGGAAACCTTTTCACCTGTTGGCTTGGTAAAGTCGATTAGAATCCTTCTGGCCATTGCCGCATATTATGACTATGAGGTATGGTAGATGGATGAATCCTTCTTGGAATATAATGTTTGATGAGGCGATGAAATCTTATGGCTTTGATCAAAATATTGACGAGCCTTGTGTCTACAAGAAAATCATCGACAAACCTGTCGCATTTCTAATATTGTATGTGGATGATATCCTTCACATTGGGAATGAGGTAGGATTTCTTACTAACATTAAGGAATGGTTGGCTTCACAATTCCAAATGAAAGATTTGGGAGAGGCTTGTATGTTCTAGGTATCCAGATAGTCCGAAACTGAAAGAACAGAACGCTAACCATGTCTCAAGTGTCTTATATTGACAAGATGTTGTCTAGATATAAGATGTACAACTACAACAAAGGCTTGCTACCTTTTAGACATGGAGTTCACTTGTCTTACGATCAAGGTGCTAAGACTTCTCAAGAGGTTGAGGACAAGAGACAAATCCTCTATGCTTCAGCTGTAGGGAACCCGATGTATGCCATGTTGTGTACTAGGCCCGACATCTATTATGCAGTTGGGATTGTCAGTAGGTATCAATCCAATCCAGGATTAGATCCCTAGACAAGCGTAAAGGCAATTCTCAAGTATCTTAGGAGAACAAGGAACTACAACCTTGTGTATGGGAGTGGGGATTTGATCCTTAAAGGATACAAAGATTCTGTCCTTCAGACCGATAATGATTCTAGGAAATCCACTTCGAGATCAACTTTCATTATGAATGGAGGAGCTGTAGTGTGGTGAAGCATCAAGCAAGGATGCATCGCTAATTCCATGATGGAAGCCAAATATGTTGCGGCTTGTGAAGCTGCAAAGGAAGCTGTTTGGCTTAGGAAGTTCATGCTAGATTTGGAAGTTGTTCCAAATATGAACTTTTCGATCACGTTGTTTTGTGACACCAGTGGTGCAGTAGCCAACTCGAGAGAACCTCAGAGTCATAAAAGGGGCAAGCACATTGAGCGTAAGTATCACCTGATACGGGAGATTTTACATCGCGGAGACGTGACAGCCACGCAGATAGCTTCGGAGCACAACGTTGCTGATCCATTTACAAAGGCCATCACAGTTAAGGTGTTTGAGGGTCACCTAGAGAGTCTAGGTCTTCGAGTGCTTCCTGACTTGGGCAAGTGGGAGTATTGTAAAGAGGTATTCAATACCCTAGTTTATTGTATTAATTTGTTGTATTACTTTACTGTACATTTGAGAAATGTATCATGTACTCCACTATTTTAGTCCAAGTGGGAGTTTGTTGGGATGTATGTCCTCATCTCGTGTAGTTTGTAATATTCCAAGTTGTAAATAAATAAGAGTTATTTATTTGAGTCTTGTGATATAAATAATAGTTATTTATTTGAAATTTGTGTCTCACATATATCATAAACTTAATCCAATAAACAAAGCTCCAGGGTCATTGTATTAATACGAGAACTAGAACTTGAATGATGTGTAGTGGACACACAGAGAGGATCACGTTCGAGTTAATGACCCGAACGGTTTACAGTATATGGATAGGGTTGGAGACCTAATCCTGGATACACTGTGGATGCGACCTGCTTTGTATTAGATACAAACGAGGTGATTTGACTCGTTCATGTGGTTGACATGCGAGTGGGGGCATCCTTTGCAATGAGATTATACAAGACCAGACCGTGAATTATTAGACTTACTGATGTAACACCGTTAACAATATAGGGCTAATAATTTCGTAGAAGACCATTAATGACTCGACCTTAATCCTAAGCGTGTTACGAACTCCTGTCTGCGGGGGTCTGTCCTTTGACTAGTACGGGTGAGGGTGGCCACTCATGTTGGCCCAATATGCCTATCTTCTCAGGGACAGGACCACGTGGGGAGCTGGGAACTTGACTACGCAAGAAGAAATTCACTCCTTCCCGACTTAGAGAAACTAGAGAGGTTGTTCCCTTAATTGCTGTCTCCAGGGCCTGAACAACGGGGCCCCACTCTCTCATTGGCCTGAGAGGATTGTTGTTTATGGTTTGACCATGCAACGTAGTTGTTCATTAGAGGAGTAGTGGGACTTAAGGAGCAAGAGGTAGACACAGGGGTAAAACGGTAATTTGACCCAACAGTATCTACGAACAACCAGTGAAGGGTCGACTCACGGGTATTAGTTATATCGATGGACACAACTTGTCCTACAGTTATGAGAGTCCAACTACGGGCTTTAGTAGAGTGTTACCGTAGCTAATAAATATTGAATAATCTAGTCAAAGAGTTTGACAGGTTAGTGTCCGATCATTGGAGTTCGTCACGTGTAGGTCCATTAGGTCCCACGGTTAGCTAAAATTTGACAAATTGAGGGTTTATAGTTTGGTGTGAATTTGAAGTGTTCAAATTCATTATTTGGGTATTTATGTCATTTATATGAGATATAGATGACATAATACATAGTTTAATGTGAATGAGATTCATAATAAACTATATTATAGCCTAATTGATTAATTAGTGCTAATTGGAGAAATTCAATTGAGAGAAATTAAATAAAATGTGATTCAATTTAAAAATCCACAATTATACAAATGAGATTTGTATAATAAGTTATGAGATACCTTACATTGTATGATATGCAAATATGATTTGTATATCATATAGTTGTAGTTTAATGGTAATTTAATGGAGATATTAACTCCACATCTCACCATTATTTAAAGGCTTGGTGAGAATCCTTTGGTAAGGTTGGTTCTCATTTTTGGAAATTCAAGTACCAAAAGACCTCCATTCTCTCTCAACTCTCTCAAATCTCTCCTCACCCAAAATCCAAAGAGAGTCCCACATACTCTCCTTCAACCTCCCGAGAACAACCGAGAAGATGTTTTAGAAGTGTCTTGCAACACTGTTCGAGGTTCGATTCGAGGAGATCGTTGGTTCGAGAGAGATCGTGATCGGAGGAGGAAAGCATTGAAGAAGTGTTCTTCAACAAGTAAGTATCGTTTATCCTTACTGTTTTTCCACTTCTTTTGCATGTTTAGCCTAGAATTAAAGTAGTTTAGTTCAATTTTAAGATAGAATTACACAACGGATCAATGACGTTTCACAAAGTCTTCCATTGCACGAATTCCAAATCCCTACACTTCGAGGATCCATTGACTTATGATCAGCCAATGGCAAACGTTGACAAAGACGAATGGATTACAACTATGGACCAGGAAATGAAGTCGATGTACTTCAATTCCGACTGGAAGCTTGTAGACCAGCTGGATGGGGTTAAACCTATTGGTTGCAAGTGGATCTACAAGTGTAAACGTGGTGTAGATGGGAAAGTCCATCAAGATCCTTCTTGCCATTGCCGCATATTATGACTATGAGGTATGACAGATGGATGTCAGGGCAACCTTTATGAATGACAATCTTGATGAGACCATCTACATGGACCAACCCAAGGGGTTCATTACCCAAGGCCAAGAGCAAAAGGTTTGTCGGCTTCAAAGGTCTATTTATGGACTGAAACAAGCCTCGAGGTCTTGGAATATAAGGCTTGATGAGGCGATGAAATTTTATGGCTTTAATCAGAATGTTGATGAGCCTTATGTGTACAAGAAAATTATCAACAGTATTGTTGCATTGCTAATATTGTATGTGGATGATATCCTACTCATTAGGAATGAGGTAGGATTTCTAACTAACATTAAGGAATGGCTAGCTTCGCAATTCTAAATGAAAGATTTGGGAGATGCTCAGTATGTTCTAGGTATCCAGATAGTCTGAAACCGGAAGAACAAAACGCTAGCCATGTCACAATCATCTTATATTGACAAGTTGTTGTCTCGATATAAGATGCAGAACTCCAAGAAGGGTTTGTTGCCTTTCAGGCACGGGGTTCACCTGTCTAAGGATTAATGTCCTATGACGCCTCAAGAAGTTTAGGATATGAGATGAATCCCCTATGCTTCAGCTGTAGGGAGCCTTATGTATGCCATGTAGTGTACTAGGCTCGACATCTGTTATGCAGTTGGGATTGTCAGTAGGTATCAGACCAATCAGGGATTAGATCACTAGATAACTGTAAAGGCAATCCTCAAGTATTTAAGGAGAACGAGGAACTATAACCTTGTGTATGGAGGTGGGGATTTGATCCTTATGGGATACACAGGCTCTGACTTTCAGATCGATAAGGATTCTATGAAATCCACTTCGAGGTCGGCCTTCTGTCGCGCAAAATAATATTGCAATACCATAGTGTACGGGTCAAGTTTTAGTATAGTGATTTAAGAGTTCAAGTATCGTCCTCGGGAATGGGTTTCTAGATTAATTAATTACTAAGATACTAATTCTCAATTTTAGCTAAAGAAACATAACATGGATAGGTGATTGAAAGTAGAAAGTAACAACAGACTAACATGTGGAGACACGAATTGATAAACTCAAAGGAAATTGACTTCGCAAGCTAATGACTTAATTAACACATTCAATGAACTAATGTGATGCTTTTATAAACAAGAAGTACAATACTCAAGAAAACCTCTCGATTCTTAGTGAGCCTCGCACATGCAATAAACTCCATAGTCTCCATATGAACCTACGACATGCACGGCATTCAGCAACTTCTTTATGTGTTTCCCTTAAGTTTCTTAGTCATTTTCATGCCAGACTCCTAAGGGTTTTGACAGTTTTGTTCTAATTCAAGTTTTGTCTCTCGAGTCCACTTAAACCAACAAAATTAAGAGTTAAAGAATGAATTGCCAAAAATAAGAACAAAACATGCTTCAATACATGGCAAATAAGTCTTAACAAGTCAATCAAATCCTAACTACAACATCTAGCCACTCTAAATCACATGAAAACCAAGCTCAACATGTAGGAAACGTCTTAAAACGATATTACAATCTGAAAGAAAAGGAAATTAAACTCATGTGTCGATGCCGGTCCATCATCTTCGAGCTCACATCTTCGATCTCGAACCTCCACGGATGCTTTGACTCCTCAAAACGCTCTTTTCTCTCTTCTTACAAAGTGTATTTCGAAAATAGGGGCAAAAGTCTACAAAATTTGGCTCTCATTTACAAGAATGCATAATGTTTTATTTATAGGCTCAATTGGTACAACATTGCAACGATGTACCCTAGGCGGCTGGCATATATGGAATGTCTCGATGGCGTTGCAACGCTGAAGACAGGGTTGCAACGCTGCTACCCTAACGCGCGCGTCTCTTATCGAAGTGGCGTTGCGACGTTGCAACGCCCTCTGTGCGGTCCTTCATGTGCGCCTTCTTATCAAGATAGCGTTGTGACGCTGCAAAGCAGCATTGCAACGCTATCGTCAGGGGTCTTCAACACCTTTAAACAACACGCTCGGCGTTGCAACGCTTTGCATAGCGTTGCAACCCCATCACTCCGGGTCTTCATGCTTGGATTGATCCTCTCTCTTCCAATTGATGTTATTTTTAAGCTCCCAATAGCCTCGTTTCGATCCCGAGTGATCCAAAATGTCTCTAATTGTCTTGTTTGTGCTCTTAACTTGATATTTAGTAATTTAAACACGTAAAAGCTCTGAAATCATTACAAAACTAGCAATAATTAAGCATAAGGATAACACATTTTGTGTGCTATCAAACACCCCCAAACATAACTTTTTGCTAGTCTCGAGCAAAAACAGAATTAAACATTGGATTGTTCTTATACATACATTTGATTCAAGCCTTAAAGATTTAAGAGAAAATCTGGCAATCACAGGAAACACTCAAACATAACACTTCAGCAAGCAATTTAAAGCTTTTCCCAAGTGTTCCTACGTGTGTGTGTGATTAGCCTATGTTCCCTTCATTTTTACTAAGCCCGGATCAACTTTATTAGGCTCTCCATTCAACTTCCCCCTACACTGGTCATAATTACTTATCTTCGAGCCTCCCCACATTCAAGTAATAAACAACTCTACTCAGTACTTACTCACTTTTTATCATTTTTTTTTTGTGTGCAAGGACACTAGCTTTCACACATCCACTGCAGGGGCCCTTACCCAGAGCACTTGCTCAATGAGTGGCCTAACTGATCACAGTGAAGGTAGCTCTTTTTGCCCTCACAATTGTTTTTCCTTAACAAACAAACAACAAAAACCAACTATTTCGCATATTATACAGATCATGCACTTCATATTGTCATTCACCCTATCCTGCAGTTTAACTCACAAATCAGTTCCTAGACCTATCAAGGTGACATTAAACTTCTAAGCCTAATAACTTTGTTCTAAGCATTTCAAAACTACAGGCACACAGGCTACGTGCATAATAGTGCAGGAAAAACTCAAGAAAATTTTTAAATTAACTCAAATTCATATCATGCTCTCAAGTTTCAGCATAATAAAAAAAAAAATCAATTCTATCTCATCCTAGGCTATCATGCTCATACTTATGTAAAAGATCAATCAGCAATTCCAGCACATAATCAGGACAATCATAACAGATAATTATCTCACCCCCAAACTTAAACTAAACATTGTCCCTAATGCTTGCAAAAGTAAGCAAAAAGTAAGTATAGAGGTAAAAGTGAACAATATTGTCCTGAGTTATGGAGATCTTTCTGAGTTCCTTGGATAGCCAAAGCATGTGTGTTGGAGTTCCTCAGAACGGGAGCATGGATTTCAACAAAGGATGACATCATCACGATCCTACAAAGCAAAACAAACAAACTAGTAAATAAACTAAGAACTGAAAGCAACTAAAACAAACTAAGAACAGAAAACAACAAAAATGTAAAGCTTGGGTTGCCTCCCAAGAAGCGCTTTGTTTAACGTCTTTAGCTAGACTATACTCCCTCAAGGTGTTTCTTTCCTATCCTGCAGCGCTCGGAGTGATGTGTTCATTTGGCCAATCTGGGTCTCAATATTATTTATTGCAGCTCCATGACTAGTCACTATACCAGATAAACTTGTGACTACATTTTTCAGCTGGTTGGACCGACTTCTGGATTCAGCCATGAAGGAGTGCAATGTCTCTTCCAGAGATGGTTTTCTCTCTGATGTAAAAGCATACCCTGTAGGAGGATTCAACACATTTTTGTTGTTAGCATAAGAAAAATTCTCATGATACCTCAAACCTGGATTCTAATGTGTTGGGAGGTTATTCTAAGTCTTGTTTCCTCCATAATTGATGCTTCTGTTGTTCAGGTAGTGTAGTTGCTCCATAGTGGATTCTCCATTGGACTGGGAGCATTGAGAGGACATCCCTGTTTGTGGTGATCCTGCAAAATTATTCAGAGCATGAGTGAGAGATGCCATATGAGATTTAAGAGAAGTTACCTCATCAAGTTGATACAATCCAGCTACTGGCTTAGTTCTGTCATTGTCTGTAGGCCACTTGTAGTTGGCAGTTGACACTTCCTGGAAGAGGGTACGTGCTTCTGGCATAGTCTTTGCCATGAAAGCCCCTCCAGCAGTGGCATCCAGAATGGTCATAGTCTTACCTTCCAGTACATTATAAAACAGTTGTACCTGGAGCCAATCAAGGTAGTCATGTTGTGGGCACCTCCTGAGCATGTCCTTGTACCTTTTTCATGCCTCAAATAGCTGCTCTCCCTCATGCTGCCTGAATGTCTCTATCTCAGTTCTTAACTTTCCAGCTTTCATAGGTAGAAAGAATTTGGTCATGAAGGCTTGGGCTAACTTTTTCCAGGAACTGATACATCCTGAGGGAAGGGACCCTAGCCATTCTTTAGCTCTACACTGAAAAGGGAAAGGAAAGAGATGTAAGCGAATATTATCGGTAGAGATACCATTCATTTTAAATGTACCACATGAAGGGAATCGAAGTCCCGTAGCGGAAGCGATTATTTATCGCGCGCTCTTGATGTTACAACGATTTAATTCATGAACGTAAACAGCTAGATTAAGCATAAAACAAAATGGACAGCAAGAAATATTACCTTTGAAGAACCTTTCTTCAAGTGCTCCTCTCTCCCACGATCACGATCTCAGTTACTGGAACACGAACGGACGAAGACACGACCACTGGATCTTCTCCGTTGTTCTCTAGGTCAGGGAGGAATGTGGTTTCTCTTTAGGAGAGGTGAGGTATTTTGTGAGAGAGATGTGTGTTTTGGAACCCTTCCAACAACACAACAAAAGCTTGAAAAACACTTAACATAGTTGCATCTCATGCAACCATATAGATAGGGAAATAGGATGGAAATGACGATCCTACCCCTCCTTTAATCTCTCTTCAGTATATAGTTTATATGTGAATCTAATTCACATTAAAACTATATATTATATTAATTATATCGTATATAATTGATATAACACCTCATGTATGAAATTGAACACTTCAATTTCATTCCTAACTTTATACCCTAAATATTACCATGTTGAGCCAACGGAGGGACCTAATGGACCTACAGTTCATGAGCTCCAATGATATGAGATTAACTGATCAAACTCTTTAATCCAGTTAATCAATTTTCATTAACTACAAGTCACTCCACTATAAACTTGTAGCTGCACTCTCCTCACTGTAGATAATATTGTGTCCACTGATATAGTCATTACCCATGAGTCGACCCTTCACAGGTTGTTTGTAATCACGGCTGGGTCAAATTATCGTTTTACCCCTGTGATTACCTCTTTGCTCCTTAAGCACCACCGATCCTCTAATGAACAACAAGTCTAAGGTCCTACCATAGACTCATACCCTCATAGAGGGCGGGCCCCGTTGTTCAAGACCTGGAGTCAGATCTTAAGGGAACAACCTATCTAATTCCTTAGTGTAGGAATGAGTGAATTCCATCTTGCACAATTAAGTTCCCAGCTACCTACGAGGTTCTGTCCCTGAGAAGGTAGGCTTATTGAGCCGGCTACAGGCCACTCTCACCCATAATAGTCTAAGGACAAACCCCTATAAGCACGAGTTCTTAACTTGCTCAGGATTCAGGCCGAGTCACTAATGACCATATATAAATTACTAGTCTTATCTTGTTAACGGTGTTACACTTGTTAGACTAATAATTTGTGATCCGGTCTTATATGAACTCTTCATACAGGATGCCCCCACTTGCATGTCAACTACATGAATGAGTTGGATTACCTCATTTGTACTAATTACAAATAGGGTCGCATCCATGGTGTTACCAGAATGAGGTTTCCAACCTTATTCTTATACCATAGACCATTTAGTTTATATTCTTGAACACAATCAAAATAGTGTCCACTACACTGATGTTCAAGATATATGTTATAACCTTGGAGCTTAGTTTATTGGATTTATAAAGCAAGACTGTAATTCTATCAAAACAAATAACCCTTTATTTAATTGATCAAAATTACACAAGTTTAGGGCATAAATCCAACAATCTCCCGCTTGACCTATAGCTTGTGGAGTACTAATACATTACAGTAATGTAAATATAATAAATTAGGGCATTTCAACCCCTTTGTACAAAATACTCCCACTTGCCCTAGTTTGCGAAGACTTGTAAATCTAGACCTTCTAGGTGACTTTCAAATACTTTAGTCGTGAGAGCCTTTGTAAAAGGATCAACAACGTTGTGCTCTGAGGCTATTTTCGTGACAATCACGTCTCCTCTATGCACGATCTCCCGGATGAGATGATACTCCGCTCTATGTGCTTTCCCTTCTTGTGACTTCGGGGTTTCCTCAAATTTGCCACTGTACCACTGTTATCACAGTACAGCGCGATGGGCAAAGTCATATTTGGAAAAACTTCCAAATTTAGCATGAATTTCCTTAACCAAACGGCCTCCTTAGCTACTTCACAAGCTGCTACATATTCGGCCGCCATGGTGGAATCAACGATGCATCCTTGCTTGACGCTTCGCCATACTACAGATCCTCCGTTAAGAGTGAATACTGACTCTGATGTAGATTTTTGAGAATCTTTATCAGTCTAAAAGTCAGAATCCGTGTATCCTGTAAGGATCAGATCCTTAGCCCCATACACAAGCATGTAGTTCCTTCTTCTCCAAACATACTTAAGGATTGTTTTAACCGCCGTCCAGTGTTCAAGTCCTCGATTGGATTCATATCTACTGACCATTCCAATCAGAAAAGCATGTCGGGCCTAGTACACAACATGGCGTACATCGGGCCCCAACAACAATCGATGCATAAGGAATTGTCTCATATCCTCAACTCCTTGAGGTGTCTGAGAGAACACTGCTTCCAGACAAATGGATTCCATGTCTAAAAGGCAACAAACCCTTTTTGGAATCTTGCATCTTAAACCTTGACAACACTTTGTCTATGTAAGATGCTTCAGACAAGGCTAGTGTTTTATTGTTGCGGTTCCGGACAATCTTGATCCTAAGAACAAACTGCGCATCACCAAAATCTTTCATTTGGAATTGCGTAGCTAGCCATTCCTTGATGTCAGTAAGATAAGCTACATCATTCCCAATGAGTAGGATATCATCCACATAGAGAATCAGGAATGCGACAGAACTATTGATGATTTTCTTGTAGACACAAGGTTCATCATCATTCTGGTCAAAACCATAAGATCTGATTGCCTCATCAAATCTTATATTCCAGGACCTAGAAGCTTGTTTCTGTCCATAAATAGACATTTTAAGCCTGCAAATCTTTTGTTCTTGTCCTGGTTCAATGAACCTTTTGGGTTGTTCCATGTAGATGCTTTCCTCAAGATTGTCATTCAAAAAGGTTGTCTTGACATCCATTTGCCATACCTCATAGTCATAATATGCGGCAATGGCAAGAAGGATACAGATAGGACTTTACCATAGCTACAGTGAAAAGGTCTCCTCATAGTCAACCCCTTCAACTTGGGTATAACCCTTTGCTACTAGTCTAGCTTTAAAGGTTTGCACCTTCCCATCTACACCACACTTTCTCTTGTAGATCCACTTACAACCTATAGGTTTTATTCCATCAGGCTTTGATGGGAATGAGAATCCCCACGCAGCAGAAGACGATCGAATCATCGTGGTATCATCATGCAACATGCTTATTAAAATTGATCTAACTATTAGGTCTAGGCTAAACATGATGAAATTTTACAGCAAGAAGAAAACCACTTACTTGTTGTAGACCAATTCAGCAAACTCTCCTTGTTAATCACGAACTCTTCGTGCTTCTCGATCTCTACGAACTCTTCCACGATCAGATCCCAAACACTACCAAATGATCTTCTTGGTTGTTCTCTTTTGGAGAAGGGAAGTTGGTGGGAACTTTTGTTTTTGGAAAGAGAGGAGAAATGAGAGAATGGAGAGAGTTCACTTTTGGATTCTTAGGTCAAAATCCAAAAATGAGAACTTAGCTTTTCTTAGCTCTATAAACCCATCTTACAAAGGGTTTATATAGTGGAATGATGAAGTTCACAACTTCACATTATTACCACTTTACCACAACCATATGTTATGTAAATCTTATTTACATAATTATATAATATAAGATATCTCATATCTTATGTTGCAAATCTCATTTGCAATAATTGTGGATTTAATTAAATTGAATCACATTCAATTTATTTTCTCTCTATCAATTTCTTCAATTAGCCTTTAATTCAACAATTAGGCTAATATATAGTTTATTATGAATCTCATTCATATTAAACTATATATTATATCATCTATATGATATAAATACTTTTAAAGTGAAATTGAACACTTCAATTTCATGCCAAAACATTAACCCTTCTTTTATCCCAGCATTGAGCTAACGAAGGGACCTAATGGACCTACAAAGGATGGCTCCAATGATTTGAAGTTAACTAGTCAAACTCTTTGACCCTTCAACCAATGTTCATTAGCTACAGAACACTCCACTAAAGCCTCGTAGTCAGTACTCCCATAAGTGTAGAATATTACGTGTCCACCGATATAACCAATGCCCATGAGTCGACCCTTCACAGTTGTTCGTGAGACACGATCGGTCAAATTACCGCTTTACCCCGTGTCTACATCTTATTCCTTAAGTCCCCACAACTCCTCTAATGAACAACATATTGTGATGGTCCAACCATACACAACACCCTTCTCCGCCAAAGAGAAGGTGGGCGCCCGTGTCCAAGCCACGAGACAAAGACTTAAGGGAACAACCCCTCTAGATTCCCTATACGCGGGAACGAGTGAATTCCATCTCGCGTAAGTAGGTTCCCGCTCTCTACTTGGTTCTCACCCGAGAAGATAGGCATATTGGGCAAGTGGCGATACTACCCTCACCCGTACTAGTCAGTCCAAAGGATGGACCCACGCAGCATGTGGAGTCCGTAATACGCTCGGATTCGTGTCGAGTCACTAATGGTCATCTACGAATTTATTAGTCTTTACTCACAACGGTGTTATATCGTAAGTCTAATAATTCACGGTCCGGTCTTGTACAATCTAATTGTACAGGATGCCCCCACTCGCATGTCAACCACATGAACGAGTCAGATCACCTTGTTTGTATCTAATACAAAGCGGGCCGCATCCACAATGTATCCAGGATTAGGTCTCCAACTCCATCCTTATACTGTAGACCGTTCGGGTCATTAACTCGAATTCTTTTGTGTCAACTACACACCGTTCAAGTTCTAGTTCTCTCATATATTCAATGACCCTAGAGGTTATTTTGTTGGAAAGGTTTAAAATATTTCCGAGACACAAAGTGAAGAAATGAATAACTCTTATTAATTTCAAAACAATATTTTACAACCACGAGATTAGGACAGACGACTATCCAGTGATCCCCACGGCCATACACTAAGCTGTAGTTCCTTGTTCTCCTAAGATACTTGAGGATTGTCTTTACTACCGTCAGGTGATCTAATCTCGATTGGGCGATATCTCGACAATTCCTCATCGAATGCAAATGGCAACGTTGCAATGTTGTGCCTTGTCCGTTTCTGCCCGTTGGAGCGTGTTGCGAAACGCCTTCGACGTTGCTACGTTGCAACGCTGCCTCCTTTGCGCGCCTCCTCCCGCAAGTGCAGCATTGCATTGCCAATGAACAGCGTTGCAACGCTGCACACAGACAGCATATGGAATCACCTATTCCAAGCTCGTTTTTGCTCCGATCTTCTCAGCAACCACCTTGCCTCGATCGACACGAATATACAGACTCGATTTACATAATAAAATGCCCAAAACAATAGGCCCTTACATTGAACAATTCAACGAAATTATGTAAATCTAAGTGCCAAAATCGAAGCCATCTAATTTGCAAAAATCGTTTATACATCTCATGCAAAAACAATAAATCCCACCTCGTTCTTGAAAAATCCAGAACGTAAATCAAGAACGCAATTGGGCTCTGATACCAATTGAAGGGAATCGAAGTCCCGCAGCGGAAGCGATTGTGAATCACGCGCTCTTGATTTAGTTACAACGATTTAATTCATGAACGTAACACAACTAGATTAAGCATAAAACAGAATGGACAACAAGAAATATTACCTTTGAAGAACCTTTCTTCAAGTGCTCCTCTCTCCCACGATCACGATCTCAGATACTGGAACACGAACGAACGAAGACACGACCACTGGATCTTCTCCGTTGTTCTCTAGGTAAGGGAGGAATGTGGTTTCCCTTTAGGAGAGGTGAGGTATTTTGTAAGAGAAGTGTGTGTTTTCGAACCCTTCCAACAACACAACAAAAGCTTGAAAAAAACTTAACGTAGTTGCATCTCATGCAACCGTATATATAGGGAAATAGGATGGAAATGACGATCCTACCCCTCCTTTAATCTCTCTTCAGTATATAGTTTATATGTGAATCTAATTCACATTAAAACTATATATTATATTAATTATATCGTATATAATTGATATAAAACCTCATGTATGAAATTGAACACTTCAATTTCATTCCTAACTTTATACCATCAATATTACCATGTTGAGCCAACGGAGGGACCTAATGGACCTACAGTTCTTGAGCTCCAATGATATGAGATTAACTGATCAAACTCTTTGATCCAGGTAATCAATATTCAGTAACTACAAGTCACTCCACTATAGACTTATAGCTGCACTCTCCTCACTGTAGATAATATTGTGTCCACTGATATAGACATTACCCATGAGCCGACCCTTCACAGGTTGTTCGTAATCACGGTTGGGTCAAATTACCGTTTTACCCCTGTGATTACCTCTTTGCTCCTTAAGCACAACGGATCTTCTAATGAACAACAAGTCTAAGGTCCTACCTTAGACTCATACCCTCATACAGGGCGGGGCCCCGTTGTTCAAGACCTGGAGTCAGTTCTTAAGGGAACAACCTATCTAATTCCTTAGTGTAGGAATTAGTGAATTCCATCTTGCACAATTAAGTTCCCAGCTACCTATGAGGTTCTTCCCTTATAAGGTAGGCTTATTGAGTCGGCTACAGGCCACTCTCACTCATACTAGTCTAAGGACAAACCCCTATAAGCACGAGTTCTTAACTTGCTCAGGATTCAGGTCGAGTCACTAATGACCATCTATAAATTACTAGTCTTATCCCGTTAACGGCGTTACACTAGTTAGACTAATAATTTGCGATCCGGTCTTGTATGAACTCTTCATACAGGATGCCCTCACTCGCATGTCAACTACATGAATGAGTTGGATTACCTCATTTGTACTAATTACAAAGTGGGTCACATCCATGATGTTACTAGAATGAGGTTTCCAACCTTATTCTCATATCATAGACCATTTAGGTTATATTCTTGAACACAATCCAAATAGTGTCCACTACACAGATGTTCAAGATATATGTTATTACCTTGGAGCTTAGTTTATTGGATTGATAAAGTAAGACTGTGATTCTATCAAAACAAATAACCCTTTATTGAATTGATCAAAATTACACAAGTTTAGGGTATAAATCCCAACACCACAGATTTCTAGGAAATTCTGCAGGTGTGAGTTAGGATCTTCTGTGGCTAATCCTCGAAAGGCACCTTCCCTAACCATCTGTATGAGCCTTGTTTTAAGTTCAAAATTGTTAGCATTTATGGGGGCATAAATTATTCCAGCCTGCTTAGAATAACACACAAGTTGGAAATACTCCCTGATGGGCTTAGGGTTATTGATGAGCTCCTGATCAACCATTGTCTGAGGTTCTGCTCTTCCTTCCCTTAGGAGTATCCTAAAGGTCCTCTCGATCTCAGGATCAAAAGGGTGCAAGTCTGCAGCTTTCCCCTTTGGCATACACCTGGAGGTACAAAAAGAAAGAATTTAGATAAAAACAACATAGCTAGAAAATGAAATAAAACATAAAAACATAAAAACATAAAAACAGAGAACATAAGACATAAAACTTGGGTTGCCTCCCAAGAAGTGCTTTCTTTAACATCTTTAGTTAGACGGTGACTTATCAGGGCACATAAAACTGCTCATATTTCTTTGGGCTCTTCTTGTTTGAATCGATATAGTCTTCTAAGTCTAAAAGGCTATCCTGCTTTTCATGGCCACCAGAGAGAGAATTATTTTTGGTATTTTTGTTCATCAAAATAAAAGAACAAAAATCAAAACAAGACTCATGAGTGTAAGACAATTGGTTATGAAGATTAAAGGAAATTTCTGGAGACAAAAGGAGAAAGGGCTTCTCAGACTCGACCTCTATCACCTGAGTTTCCCTTTTGGGAATGATTGTATCACCATTGTCTACCTCACTATCCTGATTATGGTGTGCCTCAGTCTCCCCCAAACTATCCTCACTATCGTATGAACAAGTTCTCCTAGGTGACACCTCCTAAATGGTAAGGATAAGAAATTGTTCCTATAAGGCCTTAAGGCAAATTACTAGTTGATTGAGATAATGAGCTTTATCCTGTACTATTTCCCAAAGTCCTACCACCTTAGTTTCTAACCTATCCAACCTCTCTAATTCATTATGAACCAAATTTTTAATTTTTAACTCTAAGGTATATTCCATTAATTGGTCCACAAGAGAATATTTTTCTAATGGTTGGTTAGGGTACAAATATTTATGGTCCCAAGTGCCTAAATTGAAGGGAATCGAATACCGCAACAGATGCAATTGTGAATCGCGCGTTCTTAATTTCGCTACAACGATTACATTCAAGAACTAAATAATCTAGATTAAGAAAAAAAAAAGAATATGGACAGCAAGAGATTACCTTTGAAGAACCTTTCTTCAAGTGTTCCTTTCTCCCACGATCATAATCTCAGCAACTGGAACACGAACAGATGAAGACACGACCACTGGATCTTCTCTGTAATTCTCTAGATGAGGGAGAAATGTGGGTTTCCTTTACGTGAGATGAGATGTTGTGAGAGAGAGGTTTGTGTTTTGGAACTTTTCCAATAACAAAACAAAGGCTCAAAAAACCTTAACCTAGTTGCATCTCATGCAACCATATATATAGGGAAATAGGATGGAAATGACCATCCTACCCTTCCTTTATTCTCTCATTAGTATATGGTTTATATGTGAATCTAATTCACATTAAACTATATATCATATCAATTATATCATATATAATTGTTATAACACCTCATGTATGAAATTGAACACTTCAATTTCATTCCTAACTTTATACCCTCAATATTACCATGTTGAGCCAACGGAGGGACCTAATGGACCTACAGTTCATGAGCTCCAATGATGTGAGATTAACTGATCAAGCTCTTTGATCCAGTTAATCCATATTCATTAACTACAAGTCACTCCACTATAGACTTGTAGTTGCACTCTCCTCACTATAGATAATATTGTGTCCACTTATACAGTCATTACCCATGAGTCGACCCTTCACAGGTTATTCGTGATCACAAGTGGGTAACATTACCATTTTACCCCTGTGATTACCTCTTTGTTCCTTAAACACCACTGATCGTCTAATGAACAACAAGTCTAAGGTCCTACCATAGACTTATACCCTCATAGAGGGCGGGGGCCCGTTGTTCAAGACCTGGAGTCAGTTCATAAGGGAACAACCTATCTAATTCCTTAGTGTAGGAATGAGTGAATTCCATCTTGCACAGTTATGTTCCCAGCTACCTACGAGGTTCTGTTCCTGAGAAGGTAGGCTTATTGAGTCGGCTACAGGCCACTCTCACCAGTACCAGTCTAAGGACAAACCCCTATAAGCAGGAGTTCTTAACTCGTTCAGGATTCAGGTCGAGTCACTAATGACCATCTATAAATTACTAGTCTTATCCTGTTATTACACTGGTTAGACTAATAATTTGTGATCCGGTCTTGTATGAACTCTTCATACAGGATGCCCCCACTCGCATGTGAACTACATGAATGAGTTGGATTACCTCATTTGTACTAATTAGAATATGGGTCACATCCATGGTGTTACCAGAATGAGGTTTCCAACCTTATACTTATACCATAGGCCATTTAGGTTATGTTCTTAAACTCAATCCAAATAGTGTCCACTACACTGATGTTAAAGATATATATTATAACCTTGGAGCTTAGTTTATTAGATTTATAAAGCAAAACTGTAATTTTGTCAAAACAAATAACACTTCATTTATTTGATCAAAATTACACAAGTTTAGGGCCCAAATCCCAACATAAATAACTACCATCATAAGAATTTTTATCAATTTTGTGTAGAGAATGGTAAAAATTAGACACATGGTATTCAGATAAATCATGATGCACATGCCTAGGGTGCTGAGAGGGACAATAGAATGGTGGAAACTGAAAATCATGCAAAGTTATACTTGAAAAATCTGTGATTCAGATCAAGACTTTTACACAATAGCAACACAACCAAAACCAGGGGACAAAGACTAAAAAACACACAAAACTAAAATATGACAGAAAAGGAAACAAACAAACAATGAAATAAAGTAAATAAGGAAAACACACAAACACCCTTTAGTCTATGATTTCAAATATTCTCCTAATATTATTAATCTAAATAATCGTCATTCCCCAACAACGACGCCAAAAACTTGTCGTGCAAAATAATCTTGCAATACCGTAGTGTACGGGTCAAGTTTTAGTATAGTGATTTAAGAGTCCAAGTATTGTCCTTGGGAATGGGTTTCGAGATTAATTAATTACTAAGATAGTAATTCTCAATTTTAGGTAAAGAAACATAACATGGATAGGTGATTGAATGTAGAAACTAACAACAGACTAACATGTGGAGACACGAATTGATAGACTTAAAGGAAACTGACTTCACAAGCTAATGACTTAATTAACACATGAAATGAACTAATATGATGCATTTATAAACAAGAAGTATAATACTCAAGAAAACCTCTTGATTCTTAGTGAGCATCGCACATGCAATAAACTCCATAGTCTCCATATGAACCTACGACTTGCACGACATTAAGCAACTTTTTTATGTGTTTCTCTTAAGTTTCTTAGTCATTCTCATGCAAGACTCCTAAGGGTTTTGACAACTTTGTTCTAATTCAAGTTTTATCTCTCGAGTCCACTTAAACCAAGAAAATTAAGAGTTAAAGAATGGATTGTAAAAAATAAGAACAAAACATGCTTCAATACATGGCAAATAAGTCTTAACAAGTAAATCAAATCCTAACTAAAACATTTAGCTACTCTAAATCACATGAATACCAAGCTAAACATGTAGGAAACATCTTAAAACGGTATTAAAATCTGAAAGAAAAGGAAATTAAACTTATGTGTCGATGTCGGTCCTTCGTTTCCGAGCTTCCGTCTTTGATCTCGAACCTCCACGGATGCTTCGGCTCCCAAAAATGCTATTTTCTCTCTTCTTACAATGTGTATTTCAAAAATAGGGGCAAAAGTCTACCAAATTCGGCTCTCCTTTACAAGAATGCATAATGTTCAATCGGTACAGTGTTGCAACGCTAGGGACAGTGTTGCAACGTTGTACCCTAGGCGGCTGACATATATGGAATGTCTCGATGGCGTTGCAACGCTGAGGGCAGCGTTGCAACGCCGCTACCCTAACCTTCGCCCCTCTTATCGATGTGGCGTTGCGATGTTGCAAGGCAGCGTTGCAACGCCTTCTCTGCGGTTTTTCATGTGTGCCTTCTTATCGAGATAGTGTTGCGACAGTGCAAAGCAGCATTGCAACACTATCGTCAGGGGTCTTCAACGCCTTTAAACAGCACGCTCGGCGTTGCAATGCTTTGCATAGCATTGCAACGCCATCACTTCGGGTTTTCATGCTTGGATTGATCCTTTCTCTTCCAATTGATGTTATTTTTAAGCTCCCAATAGCCTCGTTTCAATCCCGAGTGATCCAAAATGTCTCTAATTGTCTTGTTTGTTCTCTTAACCTGAAATTGAGTAACTTAAACACGTAAAAGCTCTGGAATCATTACAAAACTAGCAATAATTAAGCCTAAGGATAGTACATTTTGTGTGCTATCACATTCATTCTTAATGGAGGAGCTGTAGTGTCGCGAAGCATCAAACAAGGATGCATCATTGATTCCACGATGGAAACTGACTATGTTACGGCTTGTGAAGCTTCAAAGGAAGCTGTTTGGCTTAGGAAGTTCATGATGGATTTGGAAGTTGTTCCAAATATGAACATGCCAGTGACCCTGTTTCTTGACAACAGTGGTGCAGTAGCCCATTCGAGAGAACCTCGGAGTCATAAGAGGGGAAGCATATTGAGCGTAAGTATCACTTGATATGGGAGATTGTGCACTGCGGAGACGTGACGATCACGTAGATAGCGTCGGAGCACAACATTGCTGATCCATTTACAAAGGCCCTCACGACTAAGGTGTTCGAGGGTCACCTAGAGAGTCTAGGTGTTCGAGTGCTTCCTGACTAGGGCAAGTGGGAGTATTGTAAAGGGGTATTCAATGCCCTAGTTTATTGTATTACTTATTTTGAACTCCACTAGCTTAGTCCAAGTGGGAGTTTGTTCGGATGAATGTCCTAATCTCGTATAAGTTTGTAATATACCAATTTGAAATAAATAAGAGTTATTTTTATTATCACTTTGTGTCTCGCATATTTTATAAACTTAATCAAATAAACTAAGCTCCAGGGTCTTTGTATTATGAGAGAACTAGAACTTGAACGGTGTGAAGTGGACACACGGGGAGGATGACGTTCGAGTTAATGACTCGAACGGTCAACAATTTACGGATAGTGTTGGAGACTTAATCCTTGATACGTTGTAGATGCGACCAACATTGAATTAGATACAAACGATGTGTTCCAGCTCGTTCATGTTGTTGACATGCGAGTAGGGGCATCCTGTGCAATGAGATTGTACAAGACCAGACCGTGAATTATTAGAATTACAGATGTAATACCGTTGACAATATAGGACAAATAAATTCGTAGATGACCATTAGTGATTCGACCTTAATCCGGCGTGTTACAGTTCCATTTGCTTATGAAGTCCGTCCTTTAACTAGTACGGGTGAGGGTGGTCACAGTTACTAGCCCAATATGCCTATCTTCTCAGGGACAGGACCACGTGAGGAGCTGGGAACTTGACTACGCAAGATGGAATTCACTCCCTCCCGATTTAGGGAAGCTAAAAGGGTTGTTCCCTTAAGTGTTGTCTCCAGGGCTTGAACAACAGGGCCTCACCCTCTCACAGGCCTTAGAGGATTGTTGTTTATGGTTGGACCATGCAACGTATTTGTTCATTAGATGAGCAGTGGGACTTAAGGAGCAAGAGGTAGACACAGGAGTAAAACGGTAATTTGACCCAGCTGTGGCTATGAACAACTAGTGAAAGGTCGACTCACGGGCATTAGTTATATCAATGGACACAACTTGTCCTACAGGGATGGGAGTGCATCATATAGATTAAAATCCCACCATAGGTTAAACATTTCATGCATCATATTTATATTATAAGAGTTATAATATATAGTATGTATGATAGGATTATATTATAAGTGTTATGATATGATGCATGTTTTAATTTAATTAATATAAGTGTTATATTGTTTAGAATAAAAGGATGGGCATGCATTTATTCATGTGATGAATATATGTTTTTGTTGTTTATTATTCATGTGATGAATGATCAAGCACTATAACATAGAAATGCATGTAACCTAAGTTAATTATTAGTTTTAAATTGTTTAGAACTTGAATAATTAGACTTAGGTTTTCTAGTTCTAATAAGATTAGAATTAGGAAATCAAATATGACTTATGAATGGTGACTAATTAGTAACTTTGTCTGAGGAAGGTTCTGTCTAAGGCTGGGGCATTTAAGATGACGCTTTGAGAAACACCCTACCTGAGAACCGACTTGGGAGTGAATTTGGTCCGGAGATTCATAGGTTATATTCTCGTGAGTGATGTTAATTAAATTTTAATTAAATTACCCACATAAACCTAAGTTAATAATGTGCTTATAGACTTAGGCTAATCCAATATATGAGTTATATTGGTAGACTTAGGTAAATATTAGTCGATTTATCTAGGTCAATCCTGATAATATAAAGTGTTGAGTGGGAGGAAATAAAGTGTATAAGATACATTTAATTTTCCGACCACAAATCTCCATTAAGTTCACACCGTGAGATCCATACTCGGCCTCGTGGCGCAAATGGGAGCGTCCCCTTCGGATGGTATTTGTAAGGGTCAATATCAACGTGAATGGAGAGAGTACTTATAATGAGTGGGAGCGGGACCTGTTAAAACGGGACCCACGGTCTCTTTTATCGAGTCACACCGTGAGACGCCTATGATCCACCGACTAGTTTGGCCTGGACCAGACAATCCCTTTGGAGGGCCTTGATCATGGGAGTCCGAACACCGTGTATTTCCGAATGGGATACAATTTCCTTGTTGGTTTTCCTTCGTGGTTCACCCTTTGGTGGCTATTGTTTGGACGAATACTTTGAAATTTAAAGATAGAATGTGACACTCACAGAATTCGTTAAGAGTTAATGGATTCTGACCGAATAATGGTAACTGGATGCCTAAAGGAATAAGAGTTATTTTGGTATTACGGTCTGGTCGAGAAAGTCTCGTCCCAGAGGAGGACTATTTCTGTTCACCCTTTGGTGGCGGTCATTCTAAACCTTTGGGGCATCATTGTAATTTTTAATGACCTAGGGATCATAGGATAAAAATTTGCTAAAACCTGATTGGATTTTCAAAGTTTTTTCGAGACTAATACAAAGTTTTTCTTATTTTCAACTAAAAAAATGTCAAGTTAAATAGTTGCACTCTTAGCTTTAGACAAACTCGTAGGAGATAATTTTCAAACGTGGAAGAATAATATCAACACGATTTTGGTAGCTGGCGACCTAATGTTCGTACTCACTAAGGAGTGTCCTCAGGTGCCGGGCTCGACCGTATCGCGAAGTGTTCGTGATGTGTACGATCGGTGGATTAGGGCCAGTAAAAAGGCCAAGGTCTACATCATTGCCAGCTTATCTGAAGTTTTGGCAAAGAAGCATGAGGTGATGATCACCGCTAAAGAGATCATGGAATCTCTCAAGGAAATGTTTGGACAATTGTTCTTTCAGGTTCGACACGATCCCCTTAAACACGTATTCAATGCTAGGATGAAAGAGGGGACGTCTATCGATGAACACGTTCTAGACTGTATGACCCACTTAAATCAGCTAGAGATGAACGGGGCTTCGATCGATGAGTCGAGCCAGGTACACTTTATCTTTGACACTCTTCCGAAGAGTTTGCTTCAGTTTCGTAGCAATGTTGTTATGAACAAAATTAGTTACACTCTGACCACCCTTCTCAACGAACTACAGAACTTCCAGTCCTTGATGAGGATCAGGACACCGGAAGCTAAGGCAAACGTTGCCTTCAGGACCTATCACAGGGGTTCGACCTCTGGGACACAATCTATAGGCTCTTCAGGCCCGAAAATGAAGAAGAAGAAGTTACAGAAGAACAAAGCTGACCGTGCTGCCGCCCAGAAGGGCAAGAAGTTCAAGAAAGTTGCAGAGAAAAAAAAGTGTTTCCATTGAGGAAAGTGTTTCCACTGCAACAGGGAAATAAGGTGGAAGAGAAACTGTCCCATGATCCTTGTTGATAGAAGGAAATAAGGTAAATGTGATTTGCTATAGACCTAAGTTAATAATGTGATTATAGACTTAGGCTAATTCAATATAAGAGTTATATTGGTAGACTTAGGTAAATATTAGCCTATTTATCTAGGTCAATCCCGATTAATATAAAGTGTTGAGTGGGAGGAAATAAAGTGTATAAGATACATTTGATTTTTCGACCACAAATCACCGTAAAGTTCACACCTTGAGATCCATACTCGGCCTCGTGGCACAAATGGGAGCGTCCCCCTTTGGATGGTATTTGTATGGGTCAATTTCAAAGTGGATGGAGAGAGTACTTACAGTGAGTAGGAGCGGGACCTGTGAAAACGGGACCCACGGTCTCCTATTTCGATTCACATCGTGAGACCCCTATGATCCGCCTGCTAGTTTTGCATGGACTAGACAATCCCTTCGGAGGGCCTTGATCATGCGAGTCGGAACATCGTGAATTCCCGAAAGGGATACAATTTCCTTGTTGGAATCACTTGACCAAGTTGCATTTCATACAACCATATATATAAGGAAATAGGATTGAAATTACCATTCTATCCCTCTTATATTCTCCCACTATTATATGGTTTATATGTGAATCTAATTCAAATTAAAATCATTTATTATATCAATTATATCATATATAATTGATATAACACCTCATGTATGAAATTGAACACTTCAATTTCTTTCCTTACTTTATACCCTCAATATTACCATGTTGAGCCAACGGAGGGACCTAATGGATCTATAGTTCATGAGCTCCAATGATGTGAGATTAACTAATCAAACTCTTTAATCCAGTTAATTAATATTCATTAACTACAAGTCACTCCACTATAGACTTGTAGATGCACTTTCCTCACTATAGATTATATTTTGTCCATTGATATAATCATTATCCATGAGTCGACCCTTCACAGGTTGTTCGTAATCACAGTTGGATCAAATTACCGTTTTACCCCTATGATTACCTCTTTGATCCTTAAGCACCACCGACCCTCTAATGAACAACAAGTCTAAGGTCCTACCGTAGACTCATACCCTCATAGAGGGCGGGGCCCTGTTGTTAAAGACCTGGACTCAGTTCTTAAAGGAACAACCTATCTAATTCCTTGGTGTAGGAATGAGCGAATTTCATCTTGCACAGTTAAGTCCCCAGCTACCTACGAGGTTTTGTCTCTGAGAAGGTAGGCTTACTGAGTCGGCTACAGGCCACTCTCACCCATACTAGTATAAGGACAAACCCCTATAAGCAGGAGTTTTTAACTTACTCAGGATTCATGTCGAGTCACTAATGACCATGTATAAATTATCAGTCTTATCCTGCTAACGGTGTTACACTGGTTAGACTAATAATTTGCAGTCCGATCTTGTATGAACTCTTCATATAGGATGCCCTCACTCGCATGTCAACCACATGAATGAGTTGGATTACCTAATTTGTACAAATTACAAAGTGGGTAAAATCCATGGTGTTACCAGAATGAGGTTTCCAACCTTATTCTTATACCATAGACTATTTAGGTTGTATTCTTGAACACAAACCAAATAGTGTCCACTACACTGATGTTCAAGATATATTATAACCTTGGAGCTTAGTTTATTGGATTTATAAAGCAAGAATATAATTTTATCAAAACAAATAACTCTTTATTTATTTGATCAAAATTACAAAAGTTTAGGGCATAAATCCCAACAATCTCCCACTTGACCTAAAGCTTGTGGAGTACTAAAACATTACAGTAATGTAAATACAATAAACTGGGATATTTAAACCCCTTTGTACAAAATACTCCCACTTGCCCTAGTTGGGGAAGACATGTAAACCTAGACCTTCTAGGTGGCTCTCCAATACTTTAGTCGTGAGAGCTTTTGTAAAAGGATCAGCAACGTTGTGCTCTGAGGCTATCTTCGTGACAATCACGTCTCCTCGATGCACGATCTCTCGGATGAGATGATATTTTCGATCAATGTGCTTTCCCCTCTAGTGACTTCGGGGTTCCTTTGAATTTGCCACTACAACACTGTTATCGCAGTACAACGTGATGGGCAAAGTCATATTTGGAACAACTTCTAAATTTAGCATGAATTTCCTTAACAAACGGCCTCTTTAGATGCTTCACAAGGTGCTACATATTCGACCTCCATGTTGGAATCAGCGATGCATACTTGTTTGACGCTTCGCCATACTATAGCTCCTCCGTTAAGTGTGAATATTGACCCTGATGTAGATTTCCGAGAATGTTTATCAGTCTGAAAGTCAGAATCCGTGTATCCTGTAAGGATCAAATCCTTAGCCCCATACACAAGCATGTAGTTCCTTGTTCTCCGTAGATACTTAAGGATTGTTTTACCTGTTGTCCAGTGTTCAAGTCCTTGATTGGATTGATACCTACTGACAATTCCAATTGCAAAGCAGATGTATGGCCTAGTACACAACATGGCGTACATCAGGCTCCCAACAGCTGATGCATAAGGAATCTGTCTCATATCCTTAACTCCTTGAGGTGTCTTAGGACATTGTTCCTTAGACAAATGAACTCCATGTCTAAAAGGCAATAAACCCTTTTTGGAGTCTTGCATCTTAAACCTCAACAACACTTTGTCGATGTAAAATGTCTAAGACAGGGCTAGTGTTTTATTCTTGCGATTTCGGACACTCTGGATCCCAAGAACAAACTGTGCATCACCCCAATCTTTCATTTGGAATTGTGTAGCTAGCCAATTCTTAATGTCAGTAAGATACCCTACCTCATTCCCAATGTGTAGGATATCATCCACATATAGAACTAGGAATGCGACAGAACTATTGATTGTTTTCTTGTAGACACAAGGTTCATCATCATTCTGATCAAAGCCAAATGATTTGATTGCCTCATCAAATCTTATATTCCAGGACTTAAAGACTTGTTTTAGTCCATAAATTGACCTTTTAAGCCTGCAAACCTTTTGCTCTTGTCCTTGTTCAACGAACCCTTTGGGTTGGTCGGACCATGTCCAACAGGGTTATATTTCTCCTTTTCTGGATTTTTAAATCTATGTTCTCTCCACCGCGATCCGATCGAAGTGTCTTAATCATTTTACATAATTGATTTTCAACTTCAGTCTTGAATTCCTTGAACTTTTCAAGTGCCTCAGACTTATGTTGTATTAGGTAAATATGCCCAATTCTACAATAATCATCTACAAAGGAGATGAAATATTCATAACCTCCTCTGGCTTTAACATTCATCGGACCACAAAGGTCTATATGTATAAGCTCTAGAGGTTCTTTGGCTCTATAACCTTTTCCACTAAAAGGTGTTTTAGTCATTTTGCCTTCTAGGCAGGATTCACATACTGGTAAAGTATTTTCTTCTAACTCATTTAGAAGTCTATTCTTTACCAATCTCTCAATCCTATTGAGATTAATGTGACCCAATCTAAGATGCCAAAGTTGAGCATTTTCTTAGGAGAAATATTACGTTTCTTAGTTTGTGTGTTTGCAGTTTTAAATAATTTCATGTTGACTAAATTAGGCCTTAAAACATAAACCATATTTTCTAATGAAGCTGAACATATTTCCATACCTTTCTTTAAAATAAACACTTTATTCATAGAGAAAGAAATAAAAATACATTGTTTTATAAGGCAAGAAATTGAAATAAGATTTCTAGTAAACCCTGGTATCACTAATATATTGTCTAACAACATATATTTCTTGCCAAAATAAAGATTCATCGTGCCTCATCACTCAAATTTGAGACGACTTCTCCATTTCCAACCCGGAGCGTTATCTCTCCTTTCAGTAGATGCTGCCAGGAATCAATTCCCTAAAAAGAAGAGCAAACATGATTAGTGGCGCCAGAATCAAGTATCCAAGCAGTTTTATCACTATCCACTAAACAAGCTTCTAAGCAAAGTAAATCATATTTACCTTCCTTCTTCTTTTCTGCAATGTACTTCGGACAGTCCCGTTTCCAATGCCCGTCTTCGTTGCAGTGGAAACACTTTCCTTTGTCTGCAACTTCTTTAACTTTCTTGTCCTTCTGGGCGGCAGTTTTGTCAGCTCGTTTCCCTTTACCAACCTTCTTCATGTTCTTCTTCTTCCCTTTAAGGTTAGAAGAAGATGAAACCACTGTTTTTTATCCAGAGGTCGAACCTCTATGTTAACTCCTACTGGCAACATTTGCCTCATCTTTCGATCCCTGAATTTTCATCAAAGATTGAAAGGTCTGGAGTTCATTCGGAAGGGAGGTAAGATTAAAAGTAAACTTTTTCATAACGGCATTACTTCTAAATTGTAGGAAACTATCTGGTAGGGTTTCCAGAATGAAGCTGACCTGACTCGATTCATCTATGGAAGCACCTTTCGACTTTACGATGTTAAAGTGCACCATCATATCCAGGACATGATCTCGAACAGATGTACCCTCTGGCATCCTCGAGGTGAAAATGTACTTTAGGGCATTGTGTCGAGCCTGAGTGGACTGTTGTCCAAACACACCCTGCACTGAATCCATGATTTCCTTAGTGGTCATCATGCCCTCATGCTTCTTGGCTAATATGTCAGACATACTTGCCAGCATGTAGACCTTGGCCTTATCATTGGCCTTGATCCATCGATCATATGCATCACGAACATTTCGTGACGCATTCGAGCTTGGCACCTGAGGACACTCCTCAATTAGCACAAACTTAAGATCGTCCACTACCAATATAGCGTTGAGTTTGTTTTTCCACGTCATCATATTCTCTCCGGTTAACTTTTCCGCACCGAATAAGTAAATTATAGAGCTCGACATTTTTGCTGAAAATTTACAAACAAAACTTGTATGAGTTTCTTGCTATAATTGTCTAATCCAATCATGTTTTAGCTAATTATCAAATGCTTCCTAGGTAATTTATAATTTGAAATGATTCTCGAAAGGTTTAGAGTGTATGACACCGAAGGGTAATAAAAAACACTTCTCCTCTGCATCAAGACATTCTTGACCAAAACCTAATGCCAGAATAACTCTTATTCTTATAGGCTTTAGTTATCATTATTCGGTCAGGATACATACACAACTTATGTACCTCGTGAGTGTAACCCTATGTCTTTGGATCCCAGAGTCCCCATCCAATAAAATTCGCCGAATGGAGGAATAGATTAAAAAATAGACTAAGGAAATCTTTATCTCTTTTGGGTGTCTACTGTGTTAGATCCCCTATGATCAAGCCCTCCGAAGAGATTGTCTTGTCAAGGCCAAACTAGCAGGCGGACCATAGTGGTCTAACGGTGTAAACCGACAAAAGAGACCTGCTCCCAGTCACTATAAGTACCCTCTCCATTCATCTTGATATTGACTCATACAAATACCATCCGAAGGGGGACGCTCCCGTTTGCGCCACGAGGCCAAGTATGAATCTCACGGTGTGAACTTCCTGGAGATAACGTAGGTGGAAAAATATGTATCATATACACTTTTCCTCCCACTGGATACTTTAAATCTATAGGAATCTTACTAAGGCTAAACTCGGCTAATGGTTTTACCTAGAGTTATCAATATAACTCTTATATCGATAATCAATATAACTCTTATATTGATTTTATCCTAAGTTTGCTAATATAACTTTTATATTAAGCCTAGGATATCTAGTTTATTAACCCCTTAATAAACCCGTTGACGCTACTGTAATTTATAAATTCTCTGATTAAATTTCACTCCCAGGCCAGTTCACAGGTACAGGTGTTCCGTTTCCGTCAGCTTAAATACCCCAGTCTAGACAGAACCTTCCTTAGACAGAGTTCCTCTTTTAATCATTGTTTATAAATTACTTGGTTCCTAATTCTAATCTAATTAGAATTAGATAACCTAAGTTCTATGGTGTGCATGACATGTGAGTGGGGATATCCTATGTAATGAGATTGCATAAGACCAGACCGCAAAATAGTAACCACTAGACGTAACTTCGTTGACTAGATAGGTTTCTATTTCACTAGGATGACCTAGGCAACTTGATCTCAATCCTGAGCAGGTTACGAACTCCTGTTTGCGAGGGATTGTCCTTTGACTAGTATGGGTGAGGGTGGCCAGATTCTCCGACTCAATATGCCTGCCTTCTTGGGGGCAAGACCGAGCAAGCGGCTGGGAACTTAACTTAGCAAGATGAAATTCACTTCTTCCCACCTACTAGGGTAAGTAGATGAATGTTCTCTTAAGTGGTGTCTCCGGGACTTGAACAAAGGGAAGACCCTCTCATTGGCCCGAGAGGGACTCTGTGTTTTGGTAGGACCACAAACAAATTGTTCATTAGAGGAGCACTGGTACTCAAGGCACAAGATGTAAACTAGGGGTAAAACGGTAATTTGACACAGTTGGTGTTACGAACATTCGTGAAGGATTGACTTGCTGTTATTGATCAATATCCGTTGACACAAAAATATATCTGCAGTGAGAAGAGTGCAGCTGTGGAACTTTAGTGGAGTGTTCCCGCAGTTAACGAATGTTGATTCGGAGGTTAATGAGATTAACCGAGCAATCTCGTATCGTTGGAACTTCTGATCTGTAGGTCCATTAGGTCCACCTTCTAGCTGTTGGGATTTATGCCCTAAACTTGTGTAATTTTGATCAATTAAATAAAGTGTTATTTGTTTTAATAAGATTACAGTCTTACTTTTATAAATCTAATAAACTAAGCTCCAAGGTTATAACGTTTATCTTGAAATCAATGTAGTGGACACTATTTGGGTTGAGTTCAAGATTATAACCTAAATAGTCTATGGTATAAGAATAAGGTTGGAAACCTCATTCTGGTAACACCATGGATGCGGTCCACTTTGTAATTAGTACAAATGAGGTAATCCAACTCATTCATGTAGTTGACATGCGAGTAGGGGCATCCTGTATGAAGAGTTCATACATGACTAGATCGCAAATTATTAGTCTAACCAGTGTAACACCGTTAACAGGATAAGACTAGTAATTTATAAATGGTCATTAGTGACTCGACGTGAATCCTGAGCAAGTTAAGAACTCCTGCTTGTACGGGTTTGTCCTCAGACTAGTATGCGTGAGAGTGGCACATGGCCAGACTCAATAAGCCTACCTTCTCGAGGACGTAACCTCGTAGGTAGCCGGGAACTTAACTGCAAGATGGAATTCACTCATTCCTCTACTGAGGAATTAGATAGGTTGTTCCCTTAAGAACTGACTCCAGGTCTTGAACAACGGGGTCCCAACCTCTATGAGGGTATGAGTCTGAGGTAGGACCTTAGACTTGTTGTTCATTAGAGGGTCAGTGGTGCTTAAGGAGCAAAGAGGTAATCACGGGGTTAAAGCGGTAATTTGACCCACCGTGATTACGAACAACTGTGAAGGGTCGAGTCATGGGTAATGACTATATCGGTGGACACAATAATATCTCTGATGTGAGGAGAGCGCAATACAAGTCTAGTGGAGTGAGTTGTAGTTAATGAATATTGATTAAGCGGATCAAAGAGTTTGATCGATTAATCTCACATCATTGGAGCTCATGATCTGTAGGTCCATTAGATCCTCTCATTGGCTCAATATGGTAATATTGAGGGTATAAAGTTATGAGTTAAATTGAAGTGTCCAATTTCATACATGAGGAGTTATATCAATTATATATGATATAATTGATATAATATATAGTTTTAATGTGAATGAGATTTATATATAAACTATATACTAAAGAGAGAATAAAGGAGGGGTAGGATGGTCATTTCCATCTCAATCCCCTATATATATGGTTGCATGAGATGCAACTAGGTTAAGTGTTTTTTCATAGAATCACAAGCCCTCTCTTGTTGTGTTGTTGGAAGAGTTCCAAAACACACATATCTCACAAAAACCTCACCTCTCCTAAAGGGAACCCACATTCCTCCCTCACCTAGAGATCAATGGAGAAGATCCAAAGGGTCGTGTCTTCTTCATCGTTGGAGTTCCCATTCTTTGAGATCGTGATCGTGGGAGAGAGGAGCACTCAAAGAAAGGTTCTTCAAAGGTAATTTCTTGCTGTCCATTCTATTTTTCATGCTTAATCTATGTTTTATGTTCTTGAATTAATCGTTGTAACTAAATCAAGAGCGTGTGATTCGCAATCGCTTTCGCTGCGGGGACATCGATTCCCTTCAATTGGTATCAGAGACCAATTGCGTTCTTGATTTATGTTCTGGATTTTTCAAGAACAAGGTGGGATTTACTGTTTTTGCCAGAGATGTATGAACGGTTTTGCAAAATTAGATGTTTTCAATTTTGACACTTAGATTTAAAATTTCCATTGAAATGTTCAATGTAAGGGCCCGGTGTTTTGAGAAAATTTAATTGTAAATCGAGTCTGTAAGTCCGTGTCGATCGAGGCAAAGCGGTTGCTGAGAAGATCGGAGCGAAAACGAGCAAGATTTGGAGAAATCACATTGTTGTGTGTGTGCAACGTTGTAACGTTGTTCATCAGCGTTACAACAGCTAACGCGCGCTTGCTTGCGGACACAAGCGCGCGCACAGAGGCGCGGCGTTGCAACGCGCGGCCTCGATGTTGCAACTCTCGTGACGACAAAGCAGCGTTGCAACGCCCGAGGCGTTTCGCGAATTTCAGTAATGGGCAGAAAACGAAATTTTTATTATATATTAATTATAAAAATGTTTTATATGTAATATATTTAATTTTAATTAATATAATTTGATTATATTAATTAAAAATATTTCTAGGGTGCCAAAATTGGTCTAATTTTTTCTATTTTAATTATGCAATTGTTGTGTAATTATTGCCATGCATAGTGTATGTTTGTATTTTAGAAATTCCACCTTAGGTTAAGCATTCTCATGCATCATTTATAATATAAGGAGTTATATTATATAGTTTGCAGATTAATTAATATAAGGTTGTTATATTAATTTTTGGACAACATTGACATGCATTATTTTTCATGAGATGAATATGCTATGAATATCTTATTATTCATGTGATGAATGATCAAGCACTATAACATAGTATACATATTACCTAAGGTTAATTATTAGTTTTAAAGTGTTTAGAACTTGGAAATAATAGACCTTAGGTTATCTAGTTCTAATTAGATTAGAATTAGGAACCAAGTAATTTATAAACTATGATTAAAAAAGAAACTCTGTCTAAGGAAAGTTCTGTCTAGGCTGGGGTATTTAAGCTGACGGAAACGGAACACCCCTACCTGGGAACTAACCTGGGAGTGAAATTTAATCAGAGAGTCTTATAAATTACAGTAGCGTCAACGAGCTTATTAAGGGGTTAATAAACTAGAAATCCTAGGTTTAATATAAGGAGTTATATTAACAAACTTAGGATAAAATCAATATAAGAGTTATATTGATTATCAATGTAAGAGTTATGTTGATAGAGTAAGGTAAAACCATTAGCCGGGTTTTAGCCTAAGAAAGATTCCTATAAACTTAAAGTATTCAGTGAGAGGAAAAAGTGTATGAGATACATATTTTCTGCCTACGCTATCTCCAGGAAGTTAACACCGTGAGACTCATACTTGGCCTCGTGGCGCAAATGGGAGCGTCCCCTTCAGATGGTGTTTGTATGAGTCAATATCAAGGTGAATCGAGAGGGTACTTATAGTGAGTGGGAGCAGGTTTAGTGAAAACAATACCTACAGTCTTTTTCGTCGGTTTAAACCGTTAGACCACTATGGTCAGCCTGCTAGTTTGGCCTGGGCCAGACAATCCCTTCGGAGGGCTTGATCATAGGGGATTTAACATAGTAGACACCCGAAAGGGATAAAGATTTCCTTATACTATTTTCCCTTCGACGGTTTTTATTGGATCAAGACTCTGGGATCTAAAGACAGAAGGTTACACTCACGGGGTACATAAGGTGTGTATGTATCCAGACCGTAAAATGGTAACTAAAACCTATAGGAATAAGAGTTATTCTGGTATTAGGTTTTCATCAAGAGTGTCTTGATCAAGAGGAGGAGTGTTTTTTATTACCCTTCGGTGTCATACATTCTAAACCTTTGGAGTATCATTGCAAATTATAAATGGCCTAGGAATCATTTGATAATTAGCTAAAACATGATTGGATTAGAGTTATAGCAAGAAACTCATACAAGTTTGTCTGTAAATTTTTAGAAAAAATGTCTAGCTCTATAATTTCCTTATTGAGTGCGGAAAAGTTAACCAGAGAGAATATGATGACATGGAAAAACAAACTCTGTTCGGATTTCTGTCCTAATCTCGTGTTTGTAAAATATTGTTTTGAAATTAATAAGAGTTATTCATTTCTTTACTTTGTGTCTCGCAATATTTTAAACCTTTCCAATAAACTAAGCTCCAGGGTCATTGAATATATAAGAAAACTAGAACTTGAACGGTGTGTAGTTGACACACAAGGAGGATCACGTTCGAGTTAATGACCCGAACGACCTACAGTATAAGGATGAGGTTGGAGACCTAATCCTGGATACACTGTGGATGCGACCCGCTTTGTATTAGATGCAAACGAGGTGATCTGACTCGTTCATGTGGTTGACATGCGAGTGGGGGCATCCTGTACAAAGAGATTGTACAAGATCGGACCGTGATTTATTAGTGAAGGGAATGAAAATCCCTCGCAGTGGAAGACGATTGAATCGTCGTGGTTTCAATATGCAACATGCTTTTATTAAAAGTGATCTAACACTTAGATCTAGGCTAAACATGCTTCAAAGAAGAAGAAATTTACAGCAAGAAAAGATCTTACTTACTTATTGTAGACAAACTCAGCAAATTTCTTCCTCGGGTCACGAACTCTTCGTGCAACTCGATCTCAACGAACTTTTCTACCAAAGTGATCTCGAACACCACCAAGTGATCTTCTCGGTTGTTCTATTTTGGAGAAGGGAAGATGGTGGGATCTTAGTTTTGGAGAGGGAGGAGAATAGAGAGAGTAGAGAGAATTCTCTTTTCTTTTCTTTGGTGAAAAACAAAAAATGAGAGAGTTGATTACCAATCCTTCTTGCAAAGGGTTTAAATAGTGGAATGAGGGAGTTAATATCTCCTCATTATTACCACTTTACCACAACCATAGGTTATGCAAATCTTATTTGCATAATCACATAATACAAGATATCTCATATCTCATATTGCAAATCTCATTTGCAATAATTGTGGATTAATTAAATTGAATCACATCCAATTTAATTTCTCTCAATCAATTTCTCCAATTAGCCTTAATTCAACAATTAGGCTTACCTATAGTTTATTACGAATCTCATTCACATTAAACTATATATTATATCATTCATATCTCATATAAATGACATAAATACCCTTAAAGTAAAATTGAACACTTCAATTTCATACCAAAACATTAACCCTTCTTTTAATCCAGGTGGAGCAACCGAGGGACCTAATGGACCTACAGTGACGGGCTCCAATGATCCAAGATTAACCTGCCAAACTCTTTGACACAGTTAACCAACATTCATTAGCTACGATAACACTCCACTATAGCCCGTAGTCGCACTCCGTCGTCGCAAGCGAATATACGTGTCCACCGATATAACCAATACCCATGAGTCGACCCTTCACGGGTTGTTCGTGAGACACGGTGGGTCAAATTACCGCTTTACCCTCGCTGTCTACCTCTTGTTCCTTAAGTCCCCACTTTGCTCCTCTAATGAACAACATATTGTGATGGTCCGACCATACACAACACCCTTCTCGGGCCGGTGAGAAGGTGGGCGCTGTTGTCCAAGCCACGGAGACAAAGACTTAAGGGAACAACCCTCTAGTTTCCCTAAAGGCGGGAACAGTGAATTCCATCTCGCGTAGTTAAGTTCCCGGCTCCTACTTGGTTCTCGCCCGAGAAGATAGGGATATTGGGCGAGTAATCGTGACCACCCTCACCCGTACTAGTCAAAGAACAGACCTTCGCAGAGAGGAGTCCGTAACACGCTCGAGATTCGTGTCGAGTCACTAATGGTCATCTACGAAGTTATTAGTCCTTTCTTCATTAACGATGTTACATCCAGTAGGTCTCTAATAAATCACGGTCCTGTCTTGTACAATCTCATTGCACAGGATGCCCCCACTCGCATGTCAACTACATGAACGAGTCAGATCACTTCGTTTATATCTAATACAAAACGGGCCGCATCCACAGTGTATCCAGGATTAGGTCTCCAACCCTATCCATATACTGTAGACTGTTTGGGTCATTAACTCGAACGTGATCTTCCCTGTGTGTCCACTACACACCGTTCAAGTTCTAGTTCTCTCATAAATTCAATGACCCTGGAGCTTAGTTTATTGGAAAAGTTTATAAATATTGCGAGACACAAAGTGATGAAATGAATAACTCTTATTGATTTCATACAATATATTACAAACACGAGATTAGGAAAAAATCCCAACAATTAGACTTACTGATATAACACCGTTAACAGTAAAGACTATTAAATTTATAGATGACCATTAGTGACTCGACTTGAATCCTGAGCGTATTACGGGCTCCTATCTGCGGGGGTCTGTCCTTTGACTAGTACGGGTGAGCGTGGTCTCAGTTACTTGCCCAATATACCTATCTTCTTAAGGACAGAACCAAGTAGAGAGCTGGGAACCTAACTACGCGAGATGGAATTCACTCGTTCCCGCCTATAGGGAATCTAGAGGGGTTGTTCCCTTAAATTCTGTCTCCAGGGCTTGGACAACGGGCGCCCACCTTCTCACTGGCCCGAGAAGGATGTTGTGTATGGTTGGACCATCACAATATGTTATTCATTAAAGGAGCAGTGGGGACTTAAGGAACAAGAAGTAGACATAGGGGTAAAACGGTAATTTGACCAAACCGTGTCTACGAACAACCTGTGAAGGGTTGACTCATGGACATTGGTTATATCAGTGGACACGTAATATTCTACACTGATGGGAGTACAGCTACAGGCTATAGTGGAGTGTTACTGTAGCTAATGAACATTGGTTGACTGGGTCAAAGAGTTTGACTGGTTAACCTCATATCATTGGAGCCCGTCACTATAGGTCTATTAGGTCCCCTGGTTGGCTCAATATGGGATAAAAGAAGGGTTAATGTTTTGGCATGAAATTGAAGTGTTCAATTTCACTTTAAGAGTATTTATATCATTTATATGAGATATAGATGATATAATATATAGTTTAATATGAATGAGATTCATAATAAACTATATGTTAGCCTAATTGTTGAATCAATGGCTAAATGGAGAAATTAATTGAGAGAAATTAAATTGGATGGGATTCAATTTAATTAATACACAATTATTGAGATATGTGATATCTTATATTATGTGATTATGTAAATGAGATTTACATAACCTATAGTTGTGGTAAAGTGGTAATAATGTGAAGTTTTGAACTCCATCATTCCACTATTTAAACCCCTTTGCAAAAGGGTTTTGGAAAGTTTAGTGAAGCCAAGTGGTGATTTTGAATTTTGCCCTAAGAATTCAAAAGTCATATTCTCTCTACTCTCTCAATTCTCTTCACCTTCCAAAACACAAAACTTCCCACCAACTTCCCTTCTCCAAAAGAGAACAACCAAGAAGATCTATTTTGGTAGTGTTTGGGATCCGATCGTGGGAAGAGTTCGTTGAGATCGAGGAGCACGAAGAATCGTGATCTGCAAGAGAGATTGCTGAATTGGTCTATAACAAGTAAGTATGTTCTTCTTGCTGTACAATTTTGCATGTTTAGCCTAGATCTAAGAGTTAGATCATTTTAATAAACACATGTTGCATGATGATACCATGACGATTCGATCGTCTTCCGCTGCGCGGGGATTCTCATTCCATTCAATTGGTATCAGAGCCATTTCGATGGTCATTCATCTATGCACTGTTTTATTAAGATTTAGGTGGGTATTTTACCATGTTTTCATAAGATGAATGTTTGGTTTGCGAAATGGATGTTTTCGGTTTTTGGCACTAGATTACATTTACAATTATGTTGATGAGATCAATGTAAGGGCTCGTTGTTTTTGACATTTTTGTTGTAAATCGAGTCTGTAAGTCCGGGTCGTTCGTGCCAAGAGTTGCTGTTAAGAAATCGAGAGCGAAACCGCGAAAAATCGGGAAAAAAGCAGCGGTGCATGTTGTTCGCCGATGGCGTTGAGACGGCGCCAACGGCGTCTCAACGCCGTGCTTGCTGTGATCGAGGTGTGCTGCGGCGACGATAAGCGTTACTGCATACGCTACCGGCGTTGAGAATGCGCCTCGATGCTATAGGCGACAGCGTTGCAACGCTGCCCGTAGTAACGTTGGAGAATTAATGCGCACGACGTGGATCGTTTTCTGACCGTTGTTTTATTAATATTTTCAGTTTTTTTATCAAAAACGTTTTATTTTTATTTATTTAATTATTTTATTAAATATTATTAGTATAAATGTTATATTAATTTTATTTAATTAAATAATTGCCCCTAGGTGCCAAAAACCGGTCCAATTTGCTATTTAATTATTTTATGCATGAGATGTATATTTTAATTAATTTTTATGTGCATAATGTATGTCATATAGTTTTAAAATCCCACTTTAGGTTAAACATATTCATGCATCATATATATTATAAGAGTTATCATATAGTTTGCATGATAGGTTATGTTATAAGAGTTATAATTTAATTAAATGTATATTTAATTTAATTAATATAAGTGTTATATTTTAGATTAAATTATGCTCATGCATTTATATTCATGTGATGAATGATATTATGTTATAGTATATAGTTATTCATGTGATGAATGTTCAAACACTATAACATAGAAATGCATGCAACCTAAGTTAATTATGTAAGCCCTAAACTCTATTTTCTTTTATCATTTTGCACTCGTTCATGAAGTTTTGAAATATGCAAAATCGTATAGGTTGCACTAAATGATGTCGTGATCGAATTTCGGAATCTATTGAATTTGGAGCGACAATGTGTCTAAACTTCATAAGGGGATAGGTAAACCATTGAAATAAGCATATTAAAAGTTGCATTGAAGTAAGTTCAAATCATTAGGAAATTGGAGAAGTTTTAGGTGCATCATGTATTGAATGGAAGATCATATGTCTCATAAACTTAGGATAAGTTGGCTAAATGCTTAGGGTTTATTTACACACTTATTTTGGTGTTTTAAAAAGGTGATTATGATGTAAATGTTGAAGGAGGAGCTGGCCAAGGGAGGTGAAGCCTCGGAGTTAAACAAGACATGTAGGTGCTGTCAAATTCGCAGAAAAACAACAAGTAACAGGAAAATGGGTCATATTCAATCGACCATATCTCTCTGTCTACTGTACCAAATTCGATGATTTTTGTGTCAAAATCTCAGAAATTGAGTGTAGAATACGAAACCGATCGGCTTTTCAGAAAATACTAAGAGGACAAAGGAGAAAAGTGCAGAATAGTGAAGGGTGTTCAGGATTCTCGGGTAGCAGAACAGTATGAGGAGATCAGTCTGTTTTGAGCTCTTGAGGAGGAATTACAACCTGACATTTTGAGGTAAGTAAGCTAAGATGTTGTCCTTGAGGTTTATCAAAAAATATTTTGTGCTTGTGTTGATAAATTTTGAGGAATCCAAGCTGAAAATTGAACTTGTAATTTTAGGTGAAAGGGAAAAACTTCTAGCAAGAGATTGAAGGAGATTCTCTTCCATTTCTATATACCTTACAACCAATTGTGTGTATGGCTATTCTGAATTGAGTTATGGGACTGAGTTAGATCTGTTTCTAAGGTGCATAAGGAAAGGAATTGATGTTACTGTTTTGTTAAGAGGAAGGCGGAAAGATGTAAGTATCTTTGTCAAATCCGGGAAGTCTCGATGTTTTGGTTGTTCTGATCTGCATACTTGGAGTTAGAAGCTCTAATTGGTATGGTTCGAAAGCTTATTGAATTTCCTACACCTTTCGTGAAGAAATCGTGAGTATAAAATGTCTAGAAGATGTTTTAAACATCAGATTAAATTTGTTGTGCAGCAGGAAATCTGAATCTGGAAACAGCAGAAGTCTGTTTTGAGGAAAGTAGCTTTCGAGGTATATCTGAACAAATCCGTTTGGAATTTCAATTTCATGTCTTCATATGATTTTTAGAGGGTTCAAAAAGAAAGAGTTTGGTACATATTACATTATTCTTGGATAAGTAATGAAGAAGTTATGGCTGTCTGAAAGCAAGGCAGAAAATCTGAAAATGCTGGAAAATTTGAAAGTGTGTTTTCTTGCAAGTTTTAAGGTTAAAAATCATGAGCTCGAGGTTCTGATGGTTGAGTTGGTTTGTTTGATAGGCCAAGAGCAATAGGTCAAGTTTACAAGCCAAGGTTCTAATTCTAATACTGTGAGTGACTCTATCTTAGAACTATGATTGGCCTATGTTTTTCCTAAAAAACATAATTGTTGATCATTGAATCTTGTTTGAACTAATTATGTATAGCTTCATGAAGTTTCTAACATAAGGTTAAGCATGCTTTGAAATAGTTGTAACTATTAATCCAAGTATGGAAACTAAATTATGAAAGTATGCTTTCCTTTAGAGAATGTTTTGTGTAAATCCATTTTGGAACATGTTTAGATGATAATGTGAAAATGTCAAGAAATTGTTGTATGTGTTATAAAGTCATGATTTCCATGGTAAACAAAGTATGCCCTTGATTGTGGTTAACCCCTAATATTGAAGGACACTCGAGAAGGTACTTAGGGGGGAATGAATCATAATTTTTCGATACTGAAGGACAATGAGAAGGTATTCGGGTAGTAAATGGTCTTACTTTAATACTGAAGGACATAGAGAAGGTATTAGGGAAAACCAAAGGGCCAAAGGTATTCCACGTGCACGTGAGAGAGGTATGAACCTTATTGGTACAAATGTAACTCTACCACCTCTATGGTTCAAAAGTGGTATCATGCCATGTGTTTTATTGTTATGAGCTTCTACATTATTGATCTATCTACCCTCAATATAATACTACATTATGAGTTGTGTGCTATGCATAAGTGGTGACTTTAACCTATAAATTGGAATCATGGTTTGTTTATGTTAAGCTATTTTCTACTTATAGTCTGCCATTTTTTTTTATGCTTCACCTGTGAGCTTATAATAGACACTCACTGAGCTTCCTAGCTCACGTTTTCTTTATGTCTACTCTTCCCGGTGTGCGTGATTTGTTTCAGTGCTTAGCCTTCACAAGACCTATTTGCCACCACGCCATTTAGCTCCTTGTATATACACTTTCTTTTGTATATGGTTTGTAGTGAGAACATATTAGATGGGTTGTAATAAATTTGGAAACTTTATGATTATCTAAAGAACATAGCAAAGGAAGTGGATATGTTTCATATATAAGTGTATATCAGTGCTTAACTTTGCTTATTCAAACATGTTGTGTTACGTCTATTTTAAGTTAAGTGTTGGGTTAGTCAAGGAAAGCCAACAAGAGGTTTGGTTATCTTTGTCTTTGCATCTCTTCCTAGGTTAGGCAAGTAAGTTGGGGCGTTGTGTGACAAATTATTAGTTTTAAAGTGTTTAGAACCTAAATAATTAGACTTAGGTTTTCTAATTTTCTAATAAGATTAGAATTTTAGGAAATCAAATATAATCTTTGAATGGAGACTGATTAGTAACTCTGTCTAAGGAAGGTTTTGTCTAAGGCTGGGGTATTTAAGTTGACGCTTGCAGAACACCCCTACCTGGAAACCGACCTGGGAGTGAATTCGGTCCGGAGATTCTTAGGTTATATGTACATGAGCGTCGTTAATTAATTGTTAGTTAATTTTCTCACATAGACCTAAGTTAATAATGTGATTAAAGACTTAGGCTAAATACCATATAAGAGTTATATTGGTAGACTTAGGTAATTTTTTAGCCGATTATCTAGGTCAATCCCTATTAAAATTAAAGTACTAAGTGGGAGGAAATATAGTGTATGACACACATTTCAATTTCCAACCACAAATTTCCTTCAAGTCCTCACCGTGAGATCTATACTCGGCCTCGTGGCACAAATGGGAGCGTCCCCCTTCGGGTTGCATTTGTATAGGTCAATATCATCGTGGATGGAGAGAGTACTTATAGTGAGTGGGAGCGAGACTTGTGAAACGAGACTCACGGTCTCTTCTTTCGATTCACACCGTGAGACACCTATGATCTGCCTGCTAGTTTGGCCTGGACCAGACAATCCCTTCGGAGGGCTTGATCATGGGGGTCGGAACACAGTGAATTTCTGAAAGGGATACAGTTTCCTGGTTGGTTTTCCTTCTTAGTTCACCTTTCGGTGGCTATTGTTAGGACGGATACTTGGAAACTTAAAGATTGAGGGCGACACTCGCAGAATTCGTTAAGTGTTAATGAATTTGACCGAACAATGGTAATTGGATGCCTAATGGAATAAGAGTTATTCTGGGATTAGGGTCTGATCGAGAAAGTCTCGTCCAAGAGGAGGAGTGTTCTATTCACCCTTCGGTGGCAGACATTCTAAACCTTTAGGGTATCATTGCAAAATTTTGAATGACCTACAGATCATGAAATATTTTTGCTAAAATTAGATTAGTTTTCAAAAGGTTTTTGCGAGACTAATACAAAGCTTTTCTTAAATTTTCAGCTAAAATTGTCTAGCGCTATTATAGCTTTACTTGCTTCCGATAAGTTAGTGGGAGATAATTACCAGAGCTGGAAAAATAACATCAATACAATATTGGCAACTGACGACATAAAGTTCGTGTTGTCTGAGGAGTGTCCTCAGATGCCGGGCGCGACCACATCGCGAGTTGTTCGCGATACGTACGATCGATGGATCAAGACCAATGAAAAGGCCAAGGTCTACATAATTGCCAGCATGTCTGATGCCTTTGCAAAGAAGCATGAGCTGATGTTTCCGCTAAGGAAATCATGGAGTCGTTGCAGGAAATGTGTGGACAACAGTCCTTTCAGGTCCGGCATGACTCGCTCAAATACATTTTAAACGCTTGGATGAAAGAGGGGTCGTCTGTCCGTGAACATGTTCTAGACATGATGACCCACTTTAATCTGATCGAGATGAATGGGGCTTCGATCGACGAGTCGAGCCAGGTCAGTTTTATCATGGAGTTTCTTCCGAAGAGTTTCTTTCAGTTTCGTAGCAATGCTGTTATGAACAAAATTAGCTACAATCTGACTACCCTCCTCAATGAGCTACAGAATTTCCAGTCCCTGAACAGGGTCAAGGAATCTGAGGCAAATGTTGCCTACAGGTCTTATCACAGGGGTTCGACCTCTGGGACAAAACTTATTGCTCCTTTACGCCCGAAAGGGAAGAAGAGGATGAAGAGGGGTAAAACTGACTAGGCTGCCACCCAGAAGGGCAAGAAGGTCAAGGAGGTTGCAGAGAAAGGAAAGTGTTTCCACTGCAATGGAAGCGGACACTGGAAGAGAAACTGTCCCAAATTCCTGGCCGAGAGGAAGAACCAAGGTAAATGTGATTTACTTGTGGTAGAAACATGTTTAGTGGAGAGTAATGACTCTTCCTGGATATTAGATTCAGGCGCCACTAACCACGTTTGTTCTTCTTTTAAGGAGATTGATTCCTGGCAGCCGCTGCGAGAGTGTGAGGTGACTCTACGGGTTTGATCCGGAAGCTTGTCTCTGCTGCAGCAATCGGCACTGTGAAGCTGCATTTTGGCGGGAAGTACTTATTGTTAGACATTTTGTACATAGTTCCAGGGTTTACTAGAAACCTTGTTTCTATTTCCTGCTTAATTGAACATCAGTATTTCGATTTCTTTTGAATTAAATAAAGCGTTTATTTCTTTCAAAGGGAATGTTATTTGTTCAGCTTCACTTGAAAATAATCTGTATGTTTTAAACCCCAATTCGGTTAAAAGTGTTTTGAATACTGAATTGTTTAAAACTTCGGAAACACGAACTAAGAAAGCAAAAATTTCTCCAAAAGAAAATGCCCATCTTTGGCATCTACGGTTAGGTCACATTAATCTCAATAGGATTGAGAAACTAGTGAAGAGTGGACTTCTAAACGAGTTGGAAGAAAACTCTTTGCCAGTGACCAAACGTCCTTTTAGTGGAAAAGGATATAGAGCCAAAGAGCCTCTTGAGTTAGTACATTCTGACCTTTGTGGTCCGATGAATGTTAAAGCTAGGGGGGTTATGAGTACTTCGTGCTTTCATAGACGATTACTCCAGATATGGGTATATTTACCTAATGCATAAGAAGTCTGAAACTCTTGAAAAGTTCAAGGAGTATAAGACTGAGGTTGAGAATCTCTAAGGTAAATCGCTTAAAACACTTCGATCGGATCGAGGTGGAGAGTACATGGACACTGAATTTCAGGACTATATGATAGAACACGGAATTACGTCCCAACTCTCAGCACTTGTGGTATGCCACAGCAGAAGCTGCAGCGCATAAGGGCAAGAAAGTCAAAGACGTTGCTGATAAAGAAAAGTGTTTCCACTGCAACGAAGACAGGCATTGGAAACGGAACTGTCCGAAGTACATTGCAGAAAAGAAGAAAGAAGGTGATTATGATTTACTTTGTCTAGAAGCTTGTTTAGTAGATAATGGTAAAACAGCTTGGATACTTGATTCAGGCGCCACTAATCATGTTTGCTCTTCTTTTCAGGGAATTGATTCCTGGCAGCAGCTACAACAAGGAGAGATAATGCTCCGGGTTGGAAATGGAGAGGTCGTCTCAGCTGTAGTAGTAGGCACAATGAAGCTTTATTTTGGCAAGAAATATGTATTATTGGACAATATATTAGTGATACAAGTGTAAACCCGAGATCTTTCTTTGGAACTTCCTTATTATCAAACAACAAAAGAAAGGAAGAAATGAATGCTTAAAACTTGGTTTTCCTTGTTTTAAAAAGAAAAGTAATGAAGTGAAAGGCAAAAGGAAAATAAGGAAGGAAAAACATAAACCATTTTGGTTTGGTTTGCTCTAAGAATAATGAAGAAAGAAAATGAAAGGAAAGGTTATAATATTGTGTTTTGTTTAGGAATGAAAAGAAAAGAAAAGAAAAGAAAAGAAAAGGAAAAGGAAAAAAAAAAGAAAGAAAGTGGAAGGTGGGACCCCCACCTTGGTTTTTCTTTTTAAACAACCAAGTACCTTCAAATTTCTTCTCATTTTCTATAAAGAGGAGCTGAGGGTTCGTGGGAGAAGCTTAAAGGAAGAAGAAGAAGGTGGTTTTGGAGCTGGATTTGCAGAAGAGAGGGAGAGAACTCAAGCAATTAGTATAACAGCAAGGTAATCACTCTGCCATATTCTGCTATTTTGTTCATCTCGAGCTCCACAGAAAGAGGTAAGAGCTGAGATTTGGTTTCGTGCAAGTTAACGCATATTGGAACAAAATTCGTGAAGGATGCTCGAGCAAATTCGGATCTTAAGCTACTGATTTGTGAAGAGAAGACAGAACACATAATTTACTGTCAAATCCGAGAAGTCTCTGATGTTTTTGTTGTACTGACCTGTAGAATTGGAATCAGAAGCTCTATTAGGTATGGTTGGAAAGCTTATTGAATCTGGAATAGAAAATGATTGGAAGATATTGTAAATAGCAGGTCAAGTTTCAGGTTGCAGCAGAAAATCGAATCTGGAATAGCAGAAGTTAGTTCCTGGGAAAGAAGCTTTCGAGGTATTTCTGAACCAATCTATTGGGAATTTCAATTTGATGTCTTCATATGAATTTTAGAGCATTCAAAAAGGAAGAGTTTGGTATAAATTTCACCCTGTTTGGCTAAGTAATGAAGAAGTTATGGCTGTCTGAATACAGGGCATAAAATCTGTTAAATGCTGGAATTTTTGTTGGAGTGTTTTCTTGTAGTTTTAAAGTTAAAACCATGAGCTCGAGGTTCTAAAACATGGTTTTGGTTTGTTTGATAGGCCAAGAGCGAATAGGTCGAGTGTACGGGTCAAGACTCTAGTTCTAACACTGTGAGTGACAAAACGAACTTCGAAAATGAGCTATATGCTTGAAAAATGCTTTAAGAAATGCAAGTTTTGCTAGAATGAATTGTTTCAAAGCTTTGTGTTTTATTTTTGAACACATGTCTATGAGTATTCTTGTTTTCCTAGAAATGTTTCAAGTGTTCATTGTGACCCTAAAAGTCTTTATAAAGTTTATACATGAGCATATGTCCAATAGTTGCCAAAATTTATGGAAATGTTATGATTTCAAGCAAGCATGTACTAGCAAGTATGTTTTAAAGATTTCGATTTTATGAACAAAATTTGAGTAAGCTTGAGTTTTATGAAAGAAAAGATAAGCGGGCATGTTCAATGTTTTCATGTGATTCTCTCGAGATATTGAGCCCGAGGCTTTATGGTACCATGTGCACACAGTCTCTTCTCATTGTCGACGCTGAGTGTACTCGTGACAACAGCGCCGCTCGTGTGAGTCTTTGGGCGGGCCCCACTCGACGACAAAGACGATGGGAGTCTTTGGGCGAGCCCCACTACATCAGTAGAATAAACGTTGGTGTCTTCAAGCGCCCTACACAACGTAGATGGTGACATGTTTTAAAAAGAGTTTATATCATTTACATGCCTTACGAGATTTTAACGGTGTCTTGCTCGTTGCTTTCATGAAAAGCTATAATGATTACACGATTACTTTTAACGCTGATTACGGATGCATATGCTCATAGATGGCCAGTGATATGATTTACGAGTTAATAGCTTTCTTTTAAACTCAAGTCACTCACTTTGAGCTTCATAGCTCATTCTTTCAAGATGTTTTTCCCACTTTTCGTAGAGATCGAGCTCCTGTGCACGAGAACTCGCCATAGTCTGCTGAAGCTTCACATGTTTGATATTTTGTACGTGGCTGGTGTTGTTTAGCAAGTCTATATGTTTGTAAATTATTTTAAGAGAACTATGTAGTTATAGTCGTATGTGCTTTAGAGGTTGTGGTTGTTTAATTAGTGGTTTGGACTGTTTGTGCTTCTGATGTTCTTGCTCGTTTTAGTTTCCAAGAGAGACTTAAGAAGAGTTTCTCCTCATGTACGTCTTATAGATGTCCAGTTTTCGCTGTGCTAAGTTTAAAGTGTTCCATATGCGAACATAGTTTGTTTTCAGGTAAAGTAGTGTCAGCAGGTATTGCTAAGAGGTAACAATGTCTGTTGGCTTCATGCCCTCTCCCGGGCTAAGTTAGCAAGTGGTTCGGGAGGGGGTGTGACAACAAGGGTTTACTATAAACCTTATTTCCATTTCTTGCCTTATTTAACAATGTATTTTTGTTTCCTTTTCTATGAATAAAGTGTTTATTTTGAAGAAAGGTTTAGAAATTTGTGCAGCTTCATTAGAAAATGGATTGTATGTTTTAAGGCCTAATTCAGTCAAAATAGTTTTGAACACTGAATTATTTAAAACTGCAAATGCACAAACTAAGAAACGTAAAAAATCTCCTAAAGAAAATGCTCATCTTTGGCATCTAAGATTGGGTCACATTAATCTCAATAGGATTGAGAGATTGGTAAAGAACGAACTTCTAAACGAGCTAGAAGAAAATTCTTTGCCAGTATGTGCATCCTGCCTAGAAGGCAAAATGACTAAAAGACCATTTAGTGGAAAAGGTTATAGAGCCAAAGATCCTCTAGAGCTTATACATTCAGACCTTTGTGGTCCGTTAAATGTTAAAGCCAGGGGAGGATATGAATATTTCATCTCTTTTATAGATGATTATTCTAGATATGGGCATATTTACCTAATGCACCACAAGTCTGAAGCACTTGAAAAGTTCAAGGAATTCAACACTGAGGTTGAAAATCAATTAGGTAAAAGAGTTAAAACACTTCGATCGGATCGAGGTGGAGAGTACATGGATTTAAAATTCCATAACATATATGATAGAACATGGAATTACATCCCAACTCTTAGCTCCCGGCACACCATAGCAAAACGGTGTATCGGAAAGGAGAAATAGAACCTTGTTGGACATGGTTCAATTAATGATGAGTTATGCTCATCTCCCTAGTTCCTTTTGGGGTTATGCAGTAGAGACTGCAATATACATTTTGAATAGTGTGCCCTCCAAAAGTGTTTCTGAAACACCTTTTGAATTCTGGAAATGACGTAAAGATAGTTTATGTCACTTCAGAATATGGGGTTGTCCAGCACATGTGCTTGTGACAAATCCAAAGAAGTTGGATTCACGTTCAAAGTTGTACCTATTCGTAGGATACCCAAAAGAAACAAGAGATGGTTTATTCTATGATCCTAAGGAAGATAAGGTCTTTGTGTTGACAAATGCCACTTTCTTGGAGGAGGACCACATAAGGGACAACAAACCAAAAAGTAAGGTAGTGTTGAGTGAGTTAGACGGAACAATAGCAAAGGTTGCTAATAAGAACACTAGTACTTCAACAAGAGTTGTTGATACTAGTTTGTCTAGTCAAGAGAGTCCATCTCAAGAGTTGAGTATGGCTCGACATAGTGGGAGAGTTGTGATACAGCCTGACCGTTACATGGGTTTAGCTGAAACCCAAGTTGTTATACCAGATGACAACTGTGAGGATCCATTGACTAATAATCAAGCAATGGTTGACAAAGACAAAGATAAATGGGTCATAGCCATGGACCAAGAAATGGAGTTTATGCACTTCAATTCTGTTTGGGATCTTTTATGTAAGCCTATTGGGATAAAACCTATAGGTTGTAAGTGGATCTACAAGAGAAAACGTGGTGTAGATGGGAAGGTGCAAACCTTTAAAGCTAGATTAGTAGCAAAGGGTTATACCCAGGTTGAAGGGGTTGACTATGAGGAGACCTTTTCACTTGTTGCTATGGTAAAGTCTATTCATATCCTTCTTGCCATTGCTGCATATTATGACTATGAGGTATGGCAAATGGATGTCAAGACAACCTTTTTGAATGGCAATCTTGAGGAAACCATCTACATGGACCAACCCAAAGGGTTCATTAACAAGGACAAGAGCAAAAGGTTTGCAGGCTTAAAAGGTCGATTTATGGACTGAAACAAGCCTCTAGGTCCTGGAATATAAGATTTGATGAGACTATCAGATCTTATGGTTTTGACCAGAATGATGATGAACCTTCTGTCTACAAGAAAATCATCAATAGTTTTGTCGCTTTCCTAATTCTTTATGTGTATGATATCCTACTCATTGGGAATGATGTAGGTTATCTTACTGACATCAAGGAATGGCTAGCTACGCAGTTCCAAATGAAAGATTTGGGTGATGCGCAGTTTGTTCATGGGATCCAAATTGTCTGAAACCGCAAGAATAAAACACTAGCCTTGTCTCAAGCATCATACATAGACAAAGTGTTGTCAAGGTTTAAGATGCAAGATTCAAAAAAGGGCTTGTTGGCTTTTAGACATGGAATCCATTTGTCTAAGAAACAGTGTCCTAAGACACCTCAAGGAGTTGAGGATATGAGACGAATTCCTTACGCATCAGCTGTTGGGAGCCTAATGTACGCCATGTTGTGTGCTAGGTCTGACATCTGTTTTGCAGTTGAGATGGTCAGTAGGTATCAATCCAATCCAGGACTTGTACACTGGACAGCGGTTAAAACAATCCTTAAGTATCTTCGGAAAACAAGGAACTACATGCTTGTGTATGGGGCTAAGGATTTGATCCTTACAGGATACACGAAAATCTACATCAGGGTCAGTATTCACTCTTAACGGAGGAGATGTAGTATGGCGAAGCGTCAAGCAAGGATGCATCGCTAATTCCACCATGGAGGCCGAATATATAGCAGCTTGTGAAGCAGCTAAGGAGGCCGTTTGGTTAAGGAAATTCATGCTAAATTTGGAAGTTATTCCAAATATTACTTTGCCCATCACGCTGTATTGCGATAACAGTGGTGCAGTGGCAAATTCGAGGGAACCCCGAAGTCACAAGAGGGGAAAGCACATAGAGCGGAAGTATCAACTCATCCGGGAGATCGTGCATAGAGGAGACGTGATTGTCACGAAGATAGCCTCAGAGCACAACATTGCTGATCCTTTTACAAAGGCTCTCACGGCTAAAATTTTTTAGAGTCACCTAGAAGGTCTAGGTTTACAAGTCTTCCCCAACTAGGGCAAGTGGGAGTATTTTGTACAAAGGGGTTTAAATGTCCTAGTTTATTGTATTTACATTATTGTAATGTTTAGTACTCCACAAACTTTAGGTCAAGTGGGAGATTGTTGGGATTTATGCCCTAAACATGTGTAATTTTGATCAATTAAATAAAGTACTATTTGTTTTGATAAGATTACAATCTTGCTTTTATAAATCCAATAAACTAAACTCAAAGGTTATAACGTTTATCTTCAAATCAGTGTAGTGGACACTATTTGGGTTGAGTTCAAGATTATAACCTAAATAGTCTATGGTATAAGAATAAGGTTGGAAACCTCATTCTGGTAACACCATGGATGCGGCCCATTTTGTAATTAGTACAAATGAGGTAATCCAACTCATTCATGTAGTTGACATGCGAGTGGGGGCATCCTCTATGAAGAGTTCATACAAGACTGGATCGCAAATTATTAGTCTAACCAAAGGTAACACCGCTAATGTGATAAGACTAGTAATTTATAGATGGTCATTAGTGACTCGACCTGAATCCTGAGCAAGTTAAGAACTCCTGCTTATAGGGGCTTGTCCTTAGACTAGTATGGGTGATAGTCGCCTGTAGCCGACTCAATAAGCCTACCTTCTCAAGGACAAAACCTCGTAGGTAGCTGGAAACTTAACTGTGCAAGATGGAATTCACTCATTCCTTTAATGAGGAATTAGATAGGTTGTTCCCTTAAGAACTGACTCCAGGTCTTGAACAACGGGGCCCCGACCTCTATGAGGGTATGAATCTGAGGTAGGACCTTAGACTAGTTGTTCATTAGAGGGTTAGTGGTGCTTAAGGAGCAAAGAGATAATCACAGGGGTAAAACGGTAATTTGACCCAGCTGTTATTACGAACAACCTGTGAAGGGTCGACTCATGGGTAATGACTATATCAGTGGACAAAATAATATCTACAGTAAGGAGAGTGCAGCTACAAGTCTATAGTGGAGTGACTTGTCGTTAATGAATATTGATTAACTGGATCAAAGAGTTTGATCAGTTAATCTCACATCATTGGAGCTCATGATCTGTAGGTCCATTAGATCCCTCCGTTGGCTCAATATGGTAATTTTGAGGGTATAAAGTTAGGAGTGAAATTGAAGTGTTCAATTTCATACATGAGGAGTTATATCAATTATATATGATATAATTGATATAATATATAGTTTTAATGTGAATTAGATTCATATATAAACCATATACTAAAGAGAGAATAAAGGAGGGGTAGGATGGTCATTTCCATCCCAATCCCCTATATATATGGTTGCATGAGATGCAACTAGGTTAAGTATTTTTTCATAGAATCACAAGCCCTCTCTTGTTGTGTTGTTGGAAGAGTTCCAAAACACACATCTCTCACAAAAACCTCACCTCTCCTAAAGGAAACCCACATTCCTCCCTCACCTAGAGAACAATGGAGAAGATCCGGTGGTCGTGTCTTCATACGTTGGAGTTCCTGTTGCTGAGCTCGTGATCGTGGGAGAGAGGAACACTCGAAGAAAGGTTCTTCAAAGGTAATTTCTTGTTGTCCATTCTGTTTTTTATGCTTAATCTATGTTTTATGTTCTTGAATTAATCGTTGTAACTAAATGAAGAGCGCGCGATTCGCAATCGCTTCCGCTGCAGGGACTTCAATTCTCGTCACTATCTCGTATAGGGTTCTTAGATCATTTGAATTTGAAATGTTCAAATTCATAAGGGAATAAGCTTAATGTATATTTATACGATATAATACATAGTTTTGGAACTGTAGATTATAAATTTAATGTTGATATGATCCATATTAAATTACATGAGAGAATTAAATATTTGAAAGAGTTCAAATATTAAATTCAAATGTGAATGTGATTCATATTTGAAAACTATAGGTTAAAATTTAATGTGCATTTGATGTGCATTCAACTATAGACTAAAGGGTAAAATGATTAAATAAGATTTAATCATTTAGTATTTAATTAAATAAAATTAATTATTTCATATTAATTAATTGGGAATGTGTCAGGAGGACACGTTTCCCACTATTCCCCAACTCCCCCTCGATAGAGAGTGGGGAGTTACCCAATGAAGTCTTTCTCCTGGTGAGATGGACATGATCACTCGATGGATTTTGATCGATCAATTGAATTTTAAAGAAGCAAGAATTCTCTCTATCTCTGACACTCTCATTCCCAATTCTTCCAACTGTTGGAACCTACCCACTAAGGAAGATCTAAGTGGAACTCAGAGCCTTAGGAGGTTTTCTTACTGGTAGTGTCTTGCTGGAGAAAATACATAGGAGTTCCTGGGTTGCTGAGTTACTTGAATTTTCTTAGAGCAAGGAGTTGCTGCGATTCTACAAACGTAACACTTCTTCTTTTTTTAGATTAATTGTTATACATAGTATGTTTGCATTCAATTATCCATGTTTAATTAGATTAGAATTTTCATGCTTGTTTTGCTTTGTCAATGTACTGGTTTTTGTTTCTAACTAAAACAATCAAGCAATTACGATCCCAAACTCGTTTACGCTGCTCAAGGGGATCCGATCCCCATCAGTATGACACCGAAGGGTAATCATAAACACTCCTCCTTTGGATCAAAACATTCTTGACCAAAACCTAATGATAGAATAACTCTTATTCCTATAGGCTTTAGTTACCATTTTCGGTCAGAATAGAATTACAACTAATGTATCCCATGAGTGTAACCCTCTATCTTTAGATTCCAGAGTCTCGATCCAACAAAATCCGCCGAAGGGAGGATTGGGTTTGAAAATAAACTAAGGTAATCCTTATCCTTTTTAAGGTGTTCACTATGTTCTGATCCCTATGATCAAAGCCCTCCGAATGGATTGTCTGGTTCAGGCCAAACTAGCAGACTGATCATAGTGATCTCACGGTGTGAACTGATAGAAGAGGTCATGGGTTTTGTTTTCACAGTTCTCACTCCCACTCATTATAAGTACCCTCTCCATTCACCTTCATATTGATCCATACAAACACCATCCGAAGGGAGACACTCCCGTTTGCGCCATGAGGTCGAGTATGGATTTCACGTTGTGAATTTCTCGGAGATATGTTGGTGGAAAAATTGATGTATCATATACATTTTTTTCCTCCCACTAAGTACTTTAAGTCTTTTATGAATTTTACCTAGGTTAAATCCGACTAATGATTTTACCGAAGTCTATCAATATAACTCTTATATTGAATCTTACCTAAGTATGTCAACCTAGAGTTTCTAGTTTATTAACCCTTAATAAACCGTGTTGACGTTTTAATAATTTATAGACTCTTAGATTAATTCACTCCCAGGTCAGTTCTCAGGTAGGGGTGTTCTGTTTCTGTAAACTTAAATACCCCAGCGTAGACAGAACCTTCCTTAGACAAAGTTCCTCTTAATCATAGTCTATAAATCATTCGGTCCCTAATTCTAATCTAATTAGAACTACATAACCTAAGGTCTATTAATTCCAAGTTCTAAACATTTTAAAACTAATAATTAACCGTAGATGACATGCATACTATGTTATATTTGCTTAATAATCCATAACATGAATCATAAAACATACCTAACACATTCATCTTATAAATTATAATGCATGTCAATGCTATCCAAAAATTAATATAACAATTTATATTAATTTATCATGCATACTCTATAATATAACACCTTATATTACAATATGATGCATGATCATGCTTAACCTAAGGTGGGAATTTTTAAATAGCATACATTATGCATGGACATAATTATTGCATAAAAATGAATAGCAAAATTAGGCCACTTTTGGCACCCTAAAACTAATTTTAATTAATATAGTCTAATTATATTAATTAAAATTAATAAATAAATCGTTTATAAATTAAATTATAATAAAAAAAATAGTTTTCTGCTCGTTGCTCAGCTCTCCGTGAAACGCCTACGGATCACTCCACTATAGACTCTTTGAGTTGGTCGCTAAGGCCACTCTCACCCATACTAGTCTAAGGACAAATCCCTGCAGACAAGAGTTCATAACCCGCTCAGGATTAAGATCGAGTCACTAATGGTTATCTATGAATTATTAGACCTAATCTGTTAACGGTGTTACATAAGTTGACTAATAATTTGCAGTGCGGTCTTTGTACAATCTCATCGCATATGATGCCCCCACTCGAATGTCAACTGCATGAACGAGTTGGATCGACTCGTTTGTATCAAATACAAAGTGGGTTGCATCCATAATGTTACTAGGATGAGGTTCCCAACATTATCCACGTACAATAGACCATTTGGGTTACACACTTGAACACAATCTAACTTATGTGTCTACTACACATTGTTCAAGTTTTCATAACCATAACCCTTGCATTCAGTTTATTAGATTTTATGTTTTAAATGTGAAAACACGAGAAAAGATAGAAATAACTTTTTATTAATCTCATCAGATATTTACACACTACACGAGTTTAGGGCAAAAAATCCCAACATAATGGTCATCTGTGAATTATTAGACTTAATCTGTTGACGGTGTTACTATTGGGATTTATGCCCTATACTTGTGTAATTTTGATAAATTAAATAAAGTGTTATTTGTTTTGATAAGATTACAGTCTTGCTTTTTTAAATCCAATAAACTAAGCTCCAAGGTTATAACGTTTATCTTGAAATAAGTGTAGTGGACACTATTTGGGTTGACTTCAAGATTATAACCTAAACAGTCTATGGAATAAAAATAAGGTTGGAAACCTCATTCTGATAACACCATGGATGCGACCCACTTATAATTAGTACAAATGAGGTAATCCAACTCATTCATGTAGTTGACATGCGAGTGAGGGCATCCTGTATGAAGAGTTCAAACAAGACTGGATCGCAAATTATTAGTCTAACCAGTATAACACCGTTAACAGGATTAAGAATAGTAATTTATAGATGGTCATTAGTGACTTGACTTGAATCCTGAGCAAGTTAAGAACTTCTGCTTATAGGGGTTTGTCCTTAGACTAGTATGGGTGAGAGTAGCCTGTAGGCGACTCAATAAGCCTACCTTCTCAGGGACAAAACCTCGTAGGTAGCTTGGAACTTAACTGTGCAAAATGGAATTCACTCATTCCTCTACCGAGGAATCAGATAGGTTGTTCCCTTAAGAACTGACTCCAGGTCTTGAACAACGGGGCCCCACCCCTTATGAGGGTATGAGTCTAAGGTAGGACCTTAGACTTGTTGTTCATTAGAGGATCAGTGGTGCTTAAGGAGCAAAGAGGTAATCACAGGTGTAAAACGGTAATTTGACCTAGCTGTGATTACGAACAACCTGTGAAGGGTCGACTCATGGGTAATGACTATATCGGTGGACACAATAATATCTCACGTGAGAGAGGTGTGCACTACAAGTCTATAGTGGAGTGACTTGTAGTTAATGAATATTGATTAACTAGATCAAAGAGTTTTATCAGTTAATCTCACATAAGTGGAGCTCATGATCTGTAGGTCCATTAGATCCCTCCGTTGGCTCAACATGGTAATATTGAGGGTATAAAGTTAGGAGTGAAATTGAAGTGTTCAATTTCATACACGAGGAGTTATATCAATTATATATGATGTAATTGATATAATATATTGTTTTAATGTGAATTAGATTCATATATAAACTATATACTAAAGAGAGATTAAAGGAGGAGTAGAATGGTCATTTCCATACCATTCCCCTATATATAGTTGCATGAGATGCAACTAGGTTAAGACTTGAGTAATATTATTCCTAGCCTCCTTGTTGTTGTTGGAAGAGATCCAAAAACACAAAATCTCTCTCACAAAATACCTCACCACTCCTAAAGGGAACTCACCTTCCTCCCTCACCTAGAGAACAACGGAGAAGATCCGGTGGTGGTGTCGGTGTTCGTACGAGCTCTTGTTGCTGAGATCGTGACCGTGGAGAGAGGAGCACTTGAAGAAAGGTTCTTCAAAGGTAATATACTTGCTGTCCATTTCTGTATTTTATGCTTAATCTATGTTTTACGTTATTGCATTTTCTGTTGTAACTAAATCAAGAGTGTGCGATTCACAATCGCTTCCGTTGCGGGGACTTCGATTCCCTTCAATTGGTATCATAGACCAATTGCGTTTTTGATTTATGTTCTGGATTTTTCAAGAACAAGGTGGGATTTACTATTTTGTGCATGAGATGTATGAACGGTTTTTGCAAAATTAGATGTTTTCGATTTTGGCACATAGATTTACAATTTTTCATTGAAATGTTCAATGTAAGGGCCCGGTGTTTTGGGAAAATTTTATTGTAAATCGAGTCTGTAAGTCCGTGTCGATCGAGCCAAAGCGGTTGCTGAGATAATCGGAGCGAAAACGAGCAAGGAATGGAGATTCCTATGGTCGTTTTACAGTGAATGGCGCGTGCAACGCGCCTCGGCGTTACAACGCCATCGCGACAGCCCCCGCTGGAGAAGACGACAACATTGCAAGGCTGTGGCGTTGCGCAACGCTCGGCAGAAAACGACAAAGGCAGCGTTGCAACGCTGCTATCAGCGTTGTAACGCCAAATACGTTTCACGGAAGGCAGCAACGGGCAAAAACGTTGTTTTTAATATATATTAAATATAAAAATGTTTTGTATTTAATTTATATTTAATAAATAAATTTTAATTAATATAATTAGATTATATTATTTAAAATTAATTTTAGGGTGCCAAAATTGGTCTAATTTTTGCTATTTTAATTATGCAATTGTTGTGTAATTATTGTCATGAATAGTGTATGCTTGTATTTTAGAAATCCAACCTTAGGTTAAGCATTTTCATGCATCATTTATAATATGAGGAGTTATATTACATAGTTTGCATGATTAATTAATATAAGGTTGTTATATTAATTTTTGGACAGCATTGACATGCATTATATTTCATGAGATGAATATGCTATGTATGTTTTATTATTCATGTGATGAATGATCAAGCACTATAACATAGTATGCATGTCACCTAAGGTTAATTATTAGTTTTAAAGTGTTTAGAACTTGGAAATAATAGACCTTAGGTTATCTAGTTCTAATTGGATTAGAATTAGGAACCAAGTAATTTATAAGCTATGATTAAAAGAGGAACTCTGTCTAAGGAAAGTTTTGTCTAGGCTAGGGTATTTAAGTCGACTTTAAACTAACACCCCTACCTGAAATCGACTGGGGAGTGAAATTTAATCAGAGAGTCTTAAATTACAGTAGCGTCAGCGGGTTTATTAAGGGGTTAATAAACTAGAAATCCTAGGTTTAATATAAGGAGTTATATTAACAAACTTAGGATAAAATAAATATAAGAGTTATATTGATTGTCAATATAAGAGTTATGTTGATAGATATAGGTAAAACCATTAGTCGGGTTATAGCCTAAGAAAGATTCCTATAGACTTAAAGTATTCAGTGGGAGGAAAAAGTGTATGAGATACATATTTTTTCACCTACGCTATCTCCGGAAAGTTCACTCCGTAAGACTCATACTTGGCCTCATGGCCCAAACGAGAGCGTCCCCCTTCGGATGGTGTTTGTATGAGTCAATACCAAGGTGAATGGAGAGGGTATTTATAGTGAGTGGGAGCAGGTTTAGTGAAAACAAAACCTACAGGTCTCTTTTTTGTCGGTTTACACCGTTGGACCACTATGGTCACCGCTAGTTTGGCCCGGACTGCATAATCCCTTCCTGGAGGGTTTGATCATAGGGATCTAACACACAGTGGACACCCGAAAAGGATAAAGATTTCCTTAGACTATTTTCCAATCTAGTCCTCTCTTCGGCAGATTTTATTGGATCGAGACTCTGGGATCTAAAGACAAAGGGTTACACTCACGGGATACATAAGTTGTGTATGTATTCAGACCAAAATGGTAACTAAAACCTATAGGAATAAGAGTTATTCTGGTTTTAGGTTTTGGTCAAGAATTTCTTGATCCAGAGGAGGAGTGTTTTTGATCACTCTTCGGTATCATACATTCTAAACCTCTGGAGTATCATTGCAAATTATAAATGCCTAGGAATCATTTTATAATTAGCTAAAACATGATTGGATTAGAGTTATAGCAAGAAACTCATACAAGTTTGTTTGTAAATTTTTCAAAGAAAATGTCTAGCTCTATAATTTCCTTATCTAAAAGTGGAAAAGTTAACCAGAGAGAATATGATGACATGGAAAAACAAACTCAACACTATTTTAGTAGTGGATGATCTGAAGTTTTTGTTAACTGTGTAGTTCAACATGAAGTCCCATCCATTTTGAAGTTTTGTCATTCATATGCATGTGGGGGGCATTTCTGTCCTAAGAGGACCGCTCAAAAGGTATTGAAAAGTGGGTTGTTTTGGCCCACCTTGTTTCGTGACTCACATATGTTCTGTAAATCTTTTGAGCATTGTCAAAAGACAGGGAACATAGGGCAAAGAGATCAGATGCCACTTAACCCTGTGAATGTTTGCGAAATATTTGATGTCTGGGGTATCAATTTTATGGGGCCATTTCCTTCGTTTTTTGGCAATGTTTACATTATACTTGTTGTGGACTACGTTTCAAAATGGGTAGAAGTAAAAGCGACCTGAACTGATTATTCTAAAGTTGTGGTTAGTTTCGTCAAATCTCATATCTTTAATAGGTTTGGAGTGTCGAAGGCCATTATTAGTGACAAAAGGACCCATTTTTGCAACAAAGTTGTGGAAGCACTCATGAAGAAATATGGTGTGTTACATCGTACATCAAGATCGTACCATCCACAAACAAATCGTCAAGCTTGTTGGGATTTGTGCCGTAAAACTCATAGTTTGTAAATAATGTGCTAATTAATTTAATAAAGAGTTATTATTATCAATAGAGATTTATTGTTCATTATTTACTATATTGCCCTTTTATTAACTCTAAATCCAATAAACTAAAATCCTAGGTTGTAATATGTCTCTTGAACTGAATGTAGTGTACATATAAGGATCTTAGTTCGAGATACAACCTTAAGGATCTATAGTAAGAAGATAAGGCTTGGGTACCTTACCCTGGTAATACTATGGATATGGTTCACTTTGTATGTGATACAAACACACTAATCCTAACGTGTTCGTGTAGACGACATGTGAGTGGAGATATCTTATGTGATGAGATTGCATAAGACCGGACCACGAAAAAGTAATCACTAGGTGTAACTCCGTTAACTAGTTAGGTTTCTATTTCATTAGGATGACCTAGGCAACTTGATCTCAATCCTGAGCAGGTTACGAACACCTATTCGCGAGGAATTGTCCTTTTACTAGTTTGGGTGAGAGTGGCCCGAGTCGCCCACTCAATAAGTGTACCTTCTTAGGGACAAAACCGAGCAGGTAGCTGGGGACTTAATCTAGCAAGATGAAATTCACTATTTCCCGCTTATTTGGGTAAGTAGATGAATATTCCCTTAAGTTGTCTCTCCGGGACTTGAACAAAAGGTTCGACACACTCATTGGCCCGAAAGGGACTTCTGTTTGTTGGTAGGACCACAAACAAATTGTTCATTAGAGGAACATTGCGACTTAAGATAAAAAATGTATCCCAATGGTAAAACGATAATTTGACCCAGCTTGTGTTACGAATTTTTGTGAAGGATTGACCCCGTTGTGGGAACCATTCTTAACTCCCTTCACGACGTTTCACAATGCTTCCAATCGAGATACGATTCTGCCATCATGATCTCAGAAATCTCAAAGATATAGGAAGGAAGTTTTATTGGTGTTGTCCTGTCCTTGGTACTAATTGTAGAATTTTTTTCTGTTGTATTTATCTAATTTGCCAATGTATTATTATTTTGGAAACTAAATTAAAATACGATTCAATTCCCAAATGGCTTCCGCTATGTAAAGGTTTTTCGAAACTAACAATTTGTATCAGAGCAAATGTATTGATTTGAATTATAAATGTTGAGTTTTGCCATTAGATTGCTTAGGAATTTTTTGGCCATAGTTTTTACGTTTTTAATTGTTCAGTTATGTAAAGGCCTCTGTGTTTTTAGGAAAATTTTATGCAATCGCGTCTATAATTATTCTTGTGTCGATCGTGGATATATTGGATGAGAAGAACAGAGCAATTTGGAGCAAAATTTTTGCAGAATTCGATAAGAAAGTGTTCTCTATTTGGAGATTTGGTCCGGTTCTAGGAGATTTGATCCGGTTCGGCCTGGTTCATGCAGTTTGATCCGAGTTTTAATAAAATTAATGTAATTTAATTTATTTAAATTAATTATGGGCCAAGAATTTCGGTCTATATGGTTATTTATTGCTTTATGAATGTCATTTAACCAAATCCCACGTTAGGATAAGCATGTTTCATGCATCATTTATAATATAAAAGTTATATTATATCGAAATACATGTTCTAAGTTTTAATTTTATATTATATCGAAATACATGTTCTAAGTTTTAATTTGATTAATTAAAATAATTGTTATATTAATTAAAGGAAGTTACATTGCCATGCATATACATATGATGCTTGTTATAATATATATTTTAGTTTCATTATATAAATATGCATGTGAATACTTTTCTTGTGTGTTTTGATAAAAGAGTGATATTGATTATATGAAAAATGAAACGCTTCATTATATAAATAGATCGCAGGATATGCATGACATCACTTAGTTTAATATAAAGTGTTACATTAAATAATGTCTAGCATGTTTGATTAATTCATGATTTATTAATTTAAATGTTTTATTAATTTAATGAATTATATGGTTGGGAAATCATTAGAATTTGAATGTTTTATTAATTTAATGATCCCTCTAGCTAGGTATAATGTCAAACACAAAATCTCAACACCTTATCATTCGCAGGACAATGGTCAAAAAAATGAGAGTTGTGTTATGAGAATCCTTCTCCAAGCACTGTTAAATAGTGGGATGGGGTGGAGAGAAATTCTCCACCCATTTTTTCACTTAAACACATACCATATAATATGCAAATCATATATGCATAATTATATAGTATAAGGTATCATATACCTTCTTATGCAAATCATATTTGCATAATTTGGAATTAAATTCAATCACATTCAATTTTTCACATCTCTCCATTAATTTCTCCAACTATGCCTTAATTCCATAATTAGGCAATAGTATAGTTTAATATGAATCTCATTCACATCAAACTATATATTATCTCAATTATATCACATACAATTGACATATATATCCTTTATATGAATTTTAACACTTCAAATTCTCTCCAAACTTTATGCCTTCATTAATTCCATAATTGAGCAAACTGAGAGACCTAATGGACCTACAGATCAAGAGCTCCAATGATCCAAGATTAACTAATCAAACTCTTTGATCCTGTCAATCAACATTCATTAACTACGTGGTCACTCCACTATAGACCCGTAGTTGCACTCTCCTCACTGTAGGACAAGTTATGTCCATTGATATAACCAATGCCCATGAGTCAACCCTTCACAGATTGTTCGTATTCACAATTGGGTTAAATTATTGTTTTACCCTCGTGCATACCTCTTGCACCTTAAGTACCACTGATCCTCTAATGAACAACTTGTTTATGCTCCTACCATAAACAACATCCCTCTTGGACAAGTGAGAGGGTGTGACCCCGTTGTTCAAGACCTAGAGTCAACCCTTAAGCAAACAACCTCTCTAGATTCCCTAGCAGGGGAACGAGTGAATTCCTTCTTGTGTAGTTAAGTTCTCAGCTACCCACGTGGTTCTACCCCTGAGAAAGTAGGCTTATTGAGTCAGCGACTCTGGCCACTCTCACCCGTACTAGTCTAAGGACAGACCCCTCCAGACAGGAGTTCGTAACCAGCTCAAGATTAAGGTCGAGTCACTATTGGTCATCTACGAATTTATTAGTCCTAAACTGTTAACGGTGTTACAACAGTTGGTATAATAATTCACGGTTCGGTCTTGTACAATCTCATTGCACAGGATGCCCCCACTCACATGTCAACTACATGAATGAGATGGATCACCTCATTTGTATCAAATACAAAGTGAGTCGCATCCATAGTGTTACAAGGATGAGGTTCCCAACCTTATCCATATACTATAGGAATCATTTACTCGAATGCGATCCTACCTGTGTGTCCATTACACACCGTTCAAGATCTCATAGATATGTATGACCCTATAGCTTAGTATATTGGATTAAGTTTGGAATGCGAGATACAAGTTTTTATGAGAAATAACTTTTATTTATATACATCAAAATGTTACAAACTACACGAGTTTAGGGCATACACCTCAACAAAAAAACTCCAGCTAAAGTACTCCAACATGGCAGTGGTTGTAGCACCAAAGTCACAATCAAATTAGGTTTAGCAAGGTTGTCAGCAATGGTCAAGCTTGGGCTTGGACTGTAGACTAGCATGATTTGTCCAAGTCTTGTCTTAGTAGCATTTGTTGTGAGCAGTGAGCACCAGTGCTTTATCCTTTATGCTTTTCATTTCCAAGAACACAAGAGGACAAGTTCCCTCTTGTTTATTGATATGACCCTTTACTCGAGATTTTGTTTCTAAAAAGGGGGAGAAAATTCGTTGTAAAAGCATAAGCAAACTTGGGAAAAAAAGAGAGCAGTCTACTTTCGGCCTACTCGAGAGTCTTCCAAACCCTCCATTGCTCAAGTTTTTGAAATCTTATTGTTCTCAAGCAAAAGAATAATATGGAGAAGAAACAAAAGTAACACTAGCAAGGAAGTGAAGAGCTTGAAGGAGTCTGAGAGATTAATGGAGTTTGTTGTGGAATCAAGTACCTTTGAGCCTAGAACCTCAAGGCATGTGGTCGAAGATGAGCCCTAAGAAGTGGAAGTCCACGTGGTTCAACAAGAAGTTGAAATTCCTTTAGCCCCATCCTCAGTCAAAAGAGGAGGGAAGAAAAAGAAGGAAAAGGAAAGGCTTGTAGAAGCTGAAGAAGAAGAGGATAAGGAAGACTCAATCCCAAACAGATTCATTAATGAGAAGGTCAAGAGTAATTTTTGAGAAGTTCAAAACAAAGGCCTTGTTGTTAGAGAAAGGCTTCCCCTCATCTTTCTTCGAACTTCCACCGTTTCCAGTAAATGGAATTCACAACTTAGGATGTGAAACATTTTGCAAGGAACCAAGTCAAGCCATAGTCTATATCGTGACGGAATTCTATGTTAATATCTATATGCCATCCGAGGAGTTGTCCATTGTAAGAGGGATTAAAGTTGATTGGAGTGCGGAGGCCATCAATGTTGTCGTAAATCTTCAATTTTACACCTATAGTACATTCAATGAGATGCTCATGGCCCCAACCGAAGCTCAACTTAATGGTGCCTTTAAGATAGTCGGTGTAGAAAGGGTTGAACGAAGAGTTAGCCGTATGGGAGTGAAGACAATGCTAGCATCCTACCTTACACCTCGAAGCACACATTTGATTATCTTTCATCAAGTTGGACATATTACCAACTACCCATGACACTACTGTGTCAAGGAATAGGGTCCTTCTCATCTATGCCATTTTAGCTAAATTGAAAATTTATGTAGGGAGACTCATTGCTTGGCAAATCATTGAGTGTTGCAAGAAGAACGAGGGCAACTTATACTTCTCTAGCCTCATCACAACACTTTGATTGAATCTTGGAGTACCCTACTACAGTTGGGAGGAGAAGATCTTTTCCAATGGCCTTCTAAGTGTGTCATTAGATCCTTACATCCATGTTGAATCCAAGAAGGGCATGAGACTAGTTGTCGACATTGACCACCTCCTTGAGCAAAATAACACCATGCTAAGTATGATGAGTCACTCACAAATTCAAACAAGTTGCTATTGGGAGTATGTGTTGGGGTTCGTGCCCTAAAACTCGTAGTTTGTATTTCTGTTCTAGTTAATATAATAAAGTGTTATTATTTCAATAAAGAGTTATTGTTTGTTATCTACGAGTTTGCCTTTATTTAAACCCTAAATCCAATAAACTAAACATCCTAGACTGTTAAATGAATCTTTAACTGAATGTAGTGTACATATAAAGGATCTTGGTTCGAGATACAACCTAAAGGGTATATAGTTAGGGGATAAGATTTGGGTATCTTACCCTTGTAAAACTATGGTGCGGCTCACTTTGTATTTGATACAAACACTGTGATCCTAACGTGTTCGTGTAGATGACATGTGAGTGAGGATATCCTATGTAATGAGATTACATAAGACTGGACCGCGAAATAGTAACCACTAGATGTAACTCCATTGACTAGTTAGGTTTCTATTTCACTAGGATGACCTAGGCAACTTGATCTCAATCGTGAGCAGGTTACAAACTCTCGTTCGCGAGTGATTGTCCTTTGACTAGTATGGGTGAGAATGGCCAGATTCGCCGACTCAATATCCCTACATTCTTGGCAACAAGATCGAGTGAGCGACTGGGAACTTAACTTAGCAAGATGGAATTCACTCCTTCCCGCCTACTAGGGTATGTAGAGGAATGTTCCATTAAGTGGTGTCTCCAGGACTTGACCAAAGGGCCCGACCCTCTCATTGGCCCGAGAGGGATTCTGTTTGTTGGTAGGACCACAAACAAATTGTTTATTAGAGGAGCACTGGTACTTAAGGTACAAGATGTAACTCAGGGGTAAAACGGTAATTTGACGAAGCTGGTGTAACGAACATTCGTGAAGCATTGACTTGTTGTTATTGGTCGATATCCGTGGACAGAGAAATATATCTACAGTGACAAGAGTGCAGCTGCGGGACTTTAGTGGAGTGTTCCCGCTGTTAACGAATGTTGATTGGTAGGTTTATGAGATTAACCAAGCAATCTCATATCGTTTGAGCTTTTGATCTGTAGGTCCATTCGGTCAATTTTGTAGCTCGTAAACGGTTTTTAGATCATTTGAATTTGAAATGTTCAAATTCATAAGGGAATAAACTTAATGTATATTGATACGATATAATATATAGTTTTGGAACTATATATTATAAATTTAATATGAATATGATTAATATTAAATTACATGAGAGAATTAAATATTTGAAAGAGTTCAAATATTAAATTCAAATGTGAATTTGATTCATATTTGAAAACTATAGGTTAAATTTAATGTGCATTAGATGTTCATTAAAACTATAGGATAGAGGGATAATTGGTTAAATGTGATTTAATCTAAATTAAATATAAGATATTTAATTTTAATTAATTAAATAAGATTTAATTGATTATTAAATAATACGATTATTTATTATTTAAAAATAAAAATAAGGAACGTGTCAGGAGGACACGTTCCCCCTCTTTCCCAACTCCTTATTCGATAGGGAGTGGGAGATGCCCTCAACAGAGTTTTCTTCTTCTGGTGAGAAGAACTTGAGGCGCTCAATCATTCATTGATTGATTGAATTGATAGAAGAAAAATTCTCTCTCTCACACCCTTTCATTTTCCATTCTCCAATTGTTGGAATCCTTCCAACAAAGGAAGATCTAAGCACCCGAGACATAGAGGGTTTTCCTCGTGGTGCTGTCCCGCTGAAGAAAGCAAAGAAGTTTCTTGGGTGTTGCTGTGTTGCTGAACTTTGGAACAAAGAAATGTTGTGCTTGGGAAAAACTACAAAGGTAATTAACCTTTATCCCTTTTAGTTTAATTGTTAAACGTAGAATGTTTGCATGTATAACTCCATATCTAATTAGGATTAGATAAGCATGTTTGTTATGTTTTGTCAATGCACTAGTTTTTGTTTCTAACTAAAACAATCAAGCAATTACGATCCCAAACTCGTTTCCGCTGCTCAAGGGGATTGGATCCCCATCATTTGGTATCAGAGCGATGCTTGATTTGCTTTGGTTGAAACAAAATTGCATTGATTAGGTGGGAAATTCATTTGGTTTGCTGTAAAACTAGTTTAGGAATATTTTGGCTTTAGTTTACTTTTGATTTGATCAATTTGTATGTAAAGGTCCCTGTGTTTTTGGGCATAAAGTGCATTATCGAGTCTGTATTCGAGCTAAGAGTCATTCTGGACGAGTTTCATGCAATTCGGTTGAGAATCAGAGAAGAAATTGAAGATTGTTGTTGTTGTGTTCGAAGAGAAAAGCCACTGTCGAAGCAGCAGCGTTGCAACGCCGTTCGTCAGCGTTGCAACTCTGAGGAACGACATCGTAACGCCAACATCCCTATCGACGCGGGAGTTCCTGGGGGTCAGCGGCATTGCAACGCTACCCCTCAGCGTTGCAACGACACCTCGATAGAAGGCGCACGCGCGGACGAAGCGGGTGTTGCAACACTCCCGTTGCAATGCTGTAATGGCATTTCACTAGCAGCAGACCGGTTCAGCATTTTGGGTTGGTTTTCGGTCCGGTTCGAGCGGTTCAAGTCCGGTTCAAGGCGTATTTGACCGATTTTATGTAATAAAATTAGTGCAATTTTATTATTTTGCACTTTAGGGGCCAAATTATTTCGGTTTTACAGCTATATGTCTTTAGGAATGTCATTTAGATTATTCCCACCTTAGGATAAGCATGTTCATGCATTTTATTTGTATAATTGTTATATGAATATGGTTAAGATGCATGATTAATTTATTTTTCATGAGTAATTAGTTATAATTGTTATAATTAGATTATATGAAAAATAAATTGCGTGGAGCATGAAATTACTTAGTTTAAAATAAATGTGATTTTATTTAAGTAATTTTATTATTCAATTAGTTGAATATTTTATAACTCCAATTTGAAAAATAATTGTTGGTTTTATAATATAGTTCTTTGTCATAAGTTAATTATTAAATTTATAAAAATTATAAATTAAAAGGGTTGTAGAAACTATAACATATAATAAACAAATGCATGCAAACATAGGAACTTGGGTTAAAATTTAAATTAGTTTTAAATTGTTTAAAATTAATTTAGACCTAAGTTTTAATTTCTAATAGGATTAGAAATTAGTTTTACATAGTATTTTAAATAGTTTAAAATATAGTAGGAGTTTAGGACTTTAGTTATAAGGGAACTCTACTGGTGAAGTTCTGTCTAAGGGTTTGGGTACTTAAGCTGACGGTTAACGGAACACCTTCTACCTGGAAACTGATCCAGAACTTGAGTTGAATGAACCTTAGTTCTATTTTATATCTAGGTAATTAAAATGTTTATTCTCCTAGACATAAGATTAGAAGACCTAGTTGTAACAGTTATAATAGGCATAGACTTAGATAGATTCTTTTAGTCAGAATTCGACTAAGTTAAACCTATACCCTAATCTTAGGAGCTTTAGTGGGAGAAAACGAGATGTTCGCATCGAGTTTACTCTCACGTCCTCAAGAGTTCACACCGTGAGTTCCATGCTCGACTACGTGGCGTCAATAGGGCGTTCCCCTACGGTATGTGTTTGAATGGTTCAATACCAATGTGAAAGAGGGAAGTATCCATAGTAAATGGGAGTTGAACGCGTGTCAACGTATCCTATGGTCTCCTCCATTAGGTCGCACCGTGAGATTTCTATAGTCCGCCTGCTAGGTTGTCCTGGAACAGCCAAACCCTACGGAGGGCCTGACTATAGGGATCGGTACACCGCGAACTCCAGAAATGGATAGGGTCTCTTAGGTAATTTTTGAACAGTTGTCTTTCTTAATAGTAGCATGTTGGCTCGGACCTATTGGATCTGAAAATGGTAGGGTCACATTTACGGGATGAGTTAAGCTAGTTAACGACCAAACAAACGGTAGCTAAGGACCATTGGGACATGAGATGTTCTGGTAGTGAGAATTGGCTGAGAAAGTCTCAATTCAGGGGAGGAATGACTGACCGCCCGACGGAGGCTTTTGTTCTAAGCCCTTGAAATATCGTTGCAAAATTAAAGGTTTAATTTAAACACTGAGTTTAGGTTAAACACTAGGGTTCTTTAATAATTTTGCTAAATATGATTGGTTTTACAATGGGTTAAAAGGCTTAACTAATTAGAACTATTTTGAATTTTCAGCATGTCGTCCTCATATATAGCCTTACTAAAAAAGAAACGTTTAACTTGTGAAAAATTTACTACGTGGAAGTCCAACCTGGATGCGATCCTTGTTGTTGACGACCTTCGATTCGTACTGACTAAGAAATGTCCTCAGATCCCTGCTCAGGATGCACCTCAATCAGTTAAGGATGTGTTTGACCGTTGGGCCAAGGCCAATGAAAAGGCCAAGGCCTATATCCTGGCTGGGATATCTGATATTTTAACCAAGAAATTAGAGGGTATGGTCTCAACTCGTGAGATCATGGGTTATCTGCAGAATTTCTCTGGACAACCGTCTGAACAAATTCTGCAGGAATCCCTCAAGTACGTTTATAACGCGCTCATGGAGGGAACTTCAGTGAGAGAACATATTCTCGATCTTATAGTTCACTTCAATGTGACCGAAATGAACGAAACGGTCTTAGACGAGCAAAGTTAGGTATTCTTCATCATGGAATCTCTTCCGAAGAGTTTTCAACCATTCTGTAGCAATGCGGAGATGAACAAAAAGGTTCCCTCCTAAATGAACTGCAGACTTATCCGTCTCTTATGGAAAATAAGGAACAGGCTGATGGAGAGGCAAATCAGTTTGCCCATTCCAAAAGATTCTAGATGGGTTCATCCTCCAGCCCTGCGGTTCTTTTTCTGGGATTAAGAAGACTCGGAAGAAGTGGAAAAGAGGAAAAGGGATAGCTTCTGCCACTGCAGACATTGAGCTCAAAGAGAAGAAAGGTAAATTAGATTTACTTATTCTTGAAACTTGTTTAGTGGAAAATGATGATTTTACCTTGATACTTGACTCAGGAGCCACTAATCATGTTTGCTCTTCGTTTCAGGAAACTAGTTCCTTCAAGGAGCTCAAAGAGGGTGAGATGACGCTAAGGGTCGGAACGGGAGACGTCGTCTCAGCTCGTGCAGTGGGAGATGCCAAGCTGTTTTTTGGAGATAGATTTATTTTATTAAAATATCTGTATATAGTTCCTAGAATTAAGAGCAACATAATTTCTATCTCTTGTATAATAAAACTTGGTTATTTTATTTCCTTCTTTGAATGAAGCGTTCATTTTAAAAGAAGGGGTCAATATTTGTTCTGCTAAATTGAAAAACGGCTTGTATGTACTTAAACCGAATTAAACTAAAGCAATTTTGAATCATGAGATGTTTAAAACTGCTAATACTCAAAGTAAAAAGCAAAGATTTTCTCCAAATAATAATACCTATCTATGGAATCTTAGACTTGGTCATATAAATCTCAACCGGATTGAGAGATTATCTAAGAATGGACTTCTAAATAAGTTCGAAGATGATTTGTTACCTCCTTGCGAATCTTGTATGGAAGGTAAAATGAACAAGCGACCTTTTACTGGAAAAGGTTATAGAGCCATAGAGCCCTTAGAACTTGTTCATTCGGATCTTTGTGGTCCGGTGAATGTTCAAGCTCGAGGAGGGTACGAATATTTCATCTGTTTCATAGATGATTATTCGAGGTATGGTTATCCATACCTAATGCATCATAAGTCTGAAGCTCTTGAAAAGTTCAAAGAGCATAAGGCTGAAGTGGAGAATGTATTAGGGAAAACCATTAAAACACTTCGATCCGATCGAGGTGGAGAGCATATGAATTTGAAATTCCATGACTATATGATAGAACATGGAATTCAATCTCAACTCTCAGCACCTAATATGCCACGAAAAAATGGTGTGTCAGAAAGGACAAATAGAACCTTGTTGGACATGGTTCGTTTTATGATGAGCTATGCTCAACTGCCTGCCTCGTTTTGGGGATACGCAGAAGAGACTGCAGTTTAAATCTTGAACCCTGTTCCATAAAAGAGTGTTTCAGAAATACCTTTTGAGTTGTGGAAGGGGCGTAAACCTAGTTTACAACACTTCAGGATTTGGGGTTGTCTGGTACACATGCTAGTGACAAACCCAAAGAAACTGGAACCTCGTCCAAGATTGTGCCAATTTGTTGGCTATCCCAAAGAAACGAGAGGTGGTCTTTTCTAGGACCCACAAGAAAACAAGGTGATTGTATCAACAAACACCACTTTCTTGGAGGAAGATCACATGAGAAACCATAAACAACGTAGTAAATTAGTGCTAGATTAAGCTACAGATAATCCAACAAGAGTTGTTGATCAAGCTGGACCTTCATCAAGAGTTGATGGAAGAGCCAGCACCTCAAGTTAGTCTCGTCCTTCTCAATCGTTGGGAATGCCTCGACGCAGTGGGAGGGTTGTTTCCCAATCTGACCGCTACTTGGGTTTAGCTGAAACTCAAGTTGTCATACATAATGACGACGTAGAAGATCCATTGTCTCATAAACAGGCAATGAATGACGTAGACAATGACCAATTGATCAAAGCCATGGACCTTGAAATGGAGTCAATGGAGTTCAATACAGTATGAGAACTGGTAGACCAACCTGAAGGGGTTAGACCCATAGGGTGTAAATGGATCTATAAGAGAAAGAGAAATACAACCGGAAAGGTACAAACCTTTAAGGCTAGACTTGTAGCAAAGGGTTTTACCCAAAGGTAAGAAGTTGACTATGAAGAAATTGTCCATAGGAATACTCTTGTCCATAGTCGCATTTTATGATTATGAAATCTTGCAAATGGACGTCAAGACAACCTTTTTGAATGGTAATCTTGACGAGAGTATCTATATGTCTCAGCCCGAAGGGTTCATAACCCAAGGTCAGGAGACAAAAGTTTGCAAGCTCAATCGATCTATTTATGGGTTGAAACAAGCATCTAGATCTTGGAATATAAGATTTGATACTGCAATCAAGTCTTATGGCTTTGACCAAAATGTTGATGAGCCTTGTGTTTACAAGAGGATCATCAACAACAAAGTAGCTTTATTAGTACTTTATGTGGATGATATCCTACTCATTGGGAATGATGTAGGATACCTAACTGACATAAAGAATTGGTAGGTGACCCAATTTCAAATGAATGATTTGGGAGAGGCGCAATATGTTCTTGGGATTTAGATCTTCAGGAATCGCATAAAAAGAACGCTAGCATTGTCTCAAGCATCTTATATCGACAAAATGTTGTCCCGATTTTCGATGCAGAATTCAAAGAGGGGCTTGTTGCCCTTCAGGCATGGAGTTCATCTGTCTAAGGAACAGTGTCCTAAGACACCTCAAGATGTTGAGGATATGAGACGTATTCCCTATGCCTCTGCAGTAGATAGCTTAATGTATGTTATGCTGTGAATGAGGCCAGACACTTGTTATGTAGTGGGAATAGTCAGTAGGTACTAGTCCAAACCAGGGTTAGACCACTGGACAACAGTTAAAAATATTCTCAAGTATCTAAAGAGAACGAGAGACTATACGCTTGTGTATGGGACTAAGGATTTGATCCTTACTGGATACACTGATTCAGATTTTCAGACCGATAAGAATTCTCAAAAATCAACATCGGGATCAGTTTTCATCCTTAACGGGGGAGCTATAGTATGGCGAAGCATCAAGCAAGGATGCATCACTGACTCCACGATGGAGGTTGAGTATGTCGCTGCTTGTGAAGCAGCCAAGGAGGTTGTTTGGCTAAGGAAATTCCTTACTGATTTGGAAGTTGTTCCAAATGTGGAATTTCCCATCACCTTATACTGTGACAATAGTGGTGTCGTAGCCAATTCGAAGGAACCTCGCAGCCATAAGCGAGGCAGGCACATCGAGAGGAAGTGTCACCTAATACGAGAAATAGTGCAACGAGGAGATGTGACTGTCACAAAGATCGTTTCAGAGCACAATATCGCTAATTTGTTTACAAAGACTCTCACAGCTAAAGTGTTTGAGGGTCATCTGGAAAGTCTGGGTCTACGAGATATGTACATAGGCTAATCTAGGGCAAGTGGGAGATATGTAATGGGGTATATAGATGCCCTAGTTTATTGTATTTTCTTATCTTTGTAACCAATGTTTTAGATTATGATGTACCCCACTAGAGTTTTAGTTCAAGTGGGAGTTTGTTGGGGTTGGTGCCCTAAAACTCATAGTTTGTAATTCTGTTCTAATTAATGTAATAAAGTGTTATTATATCAATAAAGAGTTATTCTTCGTTATCTACGAGTTTGCCTTTATTTAAACCTTAAATCCAATAAACTAAACATCCATTGCTGTTAAATGAATCTTTAACTGAATATAGTGTACATATAATGGATCTCGGTTCGAGATAAAGCCTAAAGGGTCTATAGTTAGGGGACAAGATTTGGGTACCTTACCCTGGTAAAATTATGGATGTGGCCAATTTTTATTTGATACAAACACTGTGATCCTAACGTGTTCGTGTAGATGACATGTGAGTGGGGATATCCTATGTAATGAGATTACATAAGATCGGACCGCGAAATAGTAACCACTAGATGTAACTCTGTTGACTAGTTAGGTTTCTATTTCACTAGGATGACCTAGGCAACTTGATCTCAATCTTGAGCAGGTTACGAACTCCTGTTCGCGAGGGATTGTCCTTTGACTGGTATGGGTGAGAGTGGCCAGATTCGCCGACTCAATATGCATATCTTCTTAGCTTAGCAAAATGGAATTCACTCTTTCCCGCCTACTAGGGTTAATAGAGGAATGTTCCCTTAAGTGGTGTCTCCGGGACTTGAACAAAGGGCCCGACCCTCTCATTGGCCCGAGAGGGATTATGTTTGTTGGTAGGACCACAAACAAATTGTTCATTACAGGAGCACGGGTACTTAAGGTACAAGATGTAACCTAGGGGTAAAACGGTAATTTGACCAAACTGGTGTTACGAACATTCGTGAAAGATTGACTTGCTGTTATTGATCGATATTCGTGGACACAGAAATATATCTGCAGTGAGAAGAGTGCAGTTGCGGGACATTAGTGGAGTGTTCCCATCGTTAACGAATGTTGATTGGGAGGTTAATGAGATTAACCGAACATTCTCGTATCGTTGGAGCTTCTGATCTGTAGGTCCATTACGTCCACCTTCTAGCTCGTAAAGGGTTCTTAGATCATTTGAATTTGAAATGTTTAAATTCATAAGGTAATAAACTTAATGTATATTGATACGATATAATATATAGTTTTGGAACTATCTATTATAAATTTAATATGAATATGATTCATATTAAATTACATGAGAGAATTAAATATTTGAAAGAGTTCAAATATTAAATTCAAATGTGAATGTGATTCATATTTGAAAACTATAGGTTAAATTTAATGTGCATTAGATGTGCATTAAAACTATATGATAGAGGGATAATTGGTTAAATGTGATTTAATCTAAATTAAATATAAGATATTTAATTTTAATTAATTAAATAAGATTTAATTGATTATTAAATAATACGATTATTTATTATTTAAAAATAAAAATAAGGAACGTGTGAGGAGGACACGTTCCCCCTCTCTCCCAACTCCTTATTCGATAGGGAGTGGGAGATGCCCTCAAAAGAGTTTTCTTCTCCTTGTGAGAAAAACTTGAGGCGCTCGATCATTCACTGATTGATTGAATTGACAGAAGAAAAATTCTCTCTCTCTCACCCTCTCATTTCCCATTCTCCAATTGTTGGAATCCTTCCCACCAAGGAAGATATAACCACTCAGAGACATGAAGGGTTTTCCTCGTGGTGCTGTCCTGCTGAAAAAAACAGAGAAGTTTCTTGGGTGTTGCTGTGTTGCTGAACTTTGGAGCAAAGAGTTGTTGTGCTTGGGAAAAACTACAAAGGTAATTAACCTTTCTCCCTTTTAGTTTAATTGTTAAACGTAGAATGTTTGCATGTATAACTCCATATCTAATTAGGATTAGATAAGCATGTTTGTTCTGTTTTGTCAATGCACTGGTTTTTGTTTCTAACTAAAACAATCAAGCAATTACGATCCCAAACTCCTTTTCGCTGCTCAAGTGGATCGGATCCCCATCGGTATGCAAGTTAGAGGGACTTCTTTGTTCGAGCAGTCATGAAAGCTAACAAACAAGTCGTACCCTGACTTTCCAGATTTCCTTCATACTATTTTGCAGTTGTGGGTGCCTTCAGGAGATGAAGATGCTGGAGAAGATGACGACTTTGGGAAATTTAAAAAAAATAGGAAAAAATTAGGGGTATTAAAGATATTGGGGACCTCTTTTAGTTTAGAAGAGTTCTAGGACTTTTAAGTATGTAAAATTACCATCTTGCCCTTTTTAAAAATCTTCAAACCTAATCAACCAAATCCTTAAGAAATCGATACAATCCCTAAGTTTTCTTAAACCCTCCTTAACCATTCACACGTGAGAACATTCACGAACGAGCGATCGCGACCAAGCTAACCGACGACCACGAACGGCGACGAACCAACGACCATGAACGACGACTTTTTTCTTTCTTCGGTAGCTAACCAACGACCACGAAGTACAAGTTTTTCCATTTGATGGGATTTATGCCCTAAACTTGTGTAATTTTGATCAAATAAATAAAGGGTTATTTGTTTTGATAAAATTATATTCTTGATTTATAAATCCAATAAACTAAGCTCCAAGGTTATAATATATCTTGAACATCAGTGTAGTAGACACTATTTGGATTGCGTTCAAGAATATTGTAAGCCCTAAACCCTATTCTCTTTTATCATTGATCACTCGTTCATGATGTTTTGAAATATGCAAAGTCGTATAGGTTGCACTAAACGTTGTCGTGATCGAATTTGGGAATCTATTGAATTTGGAGCTACAATGTGTCTAAACTTCACAAGGGGATAGGTAAACCATTGAAATAAGCATATTAAAAGTTGCATTGAAGTAAGTTCAACTCATTAGCAAATTGGAGGAGTTTTAGGTGCATCAAGTATTGAATGGAAGATCATATGTCTTACAAACTTAGGATAAGTTGGCTAAATGCTTAAGGTTTATTTACACACTTATTTTGTTGTTTTAAAAGGTGATTAAGATGTAAAACTGAAGGAGGAGGTGGCAAAGGGAGGTGAAGCTTCAAGTTAAACAAGGCAAGTAGGTGCTGTCAAATTCATGAGAAAAACAGCAAGCAGCTGGAAAAGGGTCATCTTCAATCGACCATATCTCTCTATCTACTGAACCAAATTCGATGATTTTTGTGTCACAATCTCAGAAATTGAGTGTAGAATACGAAACTGGTCGGCTTTGCAGACAAAAACAAGAGGACGAAGGAGAAAGGAGCAGAACAGTGAAGGGTGTTCAAGTTTCTCGGGTAGCAGAACAGTATGAGGAGATCAGTCTGTTTTGAGCTCTTGAGGAGGAATTAGAAGCTGAAATTTTGAGGTAAGTAAGCTAAGATGTTGTCCTTGAGGTTTATCAAAAAATATTTGGTGGTTGTGTTGATAAATTTTGAGGAACCCAAGTTGAAATTTGAACCTGTAGTTTTAGGTGAAAGGGAAAAACTTCTAGCATGAGATTGAGGGAGATTTTCTTTCATTTCTATATACCTTACAATCAATTGTGTGTATGGTTATTCTGAATTGAGTTATGGGACTGAGTTAGACCTATTTCTAAGGTGCAAGGAAAGGAATTGATGCTACTGTTTTGAAGAAGAAGGCAGAAGACAGAAGTATGCTGTCAAATCCGGGAAGTCTCTGATGTTTTTGTTGTTCTGATCTGTACACTTGGAGTTAGAAGCTCTAATTGGTATGGTTCGAAAGCTTATTGAATTTCCTACAACTTTCGTGAAGAAATCGTGAGTAGAAAATGTCTAGAAGATGTCTTAAATATCAGATTAAATTTGTTGTGCAGCAGGAAATCCGAATCTGAAAACAGCAGAAGTCTGTTTTGAGGAAAGTAGCTTTCGAGGTATTTCTGAACAAATCCGTTTGGAATTTCAATTTCATGTCTTCATATGATTTTTATAGGGTTCAAAAAGGAAGAGTTTGGTATAAATTACATTATTTTTGGATAAGTAATGAAGAAGTTATGGCTGTCTGAATACAGGGCAGAAAATCTGAAAATGCTGGAAAATTTAAAAGTGTGTTTTCTTGCAAGTTTTAAGGTTAAAAATCATGAGGTCGAGGTTCTAATGGTTGAGTTGGTTTGTTTGATAGGTCAAGAGCTAATAGGTCAAGTTTACAAGCCAGGGTTCTAATTTTAATACATGAGTGACTCTATCTTTAAACTTTGCTTGGCCCATGTTTTTCTTAATAAGCATAATTGTTGATCATTGAGTCTTGTTTGAACTAATTATGTATAGCTTCATGGAGTCCCTGACATAAAGTTCATGATGGAACCTAAGCAAGCTTGAATTAGTTGTAACTATAAATCCAAGTATGGAAACTAAATTATGAAAGTATGCTTTCCTTTAGAGAATGTTTTGTGTAAATCCACTTGCGAACATGTTTAGATGATAATGTGATATTGTCAAGAAATTGTTGTATGTGTTATAAAGACATGATTTCCATGGTAAACAAGTTATGCCCTTGATCTTGATTAACCCCTAATACTGAAGGACATTCGAGAAGGTACTTAGGGGGGAATGAATCATAATTTCCCGATACTGAAGGACAATGAGAAGGTATTCGGGTAGTAAATGGTCTTACCTTAATACTGAAGGACATAGAGAAGGTATTAGGGAAACCAAAGGGCCAAAGGTATTCCACGTGCACGTGAGAAAGGTATGAACCTTGTTGGTACAAATGTAACTTTACCACCTCTATGGTTCGAAAGTGGTATCATGCTATGTGTTTTATTGTTATGAGCTTCTACATTATTGATCTATCTACACTCAATATAATACTATATTTTGAGTTATGTGCTATGCATAAGTGGTGACTTGTGTAAATTGGAAGCATGGTTTGTTTATGTTAAGCTAACTTCTACTTATAATCTGCCATTATTATGCTTCACCTTTGAGCTTATAATAGACACTCACTGAGCTTCCTAGCTCACGTTTTCTCTATGTCTACTCTTCCCGTGTGAGCATTTGTTTTCGTGCTTAGCCATCACAAGACCTACTTGCCACCACGCCATTTAGCTCCTTGTATATACACTTTCTTTGTATATGGTTTGTAGTGAGAACATATTAGATGGGTTGTTATAAACTTGGAAACTTTATGACTATCTAAAGAACATAGTAAAGGAAGTGAATGTATTTCATATATAAGTGTATATCAGTGTTTTACTTTGCTTATTCAAACATGATGTGTTACGTCTATTTTAAGTTAAGTCTTGGGTTAGTCAAGGAAAGCCAGCAAGAGGTTTTGTTATCTTTGTCTTTGCATCTCTTCCTAGGTTAGGCAGGTAAGCTGGGACGGGGTGTGACAAATATAACCTAAATGGTCTATGGTATAATAATAAGGTTGGAAACCTTATTCTGGTAACACCATGGATGCGGCACATTTTGTAATTAATACAAATGAGGTAATCCAACTCATTCATGTGGTTGACATGCGAGTGGGGGCATCCTGTATGAAGAGTTCATACAAGACCAGACTGTAAATTATTAGTCTAACCAGTGTAAAACCGTTAACAGGATAAGACTGATAATTTATAGATGGTCATTAGTTACTCGACTTGAATCCTTAGCAAGTTAAGAACTCCTGCTTATAGGGGTTTGTCTTTTGACTAGTATGGGTGAGAGTGGCCTGTAGCCGACTCAATAAGCCTACCTTCTTAGGGATAGAATCTCGTAGGTAGCTGCGGACTTAACAGTGCAAGATGGAATTCACTCATTCCTACACTAAGGAATTAGATAGGTTGTTCCCTTAAGAACTGACTCCGGGTCTTGAACAACGGGGCCCCGCCCTCTATGAGGGTATGAGTCTATGGTAAAACGTTAGACTTGTTGTTCATTAGAGGATCAGTGGTGCTTTAGGAACAAAGAGGTAATCACAGGGGTAAAGCGATAATTTGACCCAGCCGTGATTACGAACAACCTGTGAAGGGTCGACTAATGGGTAATGATTATATTCGTGGACACAGTATAATCTACAGTGAGGAGAGTGCAGCTACAATTCTATAGTGGAGTGACTTGTAGTTAATGAATATTGATTAACTTGATTAAAGAGCTTGATCAGTTAATTTCACATCATTGGAGCTCATGAACTGTAGGTCCATTAGGTCCCTCCGTTGGCTCAACCCGGTAATATTGAGGGTATAAAGTTAGGAATGAAATTGAAGTGTTCAATTTCATACATGAGGTGTTATATCAATTACATATGATATAATCGATATAATATATGGTTTTAATGTGAATTAGATTCACATATAAACCATATAATAGTGGGAGAATATAAGAGGGATAGGATGTTAATTTCCATCCTCTTTCCCTATATATACAGTTGCATGAGATGCAACTAGGTTAAGCAAGTGATTCCATCTCTTTGAGAAACCCTAGAGAATTCTCCCAAATAGCGTTGGAAAAAGTCCCAACTAGCTTTTCACAAAACACCTCATCTCACCTAAAGGGAACCCCCCCTTCCTCCCTCACCTAGAGAACAATGGAGAAGATCTGGTGGTAGTGTCGGTAAACGTGCGGGTTCGTGTTGCTGAGATTGTGGTCGTGGGAGAAGGAGCACTTAAAGAAAAGTTCTTCGAAGGTAAAATCTCGTTGTCCATATTGTTATTATATGCTTAATCTAGATAGAATTGTTCTTGAATGTAATCTTTGTAACGAAATTAAGAACGCGCGATTCACAATTGCATCCGCTGCGGGATTCGATTCCCTTCAATTGATATCAGAGCCCAATTGCGTTCTTACTTTCCGTTATGGATTTTTGAAAAACGAGGTGGGATTTACTGTTTTGCATGTGATGTATGAACGGTTTGCAATTTAGACGTTTTCAATTTTGGCACATAGATTTAGAATTCTTCATTGAATCGTTTAATGTTAGGGCTCGGTGTTTTGGGCAATTTTAATTGTAAATCGAGTCTGTAAGTCCACATGTTGTTCTGAGAAGATCGGAGCGAAAACGAGCAAAGAATAGAGATTCCACATGTTGTTCTGTGAATGGCATTGCAACGTTGTTCTATAGTGTTGCAATGCCATCTGCAACAGTGCGCTGGTGGGAAGACGGCAATGGCAGCGTAACGCTACCTCAAGCACAGCAAATGCTGAGGCGTTGTGTAACGCAGCAGCTGGGGCGCGCTTCAACAGGCAAAAATGGACAAGGCGCAGCGTTGCAACGCCACAGGCGTTTCACGCGAAGGAGCAACAGGCGAAAAACGAAATATTAATTTTTATATTAATTATAACAACGTTTTATATTTAATATATTTATTTTATTTTATTTTAATTAATATATTTAGATAAAATTAATTAAAATTAAATTTTAGGGTGCAAAAGTTGGTCTAGTATTGCTATTTAAATTATGCAATTGTTGTGTAATTATTGCCATGCATAGTGTATGCTTTTAATTAGATATGTCACCTTAGGTTAAGCAATACCATGCATCATTTCTAATATAATGAGTTATATTATATAGTTTGCATGATTAATTAATATAATGTTGTTACATTAATTCATGGACAACATTGACATGCATTATATATCATGAGATGATTATGCTACGTATGTCTTATTATTCATGAGATGAATGATCAAGCACTATAACATAGTATGCATGTCACCTAAGGTTAATTATTAGTTTTAAAATTTTTAGAACTTGAAAATAATATACCTTAGGTTATCTAGTTCTAATTAGATTAGAATTAGGAACCAAGTGATTTTTAAACAATGATTAAAAGAGGAACTCTATCTAAGGAAAATTCTGTCTAGGCTGGGCATTTAAGCTGACGGAAACGGAATACTCCTACCTGGGAACTGACCTGGGAGTGAAATTTAATCAGAGGGTTTATAAATCATAGTAGCGTCAGCGGGTTTATTAAGGGGTTAATAAACTAGAAATCCTAGGCTTAATATAAAAGTTATATTACCAAACTTAGGATAAAATCAATATAAGAGTTATATTGATTATCGATATAAGAGTTATATCGATACCTTTAGGTAAAACCATTAGTCGGGTTTAGACTAAGTAAGATTCCTATAGATCTAAAGTATCTAGTGGGAGAAAAAAAATGTATATGATACATATTTTTCCACCTACATATATTCGGAAAGTTCACACCGTGAGACTCATACTTGGCCTCATGGCGCAAACGGGAGCGTCCCCCTTCGGATGATGTTTGTATGAGTCAATATCAAGGTGAATGGAGAGGGTACTTATAGTGAGTGGGAACAAATTTAGTGAAAACAAAACCTATGGTCTCTTCAATCGGCTTACACCGTAAGATTACTATGGTCAGCCTACTAGTTTAGCCTGGACCAGACTATCCCTTCGGAGGGCTTGATCATAGGGGATCGAACATAGCAGACACCCGAAAGGGATAAAGATTTCCTTAGTCTGTTTTTCAATCTAGTCCTCCCTTCGGCGGTTTTTATTGGATGGAGACTCTTGGATTTAAAGACAGAAGGTCACACTCACGAGCTATATAAGTTGTGTATGTATCCTTACCGAATAATGGTAACTAAAGTCTATAGGAATAAGAGTTATTCTAGCATTAGGTTTTGGTCAAGAGTGTCTTGATCTAGTGGAGGAGTGTTTTTTATTACCCTCGGTGTCATACATTCTAAACCTTTGAAGTATCATTGCAAACTATAAATGACTTAGGAATCATTTAATAATTAGCTAAAACATGATTGGATTAGACACTTATGGCAAGAAACTCATACAAGTTTTATTTGTAAAATTTCAGCAAAAATCTCTAGCTCAATTATTTCCTTACTGGGTGTGGAAAAATTAACCAGAAAAAACATAATGACTTGGAGGAATAGACTCAACATAATCTTGGTTGCACATGATCTTAAGTTCGTTCTCAATGAGCAGTGTCCTCAATTCCTTGCTCAAAACACATCTCAATCTGTTGAGGATGCGTATGACCGCTGGATAAATACCAATGAAAAGGCAAAAGCCTATATCCTGGCTAGCATACCTGATATTTTGGCCAGTAGGCTGGAGGGCATGGTCTGAGCTTGTGAGATCATGGATTTTCTGCTAAATTTGTCTAGACAACCGTCCAAAAAAATTCGGCATGAAGCCCTAAAGTATGTTTATAATGCACACATGGAGGAGGAAACGTCAGTGAGAGAACATGTTCTCAATCTGATTGTTCACTTCAACATAGCGAAAATAAACGGAGCGGTCAAAGATGAGGAAAGTCAGATTTCGTTCATCCTAGAATCTCTTCCAAAGAGTTTTCTGCAATTCCGCAACAATGCAACGATGAACAACATAAAGTATGACCTGACTTCTCTACTAAATGAGCTGTAGAATTACCAGTTTCTTATGGATGATAAAAGACAACAGAATGGAGAGGCAAATCTGTTTACCCATTCCAAAAGTTCTAAGAAGGGTTCAACTTCTGGAACTAAGAACTGCAGTCATACTTTTGAACTTAAGAAGATACAAAAGAAAAAGAGAGGAAGCAAATAAAGAGCAGTCGTTTGGCAAGAAAAATTGTTATTTGATAACATGTATGTAATTTCAGGGTTTATTAGAAACCTTATTTCTTGTCGTAGCGAACATTGTACTTCAATTTCTTTTCAATTGAATAATGTGTTTATTTCATTGCAAATGTATTGAATTATGTATTGCTCTTCTTGAGAGTTATTTTCAATGGTTTAATTCAGTTAAAATGGTTTTAAACACTGAATTATAGCAAATATACGAACTGATTTCTCCTAAAGAAAATGCTCATCTTTGGCATCTTAGATTGGGTCACATTGATCTCAATAGGATTGAGAGATTGGTAAAGAATGAACTTCTAAATGAGTTAAAAGAAAATACTTTACCTGTAGGTGAATCTCGCCTAGAAGGCAAAATGACTAAAAGACTTTTTAGTGGAAAAGGTTATAAAGCCAAAGAACCTCGAGAGCTTATACATTCAGACCTTTGTGGTCTGATGAGTGTTAAAGCCAGAGGCGGTTATGAATATTTCATCTCCTTTGTAGATGATTATTCCAGATTTGGGCATATTTACCTAATACAACATAAGTCCGAAGCACTTGAAAAGTTCAAGGAATTCAATACTAAGGTTGAAAATCAATTGGGTAAAACAATTAAAACGCTTTGATCAGATCGAGGTGGAGAGTACATGGATTCAAAATTCCAAAACTATATGATAGAACATGGAATTACATCCCAACTCTCGGCTCTCGGTACACCATAACAAAACGGTGTATCGGAAAGGAGAAATAAAACCTTGTTTCACATGGTTCGATCAATGATGAGTTATGCTCATCTCCCAAGTTCATTTTGGGGTTACGCAGTAAAGACTACGGTATACATTTTGAATAATGTGCCCTCAAAACGTTTTTCTGAAACACCTTTTGAACTCTTGAAAGGACGTAAAGGTAGTTTATGTCATTTCAGAATATGGGGTTGTCCAACATATGTGCTTGTGACAAATCCAAAGAAGTTGGATTCACGTTCAAAATTGTGCCTATTCGTAGGCTATCCAAAAGAAACAAGAGATGGTTTATTCTATGATCCTAAAGAAGATAAGATTTTTGTGCCGACAAATTGATGGGATTTTGAATTCCCGCAGCGGAAGACGTTGTGAAACGTCGTTGATCCGTTGTGTAATTCTTATCTTAAAATTGAATCTATCTCATAGATCCTAGGCTAAACATGCAAAGAAGAAGAAGAAAATAGTAAGTAAAAAGTACTAACCTCTTGAAGAACTCTTCTTCAACGTTTTCTCCTTCTTCGGTCACGATCTCTCTAGATCCAACGTTCTCCTCGAACACGAACCACGATCCGAACAGGGAGACACCTCCAAAGGGTCTTCTCGGTTGTTCTCGTGAGGTTGAGGGAGAGTAGGTGGGACTCCCTTTGGTTTTGGGTGAGGAGAGAATGATAGAGAATTGAGAGAGGATTTGAGAGAGAATCCCTTGCTCTCTTTGGATGGAAATCCAAGAAATGGCAAAATGTATAATGAGATGCCTTTGAATGCATCCTTTTATAATGGTGTGTGGTGGAGTTAAAATCTCCACCAATTCACCATTTTACCACAACTATATAATATACAAATCTCATTTGCATAAATGTGGAATTATAAATTGAATCACATTCAATTTTATTTCTCTCAATTTTATTTCTCCAAATAGCACTAATTAATCAATTAGGCTATACTATAGTTTATTATGAATCTCATTCACATCAAACTATATATTATGTCATCTATATCTCATATAAATGACATAAATACCCAAATAATGAATTTGAACACTTCAAATTCACACCAAACTGTAAACCCTCAATTTGTCCAATTTGAGCGAACCGAGGGACCTAATGGACCTACACGTGATGAGCTCCAATGATCCGAGAATAACTTGTCAAACTCTTTGACCTGGTTATTCAACATTCATTAGCTACGGTAACACTCCACTAAAGCCCGTAGCTGCACTCTCATCACTGTAGGACAAGTTGTGTCCATCGATATAACCAATACCCATGAGTTGACCCTTCACAGGTTGTTCGTAGTCACAGCTGGGTCAAATTACCGTTTACCCATGTGTCTACCTCTTGCTCCTTAAGTCCCACTGCTCCTCTAATGAACAAATTCGTTGCATGGTCCAACCATAAACAACAACCCTCTCAGGCCAATGAGAGAGTGGGGTCCCGCTGCTCAAGCCCCAGAGACAAAGACTTAAGGGAGCAACCTCTAGTTTCCTAAGTCGGGAACGAGTGAATTCCTTCTTGCGTAGTCAAGTTCCCAGCCCCACGTGGTCCCGCCCGAGAGAAGTAGGCATATTGGGCGAGCAACGGTGGCCACCCTCACCCGTACTAATCAAAAGATGCACTTCGCGCATGCGAGTCCAGAACACGCTCGAGATTAAGGTCGAGTCACTAATGGTCATCTACGAATTTATTAGCTCTATACTGTTAACGGTGTTACATCAGTAAGTCTAATAATTCACAGTTCGGTCTTGTACAATCTCATTGCACAGGATGCCCCCACTCGCATGTCAACCACATGAACGAGTCAGATCACCTCATTTGTATCTAATACAAAGCGGGTCACATCCACAGTGTATCTAGAATTAGGTCTCCAACCCTATCCATATACTGTAGACCGATTGGGTCATTAACTCGAACGCGATCTTCCCTGTGTGTCCACTACACACCGTTCAAGTTCTTAGTTCTTTTATAATACAATGACCCTGGAGCTTAGTTTATTGGATTAAGTTTATGAAAAATGCGAGACACAAAGTTTAAATAAATAACTCTTTTTTATTACACAATGTTGAAATAAATAACTCTTATTCATTTACAACTTGGAATATTACAAACTACACGAGATGAGGACATACATCCCAACAAACTCCCACTTGGACTAAGCGAGTGGAGTACATGATACATTTTTCAAATGTACAGTAAAGTAATACAATAAAGTAATACAATAAACTAGGGCATTGAATACCCCTTTACAATACTCCCACTTGCCCTAGTCGAAAGCACTCAAGACCTAGACTCTCTAGGTGACCTCAAACACCTTAGCCGTGAGGGCCTTTGTAAATGGATCAAGAACGCCAGTGCTCAAGCTATCTACGTGATCACATCACATCTCATGGTGCACAATCTCCCGTGATCGTGATACTTACGCTCTATGTGCTTGCCCCTTTTATGACTCTTAGGTTCTCTCGAGTTGGCTACTGCACCACTATTGTCACAAAACAATGTGATTGGCAAGTTCATATTTGGAACAACTTCCAAATCCGTCATGAACTTCCTGAGCCAAACAACTTCCTTTGCAGCTTCACAAGCCGCAACATACTCGGCTTCCATCGTGGAATCAGCGATGCATCCCTGCTTGATGCTTCGCCATACTATAGCTCCTCCATTCGTAATGAAGGTGACCAGAAGTGGATTTCCTAGAATCCTTATCGGTCTGAAAGTCAGAATCTGTGTATCCCGTAAGGATCAAATCCCCACTCCCATACACAAGGATGTAGTTCCTCGTTCTCCTAAGATACTTGTGGATTGCCTTTACGGCTTTCCAGTGATCTAATCCTTGATTGGATTGATACCTACTGACAATCCAAACTGCATAACAGATGTCGGGCCTAGGACACAACATGGCATACATCAGGCTCCCTACAACTGAAGCATAGGGGATTCGTCTCATATCCTCAACCTCTTGAGGCGTCTTAGGACATTAATCCTTAGACAGGTGAACCCATGCCTGAAAGGCAGCAAACCCTTCTTGAGTTCTCGCATCTTATATCTAGACAACATCTTGTCAATATAAGACGCTTGAGACATGGCTAGCGTTACGCTCTTCCTAGGTTCGGACAATCTGGATACCTAGAACATACTGTGCCTCTCCCAAATCTTTCATTTGGAATCCAGCCATTCCTTAATGTCAGTAAGAAATCCTACTTCATTCCCAATGAGAAGGATATCATCCACATACATTATAAGAAATGCGAGAGTTTTGTCGACGATTTTCTCGTAGACACAAGGCTCGTCGACATTTTGATCAAAGCCATAAGATTTGATCGCCTCATCAAACCTTATATTCCAAGAACCCCTTGGGCTCTTTGCACTTTGTCTTGGGCAATGAACCCCTTGGGCTGGTCCATGTAGATGGTCTCGTCAAGGTTACCATTCAGAAAGGCGGCCTTGACATCCATCTGCCATACCTCATAGTCATAATATGCGGCAATGGCCAGAAGGATTCTAATCGATTTTACCATGGCAACAGGTGAAAAGGATTCCTCATAGTCAACCCCTTCCACCTGGGTAAAACCCTTTGCCACTAGTCGAGCTTTGAAGGTCTGCACCTTCCCATCTACGCCACGTTTACGCTTGTAAATCTACTTACAACCAATAGGTTTAACCCCATCCGTTTGGTCCACAAGCACCCAGACGGAATTGAAGTACATCGACTCCATTTTCTGGTCCATGGCTTTAATCCATTCGTCTTTGTCAACGTCTGCCATTGCCTGATCTTAGGTGAATGGATCCTCACAGTCATCATCAGGAGTGACGACCTGGGTTTCAGCTAAACCCATGTAACATTCAGGCTGTCTCACAGCCCTCCAACTACGTCGAGGCATTCCCAACTCTTGGGAACGGACTTGACTAGACGAGCTAGGATCAACAACACTTGTTGACGTACTAGCACCATCAGCAACTCTTGCTGATGAACTGTCCATTTCATTCAACACAATTTTACTCCTTGGTAAGTGATCCCTGATGTGGTCTTCCTCAAGGAAAGTGGCTTTTGTCGACACAAGTACCCTATTATCCTTAGGATCGTAAAAGTAACCACCTCTAGTCTCTTTTGGGTAACCTACAAAGAGGCACAACTTGGAACGGGGTTCCAACTTCTTCGGGTTTGACACCAACACATGGGTCGGGCATCCCCAAATTCTGAAATTCCGTAAACTGGTTTTACGACCATGCCAGAGTTCGAAAGGTGTTTCACAAACACTCTTCGATGGAACTGTGTTCAAAATGTAAACCGCAATCTCCACTTGCGTAACCCCAAAAAGAATCGGGAGACGAGCATAGCTCATCATCGACCAAACCATGTCCAACAAGGTTCTGCTTTCTCTCTCCGATACACCATTCTCATTTGTGGCATACCAGTCTTTGAGAGTTGGGACGTAATTCCATGTTCTATCAAATAGTCACGAATTCGGTGTCCATATACTCTCCACCTCGATCCGATCGAAGTGTTTTAAGCGATTTACCTAATAGGTTCTCAACCTCAGTCTTGAACTCCTTGAACTTTTCAAGTGTTTCAGACTTCCTGTGCATTAGGTAAATATACTCATATCTTGAGTAATCGTCAATGAAAGACACGAAATACTCATAACCGCCCGAGCTTTAACATTCATCGGGACCACGAGAGGTCGAATGTACTAACTCAAGAGGTTTTTGGCTCTATATCCTTTTCCATTAAAAGGACGTTTGGTCATTTTTCCCTCAAGGCATGACTCACACACCGGTAAAGAGTTTTCTTCCAACTCGCTTAGAAGTCCACTCTTCACTTGTCTCTCGATCCTATTGAGATTAATGTGGCCTAACCGAAGATGCCAAAGATGGACACTTTCTTTTGGAGAAACTTTTAATCTCTTAGTTCGCGTTTCAGCTGTTTTGAACAATTCGGTGTTCAAAACACTATTGACCGAATTAGGGTTCAAAACATATAGATTGCTCTCAAGCAAAGCAGAACAAATCAAATTTCCATTTCGAGAAATAAACGCTTTATTACTCTTGAATGAAACAGAAATATTTTGTTCTAATAGGTAGGAAATAGAAACTAGGTTTCTCGTAAACCAAGGAACTATGTACATATTATCTAATAATAAGTACTTTCCGCCAAAGAACAGCTTCACCGTGCCTATTGCTGTAGCTGAAACAACTTCTCCAGATCCAACCCTGAGTGTTATCTCACCCTCTTGCAGTATTGCAGAACTTAATCCTTGAAAAGAAGAGCAAACATGGTTAGTGGCGCCTGAATCCAATATCCAAGGAGAGTCATTACTCTCCACTAAACAAGTTTCTGTGACAAGTAAATCACATTTACCTGTCATCTTCTTTTCATCAAGGAACTTGGGACAACTTCTTTTCAGGTGTCCATCCCCGTTGCAGTAGAAACACTTTCTGGCAACATCCTTGATTTCTTTGCCTTTTAGAGCGGCAGCGCGGTCAACCTTAACATCCTTCAACTTCTCCTTCTTCCCGTTAGAACTCAAGAGTCTACAAACATTATCCCGCAGGTCATACCCACGTGAAAAAGTCTTAAGGCAACACTTGCCTCAGCTTCCTGTCCCATAGTTTGCACCAAGGACTGGAAGGTTTGTAGATTGTTGAATAGGACCGTTGAACCGAGCACTTGAGGACCCTCCTCAGTGAGCGCGAACTCCTGGTCGTCATTTACCAAAATCGTGTCTATATTGTTTTTCCACGAAATACTATCGCCGACTAACTTAACGGAAGCTAAAGGAGCGTTAAAAGCGTTTGACATTTTGTTGCTGAAAAAAAAAGGAAAAGCTTTGTATTAGTCTCGCAAAAACTTTTGAAAATCCAATCGAGTTTTAGCAAATTTTTATCCTATGATCCCTAGGTCATTCAAAAATTTGCAATGATACCCTAAAGGTTTAGAATGATCGCCACCGTAGGGTAGACAAAACCACTCCTCCTCTAGGACGAGACTCTCTCGACCAGACCCTAATACCAGAATAACTCTTATTTCATTAGGCATCCAGTTACCATTTTTCGGTCAGAATCTATTAACTCTTAATGAATCCTGTGAGTGTCACCCTCAATCTTTAAATTTCCAAGTATCCGTCCAAACAATAGCCGCCGTAAAGAGGACTAAGAAGGAAAACCAACAAGGAAATCGTATCCCTTTCGGGAATTCACGGTGTTCCGACTCCCATGATGATCAAGGCCCTCCGTAGGGATTGTCAAGTCCAGGCCAAACTAGCAGGCGGATCATAGGCGTCTCACGGTGTGAATCGAAAGATGAGACCGTGGGTCCCGTTTTCACAGATCCCGCTCCCACTCACTATAAGTACTCTCTCCATTCACGTTGATATTGACTCATACAAATGCCACCCGTAGGGGGACGCTCCCATTTGCGCCACGAGGCCGAGCATGGATCGCACGGTGCGAACTTAACGGAGATTTGTGGATGGAAAATTAAATGTATCTCATACACTTTATTTCCTCCCACTCAGCACTTTAAAATAATCGGGATTGACCTAGATAAACCGGCTAAAATTTACCTAAGTCTACCAATATAACTCTTATATTGGATTAGCCTAAGTTTATAATCACATTATTAACTTAGGTCTATGTGAGTAAATTAATTAACACTTAATTAACGGCACTCACGAGAATATAACCTAAGAATCTCCTGACCGAATTCACTTCCGGTCGGTTTCGTGTAGGGTGTTCATGCAGCGTCAACTTAAATACCCCAGCCTTAGACAAGACCTTCCTTAGACAGAGTTACTTATCAGTCTCCATTCGAAGGTTATATTTGATTTCCTAATTCTAATCTTATTAGAATTAGAAAACCAAAGTCTAATTATTCAAGTTCTAAACATTTTAAAACTAATAATTAACTTAGGTTACATGTATTTCTATGTTATAGTGCTTGATCATTCATCACATGAATAATACTATACTATAACATACATTCATCACATGAATTAAATTCATGAACATGCTTTTAATTTAAAAATATAACACTTATATTAAATAAATTAAATCATGCAAACATTATATTATAACTCTTATAATATAATCCTATCATGCATACTATATATTATAACTCTTATAATATAAATATGATGCATGAAAGGTTTAACCTAAGGTGGGATTTTAAATCTATATGGCATACTCTATGCACATAGAAATAACTAAATTATAAATCTCATGCATAAAATAATTAAATAGCAATATTGGACCGATTTTTGGCACTCTAGGGATACAAAATTAAATTAATTAACATTAATATAACATTTATATTAATATTAATTAAAATAATTGAATAAAAAACATTTATAAAACTAAATTTACAAATAAATAAATAATTAAAAAAAATAAACTGGCAGTTGCACAACCGCAGGCTCGAACTGGCGGCCACGACCACGTTTCCCGCTTTTTCTGCGCCTCCACGAACCACTACGCCAGGCGTTGCAACTGCAACGCTAAAATGTATAGCGTCGCAACGCTGATGGATTCTAACCGAAAAAAACTGGCAGTTGCATAACCGCCGGCTGGAACCGCCGACCACGATGCACGCCTCCACAATTTCTGCGCTCCACGCAGCACTACGCCACGACGTTGTAACGATGTTTTGTGTTGCAACACTAAAATGTAAAGCGCGCAACGCTGATGAACATCCAGCAACACCATTTTTGCAGTTTTTCACCAGAATCGCCCGTTTTTGCTATGATTTCTTCACGACAACTCTTGTCACGAACGACACGGACTTACAGACTCGATTTACATTAAAAAAATGCCTAAAACTACGGGCTCTTACATTGATCTCATCAACTTTAATGTAAATCCAAGAAGGGCCAAAAACCGAAAACATCCAAAATTGCAAACCATTAACATTCATCTCATGAAAATTAATGTTATCCACCTAATTTTAAGAATTCACAGAAAACACAACGAAGAGCAACAACTTTTCTCTGATACCAATTGATGGGATTTTGAATTCTCGCAGCGGAAGACGTTGTGAAACGTCGTTGATCCGTTGTGTAATTCTTATCTTAAAATTGAATCTATCTCATAGATCCTAGGCTAAACATGCAAAGAAGAAGAAGAAAACAGTAAGTAAAAAGTACTAACCTCTTGAAGAACTCTTCTTCAACGTTTTCTCCTTCTTCGGTCACGATCTCTCTAGATCCAACGTTCTCCTCGAACACGAACCACGATCTGAAATGGGAGACACCTTCAAAGGGTCTTCTCGGTTGTTCTCGTGAGGTTGAGGGAGAGTAGGTGGAACTCCCTTTGGTTTTGGGTGAGGAGAGAATGATAGAGAATTGCTCTCTCAAATCCTCTCTCAATTCTCTATCATTCTCTCCTTGCTCTCTTTGGATGGAAATCAAAGAAATGGCAAAATGTATAATGAGATGCCTTTGAATGCATCCTTTTATAGTAGTGTGTGGTGGAGTTAAAATCTCTACCAATTCACCATTTTACCACAACTATATAATATACAAATCATATTTGCATATTATATAATATAAGGTATCTCATACCTTATTGTACAAATCTCATTTGCATAAATGTGGAATTATAAATTGAATCACATTCAATTTTATTTCTCTCAATTCTATTTCTCCAAATAGCACTAATTAATCAATTAGGCTATACTATAGTTTATTATGAATCTCATTCACATCAAACTATATATTATGTCATCTATATCTCATATAAATGACATAAATACCCAAATAATGAATTTGAACACTTCAAATTCACACCAAACTGTAAACCCTCAATTTGTCCAATTTGAGCCAATCGAGGAACCTAATAGACCTACCCGTGACGAGCTCCAATGATCCGAGAATAACTTGTCAAACTCTTTGACCCGGTTATTCAACATTCATTAGCTACAGTAACACTCCACTAAAGCCTGTGAGCTGCACTCTCATCACTGTAGGGCAAGTTGTGTCCATCGATATAACCAATACCCATGAGTCGACCCTTCACAGGTTGTTCGTAGTCACAGCTGGGTGAAATTACCGTTTTACCCCTGTGTCTACCTCTTTCTCCTTAAGTCCCACTGCTCCTCTAATGAACAACTACGTTGCATGGTCCAACCATAAACAACAACCCTCTCGGGCCAATGAGAGAGAGTGGGGCCCGTTGTTCAAGCCCTGGAGACAGCACTTAAGGGAGCAACCCCTCTAGTTTCCCTAAGTCGGGAACGAGTGAATTTCTGCCACTGAGAAGGTAGGCATATTGGGCGAGCAACAGTGGCCAACTTCACCCGTACTAATCAAAAGACGGACTCCACTGCATGTGAGTCCGTAACACGCTCAGGATTAAGGTCGAGTCACTAATGGTCATCTACGAATTTATTAGCTCTATATTGTGAACGGTGTTACATCAGTAAGTCTAATAATTCATGGTCTGGTCTTGTACAATCTCATTGCACAGGATGCCCCCACTCGCATGTCAACCACATGAACGAGTCAGATCACCTCGTTTGTATCTAATACAAAGCGGGTCACATCCACAGTGTATCCAGGATTAGGTCTCCAACCCTATCCATATACTGTAGACCGATTGGGTCATTAATTCCAACGCAATCTTTCTTGTGTGTCCACTACACACCGTTCAAGTTCTTAGTTCTTTCATAATACAATGACCCTGGAGCTTAGTTTATTGGATTAAGTTTATGAAAAATGCGAGACACAAAGTTTAAATAAATAACTCTTATTTATTACACAATGTTGAAATAAATAACTCTTATTTATTTACAACTTGGAATATTACAAACTACACGAGATGAGGACATACATCCCAACAAACTCCCACTTGGACTAAGCTAGTGGAGTACATGATACATTTCTCAAATGTACAGTAAAGTAATACAATAAACTAATACAATAAACTAGGGCATTGAATACCCTTTACAATACTCCCACTTGCCTTAGTCGGAAGCACTCGAGACCTAGACTTCTAGGTGACCTCAAACACCTTAGCCGTGAGGGCCTTTGTAAATGGATCAAAGAACGTTGTGCTCAAGCTATCTCTCTGATGGCCACGCGTCTCCGCGCGGCACAATCTCCCGTGTCGTGTGATACTTACGCTCTATGTGCTTGCCCTTTTATGACTCGAGGTTCTCTCGAGTTGGCTCTTTTGCACTGCTTGTTGTCACGAGCGATTGTGATTGGAAAGTTCATATTTGGAACAACTTCCAAATCCGTCATGAACTTCCCGAGCCAAACACTTCCTTTGCGCTTTCACAAGCCGCAACATACTCGGCTTCCATCGTGGAATTAGCGATGCATCCTCGCTGATGCTTCGCCACACTCTCTGACTCCTCCCATTCGGAATGAAGGCCGACCCCGGTGGATTTCCTAGAATCTTTATCGGTGCGAAAGTCGAATCCGAGTATCCCGTGAGATCAAATCCCCACTCCCATACACAAGGATGTAGTTCCTCGTTCTCCTAAGATACTTGAGGATTGCCTTTACGGTTGTCCAAAGATCTAATCTCGGATTGGATTGATACCTCACCGACAATCCCAACCGCATAATGTATGTCGGGCCTAGTACATCGGCTCCCTACAAATTGAAACATTGGGGATTCGTCTCATATCCTCAACCTCTTGAGGCGTCTTAGGACATTAATCCTTAGGCAGGTGAACCCCATGCCCGAAAGGCGTAGCCCTTCTTGGAGTTCTCGCATCTTATATCTAGACAACATCTTGTCAATATAAGACGCTTGAGACATGGCTAGCGTTCTGTTTTTCCGATTCCAGACAATCTGGATACCTAGAACATCTTGTGCCTGCTCCCCAAATCATTCATTTGGAATTGTGAAGCCAACCATTCCTTAATGTCGATGAAGAAATCCTACCTCATTCCCAATGAGAAGGATATCATCCACATACAATATAAGAAATGCGACGCTTTGTCGACGATTTTCTTGTAGACACAAGGCTCAAACATTTTTTGATCAAAGCCATAAGATTTGATCGCCTCATCAAACCTTATATTCCAAGACCTCGAGGCTTGTTTCAGTCCATAAATAGACCTTTTAAGCCGGCAAACTCTTTGCACTTGGTCATGGGCAATGAACCCCTTGGGTTGGTCCATGTAGATGGTCTCGTCAAGGTTGCCATTCAGAAAGGCGGTCTTGACATCCATCTACCATACCTCATAGTCATATATGCGGCAATGGCCAGAAGGATTCTAATCGACTTTACCATGGCAACAGGTGAAAAGGTTTCCTCATAGTCAACCCCTTCCACCTTGGTAAAACCCTTTGCCACTAGTCGAGCTTTGAAGGTCTGCACCTTCCGATCTATGCCACGTTTACGCTTGTAAATCCACTTACAACCAATATGTTTAACCCCATCCGGTTGGTCCACAAGCTCCCAGACGGAATTGAAGTACATCGACTCCATTTCCTGGTCCATGGCTTTAATCCATTCGTCTTTGTCAACGTCTGCCATTGCCTGATCTTAGGTGAATGGATCCTCACAGTCATCATCAGGAGTGACGACCTGGGTTTCAGCTAAACCCATGTAACATTCAGGCTGTCTCACAGCCCTCCCACTACGTCAAGGCATTCCCAACTCTTGGGAACGGACTTGACTAGACGAGCTAGGATCAACAACACTTGTTGACGTACTAGCACCATCAGCAACTCTTGCTGATGAACTGTCCATTTCATTCAACACAATTTTACTCCTTGGTAAGTGATCCCTGATGTGGTCTTCCTCAAGGAAAGTGGCTTTTGTCGACACAAGTACCCTATTATCCTTAGGATCGTAAAAGTAACCACCTCTAGTCTTTTTTGGGTAACGTGCAAAAGAGGCACAACTTGGAACGGGGTTCCAACTTCTTGGTTGACACCAACCAACACATGGGTGGGCATCCCCAAATTCTCAAATGACGTAAAGCGGTTTCTGACCATGCCGGGGTTCGAAAGGTGTTTCACAAACACTCTTCGATGGAACTGTGTTCAAAATGTAAACCGCAGTCTCCACTACGTAACCCCAAAAAGAATCAGGGAGACGAGCATAGCTCATCATCGATCGAACCATGTCCAACAAGGTTCTATTTCTCCTCTCCGATACACCATTCTGTTGTGGCATACCAGGTGCTGAGAGTTGGGACGTAATTCCATGTTCTATCAAATAGTCCTGGAATTCAGTGTCCATATACTCTCCACCTCGATCCGATCGAAGTGTTTTAAGCGGTTTACCTAATAGGTTCTCAACCTCAGTCTTGAACTCCTTGAACTTTTCAAGTGTTTCAGACTTCCTGTGCATTAGGTAAATATACTCATATCTTGAGTAATCATCTATGAAAGATATGAAATACTCATAACCGCCCCGAGCTTTAACATTCATCGGACCACAGAGGTCAGAATGTACTAACTCAAGAGGTTTTTTGGCTCTATATCCTTTTCCACTAAAATGACATTGGGTCATTTTTCCCTCAAGGCATGACTCACACACCGGTAAAGAGTTTTCTTCCAACTCGCTTAGAAGTCCACTCTTCACTTGTCACTCAATCCTATTGAGATTAATGTGGCCTAACCGAAGATGCCAAAGATGGGCACTTTCTTTTGGAGAAACTTTTAATCTCTTAGTTCGCGTTTCAGCTGTTTTGAACAATTCGGTGTTCAAAACACTATTGACCGAATTAGGGTTCAAAACATATAGATTGCTCTCAAGCAAAGCAGAACAAATCAAATTTCTATTTCGAGAAATAAACGCTTTATTACTCTTGAATGAAACAGAAATATTTTGTTCTAATAGGCAGGAAATAGAAACTAGGTTTCTCGTAAACCCAGGAACTATGTACATATTATCTAATAATAAGTACTTTCATGAAAGAACGACTTCACTGTGCCTATTCTTCAGAGTGAGACAACTTCTCCGCATCCAACCACGAGTGTTATCTCACCCTCTTGCAGCATTGCCAGAACTTAATCCTTGAAAGAAGAGCAAACATGGTTAGTGGCGCTTTGAATCCAATATCCAAGCGAGTCATTACTCTCCACTAAACAAGTTTCTGTGACAAGTAAATCACCTTTACCTGTCATCTTCTTTTCATCAAGGAACTTGGGACAACTCCTTTTCAAGTGTCCGTCCCCGTTGCAGTAGAAAAACTTTCTGGCAACATCCTTGATTTCTTTGCCTTTTAGAGTGGCAGCGTGGTCAACCTTAACTTCCTTCAACTTCTCCTTCTTCCCGTTAGGGCCTGAAGAGTCTACAAACATTATCCCAGAGGTCATACCCCTGTGAAAAGGTCTTAAGGCAACACTTGCCTCAGCGTCCTGTCCCATAGTTTGCACCAAGGACTGGAAGGTTTGTAGATTGTTGAATAGGACCGTTGAACCAAGCACCGAGGTCCTCCTCTCGGTGGCGCGAACTCCCCGGTCGTCATTTACCAAAATCGTGTCTATATTGTTTTTCCACGAAATACTATCGCCGACTAACTTAACGGAAGCTAAAGGATCGTTAAAAGCGTTTGACATTTTGTTGCTGAAGAAAAAAGGAAAAGCTTTGTATTAGTCTCGCAAAAACTTTTGAAAATCCAATCGAGTTTTAGCAAATTTTTATCCTATGATCCCTAGGTCATTCAAAAATTTGCAATGATACCCTAAAGGTTTAGAATGACCGCCACCGTAGGGTAGACAAAACCACTCCTCCTCTAGGACGAGACTCTCTCGACCAGATCCTAATACCAGAATAACTCTTATTTCATTAGGCATCCAGTTACAATTTTTCGGTCAGAATACATTAACTCTTAATGAATCCTGTGAGTGTCACCCTCAATCTTTAAATTTCCAAGTATCCGTCCAAACAATAGCCGTCGTAGGGAGGACTAAGAAGGAAAACCAACAAGGAAATCGTATCCTTTTCGGGAATTCACGGTGTTCCGACTCCCATGATCAAGGTGAAGGGAATGAAAATCCCGTGCAGCGGAAGACGATTGAATCGTCGAGGTATCAATTATGCAACATGCTTTTATTAAAATGATCTAACACTAGATCTATGCTAAACATGGTTCAAAGAAGAAGAAATTTACAGCAAGAAAAAAATCTTACTTACTTTTTGTAGACAAAGTCAGCAAATTTTTTCCTCCGGTCACGAACTCTTCGTGCAACTCGATCTCAATGAACTTTTCTACCAAAGTGATCTCGAACACCACCAAGTGATCTTCTCGGTTGTTCTCTTTTGGAGATGGGAAGATGGTGGGATCTTAGTTTTGGAGAGGGAGGAGATTAGAGGGAGTAGAGAGAATTCTCTTTTATTCTCTTTGGTGAAAAACAAAAAATGAGAGAGTTATTTTTCATCCTTCTTACAAGAAGGGTTTATGTAGTGGAATTGGTGGAGTTAAAATGTCCACATAATTACAACTTTACCACAACCATAGGTTATGCAAATCTCATTTGCATAACCACATAATATAAGATATCTCATATCTCATTTGCATTAATTGTGTATTAATTAAATTGAATCACATCCAATTTAATTTCTCTCAATCAAATTCTCCAATTAGCCCTAATTCAACAATTGGGCTAACCTATAGTTTATTATGAATCTCATTCACATTAAACTATATATTATATCATTCATATCTCATATAAATGACATAAACGCCCTTAGAGTGAAATTGAACACTTCAATTTCATACCAAAACTTTATCCTTTCTTAAATCCAGATGGAGTCAACCGAGGGACCTAATGGACCTATAGTGACAGGCTCCAATGATCCGAGATTAACTTGTCAAACTCTTTGACCCGGTTAACCAACATTCATTAGCTACGGTAACACTCCACTATAGGTCGTACCTGCACTCCCGTCAGTGCAGAATGTTACGTGTCCACTGATATAACCAATGCCCATGAGTCGACCCTTCACAGGTTATTCGTAGACACGGCTGTGTCAAATTATCGTTTTACCCCTGTGTCTACCTCTTGTTCCTTAAGTCCCCACTGCTCCTCTAATGAACAACATATTGTGATGGTCCAACCATACACAACACCCTTCTCGGGCTAGTGAGAAGGTGGGCGCCCGTTGTCCAAGCCCTAGAGACAGCACTTAAGGGAACAACCCCTCTAGTTTCCCTAAAGGCGGGAACGAGTGAATTCCATCTCGCGTAGATAAGTTCCCAGCTCCCTACTTGGCTCTGTCTCTGAGAAGATAGGCATATTGGGCGAGTAACTGTGACTACCCTCACCCGTACTAGTCAAAGAACAGATTCTCGCTGACAGGAGTCCGTAACATGCTCAGGATTCAGGTCGAGTCACTAATGGTCATCTACGAAGTTATTAGTCCCATCTTGTCAGCGGTGTTACATCGGTGAGGTCTAATAAATCACGGTCCGTCTTGTACAATCTCATTGCACAGATGCCCCCACTCGCATGTCAACTACATGAACGAGTCGGATCACCTCGTTTGTATCTAATACAAAACGGGCGCATCCACAGTGTATCCGAGATTAGGTCTCCAACCTTATCCATATCACATCGAGACCATTCGGGTCATTAACTTTCGAGCGTGATATTCCTGTGTTTCCACTACACACCGCTCAAGTTCTAGTTCTCTCATGTATACAATGACCCCGGAGCATAGTTTATTGGAAAAGTTTATAAATATTGCGAGACACAAAGTGATGAAATAAATAACACTTATTAATTTCAAACAATATATTACAAACACGAGATTAGGACAAAAATCCCAACAAACTCCCACTTGGACTACGCTAGTGGAGAAAATACATTTCAGAAATTTACATAAATTACAAAGAAGTAATACAATAAACTAGGGCATTGAATACCCGTTTACACATCTCCCACTTGCCCTAGTCAGGAAGCTCTCGAAGACCTAGACTCTCTAGGTGACCCTCAAACACCTTAGCTGTGAGGGGCTTCATAAATGGATCAGCTACGTTGTGCTCCGACGCTATCTACGTGACCGTCACGTCACCGCGGTGCACAATATCCCGTATCAGATCATACTTGCGCTCAATGTGTTTGCCTCTTTTATGGCTCCAAGGCTCACGTGAGTTGCCTACTGCACCACTATTATCACAGAACAGTGTGATGGGCAAGTTCATGTTAGGAACAACTTCCAATTCTGTCATGAACTTCCTAAGCCAAACAGCTTCCTTTGCAGCTTCACAAGTCGCAACATACTCCGCTTCCATAGTGGAATCAGCAATGCATCCCTGCTTGATGCTTCGCCATATTACAGCTCCTCCATTGAAAATGAAGGTTGACCCCGAGGTGGATTTCCTAGAATCCTTATCGGTCTGAAAATTAAAATCTGTGTATCCCGTAAGGATCAAATCCCCACTACCATACACTAAGCTGTAGTTCCTCGTTCTCCTAAGATACTTGAGGATTGCCTTTACGGCTGTCCAGTGATCTAATCCTGGATTGGATTGATATCTACTGACAATTCCTACTGCATAACAGATGTCGGGCCTAGTACACATCATGACATACATGAGGCTCCCTACAGCTGAAGCATATGGAATCCGTCTCATATCCTCAACATTTTGAGGAGTCTTAGGACACTGATCCTTAGACAAGTAAACCCCATGCCTGAAAGGCAACAAGCCCTTCTTGGAGTTCTGCATCTTATATCTAGACAACTTCTTGTCAATATAAGACGCTTGAGACAAGGCTAGCGTTCTGTTCTTCCAGTTCCGGACTATCTGGATACCTAGAACGTACTGAGCTTCTCCCAAATCTTTCATTTGGAATTGCGAAGCTAACCACTTTTTAACGTCAGTAAGAAATTCCACCTCATTCCCAATGAGAAGAATATCGTCCACGTACAACACCAAAAATGCGACAGTTTTGTCAACGATTTTCTTGTAGACACAAGGTTCGTCGACATTTTGATCAAAGCCATAAGATTTGATTGCCTCATCAAACCTTATATTCCAAGACCTCGGTTCGCTTTTGATCCATAAATGGACCTATGAAGCCGACAAACTCTTTGCTCTTGGCCTTGGGCAATGAACCCTTTGGGTTGGTCCATGTAGATGGTCTCATCAAGTTTGCCATTCAGAAAGGCTGTCTTGATGTCCATCCGCCATATCTCGTACTATAATGTCGCGGCAATGGCGGAAGGATCTGATCGACTTTACCATGGCAACAGGTGAAAAGGTCTCCTCATAGTCAACCCCTTCAACCTGGGTAAAACCCTTTGAAGGTCTGCACTTTCCCATCTACGCCACGTTTACGCTTGTAGATCCATTTGCAACCAATAGGTTTTACCCCATCCAGTTGATCGACAAGCTCCCATACAGAATTGAAGTACATAGACTCCATTTCCTGGTCCATAGCTTTAATCCACTCGTCTTTGTCAACATCAACCATTGCCTGATCATAGGTCAATTGATCCTCACAGTCATCATTAGGAGCGACAGCTGAGGTTTCAGCTAAACCCATGTAGCGATCAAGCTGTCTCACAGCCCTCCCACTACATCGAGCCATTCCCAACTCTTGGGAATGAATTTGACTAGACGTGCTAGGATCAATAACACTTGTTGACGTACTAGCCCCATCAGCAACTCTTGTTGATGTACTGTCCATTTCATTTAACACAATTTTACTTCTTGGTAAATGATCCATGACGTGGTCTTCCTCTAGGAAAGTGGCGTTTGTCGACACAAGCACCCTATTTTCCCTAGGATCGTAAAACAGACCACCCCTAGTCTCTTTAGGGTAACCTATGAATAGGCACAATTTCGAACGGGGTTCCAACTTTTTCGGGTTTGACACCAACACGTGGGTCGGGCATCCCCAAATCCTGAAGTGATGTAAACTGCCTTTACGTCCACTCAAGAGCTCGAAAGGTGTTTCACAAACACTCTTCGAGGGAACGTTGTTCAAAATGTAAACCGCAGTCTCCACTGCGTACCCCCAAAAAGAATCAGGGAGACGAGCATAGCTCATCATCGACCGAACCATGTCCAACAAGGTTCTGTTTCTCCTCTCCGATACACCATTTTGCTGTGGCATACCAGGCGCTGAGAGTTGGGACGTAATTCCGTGTTCTATCATATAGTCCTGGAATTCAGTGTCCATATACTCTCCACCTCGATCCGATCAAAGTGTTTTAAGCGATTTACCTAAATGGTTCTCAACCTCAGTCTTGTAATCCTTGAACTTTTCAAGAGTTTAAGACTTCTTATGCATTAGGTAAACATACCCATATCTTGAGTAGTCGTCTATGAAAGACACAAAGTACTCATAACCGCCCCGAGCTTTAACATTCATCGGACCACAGAGGTCAGAATGCACTAACTCAAGACGTTCTTTGGCTCTATATCCTTTTCCACTAAAAGGACGTTTGGTCATTTTGCCTTCAAGGCATGACTCACACACCGGTAAAGAGTTTTCTTCCAACTCATTTAGAAGTCCACTCTTCACTAGTTTCTCAATCCTATTGAGATTAATGTGGCCTAACCGAAGATGCCAAAGATGGGCATTTTCTTTTGGAGAAACTTTCGCTTTCTTAGTTCGTGTTTCTGCAGTTTTAAATAATTCAGTACTCAAAACACTTTTGACCGAATTTGGTTTCAAAACATACAGATTATTTTCAAGTGAAGCTGAACAAATCACATTCCCTTTGAAAGAAATAAACGCTTTATTCAATTAAAAAAAACTGAAATACAATGTTCAATAAGGCAGGAAATTGAAACAAGGTTTCTAGTAAACATTGGAACTATGTACAGATTGTCCAACAATAAGTACTTCCCGCCAAAGTTTAGCTTCACCGTGTCGATCGCTGCAGCAGAGACAAGCTCTTCGGATCCAACCCGTAGAGTCACCTCACCTCTCTCGCAATGCCGCCGAGAATCAATCCTGAAAAGAAGAACAAACGTGGTTAGTGGCGCCCGAATCCAATATCCGGCAGTCACTACTCTCCACTAAATAGGTTTCAGTCACAAGTAAATCACATTTACCTTGATTCTTCCTCTCGGCCGAGAATTTGGGACGCTTTCTCTTCCAAAGGACCGCCCCATTGCGGTGGAAACACTTTCCTTTCTCTCCAACCTCCTTGACCTTCTTGCCCTTGTGTGGCGCGGCAAAGCCGGTCGCTTTACCCCTCTTCATCCTCTTCTTCCCTTTCGGGCGTGAAGGAGCAACGAGTTTCGTCCCCTGCAGGTCGAACCCTCGTGATAAGACACATAGGCAACATTTGCCTCGCATTCCTTGACCTGCTCAAGGATTGAAAATTTTGTAGCTCGTTGAGGAGGGTAGTCAGAGTGTAGCTAATTTTGTTCATAACAGCATTGCTACGAAACTGAAGGAAACTCTTCGGAAGAGTCTCCAATATAAAACTAACCTGGCTCGACTCGTCGATCGAAGCCCTGTTCATCTCGGCCAGATGGAAGTGGGTCATCATGTTTAGAACGTGTTCACGGACAGACGACCGCTCTTTCATCCGTGCGTTGAAAACGTATTTGAGCGAGTCATGTCGGACCTGAAAGGACTGTTGTCCAAAGATTTCCTGCAAGGACTCCATGATCTCCTTAGCGGAACCATCAGCTCGTGCTTCTTTGCCAAGACATCAGACATGCTGGCAATAATGTAGACCTTGGCCTTTTCGTTGGCCCCGATCCATCGATTGTACGCATCGCGAACACTTCGCGACGCGGTCGAGCCCGGCATCTGAGGACACTCCTCAGATAACACGAACTTTATGTCGTCTTGTACCAAAATTGTATTTATGTTGTTTTTCCAACTTTGATAGTTATCTCCCACTAATTTGTCTGAAGCGAGTAAAGCTATTATAGCGCTAGACATTTTTAGCTGAAAAATAAGAAAAACCTTTGTATTAGTCTCGCAAAAAACTTTTGAAAACCAATCAAGTTTTAGCAAAAATTGTTTTATGATCCCTAGGTCATTCAAAATTTTGCAATGATATCCTAAAGGTTTAGAATGACCGCCACCGAAGGGTGAACAAAACACTCCTCCTCTAGGACGAGACTTTCTCGATCAGACCCTAATCTCAGAATAACTCTTATTCCATTAGGCATCCAATTACCATTGTTCGGTCGAATTCATTAACACTTAACGAATTCTGTGAGTGTCACCCTCAATCTTTATGTTTCCAAGCATCCGTCCAAACAATAGCCACCGAAGGGGTGAACCAAGAAGGAAAACAAACCAGAAATCGTATCCTTTCGAATTCACGGTGTTTCGACTCCCATGATCAAGCCCTCCAGAAGGGATTGTGCAGTCGAGCCAAACTAGTAGGCGGATCATAGGCGTCTCTCACGGTGTGAATCGAAAGAAGAGACCGTGGGTCTCGTTTTTACAAGTCCCGCTCCCACTCAGTATAAGTATTCTCTCCATCCACGATGATATTGACCTATACAAATACCATCCGAAGGGGTACGCTCCCATTTGCGCCATGAGCCCGAGTATAGATCTCACGGTGCGGACTTAAACGAGATTTGTGGTTGGAAATTCAAATGTATCTCATACACTTTATTTCCTCCCACTCAAGATGCTTAATTTTAATAGGGATTGACCTAGATAAACCGGCTAAAAATTACCTAAGTCTACCAATATAACTCTTATATGGTATTAACCTAAGTTTTTAATCACATTATTAACTTGGGTCTATGCGAGTAAATTAATTAACACTTAATTAACGGCACTCACGAGAATATCACCTAAGAATCTCAGGACCGAATTCACTCCCGTGTCGGTTTCGTGTAGGGTGTTCATGGCGTCAACTTAAATACTACCACCTTAGACAAAACCTTCCTTAGACAGAGTTACCTATCGGTCTCCATTCAAAGGTTATATTTGATTTCCTAAATTTCTAATCTCATTAGAAAATTAGAAAACCTAAGTCTAATTATTCCAGTTCTAAACACTTTAAAACTAATAAGTAACTTAGGTTTCATGCATTTCTATGTTATAGTGCTTGATCATCCATCACATGAATAATACTTTATACTATAACATAATACAATTCATCACATGAATTAAATGCATGAGCATGCTTTTAATTTAAGATATAACACTTATATTTAATAAATTAAAACATGCAAACATTATATTATAACTCTTATAATATAATCCTATCATGCATACTATATATTATAACTCTTATAATATAAAAATGATGCATGAAATGTTTAACCTAAGGTGGGATTTTAAATCTATATGACATACAATATGCACATAGAAATTAATTAAAATATACATCTTATGCACAAAATAATTAAATAGCAAAAATGGACCGATTTTTGGCACCTAGGGGCAATTATTTAATTAAATAACATTAATATAACATTTATATTAATATTATTTAATAAAATAAATAAATAAAATAAAAATTACATTTTATAAATAATAAAATAAAAAACACGTGTAAAAACCGCCAAACTTGTGCCTTGAACCCACGTCCTCGCGTAACTGCCGCGAACTGCTCCTCAACGCGTGCGCGCGTTGCAGCCGCTGTAAGCGGCGTTACAGTAACGCTGCCGCCTCCGGCGTCAAATCGCATTCTCAACGCCACGTAGCGTTGGTAACGCTGCTCGCTGCAGGCCTCCATCCGCAAGGATAGCGTTGAGACGCCATTGGGCGACGTCTCAACGCCATCGATAGAACAAAGAAACACCTTTGCTTTGTTTCTTAGTCGATTACGCACTGCTTTCGCTCGATTTCTTCTTCACAAAGAACACTTGCCATGAACGACACGGACTTACGGACTCGATTTATTTTCTAAAATGCCCAAAAACACGGGCCCTTTACATTTGATCTCATCAAACAAAAAATAAATCTAAAAGTGCCAAAAATCGAAACATCCATTATGCAAACCAAGACATTCATCTCATGAATCATGGCAAAAGCCCACCAAATTTTAATAAAACAGTGCATAATTGAGAAACCATCGAAATGGCTCTGTTACCAATTGAAGGGAATGAAAATCTCGTGCAGCGAAAAACGATTGAATCGTCGAGGTATCAATTATGCAACATGCTTTTATTAAAATGATCTAACACTAGATCTAGGCTAAACATGCTTCAAAGAAGAAGAAATTTACAGCAAGAAAAAAAATCTTACTTACTTGTTGTAGACAAACTCAACAAATTTCTTCCTCCGGTCACGAACTCTTCATGCAACTCGATCTCAACGAACTTTTCTACCAAAGTGATCTCGAACACCACCAAGTGATCTTCTCGGTTGTTCTCTTTTGGAGAAGGGAAGATGGTGGGATCTTAGTTTTGGAGAGTGAGGAGATTAGAGAGAGTAGAGAGAATTCTCTTTTCTTCTCTTTGGTGAAAAACAAAAAATGAGAGAGTTATTTTTCATCCTTCTTACAAGAAGGGTTTATATAGTGGAATTGGTGGAGTTAAAATGTCCACATAATTACCACTTTACCACAACCATAAGTTATGCAAATCTCATTTGCATAACCACATAATATAAGATATCTCATATCTCATATTGCTAATCTCATTTGCATTAATTGTGTATTAATTAAATTGAATCACATCCAATTATATTTCTCTCAATCAAATTCTCCAATTAACCCTAATTCAACAATTGGGCTAACCTATAGTTTATTATGAATCTCATTCACATTAAACTATATATTATATCATTCATATCTCATATAAATGACATAAACGCCCTTAGAGTGAAATTGAACACTTCAATTTCATACCAAAACTTTATCCTTTCTTAAATCCAGATGGAGTCAACCGAGGGACCTAATGGACCTATAGTGACAGGCTCCAATGATCCGAGATTAACTTGTCAAACTCTTTGACCCGGTTAACAAACATTCATTAGCTACGGTAACACTCCACTATAGGTCGTACCTGCACTCCCGTCAGTGCAGAATGTTACGTGTCCACTGATATAACTAATGCCCATGAGTCGACCCTTCACAGGTTGTTTGTAGACACGGCTGGGTCAAATTACCGTTTTACCCCTGTGTCTACCACTTGTTCCTTAAGTCCCCACTGCTCCTCTAATGAACAACATATTGTGATGGTCCAACCATACACAACACCCTTCTCGGGCCGTGAGAAGGTGGGCGCCGTTGTCCAAGCCACGAGACAACACTTAAGGGAACAACCTCTCTAGTTTCCCTAAAGGCGGGAACGAGTGAATTCCATCTCGCGTAGATAAGTTCCCAGCTCCCTACTTGGCTCTTTCCCTGAGAAGATAGGCATATTGGGCGAGTAACTGTGACCACCCTCACCCGTACTAGTCAAAGAACAGATCCTCGCAGACAGGAGTCCGTAACATGCTCAGGATTCAGGTCGAGTCACTAATGGTCATCTACGAAGTTATTAGTCCTTACTGTCAATGGTGTTACATCAGTAGGTCTAATAAATCACGGTCCGGTCTTGTACAATCTCATTGCACAGGATGCCCCCACTCGCATGTCAACTACATGAACGAGTCAGATCACCCCGTATGTATCTAATACAAAGCGGGTCGCATCCACAGTGTATCCAGGATTAGGTCTCCAACCCTATGCATATACTGTAGACCATTCGGGTCATTAACTCGAACGTGATCTTCCCTGTGTGTCCACTACACACCGTTCAAGTTCTAGTTCTCTCATGTATACCATGAACCTGGAGCTTAGTTTATTGGAAAAGTTTATAAATATTGCGAGACACAAAGTGATGAAATAAATAACACTTATTAATTTCAAACAATATATTACAAACACGAGATTAGGACAAAAATCCCAACACAAGGCCCTCCGTAGGGATTGTCTTGTCCAGGCCAAACTAGCAGGCGGATCATAGGCGTCTCACGGTGTGAATCGAAAGAAGAGACCGTGTGTCCCATTTTCACAGATTCTGCTCCCACTCACAATAAGTACTCTCTCCATTCACGTTGATATTGACCCATGCAAATGCCACCCGTAGGGGGACGCTCCCATTTGCGCCACGAGGCCGAGCATGGATCTCACGGTGCGAACTTAACGGAGTTTTGTGGATGGAAAATTAAATGTATCTCATACACTTTATTTCCTCCCACTCAGCACTTTAAAATAATCGAGATTGACCTAGATAAACCGGCTAAAATTTACCTAAGTCTACCAATATAACTCTTATATTGGATTAGCCTAAGTTTATAATCACATTATTAACTTAGGTCTATGTGAGTAAATTAATTAACACTTAATTAACGGCACTCACGAGAATATAACCTAAGAATCTCCGGACCGAATTCACTCCCAGGTCGGTTTCCAGGTAGGGGTATTCCGCAAGCCTTAGACAAAACATTCCTTAGACAGAGTTACTTATCAGTCTTCATTCAAAGGTTATATTTGATTTCCTTATTAGAATTAGAAAACCTAAGTCTAATTATTCAAGTTCTAAATATTTTAAAACTAATAATTAACTTAGGTTACATGCATTTCTATGTTATAGTACTTGATCATTCATCACATGAATAATACTATACTATAACATACATTCATCACATGAATTAAATTCATGAGCATGCTTTTAATTTAAAAATATAACACATATATTAAATAAATTAAATCATGCAAACATTATATTATAACTCTTATAATATAATCCTATCATGCATACTATATATTATAACTCTTATAATATAAATATGATGCATTAAATGTTTAACCTAAGGTGAGATTTTAAATCTATATGGCATACTCTATGCACATAGAAATAATTAAATTATACATCTCATGCATAAAATAATTAAATAGCAATATTGGACCGATTTTTGGCACCCTAGGTACACAAATTAAATTATTTAACATTAATATAACATTTATATTAATATTAATTAAAATAATTAAATAAAAAACATTTATAAAACTAAATTTAAAAATAAATGAATAATTAAAAAAAAATAAACTGGCAGTTGCACAACAGAGGTTCGAACTGGCACCCACGAACCACTACTCCAGGCGTTGCAACGCTAAAATGTATAGCGTCGCAACGCTGATGGATTCTAACCGAAAAAAACTGACAGTTGCATAATGCCGACTCGAACTGCTGACCAGCATGCACGCCTTCGTAATTTTCGCGCTCCACGCACCACTACGCCAAGGCGTTGTAACAATATTTTGGGTTGCAACACTAAAATGTATAGCGTCGCAACGCTGATGAACTTCCAGCAACACCATTTTTGCAGTTTTTCACCGGAATCGCCCGTTTTTTCTCCGATTTCTTCACGACAACTCTTGTCACAAACGACACGGACTTACAAACTCGATTTACATTAAAAAAATGTCCAAAACTACGGGCTCTTACATTGATCTCATCAACTTTAATGTAAATCTACAAAGTGCCAAAAACTGAAAAAATCAAAAATTGCAAACCATTAACATTCATCTCATGAAAATTAATGCTACCCACCTAATTTTAAGAATTCACAGAATACACAACGAAGAGCAACAACTTGTCTCTGATACCAATTGATAGGATTTTGAATTCCCGCAGCGGAAGACGTTGTGAAACGTCGTTGATCTGTTGTGTAATTCTTATCTTAAAATTGAATCTATCTCATAGATCCTAGGCTAAACATGCAAAGAAGAAGAAGAAAACAGTAAGTAAAAAGTACTAACCTCTTGAAGAACTCTTCTTCAATGTTTTCTCCTTCTTCGGTCACGATCTCTCTAGATCCGACGTTCTCCTCGAACACGAACCACGATCCGAACACGGAGACACCTCCAAAGGGTCTTCTCGGTTGTTCTCGTGAGGTTGAGGGAGAGTAGGTGGGACTCCCTTTGGTTTTGGGTGAGGAGAGAATGATAGAGAATTGAGAGAGGATTTGAGAGAGAATCCCTTGCTCTCTTTGGATGGAAATCAAAGAAATGGCAAAATGTATATGAAATGTCTTTGAATGCATACTTTTATAATGGTGTGTGGTGGAGTTAAAATCTCCACCAATTCACCATTTTACCACAACTATATAATATACAAATCATATTTGCATATTATATAATATAAGGTATCTCATACCTTATTATACAAATCTCATTTGCATAAATGTGGAATTATAAATTGAATCACATTCAATTTTATTTCTCTAAATTCTATTTCTCCAAATAGCACTAATTAATCAATGAGGCTATACTATAGTTTATTATGAATCTCATTCACATCAAACTATATATTATGTCATCTATATCTCATATAAATGACATAAATACCCAAATAATGAATTTGAACACTTCAAATTCACACCAAACTGTAAACCCTCAATTTTTCCAATTTGAGCCAACCGAGGGACCTAATGGACCTACACGTGACGAGCTCCAATGATCCGAGAATAACTTATCAAACTCTTTGACCCGGTTATTCAACATTCATTAGCTATGGTAACACTCCACTAAATCTCGTAGCTGCACTCTCATCACTGTAGGACAAGTTGTTTCCATTGATATAACCAATACCCATGAGTCGACCCTTCACAGGTTGTTCGTAGTCACAGCTGGGTCAAATTATCGTTTTACCCCTATGTCTACCTCTTCCTCATTAAGTCTCACTACTCCTCTAATGAACAACTACGTTGCATGGTCCAACCATAAACAACAACCCTCTCAGGCCAATGAGAGAGTGGGGCCCCGTTGTTCAAGCCCTGGAGACAACACTTAATGGAACAACCCCTCTAGTTTTCCTAAGTCGGGAATGAGTGAATTCCTTCTTGCGTAGTCAAGTTCCCAACTCCTCACGTGGTCCTGCCCTTGAGAAGGTAGGCATATTGGGCGAGCAACAGTGGATACCCTCACCCGTACTAATCAAAGGACAGACCCCCGCAGACAGGAGTCCGTAACACGCTCAGGATTAAGGTGGAGTCACTAATGGTCATCTACGAATTTATTAGCTCTATCTTTATTAGCGGTGTTACATCGATGAAGTCTAATAATTCACGGTGCGTCTCTGTACAATCTCATTGCACAGGATGCCCCCACTCGCATGTCAACCACATGAACGAGTCAGATCACCTCGTTTGTATCTAATACAAAGCGGGCTGCATCCACAGTGTATCCAGGATTAGGTCTCCAACCCTATCCATATACTGTAGACCGATTGGGTCATTAACGCGAACGCGATCTTCCCTATGTGTCCACTACACACCATTCAAGTTCTTAGTTCTCTCATAATGCAATGACCCTAAAGCTTAGTTTATTGGATTAAGTTTATGAAAAATGCGAGACACAAAGTTTAAATAAATAACTCTTATTTATTACACAATGTTGAAATAAATAACTCTTATTCATTTACAACTTGGAATATTACAAACTACACGAGATGAGGATATACATCCCAACACAAATGCCACTTTCTTAGAGGAGGGCCACATAAGGGACCACAAACCAAGAAGTAAAATTGTGTTGAGTGAGTTAGACGAAACAATAGCAAAGGTTGCTAATAAAACTAGTACGTCAGCAAAAGTTATTGATACTAGCTTGTCTAGTCAAGAGAGTCCATCTCAAGAGTTGAGTATGCCTCGTCAGTAGTGGGAGGTTATAACACAACTTTGGCCTGTTACATGGGTTTATCTGAAACCCAAATTGTTATACCAGATGACAACTGCGAGGATCCATTGACTTATAATCAAGCGATGGTTGACAAAGACAAAGACAAATGGGTCATAGCCATGGACCAAGAAATGGAGTCTATGTACTTCAATTCTGTTTGGGATCTTGTAGATAAACCTGATGGAGTAAAACCTATAGGTTGTAAGTGCATCTACAAGAGAAAGTGTAGTGTGGATGGAAAGGTGCAAACCTTTAAAGCTAGACTAGTAGCAAATGGTTATACCCAGGTTGAAGGGGTTGACTATGAGGAAACCTTTTTACATGTTGCTATGGTAAAGTCTATCCGTATCCTACTTGCCATTGTCGCATATTATGACTATGAGGTATGGCAAATGGATGTCAAGACAACCTTTTTCAATGGAAATCTTGAGGAAAACATCTACATGGACCAACCCAAAGGGTTCATTGAACCAGGACAAGAGCAAAAGGTTTGCAGGCTTAAAAGGTCAATTTATGAACTGAAACAAGCCTCTAGGTCCTGGAATATAAGATTTGATGAGGCAATCAAATCTTATGGTTTTGACCAGAATGATGATGAACCTTGTGTCTACAAGAAAATTATCAATAGTTCTGTCGCATTCCTAGTTCTATATGTGGATGATATCCTACTAATTGGGAGTGCAATATACTTATCTTACAGTTTCATTTTTTTTGTACAAGTCGTGTGGGCTCCACCGAGTGGTTGATAGTAGTGTTTTGGATGATTTGCCCTCGGCTGCTACATGCCTAGGATGCTTCTGTAGGTCGAATGCATCTCCCTCTACGACCCAATTGTTTTGGCTTACTTTTTTGCTCATGATTGTTTATTCATGATCTTTGGTAGAGCACAATTAGTTAATTATTCCCATAAACGACACCAATTGTCGATATCTGAATTTGGTTCACGATGAGTTTATATGAAATGAGGAATAAAAGAATGCTATATAAAGAAAGGAGAGGATTAAGCACTAGTGTGGTGCTAAGCCACCTGCACTCCAATGATCAGATCAATAAATTTTGACAAATAACTTAGACTAGAGAATTTGAATGTGGTTTTGGACATACCTTTGCTAATGACCATCTCCTATTATTTATAGTGTTTGTGATAGTGTAACTGTTGAGGATCCCACATTGGAAAAGTTGAGAGAAACCTCACAATATATAAGATATGTGGGTTACTCCTCTCATTGCCAATTGGTTTTGAGATGGAACCCCATATAATCTAATATGGTATCAGAGCCCATTAAACCCAAACGGGTATTCGGTCCAAAAAATTGAAATTGGGATCCGATCCAAGAATGGTGAACCCTAAGAGGCATAATCTTGAGGGGGCATGTTGAGGATCCCACATTGGAAAAGTGGAGAGAAACCTCACAATATATAAGATATGTGGGTTACTCCTCTCATTGCCAATTGGTTTTGAGATGGAACCCCATATAATCTAATAACAAAAGAGAGTGCTTGATTCGAGTCGAAAATCATTCCGAGATTTTCATGATTATACAATTAGGAAATTGTGTGGGGCCCACACCATTTGTAGGGAAAATAATCATATTGATCATTTTTAGCCCGCACACTTTGGTAACTATGTGGGCTTCACATGAAGAAACCTCTCAGGGCTCACAATACTCGTGGTCCAAGACTTGAAAAATTCAAAACTCATATGAGGCTTGATTTGACCTTGTTCTCTCTTCAATGATGGGTGACCCCCATGGGGGACAACCTTTTGGCCTTGGGCCTCTTCCATCATGGTCGACTCCTTTTGGGTTCAACCTTTTAGCCTTGGCCTATTTGGTTGAGGGTTGGTCCAGTAGGCTTTGATTGAGGCCCAATTAGCCATTGGCCCCTCATTCTTGGGCTTTGGCCCATTGTGGCCCGCCTCTCGGCCTTCGGGCACATTCTTGACCTTCGGCTTTATTCTTGGCTCACTCAATATATCCACCCACAACATAGGCTAAACTTTAAACCTCGCATAGGGAGGAATTATGACCCATGTCTAATTTTTATTAGTCAAATAATGGTAAAATATGGTTAGAGATCCTTTATAACTACTTTTCAAACATCATAGACTAGAACGTCTCTTTTGAAACATTAAGGACAAAAGAGATATCAAATTCAAACCCAAAGACAAATTTTTTTTTTTTCAAAAACAAATATACATCTCAAATGATATTTGTGAGGTTGGTTTTCTATATATACCATAAAAAGTAGTCCATTCAACTAACTACTTTGTAAAATTTGTCGATCTGGTCTAATTTAATTGAGCGTGATTTGTTCTTTTTATAAAAAAAAACGTTGATATAACATCAGGTTTTAGTTTTCTAGGATGAGAATGTTAGTTTTGTAAAGGAAAAGAACAAAATGAGAATTGAACCACTCAAGAGGACACCTCACCAAAATTCTAGAGTCTTCATTTGTTGGCACGTGGTTTATTACTGTTGTGGTTAAACCAATATAAATTATTATTTTTTTTTTAAAGGAATGTAAATTATTTGTGGGCACGGTCCTTAACAGGGTGGGGAGAAAATTTTTTCTGCCGGCTAAACGGAGACGAAGATACATTCTCTGTCCCCGACGGGCCGACGACGTCCCTATCCTCGCCCCAATTTATATATATACATATGATAAACCATAATTCTATTTTTTTATTAAATATCATTTTATTTTTTTAAGAAAATTTAAAAAAAAATCTTAAATATAACTCATTTTAAGAATTAACTAAACTTTCAAAATAAAAAAAGAAATTATTTAATAAAATTTAGAAAAATAAAAAGATAAACCGGGAATTATTCTCTGCGAAACCGATTTGCGCGAATTCCTCGCAGGAATCTCAACCCCATTCCCCACATAATTAAATGGGTAATTTCGTGGCAATGGAGAATGAAATAGGGAACGAAAATTTGAACGGAGAAGCATTCTCCGACCCCGCCCTGTGGATATCTCTATTTATGAGTCCTATTTCTAGGGTTTTCATGACATATATACATATATATCATATATGTATATAAACATTACCCTGAATACCAATTTTTAAGAAAGTAGTGGCTACTTTTTTTTGGGGTACTTTTTTTTTGGGGGGTACTTTTTGCCCCATTTTTCAGAGTTTTAATTAGTTTGAGATCGATTTTGGCCAAAAACTAATAAAGATACTCTAGTAACATCTTTAGGTGGATTATAATAACTATAATTACTATTTTGTGTCGACAACCATCGAATTGAATAGGGTGATTGGTTCGCTTTTAAAAAACGTGATTATAGCATGTTACGTAAGACACCAATTTTGGCATAAAGAAACCAAAAAAACAAAACTGATTGAGATTATAGGATTGACATTTAGGAGACATATTATAATAATCGATTTTATTATAAATGGTAGAACACTCTACATTCAAACACAGACTATTATAACCACATACTATATTACTCAACCTTTTAAATAATATTATATGATTTCATAGATTATAATAACTCATACATTATTATAGCTCCTATGATAACTCATCCAGCGCCCCAAACAACCGTTAAGGTTGTGTCTTGTCTAAAATTTGAAAAGTGTCCAATAAATTTCTAATTTTTTTCTCCATATACTAAAGAAAGTGTTTAATCTGTGTTTAAATTTTAAATTTGTGTCCATAAGTTCTTGAATTTTCGTTTTTGTGCCTAATAAGTCATTGTCCTATCCTACATTTTCAAACATTTGAGTACCTATTAGACACAAAATTGAAAGTTTAGGTCTTATGAGACATGAAACTCAATTTTATATCCAATAGATTAGCTCATTCATAAGATATTTATTGACAAAATTGAAAGTTGGAGTTAAACATAAAATTGAAAATTCATATAGGTATTTGATACCCTTTAGGGGTCGTTTGGCCTCATGTTTTGGATTTGGATGGTTTTGGATTCCAAATCTAAAACCATGTTTGGTCCAATGTGTTCAAAACCCTTGGTTTTGAAACACAACCCCATGGGTTACAACAGTGTAACCCCATGAGTTTGTTTCATGTTTTTTTATTTTATTTGTTATCTTCCATTTTTGGCGATTACTTCAACAACAATTTTGGTGACAACTCCAACAACTACACCGGTGATCCGACTAAAGCTAATGGCTACCTCCAGCAACAACTCCGACGACCCGACCACTGCTGACAATTACCTCCGACGACAACTTCGATGACCACACTGTTGACCCCGCTATCGCTAACGACTACCTCCAGCGACAACTCTGATGACCATACAGATGACCCCGACCACCGCTGACTACCTTCGACACCGACGACTCCAACAACCGCTAACGACTACGTCCAACGAACACTCCGACGACCACACTGGCGACTCCAACCATCGCTGGCGACTACCTCCAATGGAAACACCGCGACCCCTGCCACTGCTGACGACTACCTCCGGCGATAGCTATGACGACCATACCGATGACCCCGACCACCACTGACGACTACCTCCGACGACCCCAACCACAGCTGATGACTACCTTCGACGACAACACCGGCGACCCCAACCACCACTGACGACTACATTCGACGACAACTATAATGACTACATCGACGACCCAACCACTACTAACGACTACTTTCGACAACCACTCAAGAGACTTGTATATGCCTATCCCAACAAGTCGATCACTCGAGCAATCAACTATCCTAACGACCTAACTTGTGTGCAATCGCCACTTTTCTTATTAGTGTTCCAAAAATAGGTTTTTGGATATTTTGTGGAATAAAAATTTAAATTTTCCAATCACTTAAATAGATTTCCAATTTTTTAATTTCTAAAATAGAATTCCAAAAATAAGTTTTTGAATATTTTATAAAATATAGTTTCAAATTACCAAATTTATTAAATAGATTTCCAATTTTTTTAATTTTAAAGTAGAATTCCAAAAAATAGTTTTAGAATACTATGTGACGTGAAATAGAGTTTTTAATTCTCTAATTTCTTAAATAGACTTCTATTCTTTTTAATTACTAATAGAGTTCTAAAATACTTTTCTAAATATTTTTTGAAATAGATATTTAAATCCCTAATTTCTTAAATGGATTTTCAATTTTTAAAATTCTAAAATAGAGTTCCAAAAATACTTTTATAAATAATTTGTGAAATATAGTTTTAAATTCCATAATTTCTTACCTATACTTTCCATTTCTTAATTTCTAAAATAGAGTTTCAATTTTGTAACCCATTTATGTTATACAAGAGTTTTTACAATTGACAAAACATCCACTAAAAAATAAGAGAAAATAAGAGAACAAAATAACTAAAAAAGAAGGAAAAAAAAAACTGGATAAACTCAGGATTCAGAACACTACACTCCAAGGTTTCAGAATATTGTACCTCAAAACACAGTTTTCTGATTCCCAGGCTTTAGAATCCCAGAACAAACATCCCATGATTTTGATTCCCAGGATTTGATTCCAAGATAGGAGCCTAAACAACCCTTAAAAGTTTTCGTAACTAAGTAGAAATAAACTTGAAAGGTGTAGACGAATCATAATTGAACTCTTTTCTTTTAAGACAAAAATCATCCGTATTTGGTGGTCCAAACTTCATGTTAAAAAGTTTCTATCATTGGTACTTGGGGTAAACAGTATATATACATATATATGGATGAGAGTTGTAGGTTGAATTGAATCAAAACGAGAAACACAGAAAAAACTATGACGGTGACGTGGTTCATCGTCGTCATCACCATCACCATTTCGCTCTGTCTCCGCTCCCTTCTGAACTCCAAGTTTTCCACCAAACTCCCACCAGGCCCTCCTTCAATCCCCATCATTAGCAATATCCAATGGCTCTGCAGATCCCCTCTCCAAACTGAGTTTCTGTTGCACAATTTCATCGCCAAATACGGCCCCATCATCACCCTCCCCATCGGCACCCGCCCCACCATCTTCATCGCCGACCGCTCCATCGCCCACAAGGCCCTCGTCCTCAACGGCACTCTCTTCGCCGACCGTCCCCTGGCCCTTCCCGTCAGTAAGATCGTCTCAAGCAACCAGCACAATATCAACACCGCCTCTTACGGCCCACTCTGGCGTGTCCTCCGCCGCAATCTCACTTCCCAAATCCTCCATCCTTCTCGAGTCAAGTCCTACGGTCCTGCTCGCAAGTGGGTTTTGGATATTCTTCTTAATCGGTTTCTTTCTCACTCTGAATCCGGAAATCCCGTCTGTGTGGTCGATCATTTTCAGTACGCTATGTTCTGTTTGTTGGTCCTGATGTGCTTTGGGGACAAGCTTGACGAATCCCAGATCAAGGAAATTGAGAAAATGCAGCGTACAATGCTGATGAATCTTGGGCGTTTCAATGTCCTGAATTTCTGGCCCAAATTGACCAAGATTTTCCTCCGAAAGCGCTGGGAAAACTTTTTTGAACTCAAAAGGAATCAAGATGAAGTCCTGATCCCTTTGATCGAAGCAAGAAGGAAGGCCATGCAAAACAGGAAACACAGAGCACAAAGGGAAGAAGAAGGTGAAGAATACGTGATGTCTTATGTGGATACGCTTCTCGAGTTGGAGCTCCCCGAGGAGAAGAGGAAGCTTACAGATGACGAAATAACCACGTTAGCCTCCGAGTTCCTAACCGGCGGCACAGATACCACAACCAAGGCCCTGGAATGGATAATGGCGAATTTAGTGAAATACCCAGAAATTCAAAACAAGCTTTATGCAAAGATCAAAGGAGTAATGGGAGATGGATCAGTGAGGGAGGAGGTGAAGGAAGAGGAATTGGGGAAAGTTGCATATTTGAAAGCTGTGGTTTTGGAAGGATTACGAAGACACCCACCAGGGCATTTCCTGTTACCACACGCAGTGAAAGAAGAAACAACATTGGAAAATTATTTGATACCAAAGAATGGGACAGTGAATTTCATGGTGGCAGAGATGGGTTGGGATCCGGAAGTGTGGGAAGATCCGATGGAGTTTAAGCCAGAGAGGTTCATGAAGGGCGGCAGCGGCAAAGAAGAAGAAGAAGAAGTGGCGTTTGATATAACAGAAAGCAAGGAGATAAAGATGATGCCGTTTGGAGCAGGAAGAAGGGTATGTCCAGGAGCTAGTCTTGCAATTCTTCATTTGGAATATTTCATTGCCAATTTGGTTTGGAGGTTTCAATGGAAGGCCTTCGACGGAGACGATGTTGATATGTCGGAGGGTAAGAAGGTGGACTTCACTGTGGTGATGAAAAAGCCTCTTAAAGCCATTATAATTTCGAGGTTTTAAATCCAGATGATTTCTCCTCTACTCTACTGCGTGGCTTGTTGTTAAAAAAAATAAAAATAAAAAAACACTCAATTATGAATTATCCACCAAATTGATGCTGTGCGTTTTTTACCCAACAGTTTGCCATATGCTTTCTTACTTTCCTTTATTCCCGGTTTTTTGTTTTAGATCACAACTTGGTGCAGTTAGGCTGCACTCTTGTGTATTCCCTCCAACAACAAAGCTGAAAAAAAAATCTAAAATATCTATATAAAAAATAGCCTATCGCATGGCATTGATTTCTGTGTATGTTTTTCCTTTTCTTATAAGCTCTCATTCAAGCATCCACAAATCTAATATGCAAACCTTTATACAACATGAACGAATACCGGTGAAGTTTGATTCAATTCTTTGTTTGTATCATCTTCTAATCAAACCTATATATACGGAAACAAATTTGAAAATCGACTGAGAATATGTGTTTTATTTTATTTTTTAGATTAGTTTATTGCAAATGAGGTAGGGATTTAGACACATTACTCAAAAAGAAAATTAGGTACAAGTTATATTCAATCCTTTGTTTTTGTTATGTTTAGTGTTTTCCATCATTTTATCATGCTAAATTATAGCTTTTGTTTTTGTTATAGGGCAATTTATAGGATAAGTTGAGGTAATTACATTTTTGTGTTACCATTGTGAATTCTATCGATTTAATTTTTTTTTGGTAGTAAAACAAATGTTGGATGAGATTTGAACATCTTCTCTTTTGATTGAAGATATAGTAGGTTGTACCTCAAGTAGACACACATGAATAGTTTTTTTCTTTTCGTTTTTTGAGTTCAATCCACAGAGAGTGAGAGAGTCGAATCTTTTTGTAACACCTCACATTATAAATAAGGTTATTTTATAGTAATTGGACTTAGTTATTTGTCAAAGTTCTAATTCAGAAAACTAGAATCCAAGTCTAGCTTCTTATGTTTGTAAATTAAATCTCTAGAATTTTGGAAAAAAGAGATTTTCTTAAATCTTCAATTCCAAAATATGAGGATTTAATTTTTAGATCTTATTCTCAAGTTCCAAAAAGAACACTAATCTCTTTTTAAATAGATTTTTACCCATTCCTATAGATGCCTTATTTGAGTTTTTGTCCCTCTCACGAGTGCCGCACACCACGTGTGCTTTGCGTTTCGGTCATCATCAATGATGTTGCTGAAGGGATCGAATCTCGTGCGGAAGCGAATGATCACCATTGTTCTTGATTATGTTACATAGAAATTCCTCAAAAAAAGAAAATAAAGGCTAAACATACAAGTAGAAAGCATGATTGAAATAGGGGATTACGTACCTTTGAAGACCAAAATCTTCGCATAATCCTCTTGTTGTCAACGATCTTTTCGTCCTCTACGATCGAACGTTCGAACACCTCCAAATAGCTTTCTCGGTTGTTCTCTAGGAGAGGGGGAGAGTTGGGATCTATTTTTGGAGATTAGGGAGAAAGGGGAGAATTTGAGAGAGTAGTTTGTGTTTGGAAATTTGCAAAACCACACAAAATGCATCCAAAAGGATGCTTTTATGGGCAATGTGAGTGGAGACAAATTCTCCACCCATTATGCCATCATTTCCACAATTTATGCATTATGCAAATTCAATTTGCATAATTGCATAATATAAGATACCATATACCTTATCATGTAAATCATATTTACATAATATGGAAAATAAAATTGAATCAAATTCAATTTCACGTCTCTCAAATTAATTTCTCAAATTATGTCTTAATACCATAATTAGGCAATAACTAGGTTCATCCTGAATCATATCCAAATTGAACTATATATTATATCAATTGTATCATATATGATTGACATAATTCCCTAGATTGAATTTGAACACTTCAAATCCATTCCAAAACATTATACCCTCATGTAATTTCATGTTGAGCCAACCGAGGTACCTAATGAACCTACAGATCATGAGCTCCAACGATACGAGATTAATTAATCAAACTCTTTGATTCCGTTAACCAACATTCGTTAATTACGAGTCACTCCACTATAGACTCGTAGCTGCACTCTCCTCACTGTAGGACAAGTTGTGTCAATTTATTTGACCAATGCCCGTGAGTCAACCCTTCACATGTTGTTCGTAGTCACAGCATGGTCAAATTATCGTTTTACCCCTGTGACTACTTCTTGCTCCATAAGCACCATTGATCCTCTAATGAACAACAAGTTTATGGTCCGACCATAAACAATATCACTCTCGGGCCAAGAAGAGGGAGGGGCCCCGTTGCTCAAGACCTAGAGTCAGTTCTTATGGAAACAACCTATCTAGTTATCCTAGTTCGGGAAGGAGTAAATTCCTTCTTGCGAAATTAAGTCCCCAACTCCCTACGAGGTTTCATCCCTAAGAAGGTAGGCATATTGAGTCAGCAGCTGTGGCTACTCTCACCCGTACTAGTCTAAGGATAAACCCCCACAGACAGGAGTTCGTAACTCGCTCAGGATTCAGGTTGAGTCACTAATGATCATCTATGAATTATTAGCCCTAATCTATCAACGACATTACCAGAGAGGTCTAAGAGTTCTCGGTCCGATCTTGTACAATCTCATCGCACAAGATGCACCCACTCGCATGTCAACTACATGAACGAGCTAAATTGCCTCGTTTGTATCAAATACAAAGTGGGTCGCATCCATTGTGTTTCCAAGATGAGGTTCCCAACCTAATCCATGTACCATAGACCATTTGGGTCGATATGTGTCAACTACAAAAAGTTCAAGATCTCCTAAATTTGACCATGGAGCTTAGTTTATTGGATTTAAGTTTGAAATAGCGAGAATACAAGATTCGAGAAAAAAAATAATACTTTAATTTATTTCCTTAAATAATTACAAATACAAGAGTTTAGGGCATAAATCCCAACAAACTCCCACTTGACCTAAAGCTAGTGGAGTACTAAAAACATTACATTAATGAAAATACAATAAACTAGGGCATTGAATACCCTTTGATACAATACTCCCACTTGCCCTAGTCAGCTTCTATGTATAAACCTAGATTTTCTAGGTGGCTCTCGAACACCTTAGCTGTGAGAGTCTTTGTAAATGGATCAGCAACGTTGTGCTCCGATGCTATCTTCGTGACGATCACGTCTCCTCGATACACAATTTTCTATATCAAGTGATACTTGCATTCGATGTGTTTTCCCCTCTTGTGACTACGAGATTCCCTCGAGTTGCCCACCACACCGCTGTTATCAAAATAAAGGGTGATCGAGAGGTTCATATTTGGAACAACTTCAAAATCAGACATGAACTTCCTAAGTCATACTACCTCTTTATCTGCTTCACAAGCTGCCACATACTCAGCCTCTATAGTGGAGTCAGCGATACATCCTTGCTTCATGCTCTGCCAGACTTCTACTCCTCCATTGAGAGTAAACACTGACCCCAATGTGGATTTCCTAGAATCTTTATTGGTCTGAAAGTCAGAGTCTGTGTATCCCGTAAGGATCAAATCCTTAGCCTCATACACGAGCATATAGTCTCTCGTTCTCCTAAGATACTTGGAGATTGCTTTTACCGCAGTCCAGTGATCTAATCCTGGATTGAATTGATACCTACTGACAATCCCAACTGCATAACAATTATCGGGCCTAGTACACAACATGGCGTACATGATGCTACCTACAACTGATGCATAAGAAATTTGTCTCATGTCCACAACTTCTTGAGGTGTCTTAGGACTTTGTTCCTTAGACAAATGAACCCCGTGCCTAAAAGGCAATAAACCCTTCTTGGAGTTCTGCATCTTATATCGAAGCAACATTTTGTCGATATACGATGCTTGAGACAAGGCTAGTGCCTTGTTCTTACAGTTTCAGACGATCTGGATCCCGAGAACATACTACGCTTCTCCCAAATCTTTCATTTGGAATTGCGTAGCTAGCCAGTTCTTAATGTCATGAGGAATCCTACATTATTCCCAATGAGTAGGATATCATCCACATACAACACTAGAAAAGCGACAGTATTGTTGATCATTTTCTTGTAAACACAAGGTTCATTAACGTTTTGACAAAAACCATAAGATTTGATAGTCTTATCAAACCTTATATTCCAAGACCTAGAGGCTTGTTTCAACCCATAAATGGATCGTTTAAGCCTGCAAACCTTTTTCTCATGGCCTTGTTCATGAACCCTTTGGGTTGGTCCATGTAAATGTTTTCGTCAAGATTGTCGTTCAGAAAGGCTTCTTGACATCCATTTATCGTACTTCAAGTCATAATGTGCAGTAATGGCAAGAAGGATCCGAATAGACTTGATCATGGCAACATGAGAAAAGGTTTTCTGATAGTCAACCCCTTCTCGTTGGGTATAACCCTTTGCCACGAGTCTAGCATTGAAGGTTTGTACCTTCCCATCCACACCTCGTTTTCTCTAATAGATCAATTTACAACCTATAGGTTTAACTGTTAGGATGTTTTTCATAATCTCGTTCAGTTTGTAAATTACTATTTGCAATTAATAAAGAGTTATTTATTTCATCTTTTATGTCTTGCATTTATTACAAACTTTGTCCAATAAACTAAGCTCCAGGGTCATTGAATACATGACGGAACTAGAACTTGAACGGTGTGTAGTGGACACACAGGGAGGATCACGCTCGAGTTAATGACCCGAACGGTCTATAGTATATGGATGGGGTTCGAGGCCTAATCCTTGATACACTGTGGATGCGGCCCGCTTTGTATTAAGATACAAACGAGGTGATCTGACTCGTTCATGTGGTTGACATGCGAGTGGGGGCATCCTGCACAATGAGATTGTACAAGACCGGGCCGTGAATTATTAGACCTCTCGATGTAACACCGTTGTGATGGACTAATAACTTCGTAGATGACCATTAGTGACTCGACCTGAATCCTGAGCGTGTTACAGACTCCTCTCTATGGGGGTGTGAAGGGAATGAAAATTCCCGCGCAGTGGAGTACGATCGAATCGTAAAGGTATCTGTTGCATAAATTTTACAATACCGCAAGTGTACGGGTCAAGTTTTAATATAGTGAATTTGAGTACGAGTATCGTCCACAGGATTGGGTATTTAATTCAATCACTTCCTATCAATAACACCACTCAATTTTATCTAGAAAATTAGATTTAAAGTGAGGTGAAAACTCAAAATCAAAGAGTGAAAATTGAGAACAATCAGGAGAGACGAATATCTTAGGGGCTAGATTTCACTAATTAATTAACTATTTTATTGAGATCATGCTAATGGGTTATTGCACTGCTTTTATAAACGAAGAAACTAATATAACAAATAACCTCTCTCGAGGCAAGTGAATCTCATGCAAGACATAGAATTAAACATCTCTGTTCAACCTAAAAATCAAACATGGCACCATGTTCAATTCTTATGGGTTTCTAATAGTACTTCAACCATTCTCATGTCAAAATAACTACTAGTCATGCAATTGAGATCAGATCTAAAATATCTTTCACAAGAATAAATTCAGATCTAAGAACAAATAAACCGTGATCAAGAGTCTATAAGTATTAAGGATGCAATTGCATGAATAAAAACATTACAATAAACCAAAAGCAGTCAATTCAACAAAATAGCATAAATAAAAGGCTACATTTATCCCTAAGATAACAAGTTTAGCTACTCATGTCCACTATAAATCGTACTAAACTCAAATACAAGACCATAGTTCAACAATCAAAGTAAAGAGAACAAAGAAAGAACTCTCGTGGCGTGAACAACAACGATCCCGACACCCATCACGAACCCCGAGCTCCAGAAAATCTTCTCCTTAGAATCTCCCCAAAGTGTTCTTACAGTCTCTCACAATTGTATTTAGACAATGGTGTGTAAAATCTCTCCAAAAAGGCTCCCTTTCGCAAGAAGCATCCTTTCCTTTTTATATTAATGGCACGGCGTTGCAACGCTGGGCATGGCATTGCAACGTCGTGCCCTAGCGAATAAATCAAAAAGGAAAATATCTAGCGGCGTTGCAATGTTGAGGACAGCGTTGCAACGCTGCTGCCCTGCGCGCCTTTCCTTATCGAAGTAGCGTTGCAACGCTAAGGACGACGTTGCAACGACGCTACCCTCACGCGCCTTTAACTATCAAAGTAGCGTCTTTTCTGCGTGTGGAGCGTTGCAACGCCTTTGGTAAGAGCTTCCATAGTAGAACGGCTGCACACAGAGCATTGCAACGGCCTGAATAGCGTTGCAAGGCCATCTCCACGGATTTGATGGCTTGGTTTGGCATTCCTTCCTCCATTTAATGTCAATTTCAGCTCCTTTAGGCAATCTTTGGCTCCTTTTTCACTCATAATTCTCCATCCATCCTTATATTGCTCTTTAACCTGAAACTCAACAAATTAAATACGTGAAAGCCCTGAAAGTATCACAAAACTAACATAATTTAAGCCTAATGATAGCACATTTTGTGTGCTATCAGTATCGTTATGCTACTTGAAATTTGTTAAAATGATCTAATGCTTAGATATAAGTTAAACATACAAAATTAAGGAAGAAAAACAGTAAGAAGAACATACTTACTTGTTGACGACAATTCTTCAAAGTTCCTTCCTTGGTCACGAACACTTCGTGCTTCTCGATCTCAACGAACTCGAACTTCACACAGAAGATCCGGTCACAACCACTTGGACACTCGGTTGTTCTTCTTTTGAAAAGAAGGAAGATGGTGGGATCTTAGTTTTGGAGAAGGGAGGAGAGTTGAGAGAAAAAGTGAGAGAGAATTCTCTTCTTTTGGTTGAAAATCCAAAAATGAGAGATTAGATTATGACACCCTTCTTGCAAAGCGTTTAAATAGTGAAATAACATGGAGTTAAATTCTCCACATTATTACCAAAACATTAATCCTTCTTTTAACCTAGATTGAGCCAACCGAGGGACCTAATGGACCTAAAGTGACGGGCTCCAATGATCTGAGATTAACCTATCAAACTTTTTGACCCGGTTAATCTACCTTCATTAGCTACGGTAACACTCCACTAAAGCCCGTAGCTGCACTCCCGTCGATCACGAGAATATTACGTGTCTCTCGATATATAACCAATACCCATGAGTTGACTCTTCACAGGTCGTTCGTAGACACGGCTGGGTCAAATTACCGTTTTACCCCTGTGTCTACCTCTTGTTTCTTAAGTACCCACTACTCCTCTAATGAACAACATATTGTGATGGTCCAACCATACAAAACACCCTTCTCGGGCCAGTGAGAAGGTGGGCGCCCATTGTCCAAGCCCTGGAGACAGCACTTAAGGAAACAACCCCTTTAGTTTCCCTAATGGTAGGAACGAGTGAATTCCATCTCGCGTAGTTAAGTTCCCAGCTCCTTACTTGGTCCTGTCCCTGAGAAGATAGGCATATTGGGCGAGTAACTATGACCACCCTCACCCGTAATAGTCAAAGGATAGACCCCCACAGACAGAAGTCCTTAACACGCTCAGGATTCATGTCGAGTTACTAATGATCATCTACGAATTTATTAGTCCTTACTGTCAATGGTGTTACATCAGTAGGTCTAATAATTCACGGTCCGGTCTTGTACAATCTCATTGCACAGGATGCACCCACTCGCATGTCAACCACATGAACGAGTCAGATCACCTCGTTTGTATCTAATACAAAGCGGGTCGCATCTATAGTGTATCCAGGATTGGGTCCCAACCCTATCCATATACTGTAGACCGTTCGGGTCATTTACTCGAACGTGATCCTCCCTGTGTGTCCACTACACATCGTTCAAGTTCTAGTTCTCTCATAAATTCAATGACACTGGAGCTTAGTTTATTAGAAAAGTTTGTAAAATTTGCGAGACACAAAGTAATGAAATAAATAACTTTTATTAATTTCAAATAGTAATTTACAAACACGAGATTAGGACAAAAATCCCAACAAACTCCCACTTGGACTAAGCTAGTGGAGAAAATTCATTTCTTACATGTACAAAAATTCAAACGAAGTAATACAATAAACTAGGGCATTGAATACCCGTTTACATATCTCCCACTTGCCCTAGTCAGGAAGCACTCGAAGACCTAGACTCTTTAGGTGACCCTCAAACACCTTAGCCGTGAGTGGTTTTGTAAATGGATTAGCTACGTTGTGCTCCGACTCTATATGTGTAATTGTCACGTCTCCCCGGTGCACAATCTCCCGTATCAAGTGATACTTCCGCTCAATGTGTTTGCCTCTCTTATGGCTCCGAGGCTCTCGTGAGTTGGCTACTGCACCATTGTTATCACAGAACAGCGTGATCGGCAAGTTCATATTTGGAACAACTTCCAAATCTAACATGAACTTCCTGAGCCAAACAGCTTCCTTTGCAGCCTCACAAGTCGCAACATACTCCGCTTCTATAGTGGAATCAGTGATGCATCCCTGCTTGATGCTTCGCCATACTATAGCTCCTCCATTCAGAATGAAGGCTGACCCCGAAGTGGATTTCCTAGAATCCTTATCGATGCGAAAAGTCGAGAATCCGTGTATCCCGTGAGATCAAATCCCCAACCGCCATACACTAAGGTCGTAGTTCCTCGTTCTCTAAGTGACTTGAGGATTGCCTTTACGGTATCGTCCAGGTGATCTAATCCTTGATTGGACTGATACCTACTGAAAACCCATACGACATAACAGATGTCAGGCCTAGTACACAGCATAGCATACATCAGGCTCCCTACAGCTGAAGCATATTGGATCCGTCTCATATCCTTAACCTCTTGAGGAGTTATAGGACACTGATCCTTTGACAAGTGAACCCCATGCTTGAAAGGCAGCAAGCCCTTCTAGGAGTTCTGCATCTTATAGCTAAACAACATCTTGTCAATATAAGACGCCTGAGACAAGGCTAGCGTTCTGTTCTTCCGGTTCCGGACTATCTGGATACCTAGAACATACTGAGCTTCTCCCAAATCTTTCATTTGGAATTGCGAAGCTAGCCACTTCTTAACGTTAATAATTAATTCTACCTCATTCCCAATGAGAAATATATCATCCACTTACAACACTAAAAATGCGACAATTTTGTCAATGATTTTCTTGTAGACACAAGGCTCGTCGACATTTTGATCAAAGCCATAAGATTTGATCGCCTCATCAAACCTTATATTCCAAGACCTCGAAGCTTGTTTCAGTCCATAAATGGACCTATGAAGCCGGTAAACCTTTTGCTCTTGGCCTTGGGCAATGAACCCTTTGGGCTGCTCCATGTAAATGGTTTCATCAAGTTTGCCATTCAGAAAGGTTGTCTTGACGTCCATCTACCATATCTCATAGTCTTAAAACGCGGCAATGGCCAGAAGGATCCTGATCGACTTTACCATGGCAACAGGTGAAAAGGTCTCCTATCGTCAACTCATTCAACCTGGGTAAAACCCTTTGCCACTAGTCGGGCTTTGAAGGTCTGCACCTTCCCATTTACGCCACGTTTACACTTGTAGATCCATTTGCAATCAATAGGTTTCACCCTATCCGGTTGATCCACAAGCTCCCAGACAGAATTGAAGTATTGACTCCATTTCCTAGTCCATAGCTTTAATCCATTCGTCTTTGTAAACATCAACCATTGCCTGATCATAGGTCAATGGATCCTCGCAGTCATCATCAAGAGTGACAACTAAGGTTTCAGCTAAACCCATGTAACGATCAGACTGTCTCACAGCCCTCCCACTACGTCGAGGCATTCCCAACTCTTGGGATCGGATTTGACTAGACGTGCTAGGATCAACAACACTTGTTGACGTACTAGCCCCGTCAGCAACTCTTACTGATGTACAGTCCATTTCATTTAACACAATTTTACTCCTTGGTAAATGATCCCTGACGTGGTCTTCCTCTAAGAAAGTATCGTTTATCGACACGAGCACCCTATTTTCCTTAGGATCATAAAATAGACCACCTCTAGTCTTTTTTGGATAACCTACGAATAGACACAATTTTGAACGGGGTCCAACTTTTTCGGGTTTGACACCAACACATGGGTCGGGCATCCCCAAATTCTGAAATGGTGTAAAATGCCTTTACGACCATTCCAGAATTCGAAAGGTGTTTCAAAAACACTCTTCGACGGAACGTTGTTCAAAATATAGGCCGCAGTCTCCACTACGTAACCCCAAAAAGAATTAGGGAGACGGGCAAAGCTCATTATCGACCGAACCATGTCCAACAAGGCTCTGTTTCTCCTCTCCGATACACCATTTTGTTGTGGCATACCAGGTGCTGAGAGTTGGGACGTAATTCCATGTTCTATCATATAGTCTTAGAATTCAGTGTCCATATACTCTCCACCTCGATCCGATCGAAGTGTTTTAAGCGATTTACCTAACAGGTTCTCAACCTCAGTCTTGTACTCCTTGAACTTTTCAAGAGTTTCAGACTTCTTGTGCATTAGGTAAATATACCCATACCTCGAGTAATCATCTATGAAAGACATGAAGTATTCATAACCACCTCGTGCTTTAACATTCATCGGACCACAGAGGTCAGAATGTATAAGCTCAAGGGGCTCTTTGGCTCTGTATCCTTTTCCACTAAAAGGACGTTTGGTCATTTTGCCTTCGAGGCATGACTCACACATCGATAAAGAGTTTTCTTCCAACTCGTTTAGAAGTCCACTCTTCACTAGTTTCTCAATCCTATTGAGATTAATGTGGCCTAACCGTAGATGCCAAAGATGGGCATTTTCCTTAGGAGAAACATTTGTTCTTTTAGTTCATGTTTCTGCAGTTTTAAATAACTTAGTGTTCAAAACGCTTTTGACTGAATTTGACTTTAAAACATACAAATTATTCTCAAGTGAAGCAGAACAAATTAAGTTTCCATTTCGGGAAATAAACGCTTTATTGCCTTGGAAAGAAACGGAAATACACTGTTCTAATAGGCAGGAAAAAGAAACTAAGTTTCTAGTAAACCCTTGAACTATATACATGTTGTCCAACAAAATGTAATTCCTGCCAAAATGTAGCATCGCCGTGCCGACCGCTGCAGCAGAGACAAGCTCCTCGGATCCAACCCGTAGAGTCACCTCACCTTCTCGCAGTTGCTACCAGGAATCAATCCCCTGAAAAGAGGAACAAACATGGTTAGTGGCGCCCGAATCCAATATCCAGGCAGAGTCACTACTCTCCACTAAACAGGTTTCAGTCACAAGTAAATCACATTTACATTGATTCTTCCTCTCGTCTGCCCCCATTGCAGTGGAAACACTTTCCTTTCTCTGAAACTTCCTTGACCTTTTTGCCTTTTTGGGCGGCAGCTCGGTCAGTTTTACCCCTCTTCATCTTCTTCTTCCCTTTCGGGCGTGAAGGAGCAACAGGTTTAGTCCCAGAGGTCGAACCCCTGTGATAAGACCTGTAGGCAACATTTGCCTCAGATTTCGGTGCCCTGATCCTCATCAAGGACTGGAAATTCTGTAGCTCATTAAGGAAGGTAGTTAGAGTGTAGCTAATTTTGTTCATAACAGCATTGCTACGAAACTGAAGGAAACTCTTCAGAAGAGTCTCCAAGATAAAACTGACCTGGCTCGACTCGTCGATCGAAGCCCCATTCATCTCCGCTAGATTATAGTGGGTCATCATGTCTAGAAGATGTTCACGGACAGACGACCCCTCTATCATCCGTGTGTAGAAGACGTATTTGAGCGAGTCATGCCGGACTTGAAAGGACAGCTGTCCAAACATTTCCTGCAAGGACTCCATGATCTCCTTAGTGGTGACCATCAGCTCATGATTCTTTGCCAAAACATCAGACATGCTGGAAATAATATAGACCTTGGCCTTTTCATTGGCCCTGATCCATCGATCGTATGCATCGCGAACACTTCGCGACGCAGTCGAGCCCGACATCTGAGGACACTCCTCAAAGAGCACGAACTTAATGTCGTCAGTTATCAAAATTGTGTTTAGGTTATTTTTCCAAGTTTGGTAATTATCTCCCACTAATTTGTCAGACGCGAGTAGAGCTATTATTGAGCTAGACATGTTTTAAGCTGAAAAATTAAGAAAACTTTGTGTTAGTCTTGAAAAAAAAAACTTTTGAAATCCAATCAAGTTTTAGCAAAAATTGTTTCATGATCCCTAGGTCATTCAAAAATTTGCTATGATATTCTTAAGGTTTAGAATGACCGCCACCGATGGGTGAACAGAACACTCCTCCCCTAGGATGGGACTTTCTCGATCAGACCCTAATCCCAGAATAACTTTTATTCCATTAGGCGTCCAATTACCATTGTTCGGTCGAATTCATTAACTCTTAACGAATTCTGTGAGTGTCACCCTCAATCTTTAAGTTTTCAAGTATCCGTCCAAATAATAGCCACCGAAGGGTGAACCAAGAAAGAAAACCAACCAGGAAACTGTATCCCTTTCGAGAATTCATGATGTTCCGACTCCCATGATCAGGCCCTCCGAAGGGATTGTCTGGTCTAGGCCAAACTAGCAGGCGGATCATAGGCGTCTCATGGTGTGAATCGAAAGAAGAGATTGTGGGTCCCATTTTCACAAGTCCCGCTCCCACTCACTATAAGTACTCTCTCCATCCATGATGATATTGACCCATACAAATGCCATACGAAGGGGGACACTCCCATTTGTGCCACGAGGCCGAGTATAGATCTCACGGTGCGGATTTAACGGAGATTTGTAGTCAGAAATTAAATGTATCTCATACACTATATTTCCTCCCACTCAGCACTTTAATTTTATTAGGGATTGACCTAGATAAACCGACTAAAATTTACCTAAGTCTACCAATATAACTCTTATATGATATTAACCTAAGTTTATAATCACATTATTACTTAGGTCTATGTGAGTAAATTAAAACACTTTTAATTATCGAAACTCACGATAAGTATAATCTAAGAATCTCCGGACCAAATTCACTCCCAGGTCGGTTTCCAAGTAGAGGTGTTCCGCAAGCATCAACTTAAATACCCCACCCTTAGACAAAATCTTCCTTAGACAGAGTTACTAATCAGCTCACCATTCATAGACTAAACTTTGATTTCCTAATTCTAATCTTATAAGATCTAGAAAACCTAAGTCTAATTATTCAAGTTCTAAACTCTTTAAAACAAATAATTAACTTAGGTTGAATGCATTTCTATGTTATAGTGCTTGATCATTCATCACATGAATAACTATATACTATAACAAAAATAATTCATCACATGAATATAAATGCATGAGCATACTTTAATTCAAAAAATATAACACTTATATTAATTAAATTTAATTATATTATAACACTTATAATATAACCTATCATGCAAACTATATATTATAACTCTTATCATATAAATGATGCATGAAATTGTTTAACCTAAGTTGGGATTTTAAATCTATATGACATACATTATGCACATAGAAATTTAATTAAAACATACATCACATGCATAAAATAATTAAATAGCAAAAATAGACCAGTTGTGGCACTTAGGAGCAATTATTTAATTAAATAATATTAATATAACATTTATATTAATATTATTTAATAAAATAATTAAATAAATAATTAAAATTACATTTTACATTTATATAAAATAAAAATACGAAAATAGCAACTTCCCTACTTCTTTAAACTGCCCATGTCTGCACAAAACACCCGCGAATTGCCCACTAACGCGCGCGGCGTTGCAACGCTACCGCGTCACGCCCCGCGTGCTCCACGCTGTGGCATTGCAAAGCTAACCTGCAGCGCGCCTTTCTTCCGCTGGCACAACGTTGAGACGCCAATGAACAACGTCTCAACGTCGTCGCATGTACAAAAAACTCCTTTGCTGTTTTGCTTCGATTTTCGCCCGTTTCCGCTCCAATTTCGTCAGAACAACTCTAGCTACTAAAGGCTCGGACTTACAGACTCGATTTACAACAAAATGTCCAAAAACAATGGGGCTTTACATTGATCTCATCAACATAATTGTAAATCTATTCTAGTGCCAAAAGTTGAAACATCCATTATGCAAACCCATCATTCATCTCATGAAATAAGGTAAATTACCCACCTATTTTAACAAAAAAAAAAGTGCATAATGAAGAACCATCGAATAACTCTGGTACAAATTTAAGGGAATGAAAATCTCCGCACAGCGGAAGACGATCGAATCGTCAAGGTATCGTTATGCTACTTGAAATTTGTTAAAATGACCTAACACTTAGATCTAAGTTAAAACATACAAAATTAAGGAAGAAAAGCAGTAAGAAGACGTACTTACTTGTTCAGGACAATTCTTCAAAGTTCCTTCCTTGGTCACGAACACTTCGTGCTTCTCGATCTCAACAAACTCGAACTTCACACACAAGATCCGGTCACAACCACTAAGAAACTCGGTTGTTCTTCTTTTGGAAAGAAGGAAGATGGTGGGATCTTAGTTTTGGAGTAGGGAGGAGAGTTGAGAGAAAAAGTAAGAGAGAATTCTCTTCTTTTGGTTGAAAATCCAAAAATGAGAGATTAGATTATGAAACCCCTTTTTGCAAAGGGTTTAAATAGTGAAATAACATGGAGTTAAAATCTCCACATTATTACCATTTTACCACAACTATAGGTTATGCAAATCACATTTGCATAACCATATATTATAAGATATCTCATACCTAATTATACAAATCACATTTGCATAATTGTGGATTTTATTAAATTGAATCACATTCAATTTAATTTCTCTCAATTAATTTCTCCAATTAGCCGTAATTTAACAATAGGGTTAACCTATAGTTTATTATGAATCTCATTCACATTAAACTATATATTATAGCATTCATATCTCATATGAATGACATAAATGCCATTTAAGTGAAACTGAACACTTCAATTTCATACCAAAACATTAACCCTTCTTTTAAGCCAGATTGAGCCAACCGAGCGACCTAATGGACCTACAGTGACGGGATCCAATGATCCGAGATTAACCTATCAAATTCTTTGACCCGGTTAATCAACCTTCATTAGCTACGGTAACAATCCACTAAAGCTCGTAGCTGCACTCCCGTTAGTACAGAATATTACGTGTCCACGATATAACCAATACCCATGAGTCGACCCTTTACAGGTTGTTCGTAGACACGGCTGGGTAAAATTACCGTTTTACCCCTGTGTCTACCTCTTGTTCCTTAAGTCCCCATTGCTCCTCTAATGAACAACGTATTGTAATGGTCCAACCATACAAAACACCCTTCTCGGGCCAGTGAGAAGGTGGGCGCCCGTTGTCCAAGCCTTGGAGACAGCACTTAAGGGAACAACCCCTTTAGTTTCCCTAATGGCGGGAACGAGTGAATTCCATCTCGCGTAGTTAAGTTCCCAGCTCCCTACTTGGTCCTGTCCCTGAGAGGATAGGCATATTGGGCGAGTAACTGTGACCACCCTCACCCGTACTAGTCAATGGACAGACCCCCGCAGACAGGAGTCCTTAACACGCTCAAGATTGTGTCGAGTCACTAATGGTCATCTCACGAATTTATTAGTCCCATCACATCAGCGGTGTTACATCGATGAGGTCTAATAATTCACGGTCCGGTCTTGTACAATCTCATTGCATAGGATGCCCCCACTCGCATGTCAACCATATGAACGAGTCAGATCACCTTGTTTATATCTAATACAAAGCGGGCCGCATCCACAGTGTATCTAGGATTAGGTCTCCAACCCTATCCATATACTGTAGACCGTTCGGGTCATTTACTTGAACGTGATCCTCCCTGTGTGTCCACTACACATCGTTCAAGTTCTAGTTCTCTCATAAATTCAATGACCCTAGAGCTTAGTTTATTGGAAAAGTTTGTAAAATTTGCGTGACACAAAGTAATGAAATAAATAACTTTTATTAATTTCAAATAGTAATTTACAAACACGAGATTAGGACAAAAATCCCAATAGGGTCTGTCCTTTGACTTGTACGTGTGAGGGTGGTCACAGTTACTCGCCCAATATGCCTATCTTCTTAGGGACAGGACCAAGTATGGAGCTGAGAACTTAACTACGCGAGATGGAATTCACTCATTCCCGCCTCTAGGGAAACTAGAGGGGTTGTTCCCTTAAGTGTTGTCTCCAGGGTTTGGACAACGAGTGCCCACCCTCTCACTGGCATGAGAGAGTTGTTGTATATTGTAAGACCTTACAACGTTGTTGTTCATTAAAGGAGCAGTGGGGACTTAAGGAGCAAGAGGTAGACATAGGGGTAAAATGGTAATTTGACCCAGCAGTGTCTATGAACAACCTATGAAGGATCGACTCATGGGCATTGGTTATATCAATGGACACGTAATATCTTGCACTGACGGGAGTGCAGCTACGGGCTTTAGTGAAGTGTTACCGTAGCTAATGAAGGTTGGTTAACCAGGTCAAAGAGTTTGATAGTTTAATCTCGGATCATTGGAGCCCATCACTGTAAGTCCATTAGATCACTCGGTTGGCTCAAACTGAGTTAAAAGAAGGTTTAATGTTTTGGTGTGAATTGAAGTGTTCAATTTCACTAAAGGACATTTTTGTCATTTATATGAGATAGGAATGACATAATATATAGTTTAATGTGAATGAGATTCATAATAAACTATATGTTAGCCTAATTGTTGAATTAAGGCTAATTACGAGAAATTAAATTGGATGTGATTCAATTTAATAAATCCACAAATTTGCAAATGTGATTTGTAAAATAAGATATGAGATATCTTATAATATAAGATTATGCAAATATATAGTTGTGGTAAAATGGTAAATAGGTGGAGATTTCAACTCCACCTATCTCCATTATCTAAACCTCTTTGCAAGAAGGGTTGATTAAGCATTCTCTCATTTTTTGGAAATCTCACCAAAAAGAAGAGAACTCATTCTCTCAAATTCTCTCTCAAGTATTCTCCTCCCAAAACCAAAATACAGAATCCCACCATTTTCCTTCTTCCTAAAGAAGAACAACCGAGAAGCCAAGTGGTGGTGTTCTTGTTGGTGAGAAGAGTTCGAGATCGTAGAGATCGAGGAGCACATGAAGAGTTCGTGATCTTGAACGGAAAGGAAATTGAAGTCTGTCTTCAACAAGTAAGTAATGAGATCTTGTTGTTTCCTTTTCATTTTTTATGCATGTTTAGCCTATATCTAAGAGTTAGATAGTTTTCACGAAACTAAGTAGCACAACAATACCGCGACGATTTGATCGTCTTCCACTGCGCGGGGAGTTTCATTCTCCTTCATTAACCCCACCAGGTTGATCCACAAAGATCCCAAACAGAATTGAAGTACATAGACTCAATTTCCTGGTCCATGACTTTAATCAATTCGTCTTTGTCAATGTCATCAATTTCTTGATCATAAGACAATGGATCCTCACAGTCATCACTAGGTGTGACAACTTGGGTTTCAGTCAAACCCATGTAACGGTCAGGCTGTGTAACAACCCTCCCACTACGTTGAGGCACTCTCAACTCTAGAGATGGACAACTATGACTAGACGAGCTAGGGTCAACAACTTTTTTTGGCTTCCTAGCAGCATCAGTAACCTTTACTACTATACTGTCTAACTCATTTAACACAATTTTACTTTTAGGTTTGTGATCCCTGATGTGATCCAGCTCAATGAAAGTGACGTTTGTCGACACAAGAACCTTATTTTCCTTAGGATCCAAAAATAGACCACCTCTCGTTTCTTTTGGGTAGCCTAAAAATAGGCATAATTTTGAACGAGGTTCCAATTTCTTCGGATTTGTCACTAGTACATGGGCTGGACATCCCCAAATTCTGAAATGACATAAACTACCTTTACGTCCTTTCCAGAGTTTGTAAGGTGTTTCAGAAACTCTTTTCGAAGGAACGTTGTTCAAAATGTATACTGTAGTCTCCACTACATAACCTCAAAACGAGTAAGGGAGATGAGCATAACTCATCATCGACCAAACCATGTCTGGTTCTGTTTTTCCTTTCCAATTAACCATTTTGTTGTGTCATACCAGGGGCTGAGATTTGGGATGTTATTCCATGTTCTATCATATAGTCCTAGAATTCAATGTCCATATACTCTTCACCTCGATTAGATCGAAGTGTTTTGATGGATTTACCTAAAAAGTTGTCAACCTCAGTTTTAAATACCTTGAACTTTTCAAGTGCCTCAGATTTGTGATGCATTAGGAAAATGTATCCATATCTAGAATAATCATCGATGAAAGAGATGAAATATCCATACCCACCTCGGGCTTTAACACTCATCAGACCTGAAAGGTTTGAGTGTATAAGCTCCAATAGTTCATTGGCTCTATAACTTTTTCCACCAAAAGGTCGTTTGGTCATTTTGCCTTCAAGGCAAGATTTACATACAGGTAAAGAATTTTCTTCTAACTCGCTTAAAAGTCCGTTCTTCACTAATCTCTCAATCCTATTGAGATTTATGTGACCTAACCTTAGATGCCGAAGATAAGCATTTTGTTTAGGGGAAACTTTTTGCTTTTTATTAGTTTGTGTACTTGCTGTTTTAAATAATTCAGTGTTTAAAACCATTTTAACTAAATTAGGCCTTAAAACATACAAATTATTTTCAAGTAGAGTAACATATAATTCAATACCTTTCAAAGAAATAAACACTTATTAAATTGAAAAGAAATTGAAATACACTGTTTGATAAGGCAATAAATAGAAATAAGGTTTGTAGTAAACCTTGTAACTACATACACGTTATCTAATAACAGTATTTTCTTGTCAAACAATAGCTCTACCGTGTCCACTGCTATTGCTGAGACAACAACCCCATTACCAACTATGAGTGTTATCTCCCCTTCCTACAGTTGCTGCCACGAACTAATTCCCTGAAAAGAAGACAAACTTGGTTCGTGGCCCCTGAATCCAATATCTAGGTAGAGTTATCACTCTCCACTAAACACGTTTCAACACAAAATAAATCATATTTACTTTCTTTCTTCTTATTGGCCAGGTACTTAGGGCAGTTACGCTTCCAGTGCCCATCTACGTTGTAGTAGAAACATTTTCCTTTTTCTACAGTGTCCTTGACCTTCTTTCCCTTCTAGGCGACAACGCGGTCCGTTTGTTTCCCTCGACAACGCAGTCAGTTTGTTTCCCTTTGCCCACCTTTTTCATATTCTTCTTCTTTCCTCTCAGGCCTGAAGAAGGCGAGGCTACATATTTGGTTCCCGAGGACGAACCTCTATGAAAAGACCGTTGGGCAACATTTGCCTCTATTGGGATGTATGTCCTAATCTCATTTTATTTGTAATATTGCCAATTGAAATAAATAAGAGTTATTTCTTTTATCACTTTGTGTCTCACATTTTTACAAACTTTGTCCAATAAACTAAGCTCCAGGGTCATTGAATTTATGAGAGAACAAGAACTTGAACGGTGTGTAGTGGACACACAGGGAGGATCACGTTCGAGTTAATGACCTGAACGGTTTACAGTATATGGATGCGGTTGGAGACCTAATCCTGGATACGTTGTGGATGCAGCCTGCTTTGTATTAGATCCAAACGAGGTGATCTGACTCGTTCATGTGGTTGACATGCGAGTGGGGGCATCCTGTGCAATGAGATTGTACAAGACCGGACCCTGAATTGTTAGACCTACTGATGTAACAACGTTGATAGTATAGGACTAATAACTTCGTGGATGACCATTAGTGACTCGACCTTAATCCTGAGCGTGTTACGGACTCACATGCCTCATGGTCCGTCCCTTTGACTAGTACGGGTGAGGGTGGTCACAATTACTCGCCCAATATGCCTATCTTCTCAGTGACAGGACCATGTGGGGAGCTGAGAACTTAACTACGCGAGATGGAATTCACTCATTCCCGACTTTAGGGAAACTAGAGGAGTTGTTGCCTTAAGTGTTGTCTCAAGGGCTTGGAAAATGGGCACCCACCCTCTCACTGGCACGAGAGGGGTGTTGTATATGGTTGGACCATTATAATGTTGTTGTTCATTAGAGGAACAGTGGGGACTTGAGGAGCAAGAAGTAGACATAGAGGTAAAACGGTAATTTGACCCAGCAGTGTCTACGAACAACCTTTGAAGGGTCGACTAATGAGCATTGGTTATATCAATGGACACAACTTGTCCTACAGTGATGGGAGTGCAACTACGGGCTTTAGTGGAGTGTTACTGTAGCTAATGAATGTTGATTAACCGGGTCAAAGAGTTTGACAGGTTAGTCTCTGATCATTAGAGCTCATCACTTGTAGGTCCATTAGGTCCCTCGGTTGGCTCAAACTGGATAAATAGAAGGTTTAGACTTTTGGTGTGGATTTGAAGTGTTCAAATTCATTAAAGGGTAATTATGTCATTTATATGAGATATGATTGACATATTATATAGTTTAATGTGAATGAGATTCATAATAAACTATAGGTTAGCTTAATTGTTTAATTAGGGCTAATTTGGAGAAATTGGATTGAGAGAAATTAAATTTAATGTGATTCAATTTAAAATCCACAGTTATACAAATGTGATTTGTATAATGAGATATAAGATATCTTATCATATATGGTTATGCAAATCAACCTATGGTTGTGGGTAAATGGTAAATAGGTGGAGATTTCAACTCCACCTATCAACCATTATATAAACCCTTTGCAAGAAGGATTTCATAAGCAATTGGCTCATTTTTTGGATTTCTCACCAAAAGAGCTTTGCAATTCTCTCAACCTTCTCTCAATTCTCTCCTCCCTTTTCACCAAAAAGGAGTCCCACCTATTCTCCTTCTACCTAAAAGAGAACAACCGAGAAACCTTTCGGAGGTGTCCGAGTTACTCGTCGTTCGAGGAGATCGAGTTCGTTGAGATCGTGTTCACGAAGAGTTCGTGACCGGAGGACGAAAACGTGAAGACCGGTTGTTCAACAAGTAAGTAATTCTTACTGTTTTTCCTTCTAAAAGCATGTTTAATCTAGTTTTTATGTGATAGAAATAATTTTAAGAATACGTTTTTCACAACGATACCACGACGATTCAATCGCTTTTCTGATGCGTGGGGTTTTCATTCCCTTCAATTGGTAAGGAGATCATGGAGTCCTTGAAGGAAATGTTTGGACAACAGTCCTTTCAGGTCCGGCATGACTCGCTCAAACACGTCTTCAAATCCCGGATGAAAGAAGGGACGTCTGTCCGTGAACATGTTCTGGATATGATGACCCACTTTAATCTGGCGGAGATGAACGAGGCTTCAATCTAGGTCAGCTTTATTCTAGAGACTCTTCCAAGGAGTTTCCTTCAGTTTCGTAGCAATGTTGTTATGAACAAAATTAGCTACACTTTAATCACCCTTCTCAGCGAGCTGTAGAACTTCCTGTCCTTGATGAGGACCAGGACACCAGAAGCTAAGGCAAATGCTGCCTTAAGGTCTTTTCATAGGGGTTCAACCTCTGGGAAAAAATCTATGGCACCTTCTCACCCAAAAGGGAAGAAGAAAAAGATGAAGAAGGGCAAAGTTGATCGTGCTTCTGCCCAAAAGGGCAAAAAGGTCAAGGAAGTTGCAGAGAAAGGAAAGTGTTTCCATTGCAGTGGGGACGACCACTAGAAGCGTAACTGTCCCAAGTTCCTTGTGTTGGGATTTTTGTCCTAATCTCGTGTTTGTAAATTACTATTTGAAATTAATAAGAGTTATTTATTTCATTACTTTGTGTCTCGCAACATTTACAAACTTTTTCCAATAAACTAAGCTCCAGGGTCATTGAATTTATGAGAGAAATAGAACTTGAACGGTGTGTAGTGGACACACATGGAGGATCACGTTCGAGTTAATGACCCGAACGGTCTCTGATATATGGATAAGGTTGGAGACCTAATCCACGGATACAACGTGGATGCGACCGCGCTGTATTAGATACAAGCGAGGTGATCGACTTCGTTCATGTGGTTGACATGCGAGTGGGGGCATCCTCTGCAATGAGATTGTACAAGACCGGACCGTGAATTATTAGACCTACTGATGTAACACCGTTGACAGTAAGGACTAATAACTTTATAGATGATCATTAGTGACTCGACCGAATCCACGAGCGTGTTACGGACTCCTGCATCTGCGAAGTCCGTCCTTTGACTAGTACTGCGGGTGAGGGTGGTCACGATTACTCGCCCAATATGCCTATCTTCTCGGGGCGGGACGAAGTAGGGAGTCTGGAAACTTAACTACGCGAGATGGAATTCACTCGTTCTTCTCGCCTTTAGGAAACTAGATGGGTTGTTCCCTTAAGTGTTGTCTCTAGGGCTTGGACAACGGGCACCCACCTTCTCACTATCCCTTGAAGGGTGTTGTGTATGGTTGGACCATCACGATATGTTGTTTCATTAGAGGAGCAGTGGGGACTTAAGGAACAAGAGGTAGACACAGGGGTAAGATTTATAATTTGACCAGTAGTGTCTCACGAACAACCTGTGAAGGGTCGACTCATGGGCATTGGTTATATCAGTGGACACGTAATATTCTGCATTGACGGGAGTGCAGCTACGGACTATAGTGGAGTGTTACTGTAGCTAATGAATGTTGATTCACCGGGTCAAAGAGTTTGACAAGTTAATCTCGGATCATTGGAGCCCGTCACTGTAGGTCCATTAGGTCTCTCGGTTGGCTCAATCTGGGTTAAAAGAAGGGTTAATGTTTTGGTATGAAATTGAAGTGTTCAATTTCACTTAAAGGGAATTTATGTCATTTATATGAGATATGAATGATATAATATATAGTTTAATGTGAATGAGATTCATAATAAATTATAGGTTAGCCTAATTGTTGAATTACGGCTAATTGGAGAAATTAATTGAGAGAAATTAAATTGGATGTGATTCAATTTAATTAATCCACAATTATTGCAAATGTGATTTGCAATATGAGATATGAGATATCTTATATTATATGGTTATGCAAATGAGATTTGCATAACCTATGGTTGTGGTAAAGTGGTAATAATGTAGAGATTTTAACTCCATCAATTTCCACTATTTAAACCCTTTGTAAGAAGAGATTAGTAACTCATTCTCTCATTTTTTGATTTTCATCATAGAGAAGAGATTAAAATATTCTCTCAACCCTCTCAAACTCTCCTCCCTCTCCAAAACACTAGAATCCCACCATTCTCCTTCTTTCTAAAAGAAGAACAACCAAGGTTCCAATTGGTGGTGTCGTGTTCTTGTTCGTGGGACTTGTTCAGGACCGTAGAGATCGTGATTGTTCGCAAAGTGTTCGTGACCTTTGGAAGAAATATTGAAGAGAGTCTTCAACAAGTAAGTAGAGTTCTTCTTGCTGTAATTTCTTCCTCCTTTACATGTTTAACTTAGATCTAAGAGTTAGATCGTTTTAACAAAATCAAGAAGCGTAACGATACCTTGACGATTCGACCGTCTTCTGCTGCGCGGGGATTTTGATTCCCTACACCTTGCCGACAGGAAGAATCAAGGGAAATTGCTAAAAATAGGACAAAATTAAGGGTATAAAAGAAATTTAGGACTTTTCTTAGGTTGGTAGAGATTTAGGACTTTTTGTATATGAAATTACCCATTTACCCTTTTTTAAAAATCTCCAATTTTAAAAAACTATCCCTAATTTTATGCCCTAAATCGAAGAACACCCACGTCTCCACGCGAAGTCTCCACGCCGAAGTCGAAGAACACCTACACGAACCGACGCAGCGACTTCGACTTCAACGAGCGATCGCGACTTCTCTTCAACCGCGGCGCACGCTTGACGCGCACGATAAGCGCGGCGTCGACTTCTCTTCAACCTTCGGCGGCTTGACGGCACAAAAGCGCGCGCGCGTCGACTTCTCTTCAACTCAACGCGGCGGCTTGACGTGGCGCGCGCGCGCGTCGACTTCTTCTTCAACTGCGGCGGCGGCGACGCACGACGAAGCGCGGCGTCGACTTCTCTTCAACTCGCGGCGGTGGCTTGACGGCACGAAGCGCGCGGCGTCGACTTCTCTTCAACTGCGCGGCGGTGGCTTGACACGGCATAAGCGCGGCGAGACGAGGACTTCAAAGAAAGAGCGGACGACGGTGAAAAAGAACCAACTAACGGCCCATCGCTACAACTCGAACTCTCGCCACTACTACAACATCCCGGAAAGGTTGGCGCAATTCTCCTTTTCATTATATTTTCGTTCCTATTTAGGGGTAACTAGTTTGATTTGTGGGAGTTAATTAGTTGGCTATAAGTGTCTTATAAGTAGTGTGTTCTCGAGAGTGGGAATGATGCAAATTGCTTCTGACATATATTATGTTGCATTATTTTCTAATTAGAGAAATCGTTAGAAACTGTGAGAAAAAAGTGGAGAATTACAACTTGATTAGCATGATTATCTCTTGGACTATGTTTGCTTTTTGTGACTTATGCTTATTTTTTGAAACTACATAATTGAGCTTGTTGTGGATTTCTGACTGTTGTGCTCCAACCCATGCAATATTTGTAGTTTGGTGGGAGGCTGGGAGGATTGATTTGATTAAGGAGTATTTTTTTGTGGATTTCTGACTGTTGTGCCCCAACCCATGCAATATTTGTAGTTTGGTGGGAGGTTGGGAGGATTGATTTGATTTAGGAGTGTTTTTTTGTTAATATTTTTGCAATTAGGTTCATAACATTTTTTGGAAATTCCTAATAGTGTTGTTATCTTTGCTTAAAATTTACACAGAAAAGTGAGATACAAGTGCAAAGAGAAAAGAGTATGCAAAGTTTGTATGGGTCTTTTTAGGTTGAGTAGATATTGTTTGAGCATTTCCTACGATTTAGATGCAACTTTTGCATGATTTCTTAGGTCCGAGAAAGGTGCGAGAAAAAAAACAGAATGTTATAAGTTGTTTTTTTTCTTTCATATGAGTCTTTTTAGGTTGAGTAAATGTTGTTTGAGCATTTTCTATTATTTATAGGAAAGTTTTGCATGATTTCTTAGGTGCGAGAAAGGTGCGTGAAAGGTGCGAGAAAAAAAAACAGAATGTTATAAGTTGTTTCTTTTCTTAAATATGGGTCTTTTTAGGTTGAGTAAATGTTGTTTGAGCATTTTCTATTATTTATAGGAAAGTTTTGCATGATTTCTTAGGTCCGAGAAAGGTGCGAGAACGGTGCGAGAAAAAAACAGAATGTTATAAGTTGTTTTTTTTCTTTCATATGGGTCTTTTTAGGTTGAGTAAATGTTGTTTGAGCATTTTCTATTATTTATAGGAAAGTTTTGCATAATTTCTTAGGTGCGAGAAATGTGCGAGAAAGGTGCGAGAAAAAAAACAGAATGTTATAAGTTGTTTCTTTTCTTTCATATGGGTCTTTTTAGGTTGAGTAAATGTTGTTTGAGCATTTTCTATTATTTATAGGAAAGTTTTGCATGATTTCTTAGGTGCGAGAAAGGTGCGAGAAAAAAAACAGAATGTTATAAGTTGTTTCTTTTCTTAAATATGGGTCTTTGTAGGTTGAGTAAATGTTGTTTGAGCATTTTCTATTATTTATAGGAAAGTTTTGCATGATTTCTTAGGTGCGAGAAAGGTGCGAGAAAAAAAAGAAGAATGTTATAAGTTGTTTCTTTTCTTAAATATGGGTCTTTTTAGGTTGAGTAAATGTTGTTTGAGCATTTTCTATTATTTATAGGAAAGTTTTGCATGATTTCTTAGGTGCGAGAAAGGTGCGAGAAAGGTGCGAGAAAAAAAACAGAATGTTATAAGTTGTTTCTTTTCTTAAATATGGGTCTTTGTAGGTTGAGTAAATGTTGTTTGAGCATTTTCTATTATTTATAGGAAAGTTTTGCATGATTTCTTAGGTGCGAGAAATGTGCGAGAAAGGTGCGAGAAAAAAAACAGAATGTTGTAAGTTGTTTCTTTTATTTCATATGGGTCTTTTTAGGTTGAGTAAATGTTGTTTGAGCATTTTCTATTATTTATAGGAAAGTTTTGCATGATTTCTTAGGTGCGAGAAATGTGCGAGAGAAGGTCAAAGAAAAAAAACAGAATGTTATAAGTTGTTTCTTTTCTTAAATATGGGTCTTTTTAGGTTGAGTAAATGTTGTTTGAGCATTTTCTATTATTTATAGGAAAGTTTTGCATGATTTCTTAGGTGCGAGAAAGGTGCGAGAAAAAAAATAGAATGTTATAAGTTGTTTCTTTTCTTAAATATGGGTCTTTGTAGGTTGAGTAAATGTTGTTTGAGCATTTTCTATTATTTATAGGAAAGTTTTGCATGATTTCTTAGGTGCGAGAAATGTGCGAGAAAAAAAACAGAATGTTATAAGTTGTTTCTTTTCTTTCATATGGGTCTTTTTAGGTTGAGTAAATGTTGTTTGAGCATTTTCTATTATTTATAGGAAAGTTTTGCATGATTTCTTAGGTGCGAGAAAGGTGCGAGAAAAAAAACAGAATGTTATAAGTTGGGTTCTTTGCATTTCATTGGGTCATTTTCCTAACTAGTTGTTATATTGAATGTTGAATAGTTCTTTATTTTGAATTCTGCAGATATCAATGACGATGAACACCTCTCCCAAGTACTTGATAAAGCCATCATGTCATTTTCGAGCTCAAGTGTCAGCTAGATCAATGATTGGGAAGACAATTGAGAGAATAAAATCGAAGCTCACTCCTGCCCAACAAGAAAAGTTTAGAGCCACTCGCTTAGGCCATTTTTTAGATGTAGACCTTATATTTAATGGACAACTCATCCACTACCTTTTATTGAGAGAAGTGGAGGAAAAGAATGTTAATTGCATTACCTTTAAGGTAGGAGGAGAGGTTGTAACTTTTGGCTAAATATCAAAAGTCATCACCAAATAATGACTATCCAACCTAAAAAGACTAATATGGTTGAAAGTTTCCCACTTTTCGGACACAAGGATGACTTTTCTCGTAGATTCACTAACATAGCAAAAGAAGACTTTTAAGAAAAAACTGTATAAATTGATGTACGAACATCAAGCCCTAGCTAGACATGCATAAATAACCACAAAAAAAAAGGAAAGAACCAAAGGAAAAGGCTCATTTTGCTTTCTGTTTTTTTTCTCGCACTTGTCTCGCACCTTTCTCGCACCTTTCTCGCACCCAATAAACGATGAAAATTTGGAAAAATATCAAAAGTCATCACCAAATAATGATTATCCAACCTAAAAAGATTGATATGGGTAAAAGAAAAAAAGAAAATCATTATCATACTTCAAGTATACTAAAGGATTATAAATTCGAAATGAAACCCAAGTTCATTTTCATTTAGTAAAAATATCAAACACTTTGTGCCAACATTTAAAATGAAAAAGAAAAGGAAGAAAGAAAATGAAAAACTCGTACTTCACGGTTGTTGGTTCACGAAAAAACAAACAAACAAAAGGTTGGTGTTCGACGATTCGTGTTCTCCACGTCGTGGTCGCCGGTTAGTGGTCGCCGATGTGTTGCAGCCGGTGAGGAGTTCAGGTGGGTTTATGCAAGAGAGAGATTTGCGTGAGAGAACCTTTGTGTAAGAGAATTTGTGGGTTTTTGTTAAAATAAGGGCATGCCATTCTTTAAAATGAGGATTTTTTAAAAAGGGTACATTAGTAATTTCATACCCTAAAAAGTCCTAAAAGTCTACTCATTTAAAAAAGGTCCTAAATTTCTTTTATACCCTTGAATCTGTCATATTTTTGGCAATTTCCCAAGAATCAAGGTAAATGTTATTTACTGGTAACTGAAACTTGTTTAGTGGAGAGTAATGACTCTACCTGGATATTGGATTCAGGCGCCACTAACCATGTTTATTCTTCTTTTCAGGGAATTAGTTCCTGGCAGCAGCTGCGAGAGGGTGAGATAACGCTACAGGTTGGATCCGGGGAGGTGGTCTCTACTGCAGCACTCGACACGGGAAAGCTTTATTTTGGCGGGAAGTACTTATTATTAGATAATTTGTACATAGTGTCAGGGTTTACTAGAAACCTTGTTTCTATTTCCTGCCTTATTGAACAATGTATTACTATTTCCTTTGAATCTAATAAAGGGTTTATTTCTTTCAAAGGCAATTTACTTTGTTCTGCTTCACTCGAGTCTAACTTGTACGTTTTGAAACCTAATTCGGTCAAAAGTGTTTTGAATACTGAATTGTTTAAAACGGCGGAAACACGAACTAAGAGAGTCAAACTTTTTCTACGAAAATGCCCATCTTTGGCATCTAGGTTTAAGCCACATCAATCTCAATAGGATTGAGAGACTTGTGAAGAGTGGACTTCTAAACGAGTTGGAAGAAAGCTCTTTACCGTTGTGTGAGTCATGCCTTGAAGGCAAAATGACCAAACGTCCTTTTAGTGGAAAAGGATATAGAGCCGAAGAGCCCCTTAAGCTTATACATTTTGACCTCTGTGGTCCGATGAATGTTAAAGCTCGAGGTGGTTTTGAATACTTCGTGTCTTTCATAGACGATTACTCGAGGTATGGGTATATTTACCTAATGCACAAGAAGTCTGAAACTCTTGAAAAGTTCAAGGAGTACAAGACTGAGGTTGAGAACCTGTTAAGTAAATCGCTTAAAACACTTCGATTGAATCGAGGTGGAGAGTACATGGACACAGAATTCCAGGACTATATGATAGAACATGGAATTACGTCCCAACTCTCAGCACCTGGTATGCCAAAGCAGAATGGTGTATCGGAGAGGAGAAACAGAACCTTGTTGGACATGGTTCAGTCGATAATGAGCTATGCTCGTCTCCCTGATTCTTTTTGGGGTTATGCAGTGGAGACTGTGGTGTATATTTAGAACAACGTTCCATCAAAAAGTGTTTGTGAAACACCTTTCGAACTCTAGAATGGACGTAAAGGCAGTCTACACCTTTTCAGAATTTAGGGATGCCCGACCCACGTGTTGGTGTCAAACCCGAAAAAGTTGGAACCCCGTTCAAAATTGTGCCTATTTGTAGGTTACCCAAAAGAGACTAGGGGTGGTTTATTTTTCGATCCTAAGGAAAATAGGGTGCTTGTGTCGAAAAATGTCACTTTCCTTTTGGAAGACCACGTAAGGGATCATTTACCTAGAAGCAAAATCGTGTTAAACGAAATGGACAATACATCAGCAAGAGTTGTTGATGGGGCTAGTACGTCAACAAGTGTTGTTGATCCTTGCACGTCTAGTTAAGTCCGTTCTCAAGAGTTGAGAATGCCTCGACGTAATGGGAGGGGTGTGAGATAGCCTGATGGGTTTAGCTGAAATCCAAGTCGTCACCCCTGATGATGACTATGAGGATCCATTGACCTATGATCAGGCAATGGCAGACGTTGACAAAGACGAATGGATTAAAGCTATGGACCAGGAAATGGAGTCGATGTACTTCAATTTCGTCTGGGAGCTTGTGGATCAATAGGATGGGGTAAAACCTATAGGTTGCAAATGGATCAACAAGCGTGAACGTGGCGTAGATGGGAAGGTGCAGACTTTCAAAGCACGACTAGTGGCAAAGGGATATGTATTTCCTTTTCTTTTAATGAAGCGTTCAATTTGAAAAATTGTGACAATGTTTGTTCTGCTAAATTAGAAAACGACATGTATGTACTCAAACCAAATAGAAGTAAAGCAATTTTGAATCATGAGATGTTTAAAACTGTTAATACTTAAAGTAAAAGGCAAAGAATTTCTCAAAATAATACCTATCTATGGCATCTAACTAGATTGAGAGACTCTTTAAGAATGAACATCTAAACAAGTTAGAAGATGATTCTTTACCTCCTTGCGAATCATGCTTGGAAGGTAAAATGACTAAGCGACCTTTTACTGGAAAATGTTACAGAGCCATAAAACCTTTAGAACTTATACATTCGGATCTTTGTGTTCCAGTGAATGTTAAACCTCGAGGAGGGTACGAATATTTCATCTCTTTCATAGATGATTATTCGAGGTATGGTTATTTATACCTAATGCATCATAAGTTTGAAGCTCTTGAAAAGTTCAAAGAGTATAAGGCTGAAGTAGAGAATGCATTAGGGAAAACCATTAAAACACTTTGATCTGATCGAGGTGGAAAGTATATGCATTTGAGATTCCAGGACTATTTGATAGAACATGGAATTAAATCTCAACTCTCAGCGCCTAATACACCACAGCAAAATGGTGTGTCAGAAACGATGTTGGGATTTATGCCCTAAACTTGTGTAATCTTGATCAATTAAATAAAGTGTTATTTGTTTTGATAAGATTATAGTCTTGCTTTTATAAATCCAATAAACTAAGCTCCAAGGTTATAACGCTTATCTTGAAATCAGTGTAGTGGACACTATTTGGGTTGAGTTCAAGATTATAACCAAAATAGTCTATGGTATAAGAATAAGGTTGGAAACCTCATTCTGGTAACACCATGGATGCGACCCACTTTGTAATTAGTACAAATGAGGTAATCCAACTCATTCATGTAGTTGACATGCGAGTGGGGGCATCCTGTATGAAGAGTTCATACAAGACTGGATCGAAAATTATTAGTCTAACAAGTATAACACCGTTAACGAGGATAAGACTAGTAATTTATAGATGGTCATTAGTGACTCGACTTTGATCTCGAGCAAGTTAAGAACTCCTCGCTTATAGGGGTTTGTCCTTAGACTAGTATGGGTGAGAGTGGCACATGGCCGACTCAATAAGCCTACCTTCTCAGGGACAGAACCTCGTAGGTAGCTGGGAACATAACTGTGTGCAAGATGGAATTCACTCATTCCTCTACTGAGGAATTAGATAGGTTGTTCCCTTAAGAACTGACTCCAGGTCTTGAACAATGGGGCCCCGCCCTCTATGAGGGTATGAGTCTAAGGTAGGACCTTAGACTTGTTGTTCATTAGAGGATCAGTGGTGCTTAAGGAGTAAAGTGGTAATCACAGGGGTAAAACAATAATTTGACCCAGCTGTGATTACGAACAACCTGTGAAGGGTCGACTCATGGGCAATGACTATATCAGTGGACACAATAATATCTCAAAGTGAGAGAGTGCACTACAAGTCTATAGTGGAGTGACTTGTAGTTAATGAATATTGATGAACTGGATCAAAGAGTTTGATCAGTTAATTTCACATCATTGGAGCTCATGATCTGTAGGTCCATTAGATCCCTCCATTGGCTCAACATGGTATTATAGAGGGTATAAAGTTAGGAGTGAAATTGAAGTGTTCAATTTCATACATGAGAAGTTATATCAATTATATATGATATAATTGATATAATATATAGTTTTAATGTGATTTAGACTATATACTAAAGAGAGATTAAAGGAGGGGTAAGATGGTCATTTAAATCCCAATTCTCTATATATATGGTTGCATGAGATGCAACTAGGTTTAAGGGTTTTTCATAGAATTTCTAGCCTCCTTGTTGTGTTGTTGGAAGAGTTCCAAAACACAAATCTCTCTCACAAAATACCTCACCACTCCTAAAAGGAACCCACCTTCCTCCCTCACCTAGAGAACAACGGAGAAGATCCGGTGGTCGTGTCTTTGCACGTTAGAGTTCTTGTTGCTGAGATCGTGACTGTGGAGAGATGAGCACTTGAAGAAAGGTTCTTCAAAGGTAACTTCTTGTCGTCCAAACTTTTATTTTATGCTTACTCCATGTTTTACATTCTTGAAATTTCCATTGTAACTAAATCAAGAGCGTGCGATTCACAATCGCTTCCGCTATGGGGACTTCGATTCCCTTCAATTTGTATCAGAGACCAATTGTGTTCTTGATTTATGTTCTGGAGTTTTCAAGAATAAGGTGGGATTTACTGTTTTGTGCATGAGATGTATGAACGGTTCTTGCAAAATTAGATGTTTTCAATTTTGACACTTAGATTTACAATTTCATTGAAATGTTCAATGTAAGGGCCTGATGTTTTAGGTAAATTTAATTATAAATCGAGTTTGTAAGTCCGTGTCGTTCAAGGCAAAGCGGTTGCTGAGAAAATCGGAGCGAAAACGAGCAAGGAATGGAGATTTCTATGGCTGTTCTGTAAATGGCGTTGCATCGCCACCGCGACAGGCCCGCGGCTGGAGAAGACGACAGCGTTGCAACGCTGCCCTCAGCGTTGCAACGCTGTGGCGTTGTGCAACGCTCAGCAGAAAATGACAAAAGCAGCGTTGCAACGCCAGAGATGTTTCACGGAAGGAAGCAACGGACAGAAACGTTAATTTTATTATATATTAAATATAAAAACATTTTGTATTTAATTTATATTTAATTAATTAATTTTAATTAATATAATTAGATTATATTATTTAAAATTAATTTTAGGGTGCCAAAAAATTGGTCTAATTTTGCTACTTTAATTATGCAATTGTTGTGCAATTATTGTCATGCATAGTGTATGCTTGTATTTTAGAAATCCCACCTTAGGTTAAGCATTTTCATTTATAATATAAGGAGTTATATTATATAGTTTGCATGATTAATTAATATAAGGTTGTTATATTAATTTTTGGACAACATTGACATGCATTATATTTCATGAGATGAATATGTTATGTATGTTTTATTATTCATGTGATGAATGATCAAACACTATAACATAGTATGCGTGTCACCTAAGGTTAATTATTAGTTTTAAAGTGTTTAGAACTTGGAAATAATAAACCTTAGGTTTTCTAGTTCTAATTAGATTAGAATTAGGAACCAAGTAATTTATAAGCTATGATTAAAAGAGGAACTCTGTCTAAGGAAAGTTCTGTCTAGGTCAGGGGGGTTTAAGTTAACTTTGGAAATGGAACACCCCTACCTGGAAACTGACCTGTGAGTGAAATTTAATCATAGAGTCTTATAAATTACAGTAGCGTCAGCGGGTTTATTAAGGGGTTAAAGTATTCAGTGGGAGGAAAAAGTGTATGAGATACATATTTTCCACCTACGCTATCTCCGGGATGTTCACACCGTGAGACTTCAGATGGTGTTTGTATGAGTCAATACCAAGGTGAATGGAGAGGGTACTTATAGTGAGTGGGAGCAGGTTTAGTCAAAACAAAACCTACGGTCTCTTTTTTCGGTTTACACCGTTAGACCACTATGGTCAGCCTGTTAGTTTGGCCTGGACCAGACAATCCCTTCGGAGGGCATGATCATAGGGGATCTAACACAGTAGACACCCGAAAGGGATAAAGATTTCCTTAGACTATTTTCCAATCTAGTCCTCCCTTCGGCGGATTTTATTGGATCGAGACTCTGGGATCTAAAGACAAAGGGTTACACTCACGTGGTACATAAGTTGTGTATGTATCCAGACCGAAAAATGGTAACTAAAACCTATAGGAATAAGAGTTATTCTGGTGTTAGGTTTTTGTCAAGAATGTTTTGAACCAGAGGAGGAGTGTTTTTTATTACCCTTCGTTGTCATACATTCTAAACCTTTGGAGTATCATTGCAAATTATAAACGGCCTAGGAATCATTTGATAATTAGCTAAAACATGATTGGATTAGAGTTATAGCAAGAAACTCATACAAGTTTGTTTGTAAATTTTCAGCAAAAAAAAAAATGTCTAGCTCTATAATTTCCTTATTGGGTGCAGAAAAGTTAACCGAAGAGAATGTGATGACATGGAAAAACAAACTCAACACTATTTTGGTAGTGGATTATCTGAAGTTTGTGCTAACTGAGGAGTGTCCTCAGGTACCAGGCTCGAATGCATCACGAAATGTTCGTGATGCATCAGATCGATGGTCAAGGCCAATGATAAGGCCAAGGTCTACATGGTGGCAAGTATGTTTGACATATTAGCCAAGAAGCATGAGGGCATGATTACCGCCAAGGAAATCATGGATTCTGTGCAGGGTATGTTTGGACAACAGTCCACACAAGCCCGACATAATGCCCTAAAATACATATTCAACTCGAGGATGGCAGAGGGTACATCTGTTTGAGATCATGTCCTGTATATGATGGTACACTTTAACATCGCGGAGTCGAATGGTGCTTCCCTCGATGAGTCGAGCCAGGTCAGCTTCATTCTGGAAACCCTTCCAGATAGTTTCCTGTAGTTTAGAAGTAATGATGTTATGAACAAGCTTACTTTTAATCTTACCTCCCTTTTGAATGAACTTCAGACCTTTCAATCTTTGATGAAAATTCGTGGATCGAAAGGTGAGGCAAATGTTGCCGATGGGAGTTATCACGAGAGGTTCGACCTGCGGGACAAAAACGATGGCTTCATCTTCTTCTAACCTGAGAGGTAAGAAGAAGAACATGAAGAAGGTTGGTAAAGGGAAACAAGCTGACAAAGCTGCCGCCAAAAAGGGCAAGAAAGTAAAAAACGTTGCTGACAAAGGAAAGTGTTTCCACAACAACGAAGACGGGCATTGGAAACGAAACTGTCCGAAGTACATTGCAGAAAAGAAGAAGGAAGGTAAATATGATTTACTTTCCCTAGAAGCTTGTTTAGTGGATAATGATAAAACAACTTGGATACTTGATTCAGCGCCACTAATCATGTTTGTTCTTCTTTTCGGAAATTAATCTGGCAAGAGAATACAACAGGAGAGAGATAACGCTCCGGTTGGAAATTGAGAAGTCGTCTCAAATTATGTGATGAGGCACAATGAAGCTTTATTTTGGTAAGAAATATGTATTGTTGGGCAATATATTAGTGATACCAGGGTTTACTAGAAACCTTATTTCCATTTCTTGCCTCATTGAACAATGTATTTTTGTTTCCTTTTCTATGAATAAAGTGTTTATTTTAAAGAAAGGTTTAGAAATATGTTCAGCTTCATTAGAAAATGGATTGTATGTTTTAAGACCTAATTCAGTCAAAATTGTTTTGAACACTGAATTGTTTAAAACTGCAAACGCACAAACTAAGAAACGTAAAATTTCTCCTAAAGAAAATGCTCATCTTTGGCATCTAAGATTGGGTCACATTAATCTCAATAGGATTGAGAGATTGGTAAAGAACAGACTTCTAAACGAGTTAGAAGAAAATTACTTCCGCAGCGGGGACTTCGATTCCCTTCAAAGGAGAAATAGAACCGTGTTGGACATGGTTCGTTCTATGATGAGCTATGCTCAATTGCCTGCCTCGTTTTGGGGATACGCAGTAGAGACTGCAGTTCAAATGTTGAACACTATTCCGTAAAAGAGTGTTTTAGAAACACCTTTTGAATTATGGAAGGGGCTTAAACCTAGTTTACAACACTTTAGGATTTGGGGTTGTCCGACACACGTCCTAGTGACAAACCCAAGGAAACTGGAACCACGTTCAAGATTATGCCAATTTTTTGGTTATCCCAAAGATACTAGAGGTGGTATTGTAACGCCCCTACTTTTCTATGACCAATTCCTAGGGACATTACTACACATGCATGCATTTATAGGCCGAGAGATAAAAGAACTTAAAAGAAACCTCCAATCAACATAAATAGTTTCAGGGATCCCAAAAACAAAACATTAAAATCAGATAAAAGCATCGTTTTAGCATGGCCTATTAAAACGTAAATAAGTTTAACTCCAAATAAAAGCATAGAGATAACATCGGTTTAAAATGTAAATGTGCGCGGAAAACATGTCGGTCCCCATGGTTTTAGTAACGCTTCCCAAATCACTCGCCCCGCACGTCCTTTCCTTTACTCAAAAAAAACATTTTTAAAGAAAGGGTGAGTATTGCAAACAATACCCAGTAAGTAACCTCGCTACCGAGGTTTGGGATATGCATACACATACAATCATGATCTCTAAACTCATTCGTAACATACATATATGGGACCTAAAACTTTCTAGTATTGTCAGGTCTTTAATCCATGATCGCTTATTTAATTGTCGTGCCTTTAATCCATGATCGCTTATTTAGTTGTCGTGTCTTTAATCCATGATCGCTCATTTAATTGTCGTGTCTTTAATCCGTGATCGCTTATTTAATTGTGGGGCCGATCGTCATCCCCGAGTCATTTCGTTTTGAGTCCTCACACACCCCTGTACTTTGACCCATAGGTCTCTATTGCATGTTTGACCATGCACATAATGATCTCAGGGATAACCAATGTCCACACTATTCACTAATTCATTTCGTGGCATACAAAACATGCATGAGGTCCCATCACCACATAATAATAGAGTACATGTCACAAACATCATCATCAATATATCAATCATACTTTCTCATGGACCGTTTGAAGATCATACTTTTGTAAGAAAACATGTACCATTCTCATACAAACTCTCATCCCTATTCTCACATGAAATAATGGGATACTTTTACATAGCATACGAGAATAATCTCACATAAAATAATGGGTTATTTCCACTTGATGCATCAAGTATTTCCACATAAAATATTACGTATTCTCACATGAATTTCTGTATATTTTCGTATAGAAAATTATAAACTATTTTCGCATGAAATCATAAAAAATCGTTTTCATTTAATCCCATTAAAAATTTGGCACAAGGTCCCTTACCTCGAGCGTCGATTTTACTCCAAAACCTAATCGAACTCCCCCTATTATTCTCCTTTTAGTGAAACCCGATTCACACCATAATTTCCGAATTCAAACTCCAAGTATTCACTAAAACCCTAATCATGCGATACTCAAATTCTTTGCATTAAGATATCGGGTCCCGCTTACCTCGAGCTCAATGCAAAAACCCCTTATCTCTTAGTCCGTTTTGACGATCCACCTCCAATCCCGCTCCAGTTCGGTTCCTACAAAGACGTGTTCGAACCCGCAACCTAAATTCTCAATCAAACGCTTAATTTAATCGATAGGTCGCAATATTTCTAATCAAATATGAAACTCAATCAACGCTCACCGTCTGAACTCGAAGCTATCGTAAGGTCTTTGCGATCGGAAGCGGTTGGAGGCGGAGCTGGACGGCGACGGCGATCTTACGAGTGATCGGCGGTGGCGCGATCACAAGCAGCGGCAGCGGCTGGAGGTTCGACGTGAGGCTCCTTCGCTCGCGATCTCCGGCTTGACGATGGCTGACGTGACCGCGAGTGGACGTTCGCGAACGGCTGGACGAGAGTGAAATCTTCAGGCGGCGGCGGCGGCTCGAGACTAGCGCGGTTGCGGTGCGGCGGCTCACGCCGCGTCGAGCTCTCGGCGTGAGGTCTTCGTGCGAACCGGCGGTAAGTGCTGTGCTTGGCGTGAGACTTCTGCACGGCGAGAGAAACGACTTTGACGGCGGGCGAAGGTACTCGTCCGTAGGGCTTGGTGGCGGCGGCGGCGGCCTCCTCTGCGTGGTTTCGGCGCGGAAGAGCGAAGAACGTGAAGGGGGCGCCGCTAGGTTTGAGTGAAAGAGAAGGAGATTGAGACTTTAGGGTTAGGGTTTGCACATGAAGGAGAAGGAGAAGATCGATGTGTATATAGGCTTTAGGGTTAGGGTTTCCTCCCTCCTTCTTTGCTTGTAAATTTATATAAGTATGGTTGAACAATGAGGTCTAGGTCATTGTTAAAAGTCCCAATTAATCCTTACCTAGGCATTATTAACCAAAACGCCATCGGTACTTCCTCTTCTTCTAATATTACAATTAAATCCCATCTCAAGGAGAAACAATAATTAACGATAGAACGTCAATTGAAATAAATAATTAGTACCTGTGGTTGTGGTCGTCACAGGTATTTTCTACGACCCACAAGAAAAGAAGGTGATTGTATCTACAAACGCCACTTTCTTGAAGGAAGATCACATGAGAAACCATAAATCACGTAGTAAATTAGTACTAAATGAAGCTACAAATGAACCAACAAGAGTTGCTGATCAAGCTGGACCTTCATCAAGAGTTGATGGAGAAGCCAACACCTCAAGTCAGTCTCGTCTTTCTCAACCGTTGGGAATGCCTCGACGCAGTAGAAGGGTTGTTTCCCAACCTGGGCGCTACTTGGGTTTAGCTGAAACTCAAGTCGTCATACCTGATGACGGCGTAGAAGATTCATTACCTTATAAACATGCAATGAATGACGTAGACAAGGACCATTGGATCAAAGCCATGGACCTTGAAATAGAGTCAATGGACTTTAATTCAGTATGGGAACTTGTAGACCAACCTGAAGGGGTAAGACCCATTGGGTGTAAATGGATCTATAAGAGAAAGAGAGATGCAGCCGGAAAGGTACAGACCTTTAAGGCTAGACTTGTAGCAAAGGGTTTTACCCAAAGGCAAAGAGTTGACTATGAAGAAACTTTTTCCCCTGTTGCTATGCTGAAGTATATCAGGATACTTTTATCCATAGCCGCTTTTTATGATTATGAAATTTGGCAAATGGACGTCAAGACTGCCTTTTTGAATTGTAATCTTGACGAGAGCATTTATATGTCTCAGCCCGAAGGGTTCATAACCCAAGGCAAGGAGCAAAAAGTTTGCAAGCTCAATCGATCCATTTATGGGTTGAAACAGACATCCAGATCTTGGAATATAAGATTCGATACTGCGATCAAGTCTTATGGCTTTAACAAAAATGTTGATGAGTCTTGCGTTTACAAGAGGATCATCAACGAAAAAGTAGCTTTCTTAGTGCTTAATGTGGATGATATCCTACTCATTAGGAATGATGAAGGATACCTTACTAACATAAAGAATTGGCTGGCGACCCAATTCCAAATGAAAGATTTGGGAGAGGCGCAATATGTTCTTGGGATTCAGATCTTCAGGAATCGCAAGAACAGAACGCTAGCTTTGTCTCAAGCATCTTATATCGACAAAATGTTGTCCCGATATTCAATGCAGAATTCCAAGAGGGGCTTATTACCCTTCAGGCATGGAGTTCATCTGTCTAAGGAACAGTGTCCTAAGACACCTCAAGAAGTTGATGATATGAGACGTATTCCCTATGCCTCTGCAGTAGGTAGCTTAATGTATGCTATGTTGTGCATGAGGCCATACATTTGCTATGCAGCGGGAATAGTAGGTAGGTACCAATCCAATCCAGGGTTAGACCACTGGACAACAGTTAAAAATATCCTCAAGTATCTTAGGAGAACAAGGGACTATACGCTTGTGTATGGGACTAAGGATTTGATACTTACTGGATAGACCGATTCTGATTTTCAGACTGATAAGGATTCTAGGAAATCAACATCGAGATCAGTTTTCACCCTTAACGGGGGAGCTATAGTATGGCGAATCATCAAGAAAGGATGCATCGTTGACTCCACGATGGAGGTTGAGTATGTCGCTGCTTGTGAAACAGCTAAAGAGGTTGTTTGGCTAAGGAAATTCCTTACTGATTTGAATGTTGTTCCAAATATGGAATTTCCCATCGCCTTATAATGTTGTTCCAACAGTGGTGCGGTAGCCAATTCGAAGGAACCTCGTAACCATAAGCGAGGCAAGCACATCGAGAGAAAGTATCACCTGATACGAGAAATAGTGCAACGAGGAGATGTGACAGTCAGGAAGATCACTTCGGAGCACAATATTGTTGATTCGTTTACAAAGACTCTCACGGCTAAAGTTTTAGAGGGTTATCTGGAAAGTCTAGATCTACGAGATATGTACATAGGCTAATCTAGGGAAAGTGGGAGATATGTAATGGGGTATATGGATGCCCTAGTTTATTGTATTTCTAACTCTGTAACCACTATTTTATAGTATGATCTACCCCATTAGAGTTTTTTGTTCAAGTAGGAGTTTGTTGGTGTTTGTACCCTAAAACTCGTAGTTTGTAATTATGTTCTAATTAATGTAATAAAGTGTTATTATTTCAATAAAGAGTTATTGTTCCTTATTTACGATATTGCCTTTGTTTTAACCCTAAATCCAATAAACTAAACATCCAAGGCTATAAATTGTATCTTTAACTGAATGTAGTGTACATATAAAGGATCTCTGTTCGAGATACAACCTAAAGGGTCTATAGTAAGGGGATAAGGTTTGGGTACCTTGCCCTGGTAAAACTATGGATGTGGCCCACTTTGTATATGATACAAACACTGTGATCCTAACGTGTTCGTGTAGATGACATGTGAGTGGGGATATCCTATGTAATGAGATTACATAAGACCGGACCACGAAATAGTAACCTTTAGATGTAACTACGCTGACTAGCTAGGTTTCTATTTCACTAGGGTGACCTAGGGAACTTGATCTCAATCCTGAGCAGGTTACGAACACCTGTTTGCGAGGGATTGTCCTTTGACTAGTATGGGTGAGAGGGGCCAGATTCGCCGACTCAATATGCCTACCTTCTTGGGGATAAGACTGAGTGAGCAGCTGGGGACTTAGCCTAACAAGATGGAATTCACTCCTTCCCGCCTACTAGGGTAAGTAGAGGAATGTTCCCTTAAGTGGTGTCTCCGGGACTTGAACAAAGGGCCCGACTCTCTCATTTGCCCGAGTGGGACTCTGTTTGTTGGTAGGACCACAAATAAATTATTCATTAGAGGAGCACTAGTACTAAAGGTACAATATGTAACCCAGGGGTAAAACGGTAATTTGACCCAGCTGGTGTTACGAACATTCGTGAAAGATTGACTTGCTGTTATTGGTCAATATTCGTGGACACAGAAATATATCTACATTGAGAAGAGTGCAAATTGAGGACTTTAGTGGAGTGTTCCATGATTAACGAATGTTGATTAGGAGGTTAATGAGATTAACCGAGTAATCTCGTATCGTTGGAGCTTCTAATCTGTAGGCCCATTAGGTCCACCTTCTAGCTCGTAGAGGGTTCTTAGATCGTTTGAATTTGAAATGTTCAAATTCATAAGGGAATAAATTTAATGTATATAGATACGATATAATATATAGTTTTGGAACTATATATTATAAATTTAATGTGAATATGATTCATATTAAATTATATGAGAGAATTAAATATTTGAAAGAGTTCAAAATTAAATTCAAATGTGAATGTGATTCATATTTCAAAACTATAGGTTAAAATTTAATGTGCATAAGATGTGCATTAAAACTATAGGTTAGAGGATAAAAGGATTAAATGTTATTTGATCTTATGATTAATTAAATATGTGATATTTAATTAATTAATTAATTAAATTTGATTGAATTGATTATATATTAATTAATTAATTTAAATTAATTAATGGGTACGTGTTAGGAGGACACGTTCCCATCTTTCCCACCAACTCCCCATCGATAGGGAGTGGAGGAAAGAAATCCTCTATATAACTGCTCGAGGAAGAGAAGTTTATGGTTGTTCAATGAATTTTGTGAAATTGCTTTTCGTTGAATTCTCTCTCCCTATTCCCTATTCTCCAATTGTTGGATCATTCCGACCTAAGGAAGATCTAAGTAGAAACTCAGAGTCATAGGAGGTTTTCTTACTGGTTGTGTCCTGTTGGAGAAAACAGAGACGTTCTTTTGGTGTTCTTGTGTTGCTGTTTTTCTTGGAAGCAAGGAGTTGCTGTGTGGAAAAACTACAAAGGTAATCTTTCTTCTTTTTTAGTTTAATTGTGAAACACAGCATGTTTGCATGCAAATTTTCATGCCTAATTAGATTAGAAGTATATGCTTGTTCTGTAATTTCACCAATGTATGGCTATTTGATTTTCAACAAAACAAACTAGCAAAATTACGATTTCTATCACGTTTCCGCTACTCAAGGATATCAAATCTCCATCATAACAAGTAAGTAATTCTTACTGTTTTTCCTTTTAAAAGCATGTTTAATCTAGTTTTTATGTGATAGAAACAATTTTAAGAATACATTTTTCACAACGATTCAATCGCTTTTCCGCTAAGTGGGATTTTCATTCCCTTCAATTGGTGCAGGAAATGTTTGGACAACAGTCCTTTCAGGTCCGGCATACCTCGCTCAAACACGTCTTCAACGCCCAGATGAAAGAAGGGACGACTGTCCATGAACATGTTCTGGACATGATGACCCACTTTAATCTGGAAGAGATGAACGGAGTTTCGATCGATGAGTCGAGCCAGGTCAACTTTATTCTGGAGACTCTTCCGAAGAGTTTCTTTCAGTTTCGTAGCAATGCTGTTATGAACAAAATTAGCTACACTCTAACCACCCTTCTCAACGAGTTGCAGAACTTCCAATCCTCGATGAGGATCAGGACACCGGAAGATGAGGCAAATGTTTCCTTCAGGTCCTTTCAAAGGGGTTCAACCTTTGGGACAAAATCTGTGGCTCCTTCTCACCCGAAAGAAAAGAAGAAGAGCATGAAGAAGGGCAAAGCTGACCGTGCTGCCGCCCAAAAAGGCAAAAATGTCAAGGGTGTTGCAGAGAAAGGAAAGTGTTTCCACTGCAATGGGGATGACCACTGGAAGCATAACTGCCCCAAGTTCCTTGCCGACTAGAAGAATAAAGGTAAATATGATTTACTGGTAACTGAAACTTGTTTAATAGAGAGTAATGACTCTGCCTGGATATTGGATTCGGGCGCCACTAACCATGTTTGTTCTTCTTTTCAGGGGATTAATTCCTGGCAGCAGCTACGAGGGTGAGATAGCGCTACGGGTTGGATCCGGGGAGGTTGTCTCTACTACTGTTTCCTTTGAATATAATAAAGCGTTTATTTCTTTCAAAGACAATTTACTTTGTCCTGCTTTACTTGAGTCTAACTTGTACGTTTTGAAACCTTATTCAGTCAAAAGTGTTTTGAATACTGAATTGTTTAAAACGATAGAAACACGAACTAAGAGAGTGAAAGTTTCTCCTAAATAAAATGCCGATCTTGGGCATCTAAGGTTAGACCACATCAATCTCAATAGGATTGAGAGACAAGTGAAGAGTGGACTTCGAAACGAGTTGGAAGAAAGCTCTTTACCGGTGTGTGAGTCATGCCTTGAAGGCAAAATGACCAAACGTCCTTTTAGTGGAAAAGGATATAGAGCCAAAGAGCCTCTTGAGCTTATACATTCTGAACTCTGTGGTCCGATGAGTGTTAAAGCACGAGGTGGCTACGAATACCTTGTATCTTTCATAGATGACTATTCGAGATATGGGTATATTTACCTAATGCATAGGAAGTTGAAAAGTTCAAGGAGTACAAGACTGAGGTTGAGAACCTATTAGGTAAAACGATAAAAACACTTCGATCGGATCGAGGTGGAGAGTATATGGAAACAAAATTCCAGGACTATAAACTAAAACATGGAATTACGTCCCAACTCTCAGCACCCGGTATGTCACAGCAGAATGGTGTATCGGAGAGGAGAAACAAAACCTTGTTGGACATGATTTGGTCGATGATGAGCTATGCTCGTCTCCCTGATTCGTTTTAGGGGTACGTAGTGGAGACTACGGTGTATATTTTGAACAATGTTCCGTCGAATAGTGTTTGTGAAATACCTTTCGAACTCTGGAATGAACGTAAAGGCAGTTTACACTATTTCAGAATTTGGGGATGCCCGAGCCACGGGTTGTTGTCAACCTCGAAAAAGTTTGAACCCCATTCAAAATTGTGCCTATTTGTAGGTTACCCAAAAGAGACTAGGGGTGGTTTGTTTTTCGATCCTAAGGAAAATAGGGTGCTTGTGTCGACAAATGCCACTTTCCTTGAGGAAGACCACGTCAGGGATCATTTACCTAGAAGCAAAATCGTGTTAAACGAAATGGAAAGTACATCAACAAGAGTTGCTGATGGGGCTAGTATGTCAACAAGTGTTGTTGATCCTAGCACATCTAGTCAAGTCCGTTCTCAAGAGTTGAGAATGGCTCGACATAGTGGGAGGGTTGTGAGATAGCCTGAACGATACATGGGTTTAGCTGAAACCCAAGTTGTCACCCCTGATGATGACTGCAAGGATTCATTGATCTATGATCAGGCAATGACAAACGTTGACAAAGACGAATGGATTAAAGCTATGGACCAGGAAATGGAGTCGATGTACTTCAATTACGTCTGGGAGCTTGTGGATCAACCAGATGGGGTAAAACCTATAGGTTGCAAATGGATCTACAAGTGTGAACGTGGCGTAGATGGGAAGATGGAGACTTTCAAAGCACGACTAGTGACAAAGGGTTTTACCAAGGATGAAGGGGTTGAATATGAGGAAACCTTTTCGCTTGTTGCCATGGTAAAGTCGATCAGGATCCTTCTGGCAATTGCCGCAATTATGACTATGAGCTATGACAGATGGATGTCAAGACCGCCTTTTTGAATGGCAACCTTGACGAGACCATCTACATTGACCAACCCAAAGGGTTCATTACCCAAGGCCAAAAGCAAAAGGTTTGTCGACTTCATAGGTCTATTTATGAACTGAAACAAGCCTCGAGGTCTTGGAATATAAGGTTTGATGAAACAATCAAATCTTATGGCTTTGATGAGAATGTTGACGAGCCTTGTGTCTACAAGAAAATCGTCATCAACACTGTCGCATTTCTGATATTGTATGTGGATAATATCCTTCTCATTGGGAATGAGGTAGGATTTCTTACTGATGTAAAGAAATGGTTGGCTTCGCAATTCCAAATGAAGATTTGGGTGAAACAGAGTATGTTCTAGGTATCCAGATAGTCCGGAACCGGAAGAACAGAACGCTGACCATGTCTTAGGAATCTTATATTTACAATATGTTGTCTAGATATAAGATGCAAAATTTCAAGAAGGGCTTGTTACCTTTCAGGCATGGGGTACACCTGTCTAAGGATCAATGTCCTGAGACTCTTCAAGAGGTTGAGGATATGAGACGAATCCCTTATGCTTCAGTTGTTGGGAGCCTTATTGAAGGAATCGAATCCTGCAGCAAAAGCGATTGCGAATCGCGTGTTCTTAATTTTATCTTACAAATTTCATTCAAGATCAAATAACAATACGATTAAGCATAAAATTCTACATAGGACAGTAAGAGATTACCTTTGAACAACTCTTTCTTCACGTGCTCCTCATCCCACGATCACGATCTCAGAACTGGAATCCGAACATATGAAAATGACACCACTAGATCTTCTCCGTTGTTCTCTAGGTGAGGAAGGAATGTGGGTTCCTCTTAGGATGAGATGTGGAAGATGTGAGAGAAGTTGTTTGTGGAACTTTTTCAACAACACAAATATTTGATAATCTAGGGTTTCCAAAAGATTAGATTCAAAGTTGCATCTCATGCAACTATTTATAGGGAAATAGGGTGGAAATTATCATCCTATCCCTTCTTCATTCTCTCATTAGTATATAGTTAATATGTGAATCTAATTCATATTAAAACTATATATTATATCAATTATCTCACATATAACTGATATAACACCTCATATATGAAATTGAACACTTCAATTTCATTCCTAACTTTATACCCTCAATATTACCATGTTGAGCCAACGGAGGGACCTAATGGACCTACAGTTCATGAGCTCCAATGATGTGAAATTAATTGATCAAACTCTTTAATCTAGTTAATCAATATTCATTGACTACAAGTCACTCCACTATACACTTGTAGCTGCACTCTCTTCACTGTAGATTATATTGTGTCCATTGATATAGTCATTACCCATGAGTCGACCCTTCACAGGTTGTTCGTAATCACGACTGGGTCAAATTACCGTTTTACCCCTGTGATTACCTCTTTATTCCTTAAGCACCACTAATCCTCTAATGAACAACAAGTCTAAGGTTCCTACCATAAACTCATACCCTCTTAAGTCAGTTTAGAGGGTGGGGCCCCGTTGTTCAAAACCTGGACTCAGTTCTTAAGAGAACAACCTATCTGATTCCTTGTATAGGAATGAGTGAATTCCATCTTGCATAGTTAAGTCCCCAGCTACCTACGAGGTTCATCACACGAGAAGGTAGGCTTATTGAGTCGACTCACAGCCCCTCTCACCCATACTAGTCTAAGGAAAAACCCCTATAAGCAGGAGTCCTTAACTTGCTCAGGATTCAAGTCGAGTCACTAATGACCATCTATAAATTATCAGTCTTATCCTGTTAACGGCGTTATACTTGTTAGACTAACAATTTGCAGTCCGGTCTTGTATGAACTCTTCATACAGGATGCCCCCACTCGCATGTCAATCCACATGAATAAGTTGGATTACCTCATATGTACTAATTACAAAGTGGGTCGCATCCATGGTGTTACTGAAGGGAATCGAAGTCTCCGCTGCGGAAGCGATTGCGAATCGCACGCTCTTGATTTAGTTACAACGGAAAATACAAGAACGTAAAACATAGATTAAGCATAAATAAGAGTTTGGACAACAAGTATTTACCTTTGAAGAACCTTTCTTCAAGTGCTCCTTCTCTCTTCACGATCAAGATCAACGCAACACGAACTCGTACGAACACCGACACCACCACCGGATCTTCTCCGTTGTTCTCTAGGTGAGGAAGGAAGGTGGGTTCCCTTTAGAAGTGGTGAGGTATTTTGAGAGAGAGATGTTTTTGTTGTCTTGGAACTCTTCCAACTACAACAAAAGAGGTTTTCTGAAACCTTAACCTAGTTGCATCTCATGCAACCATATATATAGGGGAATGGGATGGAAATGACCATCCTACCTCTCTTTTAATCTCTCTTTAGTATATAGTTTATATATGAATCTAATTCACATTAAAACTATATATTTTATCAATTATATCATATATAATTGATATAACTCCTCATGTATGAAATTGAACACTTCAATTTCACTCCTAACTTTATACCCTCAATATTACCATGTTGAGACAACGGAGGGATCTAATGGACCCACAGATCATGAGCTCAAATGATGTGAGATTAACTGATCAAACTCTTTGATCCAGTTAATCAATATTCATTAACTACAAGTCACTCCACTATAGACTTGTAGCTGCACTCTCCTCACTGTAGATATTATTGTGTCCACTAATATAGTCATTACCTATGAGTCAACCCTTCACAGGTTCTTCGTAATCACAGCTAGGTCAAATTACCGTTTTACCCCTGTGATTACCTCTTTGCTCCTTAAGCACCACTGATCCTCTAATAAACAACAAGTCTAAGGTCCTACCTTTGACTCATACCCTCATAGAGGGTGGGGCTCCGTTGTTCAAGACACGAGTCGATTCTTAAGGGAACAACCTATCTAATTCCTCAGTAGAGGAATGAGTGACTTCCATCTTGCACAGTTAAGTTTCCAGCTACCTACGAGGTTCTGTCATTGAGAAGGTAGGCTTATTGAGTCGGCTACATGCCACTCTCACCCATACTACTCTAAGGACAAACCCCTATAAGCAGGGGTTCTTAACTTGCTCAGGATTCAGGTCGAGTCACTAATGACCATCTATAAATTACTAGTCTTATCCACATTTAACGGTGTTACCTTGTTAGACTAATAATTTGCGATCCAGTCTTGTATGAACTCTTCATACAGGATGCCTCCACTCGCATGTCAACTACATGAATTTGGATTACCTCATTTGTACTAATTACAAAGTGGGTCACATCCATGGTGTTACCAGAATGAGGTTTCCAACATTATTCTTATACCATAGACTATTTAGGTTATAATCTTGAATTCAACCCAATTAGTGTCCACTACACTGATTTCAAGATAAACGTTATAACCTTGGAGCTTAGTTTATTTGATTTATAAAAGAAAGACTGTAATCTTATCAAAACACATAACACTTTATTTAATTGATCAAAATTACACAAGTTTGGGGCATAAATCCCAACAGTTACCAGAATAAGATTTCCAACCTTATTCTTATACCATAGACCCTTTAGGCTATACTCTTGAACACAATCCAAATAGTGTCTACTACACTGATGTTCAACATACATTATAACCTTGGAGCTTAGTTTATTGGATTTTTAGAGCAAGAATACAATTTTATCAAAACAAATAACTCTTTATTTATTTTATCAAAATTACATCAGTTTAGGGCAAAAATCCCAACACATATGTATGCCTTGCTGTGTACTAGGCCCTATATCTGTTATGCAGTAGGGATTGTCAGTAGGTATCAATCAAATCAAGGATTAGATCACTGGACATTCGTAAATGTAATCCTCAAGTATCTTAGGAGAATTAGAAACTACAGCCTAGTGTATAGGAGTGGGGATTTGATCCTTACGAGATACACACCTGTGAAGGGTCTGAAAGTAAGGCTATAGTTTTCACCAGTTAAACGTTCGCTTTTGAGTAAGACTATAATTGAGGACGACATGCTGAAATTTAAAAAATAGTTCTAATTAGTTATGCCTTTAACCCATTATAACTAATCAATTTTAGAAAAGTTATTAAACAATCCTAGTGTTTTAATTCAACCTTTAATTTTGCAACGATTCTTCAAGGGTTTAGAACAAAAGCCACCGTCGGGTGGTCAGTCACTCCTCTCCTGAATTGAGACTATCTCACCCAATTCTCACTACCAGAACATCTCATGTCCCAATGATCCTTAGCTACCGTTTGTTTGGTCAAGGACTTGTTAACTAGCATAACTTATCCCGTAAATGTGATCCTACCATTTTCAGATCCAATAGGTTCGAGCCAACAGGCCACTATTAAGAAAGACAATTGTTGGCAAATTACCTAAGAGACCCTATCCATTTCTAGAGTTCGCGGTGTTCCGATCCCTATAGTCAGGCCCTTCGTAGGGTTTGGCTGTTCCAGGACAACCTAGCAGGCGGACTATAGAAATCTCACGGTGCGACCTAATGGAGGAGACCATAGGATACGTTGATACGTGTCCTGCTCTCATTTCTTATGGATACTTTCCTCATTCACCTTGGTATTGAACCATGCAAACACTTACCGTAAGGGGACGCCCTATTGAAGCCACGTAGCCGAGCATGAAACTCACGATGTGAACTCTTGAGGACGTGAGAGTAAACTTGATGCGAACATCTTGTTTTCTCCCACTGAAGTTCCTAAGGGAAGGGTGTAGGTTTAACTTAGCCGGATTCTGGCTAAAAGTATCTATCTAAGTCCATGCCTATTATAACTATTATAACTAGGTCTTTTAACCTTATGTCTAGGTGAATAAACATTTTAATTACGTAGATATAAACTGTCAGCTTAAGTACCCCCAACCTTAGAGAGAACTTCACCAGTAGAGTTCCCTTATAACCATAGTTCTATTGTCCTACTATATTTTAAACTATTTAAAATATTATGTAAGACAAACTTCTAATCCGATTAGAAATTAAAACTTAGGTCTAAATTAATTTTAAACAATTTAAAACTAATTTAATTTAACTCAAGATCTTATGTTTGCATGAAATTCTTTGTTATAGGTTATGGTTTCTAAAACCCGTTTAATTTATAACTTTTATAAATTTTAATAATTAACCTATGACAAGGAACTATGTTATAAAACCAAATTGGAATTATAAAAATTATTCAACTAATTGAATAGCAAAATTACTTAAATAAAATAACATTTATTTTAAACTAAGTAATTTCATGCTCCATGCAATTTATTTTTCATATTATCTAATTATAACAATTATAAATAAATACTTATGAAAAATAAATTACATCATGCATTTCTACTATATTTATATAACAATTATACAAATAAAATGCATGAACATGGTTATCCTTGAAGGGAATGAAAATCCCCGTGCAGCGGAAGACGATCGAATCGTCAAGGTATCATTACGCTACTAGAATTTTGTCAAAATGATCTAACACTTAGATATAAGTTAAACATATAAAAGTAGGAAGAAATTACAGCGAGAAGAACGTACTTACTTGTTGTAGACTGTTCTTCAAAGTTCCTTCCTTGGTCACGAACACTTTGTGCTTCTCGATCTCAACGAATGCTTCCCTCGAACGAAAATCGAACACCACCAACGACCTTCTCGGTTGTTCTTCCTTTGGAAGAAGGAAAGTGGTGGGACTTTTGGTTTTGGAGGAGAAGAATTTGAGAGAATAGTTGAGAGAATTCTCTTCTTTTTGGGTGAGAATCCAAAAAAATGAGAGATTAAACTTACAATCCTTCTTGCAAGAAGGGTTTAAATAGTGGAATAATCATGAAGCTAAAATCTCCACAATATTACCATTTTACCACAACCATAGGTTATGCAAATCATATTTGCATAACCATATAATATAAGATATCTCATATCTCATATTGCAAATCACATTTGCAATAATTGTGGATTAATTAAATTGAATCACATCCAATTTAATTTCTCTCAATTAATTTCTCCAATTAGCCATAATTCAACAATTAGGCTAACCTATAGTTTATTATGAATCACATTCCCATTAAACTATATATTATATCATTCATATCTCATATACACAGTGTCACAAGGATTAGGTCTCCAACCCTATCCGTATACTGTAGACCGTTCGAGTCATTAACTCGAACGTGATCCTCCCTGAGTGTCCACTACACACCGTTCAAGTTCTAGTCCTCTCATAAATTCAATGACCCTGGAGCTTAGTTTATTGGAAAAGTTTGTAAATATTTACGAGACACAAAGTAATGAAATAAATAACTCTTATTAATTTCAAATATTAATTTACAAACACGAGATTAGGACAGAAATCCGAACAAACACCCACTTGGACTAAGCTAGTGGAGAAAATACATTTCTGAAATGTACATAAATTACAATGAAGTAATGCAATAAACTAGGGCATTGAATACCCGTTTACATATCTCCCACTTGCCCTAGTCAGGAAGCACTCGAAGACCTAGACTTTCTAGGTGACCCTCAAACACCTTAGCCGTGAGGGGCTTTGTAAAAGGATAAGCTACGTTGTGCTGCGACGCTATCTGCGTGACTGTCACGTCTCCGTGGTGCACAATCTCTTGTATCAGATGATACTTCCGCTCAATGTGTTTGCCTCTCTTATGGCTCTGAGGCTCTCTAGAGTTGGCTACTGCACCACTGCTGTCACAGAACAGTGTGACTGGCAAGTTCATATTTGGAACAACTTCCAATTCTAACATGAACTTCCTGAGCCAAACAACTTCCTTTGCAGCTTCACAAGCCGCAACATACTCCGCTTCCATAGTGGAATCAGCGATACATCCCTGCTTGATGCTTCGCCATACTACAACTCCTCCATTCATAATGAAGGCTGACCCCGAAGTGGATTTCCTAGAATCCTTATCGGTCTGAAAGTCAGAATCTGTGTATCTGTGAGATCAAATCCCCACTACCATACACTAAGTCAGTAGTTCCTCGTTACGCTAAGATACTTGAGGATAGCCTTTACTACCGTCAAGTGATCTAATCCTGGATTGGACTGATACCTACTAACAATCCCTACTGCATAACAGATGCGGGCCTAGTACACAGCATAACATACATCAGGCTCCCTACAGCTGAAGCATATGGGATCCGTCTCATATCCTCAACATCTTGAGGAGTCTTAGGACATTGATCCTTAGACAAGTGAACCCCATGCCTGAAAGGCAGCAAGCCCTTCTTGGAGTTCTGCATCTTATATCTAGACAACATCTTGTCAATATAAAACGCGTGAGACAAGGCTAGTGTTCTGTTCTTCCGGTTCCAGACTATCTGGATACCTAGAACATACTGAGCTTCTTCCAAATCTTTCATTTAGAATTGCGAACCTAGCCACTTCTTAACGTCAGTAAGAAATTCTACCTCATTCCCAATGAGAAGAATATCATCCACATACAACACAAAAAATGCGACAGTTTTGTCAACGATTTTCTTGAAGACACAAGCCTCGTCGACATTTTGATCAAAGTCATAAGATTTGATTGTCTCATCAAACCTTATATCCAAGACCTCGAAGCTTGTTTCAGTCCATAAATAGACCTATGAAGCCGGCAAACCTTTTGCTCTTGGCCTACGGCAATGAACCCTTAAGGTTGGTCCATGTAGATGGATTCATCAAGTTTGCCATTCAGAAAGGTTGTCTTGACGTCCACCTGCCATACCTCGTAATCATAATACACGACAATGGCCAGAAGGATCCTGATCGACTTTACCATGGCAACAGGTGAAAAGGTTTCCTCATAGTCAACCCCTTCAACTTGGGTAAAACCCTTTGCCACTAGTCGGGCTTTGAAGGTATGCACCTTTCCATCTACGCCACGTTTACGCTTGTAGATCCATTTGCAGCCAATAGGTTTGACCCCATCCGGTTGATCCACAAGCTCCCATACAAGATTGAAGTACATAGACTCCATTTCCTGGTCCATAGCTTTAATCCATTCGTCTTTGTCAACATCAACCATTGCCTGATCATAGGTCAATGGATCCTCACAGTCATCATCAGGAGCGACAACTGAGGTTTCAGTTAAACCCATGTAACGATCAGGCTGTCTCAAAGCCCTCCCACTACGTCGAGGCATTCCCAACTTTTGGGAATGGATTTGACTAGACGTGCTAGGATCAACAACGCTTGTTGACGTACTAGCCCCATCAGCAACTCTTGTTGATGTACTGTCCATTTCATTTAGCACAATTTTACTCCTTGGTAAATGATCCCTTACGTGGTCTTCCTCTAGAAAAGTGGCGTTTGTCGACACAAGCACTCTATTTTCCTTAGGATCGAAAAATAGACCACCCCTAGTCTCTTTAGGGTAACCTACGATTAGGCACAATTTCGAACGGGGTTCCAACTTTTTCGGGTTTGACACCAACATGTGGGTTGGGCATCCCCAAATTCTGAAGTGATGTAAACTGTCTTTACGTCCACTCCAGAGCTCGAAAGGTGTTTCACAAACACTCTTCGACGGAACGTTGTTCAAAATATAAACCGCAGTCTCCACTGCGTAACCCCAAAAAGAATCAGGGAGACGAACATAGCTCATCATCGACCGAACCATGTCCAACAAGGTTCTGTTTCTCCTCTCCGATACACCATTCTGCTGTAGAATACCAGGTGCTGAGAGTTGGGACGTAATTCCGTGTTCTATCATATAGTCCAGGAATTCAGTGTCCATTTACTCTCCACCTCGATTCAATCGAAGTGTTTTAAGCGATTTACTTAACAGGTTCTCAACCTCAGTCTTGTACTCCTTGAACTTTTCAAGAGTTTCAGACTTCTTGTGCATTAGGTAAATATACCCATACCTCGAGTAATCGTCTATGAAAGACACGAAGTATTCAAAACCACCTCGAGTTTTAACATTCTTCGGACCACAGAGGTCAAAATGTACTAATTCAAGGGGCTCTTTGGCTCTATATCCTTTTCCATTAAAAGGACGTTTGGTCATCTTGCCCTCAAGGCATGACTTACAAACCGGTAAAGAGTTTTCTTCCAACTCGTTTACAAGTCCACTCTTCACTAGTTTCTCAATCCTATTGAGATTAATGTGGCCTAATGTAGATACCAAAGATGAGCATTTTCCTTAGGAGTAACTTTTGCTCTCTTAGTTTGCGTTTCTGCCGTTTTAAACAATTTAGTATTCAAAACACTTTTGACTGAATTAGGTTTTAAAACATACAGATTATGCTCAAGTGAAGCTGAACAAATAAGATTGCCTTTGAAAGAAATAAACCCTTTATTGGATTCAAAGGAAACAGATATACATTGTTCAATAAGGCAGGAAATGAAAACAAGTTTTCTAGTAAACCCTGGTACAATGTACAAGTTATCTAATAATAAGTACTTTTCGCCGAAATGAAGCTTCACCGTGCCGATCGCTGCAGCAGAGACAAACTCCCCGTATCCAACCCGAAGAGTCACCTCACCCTCTCGTAGCTGCTGTCAGGAATCAATCCCCTGAAAAGAAGAACAGACATGGTTAGTGGCGCCCGAATCCAATATCCAGGCAGAGTCACTACTCTCCACTAAACAGGTTTCTGTCACAAGTAAATCATATTTACCTTGATTCTTCCTCTCGGCTAGGAACTTGGGATAGTTCCTCTTCCAGTGTCCGCCCCCATTGCAGTGGAAACACTTTCCTTTTTCTGCAACTTCCTTGACCTCCTTTCCTTTTTGGGCGGCAGCTTGGTCAGTTTTACCCCCTCTTCATGCTCTTTTTCCCTTTCGGCCGTGAAGGAGCAACAGGTTTCATCCCAGAGGTCGAACCCCTGTGATAAGACTTGTAGGCAATATTTGCCTTAGATTCCGGTGTCCTGACTCTCATAAAGGACTGGAAATTCTGTAATTCATTGAGGAGGGTAGTCAGAGTGTAGCTAATTTTGTTCATAACAACATTGCTACGAAACTGTAGGAAACTCTTTGGAAGAGTCTCCAAGATAAACTGACTTGGCTCGACTCGTCGATCGAAGCCCGTTCATCTTCGCTAGATTAAAGTGGGTCATCATGTCTAGAACATATTCACGGACAGACGACCCCTCTTTCATCCGTGCGTCTAAGACGTATTTGAGCGAGTCATGTCGGACCTGAAAGGACTATTGTCCAAACATTTCCTGCAAGCACTTCATGATCTCCTTGGCGGTGACCATCAGCTCATGCTTCTTTGCCACAACATCAGACATGCTGGCAATGATATAGACCTAGGTCTTTTCATTGGCCCTGATCCATCGATCGTATGCATCGCGAACACTTCGCGACGTAGTTGAGCCCGACATCTGAGGACACTCCTCAGAGAGCACGAACTTAATGTTGTTAGTTACCAAAATTGTGTTTATGTTGTTTTTCCAAGTTTGGTAATTATCTCCCACTAGTTTATCAAACGCGAGTAGAGCTATAATTGAGCTAGACATGTTTTAAGCTAAAAAATTAAGAAAACTTTGTGTTAGTCTCGCAATAAACTTTTGAAATCAAATCATGTTTTAGAAAAAATTATTTTATGATCCCTAGGTCATTCAAAATTTGCAATGATATCCTAATGGTTCAGAATGACTGCCACCGAAGGGTGAACAAAACACTCCTCCTCTAGGACGAGACTTTCTCGATCAGACCCTAATCCCAGAATAACTCTTAGTCCATTAGGCGTCCAATTACCATTGTTCGGTCGAATTCATCAACACTTAACGAATTCTGTGAGTGTCACCCTCAATCTTTATGTTTCCAAGCATCCGTCCAAATAATAGCCACCGAAGGGTGAACCAAGAAGGAAAACCAACCAGGAAACTGTATCCCTTTAGGAAATTCACGGTGTTCCAACTCCCATGATCAGGCCCTCCGAAGGGATTGTCTGGTCCAGGCCAAACTAGCAGGAAGATGATAGGCGTCTCACGGTGTGAATCGGAAGAAGAGACCGTGGGTCCTATTTTCACAAGTCCCGCTCCCACTCACTATAAGTACTCTCTCCATCCACGATGATATTGACCTATACAAATGCCACCCGAAGGGGGACGCTCCCATTTGCGCCATGAGGCCGAGTATAGATCTCACGGTGCGGACTTAACAGAGATTTGTGGTTGAAAAATCAAATGTATCTCATACACTTTATTTCCTCCCACTCAACACTTTAGTTTTAATAGGGATTGACCTAGATAAACCGGCTAAAATTTACCTAAGTCTACCAATATAACTCTTATATGGTATAAACCTAAGTTTATAATCACATTTACTAAGGTCTGTGTGAGTAAATTAAAATAGTTTTAATTAGCGGCACTCACGATACGTATAATCTAAGAATCTCCAGACCGAATTCACTCCGAGGTCGGTTTTCATGTAGGGGTGTTCTGCAAGCGTCAACTTAAATACCCCAGCCTTAGACAAAACCTTCCTTAGACAGAGTTACTAATCAGTCTCCATCCATAGACTAAACTTTGATTTCCTAATTTTAATATTATTAGAACTAGAAAGCCTAAGTCTAATTATTCAAGTTCTAAACTCTTTAAAACTAATAATTAACTTAGGTTGCATGCATTTCTATGTTATAGTGTTTGATTATTCATCACATGAATAACTATATATTATAACATAATATAATTCATCACATGAATATAAATGCATGAGCATACTTTAAACTAAAAATATAACACTTATATTAATTAAATTAAACATGCATTTAATTATATTATAACTCTTATAATATAACCTATCATGCAAACTATATGGTATAACACTTAAATATAAATGATGCATGAATATGTTTAACCTAAGGTGAGATTTTAAATCTATATGACATACATTATGCACATAGAATTTATTTAAATCATACATCTCATGCATAAAATAATTAAATAACAAAAATGGACCGATTTTGGCACCTAGGGGCAATTATTTTATTAAATAACACTAATATAATATTTATATTAATATTATTTAATAAAATAATTAAATAAATAAAATAAATACATTTTTATAAATAAAAATAAAAGAAATTCGGAAATAAACTGCCCACTAAGCAACGTAAACTGCTCACGTCTTGCAACTGCTTGTGAACTGCCCACTACGTGTGCGGCGTTGCAACGCCTTGGGCAGCGTTGGAACACCGTCGCGTCCAGCGTTGAGATCAACGTGCTCCACGCCGTGGCGTTGCAACGCTGCTCTTCAGCCAAGCCAGCGCCCGCAAGGATAGCGTTGAGACGCCGATGAACAGCGTCTCAACGCCATCGACAAAACAGCAAACTCCTTTGCTGTTCTTCGTTGATTTTTGCCCGTTTTTGCTCCGATTTCATCACAGCAACTCTTGCCATGAACGGCTCAGACTTACAGACTCGATTTACAACAAAACGCCCAAAAACAATGGGCCCTTACATTGATCTCATCAACATAAAATTGTAAATCTAAAAAATGCCAAAAATCGAAACATCCATTATGCAAACCCATCATTCATCTCATGAGATAAGGTAAATAACCCACCTATTTTAACAAAAATCAGTGCATAACGAAGAACCATCAAAATGGCTCTGATACCAATTGAAGGGAATGAAAATCCCCGCGCAGCGGAAGACGATCGAATCGTCAAGGTATCATTACGCTACTAGAATTTTGTCAAAATGATCTAACACTTAGATCTAAGTTAAACATATAAAAGTAGGAAGAAATTACAGTGAGAAGAACGTACTTACTTGTTGTAGACTGTTCTTCAAAGTTCCTTCCTTGGTCACGAACACTTCGTGCTTCTAGATCTATATCAATGCTTCTCTCGAACGAAAATCGAACACCACCAACGGCCTTCTCGGTTGTTCTTCCTTTGGAAGAAGGAAAGTGGTGAGACTTTTGGTTTTGGAGAGGGAGGAGAATTTGAGAGAATTGTTGAGAGAATTCTCTTCTTTTTAGGTGAGAATCCAAAAAATGAGAGATTAAACTTACAATCCTTCTTGCAAGAAGGGTTTAAATAGTGGAATAATCATGAAGCTAAAATCTCCACAATATTACCATTTTACCACAACCATAGGTTATGCAAATCATATTTGCATAACCATATAATATAAGATATCTCATATCTCATATTCCAAATCACATTTGCAATAATTGTGGATTAATTAAATTGAATCACATCCAATTTAATTTCCCTCAATTAATTTCTCCAATTAGCCCTAATTCAACAATTAGGCTAACCTATAGTTTATTATGAATGACATTCACATTAAACTATATATTATAACATTCATATCTCATATAAATGACATAAATACTCTTTAAGTGAAATTGAACACTTCAATTTCATACCAAAACACTAACCCTTCTTTTAACTCAGATTGAGCCAACCGAGGGACCTAATGGACCTATAGTGACGGGCTCCAATGATCCGAGATTAACCTGTCAAACTCTTTGACCCGGTTAATCAACATTCATTAGCTACGGTAACACTCCACTATAGCACGTAGTGCACTCCCGTCAGTGCAGAATATTACATGTCCACTGATATAACCAATGCCCATGAGTCGACCCTTCACAGGTTGTTCGTATGGGTCAAATTACCGTTTTACCCCTGTGTCTACCTCTTGTTCCTTAAGTCCCCATTGCTCCTCTAATGAAAAACACATTGTGATGGTCCAACCATACACAACACCCTTCTCGGGCCAGTGAGAAGGTGGGCGCCCGTTGTCCAAGCCCTAGAGACAACACTTAAGGGAACAACCCCTCTAGTTTCCCTAAAGGCGGGAATGAGTGAATTCCATCTCGCGTAGTTAAGTTCCCAGCTCCCTACTTGGTCCTGTCCCTGAGAAGATAAGCATATTGGGCGAGTAACTGTGACCACCCTCACACGTACTAGTCAAAGGACAGACCCCCGCAGTCAGGAGTCCGTAACACGCTCAGGATTTAGGTTGAGTCACTAATGGTCATCTACGAAGTTATTAGTCCTTACTGTAAACGGTGTTACATTAGTAGGTCTAATAATTCACGGATGGTCATCTACGAAGTTATTAATCTTATTGCACAGGATGCCCCCACTCGCATGTCAACAACATGAACGAGTCAGATCACCTCGTTTGTATCTAATACAAAGCGGGTCGCATCCACAGTGCATCGAGGATTAGGTCTCCAACCCTATCCGTATACTGTAGACCGTTCGGGTCATTAACTCGAACGTGATCCTCCCTGTGTGTCCACTGCACACCGTTCAAGTTCTAGTCCTCTCATAAATTCAATGACCCTAGAGCTTAGTTTATTGGAAAAATTTGTAAATATTTGCAAGACACAAAGTAATGAAATAAATAACTCTTATTAATTTCAAATTGTAATTTACAAACACGAGATTAGGACAGAAATCCCAACAATCCTAAGGTGGGAAAAAATCTAAATGACATTTATAAAGAAAAATAGTTGTAAAACCCAAAAAATTTGGCCCCTAAAGTACAAAAATAATAAAATTACACCAATCTTATTACAAAACTGGCCCAAAACTCCTTGAACACGGCTGAAACCGCTCGAACCAGACCAAAAAATAACTGAACCATCCAGACCGGTCTGCTGCTTCAGTTTGGTCATCACGGCGTTGCAACGCCAGCTTCATTAGCGCGGGCTCTGGCATCAGCGTTGCAACACTGCTGACCCCTCGAGCTTCTGCATCGATAGGGAGCCTCGACGTTGCGACGCCGTTCCTCGCCGTTAACGCGATGGTATGTAGCGTTACCAACGGCTGTTTCGCAGGCAATGACGATTTTGCATTTTGCTTCGAACACAGCAGCTTCAATCGCCAATTACTCCTACGATACTCATCCGAATTGCACGAAGCTGGCCCCCAACGACTCATAACTCGATTTTAGACTTGATTATGCACTTAATTGCCCAAAAAGCAGGGGGTTTTACATTTAATTTCATCAAATCAAAGGAAACTAAGGCCAAAAAATTTCTAAACATTTTTACAGCAAACCAAAATGTAATTCCCACCTATCCAATGCAAATTTGTTTCAAACCAAAACAAAACAAGCATTTCTCTGATACCATGTGATCGAGATCGGATCTCCTTGAGCAGGGGAAACGTGGATTGAAATCGTAATTGTTTGTTTATTTTGGTAAAACACAAATACCAGTACATTGGGAAAAATACAGAGAATAAGCATACATTTCCTAATCTTTTTAGGCATGAAAGTAATCATGCAAACATGCTCTGTACAATAATTAAACTAAAGAAAAAACGAGATTACCTTTGTAGATTAAGTCAATTCAGCAACTCCTTACTTTATAATTGCACAGCAACACAACAACAACTAAAACTTGTTTGTTCTTCTCCAAGCAGGACACTACCAACAGGATAAACCTTCTATCCTCTAAGAAACTTAGATCCAAACCTTTGTGGGAAGGATTCTAACCTTTGGAATAAGAATGAGAAGGAATTTGAGAGAGAGAGAATTTCCTGGAGTAATTCACAGATTGATCGATTGATTTACAAATTCTTCTCTATTGGAGAAGAATTAAACGAGGGATCACTTCCTCCACTCTCTATCGATAGGGAGTTGGAGGGAAGTGGGGAACGTGCCCTCCTGACACGTTTCCGTTTATTTAAAATTAAATAAAATAAATTAATTATATTAATTAAGTTATATTTAATTAATCAAATTAAATATCTTATATTTAATTAAGATTAAATCATATTTAATCATATTTATCCTCCTGACCTATAGTTTTAATGTACATCTTATGCACATTAAATTATAACCTATAGTTTTCAAATATGAATCACATTCACATTTAAATTTAACATTTGAACTCTTTCAAATATATAATTCTCTCATATAATTTAAAATGAATCATATTCACATTAAATTTATAATATAAAGTTCCAAAACTTTATATTATATCGTATCTATATAAATTAGATTTATTCCCTAATGAATTTGAACATTTCAAATTCAAACGAGCTAGAACCCTTACGAGCTAGAAGGTGGACCTAATAGACCTACAGATCAGAAGCTCCAACAATACAAGATTACTCGGTTAATCTCATTAACCTCCTAATCATCGTTCGTTAACTGCAGGAACACTCCACTAAAGTCCTGCAGTTGCACTCTTCTCACTGCAGATATATTTCTGTGTTCACAGATATTGACCAATAACAGCAAGTCAATCCTTCACGAATGTTCGTAACACCAGTTGGGTCAAATTACCGTTTTACCCTTGGGTTACATCTTGTACCTTAAGTACTAGTGCTCCTCTAATGAACAATTTGTTTGTGCTCCTACCAACAAACAGAAGTCCCTCTCGGGCCAATGAGAGGGTCGGGCCCTTTGTTCAAGTCCCGGAGACACCACTTAAGGGAACATTCATCTACTTACCCTAATAGGCGGGAAGGAGTGAATTTCATCTTGTTAGGTTAAGTCCTCAATTACTCACTCGGTCTTGTCCCCAATAAGGTAGGCATATTGAGTCGGCGAATCTGGCCACTCTCACCCATACTAGTCAAAGGACAATTCCTCGCGACCAGGAGTTCGTAACCTGATGAGCATTGAGATCAAGTTGCCTAGGTCATCCTAGTGAAATAGAAACCTAGCTAGTCAACGGAGTTACATCTAGTGGTTACTATTTCGCGATCTGGTCTTATGTAATCTCATTATATAGGATATCCCCACTCACATGTCATCTACACGAACACGTTAGGATCACAGTGTTTCTATCATATACAAAGTGGGCAACATCCATAATTTTACCAGGGTAAGGTACCCAAACCTTATCCCCATACTATAGACCCTTTAGGTTGTATCTCGAACTGAGATCCTTTATATGTACACTACATTCAGTTCAATATACATTTTACAGCCTTGGATATTTAGTTTATTGGATTTAGGGTTAAAAGAGGGGCAATATCGTAAATAAGGAACAATAACTCTTTATTGAAATAATAACACTTTATTACAATAATTAGAACATAATTACCAACTACGAGTTTTAGGGCACAAACCCCAACAATTAACCCATACAAATACTATCCGAAGGGGGACACTCCCGTTTGCGCCACGAGGCCGAGTATCGATCTCACGGTGTAAATTTTCCGGAGATATGTAGGTAGAAAAATTGATGTATCATATACATCTTTTCCTCCCACTAAGTACTTTAAGTGATTTAGGAAATTTACATAGGTAAATCCGGCTAATGATTTTACCTAAGTCTATCAATATAACACCTTTATATTGACTTTGCCTAAGTATATAAACCTAGAGTTTCTAGCTTATTAACCCCTTAATAAACTATGTTGACGTTTTAATAATTTATAGACTCTTAGATTAAATTCACTCACAGGTCAATTCCCAGGTATGGGTGTTCTGTTTCCGTCAGCTTAAATACCCCAGCCTAGATAGAACCTTCCCTAGACAGAGTTCTTCTTCAATCATAGTCTATAAATCATTCGGTCCCTAATTCTAATCTAATTAGAACTAGATAACCTAAGGTCTATTAATACCAAGTTCTAAACATTTTAAAACTAATTAATTTACCTTAGGTGACATGCAATACTATGTTTAATTGCTTGATCATTCATCACATGAATAATAAACATACATAACATATTTATCTCATGAATTATAATGCATGTCAATGCTGCCCAAAAATTAATATAACAATTTATATTAATTAATCATGCAAACTATATACTATAACACTTTATATTATAATATGACGCATGAACATGCTTAACCTAAGGTTGGATTTTTCTAAATAACATACATTATGCATGGAAATAATTACACAACAATTGCATAAAATTAAATAGCAAAATTAGATCATTTTTGGGATCCTAAAATTAATTTCAATTAATATAATTTAATTATATTAATTAAAATTAATAATAATAAATTAAAATTAAATATAAAACATTTTTAGAAATAAATTCATAAATAAACATTTTATATATTAAAAATAATAAATAAAAATGCAAACAACCGTTTTCTACCCGTTGTTGCACGCGTAATTGTTGCAGCGTTGCAACGTTGGTCCACCTTACGCAAGTGTTAACGCTTCGGCGTTGCAACACCGAGGATGGGGTTGCAACGTTGCCGTCTTCTCAGCAAATTTCTGTTGTAGTGGTGTTGCAACGCCAATAAACAATGTTGCAATGCCATTCACAGAACAACAATCCTCCTTTGCTCATTTTTGCTCCATTCTTCTCAACAACCACTTTACCTCAATCGACACGGACTTACAGACTTGGTTTACAATTAAAATTACCCAAAACACCAGGCCCTTACATTGAACATTTCAATGAAAAAATGTTAAATCTAAGTGCCAAAAATGTAAACATCTAATTCGCAAACCGAACATTCATCTCATGAATTTCATGCAATCCCACCTATGTTTTTTACAGAAATAGAACAAAAACAAGAACACAATTGTCTTTGATACCAATTGATGGGATCGAATCCTGAAGCAAAAGTGATTTGAATTGCATGTTCTTGTATTATGTTACGTAGATCAAATCAAAACATATATAAAAGTGATTAAGCATATAAATTAGAATTGGACAACAAGCATATTACCTTTGTACACTAAAACACCACGTGTTCCTTTTGCTCCTCTCGATCTCACGATTACAACGATCTCGTGTTCTCCACAAACTTTGATCTAGTTTTTGACACGGTCGCTTGATCTTCTCCGTTGTATCTCTAGGAGAGGGAAAGTAATGGGAAACCTCTTTTGGAGTTAGGAGGGATTTTGAGAGAGATGTTTGTTTTGGAACATTTCCAACAACACTTACAAAAGATAACACTTAGGGTTTCTTACAAATACCTTTGAATTCTTACAAATGTGCATCTCAGGCACATATTTATAGGGAAATAGGGTAGAAATGGTCATCCTACCCCTATAGTGCTCTTGTTATGTATTTCCCATTTTGTATATAGATTCAACTATATATTATATCAATTATATCATATTTAATTGATATATCTCCTTATATATGAAATTGAACACTTCAATTTCACTCCAAACTATAAACTCTCAATATTTCCATGTTGAGCCACCAGAGGGACCTAATGGATCTACAAATCATGAGCTCCAATGATACGAGATTAATAGATCAAACTCTTTGATCTAATTAACCAACATTCATTAACTACGAGTCACTCCACTATAGACTCGTAGTTGCACTCTCCTCATTGTAGACGGTGTTGTATCCATTGATATAATCAATACCCGTGAGTTGACCCTTCACTGGTTGTTCGTAATCACAGTTAGGTCAAATTACTGTTTTACTCCTGTGACTACATTTTGCTCCTTAAGCACCACTGATCCTCTAATGAACAACCTGTCTATGGTCCTACCATAAACTTAATCCTTCTTAGGCCAGAAAGAAGGCGGGGCCCTGTTGTTCAAGACCTGGATTCAGTCTTAAGAGAACAACCTATCTGATTCCCTAAATTAGGAATGAGTGAATTCCATCTTGCAGAGTTAAGCTCCTATCTACCTACAAGGTACTATCCCTGAGAAGGTAGGATTATTGAGTTGGCTACAGGCCACTCTCACCCATACTACTCTAAGGACAAACCCCATAAGCCGGAGTCCGTAACTTGCTCAAGATTCAGGTCAATTCACTAGTGATCATCTATAAATTATTAGACCTATCTTGTTAACGGTGTTACACTAGTAGGTTAATAATTTGCGGTTCGGTCTTGTATAATCTCATTATACAGGATGCCCTCACTCGCATGTCTACCACGTGAATGAGTTGGATAACCTCTTCACAAACGGATCGAATCCCGCAACTGAAAAGATTGTTAATCTCGTGTTCATTATTTCGTTACATAGTTCTCATGCAAGAACAAATAACTAAGATTAAGCATGCAATTCTAAATATAGGACAGCAAGATATTTACCTTTGAAAAACACTTTCTTCACGAGCTCCTTCTCCATTGATGACGATCTCAGCAACGCCAACCCGACACGTGTGTAGATCTACCATTAGATCCTCTCCGTTGTTCTCTAGGTGAGGGAGGAATGTGGATTCCTTTAGGATGAGGTGAATTTGAGAGAGATTGTGTTTGGAACTCTTTCCAACAACACACAATTTGGAACTCTAGGGTTACCACACAAAAAACTTGTCTCAAAGTTGCATCTTATGCAACTATTATAGGGAAATAGGATGGAAATTACCATTTTATCCCTCCTTCATTCTCTCATTAGCATACAGTTAATATGTGAATCTAATTCACATTAAAATTATTATATTATATCAATTATATCACATATAATTGATATAACACCTCATATATGAAATTGAACACTTCAATTTCATCCCTAACTTTATACCCTCAATATTACCATGTTGAGCCAACAGAGGGACCTAATGAACCTACAGTTCATGAGCTCCAATGATGTGAGATTAACTAATCAAACTCTTTGATCCAGTTAATCAATATTCATTAACTACAAGTCACTCCACTATAGACTTGTAATTGCACTCTCCTCACTGTAGATTATATTATGTCCATTGATATAATCATTACCCATGAGTCGACCCTTCACAGGTTGTTCGTAATCACAGTTAGGTCAAATTACCGTTTTACCCCTGTGATTACCACTTTGTTCCGTAAGCACCACTGATTCTCTAATGAACAACAAGTCTATGGTCATACCATAAACTCAGACCCTCTTAAACTAGTTTAGAGGGCGAGACCCTGTTGTTCAAGACCTGGACTTAGTTCTAATGGGAACAACATATCTAATACCTTAGTTTAGGAATGAGTGAATTCCATCTTGCATAGTTAAGTCCCCAGCTACCTACGAGGTTGTCCCTGAGAAGGTAGGCTTATTGAGTCGACTAAAGGCCACTCTCACCTATACTAGTCTAAGGACAAAGCCCTATAAGCAGGAGTTCTTAACTTGCTCAAGATTAAGGTCGAGTCAGTAATGACCATCTATAAATTAGATGTCTTATCCTGTTAACGACTTTATACTGGTAAGACTAATAATTTGCAGTGCGATCTTGTATGAACTCTTCATACAGGATGCCTCCACTTGCATGTCATCCACATGAATGAGTCGGATTACCTCATTTGTACTAACTACAAAGTGGACTGCATCCATGGAGTTATCAGAATAAGGTTTCCAACCTTATTCTTATACCATAGACCATTTAGGTTATACTCTTGAACATAATCCAAATAGTGTCTACTACACTGATGTTCAAGATATATTATAACCTTGGAGCTTAGTTTATTGGATTTATAAAGCGAGAATATAATTTTATCAAAACAAATAACTCTTTATATTTGACCAAAATTACATAAGTTTTAGAGCACATATCCCAAAAATTTCCCACTTGACCTAAAGCTTGTGGAGTACATAATTTAAACATTACAATAATGTAAAATGCAATAAACAAAACCCTTTGTACAATATACTCCCACTTGCCCTAGTTGGGATGTTGGGATTTGTGCCCTAAACTTATGTAATTTTGATCAAATAAATAAAGAGTTATTTGTTCTGGTAAAATTATCTTGAACGTCAGTGTAGTAGACACTATTTGGATTGTGTTCAAGAGTAAACCTAAATGGTCTATGGTATAAGAATAAGGTTGAAAACCTTATTTCAGTAACACCATGGATGCGACCCACTTTGTAGTTAGTACAAATGAGGTAATCCAACTCATTCATGTGGATAACATGTGAGTGGGGGCACCCTGCATGAAGAGTTCATACAAGACGACCTTGAAATTATTAGTCTGACTAGTATAACGTCATTAACTGGATAAGACTAATAATTTATAGATGGTCATTAGTGACTCGACCTGAATCTTGAGCAAGTTAAAAACTCCTGCTTATAGGGGTTTGTCCTTAGACTAGTATGGGTGAGAGTGGCCTGTAGCCGACTCAATAATCCTACCTTCTCAGAGACAGAACCTCGTAGGTAGCTGGAGACTTAACTATGCAAGATGAAATTCACTCATCCTAGACTAAGGAATTAGATAGGTTGTTCCCTTAAGAACTGAGTCCAGGTCTTGAACAACGGGGCCCCGCCCTCTAAACTTGCTTAAGAGGGTATGAGTTTATGGTTGGACCATATACTTGTTATTCATTAGAGGATCAGTGGTGTTTAAGGAACAAAGAGGTAATCATAGGGGTAAAACGGTAATTTGACCCAACTGTGATTACGAACAACCTGTGAAGGGTCGACTCATGGGTAATGATTATATCAATGTACACAATATAATCTACAGTGAGGAGAGTGCAGCTACAAGTCTATGGTGGAGTGACTTGTAGTTAATGAATATTGATTAACTGGATCAAAGAGTTTGATCAGTTAATCTCACATCATTAAAACTCATGCACTGTAGGTCCATTAGGTCCCTCCGAAATCTTAACATGGTAATATTGAGGGTATAAAGTTAGGAATGAGATTGAAGTGTTCAATTTCATATATGAGATGTTATATCAATTATATGTGATATTATTGATATAATATACAGTTCTAATGTGATATAGATTCACATATTAACTATATGCTAATAAGAGAATGAAGGAGGGATAGGATGGTAATTTCCATCCTATTTCCCTATAAATAGTTGCATGATATGCAACTATGGGTCAAGGCTTTTCACATAAAATCCTAGAATTCTCTCATTTGTGTTGGAAAGAGTTTCAAACACAATTCCATAAGATCACCTCACCTCATCCTAAGGAATCCACCTTCCTCCCACACCTAGAGGACAACGGAGAAGATCTAGTGCTGGAACTTTATAAGGTTTGAGTTGTTGCTGAGATCGTGATTATTGGAGGAGGAATTCGCGAAGAAAGTAATCTTCAAAAGTAATATCTTGTTGTCCTATATTGTATTACATGCTTAATCATAGGTTTTTTGTTCTTGAATGAAATCTGTACAACAAAATAAAGAACACGCGATTCACAATCGCTTCCGTTGCGGGATTCGATCCCTTCAGGGGAAGACTTGTAAACCTAGACATTCTAGGTGACTCTCAAATACTTTAGCCGTGAGAGCCTTTGTAAAAGGATCGGCAATGTTGTGCTTTGAGGCTATCTTCATGACGATCACGTTTCCTCGATGCACGATCTCCCAGATGAGATGAGATTTTTGCTCAATATGCTTACCCCTCTTGTGACTTCGAGGTTCTCTTAAATTTGCCACAACACCACTGTTATCACAATACAGTGTGATGGGCAAACTCATATTTGGAACAACTTCCAAATCTAACTTGAATTTCCTTAATCAAACGACCTCTTTAGCTGCTTCACAAGCTGCTACATATTCGACCTCCATGGTGGAATCAGCGATGCATCCCTGCTTGATGCTTCGCCATGCTACATCTCCTCTGTTAAGAGTAAATACTTACCCTGATGTAGATTTCCGAGAATCTTTATCAGTTTGAAAGTCAGAATCTGTGTATCCTATAAGGATCAAATCCTTAGCCCCATACACAAGCATGTAGTTCATTGTTCTCCGAAGATACTTAAGGATCATTTTAACCGATGTCCAGTGTTCAAGTCCTGGATTGGATTGATATCTACTGACCATTCCAACTGCAAAACAAATGTCAGACCTAGTACACAACATGGCATACATTAGGCTCCCAACAGCTGATGCATAAGGAATCTGTCTCATGTCCTCAACTCTTTGAGGTGTCTTAGGACACTGTTCCTTAGACAAATGAACTCCATATCTAAAAGGCAATAAACCTTTCTTGGAGTCTTGCAGCTTAAACCTCAACAACACTTTATCGATGTAAGATGTCTGAGACAATGCTAGGGTTTTATTCTTGCGGTTCTGGATAATCTGGATCCCAAGAACAAACTGCACTTCACCCAAATCTTTCATTTGGAATTGCATAGCTAGCCAATTCTTAATGTCAGTAAGATAACCTACATCATTCCCAATGAGTAAGATATCATCCACATATAGAACTAGGAATGCGACAGAACTATTGATGATCTTCTTGTAGACACAAGGTTCATTATCATTCTGGTTAAAGCCAAAAGATTTGATTACCTCATCAAATCTTATGTTCCAGGACCTAAAGGCTTGTTTCAGTCCATAAATAGACCTTTTAAGCCGGCAAACCTTTTGCTCTTGTCTTGGTTCAATGAACCCTTTGAGTTGATCCATGTAAATGTTCTCGTCAAGATTGTCATTCAAGAATGTTGTCTTGACATCTATTTGTCATAGCTCATAGTCATAATATGTGGCAATGGCAAGTAGGATTCGGATAGACTTTACCATAGCAACAGGCGAAAAGGTTCCTCATAGTCCACCCCTTCAACTTGGGTATAACCCTTCGCTACCTAGTCTAGCTTTAAAGGTTTGCTCCTTTCCATCTACACTACGCTTTCTCTTGTAGATCCACTTACAACCTATAGGTTTTACCCCATCAGGTTTATCTACAAGATCACAAAGAGAATTGAAGTGCATAGACTCCATTTCTTGATCCATGGTTATGATCCATTTGTCTTTGTCTTTGTCAACTATCGCTTGATTATAAGTCAATGGATCCTCACAATCGTCATCTAGTATGACAACTTGGGTTTCAGATAAACCCATGTAACGGTCAGGTTGTGTTATAATCCTCCCACCACGTCGAGGCATTCTCAATTCTTGGGATGGACACTCATGACTAGACAAGCTAGTATCAACAACTCTTATTGGCGTCTTAGCATTATTAGCAACCTTTGCTATTGTTCCGTCTAACTCACTTAACACAACTTTACTTCTTGGTTTGTTGTCCCTGATGTGGTCCTCCTCTAAGAAACTGGCATTTGTCGACACAAGTACCTTGTCTTCCTTAGGATCATAGAATAATCCACCTCTTGTCTCTTTTGGGTAGCCTACAAATAGACACAATTTTGAATGCGAAACCAACTTCTTTGGATTTGTCACAAGCACATGTGCTAGACAACCCCAAATTCTGAAATGACATAAACTACCTTTACGTCCTTTTCAAAGTTCAAAAGTTGTTTCAGAAACACTCTTTGATGGCAAATTGTTCAAAATGTATGTCGCAATCTCTACTGCGTAACCCCAAAAAGAATCCGGGAGATGAACATAACTCATCATCGATAGGTCCAACAAGGTTCTATTTCTCCTTTCCGATACACCATTCTGCTGAGGCATACCGGGTGATGAGAGTTGGGATGCAATTCCATGTTCTATCATATAGTTATGGAATTTCAAATCCATGTACTCTCCACCTCGATCTGATCGAAGTGTTTTAATTGTTTTACCTAATTGATTTTCATCTTAAGTCTTGAATTCCTTGAACTTTTCAAGTGTTTCATACTTATGATGCATTAGGTAAATATGCCAAAATCTGAAACAATCATCTATGAAAGAGATGGAATATTCATAACCTGCTCTGGTTTTAACATTCATCGGACCACAAAGGTCTGAATGTATAAGCCCAAGAGGTTCTTTGGCTCTATAACTTTTTCCACTAAAAGGACTTTTAGTCATTTTGCCTTCTAGGCAGGATTCACATACAGGTAAAGTATTTTCTTCTAACACATTTAGAAGTCCACTATTTACCAATCTCTCAATCCTATTGAGGTTAATGTGATCCAATTTAAGATGCCAAACATGAGCATTTTCTTTAAGAGAAATTTTACGTTTCTTAGTTTGTGTGTTTGTTGTTTTAAATAATTCAGTGTTCAAAACAGTTTTGACAGAATTTGTTCTTAAAACATACAAGTCATTTTCTAATGAAGCTGAACATATTTCCACGCCTTTCTTTAAGATAAACACTTTATTTAAAGAAAATGAAACAGAAATACATTGTTCTATAAGGCAAGAAATTGAAATAAGAATTCTAGTAAATCCTGGTATCACCAATACATTGTCTAACAACATATATTTCTGGCCAAACATAAGCTTTATTGTGCCAATTGCTACAGCTGAGACGACATCTCCATTTCCAACCCGCAGCGTTATCTCTCATTTCTATAGTTGCTGCCAGGAATCAATTCTCTAGAAAGAAGAGCAAACATGATTAGTGGCGCCTGAATCAAGTATCCAAGCAGTTTTATCATTATCCACCAAACACGCTTCTATACAAAGTAAATCATATTTACCTTCTTTCTTCTTCTCGGACAGGTACATTGGACAATTCCGTTTCCAGTGTCCATCCTCGTTGCAATGGAAACATTTTCCTTTGTCAGCAACTTTGTTTACCTTCTTACCCTTTTGGGTGGCAGTTTTATTAGCCCGTTTCCTTTTACCAACCTTGTTCATGTTCTTCTTCTTCCCTTTCAGGTTAGAAGAAGATGAAGCCACTAATTTTGATCCAGAGGTCGAACCTCTGGGATAACTCCTACTGGCAACATTTGCCTCACCTTTCGATCCCTGAATTTTCATCAAAGATTTAAAGGTCTGAAGTTCATTTAGAAGGGAGGTAAGATTAAAAGTAAGCGTGTTCATAACAGCATTACTTCTAAACTATAAGAAACTATCTGGAAGAGTTTCAAGAATGAAGCTGACTTGACTCGATTCATCGATAGAAGCACCATTCGACTCTGCGATCTTAAAGTGTACCATCATATCCAGGACATGATCCCGAACAGATGAACCATCTCGCATCCTCGAGTTGAATATCAACTTGAGGACATTGTGTCGGGCCTGTGTAGACTATTGTCCAAACATACCCTGCACTGAATCCATGATTTCCTTAGCGGTCATCATGCCCTCGTGCTTCTTGGCTAATATGTCAGACATGCTTGCCAGCATATAGACCTTGTTCTTATAATTGGCCTTGATCCATCGATCATATGCATCATGAACATTTCGTGCAGCATTCGAGCCTGGCACCTGAGGACACTCCTTAGTTAGCACAAACTTAATATCATCCACTACCAAAATAGTGTTAAGTTTGTTTTTACAAGTCATCATGTTCTCTCCGGTTAATTTTTCCGCACCCAGTAAGGAAATAATAGAGCTAGAGTTTTTGTTGAAATTTACAAAAATAAAACTTGTATAAGTTTTTCGCTATAACTTTCTAATACAATCATATTTTAGCTAATTATCTAATGATTGCTAAGTCATTAATAATTTGTAATGATACTCCAAAGGTTTAGAATGTATGACACCGAAGGGTAATCAAAAACACTCCTCCTCTGGATCAAGACATCCTTGACCAAAACCTAATGGCAGAATAACTCTTATTCCTATAGGCTTTAGTTACCATCATTTGGTTAGGATACATACACTCCTTATGTACATTGTGAATGTAACCCTCTTTCTCTAGACCCCAGAGTCACCATCCAACAAAATCCGCTGGAGGACTAGGTTGAAAAACAGACTAAGGAAATCTTTATCCCTTTCGAGTGTCCACTGTGTTCGATTTCCTATGATCAAGCCCACCGAATGGATTGTCTTGTCCAGGCCAAACTAGCAAGCTGACCATAGTGATCTTACGGTGTGAACCGACAGAAGAGACCATAGGTTTTATTTTCACTAAACCTATTCCCACTCACACTAAGTACCCTATCCATTAACCTTGATATTGACTCATACAAACACCATCTGAAGGAGGACGCTCCCATTTGCGCCACGAGCCCAAGTATGAGTCTCACGGTGTGAACTTCCCGAAGAAACGTAGGTAGAAATATATGTATCATATATTCCTCCTACTGGATACTTTAACTCTATAGGAAAATGACCTAGGCTAAACCCGGCTAATAGTTTTACCTAAACTTATCAATATAACTCTTATATTGATTTTATCCTAAGTTTGCTAATATAAATCTTTATATTAAACCTAGGATTTCTATTTTATTAACCCTTTAATGTTGGGATTTATGCCCTAAACTTGTGTAATTTTGATCAATTAAATAAAGGGTTATTTGTTTTGATAGAATTACAGTCTTGCTTTATAAATCCAATAAACTAAGCTCCAAAGTTATAACATATATCTTGAACATCAGTGTAGTGGACACTATTTGGATTGTGTTCAAGAATATAACCTAAATGGTCTATGGTATAAAAATAAGGTTGGAAACCTTATTCTGGAAACACCATAGATGCGACCCATTTTGTAATTAGTACAAATGAGGTAATCCAACTCATTCATGTAGTTGACATGCGAGTGGGGGCATGTGTATGAAGAGTTCATACAAGACCGGACAGTAAATTATTAGTCTAACCAATGTAACACCGTTAACAGGATAGGACTAGTAATTTATAGATGGTCATTAGTGACTCGACCTGAATCCTGAGCAAGTTAAGAACTCCTGCTCATAGGGGTTTGTCTTTAGACTAGTATAGGTGAGAGTTTCCTGTAGCCGACTCAATAAGCCTACCTTCTCAGGGATAGAACCTCGTAGGTAGCTGGGAACTTGATTGTGCAAGATGGAATTCACTCATTCCTACACTAAGGAATTATATAGGTTGTTCCCTTAAGAACTGACTCCAGGTCTTGAACAACGGGGCCCCGCCCTCTATGAGGGTATGAGTCTAAGGTAGAACCTTAGACTTATTGTTCATTAGAGGATCAGTAGTGCTTAAGGAGCAAAGAGGTAATCACAGGGGTAAAATGATAATTTGACCCAGCCGTGATTACGAAGAACCTGTGAAGGGTTGACTCATGGGTAATGACTATATCAGTGGACACAATAATATCTACAGTGAGGAGAGTGCAACTACAATTCTATAGTGGAGTGACTTGTAGTTAATGAATATTGATTAACTGGATCAAAGAGTTTGATCAGTTAATCTCATATCATTGGAGCTCATGAACTGTATGTCCATTAGGTCCCTCCGTTGGCTCAACATGGTAACATTGAGGGTATAAAGTTAGGAATGAAATTGAAGTGTTCAATTTCATACATGAGGTGTTATATCAATTATATATGATATAATAGATATAATATATAGTTTTAATGTGAATTATATTCATATATAAACCATATACTAAAGAGAGAATAAAGGAGGGGTAGGATGGTCATTTCCATCCTATTTCCCTATATATATGGTTGCATGAGATTCAACTAGGTTAAGGAATTTTAAGCCTTTGTTGTGTTGTTGGAAAAGTTCCAAAACATAAACTTCTCTCTCACAAAACACCTAACCTCTCCTAATGGGAACCCACCTTCCTCCCTCACCTAGAGAACAACGGAGAAGATCCGGTAGTAGTGTCGGTGTTCGTTCAAGTTCGTGTTGCTGAGATCTTGATCGTGAGAGAGGAGGAGCACTTGAAGAAAGGTTCTTCAAAGGTAATATTTCTTGTTGTCCAATTATGTTTATATGCTTAATCTAGTCGTTTTTGTTCTTAAATAAAATCGTTGTAACTAAATCAAGAGCCCGCAATTCGCAATCGCTTCCGCTACGGGACTCGTTTTCCCTTCAATTGGTATCAGAGCCCAATTGCGTTCTTGATTTACGTTCTTGATTTTTTCAAGAACGAGGTGGGATTTACTGTTTTTGCATGAGATGTATGAACGGTTTTGCAAATTAGATGGTTTCAATTTTGGCACTTAGATTTAAAATTTCCATTGAATCGTTCAATGTAAGGGCCGGGTGTTTTGGGCAATTTTAATTGTAAATCGAGTTTGTAAGTCTGTGTCGATCGATGCAAAGTGGTTGCTGAGAAGATCGAAGCGAAAACGAGCAAGGAATAGCAAATTCAGTATGTTGTCTGTGTGCAGCGTTGCAACGCTGTTCATTGGCGTTGCAACGCTGCGCTTGCGGAAGGAGGCGCGCATTGGAGGCAGCGTTGCAACGCAGCCTTCAGCGTTGCAATGCCAAAGGCGTTTCGCAACGCGCTCCAACAAGAAGAAACGGCAAGGCGCAGCGTTGCAATGCTGCAATCAGCGTTGCAACGCCACATGCGTTTCACGCGAAGGAGCAACGGGCAAAAATTTTATTTTATTATAATATTAACTATAAAAACGTTTTATATTTATGATATTTCATTTTAATTAATGTAATTAGATTATATTAATTAAAATTGAATTTAGGGAGCCAAAATTGGTCTAATTTTGCTATTTAAATTATGCAATTGTTGTGTAATTATTGTCATGCATAATGTATGCTTTTATTTTAGAAATCCCACCTTAGGTTAAGCATTTTCATGCATCATTTATAATATAAGAAGTTATATTATATAGTTTGCATGATTAATTAATATAAAATTGTTATATTAATTTATGGACAACAATGACATGCATTATATATCATGAGATGATTATGCTATGAATGTCTTATTATTCATGTGATGGATGATCAAACAGTATAACATAGTATGCATGTCACCTAAGGTTAATTATTAGTTTTAAAATGTTTAGAACTTGGAAATAATAGACCTTAGGTTATCTAGTTCTAATTAGATTAGAATTAGGAACCAAGTAATTTATAAGCTATGATTATAGGAACTCTGTCTCTGGAAAGTTACATCTGGTAAGGTCAGGTATTTAAGGTGACGAAACTAACACCCCTACAGAAACTGACATGGGAGTGAAATTTAATCAGACAGTTTATAAATTACAGTAGCGTCAGCAGGTTTATTGAGGGGTTAATAAACTAGAAATCGTAGGTTTAATATAAGGAGTTACATTAACAAACTTAGGATAAAATCAATATAAGAGTTATATTGATTATCAATATAAGAGTTATATTGATAGAGTTAGGTAAAACCATTAGTCGGGTTTTAGCCTAAGTAAGATTCCTATAACTTTAAAATATTCAGTGGGATGAAAAGTGTATGAGATACTTATTTTCTCACCTACGCTATCTCCGAGAAGTTCACACCGTGAGACTCATACTTGGCATCGTGGCGCAAATGGGAGCGTCCCCCTTCGGATGGTGTTTGTATGAGTCAATATCAAGGTGAATGGAGAGGGTACCTATAGTGAGTAGGAGCAGTTTAGTGAAAATAAAACCTACGGTCTCTTTTGTCGGTTTACACCGTTAGACCACTATGGTCAGCCTGCTAGTTTGGCCTGGATCAGACAATCCCTTTGGAGGGCTTGATCATAGGGGATCGAACACAGTAGACACCCGAAAGGGATAAAGATTTCCTTAGACTATTTTTCAATCTAGTCCTCCCTTCGACGGATTTTATTGGATGGAGACTCTGGGATCTAAAGACAGAGGGTTACACTCACGGGGTACATAAGTTGCATATGTATCCAGACCGAAAAAATGGTAACTAAAACCTATAGGAATAAGAGTTATTCTGGTATTAGGTTTTGGTCAAGAGTGTCTTGATCCAGAGGATGAGTGTTTTTTATTACCCTTCGGTGTCATACGTTCTAAACCTTTGGAGTATCATTGCAAATTATAAATGGCCTAGGAATCATTTGATAATTAGCTAAAATATGATTGGATTAGAGTTATAGTAAGAAACTCATACGAGTTTGTTTGTAAATTTTCAGAAAAAATGTCTAGCTCTATAATTTCCTTATTGGGTGCGGAAAAGTTAACCGGAGAGAATTTGATGACATGGAAAAACAAACTCAACACTATATTGGTAGTGGATGGTCTGAAGTTTGTGCTAACTGAGGAGTGTCCTCAAGTGCCAGGCTCGAATGCGTCACGAAATGTTCTTGATGCATATGATCGATGGATCAAGGCCAATGATAAGGCCAAGGTCTACATGCTGGCAAGTATGTCTGACATATTAGCAAAGAAGCATGAGGGCATGATAACCACCAAGGAAATCATGGATTTTGTGCAGGGTATGTTTGGACAACAGTCCACACAGGCCCGACATAATGCCCTAAAGTACATATTTAACTCAAGGATGCCAGAGGGTACATCTAATCGGGATCATGTCCTGGATATGATAGTGCACTTTAACATCGCGGAGTCGAATGGTGCTTCCATCGATGAGTCGAGTCAGGTCAGCTTCATTTTGGAAACTCTTCAAGATAGTTTCCTGCAGTTTAGAAGTAATGTTGTTATGAACAAGTTTACTTTTAACCTTGCCTCCCTTCTAAATGAACTCCAGACCTTTCAATCTTTGATTAAAATTCAGGGATCGAAAGGTGAGGCAAATGTTGCCAGTAGGAGTTATCACAAAGGTTCGACCTCTGGGACAAAAACAGTGGTTTCATCTTCTTCTAACCTGAAAGGGAAGAAGAAGAACATGAAGAAGGTTGGTAAAGGGAGACAGGCTGACAAAGCTGCCGCCCAGAAGGGCAAGAAAGTCAAAGACGTTGCTGACAAAGGAAAGTGTTTCTACTGCAACGAAGATGGACATTGGAAATGGAATTGTCCGAAGTACATTGCAGAAAAGAAGAATGAAGGTAAATATGATTTACTTTTCCTAGAAGCTTGTTTAGTGGATAATGATAAAACTGCTTGGATACTTGATCCAAGCGCCACTAATCATGTTTGCTCTTCTTTTCAGAGAATTGATTCCTGGCAGCAGCTACAACAAGGAGAGATAATGCTCCGGGTTGGAAATGGAGAAGTCATCTCAGTTGTAGCAGTAGGCACGATGAAACTTTATTTTGGCAAGAAATATGTATTATTGGACAATAAATTAGTGATACTAGGGTTTACTAGAAACCTTATTTCCATTTCTTGCCTCATAGAACAGTGTATTTTTGTTTCCTTCTCAATGAATAAAGTGTTTATTTTGAAGAAAGGTATAGAAATATGTTCAGCTTCATTAGAAAATGGATTGTATGTTTTAAGGCCTAATTCAGTCAAAATGGTTTTGAACACTGAATTATTTAAAACTGCAAACGTACAAACTAAGAAACGTAAAATTTCTCCTAAAGAAAATGCTCACCTTTGGCATCTTAGGTTGGGTCACATTAATCTCAATAGGATTGAGAGATTGTCAAAGAACGGACTTCTAAACGAGTTAGAAGAAAACTCTTTCCCTGTATGTGAATCCTGCCTAGAAGGAAAAATGACTAAAAGACCTTTTAGTGGAAAAGGTTATAGAGCCAAAGATCCTCTAGAGCTTATACATTCAGACCTTTGTGGTCCGATGAATGTTAAAGCCAGGGGAGGATGTGAATATTTCATCTCTTTTATAGATGATTATTCTAGATTTGGACATATTTACCAAATGCACCACAAGTCTGAAGCACTTGAAAAGTTCAAGGAATTCAAGACCGAGGTTGAAAATCAATTAGGTAAAACTATTAAAACACTTCGATCGGATCGAGGTGTAGAGTACATGGATTTAAAATTTCAGAACTATATAATAGAACATGGAATTACATCCTAACTCTCAGCTCTCGCCATACCACAGCAAAACGGTGTATCGGAAAGGAGAAATAGAACCTTGTTGGACATGGTTCGATCAATGATGAGTTATGCTCATCTCCCTAGTTCCTTTTGGGGTTACGCAGTGGAGATTGCAGTATACATTTTGAATAGTGTGCCCTCCAACAAGTGTTTCTGAAACACCTTATGAACTCTGGAAAGGACGTAAAAGTAGTTTATGTCATTTCAGAACTTGGGGTTGTCTAGCACATGTACTTGTGACAAATCCAAAGAAGTTGGATTCACGTTCAAAGTTATGCCTATTCGTAGGATACCCAAAAGAAACAAGACGTGGTTTATTCTATGATCCTAAGGAAGATAAGGTTTTTGTGTCGACAAATGTCATTTTCTTAGAGGAGGACCACATAAGGGACCACAAATCAAAAAGTAAAGTTGTGTTGAGTGAATTAGACGGAACAATAGCAATGGTTGCTAAGAACACTAGTACGTCCATAAGGGTTGTTGATACTGGTTTGTCTAGTCAAGAGAGTCCATCTCAAGAGTTGAGTATGCCTCGACGTAGTGGGAGGGTTATGTCTGACTTTGACCGTTACATGGGTTTAAATGAAACCCAAGTTGTTATACCATATGACAACTGCGAGGATCCATTGACTTATAATCAAGCAATGGTTGACAAAGACAAAGACAAATGGGTCATAGCCATGGACCAAGAAATGGAGTCTATGTACTTCAATTCTGTTTGGGATCTTGTAGATAAGCCTGATGGGGTAAAATCTATAGGTTGTAAGTGAATCTACAAGAGAAAGCGTGGTGTAGATGGGAAGGTGCAAACCTTTAAAGCTAGACTAGTAGCAAAGGGTTATACCCAGATTGAAGGGGTTGACTATGAGGAGACCTTTTCACCTGTTGCTATGGTAAAGTCTATTCGTATCCTTCTTGCCATTGCTGCACATTATGACTATGAGGTATGGAAAATGGATGTCAAGACTGCCTTTTTGAATGGCAATCTTGAGGAAAACATCTACATAGACCAACCCAAAGGGTTCATTGAACCAGGATAAGAGCAAAAGGTTTGCAGGCTTAAAAGGTCAATTTATGGACTGAAACAAGCCTCTAGGTCCTGGAATATAAGATTTGATTAGGCGATCAGATCTTATGGCTTTGATCAGAATGATGATGAACCTTGTATCTACAAGAAAATCATCAATAGTTCTGTTGCATTCCTAATTCTCTATGTGGATGATATCCTACTCATTGGGAATGATGTAGGTTATCTTACTAACATCAAGGAATGACTAGCTACGCAGTTCCAAATGAAAGATTTGGGTGATGCGCGATTTGTTCTTGGGATCCAGTTATCCTAACCGCAAGAATAAAACACTAGCCTTGTCTCAAGCATCTTACATAGACAAAGTGTTGTCAAGGTTTAAGATGCAAGATTCCAAAAAGGGCTTGTTTCCTTTTAGACATGGAATCTATTTGTCTAAGGAACAGTGTCCTAAGACATCTGAAGGAGTTGAGGATGTGAGACGGATTCCTTATGCATAAATTTGTTGGGAGCTTTGATATGCGCGATGTTGTGTATAAGGCCCGACATCTGCTTTGCGATTGGAATGGTCGATGAGGTATCAATCCAATCCAGGACTTGAACACTGGACAACGGTTAAAACAATCCTTAAGTATCTTCGGAGAACAAAGAACTACATGCTTGTGTATGGGGCTAAGGATCTGATCCTTACAGGATACACGGATTCTGACTTTCAGACTGATAACGATTCTCGAAAATCTACATCAGGGTCAGTATTCACTCTTAACGGAGGAGTTGTAGTATGATGAAGCGTCAAGCAAGGATACATCGTTGATTCCACAATGGAGGTCGAATATGTAGCAGCTTGTGAAGCAGCTAAAGAGGTCGTTTGGTTAAGGAAATTCATGCTAAATTTGGAAGTCGTTCCAAATATGACTTTGCCTATCACGATGTATTGCGATAATAGTGGTGCAGTGGCAAATTTGAGGGAACCCCGAAGTCACAAGAGGGGAAAGCACATTGAGCGGAAATATCATCTCATCTGGGAGATCGTGCATAGAGGAGACGTGATTGTCACGAAGATAGCCTCAGAGCACAACATTGCTGATCCTTTTACAAAGGCTCTCACGGCTAAAGTTTTTTAGAGCCACCTAGAAGGTCTAGGTTTACAAGTCTTCCCCTAACTAGGGCAAGTGGGAGTATTTTGTACAAAGGGGTTTAAATGCCCTAGTTTATTGTATTTACATTACGATAATGTTTTTGTACTCCACAAGCTTGAGGTGTTATATCAATTATATATGATATAATAGATATAATATATAATTTTAATGTGAATTAGATTCATATATAAACCATATACTAAAGAGAGAATAAAGTAGGGGTAGGATGGTCATTTCCATCCTATTTCCCCATATATATGGTTGCATGAGATGCAACTAGGTTAAAGAATTTTAAGCCTTTGTTGTGTTGTTGGAAGAGTTCCAAAACATAAACCTCTCTCTCACAAAACACCTCACCTCTCCTAAAGGGAACCCACCTTCCTCCCTCACCTAGAGAACAACGGAGAAGATCCGGTGGTAGTGTCGGTGTCCGTTCGAGTTCGTGTTGTTGAGATCTTGATCGTGAGAGAGGAGGAGCACTTGAAGAAAGGTTCTTCAAAGGTAATATTTTTTGTTGTCCAATTATGTTTTATATGCTTAATCTAGTCGTTTTTGTTCTTAAATAAAATCGTTGTAACTAAATCAAGAGCGCGCGATTCGCAATCGCTTTCTCTGCGGGACTCGTTTTCCCATCATAATAAACCCGCTGACGCTACTATAATTTATAAACCCTCTGATTAAAATTCACTCCCAAGTCAGTTCCCAGGTAGGGGTGTTCCGTTTCCGTCAGCTTAAATACCCCAGCCTAGACAGAACCTTCCTTAGACATAGTTCCTCTTTTAATTATTGTTTATAAATTACATGGTTTCTAATTCTAATCTAATTAGAACTAGATAACCTAAGGTCTATTAATTTCATGTTCTAAACATTTTAAAACTAATGAATTTAACCTTAGGTGACATGCAATTCTATGTTATTGTGCTTGATCATTCATCACATGAATAATAAAACATACATAAGACATTCATCTCATGAAAAATATGCATGTCAATGTTGCCCATAAATTAATATAACACCTTATATTAATTATACATGCAAACTATATAATATAACACTTTATATTATAAATGATGCATGGAAATGCTTAACCTAAGATGAGATATCTAAATAAAAGCATACATTAGGCATGGCAATAATGATACAATAATTGCATAAATTAAATAGCAAAATTAGACCATTTTTGGTACCCCTAAAATTAATTTTAATTAATTTAATCTAATTATATTAATTAAAATTAATAATATTAAATAAAATTATATATAAAATATTTTATATTTAATATATATATAATAAAAACAGTATTTCCATCTGTTGGATCCCTCATGAAATGCCTATGGCGTTGCAACGATGTCGATGTCGCGCGCGGCGCGCATCTTCTCTCTCTTTTTGCGTTTGCGGCGTTATGAAATGCTTCTGCTTTCAGCATTGCGACACCCGTGTGTGGCATTGCAACGCTGCCTCCTTCTTGTCCCAGCGTTGTGATGTTGGTTGGAGTGTTGCAACGCTGCATCTCCTTGCAGCCTGAAATCCACCTCCACGACGTTGCAACGCTATATGCAGAACAGCAAGCAGTCTCCCTTGTTTTTGCTTGTTTTTGCTCCGTTCTTCTCAGCAACTTTTTTGCTTCGATCGACACGGACTTACAGACTCGATTTACATAAATATATGCCCAAAATAATAGGCCCTTACATTGAACAATTCAACGAATTATGCAAATCTAAGTGCCAAAAATGAAAACATCTAATTTTGCAAACCGATCTATCATCTCATGAAATCAGTAAATCTCACCTTTGTTCTTAATAAATCCAGAACAAAATCTAGAACACAATTGGGCTCTAATACCAATTCGCCTACATCATGCAAACTGGGTAGTGATAATAAAGGAATATCTTGTTCCTCTTCGCTACTTGGGAAGGTAGATGGAACTACATCTGAATCTTCATCATTTCTAAAGGTTTGTAGAACGGTTGGTGGAATAACATACTCACCTACGCCATGTTCTAATGGTATAGATGATGATGGAATATCTAATACTTTTTGGTCTGGGATGTAAGTACAAGGAATTTCTTTACCTACGTTAGGTAGAAACCATGTGAATGTAAATGAAAAACTTTGAAAAATTTGAACACCAACGAAATCATTATTCGGTATCGTGAATGTAATAGGATATGGTCGAAAGTCATGGTGGCTAGTAAACTTCGGCTCAATGGATACATAAATAGGGATTGAAGATACTTATTTCCAAGTCAATAAACTTTTTAAGTCTGCATCATTTCTAATGATAAAAATAGGAGCTTTCGATCTAAATTGGAGTAAAGATCTTATAATAAGATTGAATCCACTAGGGTATATACCACTTAATTCATATACTTTGCTTATGAACTCGTCAAACACTACATCAATGACTACATCCAAACCTCTCACTTCTCCACCATCGTCATCTTTTTCCCTTTCATTCCACACACCATCAAAACAAACCTAAACATGTGGCATGACTGCAACAAAATAATACCGAAATTTTTATTTTTTTAAAAAAATTTAAATCTCGGTATTCCTATTAAGAATCCCAACCGATATTGAATCTCAGCCAGTATTCTTACAAACTCGGTCGGGATTTAATTTCAGGCGCAATTCTTAATGGGAATACCGGGATTTCCCGAAAAAAATCAACTCAACTCTTTTCAACCTCACATAATTCCCTTTTTAGCATCAAATAAATTGTTGATGGGATTGAATCCCACAGCAGAATCGATTTGAATCGCATTGAATCGTTGTATTACACAAAATTAATAAATTTTACAACATCACATGCTTTTGAGTAGGTTAAGCAAAAGGAGAAAGAAAAATAGTGACTAACCTCTTGAAGAACCTTTCTTCTTGTTTTCCTCCTCCGAAATCGGACAACGATCTCAACGATTGATAACTCGCCATAGGAGAGTTATTTTACTATAATTTTAGTGTTTAATCTACTTGAATTCCATTTAATTTATTGAGCTTCATGTTGATTTATCCTTAAATTATGTATGTTAGCTAAAAATCTAGAATTTAAGCATTAGGTACGAAAAGAATTAATTTTGATGTTTCTGTGCTTTAATTTAAGAAATTTAAGAAAATGAGCTAATGGTTAATTAAAGACCGAAATTTGATATTTTTCTTAACTCTAAAAATCCTTGCATATTTAGTTTGACCCATAATTTAATTGATGAATTTATTCGAAATTTTTCTATGTGCAGGAGTTGTATAAAAATTATAGGAGTTTTTAAGGGTATTTTAGACATTTTACTCGTAGGGTAAGATGGTCTTTCTAGGGGTATTTTTATAATTTTCGGAGTTAGAGAAACACCATCTTATAAGATGCTAGGGTTTACAAGTTGAAGGGAGGCAGAAAACGTGGAGAAGGGGACGTGTGCATTAGAGAGAAAAATCGAGAGTGCCTACCTTAGCTAAAGCGTTTGGGCGAGAAGAAGGTGAATGCTTGAAAGCTTAATTTTGCTGAAGCAAGGTTGCTGCTTTCGGGAGGAATGGCGTGCCTTTGTTGAAGCAATCGAGGAGGAGGAATACAGAAAACGTTGGGAGATTAGTGCAGTTCGATTTTTCACAAACGACATTCACAAATTTGTCGTTTTCGAGAGTTTCAACTGTTGGATTGTGCTGAAATTTTTTCAGCTTGTTGGGGACTCATAAGGCCTCGTTTTTAATTGTTGGATCGTCGTTACGCTTGGTTTATCGAGATATCTCTATCGAATGATGAACCTTAAAAATTGGTTGGTAAAGAGGTTTGCTTTGCAATTCTTTGAAGCAAAACCATGGTTGTCATCTCGCAAATTTCTTTGCAATTCTTTGAAACAAAACCATAGATGTCATCTGCAATCGGTTGCTACAATTGATTAAGCAAAACACTATCCTCTTCCTCGCGTAAACCGCTCTTATTCTCTAGTTAATTTTGCCTGCTGTCACTGTGATTTGACATTGTTTGGGTTGTGTTTTACTCACTGTTTTAAGCTAAATTTATGACTGTTCTTGGGTTGAATTTGTGATTAATTTAGTTTTTCTTTGTGATATTGTTACAGTACTTAAATATGAATTCCTTGATCAGTGAAAGCATGCATCAATTAGAGATTTGTGAGTTGATTCACGTCATGAACTAAATTGCTTTACGTGAGGGTTAGGATGTTTTCAATGTAAATTTTGGAACAAACTTATGAGTAACCCCGTGGTTGGATTTATGAAATTTTATTCATTTTTATGGTGCATGAGAATTAAAATTTGGCTACTTTAATTTCTCTAGAATTCATGAACTTGGGGAAGTTAATGAATTAGGAAACTAAAATTTCATTCTATGATTCTTAAGTTGATTAGGAATAATTAACCCACCTAGAACCTTAAATAGTAAGCATAATTTAGATCACAATTGGAAAATTGTGAGTTTTAAAACTTAATGACTTTGGAAAATTCATTTGAATACTTGTGTAGGTAAATTCAAGGCATCACTCAAATTTTCATTCTAATTGAGCATGAAAACTCCAACTTAACCCGAGCCTATTTTTCATTAAAAATCTCATCTTTTGGAACTTGTCTCTTGTTTGCATTCTCCTATCATCTCGTTTAGTTTTCATTATTTTCTTTCATTCTTTAACTTATTGCATTAGTCGTAATTACCTTTATCTCATAAAAATAACAAAATTCCAATTCATATTTGTGCATTTATTTATTTTCAACAAAATTGCATTCTCATGCATTGCACAAAAATAAACGAAATTTGCTAGGACACTCATTCACTTAGGTCCAACTAGTTCTCGTGGGATCGATACTTAACTTATCACTTCTTTACTGCGGACCGTGTATACTTGCACGTCGTAGAGGTGTTGGAGTCTCATTCTTGTTTGCATTAGTTTGAGGAACTCGATATTTTCGTATCAACGATCACCCGATCTCAATCCGCGAACCGAACAAGGGGTTGGACACCTCCAAAAGAACTTTTCGGTTGTTCTCCGGCGGATGAGGGAGGAAGGTGGGTTCCCCTTTTGAAATGAGTTTGGAGAGAGTAGAGAGAATTGTGAGTTTTAAAACTTAATGACTTTGGAAAATTCATTTGAATACTTGTGTAGGTAAATTCAAGGCATCACTCAAATTTTCATTCTAATTGAGCATGAAAACTCCAACCTAACCCGAGCCTATTTTTCATTAAAAATCTCATCTTTTGGAACTTGTCTCTTGTTTGCATTCTCCTATCATCTCGTTTAGTTTTCATTATTTTCTTTCATTCTTTAACTTATTGCAGTCGTAATTACCTTTATCTCATAAAAATAACAAAATTCCAATTCATATTTGTGCATTTATTTATTTTCAACAAAATTGCATTCCCATGCATTGCACAAAAATAAACGAAATTTGCTAGGACACTCATTCACTTAGGTCCAACTAGTTCTCGTGGGATCGATACTTAACTTATCACTTGCTGCACACGACCGTGTATACTTGCACGTCGTAGAGGTGTTGGAGTCTCATTCTTGTTTGCATTAGTTTGAGGAACTCGATATTTTCGTATCAACGATCACCCGATCTCAATCCGCGAACCGAACAAGGGGTTGGACACCTCCAAAAGAACTTTTCGGTTGTTCTCCGGCGGATGAGGGAGGAAGGTGGGTTCCCCTTTTGAATTGAGTTTGGAGAGAGTAGAGAGAATTGAGAGAAAGCTTTTGTTGAAAATCAAAAAAAAAAAATTAATTGAATGAAAAATGCTTCACAAAGCATTCTTATATAGTGGTATATGGTGGAGACAAATTCTCCACCTATTTACCACTTAAACACAACTATATAATATGCAAATCATATTTGCATAATTATATAGTATAAGAAATCACATACCTTATTATACAAATCTCATTTGCATAATGTGGAATTAAAATTTAATCACATTCAATTTTATAAATCTCTCAAATCAATTTCTCTCACTAAGCCTAATTAGACTTATAATATAGTTTAATATGAATCTCATTCACATCAAACTATATATTATGTCAATTATATTTCATATAAAAGATATAAATACCATTTATATGAATTTGAGCACTTAAAATTCACTCCAAACTTTATACCCTCATTAATTCCATAATTGAGTCGACTGAGGGACCTAATGGACCACAAATCATGAGCACCAATGATCCGAGATTAACTGGCCAAACTCTTTGATCATGTTCATCAACATTCATTAACTACAAGCTCACTCCACTATAGCCCCGTAGTTGCACTCTCTTCACTGTAGGACAAGTTATGTCCATCGATATAACCAATGCCAATGAGTCGACACTTCACAAGTCGTTCGTAGTCACAACTAGGTCAAATTACCGTTTTACCCCTGTGCCTACCTCTTGCACCTTAAGTACTAATGGTCCTCTAATGAACAACTTGTTTATGGTCCTACGATAAACAACGCCTCTCTCGGACCAGTAAGAGGATGGGGGAGGAGGGAGAAATGCCTAGGTTTGCATGCACACTAAAGACAAAATTGACTATTTGCAAACCATAATCAATTTTCTTTTCCAATTTTGCCTCTTCCTTTTTAAACAAACCACAATCGACCCATGGCTTCCTTTCTAAAGAATTAAAATAATACAACGTAACGCCTAAATTAAAATTTTTAACTTTGTTGCAAAAATAGGATGGAAACTGGATATAACTTTACCAATATTTAAATACTAATATAATATATTTATAATAATAATAATAATAAACGAAATTAGAATTTAATATATATATGTATATAATATTAATAATATAACAAAAATGAAATTTAATAAATAAAGAAAATTTAATGAAAGAAAGTTGAGGGAAGAAAAGAGAATTGGTCTATTCTCACCAATTGTGCATTCAACATAAACCACCATAAGCCACTGTTTATATGCAAAATGGCAAGAAGGATGTGGAACAATTGGACATTAATCATAGGTGTTTGCAAGACACATTGACTATGGAGAAGTTGCCACTTGGCAAGGGTGTCAAAGGGACACATGAATGGGCATCTACATGTGTAATATTCACAATACTCCCCCTTAGATGCTCATTTATATAAAATATGTCTCGTTAAAACCTTACTAGAGAAAAAACCAATGGGATAAAAACCCTAGTGAAGGAAAAAAAGTACATATTTTATATAATACATTTACTCCCCGTCATGAAGACATCACTTGAGATCTCTGAGTCGTCGCATCCCAATACTGTGAATCAATTACTCAAATGTTGTAGTTGGTAATGTCTTTGTAAATATGTCAGTCAAGTTATCTTTCGAACAAATCTGTTGTACTGAGATGTCGTCATTTTCTTCAAGGTTATGAGTGTAGAAAAGCGTGTAGAAAAGCTTTGGAGAGATATGCTTCGTTTTATCTCCTTTAATATATCCTCATTTGATTTGACTTATACATGATGTGTTGTCTTCGCTTAATATTGTTGGAAGAGATTTACTCGAAGACAAGCCACATGTCTCACGAATGTGTTGTGTCATCGATCTTAGCCATACACATTTTCGACTTGCCTCATGAATTGCGAGGATTTCAGCATAATTCGAAGAAGTGGTCGTGATGGTCTGTTTCACCGATTGCCATGATATAGCAGTTCCTCCACATGTAAATAGATAACCTATCTGAGATCTAGTTTTGGGTGGATCAGATAGATAACCAGAATCGGCATAACCAACTAGATCATAATTTGATTTGTTAAAATAAAATAAACTCATATCAATTGTCCCTTGAAGATATCGGAGTACATGCTTAACTCCGTTCCAATGTCTTTTTGTAGAACATGAACTATATCTAGGTAATAAATTTACTGAAAATGCAATATCTGGTCTTGTGTTATTAGCCAGATACATAAGTGCACCAATTGCACTAAGATATGGTACTTCAGGACCAAGTAGTTCTTCATTGTCATCTCGAGGTCGAAATATATCTTTCTTTACATCTAATGAACGAACTTCCATTGGAATGTTCAATGGATGTGCTTATCCATATAGAATCTTTTAAAAATCTTCTCTGTATAAGTTGATTGATGAACAAATATCTCATCTGCTAAATGTTCAATTTGCAAACCAAGGCAAAATTTTGTTTTTCCAAGATTTTTTATCTCGAATTCTTTCTAAAGATATTTTATCGCCTTTGATAACTCTTCAGGAGTTCTAATTATATTAAAGTCATCAACATATACAGTTGTAATATCAAATCCTAACTGAGATTTATTTATAAAAACACACGGATATATTGGATTATTTTGATATCCTTCTTTCAACAGATATTCACTCAGGCGATTATACCACATTCGTCTTGATTGTATTAATCCATATAATGATCTCTGTAACTTTATTGAATACAATTCCTGAGAACTTGATTCATATGTTTCTGGTATTTTAAATCCTTCTAGGATTTTCATATAAATGTCATTATCCAGAGATCCATATAATACGTCGTGACTACATTCATCAGATGCATATCAAGTTTTTCATATACAGTCAGACCAATCAAATATCTTAACGTTATTGCATCCACCACAGGAGAATATGTCTCCTCATAATCAATACCAAACCTTTGCAAGAATCCTTATGCAACAAGTCTCGCTTTATATCTTGTGACTTCATTCTTTTCATTTCTTTTCCTTACAAATACCCATTTGTATCCCACAGGTTTGACACCTTTTGGTGTTAATACTACTAGTCCAAAAACCTCACGTTTTGAAAGTGAGTTCAACTATGTTTGGATTGCTTCTTTCTACTTTGGCCAATCCTTTCTACGTTGACATTCTTTGATAGATTTTGGATCAAAATCGTCACTTTCATGAATAATATCGTGAGAAATATTATAAGCAAAAATGTTGTCAACAATGATATCATTTCGGTTCCATCTATTTCATGTTGTAATATAGTTTATAGAAATTTCATTATTATCTTCAAGCGTTTGATTTTCCTCAAAACTCTTTTGAGTAGTTGTATTCTAGATTTCTTCTGGAACATCCATACCTTTTATTGAATCATGTTGATTCTCAACTAGTTTTCTTTTTCAAGGATTTTTATCTTTGGAACCCATTGGTCTACCACGCTTCTGGCGTGCTCCAGACTCATTATTGACAACTTGTTCCTTTTGGATATCGATTTTTTATAGAGCATTTGCAGCTGGTATATATGATTTAGTCATTCTTTTAGCATCTGTGAATGCTTCTGGTAATTGATTTGCTATATTTTGCAAATGAATTATCTTTTGAACTTCAAGTTCACATTGATTTCTACGAGGATATAAATGAGATAATAACGATGCATTACATGTAATTTCTTTTTTCAACTTCTTAATTCCTCCCCCTAATGTTGAAAATTTTGTCTCATTAAAATGAAAATCAACATATCGTGCAGTAAATACATCACCCGTCAGGGGTTCAAGATATTTAATAATTAATGGGGAATCATATCCAACATATATTCCTAACCTCCTTTGAGGACCCATCTTAGTACGTTGTGGTGGAGCAATTGGAACATATACTGCACATCAAAAAATTCTCAGATGAGATATATTTGGTTGTTGGCCATAAGCTAATTGCATGGGGGAACATTTATTATAGGCTACTAGCCTAATACGTAAAAATGATGCAGTGTGCAAAATAGCATGACCCCAGACCGATGTAGGAAGTTTAGCTCTCATAAGCAATGGTCTTGCAATTAGTTGCAGGCGTTTTATAAATGATTATGCTTGACCATTTTGTGTATGAACATGAGCTACAGGATGTTCAACACTTATCCCAATTGACATACAATAATTATTCAAAGTTTGGGATGTAAATTCACCAGCATTATCAAGTCGAATAGTCTTAATTGTATAATCAAGAAATTGTGCTCTTAACTTAATTATTTGAGCAAGTAATCTTGCAAATGCAAGATTTCGACTTAATAATAAGCATACATGTGACCATCTGCTGGATGCGTCAATTAATACCATAAAATATCTAAATGGACCACTTGGTGGGTTAATAGGTCCACAAATATCACCTTGAATTCGCTCTAAATATGTAGGCGATTCAATCCCCACTTTAGCTGGTGATGGTCTAATAATTAATTTCCCTTGAGAGCAAGCATCACATGACAACTCATTGGATTGAAGAATCTTCTGGTTCTTTAAAGGATGCCTATGTTGAAGGGAATGAAAATTCCAGCGCAGCGAAAGACGATCGAATCGTCGTGGTATCGTTATGCTACTCGATTTCACTAAAATCAACTATCTAATAGATTAGGCTAAACATGTAAAAAGGAAAGAAAAACAACAAGTAAAAGATAGTTAATTGTTGAAGACCCTCTTCAAAATCCTTTCCAGATTCACGAACTCTTCGTGTGCTCCTCGTTCGCTACAAACTCGAACTCTTCTCACGAACAAGAACACCACCAATGGCTTCTCGGTTATGCTTCTTTTGGGAGAATGAAAGTTGTGGGACTTTAGTGTTTTGGAGAAGAGATGAGAAATTGAGAGAATTTGAGAGAAACTTGAATCTCTTCTCTTTGGTGAAATCCAAAAAATGATAGAAATGCTTAAGAAACTCTTCTTGCAAAGGGTTTAAATAGTGGAAAATGATGGAGTTAAAATTTTCACATTATTACCATTTTACCACAACTACAGGTTATGCAAATCATATTTGCATGACCATATAATATAAGATATCTCATATCTCATCTTACAAATCATATTTGTATGATTGTGGATTTATTAAATTGAATCACATTCAATTTAATTTCTCCCAATTAATTTCTCCAATTAACCCTAATTCAACAATTAGGCTAACCTATAGTTTATTATAAATCTCATTCACATTAAACTACATATTATATCATTCATATCTCATATAAATGACATAAATACCCTTTAAGTGAAATTGAACACTTCAATTCACACCAAAACATTAACCCTTCTTTTAACCCAGATTGAGCCAACCGAGGGACCTAATGGACCTACAGTGACAAGCTCCTATGATCCGAGATTAACCTATCAAACTCTTTGACCCGATTAATCAACCTTCATTAGCTACGGTAACAGTCCACCAAAGCCTGTAGCTGCACTCCAATCAATGCAGAATATTACGTGTCCACTAATATAACCAATGCCCATGAGTCGACCCTTCACGGGTTGTTTCGTGAGACACCGCCGGGTCAAATTACCGTTTACCCTCGTGTCTCACTTCTTACTCCTTAAGTCCCCACTTGCTCCTCTAATGAACAACAACGTTGTAATGGTCCGACCATACACAACAACTCTCTCGTGCGAGTGAGAGAGTGGGTGGCCGTTGTCCAAGCCACAGAGACAAGACTTAAGGGAACAACCCCTCTAGTTTCCCTAAGGCGAGAACGAGTGAATTCCATCTCACGTAGTTAAGTTCCCGACTCCTACTTGGTTCTGTCATCCCTCGAGAAGATAGGCTTATTGAGCGAGTAATCGTGACCACCCTCACCGCATACTAGTCAAAGGACGGACCCCGCAGGTGAGAGTCCATAACACGCTTTCGGGATTCGGGTTGAGTCACTAATGGTCATCTCACGAAGTTATTAGTCCTTCACTGTCAGCGGTGTTACATCGGTAGGTCTAATAATTCACGATTCGGTCTGTATAATCTCATTGTGCAGGATGCCCCCACTCGCATGTCAACCACATGAACAAGTCGAGATCACCTCGTTTGTATCTTAATACAAAAGCGGTCGCATCCACAAGATGTATCCGAGATTAGGTCTCCAATCCTATCCATATCTTTCAGAGACCGTTCGGTCATTAACTCGAGCGTGATCCTCCCTGTGTGTCCACTACACACCATTCAAGTTCTAGTTCTCTCAAATATTCAATGACCCTGGAGCTTAGTTTATTAGTCAAAGTTTGTATAAAATGCGAGACACAAAATAATGAAATGAATAACTCTTTATTAATTTCAAATAGTAATTTACAAACACGAGATTAGGACAAAACATCCTAACACATGTGAATTCTCAACAATTTTCCTCATCATTATTGATCCTAGATGGCTCAGTCGCTCATGCAAAGCACTGAATATTTCTTGATTCATGAACTTCTGGCTCATTGTTGCATAGTTTTTGATTACTCGTATATGAGTATAATGTAATCCATAAGATAAAGCAGGTAGTGTTTCTAATATACGTTTTTCATGTGAAACAATAAATGTGATATAGAGACACTCTATATTATTTTTACGATCAGTTTCAACATGATAACCATTGTTACGTATATCTTTGAAACTCAATAAATTTCTCTTTGATTTGCTAGAGAATAAAGCATAAAAGTTGTTTTTCCAAAACCTTCAATCAAGTCTGCAGAACCTGATATAGTATTGACTTTTGCTTCCAGCATTGTCAATTTACAAAAAAGTACTTTCTATTTATAAGTGTTATGTGCCTGCAGAGTCTGTCAGACATAGATCTTCATTGTTCATTTTTTAGTCACTCAACATATGGAAATTGTTCATATCTCTTCATTAAACAAAAATAATTATAATAAGAGAAACATAACTCATAATATAAAAATTCAAAGTTAAGAGAACAGAAAAATAGAACGAAAAAAAAAAACATTAGTTATATATTCTCAAAATCAAAAGAAGCATTTGTTATTCCATCAATTATGATGATCTTCTCTTCAGGAGATGAGTCTGCCACACCCCAATTTTTATACTGGGTGGGATGAATATATTATTATCTTGATAAACAAGATTTGCTTCTACATTTTTCTTTGTTCCTTCAGGGAAGTTTAATAGAGATCAACAGAGTGTTTGAACGTACAACAGGTACGTGACTAATACTTAGTCATTTCACTTTGGAAGCATTTATGTTCATCATCATCTCTTGAACTCTTATTTTGTAGAGTTTTTCCCTTATAATTATCATTTTGTGTGGTTCTCTTGATATTTCAATGATTAAAATGACCACCAAGATTGTTAAATTTCATAGCATTTGGTTTAGGGAATAACGTTGCTCCAGTTTGCCAAGATTTATGAGTTCATAATACTTTTAAATCATTTCTTTCAATATTGCTATTGTAGGAGCATATTCGAGACATAACCAATAATTTTTTTCATTATTGTCAAGAGATGTGAATTCTAATTTTGTAAGGTTTGTTATAATAATACTTCACAAATCAAACATTGTATTGATATTATAAATTTAATATATACTGAACATGAAAAATAACATCTAATTGATTATTTAAAAAAATGGCATACCTGTAGGACCTACCTTCGACAGGAGAAATGACAGAGTCTCGTACTGATAACGTGTTGTAAAAATAGGATGGAAATCGGATATAACTTTACCAATATTTAAATACTAATATAATATATTTATAATAATAATAATAATAATAATAAAGAAAATTAGAATTTAATATAAATATGTATATAATATTAATAATATAAAAAAAATGGAATTTAATAAATAAAGAAAATTTAAAGGAAGAAAGTGGAGGGAAGAAAAGAGAATTGGTCTATTCTCACCAATTGTGCATTCAACATAAACCACCATAAGCCACTATTTATAAGCAAAATGGCAAGAAGGATTTAGAACAATTGGACATTAATCATAGGTGTTTGCAAGACACATTGACTATGGAGAAGTTCCCACTTGGCAAGGGTGTCAAAGGGACACATAGATGGGTATCTACATGTGTAATATTCACAATAAACTTGATTTCTAATTAAAATTCTTCTAAAATATTAAATTACCACTGGAATTTAACAATGCCTAGGATGGCGGGCATTACAATTTAAAGAATTCATTATTTTTTTGGCATAGAGGGGCACAACAAACTTCTTCACTTGGGAGGTCTTGGGATCAATCCCAATGGAGTGAGTTTCCCTCCAACCTTTTCTTTCATGTGACCCTCGAGAAAGAGGGGTCCATGAATGAATCGAGTCGTGTGGCAAATTGTCCATACTAGCTTGGACCCAGAACAGACAAAATAACCACTAAGCCAAAAGGCTTTTTCGTGTTTTATTTTGATTTTGCCTATTTATATTATATAAAGTAAAAAAAATTGAGTGGAACTTCATCTGCCCTGGCTTCAATCTTAATCGAAGTGGGTTTTCCTTCCCTTCTAATTCTATAAATTACTCATTTGGACTTTTTTTTAATAACACCATCATCATTTTTTTTTCCCTTAATGATAAACTCTGGCTTACTTCTCAAGAAACAATTCATCTGATTCATGGCCTTTGCTTTTGGTATGATTCTATCATCTGGGTGGTGTTTTTTTTGTTTATTGTTGTCTAATCATGGATGCTAAAAGTGTCGATACTAATCTACACAGAGACGGTAGCAACCTAAACTCAACGAAGAACACAAACAAACGGAAGAAAGAGTTCAGGTTTGTCGACAATCTTGAAAGTATGGGCACACTAACATAAGGTGTCTGCATTTCAGAAGGTTGTTTTCTTGGAGATGATTTGAAGAAGGATGTCTATACGCTTTCATTAAAAGAGAATTTCCAATTTAAAACACTAAGATCGAGTAAGAAACGATGACTATGTAAATGAGGGTGGTACGCTCAGCTAGTTTAGTTGAGAGAAATTTTGGTACATTCCTTTAAAAATTCAATATTTATCACTTTATACATCATGTATATACTAATATCACTTTATATATTGTTTCCTCTATGCTTAATGAGTCCTTAAACATATTTACATTGTTTGAGTTCGTTGAGATGCTCTTTAGGTGGATGATCGTTCACAGCTGCTATATTTAAAATTTAGAATTTTTTTCAAACAATGTTAATTTACGAATCTAGATTTAGTTCTACATTAAAAATTGAAAAAATAGGTTTAGCCATTTCTACAAAGACTGATTCAATTTTTTTTCAAATTGGCCTATTAATATTTAATCATTTATCAATTTGGCTAAAAATTTAAATGTTTCTTTAAAATAGATGAAAACCATAATAAAGAAATCATGAAGACAACACAAATTTCAAAAACAAAAATAAAAAACAAAAATCGTTATCAAGCAATGCCCTAAAAACCAAAATAGAAATTAACCATTGTTTACATATACACGCACACATACATATATCCACCTCATCTTCCATTTAAAAGAAATAAAAATGAAAATTCTGCTCCGACCCCCTTCATTTACATCCAGACTATATATTTAAATAATTCACCAAAGAAATGTTCAATCTTCAAAGGATTCAATAAGGCATTCTTTCAACAATGAAACTCCAATACAGGGGTCAACAACTCAGCAGATTGTCACAGGAGGACCTTAAAGAATTAAGAATACAAAAGCCTCACTTTCATTAAACATCACCAAAGCTTATTACATCTAGGATAGAATATCATCATATTATATATATACGGTTTAAACTACAATATAAATTATAAAGAGCAGAAGGAAGAGTAGGTATACAGGTGTGGTCAATCTTTCTCCGAGTGGTTTCCCTTCTCAGTGCTTAACATCAGAATTAAATCAAACACATTCATATCCACTGCTCTCAACCGCCAGATTTCTCTTGCTCTGCGCAATGGATATAAGGCTATGAGATTCTTTACATTTGGGCCATTTTGAAACCTTCCTTTTTTCATTCTTCCTCAGCCTTGAAGTTACAGACTTGATACCATCCCTTAAATAAGTCACCATGAAAGTGACAACCTCTCTGCACATACACGAAACAAATCAATTAAAAAGAACAACTTGAAGGTTTAGATCTCCATCCTATGCAGACTTATCGTTTCTAGAACACACCAGCATTTGTATTTGCAAATGGAAGGTTTCTAAATAAAATGAACTGAAACATACATTTTCAAGATGGGGGATATTTGGTGTACCATAAAAATTTTACAATTTATAACAATTAGTATTTGATTGATAATAGTTGACAGAATCAGAATGATAATTAAAAAAGAGATTCTTGGTCTTTCTAACACTCCCTCTTTTAAATCTCTTCTTTATTGTCTAGTTTCTAATGTAATTGGTTTTCTTTCACCTGATTCTGTCCCCTGGGTCATTTCATTTCTTTCCCTTCTATCTTTTCTCTACACTTCAACATGCTCTTCATCCCTCTTGCACTCTATCCTTTCTCAAACTGTTCTTTATTGTCCAGTTACTCCCTCCTTTCCAACTACCCAAAAATGAAACCTATAGTCGCCAACCACCCAAAAGTTTCCATGTCTACATGAACTTCAGATTTGTAAATCTGGTAACCAGTTTGAATAAGATTATTTCCAACATTTTGGCAATAGGTTGAGATCAGTTGTTTCCTCTACAGTTTGCATGTTTCAAGTCTTTTTTAAAAATCCACAGATTCTTGATGAGGTTTTGGCTGCTATACGCAAAAGAGGACTATAGGTCGCACATTAAGGACGGTGTCATTTTCAAAGGCATGCGACCATGTAAATGAACAAGTAATATAAGCCTTGTGAGTTTAAAGGTAGTTGATATTTGATACTTACAATAGAGAGCATGGAGATCGACCACCATTCACATAGTAGACAAACAGGTATGAATCATAATGCTGGCCATTGATAAAGTAAAAGCCCGGCAGTCTTTGTAGGCACTTGAATGACATTTTCTTGTAGAATTTGATAGCAGTACTATTGTATGAAATGACATGCAAATAAACTGCTCGGCAAGTTGGCATGCTTGAGGCATATTTAATTACCTTTTGAACAAGTGAACTAGCTGCAATTCAATACATCAAATTCCTGATGATTTGTAGACATGACATTAGTGTAAAAAAATTAAAAGATATAAGCTCTAACAAACTCGTACCTATCCCAAGGTTTCTGTACGTTTCCACTACTCCCAGTGTAAGAATGTATACTAGAGTTTGATCGGCGCTTAATGAATCATGTCTAAGTAAATCAGATATCTACAAGGCATTTAAGCGATATAAATTAGAGATACCTGGTTTTAAGCATCCAAGACAAGTGATTTCAGCTGTCAAAGTAGCTAAAAAGACCTTGTTAAGAGATTAGTGTGAAGTGAGAGTGAAATCTACAAATATCCACCCACCAATAACAAATTCAACTCATAGTTTCTTGGCATCAATCCACTTTAAAGCCTAATGGTGGCTTGGAAGTACATAAAACTACTAAATGATGACTTTGGCACAACTGTTACAAAAATTATTCGAAGTCCACCTGGAGCTAATGATCACATGGCAATCTCCACATTTTGTAACATTTTATGAGTGTTAATCACCCAATGCCAGGTCCATTACAGTTGAACTCACCAAGCTAAAGCATCCCCCTCCTCCCCCCCAAAGTTTGAGGCCACTAATTTAACAAACCACGAGCTTAATCTCAACATTCGTTTAACAAATCCAGGAACTCCATTAAACTGCCCAGAAAAGAATGAAAGACCAAACTTCAAACAAATATGTCCGTTCTCTTACAGACAAAATACAATCTCAAAGTTGTGGAATCTCTCAAAGCCAAACCAACCATATATTGAAACCAATGAATTTAAAGTCCTAATCACTTGCACTTAAGTACATGTTTCAGATTTTCAAAGAATTAAGAAGGCATTATGGCAATTGGCACAAGGCAATGCTAAGATTCGTCAATCACTTCTCCAATTGGTTCTTCAACGATGAAGATGTTAGATCCAATGGATTGGAAATTTGAGAAAATAAATTAAGCTTTTTTAAAAAAACAAGATACATTTTTCATTGACTTACCGATAATGTCAAATGACCACTACGCGCTACACACAAGAACTTAAGTGGATAGGTTAGAGTATATTATATTTTGTTAATATTCTTAATACTTCTCCATGAATATGAGCTCAAATTATATTTGCTTCAAAGAGTCCAACATGTGAACTACATCAATTGAAAATGAAATGACATTATAAGGATTCGAACTCGACATCACTTGCTTCCATCTGCTCAAGATGAGATTTGGTGTACCTTTGCAGTGTCAATTTACATCTTACACCTCCATTTTGTAGCCATTGTTATTCTCCATCAGATTAATATGAAAATTTTCTTAGAAATCATATTTAAAATTGTGAAAGAGGAAGCATACGATCTCCCAAACTAAACAAAAAAAATTCTCTGCTGGTCTTTAAACTTCTAGTTGTTTTTCTCCATCCAAAGGAGTGCAAGAAGAGCACTAGTGGCATTTTTCCAAAGGATTTCAACTTTCCCCTAAACTACCAATCTGATAAGACCTCTAGGACCACCATGTTAATATCTAGTAGGAACGCCATATAAATCCAACACGCAGCAGAGAATTGATTACTGACCAGACTGGAGGAAGCAAAATGACAATTAATGAATAAGTGATCTGCAGAATCTTCTTAACTTTTGCAATTCCAGCATACTTGAGGGGAACAGCAAGATGGGGGTTTCTTTTCTGTAGCTTATCTTGAGCATTAAGGCTATTGGTAGGGCTATGGACAACAAGAACTTAATTTTTGGAAATTTTCATTTCCAAACCAAGATTTAGCATTGAACACTTCTAGTTTTGATCGGCAATATTGACCCGAGGGTTCTATAGATAACACCAAAAGGTCCTCATGGTGAGTAGGAATGAAGTCTCTGATTAGTTTAGTAGTTAGAGGCCAAACACTCCTCAAACTCCTCATCGAGCATATATCTTTAACTCAAGGTCCAACCAAGATTATCCACCTTCCAACAGTCTACAATTGTTCTTTCTTTGGACAAAGTAATGGTATAAAGGTTAAGAAACTCAATGCTTGAAGGAGAGGGAGAAGGCCAAAAGTCCTCCCAAAATTCCACCCTAATGCCATTGCCAACTTGAAAGAAATATATTCTTGCCTTGACTATAGAAAACAAAGGTCATCAAGACTCGAGAGCAACCAAGATGCAGCCGATTAAAAGAACAACATAGTTGATTCAGGTCATAAATATTGATTATAATCTCCCCTCCACACTTGGAGAGAAAAGCAAGGTTTTTGTTTTTTATCTCGCAAATGTTTAGTCCACCCAAACTTCTTTCACAATGACCTCCAGATATGTCCAAAGACCCTAACAGTATGATCTAGTTTTACAATGTTAAAAAGAGAACATAACCTAAATGCTTCATTTAGAAGAGGTTTATAATATAAACAACACCAAAGGTCTTCCTATGGGAACAAATACTTCCGCAAGATCAAACATGAAGGAACATTTTCAGCTTCAAAGCAAGGTTAATGAACATGAAAACATTGTTTTCCAACAAGCATGATGGACTAAAAGAACTGTACAGTAACAACCTAGATGAAAATCAGTACAAAAACTATAAATAAAAGAAATCCCGTTCTACCCCCAGAAAATTAAGAGAAAACAGCTCATGTATGAAGGTTGAGTCTCAGATTAAGCACAAGGAAAACCCACCTCACTGTCTTTCGCCAGAACAGTTCGTGCAGTCACAAATCCAATAAGCTCATCACTTCTGCCATCTGGTCTATTATGATCGACCGCCGCCCACGACACAATTTCACGTCCATTAACAACATTATGGAAAAACTCCGACTCATACCTGAGAAAATCATACCCGTATGTCAGTTTCAGTACCACATCATCAAAATGAACCTCACCCTCAATCGAATTTATATACCTGATGGGAAACAAGTTACCATGGATTTGCTCCAAAACTTCACGGTCTGAGGGTTCAATTGGTCGATAACATATACTTGGACAGTCGATGGCCTTGGGTTTTACCATTGCAAAAGATTTCAATCCCCAGCAAAGAATTTATAAGCTCGCAAAAGTTGACCTACACATTCACTTTCCATTTATAAACATCAGCCTCATATGCTATGCAACTATTCCTGTGCAAATCGAAAAAGCAACCATGTTCATCAATAATTCCCTCGCCCTTTCATCGGAAGCAATTAAAAGTAATTTACCTGAGGCTGAGACAATTTGATGTCGCTCACAGTCGTAAACAGAAATGGGTTCAACATTGTGGTCAATTTGATGACTTGAACGCGCGCTATTTCATCTTCAAGAATCGATAATGAGGTTAAAAAGAGAAGAAGAGGAAGCTTGTTAGGGCTGTGGTTCTTCTCATCCAACCTCCAATTGAAATTCCTTTCTAGAAAACACATTTTTATTCCCCAAATTTTAAGAAGGATTCTTAACGTGATAATGACATATTTAACGCTAAATTGCAAGTGTTGAAACTAATCTAAAATCAAATACTTTATAAAAAAAATGACCTCATTTTATCTATTCTTTTTTACCTTTTAACCGTGTGAAATTCTAGCTCTACCCTTGAGTGAAAAGAAATATCCAATACTCAAAATTCTTTTCTTCTCTCTATCTATGCTTTTTTTCTCCTCCCTCGTATAGAACCGACTATGGCTTGAGAGCGAATGACCCATCTTTAACATTTCGTCATCGTTCATCTAGAATTAGTTACCATTAATTTTATGCGGAAGGATTGAACATGGTACCTTCCAAAAACTAAATCTAAAAAAGTTGCACAAAATTTTTTAAAAAAATACTTAATTTAGTCAACTGAGCTCAAGGTTATTGACCCTTAAGGTTTAAATTATATTATTTCGAATTTGTTCACTTTATCAGTTAGAAAGAATAAAAAAATGTATAAAAACGAGTGATCATTTAACCACAACAAATTTGAGGAGAGATGAGATGAACGACGACAAGAATACTGATGATAGGTCATCTATGTTAAAACCATGGTGTAGGATGAGAGGAGAGATGGAAAAGAAAAATAACACAGATGATCAGAGACAAAGAAAATAGATGAAAGAGAAATTTTCGACATTTGATGTTTCTTTTAAATCAAAGGCAAACAAGATTTTACTATTAAAAAAAGTAAAGAAAAAAAAGTAGGGAGGTCATTCTTAATAAAGTTTTTGGATTTTAGGTCATTTCAAGCTATTTCCCTTGTAGTTTGAGTTTATTCAATTTAATCCCTATTAGTTTGGTTGAATGTCATAACTCATCCCTAAATAGGTTTTAGTCATTTTTTCTTTCTACTTTTTATTCAACAATAAACTTTAATATAATTCATTAACATCACCAACCAAATAAAAGATTTTAGTTTAGGATCACATAAAAGGAAAATGTATCCTATATCAATATGACAAACTATTTGTAATATTAGTCAAGTGAGTGTTGTTGCCAAAATTCGAAACAAAAGAAGACTGCACACTGGTGTGGTGTTTGGCACATAAGTTTCAATACTTAAGTTAGAATAAGAGAATTGTATAGGGGTTAGAGTATGAGGCAAAGCTTACTCATTCCCTTTACGAATTAGGTCAAAAATTAACCAAATCGAACTGAAGATACCACGGGTCGGTAGTGTGCATGACGCACGATCCTTGAAGGAGAGGGTCTCCTCGGCCTCGACATAGAGAGGAATTTCCCAATTCCTTTCTTCTCTTTTTGTTTTTTAGCTCACCCTCATGTTTTCCTAAGCTCACTTAATGTGACACCCATTTAGTATTAGTTCTGCTTATGATTCCTCTATTCTTTATTGGACTGTACTCTTTAGGTAAAAAATTACCCATAATAGTGAGCATAGCTCAGCGGTAATTGATATTTACTCTTATCGTTGAGTTCAAAGGTTAAAATGCCTACATTTGTTGTATTAAAAAATGGCAACTACATGGTTAGCTCATAAATGAGGCCTATATTTCATTTTTGTCCATACCTACCATTTTTTACAAAAATAACAAAAGAGCCTAGAGTTTTTACCAATAGGTTGTGAAACAATTACTTTTACACCCTCTTCCATAACCTCCGATAAGGAAACATGATTTTTTTTTATAATGAATATTTCCGTTAGATTATATAAGATTTTATTGTATTAGATTTTATTTTATTTTATCTTGTACTCACTAGTATAGATAAGTCATTTAGGTTTGTATCTTGTCAAAACAAATTATATACAATGTAAACTCTAGTCGTCTCGTATTCTCTCTCCCTCTCTTTTCTCTTTTCTAAATTGAGTATGGTATCAGAGCTCCTTTCCTAAAATACCCCTCTGTCATTGTTATCTTCTTCCTTAGATCTGCAAGCCTTTGCCCGTGCCACCGTTCTCCGTCAAATAGATCTGCATCTCTACAAGTCTCCTTCTTTCTTCATTTCATCCACCGACTCTGCATCCCCACCTCTGCATCTCATCCACTAGTCCAGATCTCCACATATCACTAATATGTTTCAGATGCTATGAGAACCCGAGTTTGTCTCAAACCCACCATCTGCACAAGTTTTCATCCAAAACCATGGTGTCATAGTCCCAAATCCACATGAACTCCAACCTCTAACCCACGACAATAATGAACCCAGACTTTTAATCTATGGAGACAATAGTGGCAACCACGCCATCTTCAATCTGTTCCAGTTCTGCCATTCTGTCGTCGACACCAGCAAGGGTACCTCCACCCCCGTTCATCTCGATGGCATCGACATCATCATCTGCCATCTGAGTTTCACCATATCTGAAATTCCTGAAGCATCTGCCCTTACGTGTCGCTTCAGATTTGTTTGAGTGATTTGGTGCAGTTCACCAAGATTGGTTTGTTTTGCTCCCTTGGTTTAGCTCAATTCATCTCCTCTAGCTCTATTCAATTAAGTTCAACTACTTTAGTTGAATTTTGATTCATCTGTATGTTCAATTTGGTGGTATTCTTCATGGCCTCTGAATCTGCCTCTACCTCTATCTGTGCTTCAACACTCTACCTTGCCTCTGTCTGTGTGTTGCGTAGAATAATATTGCGATACCGCAGTGTACGGGTCAAGTTTTAGTATAGTGATTTATGAGTCCAAGTATCGTCCTCGGGAATGGGTTTCTAGATTAATTAAGTACTAAGATACTAATTCTCAAATTTAGCTAAAGCAACAAAACATGGATAGGTGTTTGACGAATAAGACAACCAAACAAACAAACATGTGGAGACACGAATTGATAGAATTAAAGGAAGTGATTTTACAAGTTAATAACCTAACTACACATGCATTGACCTCATGAGATGAATTTATAAACAAGAAGTAAATTACTCAAGAAAACCTCTCGGTTCTTAGTGAGCCTCACACATGCAATAGAATTCATAGTCTCCATACGAACCTACAACAAGCATGGCATTAAGTAACTTCTTTAAGTGTTTCCCTAAGAATTCTAGGTCACTCTCGTGCCAGACTACTAAGGGTTTTGATAATTTTGCTCTAATTCAAGCTTTATCTCTCGAGTCCACTTGAATCAACGAATTAAGGAGTGCAGAGCGAATGGCCAAAAATAAGAACAAAACATGCTTCAATATATTGTAATAAAGTCATGACAAATAAATCAAATCCTACTACAATGTTTAGCTACTCTAAATCACATGAAAAACAAACTAAACAAGTAGGAAACGTCTTAGAACGCTGTTACAAATTGAAAGAAGGAGAAATAAACTTAGGTGTCGATGCCGGTCCTTCGTCTCCGAGCTCCCGTCTTCGATCTCGAACCTCCACGAATGCTTTGGCTCCCAAAATCACTCTTTTCTCTCTTCTTACAAGGTGTATTTCAAAATTAGGGCAAAACTCTACCAAATTGTGCTCCCCATTGCAAGAATCATAATGTTGTATTTATAGGCATCAATGGGGTAGCGTTGCAACGCTAGGGACAGCGTTGCAACGCTGTACCCTAAACGCGTGGTAAATATGGAAACTATCAGCAGCGTTGCAAGGCTAGGGACAGTGTTGCAACGCTGCTACCTTAACGCGCGCGCCATCGATCGACCGCGTTACGACGCAAAGGCAAAGCGGCGTTACGCCGCCTACATGCGCTTCTCGCGCGCGCGCCTTAATCGATATAGCGTTGCGACACTGCAAAGCAGCGTTGCAACGCTATCGGTAGTGATCTTTAAAGTTGTTTGGTTGCACGTTCGGTGTTGCAACGTTATATATGGTGTTGCAACGCCATCACCTCGGGTTTTCAGCTTGGTTTGGTCTCCTCTCTTCCATTTGATGTTATATTTAGCTCCAAATAGCCTTGTTTTGATCTCGAGTGATCCAGTTGTCTCCAATAGCTCCGCTTAAGCTCTCAACCCAAATTGAATAAATTAACCACGTAAAAGCCCCAAATCATCATAAAACTAGCAATAATTAAGCCTAAGGATAACACATTTTGTGTGCTATCAAACACCCCCAAACTTAGACTTTTTCTAGTCCCGAGCAAAAACAGAGTTAAACATTAAATTGTTCTTAAACATACATTTGATTCAAGCCTCAAAGATTTAATAGAATATTTTGCAATCACAGGAAACACTTAATCATAACACTTCACCAAGTAATTTAAAACTTTTCTTAAGTGTTCCTACGTGTGTGTGTGATTAGCCTATGTTTCCTTCATTTTTACTAAGCCCGGATCAACTTTATTAGGTTCCCCATTCAACTTCCCCCTACACTGGTCTTAATTACTAATCTTTGAGCCTCTCCACATTCAAGAAATAAACAACTTTACTCAGCACTTAATCACTCTTTTAATACCACTTTTTCTATTTTCTTCTTCTTTTTTTTTGTGCAAGGACACTAGCTTTCACACATCCACTGCAGGGACTCTTACCCAGAGCACTCGCTCAATGAGTGGCCTAACTGATCACAGTGAAGGTAGCTCTTTTTGTCCTTATGGTTTTTTTTTACAAACAAACACAAAAATAAACTTTTTCACATAATGCACATATTATACAAAGCATGCACTTTATATTGTCATTCACCCTATCCTACAGTTTAACTCTCAAATCATTTTTCAGACCTATCGAGGTGACATCAAACTTCTAAGCCTAATAACTTTGTTCTAAGCACTTCAAAACTATAGAAACATAGACTATTTGTATAATAGTGCAGAAAAACTCAAGCAAATTTTTAAATTAACTCAAATTCATATCATGCTCTCACGTTTCAACAGAATCACAGAAATTTTCAAATAAATCTCATCCTAGGCTATCATGATCATACTCATGTAAAGGAACAATCACCAATTCAGCACATACTTAGGAGAGTTATAATAAATAAATAACATCCCACCCCCAAACTTAAACTAAACATTGTCCCCAATGTTTGTAGAAATAAGCATGAGGTAAGTATAAGGGTAGAAGTGAACGATACTGTCCTGGGTGATGGAGATCTTTTTGAGTTCCTTGGATAGCCAAAGCATGTGTGTTGGAGTTCCTCTGAATGAGAGCATGGATTTAAACGAAGAAGGGCATCTCCACAACCTACGAAGTAAAACAACAACTAACTAAGAATTGAAAAATAACAAAAACAAACTAAAGCAAGCTAAAGATAGGAAAACAAAAGTATGTAAAGCTTGGGTTGCCTCCCAAGAAGCGCTTTCTTTAACGTCTTTAGCTAGACTGTACTTCCTCAAGGTGTTTCTTTCCTTGCTTGCAGTGCTTGGAGTGATGTGTTCATTTGGCCAATCTGGGTCTCTATATTCTTTATTGCAGCTCCATGACTGGTCACTATACCAGATAGACTGGTGACTGCATTCTCCAGCTGGTTGGACCGACTTCTGGATTCAGCTATGAAGGAGTGTAATGTGTCTTCCAAAGATGGTTTCCTCTCTGATGTAGAAGCATGCCCTATAGGAGGATTCAACACATTTTTATTGTTAGCATAAGAAAAGTTTTCATGGTACCTCAAACCTGGATTGTAATGTGTTGGGAGGTTATTCTAATTCTGGTTCCCTCCATAGTTGTTGCTCCTGTTGTTCAGGTAGTTTAATTGCTCCCTAGTGGATTCCTATTGGGTGGGAGCATTGAGAGGACATCCTATTTGTGGTGATCTGCCAAAATTATTCAGGGGCATGAGTGAGAGATGCCATATGAGATCTAAGAGAAGTTACCTCATCCAGTTGATACAATCCACTCATCGGCTTAGATCTGTCATTATCCAGAGGCCACCGTAGTAGCTGGCGCTTGATAATTCCTCGGGAGGGCACGTGCTTACTCGCACAGTTTTATCATGATGAAGCCTCCTCCAGCGATAGCATCCGAATGGTCCCGGTCTTACCTTCCACCCATTATAAAACAGCTTGTACTGGAGCGCGGTCTGGGTAGCCATGTTGTGGCACCTCCTGAGCATGTCCTTGTACCTTTCCCAGGCCTCAAATAACTGCTCTCCCTCTTGCTGCCTGAATGTTTCTATCTCAGTCCTTAACTTTGCAGCTTTAACATGTGGAAAGAATTTGGTCATGAAGGCTTGGGCCAACTCCTCCCAGGAAGTGATACTCCCGAGGAAGGGACCTAGCCATTCTTTGGCTCTACCTGCAAAGAAAAGGAAAGAGACGTAAGCGAATACTATCATCAAAGATACCATTCATTTTAAATGTACCACAGATTTCCAAAAAATTTTGAAGATGAGAGTTAGGATCTTCTGTGGCTAGGCCTCTGAAAGCACCTTCCCTAACCATTTGTATCAGTCTTGTTTTCAGTTCAAAGTTATTAGCATTTATAGGGGCATGGACTATTCCAGCCTGCTCAGAATTAAACACAGGTTGGAAATACTCCCTGATAGGTTTAGGATTATTGATGATCTCCTGATCAGCCATAGTCTGAGCTTCTGCTTTTCCTTCCCTTAGGAGTCTCCTACACGTCCTCTCGATCTCAGGATCAAAAGGGTGCAAGTCTGCAGCTCTCCCTTTGGGCATACACCTGGAGGTACAAAAAGAAAGAAATTAGAAAAAAAAAAAAAAGACACACCAACAAAAATTAAAGATGCAAGACATAAAACTTGGGTTGCCTCCCAAGAGCGCTTTCTGTAACGTCTTTAGCTAGACGGTGACTTATCAAGGCACATAAAACTGCTCATATTTCTCTGGGCCCTTCTTGCTTGAATCAATGTAGCCCTCTAAGGCTAAAAGGCTATCTTGCTTTTCATGGGCACCAGAGACATAATTATTTTTGGTATTTTTATTTAATAAAATGAAAGAACTGAAATCAAAACAAGACTCGTGAGTGAAAGACCAATGGTTATAAAAAATAAAGGAAGTCTCTGGGGATAAAAGAAAAGAAGACTTCTCAGCCTCTAACTCTATCACTTGGATCTCCCCTATGGAACTAAGTGTATCACCAGTGTCTTCCTCACTAACCTGATCATGGTGTGCCTCAGTCTCCCCCAAACTATCTTCAGTAACATCTAAACAAACCCTCCTAGGTGGCATCTTCTGAGTGGTAAGGATAATAAATTGTTCCTGTAAGGCCTTAAGGGAAATTACTAGCTGGTTAAGATATTGGGTTCTATCCTGTACTATTTCCAACAGTTCTACCACTTTAGCTTCTAACCTATTCAACCTTTCGAACTCTTCATGAACCAAATTTTTAATTTTAAATTCTAAAGTATATTCCCTCAATTGGTCCACAAGAGAAGATTTTTCTATGGGTTGGTCAAGGTACGAAGAACTATGGTTCCAACTGCCTAGATAACTACCATTACATGAATGTTCATCAATTTCAGGTACAGAATGGTAAAAATTAGACAGATGAGATTCAGAGAAATCATGGTGCACATACCTAGGGTCCCGAGATGGACAATAGAATTGTGGAAAATTGAAATCATGCAAAGTCATGCTTTTAAAATCAGTAATTTCACAACAAGACTTCACACAATATCAACACAACCAAATGCAGGGGACAAAGACAACAAACAACACATAAAGCTAAAATAAAGCAAATAAGGAAACAACAATCAAACAAATAAGGAAAAACATACAAACACACTTTAGTCTAAAATTTAAAATTTTCTCCTAATATTAATTAATCTAAATAATCGCCATTCCCCGACAACGACGCCAAAAACTTGTTGCGTAGAATAATATTGCAATACCGCAGTGTATGGGTCAAGTTTTAGTATAGTGATTTATGAGTCCAAGTATCGTCCTCGGGAATGGGTTTCTAGATTAATTAAGTACTAAGATACTAATTCTCAAATTTAGCTAAAGCAACAAAACATGGATAGGTGTTTGACGAATAAGACAACCAAACAAACAAACATGTGGAGACACGGATTGATAGAATTAAAGGAAGTGATTTTACAAGTTAATAACCTAACTACACATGCATTGACCTCATGAGATGAATTTATAAACAAGAAGTAAATTACTCAAGAAAACCTCTCGGTTCTTAGTGAGCCTCACACATGCAATAGAATTCATAGTCTTCATACGAACCTACAACAAGCATGGCATTAAGTAACTTCTTTAAGTGTTTCGCTAAGAATTCTAGGTCACTCTCGTGCCAGACTACTAAGGGTTTTGACAATTTTGCTCTAATTCAAGCTTTATCTCTCGAGTCCACTTGAATCGACGAATTAAGGAGTGTAGAGCGAATGGCCAAAAATAAGAACAAAACATGCTTCAATATATTGTAATAAAGTCATGACAAATAAATCAAATTCTACTATAATGTTTAGCTACTCTAAATCACATGAAAAATAAACTAAACAAGTAGGAAACGTCTTAGAACGCTGTTACAAATTGAAAGAAAAAGAAATAAACTTAGGTGTCGATGTCGGTCCTTCGTCTCCGAGCTCCCGTCTTCGATCTCGAACCTCCACGAATGTTTTAGCTCCCAAAATCACTCTTTTCTCTCTTCTTACAAGGTGTATTTCGAAATTAGGGCAAAACTCTACCAAATTGTGCTCCCCATTGCAAGAATCATAATGTTGTATTTATAGGCATCAATGAGGCAATACAGCAACGCTAGGGGACAGCGTTACAGCAACGCCGCTGCCTAAACGCGTGGTAAATATGGAAACTATCGGCGGTGTTGCAAGGCTAGGGGCGGCGTTGCAACGCCGCTACCTTAACGCGCGCGCCTCGATCGACACGGCGCGCGGCGACGCAAGCAAGCGGCGTTGCAACGACTCTCTGTCGCGACTTCTCGCGCGCGCGCCTTATCGATATAGCGTTGCGGCGCTGCAGCGCGCGTTGCAACGCTATCGATAGAGTGATCTTCAAAGCTGTTTGGCTGCACGTACGGCGTTGCAACGCTCTATATGGCGTTGCAACGCCATCACCTCGGGTCTTCAGCTTGGTTTGGTCTCCTCTCTTCCATTTGATGTTATATTTAGCTCCAAATAACCTTGTTTTAATCCCGAGTGATCCAGATTATCTCCAATAGCTCCGTTTAAGCTCTCAACCTGAAATTGAATAAATTAACCACGTAAAAGCCCTGAAATCATCATAAAACTAGCAATAATTAAGCCTAAGGATAACACATTTTGTGTGCTATCACTGTGCTTCGGCACTTTGCCTTACCTATCACATTGGTTAGGAAACTAACATTGTGAGCTTAAGAAGGGAGGTTAGATTATATTAGATTTTATTATATTAGATTTTATTTTATCTTATACTCACTAGTATAAATAGGTCTTTTAGCTTTGTATCTTGTCGAGGCAAATTATATATAATATAAACCCTAGTCGTCTCGTATTCTCTCTCCCTTTCTTTTATATTTTCTTAACTTAACAATCTCTATTATTGGGTCTTAGAATAAGGAAATAAACTATTCCTTTTCTAAAAATTAAAAAAGAAAATTGCATTCATTTATTCTTCCTCCCATTTGTCATAATCTCTTGCAACTGTAGTCGATTTTTTTCAATTTTGTTTGGCGACTGTATACCTTTCTTCTTCCTCCAACATGCCAAAACCCTCTTCCACTCACCCTTATGTACTTTAACGTTTCTGCAAGCGCACAGGTAGTGTAATATAAAATGGTATTCCTACCGAGTATCGAATCCACAGAGATTGATTTTTAATTCAATTAATTACCATGAATACTCTCACTTAACTTTATTTAGAGAATCAAAGTTGAAAGATGATAGACTAATCTAACAACAAAAAAATAAAGTGTAGAAAATAAATTAGAGACACAAACAGAAGACATAACTTGGGGAAATGATCAATTACTAAGTTGACAGACAATTATAACCCAATGGATATTGAACTCGTATGTTTAGAAGCTCTAAAAACATGGAATCTCATTTCAGTCTTCTCCACTCTCAAGTACTAATTAACTAACATAGGTCTCCCTAGTGCTAGCTAACTCATACAAGGCGTTAAGACTATTCATTATGAACTTTTAATGTCTATTTATTAACCTCGGTTTTCACTCAAGTAAATAAATATAACCTCGGTTGTCACTCAAATAAACAAATACTAGTTATGCAATTGGGTTATTGTTTAAGCTTCTCTCCGTCGAGTTTTCACTTAGAAAACTAGTCAATTAACCAATTCCCAACTAACTTAACCTTGATCACCAACTACAATTAGTCAACTATTAATCTTGTTGTCACTCGAGTAGTTAATTAATCGCGCATTAAGCTAAAACTAAGCAATCTCTCTCGAGCTCAACTTAGAAATACTTCCATAAATTAGAGAAACAATGGTTAAAGGCCTTAAGCAACAATTTCATGAATGATTCAGAGCCTTAAAAGAAACAAACATCTATTATTTAAGAATATGATCCGAAGTTTCCAACAATTAAGCTCAAAACAATGTTTAACAACTCAACTCAAGTAAGTAAGAATTAAGCCATACAAAACTAGTCAATACAACCCAAAAACACCTACTTTACAACCACAAAATTAACTATAAATGAAAGGAAAATGGGAGAAATTACAAATAAAAGATGATCTCACGTTTTTTAGTTGTTATCCCAAGAATTCGAGCTCCAAATCTGTAAATCTGCTCCAACCCGCTCACAAAATGCTCCCAAAATCACTCAAAATAGGATGGAATCAAGTTTAGGGGATAAACACTTTGTTTGGCCTCGCAAAATCAAATAGAAAATGATGTATTTATAGCAGAAGGCGTGCAACATCTAAGAATCACGTAGCTGCCAGAATCGTAGTGCCTAGGTGCTACGATCATACTTGTCCAAGACGTGTTACCCATGGCCACATGGGTATTCCAATCCATTTTCTATGTTGCTTTGATGTTATGCCTTTTGTTTCCTTAGTAATTTGGTTCCCTTGTAATTTTGTTGGCATATGACTCCTCGCCATTTTCATGTTTATGTCTGTAATATTTATTATTTCATATAGTATACTACAGGGGGATGCGACTGTTCGTCAAAATCTTCCTACCAAGAGTTGTACCTAGTAAACGTGACTTTCTTTCTTACTTGCTTTGTTAGGGTTTATGCCCTAAACAAGTGTAGTTTTTATAATAATGTTATTCAAATAAATAAAGAGTTATTTATTATATTCTCGCACATAAACCTAAATCCAATAAACTAAGTTCCAAGGTTATAATGATAGATCTTGAACAAATGTATAGTGGACACAAGTTGGATAATGTTCAAGTATATGACCTAAATGGTCTATGGTACATGCATGAGGTAGGGAACCTTATACTGGTAATACCATGATGCGACCCGCTTTGTATATAGTACAAACGAGGTAATCCAACTCGTTTATGTGGTAGACATTCGAGTAGGGCATTATGTATGATGAGATCATACAAGATCAGACTGCAAATTATTAGCCTATTAGTATAACACCGTTAACAAAATAAGTCTAATAATTTATAGATGATCATTAATCACTTAACCTAAATCCTGAGCAAGTTACGAACTCAATATGCCTACCTTTTCAGGGACGGAACCTTGTAGGTAGCTGGGGACTTAACTTTACAAGATGGAATTCACTCATTCCTAAATTAGGGAATCAGATAGGTTGTTCTCTTAAGAACTGAATCCAGGTCTTGAACAACGGGGTCCCCCTCTTACTGGCCTAAGAGGGATTAAGTTTATGGTAGGACCATACACTTGTTGTTCATTAGAGAATCAGTAGTGCTTAAGGAGCAAGAGGTAATCACAAGGGTAAAACAATAATTTGACCCAACTATGATTACGAACAACCTGTGAAGGGTCAACTCACAGGTATTGATTATATCTGAAGTAGATCTGATCCCCGTGAGCAGCGAAAACGTATTTTATGGATCAATTGCTTGATTGTTTTGGTTTAATCCAAATACTAATACATTGGTAAAATACAGAGAATAAACAATTCTAATCTAATTAGATTAAGCATGGATCTAAACATGCAAACAAATGTTGTATAATAACATTAAACTAAAAGGAAAGAATGATTACCTTTATAGTTTCAATCTCCAACAGCAACTTGCTTGCTCCAATTGCACAACAACAACAAAAAAGAAATCTTCTCTGTTTTCAACCGGACACCATGGAAAACCTTCTATATCTCTAAGTATCTACTTAGATCAACCTTGGTGGGAAGGTGTTCCAACAGTTGGAAAGAATAAAAGGGAATTTGGTTGAGAGTGACAGGATTTCTCTAACAATCCAAATTGCTCGATCAATCACTGTCTTCTTCCAAAGGTGAAGAAGAAGACTACAGAGGGCAACTCCCCACTCCCTATTGATAAGGAGTGGAGGGAGTTGTGGGAACGTGTCAATGTGACACGTTCCTATTATTAATATAATAAAAAAATAATTAAACATTTTAATTATTAATTAATTAATTAATTCAATAAATATATAAATAATTAAATCTTATTTAATTATATATAATATTTATATTTTAATTAAATCAAATTTAATCAAAATCATATTAAATATCTTATATTTAAAATATGATTAAATCATATTTAATCAATTACCCTCTAACATATAGTTTTAATGCACATCTTATGTACATTAAATTTTAACCTATAGTTTTCAAATATGAATCTCATTCACATTAATATTTGAACTTTTTCAAATATTTAATTCTCTCATATAATTTAATATGAATCATATTCACATTAAATTTATAATATAAAGTTCCAAAACTTTATATTATAACGTATCTATATACATTAAATTTATTCCCTAATTGAATTTGAACATTTCAAATCCAAACGATCTAAGAACCCTTTACGAGTTAGAAGGTAGACCTAATGGACCTACAGATCAGAAGCTCCAACGATACGAGATTATTCGACCAATCTCATTTACCTCCTAATCAACATTCGTTAACTGCGGGAACACTCCACTAAAGTCCCACAGCTGCACTCTTCTCACTGCAGATATATTTCTGTGTCCACAGATATTGACCAATAACAACAAGTCAATCATTCACGAATGTTCGTAACACCAGATGGGTCAAATTTTGTTTTACCTCTGGGTTACATCTTGTACCTTAAGTACCAGCGCTCCTCTAATAAACAATTTGTTTGTGGTCCTACCAACAAACAGAAGTCCCTCTCGGGCCAATGAGAGGGTAAGTCCCGGAGACACCACTTAAGGGAACATCCATCTACTTACCCCAGTATGCAGGAAGGAATAAATTTCATCTTGCTAAGTTAAGTCTCCAGCCGCTCACTCGGTCTTGTCCCCAAGAAGGTAGGCATATTGAGTCGGCGAATCTGGCCACTATCACTCATACTAGTCAAAGGACAATCCCTCGAAAACAGGAGTTCGTAACCTGCTCAGGATTGAGATCAAGTTTACTAGGTCATCCTAGTGAAATAGAAACCTAACTAGTCAACGAAGTTACATCTAGCGGTTACTATTTCGCGGTCCGGTCTTATGCGATCTCATCACATAGGATATCTCCACTCACATGTCGTCTATACGAACACGAAGATCACTATGTTTGTATCAAATACAAAGTGTGTCATATCCATAGTATTACTAGGGTAAGGTACCCAAACCTTATCGCCTTAGTATAGACCCTTTAGGCTGTATCTCTAACCGAGATCCTTTATATGTACACTACATTCAGTTCAAGAGACATTTTACAGCCTTGGATGTTAGTTTATTGGATTTAGGGTTAAAACAATGGCAATATCATTAATAACGAACAATAACTCTTTATTGGAAATAATAACTCTTTACTACATTAATTAGAACAAAAATTATAGACTACGAGTTTTAGAGCACAAACCCAACAATATCAATGAACACCGCACAGTCTACTGTGAGGAGAGCGCAACTACGAGTCTATAGTGGAGTGACTTGTAGTTAATGGATGTTGGTTAATTAGTTCAAAAAGTTTGATCGGTTAATCTCGTATCATTGGAGCTCATGATCTGTAAGTTCATTAGGTCGCTCTGTTGGCTCAACATGGAAATATTGAGGGTATAAAGTTTATGTTGGGATGGATGTCCTAATCTCGTATAGTTTGTAAATCGCTATTTGAAATTAATAAAGAGTTATTTATTTCATCATTTTGTGTCTCACATTTCGTACAAATTTTGTCTAATAAACTAAGCTCCAGGGTTATTGAATATATGAGAGAACTAGAGCTTGAACAGTCTATAGTGGACACACAGGGAGAATCACGTTCGATTTAATGACCCGAACGGTCTATAGTATATGAATGGGGTTGGAGACCTAATCTCAGATATCTGTTGTGGATGCAACCAACTTTGTATTAGATATAAACGAGGTGATCTGACTCGTTCATGTGGTTGACATGCGAGTGGGGGCATCCTGTACAATGAGATTGTACAAGCCCGAACCGTGAATTATTAGATCTACTTATGTAACATCGTTGACATTATGGACTAATAACTTCGTAGATGACCATTAGTGACTCGACATGAGTCCTGAGCGTGTTACGGACTCTTGTATGCGAGGGTCTGTCCTTTGACTAGTACGGGTGAGGGTGATTATAGTTACTCGCCCAATATGCCTATCTTCTCAGGGACATGACCAAGTAGGGAGCTGGGAACTTAACTACGCAAGATGGAATTCACTCGTTTCCGCCTTTAGGGAAACTAGAGGGGTTGTTCCCTTAAGTGTTGTCTCCAGGGCTTGGACAACGGGCACCCACCTTCTCAGTGGCCCGAGAAGGATGTTGTGTATGGTTGGACCATTACAACGTTGTTTTTCATTAGAGGAGCAGTGGGGACTTAAAGAGCAAGAAGTAGACACATGGGTAAAACGGTAATTTGACCTAGCAGTGTCTACGAACAAGCTGTGAAGGGTCGACTCATGGGCATTGGTTATATCAGTGGACATAACTTGTCTTACACTGACTGGAGTGCAACTACGGGTTTTAGTGGAGTGTTACCGTAGCTAATGAATGTTGATTAACCGGGTCAAAGAGTTTGACAGGTTAATCTCGGATCATTGGAGCTCGTCACTGTAGGTCCATTAGGTCTCTCGGTTGGCTCAAACTGGTTAATAGAAAGTTTATTATTTTGGTGTGAATTTGAAGTATTCAAGTTCACTAAAGGGCAATTATGTCATTTATATGAGATATGAATGATATATTATATAGTTTAATATGAATGAGATTCATAATAAACTATAGGTTAGCCTAGTTGTTGAATTAGGGCTAACTTGAAGAAATTATATTAAGAGAAATTAAATTGAATGAGATTCAATTTAAAAATCCACAATGATTTGTAAAATGAGATATGAGATATCTTATTATATGTAGTTATACAAATATGATTTGCATAACCTATAGTTGTGGTAAAATGGTAAATAGGTGGAGATTTTAACTCCACCTATCTCCATTGTTTAAACCCTTTTGCAAGAAGGGTTCATTGATCTAATGCTCAATTTTGGAATTCTCACCAAAAGAAGCATCCTCTTCTCTCTCAAATTCTCTCTAAATTTCTCCTCCCAAAAATAAAAAGAAGGATCCCAAAATCCTCCTTATTCCAAAAGTAGAACAACCGAGAAACCAAGTGGAGGTGTTCGATCGGTGTTCGTGTGAAGAGTACGAGATCGTTGGGAACGAGGAGAGCACGAAGAGTTCAATATCTAACGGGAGGAAAGCTTGAATATTGTCTTCAACAAGTAAGTAACTACGAACTTGTTGTTTTTTCCTTTATAGAAATGCATGTTTAGCCTTAACTATGTGATAGTTTAATTTTAATGAAATTGAGTTGCATAACGATACCACGACGGTTCGATCGTCTTCATTGCTATTTGGGGTTTAATTCCCTTCAATTGGTATCAGAGACAATCGTTGACTTTTTTTTGTGAACTTAATTTTGTTAAAATTAGTTGGGTAAAAGCTTTGATTCATGAGATGAATGTTGGTTTGCGAAATGGATGTTTTCCATTTTGGCATTTGTTGTAGATTTACATTTAAAGTTGATTTGATCAATGTAAGGGCCCGTGTTTTGGGAAAATTTTAATGTAAATCGAGTCTGTAAGTCCGATCGTTCGTGGCATGAGATGCTGTGAAGAAATCAGAGCGGAAACAGGCGAGAAACGACGAAGAACAACAAGAGGTGCTTGTTGTTCTATCGACAACGTTGAGATGCTATTTATCGGCGTCTCAACGCTGCATATGCGGGCGGAGGCTTAGCTGCAGAGCGCCCCGCGTTGCAACGCCGAAGCGTGGAGCACGCGGGGTGTGACGCTGATGCCGCGACGTTACAGCAATCGCGGCGTAGTGGGCGAGTGCAATAAGCAGCTCGCGAGAAGTGGGCGGATGATGGTTTTGTTCAATCGTGGGGCATTTTTATTATTAGTTTTATTTATTTTCTTTGATTAAAATGTATTTAATCTAATTGATTTTAATTTAATTTATTAAATAATATTAATATAAATGTTATATAAATGTTATTTAATTAAATAAATGCCCCTAAGTGCCAAAACCGGTCCATTTATGCTATTTAATTATTTTATGCACGAGATGTATGATTTAATTAATTTCTATGTGCATAATGTATGTCATATAGATTTAAAATCCCACCTTAGGTTAAACATTTCATGTATCATTTATATTATAAGTGTTATAATATAATTAAATGCATGTTTTAATTTCATTAAATATAAGTGTTATATTTTTTAGATTAAAGTATGCTCATGCATTTTAATTTCATGTGATGAATTATTATGTTATAGTATAGTTATTCATGTGATGAATGATCAAACACTATAACATAGAATTGCATGTAACCTAAGTTAATTATTAGTTTTAAAGTGTTTAGAACTTGAATAATTAGACTTAGGTTTTCTAGTTCTAATAAGATTAGAATTAGGAAATCAAAGTATAGTTTTTGAATGGTGACTGATTAGTAACTCTGTCTAAGGAAGGTTTTGTCTAAGGCTGGGGTATTTAAGTTGACGCTTGCAGAACACCCCTACCTGGAAACCGACTTGGGAGTGAATTTGGTCCGGAGATTCTTAAGTTATATTTTTCGTGAGTGTCGTTAATTAAAAGTTGATTAATTTACTCACATAGACCTAAGTAATAATCTGATTATAAACTTAGGCTAAATACAATATAAGAGATATATTGGTAGACTTAGGTAAATTTTAACCAGTTTATCTAGGTCAATCCCAAAATATATAAAGTGCTGAGTAGGAGAAAATAAAGTGTATAAGATACATTTGATTTTTCGACTACAAATCTCCATTAAGTCCGCACTGTGAGATCTATACCCGGCCTCGTGGCGCAAATGGGAGCGTCCCCCTTCGGATGGTATTTGTATGCGTCAATATCAACGTGGATGGAGAGAGTACTTATAGTGAGTGGGAGTGGGACCTGTAAAAACGGGACCCACGGTCTGTTTTTTTTATTCACACCATGAGACCCCTATGATCCGCCTGCTAGTTTGGCCTGGCAAGACAATCCCTTCGGAGGGCCTTGATCATGGGAGTCAGAACACCGTGAATTCCCGAAAGAATGATTACCTTTGTAGTTTCAATCTCCAGCAACAACTTCCTTGCTCCAATTGCACAACAACAACAAACAAGAAATCTTCTCTGTTTTCAACAGGACACCACAAAAAATGGAAAACCTCCTATATCTCTGAGTATCTACTTAGATCAACCTTGGTGCGAAGGTGTTCCAACAGTTGGAAAAAATGAGAAGGGAATTTTGTTGAGAGTGAGAGGATTTCTCTAACAATCCAAATTGTTCGATCAATCACTGTCTTCTTCCAAAGGTGAAGAAGAAGACTTCGGAGGGCAACTCCCCACTCCCTATCGATAGGGAGTGGAGGGAGTTGTGGGAACTTGTCAATGTGACACGTTCCTATTATTAATATAATAAATAAATAATTAAACATTTTAATTATTAATTAATTAATTAATTCAATAAATATATAAATAATTAAATATTATTTAATTATATATATATATATATATTTTAATTAAATCAAATTTAATCAAAATCATATTAAATATCTTATATTTAAAATATGATTAAATCATATTTAATCATTTTCCCTCTAACCTATAGTTTTAATGCACATCTTATGTACATTAAATTTTAACCTATAGTTTCAAATATGAATCTCATTCACATTAATATTTGAACTTTTTCAAATATTTAATTCTTTCATATAATTTAATATGAATCATATTCACATTAAATTTATAATATAAAGTTCCAAAACTTTATATTATAACGTATCTATATACATTAAATTTATTCCCTAATTGAATTTGAACATTTCAAATTCAAACGATCTAAGAACCCTTTACGAGTTAGAAGGTGGACCTAATGGACCTACAGATCAGAAACTCCAACGATACAAGATTATTCGGCCAATCTCATTAACCTCCTAATCAACATTCGTTAACTGCGGGAACACTCCACTAAAGTCCCACAACTGCACTCTTCTCACTGCAGATATATTTCTGTGTCCACAGATATTGACCAATAACAACAAGTCAATCATTCACGAATGTTCGTAACACCAGCCGGGTCAAATTATCGTTTTACCCCTAGGTTACATCTTGTACCTTAAGTACCAGTGCTCCCCTAATAAACAATTTGTTTGTGGTCCTACCAACAAACAGAAGTCCCTCTCGGGCCAATGAGAGGGTAAGTCCCGGAGACACCACTTAAGGGAACATCCATCTACTTACCCCAGTATGCAGGAAGGAATAAATTTCATCTTGCTAAGTTAAGTCTCCAGCCGCTCACTCGGTCTTGTCCCCAAGAAGGTAGGGATATTGAGTCGGCGAATCTGGCCACTATCACTCATACTAGTCAAAGGACAAACCCTCGCAAACAGGAGTTCGTAACCTGCTCAGGATTGAGATCAAGTTGCCTAGGTCATCCTAGTGAAATAGAAACCTAACTAGTCAACGGAGTTACATCTAGCGGTTACTATTTCGCAGCTCGGTCTTATGCGATCTCATCACATAGGATATCTACACTCACATGTCGTCTATACGAACACGAGGATCACTATGTTTGTATCAAATATAAAGTGTGCCATATCCATAGTATTACTAGGGTAAGGTACCCAAACCTTATCCCCTTACTATAGACCCTTTAGGTTGTATCTCGAACCGAGATCCTTTATATGTACACTACATTCAGTTCAAGAGACATTTTACAGGCTTGGATGTTAGTTTATTGGATTTAGTGTTAAAACAATGGCAATATCATTAATAACGAACAATAACTCTTTATTGGAAATAATAACTCTTTACTACATTAATTAGAACAAAAATTACAAACTACGAGTTTTAGAGCACAAACCCAACAATATCAATGAACACAACACAGTCTACTGTGAGGAGAGCGCAACTATGAGTCTATAGTGGAGTGACTTGTAGTTAATGGATGTTGGTTAATTAGGTCAAAAAGTTTGATCGGTTAATCTCGTATCATTGGAGCTCATGATCTGTAAGTCCATTAGGTCGCTCTGTTGGCTCAACATGGAAATATTGAGGGTATAAAGTTTATGTTGGGATGGATGTCCTAATCTCGTATAGTTTGTAAATCGCTATTTGAAATTAATAAAGAGTTATTTATTTCATCATTTTGTGTCTCACATTTCGTACAAATTTTGTCTAATAAACTAAGCTCCAGGGTTATTGAATATATGAGAGAACTAGAGCTTGAACAGTCTATAGTGGACACACAGGGAGAATCACGTTCGATTTAATGACCCGAACGGTCTATAGTATATGAATGGGGTTGGAGACCTAATCCTGTATACGCTGTGGATGCAACCAACTTTGTATTAGATACAAACGAGGTGATCTGACTCGTTCATGTGGTTGACATGCGAGTGGGGGCATCCTGTACAATGAGATTGTACAAGCCCGAACCGTGAATTATTAGATCTACTTATGTAACATCGTTGACATTATGGACTAATAACTTCGTAGATGACCATTAGTGACTCGACATGAGTCCTGAGCGTGTTACGGACTCTTGTATGCGGGGGTCTGTCCTTTGACTAGTACGGGTGAGGGTGATTATAGTTACTCGCCCAATATGCCTATCTTCTCAGGGACATGACCAAGTAGGGAGCTGGGAACTTAACTACGCAAGATGGAATTCACTCGTTCCCGCCTTTAGGGAAACTAGAGGGGTTGTTCCCTTAAAGTCTTGTCTCTGTGGCTTGGACAACGGGCACCCACCTTCTCGGTGGCCCGAGAAGGATGTTGTGTATGGTTGGACCATTACAACGTTGTTGTTCATTAGAGGAGCAGTGGGGACTTAAGAGCAAGAAGTAGACATATGGGTAAAACGGTAATTTGACCTAGCGAAGTCTCTGAACAACCTGTGAAGGGTCGACTCTCATGGGCATTGGTTATATCGAGTGGACGTAACTTGTCTTACACCGATCGGAGTGCAACTACGGGTTTTAGTGGAGTGTTACCGTGAAGAATGAATGTTGATTAACCGGGTCAAAGAGTTTGACAGGTTAATCTCGGATCATTGGAGCTCGTCACTGTAGGTCCATTAGGTCTCTCGGTTGGCTCAAACTGGTAAATAGAAAGTTTATTATTTTGGTGTGAATTTGAAGTATTCAAGTTCACTAAAGGGCAATTATGTCATTTATATGAGATATGAATGATATATTATATAGTTTAATATGAATGAGATTCATAATAAACTATAGGTTAGCCTAATTGTTGAATTAGGGCTAACTTGGTGAAATTATATTGAGAGAAATTAAATTGAATGAGATTCAATTTAAAAATCCACAATGATTTGTAAAATGAGATATGAGATATCTTATTATATATAGTTATACAAATATGATTTGCATAACCTATAGTTGTGGTAAAATGGTAAATAGGTGGAGATTTTAACTCCACCTATCTCCATTGTTTAAACCCTTTTGCAAGAAGGGTTCATTGATCTAATGCTCAATTTTGGAATTCTCACCAAAAGAAGCATCCTCTTCTCTCTCAAATTCTCTCTAAATTTCTCCTCCCAAAAATAAAAAGAAGGATCTCACAATCATCCTTCTTCCAAAAGTAGAACAACCGAGAAACCAAGTGGAGGTGTTCGATCGGTGTTCGTGTTAAGAGTACGAGATCGTTGAGAACGAGGAGAGCACGAAGAGTTCGTGATCTAACGGGAGGAAAGCTTGAATATTGTCTTCAACAAGTAAGTAACTACGAACTTGTTGTTTTTTCCTTTATAGAAATGCATGTTTAGCCTTAACTATGTGATAGTTTAATTTTAATGAAATTGAGTTGCATAACGATACCACGACGATTCGATCGTCTTCCGCTGCGCTGGGACTGTAATTCCCTTCAATTGGTATCAGAGACAATCGTTCGCTTCTTGTTGTGAACTTAATTTTGTTAAAATTAGGTGGGTAAAAGCTTTGATTCATGAGATGAATGTTGGTTTGCGAAATGGATGTTTTCGGTTTTGGCATTTGTTGTAGATTTACATTTAAAGTTGATTTGATCAATGGGAAAATTTTAATGTAAATCGAGTCTGTAAGTCCGTATCGTTCGTGGCATGAGATGCTGTGAAGAAATCAGAGCGGAAACAGGCGAGAAACGACGAAGAACAACAAGAGGTGCTTGTTGTTCTATCGACAACATTGAGATGCTATTTATCGGCGTCTCAACGCTGCATATGCGGGCGGAGGCTTAGCTGCAGAGCACCCCGCGTTGTAACGCCGAAGCGTGGAGCACGCGGGGTGTGACGCTGGATGCTGCAGCGTTGCAATGCTGCCCATGGCGTTGCAACGCTGCGAGCGTAGTGGACAGGTGCAACGAGCAGTTCGCGAGAAGTGGGCGGTTGATGGTTTTGTTCAATCGTGGGGCATTTTTATTATTAGTTTTATTTATTTTCTTTGATTAAAATGTATTTAATCTAATTGATTTTAATTTATTTTATTAAATAATATTAATATAAATGTTATATAAATGTTATTTAATTAAATAAATGCCCCTAACCAAAACCGGTCCATTTATGCTATTTAATTATTTTATGCATGACATGTATGATTTAATTAATTTCTATGTGCATAATGTATGTCATATAGATTTAAAATCCCACCTTAGGTTAAACATTTCATGCATCATTTATATTATAAGTGTTATAATATAATTAAATGCATGTTTTAATTTCATTAAATATAAGTGTTATATTTTTTAGATTAAAGTATGCTCATGCATTTTAATTTCATGTGATGAATTATTATGTTATAGTATAGTTATTCATGTGATGAATGATCAAACACTATAACATAGAAATGCATGTAACCTAAGTTAATTACTAGTTTTAAAGTGTTTAGAACTTGAATAATTAGACTTAGGTTTTCTAGTTCTAATAAAATTAGAATTAGGAAATCAAAGTATAGTTTTTGAATGGTGACTGATTAGTAACTCTGTCTAAGGAAGGTTTTGTCTAAGGCTGGGGTATTTAAGTTGACGCTTGCAGAACACCCCTACCTGGAAACCGACTTGGGAGTGAATTTGGTCCGGAGATTCTTAAGTTATATTTTTCGTGAGTGTCGTTAATTAAAAGTTGATTAATTTACTCACATAGACCTAAGTAATAATCTGATTATAAACTTAGGCTAAATACAATATAAGAGTTATATTGGTAGACTTAGGTAAATTTTAACCAGGTTATCTAGGTCAATCCAAAAATATATAAAGTGCTGAGTGAGAGAAAATAAAGTGTATAAAATACATTTGATTTTTCGACTACAAATCTCCATTAAGTCCGCACTGTGAGATCTATACCCGGCCTCGTGGTGCAAATGGGAGCGTCCCCCTTCGGATGGTTTTTGTATGCGTTAATATCAACGTGGATGGAGAGAGTACTTATAGTGAGTGAGAGTGGGACCTGTAAAAACGGGACCCACGGTCTCTTTTTTGGATTCACACCATGAGACCCCTATGATCCGCCTGCTAGTTTGGCCTGGACAAGACAATCCCTTCGGAGGGCCTTGATCATGGGAGTCGGAACACCGTGAATTCCCGAAAGAATGATTACCTTTGTAGTTTCAATCTCCAGCAACAACTTCCTTGCTCCAATTGCACAACAACAACAAAAAAGAAATCTTCTCTGTTTTCAACAGGACACCACAAAAAATGGAAAACCTCCTATATCTCTGAGTATCTACTTAGATCAACCTTGGTAGGAAGGTGTTCCAACAGTTGGAAAAAAGGAGAAGAGAATTTTGTTGAGAGTGAGAGGATTTCTCTAACAATCCAAATTGTTCGATCAATCACTGTCTTCTTCCAAAGGTGAAGAAGAAGACTCCGGAGGGCAACTCCCCACTCCCTATCGATAGGGAGTGATAGGGAGTGGAGGGAGTTGTAGGAACTTGTCAATGTGACACGTTCCTATTATTAATATAATAAATAAATAATTAAACATTTTAATTATTAATTAATTAATTAATTCAATAATTATATAAATAATTAAATCTTATTTAATTATATATATATTTATATTTTAACTAAATCAAATTTAATCAAAATCATATTAAATATCTTATATTTAAAATATGATTAAATCATATTTAATCATTTTCCCTCTAACCTATAATTTTAATGCACATCTTATGTACATTAAATTTTGACCTATAGTTTCAAATATGAATCTCATTCACATTAATATTTGAACTTTTTCAAATATTTAATTCTCTCATATAATTTAATATGAATCATATTCACATTAAATTTATAATATAAAGTTCCAAAACGATCTAAGAACCCTTTACAAGTTAGAAGGTAGACCTAATGGACCTACAGATCAGAAGCTCCAACGATACGAGATTATTCGACCAATCTCATTTACCTCCTAATCAACATTCGTTAACTGCGGGAACACTTCACTAAAGTCCCACAGCTGCACTCTTCTCACTGCAGATATATTTCTGTGTCCACAGATATTGACCAATAACAACAAGTCAATCATTCACGAATGTTCGTAACACCAGCTGGGTCAAATTATCGTTTTACCCCTGGGTTACATCTTGTACCTTAAGTACCAGTACTCTTCTAATAAACAATTTGTTTGTGGTCCTACCAACAAATAGAAGTCCCTCTCGGGCCAATGAGAGGGTATGTCCTGGAGACACCACTTAAGGGAACATCCATCTACTTACCCCAGTATGCAGGAAGGAATGAATTTCATCTTGCTAAGTTAAGTCTCCAACCGCTCACTCGGTCTTGTCCCCAAGAAGGTAGACATATTGAGTCGACGAATCTGGCCACTATCACTCATACTAGTCAAAGGACAATCCCTCGCAAACAGGAGTTCGTAACCTGCTCAGGATTGAGATCAAGTTTACTAGGTCATCCTAGTGAAATACAAACCTAACTAGTCAACGGAGTTACATCTAGCGGTTACTATTTCTTTGTCTGGTCTTATGCGATCTGATCACATAGAATATCCCCACTCACATGTCGTCTATACGAACACGCTAGGATCACTATGTTTGTATCAAATATAAAGTGGGTTATATCCATAGTATTACCAGGGTAAGGTACCCAAACCTTATCCCTTACTATAGACCCCTTAGGCTGTATCTCGAACCGAGATCCTTTATATGTACACTACATTCAGTTCAAGAGACATTTTACAGCCTTGGATGTTAGTTTATTAGATTTAGGGTTAAAACAATGGCAATATCATTAATAACGAACAATAAGTCTTTATTGGAAATAATAATTCTTTACTACATTAATTAAAACAAAAATTGCAAACTACGAGTTTTAGGGCAAAAACCCAACAATATCAATGAACACAACAAAGTTTACAGTGAGGAGAGCGCAACTACGAGTCTATAGTGTAGTGACTTGTAGTTAATGGATGTTGGTTAATTAGTTCAAAGAGTTTGATCGGTTAATCTCGTATCATTGGAGCTCAGGAAATATTGAGGGTATAAAGTTTATGTTGGGATGGATGTACTAAAGTTTATGTTGGATGAATGTCCTAATCTCGTATAGTCGCTATTTGAAATTAATAAACACTTATTTATTTCATCATTTTGTATCTCGCATTTCTTATAAACTTTGTCCAATAAACTAAGCCTCCTGGTCATTGAATATATGAGAGAATTAGAGCTTGAACAGTGTGTAGTGGACACACAGGGAGGATCACGTTCGAGTTAATGACCCGAACGGTCTACAATATATGGATGGGGTTGGAGACCTAATCCTGGATACGCTGTGGATGCGATCTGCTTTGTATTAGATATAAACGAGGTGATCTGACTCGTTCATGTGGTTGACATGCGAGTGGGGGCATCCTGTACAATGAGATTGTACAAGCCCGGACCGTGAATTATTAGACCTACGATGTAACATCATGATGTGGTATGGACTAATAACTTCGTAGATGACCATTAGTGACTCGACCTGAATCTTGAGCGTGTTACGGACTCCTGTCTGCGGGGGTCTGTCCTTTGACTAGTTCAGGTGAGGGTGGTCACAGTTACTTGCCCAATATGTCTATCTTCTCAGGGACATGACAAAGTAGGGAGCTGGGAACTTAACTACGCGAGATGGAATTCACTCGTTCCCGCCTTTAGGAAAACTAGATGGGTTGTTCCCTTAAGTGCTGTCTCCAGGGCTTGGACAACGGGCACCCACCTTTTCACTGGCTCGAGAAGGGTGTTGTGTATGGTTGGACCATTACAACGTTGTTGTTCATTAGAGGAGTAGTGAGGACTTAAGGAGCAAGAAGTGTTGGGATTTATGCCCTAAACTTGTGTAATTTTGATCAATTAAATAAAGTGTTATTTGTTTTAATAAGATTACAGTCTTGCTTTTAATAAATCCAATAAACTAAGCTCCAAGGTTATAACATTTATCTTGAAATCAGTGTAGTGGACACTATTTGGGTTGAGTTCAAGATTATAACCTAAATAGTCTATGGTATAAAAATAAGGTTGGAAACCTCATTCTGGTAACACCATGGATGCGACCCACTTGTAATTAGTACAAATGAGGTAATCCAACTCATTCATGTAGTTGACATGCGAGTGAGGGCATCTTGTATGAAGAGATCATACAAGACTGGATCGCAAATTATTAGTCTAACCAGTATAACACCGTTAACAGGATAAGACTAGTAATTTATAGATGGTCATTAGTGACTCGACCTTAATCCTGAGCAAGTTAAGAACTCCTGCTTATAGGGGTTTGTCCTTAGACTAGTATGGGTAAGAGTGGCCTGTAACCGACTCAATAAGCCTACCTTCTTAGGGACAGAACCTCGTAGTTAGCTGGGAACTTAACTGTGCAAGATGGAATTCACTCATTCCTCTACTGAGGAATTAGATAGGTTGTTCCCTTAAGAACTGACTCCAGGTCTTGAACAATGGGGCCCCACCCTCTATGAGGGTATGAGTCTAAGGTAGGACCTTAGACTTGTTGTTCATTAGAGGATCAGTGGTGCTTAAGGAGCAAAGAGGTAATCACAGGGGTAAAGCGGTAATTTGACCTACCTGTGATTACGAACAACCCGCGAAGGATCGACTCATGGGTAATGACTATATTAGTGAACACAATAATATCTACAGTGAGGAGAGTGCAACTACAAGTCTATAGTGGAGTGAGTTATAGTTAATGAATATTGATTAACTGGGTCAAAGAGTTTGATCAGTTAATCTCACATCATTGGAGCTCATGAACTGTAGGTCTATTAGATCCCTCCGTTGGCTCAATATTGTAATATTGAGGGTATAAAGTTAGGAGTGAAATTGAAGTGTTCAATTTCATACATGAGGTGTTATATCAATTATATATGATATAATTGATATAATATATAGTTTTAATGTGAATTAGATTCATATATAAATTATATACTAAAGAGAGAATAAAGGAGGGGTAGGATGGTCATTTCTATCCCATTCCCCTATATATATGGTTGCATGAGATGCAACTAGGTTAAGTAATTCTATGGTTTTTCACAAGCTCTGTTGTTGTGTTGTTGGAAGAGTTCCAAAGCACACATCTCTCTCAAAATACCTCACCTCTCCTAAAGGGAACCAACCTTCCTCCCTCACCTAGAGAACAACGGAGAAGATCCGGTAGTCGTGTCTTCGTACGTTGAAGTTCCCATTGTTGAGATCGTGATCGTGGGAGAGTGGAACACTCGAAGAAAGGTTCTTCAAAGGTAATTTCTTGCTGTCCATTCTGATTTTATGCTTAATCTTGTTATGTATGTTCTTGAATTTATCGTTGTAACTAAATCAAGAGCGCGCGATTCGCAATCGCTTCTATTGCGGGGACTTCGATTCCCTTCAATTGGTATTTGAGCCCTATTGCGTTCTTGATTTATGTTCTGGATTTTTCAAGAACAAGGTGGGATTTACTATTTTTGCATGAGATGTATGAACAGTTTTGCAAAATTAGATGTTTTCAATTTGACATTTAGATTTACAATTTTTATTAAATCGTTCAATGTAAGGGCCCGGTATTTTGGGCAATTTTAATTGTAAATCTAGTCTATAAGTCCGTGTCGATCGAGTCAAAATGGTTGTTGAGAAGCTCGGAGCGAAAACAAGAGAGATTTGGAGAAATCTTATTGCTGTCTATGTGCAGCGTTACAACGCTGTTCATCAGCGTTGCAACGCTGCGCTTGCGGGAGAAGGCACGCACAGGAGGTAGTGTTGCAACGCAGCTTCTTGCGTTGCAATGTTGTGGCGTTGCCAACGCTCGACAGAAGACGACAAGGAGCAGTAGCGTTGCAACGCCAGAGCCGTTTCACGCAAAGGAGCAACGGTCATAAACGTTTTTTTTATTATATATTAAATATAAAAATGTTTTATATTTAGTTTATATTTAATTAATTAATTTTAATTAATATAATTAGATTATATTAATTAAAATTAAAATTAGGGTGCCAAAATTGGTCTATTTTTGCTATTTTAATTATGCAATTGTTGTGTAATTATTGCCATGCATAATGTATGCTTTTATTTTAGAAATCCCACCTTACGTTAAGCATTTTCATGCATCATTTATAATATAAGGAGTTATATTATATAGTTTGCATGATTAATTAATATAAGGTTGTTATATTTATGTTTGGACAACATTGACATGCATTATATTTCATGAGATGAATATGCTATGAATGTCTTATTATTCATGTGATGAATGATCAAGCACTATAACATAGTATGCATGTCACCTAAGGTTAATTATTAGTTTTAAAGTGTTTAGAACTTGGAAATAATAGACCTTAAGTTATCTAGTTCTAATTAGATTAGAATTAGGAACCAAGTAATTTATAAGCTATGATTAAAAGAGGAACTCGTCTAAGGAAAGTTACATTCTGTTTAGGTCAGTATATAAGTTTGACTTTAAACGAAACACCCCTACACTGAACCGACTGAGAGTGAAATTTAATCAGAGAGTTTTATAAATTACAGTAGCGTCAACGGGTTTATTAAGGGGTGAATAAACTAGAAATCATAGGTTTAATATAAGGAGTTATATTAACAAACTTAGGATAAAATCAATATAAGAGTTATATTGATTATCAATATAAGAGTTATATTGATAGAGTTAGGTAAAACCATTAGCCTAAGCTTTAGCCTAAGTAAGATTCCTATAAACTTTAAAGTATTCAAAGTGGGAGGAAAAAGTGTATGAGATACATATTTTTCCACCTACGCTATCTCCGGGAAGTTCACACCGTGAGACTCATACTTTGCCTCGTGGCGCAAACGGGAGCGTCCCCCTTCGGATGGTGTTTGTATGAGTCAATATCAAGGTGAATGGAAAGGGTACTTATAGTGAGTGGGAACAGGTTTAGTCAAAACAAAACCTACAGTCTCTTTTGTCGGTTTACACCGTTAGACCACTATGGTCACCGCTAGTTTGCTCTGGACTGCACAATCCCTTCGGAAGGCTTGATCATAGGGGATCGAACACAGTAGACACCCGAAAGGGATAAAGATTTCCTTAGACTATTTTCCAATCTAGTCTTCCCTTCGGCGGATTTTATTTGATCGAGACTCCGGGATCTAAAGACAGAGGGTTACACTCACGGGGTACATAAGTTGTGTATGTATCCAGACCGAAAAATGGTAACTAAAACCTATAGGAATAAGAGTTATTCTGGTATTAGGTTTTGGTCAAGAGTGTCTTGATCCAGAAGAGGAGTGTTTTTGATTACCCTTCGGTGTCATACATTCTAAACCTTTGGAATATCATTGCAAATTATAAATGGCCTAGGAATCATTTGTTAATTAGCTAAAACATGATTGAATTAGAGTTATAGCAAGAAACTCATACAAGTTTATTTGTAAAATTTTCATCAAAATGTCTAGCTCTATAATTTCCTTATTGGGTGCGAAAAAGTTAACTGGAGGGAATATGATGACATGGAAAAACAAACTCAACACTATTTTGGTAGTGGATGATCTGAAGTTTGTGCTAACTGAGTAGTGTCCTCAGGTGCCAGGCTCGAATGCGTCACGAAATGTTTGTGATGCATATGATCGATGGATCAAGGCCAATGATAAGGCCAAGGTCTACATGCTGGCAAGTATGTCTGACATATTAGCCAAGAAGCATGAGGGCATGATTACCGCCAAGGAAATCATGGATTCTGTGCAGGGTATGTTTGGACAACAGTCCACACAAGCCCGATATAATGCCCTAAAGTACATATTCAACTCGAGGATGCCAGAGGGTACATCTGTTCGGGATCATGTCCTGGATATGATGATACACTTTAACATCGCGGAGTGGAATGGTGCTTCCATCGATGAGTCGAGCCAGGTCAGCTTCATTCTGGAAACCCTCCCAGATAGTTTCCAATAGTTTAGAAGTAATGCTATTATGAACAAGCTTACTTTTAATCTTACCTCCCTTCTGAATGAACTCCAGACCTTTCAGTCTTTGATGAAAATTCAGGGATCGAAAGATGAGGCAAATGTTGCCAGTAGGAGTTATCACAGAGGTTCGACCTCTGGGACAATAACAGTGGTTTCATCTTCTTCTAACCTTAGAGGAAAGAAGAGGAACATGAAGAAGGTTGGTAAAGGGAAAAACAAAACTGACAAAGCTGCCACCCAGAAGGGCAAGAAAGTCAAAGACGTTGCTGACAAAGGAAAGTGTTTTCACTGCAACGAAGACGGGCATTGGAAACGGAACTGTCCGAAGTACATTGCAGAAAATAAGAAGGAAGGTAAATATGATTTACTTTGCCTAGAAGCTTGTTTAGTGGATAATGATAAAAACAACTTGGATACTTGATTCAGGCGCCACTAATCATGTTTGCTCTTCTTTTCAGGGAATTGATTCCTGGCAACAGGTACAGCAAGGAGAGATAACGCTCCGAGTTGAAAACAGAGAAGTCGTCTCAGTTGTAGCAGTAGGCACAATGAAGCTTTATTTTGGCAAGAAATATGTATTGTTGAACAATATATTAGTGATACCAGGGTTTACTAGAAACCTTATTTCCATTTCTTACCTTATTGAACAATGTATTTCTGTTTCCTTTTCTATGAATAAAGTGTTTATTTTGAAGAGAGGTTTAGAAATATGTTCAGCTTCATTAGAAAATGGATTGTATGTTTTAAGGCCTAATTCAGTCAAAATGGTTTTGAACACTAAGTTATTTAAAACTGCAAACGCACAAACTAAGAAACACAAAATTTCTCCTAAAGAAAATGCTCATCTTTGGCATCTAAGATTGGGTCACATTAATCTCAATAGGATTGAGAGATTGGTAAAGAACGAACTTCTAAACGAGTTAGAAGAAAATTCTTTGTCAGTATGTGAATCCTGCCTAGAAGGCAAGATGACTAAAACACCTTTTAGTGGAAAAGGTTATAGAGCCAAAGACCCTCTAGAGCTTATACATTCAGACCTTTGTGGTTCGATGAATGTTAAAGCTAGGGAGGATATGAATATTTCATCTCTTTTATAGATGATTATTCTAGATTTGGGCATATTTACCTAATGCACCACAAGTCTGAAGCACTTGAAAAGTTCAAGGAATTCAAGACTGAGGATGAAAATCAATTAGGTAAAACTATTAAAACACTTCGATCGGATCGAGGTGGAGAGTACATGGATTTAAAATTCCAGAACTATATGATAGAACATGGAATTACATCTCAACTCTCAGCTCCTGGCACACCACAACAAAACGGTGTATCGGAAAGGAGAAATAGAACCTTGTTGGACATGGTTCGATCAATGATGAGTTATGCTCATCTCCCTAGTTCCTTTTGGGGTTACACAGTGGAGACTACAATATACATTTTGAATAATGTGCCCTCCAAAAGTGTTTCTGAAACATCTTTTGAACTCTGGAAAGGACGTAAAAGTAGTTTATGTCACATCAGAATATGGGGCTGTCCTGCATATGCGCTTGTGACAAATCCAAAGAAGTTGGATTCACGTTCAAAATTATGCCTATTCGTAGGATACCCAAAAGAAACAAGAGGTGGTTTATTCTATGATCCTAAGGAAGATAAGGTTTTTGTGTCGACAAATGCCACTTTCTTGGAGGAGGACCACAAACAAAAAAGCAAAGTAGTGTTGAGTGAGATAGACAGAACAATAGCAAAGGTTGCTAATAAGAACACTAGTACGTCAACACGCGTTGTTGATACTAGTTTGTCTAGTCAAGAGAGTCCATCTCAATAGTTGAGTATGGCTCAACGTAGTGGAAGGGTTGTGATACAGCCTGATCGTTACATGGGTTTAGCTGAAACCCAAGTTGCCATACCAGATGACAACTACGAGGATCCATTGACTTATAATCAAGCAATGGTTGACAAAGACAAAGACAAAATTGTAAGTGGATCTACAAGAGAAAACGTGGTGTAGATGGGAAGGTGCAAACTTTTAAAGCTAGACTAGTAGCAAAGGGTTATACCTAGGTTGAAGGGGTTGAGTATGAGGAAACCTTTTCACCTGTTGCTATGGTAAAGTCTATCCGTATCCTTCTTGCCATTGCCGCATATTATGACTATAAGGTATGGCAAATGGATGTGAAGACAACCTTTTTGAATGGCAATCTTGAGGAAAACCTCTACATGGACAAACCCAAAGGGTTCATTGAACCAGGACAAGAGCAAAAGGTTTGCAGGCTTAAATGGTCAATTTATGGACTGAAACAAGCCTCTAGGTCCTGGAATATAGGATTTGATGAGGCAATCAGATCTTATGGTTTTGACCAAAATGATGATGAACCTTGTGTCTACAAGAAAATCATCAATAGTTCTGTCGCATTCCTAATTCTCTATGTGGATGATATCCTACTCATTGGGAATGATGTAGGTTATCTTACTGACATCAAAGAATGGCTAGCTACGCAGTTCCAAATGAAAGATTTGGGTGATGCGCAGTTTGTTCTTGGGATCCAGATTGTCCGAAACCGCAAGAACAAAACACTAGCCTTGTCTCAAACATCTTACATAGACAAAGTATTGTCAAGGTTTAAGATGCAAGATTCCAAAAAGGGCATGTTGCCTTTTAGACATGGAGTCAATTTGTCTAAGGAACAGTGTCCTAAGACACCTCAACGAGTTAAGGATATGAGACGGATTCCTTACGCATCAGCTGTTGGGAGCCTGATGTATGCCATGTTGTGTACTAGGCCTGACATCTATTTTGCAGTTGGGATGGACAGTAGGTATCAATCCAATCCAGGACTTGAACACTGCACAACAGTTAAAACAATCCTTAAGTATCTTCGGAGAACAACGAACTACATGCTTGTGTATGGGGCCAAGGATTTGATCCTTACAAGATACACGGATTCTGACTTTCAGACTGATAAAGATTCTCGAAAATCTACATCAGGGTCAGTATTCACTCTTAATGGAGGAGTCGTAGTATGGCGGCGCGTCAAGCAGATGCATCGCATCGATTCCACCATGGAGGTCGAATATGTAGCAGCTTGTGAAGCAGCTTAGGAGGCCGTTTGGTTAAGGAAATTCATGCTAAATTTGGAAGTTTTTCCAAATATGACTTTGCCCATCACACTGTATTGCGATAACAGTGGTGCAGTGGCAAATTCGAGGGAACCCCGAAGTCACAAGAGGGGAAAACACATAGAGCGGAAGTATCATCTCATCCGGGAGATCGTGCATAGAGGAGATGTGATTGTCACGAAGATAGCCTCAGAGCACAACATTGCTGATCCTTTTACAAAGGCTCTCACGGCTAAAGTATTTGAGAGTCACCTAGAAGGTCTAGGTTTACAAGTCTTTCCCAACTGGGGCAAGTGGGAGTATTTTGTACAAAGGGGTTTAAATGCCCTAGTTTATTGTATTTACATTACTGTAATGTTTAGTACTCCACAAGCTTTAGGTCAAGTGGGAGATTATTGGGGTTTATGCCCTAAACTTGTGTAATTTTGATCAATTAAATAAAGTGTTATTTGTTTTGATAAGATTACAGTCTTGCTTTTAATAAATCCAATAAACTAAGCTCCAAGGTTATAACATTTATCTTGAAATCAGTGTAGTGGACACTATTTGGGTTGAGTTCAAGATTATAACCTAAATAGTCTATGGTATAAGAATAAGGTTGGAAACCTCATTCTGGTAACACCATGGATGCGGCCCACTTTGTAATTAGTACAAATGAGGTAATCCAACTCAATCATGTAGTTGACATGCGAGTGGGGGCATCCTGTATGAAGAGTTCATACAAGACTGGATCGCAAATTATTAGTCTAACTAGTATAACACCGTTAACAGGATAAGACTAGTAATTTATAGATAGTCATTAGTGACTCGACCTGAATCCTGAGCAAGTTAAGAACTCCTTCTTATAGAGGTTTGTCCTTAGACTAGTATGGGTGAGAGTGGCCTGTTGCCGACTCAATAAGCCTACCTTTTCAGGAACAGAACCTCGTAGGTAGCTGGGAACTTAACTGTGCAAGATGAAATTCACTCATTCCTCTACTAAGGAATTAGATAGGTTGTTCCCTTAAGAACTGATTCCAGGTCTTGAACAATAGGGCCCCACCCTCTATGAGGGTATGAGTTTAAGGTAGGACCTTAGACTTGTTGTTCATTAGAGGATCAGTGGTGCTTAAGGAGCAAAGAGGTAATCACAGGGGGTAAAACGGTAATTTGACCTAGCTGTGATTACAAACAACCTGTGAAGGATCGACTCATGGGTAATGACTATATCAGTGGACACAATAATATCTATAGTGAGGAGAGTGCAACTACAAGTCTATAGTGGAGTGACTTGTAGTTAATGAATATTGATTAACTGGATCAAAGAGTTTGATCAGTTAATCTCACATCATTGGACGTCATGAACTGTAGGTCCATTAGATCCCTCCATTGGCTCAATATGGTAATATTGAGGGTATAAACTTAGGAGTGAAATTGAAGTGTTCAATTTCATACATGAGGTGTTATATCAATTATATATGATATAATTGATATAATATATAGTTTTAATGTGAATTAGATTCATACATAAACTATATATTAAAGAGAGAATAAAGGAGGGGTAGGATGGTCATTTCCATCCCATTCCCATATATATATGGTTGCATGAGATGCAATTAGGTTAAGTAATTCTAAGGTTTTTCACAAGCTCTCTTGTTGTGTTGTTGGAAGAGTTCCAAAGCACACATCTCTCTCAAAATACCTCACCTCTCCTAAAGGGAACCCACCATCCTCCCTCATCTAGAGAACAACAAAGAAGATCCGGTGGTCGTGTCTTCGTACGTTGGAGTTCCCATTGCTGAGATTGTGATCGTGGGAGAGTTGTGCACTCGAAGAAAGGTTCTTCAAAGATAATTTCTTGCTGTCCATTCTGATTTTATGCTTAATCTTGATATGTATGTTCTTAAATTTATCGTTGTAACTAAATCAAAAGCGCGCGATTCGCAATCGGTTCCGCTGCGGGGACTTCGATTCCCTTAAGGAAGTAAAGCCTATAGGAATAAGAGTTATTCTGACATTAGGTTTTGATCAAGAATGTGTTGATCTAGAGGAAGAGTGTTTTTGATTACCTTTCGATGTCGTACATTCTAAACCTTTGGAGTATCATTGCAAATTATTAATGACCTAGGAATCATTAGATAATTAGCTAAAACAGATTGGATTAGTTAAAGGGTTAACGAGAAACTAATATAAGTAATTTGTTTTTTCAGCAAAATGAGTAACTCAATTATTTCCTTATTGGCTACCGAAAAATTTATAGGGAAAAACATGATGACGTGGAAAAACAACCTTAACATAATCTTGGTAGCAGACGATCTTAAGTTTGTACTTACTGAGGAGTGTTCTTAGGTGTCAGGCTCAATGCGCCACGAAATTTTCGTGATGCATACGATAGATGGATCAAGGCCAATGACAAGGCCAAGGTCTATATATTGGCAAGCATGTCTGACATACTAACTAAAAAGCACGAAGGCATGAAGACCGCTAAGGAAATCATGGATTCACTGCAAGGCATGTTCAAACAACAATCTGTTCAGGTCATGCACAATGCCCTTAAATACATCTTCAACGCCAGAATGGCAAAGGGATCATCTGTTTGGAATCATGTTCTCGATATGATGGTTCACTTCAGCACGACGGAGTCGAATAGTGCTTCTATCGATGAATCGAGCAAGGTTAGCTTTATATTAGAAACTCTTCCAAAGAGTTTTCTACAGTTTCGAAGTAACGTTGTTATGAACAAGCTTACTTTTAACCTTACCACTCTTCTAAATGAACTCCAAACCTTTCAATCTCTGATGAAAACCAAGGGATCAAAAGGTAAGACAAATGTTGCGAGTAGGAGTTTTCACGGAGGTTTAACCTCTGGGACAAAATCAGTGGTTTCATCTTCTTCAGGCCTGAAAGACAAGAAGAAGAAAATGAAAAAGGTTAGTAAGGGGAAACAGGCTGACAAGGTTGTCGCCCAAAAGGGCAAGAAAGGTCAAGGAAGTTGCAGACAAAGGAAAATGTTTTCCCTGCAATGAGTGCGGACACTGGAAACGAAACTGTCCGAAGTACATGGTCGAAAAGAAGAAAGAAGGTAAATATGATTTACTTTACTTAGAAGCTTGTTTAGTGGATGATGATAATACTGCCTGGATATTGGATTCGGACACCACTAATCATGTCTGTTCTTCGTTTCAGAGAATTAATGCCTGGCAGTAGCTACAAGAAGGGGAGATAACGCTTCAGGTTGGAACTGGGGAAGTTGTCTCAGCCGTAGCTGTTGGCACGATGAAGCTGTTGTTTGACAAGAAATACATGTTGTTAGACGATGTATTAGTTATATCAGGGTTTACTAGAAACCTTATTTCAATTTCTTGCCTAGTCGAACAATGTATTTCAATATCATTTTCTTTCAATAAAGTGTTTATTTTAAAGAAAGGAGTTGAAATATGTGCAACTTCATTAGAAAATGATTTATATGTTTTAAGGCCTAATTCATTCAAAATGGTTATGAATACTGAATTATTTAAAACCCCAAACAAACAAACTATGAAACGTAAATTTTCTCCTAAAAAAAATTCTCATTTTTTGCATCTTAGGTTAGGCCACATTAATTTCAATAGGATTGAGAGGTTGGTAAAGAATGAACTTCTAAATGAGTTAGAAGAAAGTACCTTGCCAGTATGTGAGTCCTGCCTAGAGGGTAAAATGACTAAAAGACCTTTTAGTGGAAAAGGTTATAGAGCCAAAGAACCCTTAGAGCTTGTACCTTCAGAGCTTTTGTGGTCCGATGAATGTTAATGCTAGAGGAGGGTATGAATATTTCATCTTTTTTATAGATGATTATTCAAGATATGAGCATATTTACCTAATGCATCACAAGTCTGAAGCACTTGAAAAATTCAAGGAATTCAAGGTTGAAGTTGAAAACCAATTAGGTAAAACTATTAAAACACTTCGATCTGATCGAGGTGGAGAGTACATAGATTTAAAATTCCAGGGCTATATAATAGAACATGGAATTACATCCCAACTCTCAGCACCCAGTACGCCTAAAAAAAATGGTGTATCAGAAAGGAGAAATAGAACCCTGTTGGACATGGTTCGATCAATGATGAGTTATGCTCATCTCCCTAACTCGTTTTGGAGTTATGAAGTAGAGACTGCAGTTTACATTTTGAATAACGTTCCATCAAAGAGTGTTTCAGAAATACCATTTGAACTATGGAAAGGACGTAAAGGTAGTTTATGCCATTTCAAAATTTGGGGATGCCAACACATGTGCTTGTGACAAATCCAAAGAAATTGGAATCACGTTCAAAATTATGCATATTTGTAGGCTACCCTAAAGAAACGAGAGGTGAATTATTCTATGATCCTAAAGAAGATAAGGTACTTGTATAGACAAATGCCCATTTTCTTAGAGGAGGACCACATAGGAAATCACAAACCAAGAAGCAAGGTTGTGTTAAGTGAGTTACACGGAACAACAACAAAAGTTGTTGATAGTGCTAGTACATCAACAAGAGTTGTTGGTACTAGTCTATCAAGTCTAGAGAGTCCATCTCAAGAGTTGAGAGTGCCTCGATGTAGTGGGATGGTTATAACACAACCTGACTGTTACATGGGTTTAACTGAAACCCAAGTCCTTATACCAAATGACGATTGTGAGGATCCATTGACTTATAACCAAGCAATGGTTGACAAAGACATAGACAAATGCGTCATAGCCATGAACCAAGAAATGGAGTCTATGCACTTCAATTCCTTTTGGGATCTTGTAGATAAACCTGATGGGGTAAAACCTATAGGTTGTAAGTGGATCTACAAGAGAAAACTTGGTGTAGATGGAAAGGTGCAAACCTTCAAGGCTAGACTAGTAGCAAAGGGTTATACCCAAGTAGAAGAGGTGGACTATGAGGAAACCTTTTTGCCTGTTTCTATGGTAAACTCTATCCATATCCTGCTTGCTATTGTCGTATATTATGACAATGAGGTTTGGCAGATGGATGTCAAAATAACATTCTTGAATGGTAATCTTGACGCAAACATCTACATGAACCAACCTAAAGGGTTCATAGAGTCAGGACATGAGCAAAAGGTTTGCAAGCTTAAAAGGTTCATTTATGGACTAAAACAAACTTCTAGATCCTGGAACATAAGGTTTGATGAAGCAGTCAAATCTTATGGTTTTGACCAAAATGATGATGAACCTTGTGTCTACGAGAAAATCATTAATAATTATGTTGCATTCCTAGTCTTATATGTGGATGATATCCTACTCACTGACATTAAGAAATGGCAAGCTACGCAATTCCAAATGAAAGATTTGGGAGAGACGCAGTTTGTTCTTGGAATTCAGATTGTCTGAAACCGCAAGAATAGGAATGCAACAGAATCTTAAATCAGATTGTCCGAAATCGCAAGAATAGGAATGCAACAAGAATAGGAAATCTACGTCAGATTGTTCGAAATCGCATTGTCTCAAACATCTTACATCGACAAAGTGTTATAACTGTTGGGGTTCGTGCCCTAAAACTCGTAGTTTTTAATTTTGTTCTAATTATTGTAATAAAGTGTTATTATTTCAATAAAGAGTTATTGTTCATTATTTACGATATTGCCCTTGTTTTAACCCTAAATCCAATAAACTAAACATCCAAGACTGTAAAATGTCTCTTGAACTGAATGTAGTGTACATAAAAAGGATCTCGGTTCGAGTTACAACCTAAAGGGTCTATAGTAAGGGGATAAGGTTTGGGTACCTTACCCTGGTAATACTATGGATGTGGCCCACTTTGTATATGATACAAACACTGTGATCCTAACGTATTCGTGTAGATGACATGTGAGTGGGGATATCCTATGTAATGAGATTACATAAGAGCGGACCGCGAAATAGTAACACTAGATGTAACTCCGTTGACTAGCTAGGTTTCTATTTCACTAGGATGACCTAGGCAACTTGATCTCAATCCTGAGCAGGTCACGAACTCCTGTTTGCAAGGGATTGTCCTTTGACTAGTATGGGTGAGAGTGGCCAGATTCGCCGACTCAATATGTCTACCTTCTTGGGGACAAGACCGAGTGAGCAGCTAGGGTCTTAGCCTAGCAAGATGAAATTTACTCCTTCCCGACTACTAGGGTAAGTAGATGAATGTTCCCTTAAGTGGTATCTCCGGGACTTGAACAAAGGGCCTGACCCTCTCATTGGTCCTACCCTCTTCATTGGTAGGACTACAAACAAATTGTTCATTAGAGGAGCACTGGTACTTAAGGTACAAGATGTAACCCAGGGGTAAAACGATAATTTGACCCAACTGGTGTTACGAACATTCGTGAAGGATTGACTTGCTGTTATTGGTCAATATCTGTGGACACATAAATATATTTTTAGTGAGAAGAGTGCAGTTGTGGGACTTTAATGGAGTGTTCCCGCAGTTAACGAATGGTGATTAGGAGGTTAATGAGATTAACCAAATAATCTCGTATCGTTGGAGCTTCTGATCTGTAGGTCCATTAGGTCCACCTTCTAGCTCGTAAAGGGTTCTTAAATTGTTTGAATTTGAAATGTTCAAATTCATTAGGGAATAAATGTTTATGTACATAGATACATTATAATATAAAGTTTTGGAACTTTATATTATAAATTTAATGTGAATATGATTCATATTAAATATATGAGAGAATGAAATATTTGAATGAGTTCAAATATTAATATAAATGTGAATGTGATTCATATTTAAAAACTATAGGTTAAAATTTAATGTGCATTAGATGTGTATTAAAACTATAGGTTAGAGGGAAAAATTGATTAAATGTGATTTAATCCAAATTAAATTTATGTTATTTAATTTGATTTAATTAAATGTATTTTAAATTGATAATTATATAATTAAATATGATTTAATTATTTTATATTATTAATTTAATTTAATTAAATAATAATTAGATTATTTTTTAATTAAATTGACGGAACTTGTCATCAAGACATGTTCCCACTATCCCTCTTCTTCTCCCTATCGATAGATTAATAGAGAGAAGGGAGACAGGTTGTTGATCAATAGTTTATTCCATTTTTGTGCAATTGGTGAATCACTCTAAAAAATCTCTCTCTCAATTTTCCTTTTACTTCCAATAGTTGGCTCCTTCCCACAAAGGAGAGATCTAAGTAAACACTCACAGGATAGAAGGTTTACACAGTGTTATGTCCTGCTGTAAAAACAGAGAAGTTTTCTTGTTGCTGTGTTGCTGTCAAATTGGAGCAAGGAGTTGCTGGTGTGAAAACTACGAAGGTATTTGTTTATTTCCTTTTAGTTTAATCATTTCTACACAACATGTTTGTATGCTTTATATCCATGCTTTAATTAGATTAAATGTTGCTTGTCTCTGTATTTTTTCAATGTATTGGTATTTGTGTTTAACAAAAAACAAACAAGCAAAATCGATCCTTTAATCACGTTTCCGCTGCTCAAGGGATCAGATCCCCATCAATTGGTATCAGAGCAATGCTTGTTTTATTTTGGTTGAAACAAATTTGCATTGGATAGGTGGGAATTGCATTTGGTTTGCTGTAAAACTTGTTTAGGGAATTTTTTGGCCTTAGTTTTTTTTTATTTGATCAAATTAAGTGCAAAGGCCACTGCATTTTGGGCAATTAAGTGCATAATCGAGTATGTAATTGAGTTGTGAGTCGTTCGGGACCAGTTTCGTGCAATTCGGATGAGTATCTAGGGAGAATTTGGCATTTCAAGTTGTTGTGTTCGAAAGAAAATGCTGCTGTAGAAGCAACAACGTTGCAAAGCTACCAGCAGCGTTGCAACGCCGTTCATCAGTGTTGCAACGCTGAGGAACGACGTCGAATGCCGAAGCTCCTATCGATGCAGAAGACCGAGGGGTTAGCAGCGTTGCAACGCTACCCCGATGCCAGGCGCGCGCACAAGATGAGGCGGTGTTGCAACGCTGTCCTTAGCGTTGCAACACCAACTTGAAGGAGCAGATCGGTTTGGGTGGTTCAGGTCGATTTTTGTCCGGTTCGAGCGGTCTAAGCTCGGTTCCAAGTGTTTTGGACCGATTTTGTTAAAAAATTAGTGTAATTTTATTATTTTTGCACTTTAGGGGCCAAATTTTTCCAGTTTTACAGCTATTTTTCTTTATGAATGTCATTTAGAATTTTTCCCACCTTAGGATAAGCATGTTCATGCATTTTTATTTGTATAAATGTTATATAAATATGGTAGAGATGCATGATTTAATTTATTTTTTATGAGTAATTATTTATAATTGTTATAATTAGATTATATAAAAAATAAATTTCATGAAGTATGAAATTACTTAGTTTAAAATAAATGTTATTTTATTTAAGTAATTTGCATTATTCAATTAGTTGAATAATTTTTTATAATTCCAATTTGAAATTGTTTGTTGGTTTGATAATATAGTTCCTTGTCATAGGTTAATTATTAAAATTTATAAAAGTTATAAATAAAGTGATTTTAGAAACCATAACCTATAACACAGAATTGCATGCAAATATAGGAACTTGGGTTAAATTAAATTAGTTTTAAATTGTTAAAAATTAATTTAGACCTAAGTTTAATTTCTAATAGGATTAGAAGTTAGTCTTATATAGTATTTTAAATAGTTTAAAATATAGTAGGACAATAGGACGTTTGCTATAAGGGAACTGTACCAGTGATGTTCTATATAAGGTTGGGGGTACTTAAGTGACGATTTAGCAACTAACACCTCCTACCCAGGAACCGACACGGGAGCTTGAGTTGAATTAACCATAGTCCTATTTTATATCTAGGTAATTAAAATGTTTATTCACCTAGACATAAGGTTAAAAGACCTAGTTATAATAGTTATAATAGGCATAGACTTAGATAAATTCTTTTAGCCAGAATCCAACTAAGTTAAACCTACACCCTAACCTTAGGAACTTCAGTGGGAGAAAACAAGATGTTCGCATCGAGTTTACTCTCACATCATCAAGAGTTCACACCATGAGTTCCATGCTCGGCTACGTGGCATCAATAGGGTGTCCCCCTACGGTAAGTGTTTGCATGGTTCAATACCAAGGTGAATGAGGGAAGTATCCATAGTAAATGGAAGCAGGACGCGTGTCAACGTATCCTACGGTCTCCTCCATTAGGTCGCACAATGAGATTTCTATAGTCCGCCTGCTAGGTTGTCCTGGAACAGCCAATCCCTACGGAGGGCCTGACTATAGGGGTCGGAACACCACGAACTCCAGAAATGGATAGGGTCTCTTAGGTAATTTGCCAACAGTTGTATTTCTTAATAGTAGACTGTTGGCTCGGACCTATTGGATCTGAAAATGGTAGGGTAACATTTACGGGATAAGTTAAGCTAGTTAACAAGTCCTTGACCAAACAAGCAGTAGTTAAGAATAATTAGGACATGAGATGTTCTGGTAGTGAGAAGTAGCTGAGATAGTCTCAATTCAGGGGAGGAGTGACTGACCACCCGACGGTGGCTTTTGTCTAAATCCTTGAAGTATCGTTGCAAAATTAATGGTTTAATTTAAACACTAATTTTTCTAAATTTGATTGGTTTGTAATGGGTTAAAGACATAATTAATTAGAACTACTTTTTAAATTTCAGAATGTCGTCCTCTATAATAGCCTTACTAAAGAACGAACGTTTAACTGGCGAAAATTATACTACGTGGAAGTCCAACCTAGATGCGATTCTGGATATGGATGACCTTCTGTTTGTAATAACTGAGGAGTGTCCTCAGATCCATGCTCAAAACGCACCTCAATCTGTTAAGGATGCGTTTAACCGCTGGTCCAAAGCCAATAAAAAGGCCAAGACCTATATCTTGGCTAGCATATATGATGTTTTGGCCAGGAAGTTAGAGGGAATGGTCTCAACTCGTGAGATCGTGGGTTATTTTCAGAGTTTGTCTGGACAACCGTCTGAACAAATTCGACACGAATCCCTCAAGTACGTTTATAACGTGCGCATGAAGGAGGGAACCTCAGTAAGAGAACATGTTCTCGATCTGATAGTTGACTTCAACATGGCCGAAATGAATGGAGCGGTCTTGGATGAGCAAAGCCAGGTATTCTATATCCTGGAATCTCTTCCGAAGTGTTTCCTGCAATTCTATAGCAATGCAGTGATGAATAAGATAGATTACAACCTGACTACTCTCCTTAATGAACTACAGACTTTTCAATCCCTTATGAAGAATAAGGGACAAGCTGATGGAGAGAAAAATCTATTTGCCCATTCTAGAAGGTTCTAAATGAAGGGAATCGAGTCTCGCAGCGGAAGCGATTGTGAATCGCGCGTTCTCAAATTAGTTACAACGATTTCATTCAAGAACAAAAACAACTAGATTAAGCATATAAAAGTGGATGGACAACAAGAATTATACCTTTGAAGAACTCTTTCTTCAAGTGCTCCTCCTCTCTCACGATCAAGATCACAACAACACGAACCCGAACGATCACCGACACTACCACCGGATCTTCTCCATTGTTCTTAAGGTGAGGGAGGAAAGTGAGTTCCCTTTAGGAGAGGTGAGGTGTTTCACGAAATTGTAGTTGGAACTCTTTCCAACACAACGTGAGAGAGGCTAGGGTTTCACCAAGTGCTTAGCTTCACTTGCCTTAACCTAGTTGCATCTCATGCAACTATATATATAGGAAAATAGGGTGGAAATGACCATCCTACCCTTCTTCTATTCTCTCATTAGTATATGGTTTATATGTGAATCTAATTCACATTAAAACTATATATTATATCAATCATATCATATATATTTGATATAACACCTCATATATGAAATTAAACACTTCAATTTCATTCCTAATTTTATACCCTCAATATTACCATGTTGAGCCAACAGAGGGACCTAATGGACCTACAGTTCATGAGCTCCAATGATATGAGATTAACTAATCAAACTCTTTGATCCAGTTAATCAATATTCATTAACTACAAGTCACTCCACTATAGACTTGTAACTGCACTCTCCTCACTGTAGATAATATTGTGTCCACTAATATAGTCATTACCCATGAGTCGACCCTTCACAGGTTGTTCGTGATCACAGCTGGATCAAATTACCGTTTTACCCCTGCGATTACCTCTTTGTTCCTTAAGCACCACTGATCCTCTAATGAACAAGAAGTCTAAGGTCCTACGATAGACTCATACCCTCATAGAGGGCGGGGCCCCGTTGTTCAAGACCTGGAGTCAGTTCTTAAGGGAACAACCTATCTAATTCCTTAGTGTGGGAATGAGTGAATTCCATCTTGCACAGTTAAGTTCCCAGCTACCTACGAGGTTCTGTCCTTGAAAAGGTAGGCTTATTGAGTCGGCTACAGGCCACTCTCACCCATACTAGTCTAAGGACAAACCCCTATAAGCAAGAGTTCTTAACTTGCTCAGGATTCAGGTCGAGTCACTAATGACCATCAATAAATTACTAGTCTTATTCTGTTAACGGTGTTACACTGGTTAACTAATAATTTGCGGTCCGGTCTTGTATGAACTCTTCATACAGGATGCCCCCACTCGCATGTCAACTACATGAATGAGTTGGATTACCTCATTTGTACTAATTACAAAGTGGGTCGCATCCATGGTGTTACCAGAATGAGGTTTCCAACCTTATTCTTATATCATAGACCATTTAGGTTATATTCTTGAACTCAACCCAAATAGTGTCCACTACACTGATGTTCAAGATATATGTTATAACCTTGGAGCTTAGTTCATTGAATTTATAAAGCAAGACTGTAATTTCAAAACAAATAACTCTTTATTTCTTTGATCAAAATTACACAAGTTTTAGGGCATAAATCCCAACAATCTCCCACTTGACCTAAAGCTTGTGGAGTACTATAACATTACAGTAATGTAAATGCAATAAACTAGGGCATTTAAATCCTTTGTACAAAATACTCCCACTTGCCCTAGTTGGGGAAGACTTGTAAACCTAGACCTTCTAGGTGACTCTCAAATACTTTAGCCGTGAGAGCCTTTGTAAAAGGGTCAGCTACGTTGTGCTCTGAGGCTATCTTCGTGACAATCATGTCTCCTCTATGCGCGATCTCCCGAATGAGATAATACTTCTGCTCAATGTGCTTTACCCTCTAGTGACTTCGGGGTTCCCTCGAATTTGCCACTACACCACTATTATTGCAATACAGCGTGATGGGCAAAGTCATATTTGGAACAACATCCAAATTTAGCATGAATTTCCTTAACCAAATGACCTCTTTAGCTTCTTCACAAGATGCTACATATTCGGCCTCCATGGTGGAATCTGCGATGCATCCTTGCTTGACACTTCGCCATACTACAGCTCCTCCGTTAAGAGTAAATATTGACCCTGATGTAGATTTCTGAGAATCTTTATCAGTGTGAAAGTCAGAATCCGTGTATCCTGTAAGGATAAAATCTTTAGCCTCATACACAAGCATGTAGTTCCTTATTCTCCGAAGATACTTAAGGATTTTTTTAACCGTTGTCCAGTGTTCAAGTCCTGGATTGGATTGATACCTACTGACCATTCCAACTACAAAACAGATGTCAGGCCTAGTACACAACATGGCGTACATCAGGCTCCCAACAACTGATGCATAAGGAATCCGTCTCATATCCTCAACTCCTTGAGGTGTCTTAGGACACTGTTCCTTAGACAAATGGACTCCATGTCTAAAAGGCAACAAACCCTTTTTGGAGTCTTGCATCTTAAACCTTGACAACACTTTGTCTATGTAAGATGCTTGAGACAAAGCTAGTATTTTATTCTTGCGGTTCGGGACAATCTGGATCCCAAGAACAAACTGTGCATCACTCAAATCTTTCATTTAGAATTGCGTAGCTAGCCAATGCTTAATGCGAGTAAGATAACCTACATCATTCCAAATGAGTAGGTTATCATCGACATAGAGAATTAAGAATGCGACAGAACTATTGATGATTTTCTTGTAGACACAAGGTTCATCATCATTCTGGTCAAAACTATAAGATTTGATTGCCTCATCAAATCTTATATTCTAGGACCTAGAGACTTGTTTCATTCCATAAATTGACCTTTTAAGCCTGCAAACCTTCTGCTCTTGTCCTGGTTCAATGAATCCTTTGGGTTGGTCCATGTAGAGGTTTTCCTCAAGATTGCCATTCAAAAAGGCTGTCTTGACATCCATTTACCATACCTCATAGTCATAATATGCGGAAATGGCAAGTAAGATACGGATAGACTTTACCATAGCAACAGGTGAAAAGGTCTCCTCATAGTCAACCCCTTCAACTTGGGTATAACCCTTTGCTACTAGTCTAGCTTTAAAGGTTTGCACCTTCCCATCTACACCACGCTTTCTCTTGTAGATCCACTTACAACCTATAGGGTTTACCCCATCAGGCTTATCTACAAGATCCCAAACAGAATTGAAGTACATACACTCCATTTCTTTGTCCATGGCTATGACCCATTTGTCTTTGTCTTTGTCAACCATTGCTTGATTATAAGTCAATGGATCCTCGGAGTTGTCATCTGGTATAACAACTTGGGTTTCAGATAAATCTATGTAACGGTCAGGCTGTGTTACAACCCTCCCACTACGTCGAGGCATACTTAACTCTTGAGATGGACTCTCCTGACTAGACAAACTAGTATCAACAACTCTTATTGACGTACTAGTTTTATTAGCAACCTTTGCTATTGTTCCGTCTAACTCACTCAACACTACTTTACTTTTTGGTTTGTGGTCTCTTATGTGGTCCTCCTCTAAAAAATGGTATTTGTCGACACAAAAACCTTATCTTCCTTAGGATCATAGAATAAACCACCTCTTGTTTCTTTTGGGTAGCCTACGAATAGGCACAATTTTGAACGTGAATCCAACTTCTTTGGATTTGTCACAAGCACATGTGTTGGACAACCCCAAATTCTGGAATGACATAAACTACCTTTATGTTCTTTCCAGAGTTCAAAAGGTGTTTCAGAAACACTCTTTGAGGGCACACTATTCAAAATGTATAGTGCAGTCTCTACTACGTAACCCCAAAAGGAACTAGGGAGATGAGCATAACTCATCATTGATCGAACCATGTCCAACAAGGTTCTATTTCTCCTTTCCGATACACCGTTTTGCTGTGGCGTGTCGGGAGCTGAGAGTTGGGATGTAATTCCATGTTCTATCATATAGTTCTGGAATTTTAAATCCATGTACTCTCCACCTCGATCCGATCAAAGTGTTTTAATAGTTTTACCTAATTGATTTTCAACCTCAGTCTTTAATTCCTTGAACTTTTCAAGTGCTTCAGACTTGTGGTGCATTAGGTAAATATGCCAAAATCTAGAATAATCATCTATAAAAGAGATGAAATATTCACATCCTCTCCTGGCTTTAACATTCATCGGACCACAAAGGTCTGAATGTATAAGCTCAAAAGGTTCTTTGGCTTTAAAACATTTTCCACTAAAAGGTCTTTTAGTCATTTTGCCTTCTAGGCATGATTCACATACAGGTAAAGTATTTTCTTCTAACTAATTTAGAAGTCCATTCTTTACCAATCTCTCAATCCTATTGAGATTAATGTGACCCAATCTTAGAACCAAAGACGAGCATTTTCTTTAAGAGAAATTTTACGTTTCTTAGTTTGTGTGTTTGCAGTTTTAAATATTTCAGTGTTCAAAACCATTTTGACTGAATTAGGCCTTAAAACATACAACCCATTTTCTAATGAAACTAACATATTTCCACACCTTTCTTCAAAATAAACACTTTATTCATTGAGAAAGAAACATAAATACATTGTTCTATGAGGCAAGAAATTGAAATAAGGTTTCTAGTAAACCATGGTATCACTAATATATTGTCCAACAACATATATTTTTTGCCAAAATAAAGATTCATGGGGTCTACTGCTACAGTTGAGACGACTTCTCCATTTTCAACTCGGAGTGTTATCTCACCTTTCTGTAGCTGCTGCCAGGAATCAATTCCCTAAAAAGAACAATATACATGATTAGTGGCGCCTGAATCAAGTATCCAAGCAGTTTTATCATTATCCACTAAACAAGCTTTTAGGCAAAGTAAATCATATTTACCTTCCTTATTCTTTTCTGCAATGTACTTCAGACAGTGCCGTTTCCAATGCCCATCTTCGTTGCAGTGGAAACACTTTCCTTTGTCTGCAACTTCTTTGACATTCTTGCCCTTCTAGGTGGCAGCTTTGTCAGCCTGTTTCCCTTTACCAACCTTCTTCATGTTCTTCTTCTTCCCTTTCAGGTTAGAAGAAGATGAAACCACTGTTTTTGTCCCAGAGGTCGAACCTCTGTGATAACTCCTACTGGCAACATTTGCCTTACCTTTCGATCCCTGAATTTTCATCAAAGATTTAAAGGCCTGGAGTTCATTAATAAGGGAGGTAAGATTAAAAGTAAGCTTGTTCATAACAACATTACTTCTAAACTGCAGGAAACTATCTGGAAGGGTTTCCAGAATGAAGCTGACCTGGCTCGATTCATCGATGGAAGCACCATTCGACTCCGCGATGTTAAAGTGCACCAAAATATCCAGGACATGATCCCAAACAGATGTACCCTCTTGCATCCTTGAGTTAAATATGTACTTTAGGGCATTGTGTCGGGCCTGTGTGAAGTGTTGTCCAAACATACCCTGCACAGAATCCATGATTTCCTTGGCGGTTATCATGCCCTCATGCTACTTGGCTAATATGTCAGACATACTTGCCAGCATGTAAACCTTGGTCTTATCATTAGCCTTGATCCTTCGATCATATGCATCACGAACATTTCGTGATGCATTCAAGCCTAGCACCTTAGGACACTCCTCAGTGAGCACAAACTTCAGATCATCCACTACCAATATAGTGTTGAGTTTGTTTTTCCAAGTCATCATATTCTCTCCGGTTAACTTTTCCGCACCCAATAAGGAAATAAAAGAGCTAGACATTTTTGCTGAAAAAATTACAAACGAACTTGTATGAGTTTCTTGCTATGACTCTAATCCAATCATGTTTTAGCTAATTACCAAGTGATTCCTAGGCCATTTATACTTTGCAATGATACTCCAAAGGTTTAGAATGTATGACACCGAAGGGTAATAAAAAAACACTCCTCCTCTAGATCAAGACACTATTGATCAAAACCTAATGCCAGAATAACTCTTATTCCTATAGGCTTTAGTTACTATTTTTCGGTCAGGATACATACACAACTTATGTACCCCGTGAGTGTAACCCTTTGTCTTTAGATCCCAGAGTCTCCATCCAATAAAATCCACCGAAGGGAGGACTAGATTGAAAAACAGACAAAGGAAATCTTTATCCCTTTCGGGTGTCTACTGTGTTCGATCCCCTATGATCAAGCCCTCCGAAGGGATTGTCTGGTCCAGGCCAAACTAGCAGGCTATCCATAGTGGTCTAAAGGTGTAAACCGACAAAAGAGACCGTAGGTTTTGTTTTTCACTAAACCTGCTCCAACTCACTATAAGTACCCTCTCCATTCACCTTGATATTGACTCATACAAACACCATCCGAAGGGGGAGGCTCCCGTTTGCACCACGAGGCCAAGTATGAGTCTCACGATGATAATTTTCTGGAGATAACGTAGGTGGAAAAATATGTATCATATACACTTTTCCTCCCACTGGATACTTTAAAGTTAGGAATCTTACTTAGGCTAAAACTCGGCTAATTGTTTTACCTAACTCTATCAATATAACATTTATAAACTCTCTGATTAAATTTCACTCCCTGGTCAGTTTCCAGGTAGAGTTATTCCGTTTCCGTCAGCTTAAATACCCCAGCATAGACAAAACCTTCCTTAGACAGAGTTCCTCTTTTAATCATAGCTTATAAATTACTTGGTTCCTAATTCTAATCTAATTAGAACTAGATAACCTAAGGTCTATAATTTCCAAGTTCTAAACATTTTAAAACTAATAATTAACATTAGGTGACATGCATACTATGTTATAGTGCTTGATCATTCATCACATGAATAATAAGACATTCATAGCATAATCATCTCATGATATATAATGCATGTCAATGTTGCCCATAAATTAATATAACAACTTTATATTAACTAATAATGAAAACTATATAATATAACTCTTTATATTATAAATGATGCATGAAAATGCTTAACCTAAGGTGGGATTTCTAAAATAAAAGCATACATTATGCATGGAAATAATTACACAACAATTGCATAATTTAAATAGCAAAATTAGACCAATTTTGGCACCCAAAAATTAATTTTAATTAATATAATCTAATTATATTAATTAAAATTAAATAAATTAAATATAAATAAATATAAAACGTTTTTATATTTATTATATATAATAAATACAAATTCTGCTCGTTGCTCCTTCACGTGAAACGCCTGTGGCGTTGCAACGCTGATACCAACGTTGCAACGCTGATACCAACGTTGCAACGCTGCAGTTTGTCTTCATCTAACGGTTGAAGCGCGCCTCTCGTCTAGCGTTGCGCAACGCCTCAGTGTTGCAACGCTGAGGGCAGCATTGCAACGCTGTCATCTTCTACAGCCGCGCGCCTGCCGTAGTGGCGTTGCAATGCCAATGAACAACATTGCAATGCCATTCACATAACAACAACAATCTCTATTGTTTTGGCTCATTTTTGCTCTGTTCTTCTTGGCAACCACTTTGACTCGAACGACATGGACTTACAGACTCTATTTACAATTAAATTTGCCCAAAATACCAGGCCCTTACATTGAACGATTCAATGGAAAAATTCTAAATCTATGTGCCTAAATCGAAAACATGTAATTTGCAAACCGTTCATACATCTCATGCAAAACAGTAAATCCCACCTCGTTCTTGAAAAATCCAGAACGTAAATCAAGAACGCAATTGGGCTCTGATACCAATTAAAGGGAATCGAGTCCCGCAGCGGAAGCGATTGTGAATCGCGCATTCTCAATTTAGTTACAACGATTTCATTCAAGAACGAAAAGAACTAGATTCAGCATATAAAAAAAGATGGACCGCAAGAATTATACTTTTGAAGAACTCTTTCTTCAAGTGCTCCTCCTCTCTCACGATCAAGATCACAGCAACACGAACCCGAACGATCACTGACACTACCACCGGATCTTCTCCGTTGTTCTCTAGATGAGGGAGGAAAGTGGGTTCCCTTTAGAAGAGGTGAGGTGTTTCACGAAATTGTAGTTGGATCTCTTTCCAACACAATGTGAGAGAGGCTAGGGTTTCACCAAGTGCTTAGCTTCACTTGCCTTAACCTAGTTGCATCTCATGCAACTATATATATAGGCAAATAGGGTGGAAATGACCACCCTACCCTTCTTCTATTCTCTCATTAGTATATGGTTTATATGTGAATCTAATTCACATTAAAACTATATATTATATCAATCATATCATATATAATTGATATAACACCTCATATATGAAATTGAACACTTCAATTTCATTCCTAACTTTATACCCTCAATATTACCATGTTAAGCCAACGGAGGGACCTAATGGACCTACAGTTCATGAGCTCCAATGATATGAGATTAACTGATCAAACTCTTTGATCCAGTTATCAATATTCATTAACTACAAGTCACTCCACTATAGACTTGTAGCTGCACTCTCCTCACTGTAGATAATATTGTGTCCACTGATATAGTCATTACCCATGAGTCGACTCTTCACAGGTTGTTCGTGGATTAAATTACCGTTTTACCCCTTTGATTACCTCTTTGTTCCTTAAGCACTACTGATCCTCTAATGAACAACAAGTCTAAGGTCCTACCATAGACTCATACCCTCATAGAGGGCGGGGCTCCCGTTGTTCAAGACCTGGAGTCAGTTCTTAAGGGAACAACCTATCTAATTCCTTAGTGTAGAAATGAGTGAATTCTATCTTGCACAGTTAAGTTTCCAGCTACCTACGAGGTTCCGTCCCTTAGAAGGTAGACTTATTGAGTCGGCTACGGGCCACTCTCACCCATACTAGTCTAAGGACAAACCCCTATAAGCAGGAGTTCTTATCTTGCTCAGGATTCAGGTCGAGTCACTAATGACCATCTATCAATTACTAGTCTTATCCTGTTAACAGTGTTACACTGGTTAGACTAATAATTTGCAGTCTGATCTTGTATGAACTCTTCATACAGGATGCCCCTACTCGCATGTCAACTGCATGAATGAGTTGGATTACCTCTTTGTACTAATTAAAAAGTTGGTCGCATCCATGGTGTTACGAGGATGAGGTTTCCAACCTTATTCTTATACCATAGACCATTTAGGTTATATTCTTGAGCTCAACCAAAATAGTGTCCACTACACTAATGTTCAAGATATATGTTATAACCTTGGAGCTTAGTTTATTGGATTTATAAAGCAAGACTGTAATTTTATCAAAACAAATAACTCTTTATTTCTTTGATCAAAATTACACAAGTTTTAGGGCATAAATCTCAACACTAGAAGGGTTCATCCTCTGGAACTAAGTCTTGTAGTCTTGTTGGTATTTTTGTCCTAATCTCGTGTTTGTAAATTATTATTTGAAATTAATAAAGTGTTATTCATTTCATCATTTTGTGTCTCGCATTTTATACAAACTTTGACCAATAAACTAAGCTCCAGGGTCATTGAATATATGAGAGAACTAGAACTTGAACGGTGTGTAGTAGACACACAGGGAGGATCACGTTCGAGTTAATGACCCGAAAGGTCTACAGTATATGGATAGGGTTGGAGACCTAATCCTCGATACGCTGTGGATGCGACCTGCTTTGTATTGAGATACAAACAAGGTGATCTGACTCGTTCATGTGGTTGACATGCGAGTGGGGGCACCTGTACAATGAGATTGTACAAGACCGAACCGTGAATTACTAGACCTACTGATGTAACACCGTTGACAGTAAGGACTAATAACTTCGTAGATGACCATTAGTGACTCGACCTGAATCCTGAGCGTGTTAGGGACTCCTGTCTGCGTGGTCTGTCCTTTGACTAGTACGGGTGAGGGTGGTCACAGTTACTCGCCCAATATGCCTACCTTCTCAGGGACAAAACAAATTAGAGAGCTGGGAACTTAACTACGCGAGATGGAATTCACTCGTTCCCGCCTTTAGGGAAACTAGAGGGGTTGTTCCCTTAAGTGCTATCTCTAGTGCTTGGACAACGAGCACCCACTTTCTCACTGGCACGAAATTGTTGTTGTGTATGGTCGGACTATTACAACGTTATTGTTCATTAGAGGAGCAGTGGGGACTTAAGGAGCAAGAAGTAGACACAGGGGTAAAACGGTAATTTGACCCAGCAGTTTCTACGAACAACCTGTGAAGGGTCGACTCATGGGCATTGGTTATATCAGTGGACACGTAATATTCTGCACTGACGGGAGTGCAACTACGGGCTTTAGTGGAGTGTTATCCTAGCTAATGAAGGTTGCTTAACCGGGTCAAAGAGTTTGATAGGTTAATGTCGGATCATTGGAGCTCGTCACTGTAGGTCCATTAGGTCCCTCAGTTGGCTCAAACTTGGTTAAAAGAAGGGTTAATGTGTTTGGTGTGAATTGAAGTGTTCAATTTCACTTAAAGGGCATTCATGTCATTTATATGAGATATGAATGATATAATATATAGGGCTGATTAGAGAAATTAATTGAGAGAAATAAATTGAATGTGATTCAATTTAATAAATCCACAATTATACAAATGTGATTTGTAATATGAGATATGAGATATCTTATAATATATGGTTATGAAAATATGCTTTGCATAACCTATAGTTGTGGTAAAATGGTAATAATGTGGAGATTTTAACTCCATCATTTTCCACTATTTAAACCCTTCTTGCAAGAAGGAAGATAACACATTCTCTCATTTTTTGGATCTTCACCAAAGAGAAAAGATTACTATTCTCTCAAAGCTCTCTCATTTTTCTCCTCCCTTCTCCAAAACACCAAAGTCCTACAACTTTCCTTCTTCCAAAAGATGAACAACCGAGACTCCGATTGGTTGTGTTCGATCTTTGTTCGAGAGAAGAGTTCAAGAAGTTCGGGATCGTTGGGAGAACACGAAGAGTTCGTGAACGGAAAGGGAAAATCGAAGCACGTCTTCAACAAGTAAGTACTTGCTGTTTTTCTTTCCATTTTTTACATGTTTAGCTTAAACTATTAGATAGTTGATTTTAGTGAAATCGAGTAGCACAACGATATCACGACGATTCGATCGTCTTTCACTGCGCTGGGACTCTTTTTCCCTTCAATTGGTATCAGAGCCACTCGTTAGTTCTTCGTTGTGCACTATTTTCATTAAAATTAGGTGGGTAAAGCCTTGATTTGTGAGATAAATGTTTGGTTTGCATAATGGATGTTTCGGTTCTTGGCAATAGAATATATTTACAATTCAAGTTGTTTTTGGGCATTTTGTTGTAAATCGAGTCTGTAAGTCTGAGTCGTTCGTGGGAAGAGTTGCTGTGAAGAAATCAGAGCGGAAACGTGCAAGAATCGACGAAGAACAACAAGAGAAGCTTGCTGTTATGTCGACAGTGTTGAGACGCTGTTCATCGGCGTCTCAACGCTGATCTTGCGGGCGGAGGCTTGGCTGCAGAGCAACAGGCGTAGCGTTGCAACGCCGAGGCGTGGAGCGCGCGGGGCACAACGCTGAGCACGACAGCGTTGCAACGCTACGTGCGTTGAGGGCAGTTCCAACGCCAAGTTCGCAGGAGACGTGGGCTGTAGCAGTTTTCTTGATCGTGGGGCTTAAGTATTTTGTTTTTTTATTTGTATTTTTATTTTGTTTAAATTTATTTTATTAAATAATATTAATATAAATGTTATTTAATTAAATAAAGTGCCCCTAGGTGCCAAAACCGGTCCATTTTTGCTATTTAATTATTTTATGCATATGATGTATGATTTAATTAATTTATATCTGCATAGTGTATGTCATATAGATTTAAAATTCCACCTTAGGTTAAACATTTCATGCATCATTTATATTATAAGAGTTATAATATATAGTTTGCATGATAGGTTATATTATAAGTATTATGATATAATTAAATGCATGTTTTAATTTAATTAATATAAGTGTTATATTTTTTAGATTAAAGTATGCTCATGCATTTATATTCATGTGATGAATTATTTTGTTATAGTATATAGTTATTCATGTGATGAATGATCAAGCACTATAACATAGAAATGTATGCAACCTAAGTTAATTATTAGTTTTAAAGTGTTTAGAACTTGAATAATTAGACTTAGGTTTTATAGTTCTAATAAGATTAGAATTAGGAAATCAAAGTATAGTCTTTGAATGGTGACTGATTAGTAACTCTGTCTAAGGAAGGTTTCGTCTAAGGCCGGGGTATTTAAGTTGACGCTTGCGGAACACCCATACCTGGAAACCGACCTGGGAGTGGATTCGGTCCGGAGATTCTTAGATTATACTTATCGTGAGTGCCGTTAATTAAAAGTGTTTTAATTTACTCACATAGACCTAAGTAATAATGTGATTATAAACTTTGTCTAAATACCATGTCACACCCCCTCCCGAACTAACTGCTACTTAGCCCGAAAGGCGGCGTGAAACCAACAGACATTGTTTACCTCTTTACAATATCTGCTGATCCTGTTCTCCTGATAAACATACTATGTTCGCATATAGAACATTTTAACATAACACAACAGAAACTGGACAACTATTAAACATACACAAGGAGAAACCCTTCATAAGTCTATCTTGGAAACTAAAAGTCAAGTGCATCAAAACAACACAAGACAACTCATTGCTTATACAACCACTAATGTACAAAACTTCTATAACTATTTAACGACTTGCTATACAACACCAGCCACGTACAAACTAACAACTTATGAAACTTCCAGCAGACTATGGCAGGATGTCAGGTACAAGGAGCTCGATCTCTACCTGAAAATGTTTGAAAACATTGAAAGAATGAGCTAAAAAGCTCAGTAAGTGTCTATCTTTAAAACATTATAAGCTCACAGGTGAATCATAATAATGGCAGATTATAAGTATAAAATAGCCTAACATCTGTTTGTAAACATAAACAAATCATGCTTCCAATTTACAGGTTTAAGTCATCACTTGTGCATAGCACAAAACTCGAAATGTACTAACATATCGAGGGTTGATAGATCAATAAAATAGAAACTCATAACAATAAATCACATGACATGATACCACATTAAACCATAGAGGTGGTAGAGTTACATTTATACCAATAAGGTTCGTACCACTCTCTCTCTCACGTGCACGTGGAATGCCTTTGGTCGTTTGGTTTTCCTTAATACCTTCTCTATGTCCTTCAAAGATTAAGGTAAAACCATTTACTACCCGAATACCTTCTCATTGTCCTTCAAAGATTTAGGTAAAACTATTTACTTCCTGATACCTTCTCATTGTCCTTCAAGATCGGGATATCATGATTCATTCCCCTAAGTACCTTCTCGAATGTCCTTCAAAGATTAGGGGTTAACCCCAAACAAGGGCATAATTTGTGTACCATGGAAATCATGTCTTTATAACACATACAACAATTCCTTGACATTTCCACATTGTCATTTATACATGTTCCCAAGTGGATTTACACAAAACATTCTCTAAAGGAAAGCATACTTTCATAATTTAGTTTCCATACCTGGATTTATAGTTACAACTAATTCAAAGCATGCTTAGGTTCCATCATGACTTTATGTTAGAAAACTCTATGAAGCCATTCACAACTAGTTCAATCAAGATGTAATTATCAACACTTATGTTCATGAAGAAAAACATAGATCAAACATAGTTCTAAGATAGAGTCACTCACCGTACTAGAATTGGAACCTTGGCTTGTAAACTTGACCTATTTGCTCTTGGCCTGTCAAACAAGCCAAATCAATCATTAGAACCTCGAGCTCATGATTTTTGACCTTAAAACTTGCAAGAAAACACACTTTCAAAATTCCAGCATTTTCAGATTTTCTGCCCTGTTTGCAGACAGCCATAACTTCTTCATTACTTATCCAAAAAGAATGTACTTTATACCAAACTCTTCCTTTTTGAACCCTCTAAAACTCTTATGAAGACATAAAAATGAGATTTCTAACGTATTGGTTAGAAATTACCTCAGTAGCTTAACCCCTAAAATGATTCTGCTGCTGTTCCAGATTTCACTTCCTGCTGCAACCCGAAACTTAACCTGAAGATTACAACATCGTCCAATCATTTTCTTCTCACGATTCCTTCACAAAACTTGTAGGAAATTGAATAAGCTTTCGAACCATACCAATTAGAGCTTCTAACTCCAAGTATACAAATCAGAACAACCAAAACATCAGAGACTTCTCGGATTTGACAGCAAAATTCTGTCTTCTGCCTTCCTCTTAGCAAAACAGCAACTTAACATCAGAATTGGCTCGAGCTTCCTTCACGAAATTTGTTCCAATATGAGTTAACTTTCATGAAACAAAAGCTCAGCTCTTACCTCTTCTTGTGGAGCTCGAGATGAACAGAAAATCAGAGCTTGTCTGAGTTGATTTTCTTGCTGTAAAAATGAATTCCCTTGAGTTTTCCTCTTTCCTTCTGCAACTCCAGCCCAAAATCACCAAAAATGGCCTCCTTCTTCTTCCTTTCTCCTTCAACCACGAAGCTCGGCCTTAGTTTGTGATGAAAGAGAAGAAAAAATGGAGAGAAATCCTTTCTAAAAAGTCAATCGGTGGAAAGATGAGGTTTTGTCTTTTCCCTTTTCTCTTTTGCTTTTTTTTTCTTTTCCTTTTCTTTTTCTTTCCTTTATCTTCTTTCTTTTCTTTTCTTTTCTTTTCTTTTCTTAACAAAACAAAATAACTTTATATATAAAACATTTGTTTCATTTCCTTTTCTTCTTTTATCTTTAAAAGCAAAACAAACCAAAATGGTCTAAACTTTCTTTCCTTGTTTTCCTTTTGCCTTTGACTTCATTACTTTTCTTTTTAAAACAAGGAAAACCAAGTTTTAAGTATTCATTTCTTCCTTTCTTTTGTTGTTTGATAATAAGGAGGTTCCAAAGGAAGATCTTGGGTTTACATACCATATAAGAGTTATATTGGTAGACTTAGGTAAATTTTAGCCGGTTTATCTAGGTCAATCCCGAAATTTATAAAGTGTTGAGTCGGAGGAAATATAGTGTATAAGTTACAGTTAATTTTCGACCACAAATCTTCGTAAGTCCGCACCATGAGATCCATACTCGGCCTCGTGGCGCAAATGGGAGCCTCCCCCTTCGGATGATATTTGTATGGATCAATATCATCGTGGATGGAGAGAGTACTTATAGTGAGTGGGAGCGGGCCTTGTGAAAACGGGACCCATGGTCTCTTCTTTCGATTCACACCGTAAGACCCTTATGATTTGCCTGCTAGTTTGGCCTGGACTAGACAATCCCTTTGGAGGACCTTGATCATGGGAGTCAGAACACCGTGAATTCTCGAAAGGGATACAGTTTCCTTGTTGGTTTTCCTTCGTGGTTCACCCTTCGGTGGCTATTGTTTGGACGGATACTTGGAAACTTAAAGATTGAGGGTGACACTCACAGAATTCATTAAGTGTTACTGAATTCGACCAAATAATGGTAACTGGATGCCTAATGGAATAAGAGTTATACTGGGATTAGGGTCTGGTCGAGAAAGTCTCGTCCTAGAGGAGGAGTGTTTCTGTCCACCCATTCGGTGGCGGTCATTCTAAACATTTAGGATATCATTGCAATTTTTATATGACCTAGGGATCATAGGATTAAATTTTGCTAAAACTTGATTGGTTTTCAAAAGTTTAATGCGAGACTGACACAAAATTTATTTGATTTTTTAAGCTAAAAAAATGTCTAGCTCAATTATAGCCTTACTATCTTCCGACAAATTAGTGAGAGATAACTTCCAAACTTGGAAGAATAATACCAAAACGATCTTAGTAATCGATGACTGGTTCGTGCTTATCATCGAGGAATGTCCTCGCTTCTTGAAGCTCGATCGCATCACGAAGTTTTCGTGATGGTTATGATCGATGGATCAGGGCCAATGAAAAGCCCAAGGTCTATATAATTGCCAACTTATCTGAAGTCTTGGCAAAGAAGCATGAGTTCATGGTCACCGCTAAGGAGATCATGGATTCGTTGCAAGACATGTTTGGACAACAGTCCTTTCAAGTCAGGCACGATTCACTCAAACACGTATTCAACGCCCGGATGAAAGAAGGGTCATCTGTCCGTGAACATGTTCTAGACATGATGACCCACTTTAATCTGGCGAAGATGAACGGGGCTTCGATCGACGAGTCGAGCCAGGTTAGCTTTATTCTGGAGACTCTTCCGAAGAGTTTCCTTCCTTGATTTAAGAGCAATGTTTGTTATGAACAAAATTAGCTACATTCTGACTACCCTCCTCAATGAGCTACAAAATTTCCAGTCTTTGATGAGGATCAGGGCACCGGAATCTGAGTCCAATGTTGCCTACAGGTCTTATCACAGGGGTTCGACCTTTGAGACTAAACTGGTCGCTCCTTCTCACCCGATAGGGAAGAAGAAGAAGATGAAGAGGGGTAAAGCTGATCAAGCTGTCGCCTAAAAGGGCAAGAAGGTCAAGGAAGTTGCAGAGAAAGGAAAGTGTTTCCACTGCAATGGGGATGGTCACTGGAAGAGAAACTGTCCCAAGTTCCTTGCCGAGAGGAAGAATCAAGGTAAAAGTGATTTACTTGTAACTGAAACATGTTTAGCGGAGAGTAGTGACTCTGCCTGGATTTTAGATTCGGGCGCCACTAACCACGTTTGTTCTTCTTTTCAGGGAATTGATTCCTGGCAGTCGCTCCGAGAGGGTGAGGTGACTCTAAGGGTTGGATCTGGGGAGATAGTCTCTGCTGCAACGATCGACAAAGTGAAGCTTTTTTTTGCCAGGAATTTTTTATTGTTGGACAATATGTATATTGTCCCCGGGTTTACAAGAAACCTTGTTTCTATTTCCTGCCTCATTGAACATTGTATTTCCATTTTCTTTGATTCTAATAAAGCGTTTATTTTTTTCAAAGGCAATTTGATTTGTTCAGCTTCACTTGAGTCTAACTTGTATGTTTTGAAACCAAATTCAGTCAAAAGCATTTTGAACACTGAATTATTTAAAACTGCAGAAACACGAACTAAGAGAGTTAAGGTTTCTCCTAAAGAAAATGCCCATCTTTTGCATCTAAGGTTAGGCCACATTAATCTCAATCGGATTTAGAGACTAGTGAAGAGTGGACTTCTAAGTCAGTTGGAAGAAAACTCTTTACCGGTGTGTGAGTCATGCCTCGAAGGCAAAATGACCAAACGTCCTTTTAGTGGAAAAGGATATAGAGCCAAGGAGCCCCTTGAGCTTATACATTCTGACCTCTGTGGTCCGATGAGTGTTAAAGCACGAGGTGGTTACGAATACTTCGTTTCTTTTATTGATGATTATTCGAGGTATGGGTATATTTACCTAATACATAGGAAGTCTGAAACTCTTGAAAAGTTCAAGGAGTACAAGACTGAGGTTGAGAACCTGTTAGATGTATATCATGAACAATCTTTCATACTTAAAGCTATTTTATTGTGGACTATTAATGATTTTCCTGCATATGACAATTTGTGTGGTTGAACAGTAAAAGGATATCATGCGTGCCCAATATGTGGGAAAAAAACCTCATCCACTTATTTGCCAAAAGGGAAAAAAATGGCATATCTTGGACATCGAAAACATTTACCCCGTAATCATCCATATAGAAGACAGAAGAAAGCTTTTAATGGTGAACAAGAATTGGAATTTGCTCCTGAACCGTTAAGTGGAGAGAAAATTCTTGCGAAAGTAAGTAGACTTCAATACTCGTTTGGAAAGAAGCCAAGAAAAGAAAAAATTAAAGGAGATCCTTCAAGCACTTATTTGAAGAAGAAGTCTATTTTCTTTGAGTTAGAATACTGGAAACATTTTGACGTGCGACATTGTTTAGATGTGATGCATATTGAGAAGAATGTGTGTGCAAATATTATTGGCACGTTACTTGATATTCCCGACAAGACAAAAGATGGATTAAAAACTCGTCTTGATTTTGTTGAATTGAACATTAGATCAGAGTTGGCCTCTCAATTAGGAGAGAAAATAATCTTCTTACCTCCAGCATGTTATACACTATCGCGGATGGAGAAATTGAATTTGTGTAAGACACTATCAGAAATTAAAGTACCTGAGGTTATTCTTCCAATATACAAAGTTTAGTGTCGCTCACGATTTGAAACTTTATGGGCTTAAATCGCATGACAACCATGTTCTTATGCAACAATTATTACACCGTGGCTATACGTGGGTATTTTACCAAAGTATGTTAGATATGCAATTATTCGTTTGTGTTTCTTTTTCAATGCCATATGTAGTAAGACGATCGATTCATCAAAGTTAAAAGGCTTGCAAGAGGATGTAGTGGTTACTTTGTGTTTGTTAGAGAAATATTTTCCACCAAAGATTCTTCACGATAATGGTACATCTTGTGGTCCATCTTGTAAGAGAGATAGAATATTGTGGACCAAAGTGTATTTGAGGTGGATGTATCCTTTTGAACGATATATGAAAGTTCTCAAAGGTTATAAAGCGAAATAGAAACCGACCGTAAGGATGCATTGGAGAAAATTATATCGTGGAGGAGATCGTAGAATTTTGTTCTCGATTTTATCCGGGTTGAGTCTATTGGGCTACGCTCAACGACAAGGAAAGAGAAATCGATTTTGATAGACCATTGTCATGCTGCTCACTATATCAAACCCAGTAAGGAACAATTGGATCAAGCTCATCTTTACGTTCTTCAAAATGTGAATGACGTGCTTCCATACGTAGGGTACGTAAATCTCAACACATAACTTTCGAACTATGGAATGATGTACTAATTTTCATGTGTTCTATGAATTTAGGAACACATGGAAACTCTATCTAGACTCAATCCTAGTAGATCCAAAAATAAAAAGTGGCTTCAAGATGAACATAATCGCACATTTAGCAGATGGTTGCGTGATCGGGTAATCTTGAGATGAAACTTTTGTAATGAGTGGGTTTAATGTTTATTCCTACTTAATTTACAATGTATATTTTTCAGGTTCAGTGAACACATGTTCGGGGAGGAGAAGTTAATTTATTTACATCGCGATGATATCCTCGCATTCATGTGGGGATGGTGGAGATAGGTACTCTGCATAGTCGCATACATTGCGTAAGTATACAACATCTTTCATTAATATTGACTACACTTTTGAATGTAGTATACAACATCTTTTGTTTTATGACTTTACTTTTGTTTTAGGTATCTTTGGACTGTATGTGACTATGAAATAATCGCCAAGTTCTTGTTAGTTGATCAAATAACCATTTCTAATTTTGTTAAAAGTCAAGAAACACGTTGTATAAATCTAACATGAGTTAGAAATGGTTAATTTGGACTTGGATCAACAAGTTTTCATCACATATAATACTGGGTAAGTTTAACTTACTTCAACCTATTTATATGTTTTTTGTTCATTAAAACAATGAGAAATTCATTATTTTGAATAGATATCATTGGATGTTGATCGTTATCCATCCGCGGGCGAATACCGTTTATGTCTTAAACTCATTGAGGAGTAAGATCGAAGAAAGTTTTCAAGGAACAATAAATACGTAAGTGTTTCAAACCTTAAGAATTACTTTCTATTAATTTTTTCTAATGCTTCAAACTCTTTAGATCCTTGAGAATGTGGCAAGCCAAGCACTCACTTCCACAATATCGTTCTGCCATCACTTGGAAACTTGTAAAGGTAAACATAATTGATATATTCGATTGTTTTGGCCAACGGAATGAAATTTAACTCAAACATGCTATTTTAAAAATTATTTTGCATGTAGTGCCCACGTCAACCGAGTTCTGTAGAGTGCGGGTACTATGTACAGAAGTATATACGAGAAATCGTATATAATTCTAGTATCCCTATAATGAGCCTTGTAAGTACTCTTATTTTACATTCTTAGTGATTCAAAATATTATTTAGTCTAATGTTATTTTTTATATATTATTTCTCTTTGTAGTTTAACACAAAAACTACATATAAACAAGAAGAAATCGACGAGATTCGAGTAGAATGGGCGGATTTTGTTGGCAGATTTGTGTAAGCCATTTGTGGATTTCAGAATTGTGTGAAATAGGTTTGTATGAAGTTAGGTAAGTTAATATGTTGGTTAGGTGTAATATACTTGTTTTATAGTAGAAGTGTATATTTAGTAGTTTGTGGAGAGGCGGGTGGCCTCATTCTTCTGAATCTAGGATTGGAGTTTGTTGGATGTTGTATAATGAATGAATGTGTTTTTTGTTGTATATTCTTGTTTCTTGGATGTTGTCTATGAATGAATGTGTTTTAGAAGTGTTCTGCAATGTTTCAGGTTATGGTTAGCTGATGTTCTGTAGAGGTCACGCCGAAATTTTTACTTATTGACTTGATTTCGTGTTAGTGTTAGAGTTTATTGTTTTTGTGATATAGGTGATAAGGTTTGTGATATAAGAGTTTATGGTTTTAGAGTTATGGTTAAGGTTTGTGATATACTAGTTTATGGTTTTGTGATCGATAGAAGTGTTCTGCAATGTTTGAGTTATGGTTAGCTTATGTTCTGCAGATATAGGTCATGCCAAATTTTTACTTATTGACTTGATTTCGTGTTAGTGTTAGAGTTTATTGTTTTTGTGATATATGTGTTAAGGTTTGTGACATAAGAGTTTATGGTTTTAGAGTTATGGTTAAGGTTTGTGATATACTAGTTTATGGTTTTTGTGATCGATAGAAGTGTTCTCAGCAATGTTTCAAAAGTTATGGTTAGCTTTTTGTTCAGAGAGCTCATGCCAAAATTTTTACTTATTGACTTGATTTCGTGTTAGTGTTAGAGTTTATTGTTTTTGTGATATAGGTGTTAAGGTTTGTGATATAAGAGTTTATGGTTTTAGAGTTATGGTTAAGTTTTGTGATATACTAGTTTATGGTTTTGTGATCGATAGAAGTGTTCTGCAATGTTTGAGTTATGGTTAGCTTATGTTCAGTAGAGGTCATGCCTAAAATTTTTACTTATTGACTTGATTTCGTGTTAGTTTTAGAGTTTATTGTTTTTGTGATATAGGTGTTGATATTGTGGTTTTAGAGTTATGTTTAAGGTGTAATTTGGAGTTTTGGATATAAGAGTTTTCTATGTGCATTGTTTTGGTTAAAAAAGAATTTTGTTGGATGTTTATGAATTAGTGATTTCATGTATGTTTTGGATATAAAAGTGTTTTTGTTGCATGTTTGTAAATTTGTATAGTGATTTCATGTGTGGTTTCAATATAGAAGTTAATATATTAGCAATATATCAGGTAATTAGTTATTAAATATTGTTGGTTAGCCATCGGGCTATCAACTTTTTTTTTATTAAATTATGCTAAAAACGATGACGGGCAATGCCTTTCATTAAATAAAAAATTATAAACTAAAATAATGACGGACAATCTAATGACGGGCTGTGGGTTTAAAAAAAAAAATCCAAATATAAATGACGCGTAATGCCCGTCATAAAAAGGTACCCCCGTTTTAAGGTTTTAATGACGGGCAATGCTCGCATCATTAAAAATAACTTTTCATGACGGGCAATGCCCGTCACTAAAACTGGTTCCAACTCACTTTTAATGACGGGCATTGCGTCATCATCAAAAATCGATCCGTCATTAGGTTTATGATGACGAGCGCTTTTTAATGACGGGCAATCCTCGTCATGAAAACCGCCCGTCATCAAAACATACAATGACACTCGCATAGATGACGGGCGACCGCCCGTCATCAAAACCTTTTAATGATGGGCAATGCTCGTCAATAAAACCATTTTTTCTACTAGTGTCGGTCGATGATGAGCTATGCTCGTCTCCCTGATTCCTTTTGTGGTTACGTAGTGGAGACTGCGGTATACATTTTGTGAAACACCTTTCGAACTCTGGACTGGCCGTAAAGGTAGTTTACATAATTTCAGAATCTGGGGATGCCCAACCCACGTGTTGGTGTCAAATCCGAAAAAACTCGAACCTCGTTCAAAATTGTTCCTATTCATAGGTTACCCAAAAGAGACCAGAGGTGGTCTGTTTTACGATCCTAAGGATAATAGGGTGCTTGTGTCGACAAACGCCACTTTCCTTGAGGAAGATCATATCAGGGATCATGTGCCTAGGAGTAAAATCGTGTTGAACGAAATGAACAGTACATCAGCAAGAGTTGCTGATGGGGCTAGTACATAAACAAGTGTTGTTTATCCTAGCACGTCAAGTCAAATCCGTTCTCAAAAGTTGGGAATGTCTCGACGTAGTGGGAGGATTGTGAGACAGCCTGAACGTTACCTGGGTTTAGCTGAAACCCAAGTCGTCAGTCCTGATGATGACTGTGAGGATTCATTGACCTAATCAGGCAATGGCTGATGTTGACAAGTACGAATGGGTCAAAGCTATGGACCAGGAAATGGAGTCGATGTACTTCAATTCTATGTGGGAGTTTGTGGATCAACCTGATGGGGTAAAACCTATAGGTTGCAAATTGATCTACAAGCATAAACGTGGCGTAGATGGAAAGGTGCAAACCTTCAAAGCACGACTAGTGGCAAAGGGTTTTTCCCAGGTAGAAGGGGTTGACTATGAGGAAATCTTTTCACCTGTTGCCATGGTAAAGTCGATCAGGATTCTTCTAGCCATTGCCGCATATTATGACTACTACGTATGGTAGATGGATGTCAAGACCGCCTTTCTGAATGGCAACCTTGACGAAACCATCTACATGGACCAGCCCAAGGGGTTCATTGCCCAAGGCCAAGAGCAAAAGGTTTGCCGGCTTCATAGGTCTATTTATGGACTGAAACTAGCCTCGAGGTCTTCGAATATAAGGTTTGATGAGGCAATCAAATCTTATGGCTTTGATCGGAATGTTGACGAGCCTTGTGTCTACAAGAAAATCGTTGTTAAAACTGTCGCATTTCTGATATTATACGTGGATGATATTCTTCTCGTTGGGAATGAGGTAGAATTTCTTACTAACGTAAAGAAATGGCTAGCTTTGCAATTCCAAATGAAAGATTTGGGAGAAACTCAGTATGTTCTAGGTATTCAGATAGTCCGGAACCGAAAGAACAAAACGTTGGCCATGTCTCAAGCGTCTTATATTGACAAGATTTTGTCGAGATATAAGATGCAGAACTCCAAGAAGGGCATGCTGCCTTTCAAGCATGGGGTTCACCTGTCTAAGGATCAGTGTCCTAAGACTCCTCAAGAGGTTGATGATATGAGACGGATCCCCTATGCTTCAGCTATAGGAAGCCTGATGTATGCCATGTTGTATACTAGGCCCGACATCTGTTATGCAGTAGGGATTGTCAGAAGGTATCAATCCAATCCAGGATTAGATCACTGGACAACCGTAAAGGCAATCCTCAAGTATCTTAGGAGAACGAGGAACTACAACTTAATGTATGGCGGTGGGGATTTGATCCTTACGCGATACACAGATTCTGACTTTCAGACCGATAAGGATTCTAGGAAATCCACTTCGGGGTTAACCTTCATTTTGAATGGAGGAGCTGTAGTATGGCGAAGCATCAAGCAGGGATGCATCGCCGATTCCACTATGGAATCGGAGTACGTTGCAGCTTGTGAAGCTGCAAAGGAAGCTGGTTGGCTAAGGAAGTTCATGACAGATTTGGAAGTTGTTCCAAATATGAACTTGTCGATCACACTATTTTGTGATAACAGTGGTGCAGTAGGCAACTCCAGGAAGCCTTGGAGCCATAAGAGAGACAAACACATTGAGCGGAAGTATCATCTGATACGGGAGATTGTGCACCGTGGAGACGTGACAATCACGTAGATAGCATCGGAGCACAACATAGCTGATCCATTTACAAAGCCCCCCACAACTAAGGTGTTTGAGGGTCACCTAGAGAGTCTAGGTCTTCGAGTACTTTCTGACTAGGGCAAGTGGGAGATATGTAAACGGGTATTCAATGCCCTAGTTTATTGTATTACTTCATTGTAATTTATGTACATTTTAGAAATGTATTTCTCCCACTAGCTTAGTCCAAGTGGGAGTTTGTTGGGATTTTTGTCCTAATCTCGTGTTCATAAATTATGATTTGAAATTAATAAAGTGTTATTCATTTCATCATTTGGGTCTCGCATTTTATACAAACTCTGACCGATAAACTAAGCTCCAGGGTCAATGAATATATGAGAGAACTAGAACTTGAACGGTGTGTAGTGGACACATAGGGAGGATCACGTTTGAGTTAATGACCCGAACGGTCTACAGTATATGGATGGGGTTGGAGACCTAATCCTCCATACGCTGTGGATGTGGCCTGCTTTGTATTGAGATACAAATAAGGTGATCTGACTCGTTCATGTGGTTGACATGCGAGTGGGGGCACCTGTACAATGAGATTGTACAAGACCGGACAGTGAATTACTAGACCTACCGATGTAACACCGCTGATGTGATGTGACTAATAACTTCGTAGATGACCATTAGTGACTCGACCTGAATCCTGAGCGTGTTAGGGACTCCTGTCTGCGGGGGTCTGTCCTTTGACTAGTATGGGTGAGGGTGGTCACAGTTACTCGCCCAATATGCCTACCTTCTCAGGGAAAAAAACCAAGTAGGGAGCTGGGAACTTAACTACACGAAATGGATTTCACTCGTTCCCGCCTTTAGGGAAACTAGAGGTGTTGTTCCCTTTAGTGCTATCTCCAGGGCTTGGACAATGGGCGCCCACTCTCTCACTGGCACGAGAGAGTTGATGTGTATGGTCGGACCATTACAACGTTGTTGTTCATTAGAGGAGTAGTGGGGACTTAAGGAGCAAGAAGTAGACACAGGGGTAAAACAGTAATTTGACCCAGCAGTGTCTACGAACAACCTATGAAGGGTCGACTCATGGGCATTGGTTATATCAGTGGACACATAATATTCTGCACTGACGGGAGTGCAGCTACGGGCTTTAGTGGAGTGTTACCGTAGCTAATGAAGGTTGATTAACCGGGTCAAATAGTTTGATAGGTTAATCTCGGATCATTGGAGCTCGTCACTTTAGGTCCATTAGGTCCCTCGGTTGGCTCAAACTGGGTTAAAAGAAGGGTTAATGTGTTTGGTGTGAATTGAAGTGTTCAATTTCACTTAAAGGACATTTATGTCATTTATATGAGATATGAATGATATAATATATAGTTTAATGTGAATGAGATTCATAATAAAATATAGGTTAGTCTAATTGTTGAATTAGGGCTAATTGGAGAAATTAATTGAGAGAAATTAAATTGAATGTGATTCAATTTAATAAATCCTCAATTATACAAATGTGATTTGTAATATGAGACATGAGATATCTTATAATATATGGCTATGCAAGTATGATTTGCATAACCTATAGATGTGGTAAAATGGTAATAATGTGGAGATTTAAACTCCATCATTTTCCACTATTTAAACCCTTCTTGCAAGAAGGAAGGTAGCACATTCTCTCATTTTTTTGGATTTTCACCAAAGAGAAAAGATTACTATTCTCTCAAAGCTCTCTCATTTTTCTCCTCCCTTCTCCAAAACACCAAAGTCCCACAACTTTCCTTCTTCCAAAAGAAGAACAACCGAGACTCTAATTGGTTGTGTTCGATCTTTGTTCGAGAGAAGAGTTCGAGAAGTTCGGGATCGTTGGGAGAACACGAAGAGTTCGTGAACGGAAAGGAAAAATCGAAGCACGTCTTCAAAAAGTAAGTACTCGCTGTTTTTTTTCCATTTTTTACATGTTTAGCCTAAACTATTAGATAGTTGATTTTAGTGAAATCAAGTAGCACAACGATACAATGACGATTCGATCGTCTTCCACTGCGCTGGAATTTTCATTCCCTTTAAGTCTTTCTTCTGGGATTAAGAAGACTCAGAAGAAGAGGAAAGGAGGAAAAGGGAAAGTTTCTGCTACTGCAGACATTAAGCTCAAAGAGAAGAAAGGTAAATTCGATTTACTTGTTCTTGAAACTTGCTTAGTGGAAAATTATGATTTTACCTGGATACTTGATTCAGGAGCCACTAATCACATTTGCTTTTCTTTATAGGAAACTAGTTCCTTCAAGGAGCTCGAAGAGGGTGAGATGACGCTCAGGGTCGGAACGGGAGACGTCGTCTCAACTCGTGTAGTGGGAGATGCCATGCTGTTTTTTAGAGATAGATTTTCATATTTAGAAAATCTTTACATAGTTCCCAAGATTAAGAGGAACTTGATTTCTATCTCTTGCTTAATTGAACTTGATTATTGTATTTCCTTTTCAAGTAAAAAAGAATTCATTTCAAAGAAAGGTGTCAATATTTGTTATGGTAAGTTAGAAAACGGCTTGTATGTACTTAAATCGAATCAAATTAAGGCAATTTAAATCATGAGATGTTTAAAACTGCAAATACTTAAAGTAAAAGGTAAAGAATTTCTCCAAATAATAATACCTATCTTTGGCATCTTAGACTTGGTCATATAAATCTCAACCGGTGTTGCTACAAAATTTATGCTATTGCAATAGCGCAGTGTACGGGTCAAGTTTTAGTATAGTGTTTTATGAGTCCAAGTATTGTCCTCGGGAATGAATTTCTAGATTAATTAATTACTCAGATACTAATTATCAGTTTTAGCTAAAGAAACATAACATGGATAGTTGATTGAAAGTAAAGACAAGCAAATAAACAAACATGTGGAGACACGAATTGATAGATTTGAGGGAAGTGATTATACAAGTTGATGACTCAATTAACACATGCAATGAACCAATGAGATGAATTTATAAACAAGAAGTAAAATACTAAAAAAAATCTCTCGATTCTTAGTGAGCCTCACACATGCAATAAACTCCATAGTCTCCATATGAACCTATGACATGCATGGCATTAAGCAACTTCTTTATGTGTTTCCCTAAGATTTCTAAGTCATTCTCATGCCAGATTTCTAAGGGTTTTGAAAATTTTGCTATAATTCAAGCTTTATCTCTCGAGTTCATTTAAACCAACAAATTAAGAAGTAAAGAACGAATTGTAAAAAATAAGGACAAAACATGCTTCAGTACATAGCAAGAAAGTCATAACAAGTAAATCAAATCCAGACTAGCTACTCTAAATCACATGAAAATCAAACTAAACAAGTAGAAAACGTCTTAGAACTCTATTACAAATTGAAAGAAAAGGAAATTAAACTTATGTGCCGATGCCGGTCCTTCGTCTCCTAGCTCCCGTCTTCGATCTCGAACTTCCACGAATGCTTTGGCTCCCAAAAATACTATTTTCTCTCTTCTTACAAGGTGTATTTCGAAAATAGGGCAAAAATGTACCAAATTCGACCCCCTTGTAATGAAAACATAAAGTTCTATATATAAACTTAATCGGTGCAGCGTTGCAACGCTGTACCCTAGGCGACTGGTAAATAAGGAAACTCTCGATGGCGTTGCAACGCTGAGGGCAGCGTTGCAACGCCGCTACCCTAACGCGCGCGCCTTCCTATCGATACGGCGTTGCGACGCTGCAAGGCAGCATTGCAAAGCTCTCTGTGTGGTCCTTCATGTGCGCCTTCTTATCGATATAGCGTTGCGACGCTGCAAAGCAACGCTATCTCCTAGGACTTCAACGCATCTTGGTTGCACATTCGGTGTTGCAACGCTCTACATGGCGTTGCAACGCCATCACCTCGGGTCTTCAAGCTTGGATTGATCATTTCTCTTCCAATTGATGTTATTTTTAACTCCTAATAGCCTCGTTTCGATCCCAAGGGATCCAAGTTGTCTACAATAGCTCTGTTTAAGCTCTTAACTTGAAATTGAGTGATTTAAACATGTAAAAGCCCTGATCATTATAAAACTAGCAATTATTAAGCCTAAGGATAACACATTTTGTGTGCTATCAACCGGATTGAGAGACTATCTAAGAATGGACTTCTCAACAAGTTAGAAGATGATTCTTTACCTCCTTGCGAATCATGCTTGGAAGGCAAGATGACTAAGCGACCTTTTATTGGAAAAGGTTATAGAGCCATAGAGCCCTTAGAGCTTATACATTGGATCTTTATGGTCTGTTGAATGTAAAAGCTCGTGGTGGGTACAAATATTTCATCTCTTTCATAAATGATTATTCGAGGTAAGGTTATCTATACCTAATGCATCATAAGTCTGAGGCTCTTGAAAAGTTCAAAGAGTATAAGGTTGAAGTAGAGAATGCATTAGGGAAACCCATTAAAACACTTCGATTCGATCGAGGTGGAGAGTATACAGATTTGAGATTCCAGGACTATTTGATAGAACATGGAATCAACTCTCATCTCTCAGCACCTAATACACCACAACAGAATGGTGTGTCAGAAAGGAGAAATAGAACCTAAATAGACAGTGTTAGGTCTATGATGAGCTATGCTCAATTTCCTGCCTCGTTTTGGGGTTACGCAGTAGAGACTGCGGTTCAAATCTTGAACACTGTTCCATCAAATAGTGTTTCAGAAACACCTTTTGAGTTATGGAAGGGGCGTAAACCTAGTTTACAACACTTCAGGATTTGGGGTTGTCTGACACACGTGTTGGTGACAAACCCAAAGAAATTGGAACCTCGTTCAAGATTATGTCAATTTGTTGGTTATCCCAAAGAAACGAGAGGTGGTCTTTTCTACAACCCACAAGAAAACAAGGTGATTGTATCGACAAACACCACTTTCTTGAAGGAAGATCACATGAGGAACCATAAACCACGTAGTAAGTTAGTACTAAATGAAGCTACAGATGAGTGAACAAGAGTTGTTGATTAAGCTCGACCTACATCAAGAGTTGATGAACAAGCCAACACATCAAGTCAGTCTCGTCCTTCTCAATCGTTGGGAGTGCCTTGATGCAGTGGGAGGGGTGTTTCCCAACCTGACCGCTACTTGGGTTTAGCTGAAACTCAAGTTGTCATACCTGATGACGATATAGAAGATCCATTGTCTTATAGACAGACAATGAATGACGTAGACAAGGACCAATGGATCAAAGCCATGGACCTTGAAATGGAGTCAATGTATTTCAATTCAGTTTGGGAACTTGTAGACAAGCCTGAAGGGGTAAGACCCATAACGTGCAAATGGATCTATAAGAGAAAGAGAGATGCAGTCGGAAAGGTACAAACCTTTAAGGCCAGACTTGTAGCAAAGGGTTTTACCCAAAGGGAAGGAGTTGACTATGAGGAAACTTTTTCCCCTGTTGCTATGCTTAAGTCAATAAGGATACTCTTGTCCATAGCCGCATTTTATGATTATGAGATTTGACAAATGGACGCAAGACTGCCTTTTTGAATGATAATCTTGACGAGAGCAACTATATGTCTCAACCCGAAGGGTTCATAACCCAAGCCCAGGAGCAAAAAGTTTGCAAGCTCAATTGATCCATTTATGGGTTGAAACAAGCATCCAGATCTTGGAACATAAGATTTGATACTGCGATCAAGTCTTATGGCTTTTACCAAAACGTTGATGAGCCTTTTGTTTACAAGAGGATCATCAATGACAAAGTATCATTCTCAGTACTTTATGTGGATGATATCCTACTCATTGGGAATGATGTAGGATACCTAACTGACATAAAGGAATGGTTGATGACCCAATTCAAAATGAAAGATTTGGGAGAGGCACAGTATGTTCTAAGGATTCAGATTTTCAGGAATCGCAAGAACAGAATGCTAGCTCTGTCTCAAGCGTCTTATATCGACAAAATGTTGGCCCGATATTCGATGTAGAATTCCAAGAGGGTCTTATTGCCCTTCAGGCATGGAATTCACCTGTCTAAGGAACAGTATCCTAAGACATCTCAAGAGGTTGATGATATGAGACGTATTCCCTATGCTTCAGCAGTAGGTAGCTTAATGTTTATGTTATGCTGTGCACGAGGCCAGACATTTGTTATGAAGTGAGAATAGTCAGTAGGTACCAATCCAATCCAGGGTTAGACCACTGGACCGCAGTTAAAAATATCCTCAAGTATCTTAAGAGAACGAGGGACTATACGCTTGTGTATGGGACTAAGGATTTGATCCTTACTGAATACACTGATTCTGATTTTCAGACCGATAAAGATTCTAGGAAATCCACATCGGGATCAGTTTTCACCCTTAACGAGAGAGCTACAGTATGGCGAAACATCAAGTAGGGATGCATCGTTGACTCCACGATGGAGCCTGAGTATGTCGCTGCTTGTGAAGAAGTTAAAGAGGGTGTTTGGCTAAGGAAATTCCTTACTGATTTATAAGTTGTTCCAAATATGTAATTTTCCATCACCTTATACTGTGACAATAGTGGTGTCGTAGCCAATTCGAAGGAACCTCGCAACCACAAGCGAGGCAAGCACATCGAGAGGAAGTATCACCTGATACGGGAAATAATGCAACGAGGAGATGTGACAGTCACAAAGATCGCTTTGGAGCACAACATTGCTGATCTGTTTACAAAGACTCCCACGACTAAAGTGTTCGAGGGTGATCTGGAAAGTTTAGGTATACGAGATATGTACATAGGCTAATCTAGGGCAAGTGGTAGATATTTAATGGGTATATGGATGCCCTAGTTTATTGTATTTGTATCGTTGTAACCACTGTTTTAGATTATAATGTACCCCACTAGAGTTTTAGTTCAAGTAGGAGTTTGTTGGGGTTTGTGCCCTAAAATTCGTAGTTTGTAATTTTGTTCTAATTATTGTCATAAAGAGTTATTATTTCAATAAAGAGTTATTATTCGTTATTTACGATATTGCCCTTTATCTTAACCCTAAATCCAATAAACTAAACATCCAAGGCGGTAAAATGTCTCTTGAACAGAATGTAGTGTACATATAAAGGATCTCGGTAACACTATGGATGTGACCCACTTGTATGTGATACAAACACTGGTAACACTATGGATGTGACCCACTTGTATGTGATACAAACACTGTGATCCTAACGTGTTCGTGTAGATGACATGTGATTGGGGATATCCTATGTAATGAGATTACATAAGAGCAGACCATGAAATAGTAACCACTAGATGTAACTCCGTTGACTTGCTAGGTTTCTATTTCACTAAGATGACCTAGGCAACTTGATCTCAATCCTGAGCAGGTTATGAACTCCTGTTTGCGATGGATTGTCCTTTGACTAGTATGGGTGAGAGTGGCCGATTCGCCAACTCAATATACCTACCTTTTTGGGGACAAGACCAAGTAAGCAGCTAGGGACTTAGCCTAGCAAGATGGAATTCACTCCTTCCCGACTACTAGGGTAAGTAGATGAATGTTCCCTTAAATGGTGTCTCTCAGACTTGAACAAAGGGCCCGACCCTCTCATTGGCTCGAGAGGGACTTTTGTTTGTTGGTAGGACCACAAACAAATTGTTCATTAGAGGAGCACTGGTACTTAAGGTACAAGATGTAACCCAAGGGCAAAAAGGTAATTTGACCCAGCTGGTGTTACGAACATTTGTGAAGGATTGACTTGTCGTTGTTGGTCAATATCCGTGGACACAGAAATATATCTGCAGTGGGAAGAGTGCAGTTGCGAGACTTTAGCGGAGTGTTCCCGCAGTTAATGAATGTTGATTAGGAGGTTAATGAGATTAACCAAGTAATCTCGTATCATTGGAGCTTCTGATCTATAGGTCCACCTTCTACCTCGTAAAGGGTTCTTAGATCGTTTGAATTTGAGATGTTCAAATTCATTAGGGAATCAATTTAATGTATATAGATACGTTATAATATAAAATTTAGGAACTTTATATTATAAATTTAATCTGAATATGATTCATATTATATTATATGAGAGGATTAAATATTTGAAAGAGTTCAAATATTAACTTAAATGTGAATGAGATTCATATTTGGAAAACTATAGGTTAAAATTTAATGTGCATAAGATGTGCATTAAACTATAGGTTAGAGGAGAATATGATTAAATATGATTTAATCTTAATTAAATATATGATACTTAAACCTTAATTAAATATATGATATTTAATTTATAATTGATTAAATATATGATATTTAATTAAAATTATTTGAATTAATTTAATTATTAAATTAATTTAAATGGTGGGAACGTGTCAAGAGGACACGTTCTCCACTTCCTCCCTATCGATACGGAGTGGGGAAGTGCTCCTCTTCCCTTTAACTTCTCGTTGGACAGAAGTTTTGGGTTTAATCGATCAAGTTTAGCAATTGTTGAATTGTTGTTAGAATTCTCTCTCTCTAAAATTCTCTTCCTTTGATCAACTGTTGATTCCTTCCCACTAAGGATAGATGTAGGAGCTTAGAGAATAGGAGGTGCTCTTCATGGTTTTGTTCTGTTGGAAAAGAAGAACAAAGGAGTTTTACTTGTTGTTGAGTTGTTGTGCAATTGGAGCACGGGTTGCTGAATTAAGAAACTACGAAGGTAATTGTTACTTACTTTTAGTTTAAACTTTTACAACATATGTTTGCATGCTTAGTTTCATGCCTAATTAGATTATGAATTAAGTTGCTTATTCTCTGTTTTTACCAATATATTGGTATTTGTGTTTAACCAAAACAAACAAGCAAAATCGATCCATAAAACACGTTTCTGCTGGTCAAGGGGATCAGATTCCTATCAAGTCCCGCAGCTGCACTTTTCTCACTGCAGATATATTTTTGTGTCCACGGATATTGACCAATAACAACAAGTCAATCCTTCACGAATTTTCGTAACACCAGCTGGATAAAATTATCGTTTTGCCCCTAGGTTACATCTTTTACCTTAAGTCCCAGTACTTCTATAATGAACAATTTGTTTGTGGTCCTACCAACAAACAGAAGTCCCCCTCGGGCCAATGAGAGAGTCGGGCCCTTTGTTCAAGTCCTGGAGACACCACTTAAGGGAACTTTCATCTACTTACCCTAATAAACGGGAAGGAGTGAATTCCATCTTGCTAAGTTAAGTCCCCAACTGCTCACTCGGTCTTGTTCCCAAGAATGTAGGCATATTGAGTTGGCGAATCTGGCCACTCTCACCCATACTAGTCAAACGACAGTTCCTCGCAAATAAGAGTTCGTAACCTGCTTAGGATTGAGATCAAGTTGCCTAGGTCATCCTAGTGAATTAGAAACCTAACTAGTCAACGGAGTTACACCTAGTGGTTACTATTTCATGGTCCGGTCTTATGCAATCTCATTACATAGGATATCCCCACTCACATGTCATCTACACGAACACGTTAGGATCATATTGTTTGTATCATATACAAAGTGGGCCATATCCATAGTATTACCAGGGTAGGGTACCCTAACCTTATCCCCTTACTATAGACACTTTAGGATGTACCTCGAACTGATATCCTTTATATGTACACTACATTCAGTACAAGAGACATTTTACAGCCTTGAATGTTAGTTTATTGGATTTAGGGTTAATACAAGGCCAATATTGTAATTAATGAATAGTAACGCTTTATTGATAATAATAACTGTTTATTACATTAATTAGAACAAAATTTACAAACTACGAGTTTTAGGGCACAAACCCCAACACATACAATATGCATGAGGTCCCATTCGTCAATCACATGCATATATGTGTTGCGTAAAATGATATAGCAATACCGCAAGTGTACGGAGTATTAGTATAGTGATTTAAGAGTTTAAAGTATCGTCCTCGTGAATGAGTTTCTAGATTAATTAATTACCAAGATATTAATTCTCAATTTTAGCTAAAGTAACATAACATGGATAGATGGTGAAAACAGAGATAAACGATAGACACACAATTGGAGACACGAATATGATAGATTTGGAGGAAATTGACTTCACAAGTTAATTACTTATTTGACACATGCAATGAACTATTGTGATGAATTTATAAACAAGAAGTAAAATACTCAAGAAAATCTCTCGATTCTTAGTGAGCCTCGCACACACAATAAATTCTATAGTCTCCATATGAATCTAAAAGCATGCACGACATTAAGCAACTTCTTTATGTGTTTCCCTTAGACTTATGGGTCATTCTCATGCCAGACTTCTAAAAGTTTTGACAACTTTGCTCTAATCTAAATTTTTTCTCTCGAGTCCACTTAAACCAACAAGATTAAAGAATTGTAGAACGAATTGCCAAAAATAAACAACAAAATATAATTCAATACATAGCAAACAAGTCTTAAACAAAGAAATCAATTCCTAACTACAACATTTAGCCACTCTAAATCACAATAAACCCAACTAAATGTGTAGAAAACGTCTTAGAACGATGTTACAATCTGAGAGGAAGAGGAAATAAACTTATGTGTTGATGTCGGTCCTTCGCCCCTGAGCTCCCGTCACGATCTCGAACCTCCATGAATGCTTTGGCTCCCAAGGAATGCACACTTATCTCTTCTTACAGAGTGTATTTCGAAATTAAGGTGCAAAGACTATCAAATTCGGCTCCCTTTGCAAGAAGATACAATGTTCTATTTATAAGTGTAATTGGCACAGCGTTGCAACACTAGAGACAGCGTTGTAACGCTGTGCCCTAGGCGGCAGGTATATATGGAAAACATTGGCAGCGTTGCAACGCTGCTACCCTAAGCGCGCACCTCTCTATCAGTCTGGCGTTGCGACGCTGCAAGGCAGCGTTGCAACACCCTCGTCACGACCCTTCATATGAGTCTTCTTATCGAGATAGCGTTGCGTCACTGCAAGGCAGCGTTGCAACACTATTGTCATGGCTCTTCTATGCTTTAAAACAACAAGCAATGCGTTGCAACACTATGGACAACATTGCAACGCCATTACCTCGGGTCTACTAGCTTGGATTGGTCCTTCTACTTCCAATTGATGTTATTTGAAGCTCCAAAAAGCCTCGATTCGATCCCGAGTGATCCAAAATGTTTTCAATTGTCATGTTTAAACTCTTAACCCAAAATTCAAAGATTAACACACACAAAAGCTCTGAAATTAACATAAAACTAGCAGTAATTAAGCCTAAGGATAACACATTTTGTGTGCTATCAAACACCCCCAAACTTAAACTTTTGGTAGTCCCGAGCAAAAATAGAGTTAAACATGAGATTGTTCTTATGCATACATTTGATTGAATACTCAAAGATTTAAAAGGAAATTTTTGCAATCACAGGAAACACTCAAACATAATACTTCAATTAGCAATTTAAAACTCTTCCCAAGTGTTCCTTCGTGTGTGTGTGATTAGCCTATGTTCCATTCATTTTTACTAAGCCCGGATCAACTTTATTAGGTTCTCCATTCAACTTTCCCCTACACTGGTCATTATTACTAATCCTTGAGCCTCCCCACATTCAAGAAATAAATAACTCTACTCAACACTTAATCACTTTTTTATCACTTTTTTATCACTTTTTTTTTTATTTTCTTCTCTTTTTTGTGTGCAAGGGCACTAGCTTTCTCACATCTACTGCAGGGATCCTTACCCAGAGCACTCGCTCAATGAGTGGCCTAACTGATCACAGTGAAGGTAGCTCTTTTTGCCCTCACAAATTTTTCATCAACAAACAAACAAAAGACAAAAACTACTCTTTCACGCAGTGCACATATTATACAGATCATGCACATCATATTATCATTCACCCTATCCTGCAGTTTAACTCTCAAATTAGCTCTTAGACCTATCGAGGTGACATTAAACTTCTAAGCCTAATAATTTTGTTCTAAGCATTTCAAAACTATAGGAATATAGGCTATGTGCATAATAGTGTAGGAAAAACTCAAGAAAAATTTTAAATTAACTCAAATTCATATCATGCTCTCAAGTTTCAGCAGAATCATAAAAATTTTCAATTAATTCTCATCATAGGTTATCATGATCATACTTATGCAAACGATCAATCAACAATTCAGCATATGCTGAGGACAGTACAACATATCAATAACATCCCACCCCCAAACTTAAACTAAACATTGTCCCCAATGTTTGCAAAATAAGCTCAAATAGTAAGAAGGTAAGAGTGAACAATACTGTCCTGAGTAATGGAGATCTTCAATATTTTCTGAGTTCCTTGGATAACCAAAACACGTGTTCTAGAGTTCCATAGAACGGGAGCATGGGTTTCTACGAGGGGTCGCATCAACAACAACCTATCAAAGAAAAACAAACAAACTAGTAAGTAAACTAAGAATTGGTAAACAACCAAAACAAACTAAGAACAGAAAATCAAAATAAGAAAAATGTAAAACTTGGGTTGCCTCCCAAGAACCGCTTTCTTTAACGTCTTTAGCTAGACTTTACTCCCTCAAGGTGTTTCTTTCCTATCCTGCTGACCCTTCAGTGATATATTCATCCGGGGATCTGGTCTCAATATTCTTTATGGCGGCTCCATGATCGTTACTATGCCGATTCATTGGTGATTTGCATTCTTGATTGGTTGGACCTATTTCGGATTCGAAGAATGAAGGAGTGCAATCGCTTTCTTCAAGAGATGGTTTCCTCTTAGATGTAGAAGCATACCCTGTAGGAGGATTCAACACATTTTTATTGTTAGCATAAGAGAAATTTTCGTGATACCTCAAACCTGGGTTATAATGTGTCGGAAGGTTATTTTGAGTATGGTTTCCTCCATAAGTGTTGCTTCTATTGTTCAGATAATGTATTTGCTCCATAGTAGATTCTCCATTGGGATGGGAACATTGAGAGGGTACCACTGTTTGGGGTGATCCTGCAAAACTATTCAGAGCATGAGTGGGGGATGCCATATGTGATTTAAGGGAGGTTACCTCATCCAATTGATACAATCAAACTATTGGCCTAGATCTGTCATTGTCTGTGGGCCATTGGTAGTTGGCAGTTGACACTTCCTCGAGGAGGGCATGTGCTTCTGCCACAGTCTTTGCCATGAAACCCCCTCCAGCAGTGACATCCAGAATGATCATGGTCTTACCACCAAGTCCATTATAGAATAATTGTACCTGGAGCCAATTTGGGTAACCATGTTGTGGACACCTCCTGAGCATGTCCTTATAACGGTCCCAAGCCTCAAATAGTTGCTCCCTCTTCTACTGCCTGAATGTTCCTATCTTTGTCCTTAACTTTGCAGCTTTCATTAGTGGAAAGAATTTGGTCATGAAGGCTTGGGCTAACTCTTCTCAAGAAGTGATACTTCCTTGTGGGAGAGACCCTAGCCATTCCTTAGCTCTACCCTGCAAAGAGAAAGAAAAAAGACGTAAGCGAATACTATCAGCAGAAATACCATTTAACTTAATTGTACGACAAAATTCTATAAAATTCTGTAAATGTGAATTAGGATCTTCTGTGGCTTGTCCTCGAAAAGAACCTTCCCTAACCATCTGAATAAGCCCTGTTTTATGTTCAAAATTGTTAACATTTATGGGAGCATGGACAATTCCAACCTGCTCAGAATTAAACACAGGTTGGTGTTGGGATTTGTGCCCTAAACTTATGTAATTTTGATCAAATAAATAAAGAGTTATTTGTTTTGGTAAAATTATATTCTTGCTTTATAAATCCAATAAACTATGCTCCAAGGTTATAATGTATCTTGAACATCAGTGTAGTAGACACTATTTGGATTGTGTTCGAGAGTATAACCTAAATGGTCCATTGTATAAGAATAAGGTTGGAAACCTTATTCTGGTAACACCATGGATGCGACCCACTTTGTAATTAGTACAAATGAGGTAATCCAACTCATTCATGTTGTTGACATGCGAGTGAAGGCATCCTGTATGAAGAGTTCATACAAGACTAGACAGCAAATTATTAGTCTAACCAAAGATAACGCCAGTTAATGAGATAAAGCGATAATTTATAAATGGTCATTAGTGACTCGACTGAATCTGAAACAAGTTAAGAACTCCAGCTTATAGGGGGATGTCCTTAGACTAGTATGGGTGAGAGTGGCCTGTAGCCGACTCAATAAGCCTACTTTCTCAAGGACAGAACCTCGTAGGTAGCTGAGGACTTAACTATGCAAGATGAAATTCACTCATTCCTACACTAAGGAATTAGACAGGTTGTTCCCTTAAGAACTGAGTCAAGGTCTTGAACAACGGGGCCCCACCCTCGAAACTGGCTTAAGAGGGTATGAGTTTATGGTAGGACCATAGACTTGTTGTTCATTAGAGGATCAGTGGTGCTTAAGGAATAAAAAGGTAATAAGAGGGGTAAAACAGTAATTTGACCCAACTGTAATTACGAACAACCTGTGAAGGGTCGACTCATGGGTAATGATTATATTAATGGACACAATATAATGTATAGTGAGGAGAGTGCAACTACAAGTCTATAGTGGAGTGACTTGTAGTTAATGAATATTGATTAATTGGATCAAAGAGTTTGATTAGTTAATCTCACATCATTGGAGCTCATGAACTGTAGGTCCATTAGGTCCCTCCGTTTGCTCAACATGGCAATATTGAGGGTATAAAGTTAGGAATGAAATTGAAGTGTTCAATTTCATATATGAGGTGTTATATCAATTATATGTGATATAATTGATATAATATATGGTTTTAATGTGAATTAGATTCACATATTAACTCTATATACTAATGAGAGAATGAAGGAGGGATAGGATGGTAATTTCTATCCTATTTCCCTATAAATAGTTGCATGAGATGAAACTTTGAGACTAAGTTTTGGTAACCCTAGAGTTTCATATTGTTGGGTTGTTGGAAAAGTTCCAAACACAACTTCTATCAAAAACCTCCACACCTCATCCTAAAGAAACCCACATTCCTCCCTCACCTAGAAAACATTGGAGAAGATCTAGTGGCGGAATATCACACGGATCGGGTTCGTTTTGCTAAGATCGTGATCGTTGGAGAAGGAACTCGAGAAGAAAGCGTTCTTCAAAGGTAATTTTCTTGTTGTCCTATGTTGTAAAACATGCTTAATTTTATATATTTTGTTGATCTTGAATGAAATCTGTGTAACAAAATAAAGAACACGTGATTAACAATCGCTTCCGCTGCGGGATTCGATCCATTCAATTTGTATTAGATCCCAATTGTATTATTGATTTTGTTTTGGAATTATCAAGGATAAAAGGTGGGATTTACTGTTTTCATGTGATGAATGAACGGTTTGCTAAATTAGATGTTTTTCATTTTTGGCACATAGATTTAAATTTTTTTTCATTGAATCATTAAATGTAAGGGCCCAGTGTTTTGGGAAAATTTAATTGTAAATCGAGTTTGTAAGTCCGTGTCGATCGAGGCAAAGTGGTTGCTGAAAAGAACGGATCAAAAACGAGAAAAACAACAAAAGGTGTTTGTTGTATTGTGTGCAGCGTTGCAACTCCAATCAGGCGGTTTTCAGAATGCAGAGAGGTGCAGCGTTGCAATGCACCTCCCAGCGTCACAACGCTTGGATGATGAGGCCTTGGTGTTGCAACGCTTGCACGAGTGTCACAACGTTGAAGCAGTTGAGGCCCGCGACATGAACAAGTCGCCGCGTTAACGCCGCTGGCTGAACGCTTCAACGGCGTAAACGAACAAGGAGAGAGCGCGCAACGCGGCAAAGTTTTTCATGAGTTTCACAACGGGCGGAAAACGTTTTTATTAATATATATATTAAAAATAAAAATATTTTGTATTTAATTATATTTATTTTTTAATTTTAATTAATATAATTAGATTATATTAATTAAAATTATTTTTAGGGTGCCAAAAATGGTCTAATTTTGCTATTTAAATTATGCAGTTGTTGTATAATTATTGCCATGCATAATGTATGCTTGTATTTTAGATATCCCACCTTAGGTTAAGCATTTCCATGCATCATTTATAATATAAAGTGTTATATTATATAGTTTGCATGTATAATTAATATAAGGTGTTATATTAATTTATGGACAGCATTGACATGCATTATAATTCATGAGACGAATATGCTATGTATGTTTATTATTCATGGGATGGATGATCAAGCAAATATAACATAGTATGCATGTCACCTAAGGTTAATTATTAGTTTTAAAATGTTTAAAACTTGGAATTAATAGACCTTAGGTTATCTAGTTCTAATTAGATTAGAATTAGGAACCATGTAATTTATAAACAATGATTAAAAGAGAACATTTGTCTAAGGAAGGTTCTGTGTCTAGGTCAGGTATTTAAGTCGACGGAAAAACGGAACCCCCTACCTAGGAACTGACCTGGAAGTGAATTTTAATCAGAGGGTTTATAAATTATAGTAGCGTCAGCAGGTTTATTAAGGGGTTAATAAACTAGAAATCCTAGGCTTAATATAAAGAGTTATATTAGCAAACTTAGGATAAAATCAATATAAGAGTTATATTGATAAGTTTAGGTAAAACCATTAATCGGGTTTAGCCTGAGTAAAATTCCTATAGGGTTAAAGTCTCCAGTGGGAGGAAAAGTGTATATGATACATATTTTTACACCTACGTTTCTTCGGGAAGTTCACACCGTGAAACTCATACTTGGCCTCCTAGCACAAACGGGAGCGTCCCCCTTCTGATGGTATTTTTATGAGTCAATATCAAGGTGAATGGAGAGGGTACTTATAGTGAGTGGGAACAAGATTAGTGAAAACAAAACCTATGGTCTCATATGTCGGTTCACACTGTAAGATCACTATGGTCAACCTGCTAGTTTGGCCTGGACCAGGCAATCCCTTCGGAGGGCTTGATCATAGAGGATCGAACACAGTAGACACTCGAAAGGGATAAAGATTTGCTTAGTTTATTTTTCAACCTAGTCCTCTCTTCGACGGATTTTGTTGGATGGGGACTCTAGGGTCTAAAGACAGAGGGTTACACTCACAAGGTACATAAGAAGTGTATGTATCCTGACCGAATAATGGTAACTAAAGCCTATAGGAATAAGAGTTATTCTGGCATTAGGTTTTGGTCAAGAGTGTCTTGATCCAGAAGAGGAGTGTTTTTTATTACCTTTCGCTGTCATACATTCTAAACCTTTGGAGTATCATTGTAAATTATTAATGGATTAGGAATCATTTGATAATTCGCTAAAACATGATTGAATTAGACAATTATAGCAAGAAGCTTATACAAATTTTTTTTTAAATCTCAGCAAAATGCCTAGCTTAATTATTTCCTTACTGGGTGCGGAAAAATTAACCGGAGAAAACATAATGATTTGGAAGAATAGACTCAACATAATCTTGGTTACACATGATTTTAAGTTCGTTCTCAATGAGGAGTGACCTCAATTCCCTGCTGAAAACACACCTCAATCAGTTGAGGATGCATATGACTGTTGGATCAATGCCAATGAAAAGGCAAAAGCCTATATCCTGGCTAGCATACCTGATGTTTTAGGCAGGAGACTGGAAGGCAAGGTCTCAGCTCGTGAGATCTTGGATTTTGTACTAAATTTTTCTAGACAACCGTCCAAACAAATTTGGAATGAAGCCCTAAAGTACGTTTACAACACACACATGGAGGAGGGAACGTCAGTAAGAGAACATGTTCTCAATCTGATGGCTCACTTCAACATAGCGGAATTAAATGGAGCGGTCATAGATGAGAAAAGTCAGGTATCGTTCATCCTGAAGGGAATGAAATCCCACGCAACAGAAAGGCGATTGAATCGTCGTGGTTTCGTTGCGAAAAATGCTTTCTTGAAACTGTTTCTATCACATAAAAAACTAGGCTAAACATGTATTCTAGAAGGAAAAACAGTAAGAATTACTTACTTGTTGAAGAATCGATTTTCACGAAATCCTTTTCTGGTCACGAACTCCTCGTGTTCACGATCTCAACGAACTCGACCTTCTCGAACGACGAGTAACCCAGACACATCCAAAAGGTTTCTCGGTTGTTCTCTTTTAGATAGAAGGAGAGTGAGAGAGACTCCTTTTTGGTGAAAGGGGAGGAGAGAATTGAGAGGAGAGTTGAGAGAGAATTCTTGTTGTCCTTGGTGAGATTCCAAAAAATGAACAACCAAGTAAGAAATTCTTCTTGCAAAGGAGTTTAAATAATGGTAATAGGTGGAGTTGAAATCTCCACCTATTTACCATTTAACCACAACCATAGATTATGCAAATCATATTTGCATAACCACATATAATAAGATATCTCATATCTCATTATACAAATCACATTTGTATAATTGTGGGTTTTAAATTGAATCACATTCAATTTAATTTCTCTCAATCCAATTACTCTATTTATCCAGTTTCAGCCAACTGAGGGACCTAATGGACCTACAGGTGACGAGCTCCAATGATCCGAGACTAACCTGTCAAACTCTTTGACCTGGTTAATCAACATTCATTAGCTACGGTAACACTCCACTAAAGCCCGTAGCTGCACTCCCATCATTGTAGGACAAGTTGTGTCCATTGATATAACCAATGCCCATGAGTCGACCCTTCATAGGTTGTTCGTAGACACTACTGGGTCAAATTACCGTTTTACCCCTGTGTCTACTTCTTGCTCCTAAAGTCCCCACTGCTCCTCTAATGAACAACAACATTGTAATGGTCCAACCATATACAACACCCCTCTAGGGTCAGTGAGAGGGTGGGCGCCCGTTGTCCAAGCCCTAGAGACAACACTTAAGGGAACAACCGCTCTAGTTTCCCTAAAGTCGGGAACGAGTGAATTCTATCTCGCGTAGTTAAGTTCTCAACTCCCCACGTGGTCCTGCCCCTGAGAAGATTGGCATATTGGGTGAGTAATTGTGACCACCCTCACCTGTACTAGTCAAATGACAGACTATCGCAGACAGGAGTTCGTAACAAGCTCAGGATTAAGGTCGAGTAACTAATTGTCATCTACGAAGTTATTAGTCCTATACTGTCAACAGTGTTACATCAGTAGGTCTAATGATTCACGGTCCGGTCTTGTACAATCTCATTGCACAGGATGCCCCCACTCGCATGTCAACCACATGAACGAGTCAGATCACCTCGTTTGTATCTAATACAAAGCGGGCCACATCCATAGTGTATCCAGGATTAGGTCTCCAACCCTATCCATATACTGTAGATCATTCGGGTCATTAACTCGAACGTGATACTCCCTGTGTGTCCACTACACACCGTTCAAGTTCTTGTTCTTTCATAAATTCAATGACCTTGGAGCTTAGTTTATTGGACAAAGTTTGTAAAAATGCGAGACACAAAGTGATCAAAGAAATAACTCTTATTTATTTCAAATGGCAATGTTACAAACAAAATGAGATTAGGATATACATCCCAACAAACTCCCACTTGGACTAAGCTAGTGGAATACATATACATTTCTCAAATGTACAATAAATTACAATAAAGTAATACAATAAACTAGGACATTGAATACCCTTTATAATACTCCCACTTGCCCCAGTCTGGAAGCACTCGAAGACCTAGACTCTCTAGGTGACCCTCAAACACCTTACCCTTGAGGGCCTTTGTAAATGGATCAACAACGTTGTGCTCTGACGCTATCTGCGTGGCTGTCACGTTGCCGTGGTGCACAATCTCCCGTATCAGGTGATACTTCCGCTCAATGTGCTTGCCTCTCTTATGACTCTGAGGCTCTCTCGAATTGGCTACAACACCACTGTTGTCACTAAACAGCGTGATCGACAAGTTCATATTTCGAAAGACTTCCAAATCTGTCATGAACTTCCTAAGCCAAACAGCTTCCTTTGCAGCTTCACAAGCCACAACGTACACATCTTCCATAGTGGAATCAGTGATGCATCCCTGCTTGATGCTTCACCAAACTACAACTCCTCCATTCAGAATGAAGGCTGACCCCGAAGTGGATTTCCTAGAATCCTTATCGGTCTGAAAGTAAAAATCTGTGTATCCCGTAAGGATCAAATCCCCACTCCCATATATTAGGCTGTAGTTCCTCGTTCTCCTAAGATACTTGAGAATTGCCTTTTCAGCTGTCCGTGATCTAATCCTGAATTGGATTGATACCTACTGACAATCCCTACTGCATAACAGATGTCAGGCCTAGTACACAACATGGCATACATGAGGCTCCCAACAGCTGAAGCATAAGGGATTCGTTATTTACGATATTGCCATAGTTTTAACCCTAAATCCAATAAACTAAACATCCAAGACTGTAAAATGTATCTTTAACTGAATGTAGTGTACATATAAAGGGTCTCGGTTCGAGATACAGCCTAAAGAGTCTATAGTAAGGGGATAAGGTTTGGGTACCTTACCCTTGTAAAACTATGGATGTGACCCACTTTGTATATGATACAAACACTGTGATCCTAACATGTTCGTGTAGATGACATGTGAGTGGAGATATCCTATGTAATGAGATTACATAAGACCGGACCGCAAAATAGTAACCACTAGATGTAACTCCGTTGACTAGTTAGGTTTCTATTTCACTAGGATGACCTAGGTAACTTGATCTCAATCCTGAGCGGCTTACGAACTCCTGTTTTCGAGGGATTGTCCTTTGACTAGTATGGGTGAGAGTGGCCAGATTCGCTGACTCAATATGCCTACCTTCTTGGGGACAAGACCGAGTGAGCAGCTGGGGTCTTAGCCTAGCAAGATGGAATTCACTCCTTCCCGCCTACTAGGGTAAGTAGAGGAATGTTCCCTTAAGTCGTGTTTCCTGGACTTGAACAAAGGGCCCGACCCTCTCATTGGCCTGAGAGGGACTCTGTTTGTTGGTAGGACCACAAACAAATTCTTCTTTAGAGGAGCACTGGTACTTAAGGTACAAGATGTAACCCACGGGAAAACGATAATTTGACCAGTTGATTTTACGAACATTCGTGAAGGATTGACTTGCTGTTATCGGTCAATATCCGTGGACACAAAAATATATCTGCAGTGAGAACAGTGCAGCTGCGGGACTATAGTGGAGTGTTCCTACAGTTAACGAATGTTGATTAGGAGGTTAATGAGATTAACCGAGTAATCTCGTATCGTTGGAGCTTCTGATCTGTTGGTCCATTAGGTCCACCTTCTAGCTCGTAAAGGGTTCTTAGATCGCTTTGAATTTGAAATGTTCAAATTCATTAAGGAATAAATTTAATGTATATAGATATGATATAATATATAGTTTTGGAACTATCTATTATAAATTTAATGTGAATATGATTCATATTAAATTAAATGAGAGAATTAAATATTTGAAAGAGTTCAAATATTATTTTCAATTTGAATATGATTCATATTTGAAAACTATAGGTTAAAATTTAATGTGCATAAGATGTTTATTAAAACTATAGGTTAGAGGAGAAAAAGATTAAACATGATTTGATCTTAATTAAATATATGATATTTAATTAATTAATTAATTAAATTTGATTTAATTAATTTTATATTAATTAATTCCGGACACGTTCCCGTCTTCCCCACCAACTCCCCATCGATAGGGAGTGGGGGAAGAACTCCTTCGAATAACTTCTCTAGGAAGAGAAGTTTTTGGTTGATCAATCTGTGATTTGCTCCTACTGAAGAAAAATTCTCTCTCTCTCATTTCCCTCTTACTTTCTTCCAATTGTTGGAATACCTTTCAACCAAGGTAGGATCTAAGTGGAACTCAGAGGATAGAAGGTTTTCCAAGTGGTGCTGTCCTGTTGGAGAAAATAGAGAAGAATTCTTGGTTGCTGTGTTGCTGCACATTTGGTGCAAGGAGTTGCTGAATAGAAACTACAAAGGTAATTATGAATTCTCTTTTAGTTTAAGTTAAATTACACAACATGTTTGCATGTTTATATCCATGTCTAATTAGATTAGAAATGTATGCTTGTTCTGTTTTTCCCAATGTACTGGTTTTTGCTCTTCAACCAAAACGAACTTGCATTTACGACTCCAAAACATGTTTCCGCTGCTCAAGAGGATCAGAGTTCCTTCAATAATATGTTGCAATGGCCAGAAGGATCCTGATCGACTTTACCATGGCAACAGGTGAAAACGTTTCCTCAGAGTCAACCCCTTCAACCTGGGTAAAACACTTTGCCACTAGTCGTGCTTTGAAGGTCTGCACCATCCCATCTACGCCACGTTTACGCTTGTAGATCCATTTGCAACCTATAGGTTTTACCCCATCCGGTTGATCCACAAGCTCCCAGACGGAATTGAAGTACATCGACTCCATTTCCTGGTCCATAGCTTTAATCCATTCGTGTTTGTCAACGTCTGTCATTGCATGCTCATAGGTCAATGGATCCTCGCAGTCATCATTAGGGGTGACGACTTGAGTTTCAGCTAAACCCATGTAACGTTCAGGCTGTCTAACAACCCTCACACTACGTCGAGGCATTCTCAACTCTTGAGAATGGACTTGACTAGACGAGCTAGGATCAACAACAGTTGTTAACGTACTAGCCCCATAAGAAACTCTTGCTGATGAACTGTCCATTTCGTTTAACACGATTTTGCTTCTAGGTAAATGATCCACGACGTGATCTTCCTCAAGGAAACTAGCGTTTTTCAACACAAGCACCGTATTTTTCTTAGGATCGTAAAATAGACCACCCCTTGTCTCTTTTGGGTAACCTACAAATAGACACAATCTTGAATGGGGTTCAAATTTTTTCGGGTTTGACACCTACACATGGGTCGAGCATCCACAAATTTTGAAATGGTGTAAACTGCCTTTACGTCCATTGTAGAGTTCAAAAGGTGTTTCACAAACACTCTTCGACAGAACGTTGTTCAAAATATACATCGCAGTCTCCATTGCGTAACCCCAAAAAGAATTAGGGGGAGACGAGCATAGCTCATCATCGACCGAACCATGTCCAACAGGGTTCTGTTTATCCTCTTTGATACACAATTATGCTGTGGAATACCAGGTGCTGAGAGTTGGGACGTAATTCCATGTTCTATCATATAGTCCTGGAAATTTGTGTCCATATACTCTCCACCTCGATTCGATCGAAGTGTTTTAATAGTTTTACCTAACAGGTTCACAACCTCAGTCATGTACTCCTTGAACTTTTCAAGAGTTTCGACTTCCTATGCATTAGGTAAATATACCCATACCTTGAATAGTCATCTATAAAAGATAAAAAGTATTCGTAACCACCTCGTGCTTTAACACTCATCAGACCACAGAGGTTAGAATGTATAAGCTCAATGAGCTCTTTGGCTCTATATCCTTTTCCACAAAAAGGACATTTGGTCATTTTCCCTTTAAGGCATGACTCACACACCGGTAAAGAGTTTTCTTCCAACTCGCTTAGAAGTCCATTCTTCACTAGTCTCTCAATCCTATTGAGATCGATGTGGCCTAACCTTAGATGCCAAAGATTGGCATTTTCTTTAGGAGAAACTTTCACTCTCTTAGTTCGTGTTTCTTCTGTTTTAAACAATTCAGTATTCAAAACACTTTTGATCGAATTAGGTTTCAAAACGTACAAGTTATTCTCAACTGAACCAGAACACAAGAAATTTCCATTTATAGAAATAAACGCTTTATTACAAGAAAAAAATTAAAGAAATAGAGTGTTCAATTAGAAAGGAACTAGAAACTAGGTTTCTAGTAAACCCAGGAACTATATACATAATATCTAATAAAATGTAATTCCTGCCGAAATAGAGCTTCACCGTGTCGACCGCTGCAGTAGAGAAAACCTCCCCAGATCCAACCCGTAGCGTTATCTCACCTCTATCAGCTGCTGCCAGGAACTAATTCCCTGAAATGAAGAACAAACATGGTTAGTGGCTCCCAAATCCAATATCCAGGCAGAGTCATTAGTCTCCACTAAACAGGTTTCAGTTACCAGTAAATCACATTTACCTGTATTCTTCCTGTCGGCAAGGAACTTGGGAGAGTTACGCTTCCAGTGACCGTCCCCATTGTAGTGGAAACACTTTCCTTTCTCTACAATTTCCTTGACCTTTTTGCCCCTTTGGGTAGCAGCACGGTCAACTTTGCCTTTCTTCATCTCCTTCTTCTTCCCTTTCGGGTGAGAAGGAGCCACAGATTTTGTCCCAGAGGTCGAACCCCTGTGATAGGACCTGAAGGCAACATTTGCCTCAGCTTCCGGTGTCCTAATCCTCATCAAGGACTGGAAGTTTTGTAACCCATTAAGAAGGGTTGTCAGAGTGTAGCTAATTTTATTCATAACAACATTGCTACAAACTGACAGAAACTCTTCGGGAGTGTCTCTAGATTAAAGCTGACCTGGCTCGACTCATCGATCGAAGCCCCGTTCATCTCTGCCAGATTAAAGTGGGTCATCATGTCTAGATGTCTTCACGGACAGACGTCCCTTCTTTCATCCGGGCGTTGAAGACGTGTTTGAACGAGTCATGCCGGACTTGAAAGGACTGTTGTCCAAACATTTCCTGCAAGGACTCCATAATCTCCTTGGCGATGATCATCAGTTCATGGTTCTTTGCCAAGACTTCAGATAAGCTGGCAATGATGTAGACCTTGACCTTGTCATTGGCCCTGATCCATCGATCGTACGCATCACTAACACTTCATGATGTGGTTGAGCCCAGCACCTGAGGACACTCCTCAGTGAGCAGGAACAAAAGGTCATGAGTTACTAGAATCATGTTTATATTGTTTTTCCAAGATTGGTAGTTATCGCCCACTAGTTTGCCGGAAGCAAGTAAGGCTATAATTGAACTAGACATTTTGTTACAAAAATAAGTAAAAACTTCGTGTCAATCTTGCAAAACTTTTTGAAAATGCAATCAAGTTTTAGCAAAAATTTTATCCTATGATCCCTAGGTCATTAAAATTTGCAATGATATCCCAAAGGTTTAGAATGACCGCCACCGAAGGGTGAACAGAAACACTCCTCCTCTGGGACGAGACTTTCTCGACCAGACCCTAATCACAGAATAACTCTTATTCCATTAGGCGTCCAGTTACCATTTTTCGATATGAATCCATTAACTCTTAATGAATCCCGTGAGTGTCACCCTCAATCTTTAAGTTTCCAAGTATCTGTCCAAACAATAGCCACCGAAGGGTGAACCAAGAAGGAAAACCAATAAGGAAACTATATCCCTTTCGGGAATTCACGATGTTCTGACTCCCATGATCAAGGCCCTCCGAAGGGATTTTCTAGTCCAGGCCAAACTAGCAGGCGGATCATAAGTGTCTCATGGTGTGAATCGAAAGAAGAGACCGTGGGTCCCATTTTTGCATTTTCGGCTCCCACTCACTATAAGTACTCTCTCTATCCACGTTGATATTGACCCATACAAATACCATCCGAAGGGGACGCTTCCATTTGCACCACGAGGCCGAGTATGGATCTCACGGTGCGGACTTTAACGGAGATTTGTGGTCGGAAAATCAAATGTATCTTATACACTTTATTTCCTCCCACTCAACACTTTAAATTATTCGTGATTGACCTTGATAAATTGGCTAATATTTACCTAAGTCTACCAATATAACTCTTATATTGATTTAACCTAAGTTTATAATCACATTATTAACTTAGGTCTATGTGAGTAAATTAATCAACTTTTAATTAACGCCACTCACGATAATATAACTTAAGAATCATCGGACCGAATTCACTCACAAGTCGGTTCTCAAGTAGGGGTGTTCCGCAAAGCGTCAACTTAAATACTTCAGCCTTAGACAGAACCTTCCTTAGACAGAGCTACTAATAAGTCACCATTCAAATGTCATATTTGATTTCCTAATTTTAATCTCATTAGAACTAGAAAACTTAAGTCTAATTTTTCACGTTCTAAACATTTTAAAACTAATAATTAACTTAGGTTACATGCATTTCTATGTCATAGTGCTTGATCATTCATCACATGAATAATACTATATTATAACATACATTCATCACGTGAATTAAATGCATGAGCATGCTTTTAATTAAAAAATATAACACTTATATTCAAATAAATTTAAACATGCATACATTATATTATAACACTTATAATATAACCTATCATGCATACTATATATTATAACACTTATAATATAAATATGATGCATGAAATGTTTAACCTAAGGTGAGATTTTAAATCTATATGACATACATTATGCACATAGAATTAAATATTTCATACATCTCATTCATAAAATTAATAAATAGCAAAAATTGGACCGATTTTGGCACTTAGGGGACATTAAATGAATTAATTAACATTAATATAACTTTTATATTAATATTAATTAATTTAATTTAATAAAACTAAATACAATTTACAAAAAAAAACTAAATTAAAACAAAACAAAACAAAATGCCCCACGCTGCAAACTGTAGCATCTTCCCACGTCTCGCACGAAACAACCGCTGGAACCGCCCATCACGCACGCAGCGTTGCAATGTTGCAACACTCATCGTCGCACCTCGCTGCTCCACGCTTCAGCGTTGCAAAGCTGCTCTGTAGCTCAGCCTCCGCCCGCGCAGACAGCGTTGAGACGCCAAAGAACAACGTCTCAACGCCGTCGACAGAACAACAAGATCCTTTCGCCCGTTTTCGCTCCGATTTCTTCAGAGCAACTCTTGCCGACAAAAATCTGAACTTACAGACTCGATTTATTTTTTAAATGTCCCAAAAACATGGGCCTTTACATTGATCTAATCAACAGAAAATAAACCTAAAACTAGTGCCAAAACCGAAAACATCTAATTTCGCAAAACCAACAATTTCATCTCATGAATCATTTACCTACCTAATTTTAAGAAAAACATTTGCACAACGAAAAGCCAACGATTTGGCTCTGATACCAATTGAAGGGAATGAAAATCCCACGCAACGGAAAGGCGATTGAATCGTCATGGTTTCGTTGCGAAAAATGCTTTCTTAAAACTGTTTCTATGACATAAAAAACTAGGCTAAACATGTATTCTAGAAGCAAAAACAGTAAGAAGTACTTACTCGTTGAAGAACCGGTCTTCACGAAATCCTTCTCTGGTCACGAACTCTTCGTGATCACGATCTCAACGAACTCGAACGATGAGTAACCCGGACACCTCCAAAAGGTTTCTCGGTTGTTCTTCTTTAGGTAGAATGAGAGTGAGTGGGACTCCATTTTGGTGAAAGGGGAGGAGAGAATTGAGAGGAGAGTTGAGAGAGAATTCTTGTTGTCTTTGATGAGATCTTGGATTTTGTACTAAATTTGTCTAGACAACCGTACAAACAAATTCGACATGAAGCCCTAAAGTACGTTTACAACACGCACATGGAGGAGGGAACGTTAGTAAGAGAACATGTTCTAAATCTGATGGCTCACTTCAACATAGCGAAATTAAACGGGGCGGTCATAGATGAGAAAAGTCAGGTATCGTTCATCCCAAAGGGAATGAAAATCCCACCCAGCGGAAAGGCAATTGAATCGTCGTGGCTTCGTTGCGAAAAATTATTTCTTGAAACTTTTTCTATCACATAAAAAAACTAGGCTAAACATGTATTCTAGAAGGAAAAACAGTAAGAATTACTTACTTGTTAAAGAACCGGTCTTCACGAAATTCTTTTCGGGTCACGAACTCTTCGTTTCACGATCTCAACGAACTCGACCTCTTCGAACGACGAGTAACTCGGACACCTCCAAAAGGTTTCTCGATTGTTCTTTTTTAGATAGTAGGAGAATGAGTGGGACTCCTTTTTGGTGAAAGGGGAGGAGAGAATTGAGAGGAGAGTTGAGAGAGAATTCTTGTTGTCTTTTGTGAGATTCCAAAAAATGAACAACCAAGTAAGAAATCCTTCTTGCAAATGAGTTAAAATAATGGTAATAGGTGGAGTTGAAATCTCCACCTATTTACCATTTAACCACAACCATAGGTTATGCAAATCATATTTGCATAACAACATATAATAAGATATCTCATATCTCATTGCACAAATCACATTTGTATAATTGTGGAGTTTAAATTGAATCACATTTTATTTAATTTGTCTTAATCCAATTACTCTATTTATCCAGTTTGAGCCAACCGAGGGACCTAATGGACCTACAGGTGACGAGCTCCAATGATCCGAGACTAACCTGTCAAACTCTTTGACCCGGTTAATCAACATTCATTAGCTACGGTAACACTCCACTAAAGCTCGTAGCTGCACTCCCATCATTGTAGGACAAGTTGTGTCCATTGATATAACCAATGCCCACGAGTCGACCCTTCACAGGTTGTTCGTAGACACTGTTGGATCAAATTACCATTTTACCTCTATGTCTACTTCTTGCTTCTTAAGTCCCCACTATTCCTCTAATGAATAACAATATTGTAATGGTCCAACCATATACAACATCCCACTCTGGTCAGTGAGAGGGTGGGCGCCCGTTGTCCAAGCCCTGGAGAAGCACTTAAGGGAACAACCCCTCTAGTTTTCCTAAAGTCGGGAACGAGTGAATTCCATCTCGCGTACTTAAGTTCCCAGCTTCCCACGTGGTCCTGCCCCTGAGAAGATAGGAATATTGGGAGAGTAACTGTGACCACCCTCATGATGGGATACGATTCCTGCAGCGGAAGCGATTGTGAATCGCGTGTTCTTAATTTTGTTACATGGATATCAATCAAGAACAAATCTAACTAAGATTAAGCATATAATAACACATTGGACAGCAAGAATTATACCTTTGAAGAACTCTTTCTTCAAGTGCTCCTTCTCTCACGATCACGATCTCAACAACATGAACCCGAACGATCACGGACACTACCACCGGATCTTCTCCGTTGTTTTCTAGGTGAGGGAGGAAGGTGGGTTCCTTTTAGGTGAGGTGAGATGATCTTATGAAGATGTAGTTGGAACTCTTTCCAACACTATGAGAGAATGCACTAGGGTTTCTCCAAGAGATTATTCCAACAAGTTGCATCTCATGCAACTATATATAGATAGGGAAATAGGATGGAAAATACCATCCTATCCCTCATTTATTCTCCCACTATTCTATGGTTTATATGTGAATCTAATTCACATTAAAACCATGTATTATATCAATTATATCATATATAATTGATATAACACCTCATGTATGAAATTGAACACTTAAATTTTATTCCTAACTTTATACCCTCAATATAACCATGTTAAGCCAACGGAGGGACCTGATGGACCTACAGTTCATGAGCTCCAATGATGTGAGATTAACTGACCAAACTCTTTGATCTAGTTAATCAATATTCATTAACTACAAGTCACTACACTATAGACTTGTAGCTGCACTCTCCTCACTTTAGATTATATTATGTCCATTGATATAATCATTACCCATGAGTCGACCCTTCACAGGTTGTTCGTAATCACAGCTGCGTCAAATTACCGTTTTACCCCTGTGATTACCTTTTTGTTCCTTAAGCACCACTGATCCTCTAATGAATAGCAAATCTAAGGTCCTACCATAGACTCATACCCTCTTAAGTCAGTTAGAGGGCGGGGCCCCGTTGTTCAAGACACGAGTCGCTTCTTGGGAACAACCTATCTAATTTCTTAGTGTAGGAATGAGTGAATTACATCTTGTATAGTTAAGTCCCCAGCTACCTATGATGTTCTGTCCTTAAGAAGGTAGGCTTATTGAGTCGGCTACAGGCCACTCTCACCCATACTAGTCTAAGGACAAACTCCTATAAGCAGGAGTTATTAAATTACTAAGGATTCAGGTCGAGTCACTAGTGACCATCTATAAATTATCAGTCTTATCCTGTTAACGGTGTTATACTTGTTAGACTAATAACTTACAATCCGGTCTTGTATGAACTTTTCATAGAGGATGCCCCCACACGCATGTCAACCACATGAATGAGTTCGATTACCTCATTTGTACTAATTACAAAGTGGGTCGCATCTATGGTGTTACCAGAATGACGTTTTCAACCTTATTCTTATACCATAGACCATTTAGGTTATATTCTTGAACACAATCCAAATAGTGTCTACTACACTGATGTTAAAGATACATTATAACCTTGGAGCTTAGTTTATTGGATTTATGAAGCAAGAATATAATTTTATCAAAACAAATAACTCTTTATTTATTTGATCAAAATTACATAAGTTAAGGGCATATATCCCAACAATCTCCCACTTGACCTAAATCTTGTGGAGTACTAAAACATTACAGTAATGTAAATACAACAAACTAGGGCATTTAAACCCTTTGTACAAAATACTCCCACTTGCCCTAGTTGGGGAAGAATTGTAAACCAAGACCTTCTAGGTGACTCTCAAACACTTTAGCCGTGAGAGCCTTTGTAAAAGGATCAACAACGTTGTTCTCCAAGGCTCTCTTCTGATCGAGTTGCTGCCTAAAAGGGCAAGAAGGTCAAGGAAGTTGCAGAGAAAAGAAAGTGTTTCCACTGCAATAGGGACGACCACTGGAAGAGAAACTGCCCCAAGTTCCTTGCCGAGAGGAAGAATCAAGGTAAATATGATTTACTGGTGACTGAAACAAGTTTAGTGGAGAGTAGTGACTCTGCCATGATTCCTGGCAGCAGCTGCGAGAGGGTGAGGTAACTCTACGGATTAGATCCGGGGAGATTGTCTTTGCCGCAGCTATCGACAAAGTGAAGCTTTTCTTTAGCAGAAATTACATTTTGTTAGACAATATGTATATAGTTCCAGGGTTTACTAGAAATCTCGTTTCTATTTCCTATCTATTAGAACAATGTATATCTGTTTCTTTTCATGGTAATAAAGTGTTTATTTCAAGAAATGGTAATCTCATTTGTTCTGCTTCACTTAAGTCAAATTTGTATGTTTTAAAGCCTAATTCGGTCAAAAGCGTTTTGAACACTGAGTTATTTAAAACTGCAGAAACAAGAACTAAAAGAGTTAAAGTTTCTCCAAAAGAAAATGCCCATCTTTTGCATCTAAGGTTAGGCCACATTAATCTCAATAGGATTGAGAGACTAGTGAAGAATGGACTTCTAAGTCAGTTGGAAGAAAACTCTATACCGGTGTGTGAGTCATGCCTCGAAGGCAAAATGACCAAACGTCCTTTTAGTGGAAAAGGATATAGAGCCAAGGAGCCCCTTGAGCTTATACATTTTTAGCTCTGTGGTCAGATGAGTGTTAAAGCACGAGGTGGTTACGAATACTTCATATCTTTCATAGATGACTATTAGAGGTATGGGTATATTTACCTAATGCATAGGAAGTCTGAAACTCTTGAAAAGCTCAAGGAGTACAAGATTGAGGTTGAAAACCTGTTAGGTAAAACCATAAAAAATACTTCGATCAGATCGAGGTGGAGAGTATATTGACACTGAATTCCAAGACTATATGATAGAACACGGAATTACGTCCCAACTCTCAACACCTTGTATGCCACAGCAGAATGGTGTATCGGAGAGGAGAAATAGAACCCTGTTTGACATGGTTTGGTCGATGATGAGCTATGCTTGTATCCATGATTCTTTTTGGGGTTACGCAGTGGAGACTGCGGTATACATTTTGAACAATGTTCCGTCGAAGAGTGTTTGTGAAACACCTTTCGAACTCTGGACTGGCCGTAAAGGTAGTTTACATAATTTCAGAATCTGGGGATGCCCGACCCACGTGTTGGTGTCAAATCCGAAAAAACTCGAACCTCGTTCAAAATTGTTCCTATTCATAGGTTACCCAAAAGAGACCAGAGGTGGTCTGTTTTACGATCCTAAGGATAATAGGGTGCTTGTGTCGACAAACGCCACTTTCCTTGAGGAAGATCATATCAGGGATCATGTGCCTAGGAGTAAAATCGTGTTGAACGAAATGGACAGTACGTCAGCAAGAGTTGTTGATGGGGCTAGTACGTCAACAACTGTTGTTGATCCTAGCACGACAAGTCAAGACCGTTCCCAAGAGTTGGAAATGCCTCGATGTAGTGGGTTCATAACCCAAGGCCAAGAACAAAAGGTTTTCCGGCTTAATAGGTCTATTTATGGACTGAAACAAGCCTCGAGGTCTTGAAATATAAGGTTTGATGAGGCAATCAAATCTTATGGCTTTGATCAGAATGTTGACGAGCTTTGTGTCTACAAGAAAATCGTCGACAAAACTATCGCATTTCTGATATTATACGTGGATGATATCCTTCACATTGGGAATGAGGTAGGATTTCTTATTGACGTAAAGAAATGGATAGCTTCGCAATTCCAAATGAAAGATTTGGGAGAAGCACAGTACGTTTTAGGTATCCAGATTGTCCGGAATCGGAAGAACAGAATGCTTGTCATGTCTCAAGCGCCCTATATTGACAAGATGTTGTCTAGATATAAGATGCAGAACTCCAAGAAGGGCTTGCTGCCTTTCAGCCATGTGGTTCACTCGTCTAAGGATCAGTGTCCTAAGACTCCTCAAGAGGTTGAGGATCTGAGACGGATCCCCTATGCTTCAGGTGCAGGGAGCCTGATGTATGCCATGTTGTGTACTAGGCCCGACATCTGGTATGCAGTTGGGATTGTCAGTAGGTATCAATCCAATCTAGGATTAGATCACTGGAAAACCATAAAGGCAATCCTCAAGTATCTTAGGAGAACGAGGAACTACAACTTAGTGTATGGCGGTGGGAATTTGATCCTTACGGGATACACAGATTCTAACTTTCAGACTGATAAGGATTCTAGGAAATCCACTTCGGGGTCAACCTTCATTATGAATGGAGGAGTTGTAATATGGCAAAGCATCAAGCAGGGATGCATCACTTATTCCACTATGGAAGCGGATTATGTTGCGGCTTGTGAAGCTGCAAAGGAAGTTGTTTGGCTTAGGAAGATCATGATAGATTTGGAAGTTGTTCCAAATATGAACTTGTCAATCACACTGTTTTGTGACAAAAGTGGTGCAGTAGCCAACTCCAGAGAGCCTCAGAGCCATAAGAGAGGCAAATACATTGAGCGAAAGTATCACCTGATACGGGAGATTGTGTACCGCGGCGACGTGACAGTCACGCAGATAGCATCGGAGCACAACGTAACTGATCCATTTACAAAGCCCCTCACGGCTAAGGTGTTTGAGGGCCACCTAGAGAGTCTTGGTCTTCGAGTACTTCCTGACTAGGGCAAGTTGATAGGTATTCAATGCCCTAGTTTATTGTATTACTTCATCGTAATTTATGTACATTTCAGAAATGTATTTGCTCCACTAGCTTTGTCCACGTGGGAGTTTGTTGGGATGTTTGTCCTAATCTCGTATAGTTTGTAAATTATTTGAAATTAATAAAGAGTTATTTATTTCATCATTTTGCGTCTCGCATTTATTACAAATTTTTTCCAATAAACTAAGCTCCAAGGTCATTGAATATATGAGAGAATTAGAACTTGAACGGTGTGTAGTGGACACACAGGGAGGATGTCACACCCCCTCCCGTACCACATAATAACCTAGCCCGGAACACGACATGAAGCCAACAGACATTGTTTACCTCTTAACAATATCTGTTGACCCTGTTTTACCTGATAAACATACTATGCTCACAAGTGGAACACTTTAACATAACACAGCGGAAACTTGACAACTAAACATACACAAGGAAAAACTCTTCTTAAGTCTCTCTTAGAACTAAAACGGGCAAGAGCATCAGAACCACAAACAGGCCAAACCATTGATTACACAACCACAACCTCTAAAGCACATACAACTATAACTACATAGTCCCCTCAAAATTAACTAAAATACATATGGACTTGGTATACAACACCACCCACGTACAACATATCAAAACTCGTGGAGCTTTCAGCATACTATAGCAGGATGTCAGGTACAAGGAGCTCGATCTCTACCTGAAAAGTTTGGAAAACAGTGAAAGAATGAGCTATGAAGCTCAGTGGGTGACTGAGTTTAAAATCTATTACTCATAAATCATATCACCTGACAACCTATGAGCATAAGCATCTGTAACAAAGCGTTAAAAGTATACGTGTAATCATAATAGCTTTTTCAGAAATCCAGCAAGTATGACATTAAAATCTCGTAAGGCATATCGATATTAATTACCCTTATAAAAACATATAACAATCCCCGCTCAGTGCAACCACGTTTACTCTACGATGTAGTGGGGCCCACCCAACATTCCCATCGTCTTTGTCGTAGTGGGGCTCGCCCAGCACTCACGACAGCATTGTTGTCACGGAGTACACTCAACGTTGACAACAGAAAATGACCTGTGTGCACATGGTACGATACAACCTCGGGCTCAATGTCTCAGTCATTTACTTATTCGAGACCCAAAAAACACATAAAAATATTTGAATATGCCTACTATCTTTTCTTTCGTAAAACTCAAGCTTACTCAGCTTGTTCATAAAACTGGAAATGTTTAAATAATACCTGCTAGTACATGCTTGCTTGAAATCTTAACATTTTCACTAAATTTTGGTAATCAATAAACATAAGCTCACATATAAATTTCATCGGGAAAATCTAGCTCACAGCGAGCACTTGAAATCATTTGTAGAAAAACATGTATGCTCATAAGTATGTGTTCAAAAGAAAACATAAAGCATTAAAGTCATTTCATTCTAAAGAAGTCATGTGTTTCCTTAAGAATGATTCAAGCTTATAAATAAGTTTCGAAGTTCGTATTGTCACTCACAGCGTTAGATCTAGAACCCTTGCCTGTACACTCGACCTATTTCCTCTTGGCCTGTCAAAATTACCAAATCCAAGTATTAGAACCTCGAGCTCATAAATTTCAACCCTGGGTTACAAGAAAGCACACCATTAAATTTTCCAGCATTTACAGATTTCAAACCCTGACTTCAAACATTCATAACTCCTTCAGTACTTAGCCAAACAGGATGTACATTATACCAAATTTTTCCTTTTTGAACCCTCTAAAACTCATGTGAAGAAATGAAATTGAAATTCCCAACGGATGTGTTCGTAAATACCTCGAAAGCTATCTCTCTAAAAACTAAACTTCTGCTATTTCCATGCTCGATTTCCTGCTGCACCACAAATTTGACCTGAGATTTACAATATCTTCTCGTCGTTTTCTACTCACAATTGCGTCATGAAAGATGTAGGAAATTTAATAAGCTTTCCAACCATACCTATTACAGCTTCTGATTCCAATTCTATAGATCAACACGACCGAAACACCAGCGGTTTCTCGGATTTGACAGCAAATTTTGTCCTCTACCTTCCTCTTCACAAATCAGTAACTTATGGTCAGAATTTGCTCAAGCTTCCTTCAGAATTTTGTTTAAACATGAGTTAGCTTTCATGAAAAATAAACTTCACCTCTTATCTCTTTATGTGGAGCTCGAAATGATTGAAATAACATAATAGGGCTGAATAGATTACTTTGTTGCGATACTAACTTACTTTGAGTTCTCTTCCTTTCTTCTCAACATCAACTCCAAAATTCGCCTTCTTCCTCTTCCTTCTCCCATGAAACTCTCAGATTTATTTTGTTAAAATGAGAAGAAAATGGAAAGAAAATGGTTTATTTAAATTGACAAACGGTGGAAAAAGTTTTTTTTGTCTTTTGTCTTTTTACTTTTTTTCCTTTTGTCCTTTTCTTTATTTCTTTTCTTTTCCTTTTCTTTCCTTTTCTTTTCTTTTAAAAACAAAGAAGACCAAATATTTAAATATTTCTTTTTTTTTGTTTTAAGGAAAATTTCAAAAATAGAGATCACGGGTTTACAACTTACCTCCTCCTTAAGAAATTTCGTCCTCGAAATTTAGTAGTCTTTAAGTGAAAATTGTTGGATACTTTTTCCTCATTTGGTCCTCTAACTCCCAAGTTGCCTCCTCCACCCCGTGATGTCTCCAACGAACCTTCACGAGTGGGATTATCTTGTTTCTAAAAACTTGTTCTTTCCTGTCGAGGATTTGACTGGATCCTCTATGTAACTTATGTCTTCTTTTAGCTCAACTGGTTGTGCTTGCAACACATGAGTCAGATCTTGAATATATTTCCTCAACATTGACACATGAAAAACAACATGTACTCGAGATAGTTCTACTGGTAACTCATGTCTGTAGGCTGCTGGCCCAACTCGTTCCACTATCTTATAAGGACCAATATACTTAGGACTTAGCTTACCTTTCTTGCCAAAACGAAAGACACCACTCCACGGAGATAACTTCAAGAAAACTTGACCTCCAACCTTGAATTCTAAGTCATTTCGTCGCTTATCTGCATAACTCTTTTGACGGTCTTGAGCTACCTTCAAATTCTCCCTGATTACCTTAATATTGTCCGTCGTAACTTGCACTAACTCAGGACCGATTAGCTTCCGCTCTCCTACTTCGTTCCAACATATGAGCGTTGTACATGGTCTTCCATATAGAGCCTCAAATGGTGCCATGCCAATACTCGACTGATAGCTGTTATTGTAAGCGAATTCCATAAGTGATAGGTGTGTATCCCAACTTACCTTAAATTGAAGGACACATGCTCTCAACATGTCCTCTAAGGTCTGGATTGTCTTCTCTAACTGACCATCTGTCTGATGATGGAATGTTGTACTAAAATTCAGCTTTGACCTCATAGCTTTCTGTAAGCTAGGCCAAAACTTAGAAGTAAATCTCGTATCTGAAACTATGGACACTGGCACTCCTATTGACTCACAATTGCATGCGACGATAGCTTAGCAAGTCGATCAACTCAGACGCCGCTTAATCGGTATATAAACCGTGTTGTCTTAGTAAGTCTATCCACTATTAGCAAAATACCATCATGTCCACTTGAAGTATGTGGTAATCCAAACAGAAAATGCATAGTGATATGCTCCCATTTCGATTCTGGCACTGGCAGTGGGTTAAGGAGTCCTCCTGGCCTCTGTCTTACTGGTTTAACCTGTTGGCAGATCAAACATTTATCAACATAATCAGCTATCTCGCGCTTCATCCCAGGCCACCAATACGTCCTTTTAAATGTTTTGTACATCTTGGTGCTTCCTGGATGCATAACAAAAGTTGAACTGTGAGGTTCCTCTAAAATAACATCTTTAAGCTCACTAGCACTCTATGGCTCCGTCTTGATGGAGATCTGATCTCCTTGAGCAGCATAAACGTGTTTGGGATCGTAATTTGCTTCATTATTTTAATTCAAACAAAAACCAGTACATTGACAAAAAACATACCGAACAAGCATGATTTTAAATCTAATCTAATTAGGAATGGATTAATTGCATACAAACATACATATGTTTAACTATTAAACTAAAAGGGATAAAAAATATTACCTTTGTAGTTTCAACTTGCAGCAACTCCTTGCTCGAAACAGCAACACAACAGAACTTCTCTGTTTTTCTCCAAGAAGGACACTACCAACAGGAGAACCTCCTATGTCTCTAAGTTCTACTTAGATCTTCCTTTGTGAGAAGGAATCCAATAATTGGAAGAAGTTTTTGGGAATATGAGAGTTTGAGAGGGAGAGAGAATTTTTCAGTCAGAAATTCAATCGATTGATCGATCAATCAATTTCTTCTCACCAGGAGAAGAAAAACATCCAAAGGGAAAACTTCCCCCACTCCCTATCGATGGGGAGTTGGAGGGAAAGGGGGAACGTGCTACACGTTCCCCTTTATTGATTATATTATAAAACTAAATTAAATAATATAATTAATTCATCAAATCATATTTAATTAATTATAAATTAAATATCATATATTTAATTTAGATTAAATCATATTTAATAAATTTTCACTCTAACCTATAGTTTTAATGCACATCTTATGCACATTAAATTTTAACCTATAGTTTTCAAATATGAATCACATTCACACTTGAATTCAATATTTGAACTCTTTCAAATATTGAATTCTCTCACAAAATTTAATATGAATCATATCCACATTAAATTTATAATATATAGTTCCAAAACTATATATTATATCATATCAATATACATTAAGTTTATTCTCTAATGAATTTGAACATTTCAAATTCTAATGATCTAAGAAAACTTTACGAGCTAGAAGGTGGACTTAATGGAACTACAGATCAAAAGCTCCAACGATACGAGATTGCTTGGTTAATCTCATTAACCTCCCAATCAACATTCGTTAACTGCGGGAACACTCCACTAAAGTCCCGCAGCTGCACTCTTCTCACTGCAGATATATTTCTGTGTCCACGGATATTGACCAATAACAACAAGTCAATCCTTCACGAATGTTCATAACACCAGTTGGGTCAAATTACCATTTTACCCCTGGGTTACATCTTGTGCCTTAAGTACCAGTGCTCCTCTAATGAACAATTTGTTTGTGGTCCTACCAACAAACAGAGTCCCTCTCGGGCCAATGAGAGGGTCGGGCCCTTTGTTCAAGTCCCGGAGACACCACTTAAGGGAACATTTCTCTACTTACCCTAGTAGGCGGGAAGGAGTGAATTCTATCTTGCTAAGTTAAGTTCCCAGCCGCTCGCTCGGTCTTGTGCCCAAGAAGGTAGACATATTGAGTCGGCGAATCTGGCCACTCTCACCCATACTAGTCAAAGGACAATCGCTCGGGAATAGGAGTTCGTAACCTGCTAAGGATTGAGATCAAGTTGCCTAGGTCATCCTCACCAAAAATAGAAACCTAACTAGTCACGGGTTACAAATTAGAGGTTACTATTTCGTGGTCCTGGTCTTATGTAATCTCATTACATAGGATATCCCCACTCACATGTCATCTACACGAACACGTTAGGATCACAGTGTTTGTATCAAATACAAAGTGGGCCACATCCATAGTTTTATCAGGGTAAGGTACCCAAACCTTATCCCCTAACTATAGACCCTTTAGGTTGTATCCGAACCGAGATCCTTTTTATGTACACTACATTCAGTTAAAGAATCATATAACAACCTTGAATGCTTAGTTTATTGGATTTAGGGTTTAAATAAAGGCAAATTCGTAGGTAACGAACGATAACTCTTTATTGAAATAATAACACTTTATTACATTAATTAGAAATTAAAAACTACGAGTTTTAGGGCACAAAACCCAATAAACTCCCACTTGAACTAAAACTCTAGTGGGGTACATCATAATCTAAGACAGTGGTTACAAGAGATAGAAATACAATAAACTATGGCATCCATATACCCCATTACATATCTCCCACTTGGCCTAGATTAGTCTATGTACATATCTCGTAGACCCAGACTTTCCAGATGACCCTCGAACACTTTAGCCGTGAGAGTCTTTGTAAACAGATCAGGAATATTGTTCTCCGAAGCGATCTTCGTTACTGTCACATCTCCTCGTTGCACTATTTCTCGTATCAGGTGATACTTCCTCTCGATGTGTTTGCCTTTCTAATGGCTGCGAGGTTCCTTCAAATTGGCTACCGCACCACTGTTGTCACAGTATAAGGTGATGGACGATTCAATATTTGGAACAATTTCCAAATCAGTAAGGAATTTCTTTAGCCAAACAACCTCCTTAGCTTCATCACAAGCAGCGACATACTCAGCCTCCATCTTGGAGTCAGCGATGCATCCTTGCTTGATGCTTCGCCATAGTATAGCTCCCCCGTTAAGGCTGAAAACTGATCTCGATGTGGATTTTCGAGAATCCTTATCAGTCTGAAAATTAGAATCAGTGTATCCAGTAAGGATCAAATCCTTAGACCCATACACTAGCATATAGTTTCTCGTTCTCCTAAGATACTTGAGGACATTTTTAACTGTTGTCCAGTGGTCTAACCCTGGATTGGACTGATACCTACTGACTATTCCCACTGTATAACAAATGTCCGGCCTCGTGCACAACATAGCATACATTAAACTACCTACTGTAGAGGCATAGGGAATATGTCTCATATCTTCAACTTCTTGAGGTGTCTTAGGACACTGTTCCTTAGAAAGATGAACTCTATGCCTGAAGGGTAACAAGCCCCTCTTGGAATTCTACATCGAATATTGGGACAACATTTTGTCGACATAAGACGCTTGAGACAGTGCTAGCGTTCTATTCTGCGATTCCTGAAGATCTGAATCCCAAGAACATATTGTGCCTCTCCCAAATCTTTCATTTGGACTTGGGTCGCCAGCCAATTCTTAATGTTAGTGAGGTATCCTACATCATTCCCAATGAGTAGGATATCATCAACATAAAGTACTAATAAAGCTATTTTGTCGTTGATGATCCTCTTGTAAACACAAGGCTCATCAACGTTTTGGTCAAAGCCATAAGACTTGATCGCAATATCAAATCTTATATTCCAAGATCTAGACGCTTGTTTCAACCCATAAATGGATCAATTGAGCTTGCAAACTTTTTACTTCTGACCTTGGGCTATGTACCCTTCGGGCTGAGACATATAGATTCTCTCATCAAGATTACCATTCAAAAAGGCAGTCTTGAAGTCCATTTGCCAAATTTCATAATCATATAACGCGGCTATGGACAAGAATGTCCTAATAGACTTCAGCGTAACAACAGGGGAAAAAGTTTCTTCATAATCAACTAAAGGGAATCGAAGTCCCCGCAGCGGAAGCGATTGCGAATCGCGCGCTCTTGATTTAATTACAACGGTAAATTCAAGAACATGAAAAACTAGATTAAGCATATATAATAGAATGGACAGCAAGAAATTACCTTTGAAGAACCTTTCTACGAGTGCTCCTCTCTCCCACGATCACGATCTCAACAACAGGAATTCCAACAAGTTTAGGGCATAAATCTTATCAAAACAAATAACACTTTATTTAATTGATCAAAATTACACAAGTTTAGGACATAAATCCCAACAATCACCCACTTGACCTAAAGCTTGTGGAGTACTAAACATTACAGTAATGTAAATACAATAAACTAAGGCATTTAAACCACTTTGTACAAAAATACTCCCACATGCCCTAGTTGGGGAAGACTTGTAAACCTAGACCTTCTAGGTGACACTCAAATACTTTAGCCGTGAGAGCCTTTGTAAAAGGATCAACAATGTTGTGCTCTGAGGCTATCTTCGTGACAATCACGTCTCCTCTATGCACGATCTCCCGGATGAGATGATACTTCCGCTCTATGTGCTTTCCCCTCTTGTGACTTTGGGGTTCCCTCGAATTTGCCACTGCACCACTATTATCGCAATACAACGTGCTGGGCAAAGTCATATTTGGAACAACTTCCAAATTTAGCATGAATTTCCTTAACCAAACGGCCTCCTTAGCTGCTTCACAAGCTGCTACATATTCGACCTCCATGGTGGAATCAGTGATGCATCCTTGTTTGACGCTTCACCATACTACAGCTCCTCCGTTAAGAGTGAAAACTGACGAGAGTGAAAACTGACCCTGATGTAGATTTCCGAGAATCTTTATCAGCCTGAAAGTCAGAATCCGTGTATCTTGTAAGGATCAAATCCTTAGCCCCATACACAAGCATGTAGTTCCTTGTTCTCCGAAGATACATAAGGATTGTTTTAACCGTTGTCCAGTGTTCAAGTCCTGGATTGGATTGATACCTCATCGACCATCCCAATCGCAAAAAAGCAGATGTCGTGGCCTAGTACACAACATGGCGTACATCAGGCTCCCAACAACCGATGCATAAGGGATCCGTCTCATATCCTCAACTCCTTGAGGTTTCTTAGGACACTGTTCCTTGGATAATTTGATTCCATGTCTAAAAGGCAACAAGCCCTTTTTGGAATCTTGCATCTTAAACCTTGACAACACTTTGTCTATGTAAGACGCTTGAGACAAGGCTAGTGTTTTATTCTTCTGATTCCGGACAACTGGATCCCAAGAACAAATCATGCATCACCCAAATCTTTCATTTGGAATCGCGTAGCTAGCCATTCCTTGATGTCAGTAAGATAACCTACATCATTCCCAATGAGTAGGATATCATCCACATAGAGAATTAGGAAAGCGATAGAACTATTGATGATTTTCTTGTAGACACAAGGTTCATCATCATTCTGGTAAAAACCATAAGGTCTGATAGCCTCATCAAATCTAATATTCCAGGACCTAGAGGCTTGTTTCAGTCCATAAATCGACCTTTTAAGCCTGCAAACCTTTTGCTCTTGTCCTGGTTTAATGAACCCTTTGGGTTGGTCCATGAAGATGGTTTCCTCAAGATTTCCATTCAAAAAGGCTATGATGGTTCCCTTTGGATATGAAGGTACACTTTAACATCGCGGAGTCGAATGGTGCTTCTATCGATGAGTCGAGCCAGGTCAGCATCATTCTGGAAACCCTTCCAGATAGTTTCCTACAGTTTAGAAGTAATGTTGTTATGAACAAGCTTTTTAATCTTACCTCCCTTCTAAATGAACTCCAGACCTTTCAGTCTTTGATCAAAATTCAGGGATCGAAAGGTGAGGCCAATGTTGCCAGTAGGAGTTATCACAGAGGTTCGACCTCTGGGACAAAAATAGTGGCTTCATCTTCTTCTAACCTGAGAGGTAAGAAGAAGAACATGAAGAAGGTTAGTAAAGGAAAACAGGCTGATAAAGTTGTTGCCCAGAAGGGCAAGAAAGTTAAAGACGTTGTTGATAAAGGAAAGTGTTTCCACTGCAACAAGGACGGGCATTGGAAACGGAACTGTCCGAAGTACATTGCAGAAAAGAAGAAGGAAGGTAAATATGATTTACTTTGCCTTGAAGCTTGTTTAGTGGATAATGATAAAACAACTTGGATACTTGATTTAGGCGCCATTAATCATGTTTGTTCTTCTTTTCAAGGAATTGATTCCTAGCAGCAGCTACAACAAGGAGAGATAACGCTCCGGGTTGGAAATGGAGAAGTCGTCTAAGTTGTAGCAGTAGGCACAATAAAGCTCTATTTTGGCATGAAATATGTATTGTTGGACAATATATTAGTGATACCAGGGTTTACTAGAAACCTTATTTCCATTTCTTGCCTCTTTGAACAATGTGTTTCTGTTTCCTTTTCCATGAAGAAAGTGTTTATTTTAAAGAAATGTTTATAAATATGTTCAACATCATTAGAAAATGGATTGTATGTTTTAAGGCCTAATTCAGTCAAAATGGTTTTGAACACTGAATTATTTAAAACTGCAAACGCACAAACTAAGAAACGTAAAATTTCTCCTAAACAAAATGCTCATCTTTGGCATCTAAGATTATGTCACATTAATCTCAATAGGATTGAGAGATTGGTAAAGAACAGACTTCTAAACGAGTTAGAAGAAAATTCCTTGCCAGTATGTGAATCCTTCCTAGAAGGCAAAATGACTAAAAGACCTTTTAGTGGAAAAGGTTATAGAGCCAAAGATCCTCTAGAGCTTATACATTCAGACCTTTGTAGTCCGATGAATGTTAAAGCCAGGGGAGGATATGAATATTTCATCTCTTTTATAGATGATTATTCTAGATATGGGCCTATTTACCTAATGCACCACAAGTCTGAAGCACTTGAAAAGTTCAAGGAATTCAAGGGTGAGGTTGAAAATCAATTAGGTAAAAGAGTTAAAACACTTCGATCAGATCGAGGTGGAGAGTACATGGATTTAAAATTCTAGAACTATATGATAGAACATGAAATTACATCCCAACTCTCAGCCCCCGGCACTCCACAACAAAATGGTGTATCGGAAAGGAGAAATAGAACCTTGTTGGACATGGTTCGATCAATGATGAGTTATGCTCATCTCCCTAGTTCTTTTTGGGGTTATGCAGTGGAGACTCCAGTATACATTTTGAATAGTGTGCCCTCCAAAAGTGTTTCTGAAACACCTTTTGAACTCTGGAAAGGACGTAAAGGTAGTTTACGTCACTTTAGAATATGGGGTTGTCCAGCACATGTGCTTGTGACAAATCCAAAGAAGTTGGATTCACGTTTAAAGTTGTGCCTATTAGTAGGATACCAAAAAGAAACAAGAGGTGGTTTATTCTATGATCCTAAGGAAGATAAGGTCTTTGTGTCAACAAATGCCACTTTCTTGAAGGAGGACCACATAAGGGACCACAAACCAAAATGTAAGGTAGTGTTGAGTGCGTTAGACGGGAGATTAGCAAAAGTTGCTAATAAGAATACTAGTACGTCAACAACAGTTGTTGATACTAGTTTGTCTAGTCAAGAGAGTCCATCTCAAGAGTTGAGTATGCCTCGACGTAGTTGGAGGGTTGTGATATAGCCTGATCGTTACATGGGTTTAGCTGAAACCCAAGTTGTTATACCAGATGACAACTGCGTGGATCCATTGACTTATAATCAAGCAATGGTTGACAAAGACAAAGACAAAAGGGTCATAGCCATGGACTAAGAAATGGAGTCTATGTACTTCAATTCTGTTTGGGATCTTGTAGATAAGCCTGATGGGGTAAAACCTATAGGTTGTAAGTGGATCTATAAGAGAAAACGTGGTGTAGATGGGAAGGTGCAAACCTTTAAAGCTAGACTAGTAGCAAAGGGTTATACCCAGGTTGAAGGGGTTGACTATGAGGAGACCTTTTCACCTGTTGCTATGGTAAAGTCTATTCGTATCCTTCTTGCCATTGCCGCATATTATGACTATGAGGTATGGCAAATGGATGTCAAGACAGGACATGATCCCGAACAGATGTACCCTCTGGCACGAACAGATGTACCCTCTGGCATCCTCGAGTTGAATATGTACTTTAGGACATTATGTCGGGCTTGTGTGGACTGTTGTCCAAACATACCATGCACAGAATCCATGATTTCCTTGGCGGTAATCATGCCCTCATGCTTTGCCTAATATGTCAGACATACTTGCCAGCATGTAGACCTTGGCCTTATCATTGGCCTTGATCCATCGATCATATGCATCACGAACATTTCGTGACGCATTCGAGCCTGGCACCTGAGGACACTCCTCAATTAACACAAACTTCAGATCATCCACTACCAAAATAGTGTTGAGTTTGTTTTTCCATGTCATTATATTCTCTCCGGTTAACTTTTCCGTGCCCAATAAGGAAATTATAGAGCTAGAAATTTTTGCTGAAAATTTACAAACAAACTTGTATGAGTTTCTTTCTATAACTCTAATCCAATCATGTTTTAGCTAATTATCAGATGATTCCTAGGCCATTTATAATTTGCTATGATACTCCAAAGGTTTAGAATGTGTGACACCGATGGGTAATAAAAAACACTCCTCCTCTGGATCAAGACACTCTTGACCAAAACCTAATACCAGAATAACTCTTATTCCTATAGGTTTTAGTTACCATTTTTTTGGAAGGATACAAACACAACTTAATACCCCGTGAGTGTAACCTTTTGTCTTTAGATCCCAGTGTCTCGATCCAATAAAATTCGCCGAAGGGAGGACTAGATTGGAAAATAGTCTAAGGAAATCTTTATCCCATTCGGGTGTCTACTATGTTGGATTCCCTATGTTCAAGCCCTCCGAAGGGATTCTCTGGTCCAGGCCAAACTAGCAGGCTGACCATAGTGGTCTAACGGTGTAAACCGACAAAAGAGACCGTAGGTTTTGTTTTCACTAAACCTGCTCCCACTCACTATAAGTATCGTCTCCATTCACCTTGGTATTGACTTGTACAAACACCATCCGAAGGGGGACGCTCTCGTTTGCGCCACGAGGCCAAGTATGAGTCTTACGGTGTGAACTCCCGGAGATAGCGTAGGTGGAAAAATATGTATCTCATTCATTTTTTCCTCCCACTGAATACTTTAAGTTTATAGGAATCTTTCTTAGGGTAAAACCCGGCTAATGGTTTTACCTAACTCTATCAATATAACTCTTATACTGATTTTATCCTAAGTTTGTTAATATAACTCCTTATATTAAACCTAGGATTTCTAGTTTATTAACCCCTTAATAAATCCGCTGACGCTATAGTAATTTATAAGACTCTCTGATTAAATTTCACTCCCGTGTCGGTTCCTCCTGTGTAGGGTGTTCCATTTCTCACACTTTAAATACCCCAGCCTAGACAGAACTTTCCTTAGACAGAGTTCCAATTTTAATCATAGCTTAAAAATTACTTGGTTCCAAAAATTAATATAACAACCTTATATTAATTAATCATGAAAACTATATAATATAACTCCTTATATTATAAATGATGCATGAAAATGCTTAACGGGTGGGATTTCTAAAATACAAGCATACACTATGCATGGCAATAATTACACAACAATTGCATAATTAAAATAGAAAAATTAGACCAATTTTGGCACCCTAGAAATAATTTTAATTATTATAATCTAATTATATTAATTAAAATTAAATATATTAAATATATGAAATATAAAACATTTTTATAATTAATATATATAATAAAAAAAACATTTCTGCCTGTTTCTCCTCGTGTGAAGACGTGTTTTGGCGTTACTAATGACCGATAGCGACGTTACTGCGTAACTGCTTTTGTCGTCTTCTGCCGAGCGTTGCAAGGCTGCCTCCTGTGCGCGCCTTCTCCCGCAAGCGCAGCGTTGCAACGTCGATGAACAGTGTTGCAACGCTGCATAGAGACAACACATGGAATCACCATTCCTTGCTCGTTTTTGCTCCGATCTTCTCAGCAACTACTTTGCCTCGATTGACATGGACTTACAGACTCGATTTACAATTTAATTTGCCCAAAATACCGGGCCCTTACATTGACCATTTCAATAGAAATTGTAAATCTAAGTGCCAAAATTGAAAACATCTAATTTTGCAAAACCGTTCATACATCTCATGCAAAAATAGTAAATCCCACCTTGTTCTTGAAAAATCCAGAACATAAATCAAGAACGCAATTTGGCTTTAATACCAATTGAAGGGAATCGAGGTCCCCGCAGCGGAAGCGATTGCGAATCGCGCGCTCTTGATTTAGTTACAACGGTAAATTCAAGAACATAAAAAACTAGATTAAGCATATATAACAGAATGGACAACAAGAAATTACCTTTGAAGAACCTTTCTTCGATTGCTTCTCTCTCCCACGATCACGATCTCAGCAACAGGAATTCAAACGTATGAAGACACGACCACCAGATCTTCTCCGTTGTTCTCTAGGTGAGGGAAGAATGTGGGTTCCCTTTAGGAGAGGTGTGGTTTTTGTGAGAGATGTGTGTTTTGGAACTCTTCCAACAACACAACAAGAGAGGGCTTGTATTTCTATGACAAACACTTAACCTAGTTGCATCTCATGCAACCATATATATAGGGGATTGGGATGGACATGACTATCCTACCCCTTCTTTATTCTTTCTATAGTACATAGTTTATATATGAATCTAATTCACATTAAAACTATATATTATATCAATTATATCATATATAATTGATATAACTTCTCATGTATGAAATTGAACACTTCAATTTCACTCCTAACTTTATACCCTTAATATTACCATATTGAGCCAACGGAGGGATCTAATGGACCTACAGATCATGAGCTCCAATGATGTGAGATTAACTGATCAAGTTCTTTGATCCAGTTAATCAATATTAATTAACTACAAGTCACTCCACTATAGACTTGTAGCTGCACTCTCCTCACTGTAGATATTATTGTGTCCACTGATATAGTCATTACCCATGAGTCGACCCTTCACAGGTTGTTCGTAATCACAGCTGGGTCAAATTATCGTTTTACCCCTATGATTACCTCTTTGCACCTTAAGCACCATTGATCCTCTAATGAACAACAAGTCCAAGGTCCTACCTTCGACTAATACCCATGAGGGCGGGGCCCGTTGTTCAAGACCTGGAGTCAGTTCTTAAGGGAACAACCTATCTAATTCCTTAGTAGAGGAATGAGTGAATTCCATCTTGCACAGTTAAGTTCCCAGCTACCTACGAGGTTATGTCCCTGCGAAGGTAGGCTTATTGAGTCGGCTACGGGCCACTCTCACCCATACTAGTCTAAGGACAAACCCCTATAAGAAGAAGTTTTTAACTTGCTCGGAATTCAGGTCGAGTCACTAATGACCATCTATAAATTACTAGTCTTATCCTGTTAACGGTGTTATACTTGTTAGACTAATAATTTGCGATCCAGTCTTGTATGAACTCTTCATACAGGATGCCCTCACTCGCATGTCAACTACATGAATGAGTTGGATTACCTCATTTGTACTAATTACAAAGTGGGCGCATCCATGGTGTTACCAGAATGAGGTTTCCAACCTTATTCTTATACCATAGACTATTTAGGTTATAATCTTGAATTCAACCCAAATAGTGTCCACTACACTGATTTCAAGATAAACGTTATAACCTTGGAGCTTAGTTTATTGGATTTATAAAAGCAAGATCAGAATCTTATCAAAACAAATAACACTTTATTTAATTGATCAAGATTACACAAGTTTAGGCATAAATCTCAACAATCTCCCACTTGACCTAAAGCTTGTGGAGTACTAAACATTACATTAATGTAAACACAATAAACTAGGGCATTTAAACCCTTTGTACAAAATACTCCCACTTGCCCTAGTTGGGGAAGACTTGTAAACCTAGACCTTCTAGGTGACTCTCAAATACATTAGCCGTGAGAGCCTTTGTAAAAGGATCAGCAATGTTGTGCTCTGAGGCTATCTTCGTGACAATCACATCTCCTCTATGCACGATCTCCCAGATGTGCTTTCCCCTCTTGTGGCTTCGGGGTTCCCTCGAATTTGCCACTGCACCACTGTTATCGCAATACAGTGTGACGGGAAAAGTCATATTTGGATAACATCCAAATTTAGCATAAATTTTCTTAACCAAACGACCTCCTTAGCTACTTCACAAGCTGCTACATATTCGGGCTCCATGGTGGACTCAGCGATGCATCCTTGCTTGACGCTTCGCCATACTACAACTCCTCCGTTAGGAGTGAAAACTAACCCTAACGTAGATTTTTGAGAATCTTTATCAGTCTAAAAGTCAGAATCCGTGTATCCTGTAAGGATCAAATCCTTAGCCCCATACACAAGCATGTAGTTCCTTGTTCTCTGAAGATACTTAAGGATCGTTTTAACCGTTGTCCAGTGTTCAAGTCCTGGATTGGATTGATACCTACTTATCATCCCAACTGCAAAACAGATGTCAGACCTAGTACACAACATGGCGTAAATCAGGCTCCCAACAGCTGATGCGTAAGGAATCCGTCTCATATCCTCAACTCCTTGTTGTGTCTTAGGACATTGTTCCTTAGACAAATGGATTCCATGTCTAAAAGGCAACAAGCCCTTTTTGGAATCTTGCATCTTAAACCTTAACAACACTTTGTCTATGTATGATGCTTGAGACAAGGCTAGTGTTTTATTCTTGCGGTTCCGGATAATCTGGATCCCAAGTACAAACTGCGCATCACCCAAATCTTTCATTTGGAATTGCGTAGCTAGCCATTCCTTGATGTCAGTAAGATAACCTACATCATTCCCAATGAGTAGGATATCATCCACGTGAGAATTAGGAAAGCGATTTTAACTATTGATGATTTTCTTGTAGACACAAGGTTCATCATCATTCTGGTCAAAACCATAAGATCTGATAGCCTCATCAAATCTTATATTCCAGGACCTAGAGGCTTGTTTCAGTCCGTAAATCGACCTTTTTAAGCCTGCAAACCTTTTGCCCTTGTCCTGGTTCAATGAACCCTTTGGGTTGGTCCATGTAGATGGTTTCCTCAAGATTGTCATTAAAAAAGGCTGTCTTGACATCCATTTTCCATACCTTATAATCGCAATATGCGGCAATGGCAAGAAGAATACGGATAGACTTTACCATAGCAACAGGTGAAAAGGTTTCCTCAAAGTCAACCCCTTCAACCTAGGTATAACCCTTTGCTACTAGTCTAGCTTTAAAGGTTTGCACCTTCCCATCTACACCACGTTTTCTCTTGTAGATTCACTTACAACCTATAGGTTTTACCCCATCAGGCTTATTTACGAGATCCCAAACAGAATTGAAGTGCATAGACTCCATTTCCTGGTCCATGGCTATGACCCATTTGTCTTTGTTAATGTCAACCATTGCTTGATTATAAGTCAATGGATCCTCGCAGTTGTCATCTGGTATAACAACTTGGGTTTCAGCTAAACCCATGTAATGGTCAGGCTGTATCACAACCCTCCCACTACGTCGAGGCATACTCAACTCTTGAGATGGACCCTCTTGACTAGAGAAACTAGTATCAACAACTCTTCTTGACGTACTAGTGTTCTTATCAGCAACCTTTGCTATTGTTCCGTCTAACTCACTCAACACTACCTTACTTTCTAGTTTGTGGTCCTTTATGTGGTCCTCCTCCAAGAAAGTGGCATTTGTGGACACAAAGACCTTATCTTCCTTAGGATCATAGAATAAACCACCTCTTGTATCTTTTGGGTATCCTACGAATAGACACAACTTTGAACGTGAATCCAACTTCTTTGGATTTGTCACAAGCACATGTGCTGGACTGCCCCATATTCTGAAGTGACATAAGCTACCTTTACGTCCTTTCAAGAGTTCAAAAGGTGTTTCAGAAACACTTTTGGAGGACACACTATTCAATATGTATACTGCAGTCTCCATTGCATAACCCCAAAAGGAACTAGGGAGATGAGCATAACTCATCATTGATCGAACCATGTCCAACAAGGTTCTATTTCTCCTTTCCGATACACCATTTTGTTGTGGTGTGCCGGGGGCTGAGAGTTGGGATGTAATTCCATGTTCTATCATATAGTTCTAGAATTTTAAATCCATGTACTCTCCACCTTGATCTGATCGAAGTGTTTTAACTCTTTTACCTAATTGATTTTCAACCTCACCCTTGAATTCCTTGAACTTTTCAAGTGCTTCAGACTTGTGGTGCATTAGGTAAATAGGCCCATATCTAGAATAATCATCTATAAAAGAGATGAAATATTCATATCCTCCCCTGGCTTTAACATTCATCGGACTACAAAGGTCTGAATGTATAAGCTCTAGAGGATCTTTGGCTCTATAACCTTTTCCACTAAAAGGTCTTTTAGTCATTTTGCCTTCTAGGAAGGATTCACATACTGGCAAGGAATTTTCTTCTAACTCGTTTAGAAGTCCGTTCTTTACCAATCTCTCAATCCTATTGAGATTAATGTGACATAATCTTAGATGCCAAAGATGAGCATTTTCTTTAGGAGAAATTTTACGTTTCTTAGTTTGTGCGTTTGCAGTTTTAAATAATTCAGTGTTCAAAACCATTTTGACTGAATTAGGCCTTAAAACATACAATCCATTTTCTAATGAAGTTGAACATATTTATAAACCTTTCTTTAAAATAAACACTTTCTTCATAGAAAAGGAAACAGAAACACATTGTTCAAAGAGGCAAGAAATGGAAATAAGGTTTCTAGTAAACCCTGGTATCACTAATATATTGTCCAACAATACATATTTCTTGGCAAAATAGAGCTTTATTGTGCCTACTGCTACAACTTAGACGACTTCTCCATTTCCAACCCGGAGCGTTATCTCCTCTTGTTGTAGCTGTTGCCAGGAATCAATTCCCTGAAAAGAAGAACAAACATGATTAATGGCGCCTAAATCAAGTATCCAAGTTGTTTTATCATTATCCACTAAACAAGCTTCAAGGCAAAGTAAATCATATTTACCTTCCTTTCTTCTTTCTCGCAATGTACTTGGACGATTCCGTTTCCAATGCCCGTCTTCGTTGCAGTGGAAACACTTTCCTTTGTCAACAACGTCTTTGACTTTCTTGCCCTTCCTCGGGCGCAGCTTTTTCAGCTTGTTTCTCTTTACCAACCTTCTTCATGTTCTTCTTCTTACCTCTCAGGTTAGAAGAAGATGAAGCCACTGTTTTTGTCCCAGAGGTCGAAACTCTGTGATAACTCCTACTGGCAACATTTGCCTCACCTTTCGATCCCTGAATTTTAATCAAAGATTGAAAGGTCTGGAGTTCATTCAGAAGGGAGGTAAGATTAAAAGTAAACTTGTTCATAACAACATTACTTCTAAATTGTATAAAACTATATGGAAAGGTTTCCAGAACGAAGCTGACCTGACTCAACTCATCGATGGAAGCACCATTCGACTCCGCAATGTTAAAGTGTACCATCATATCCAGGACATGATCCCGAACAGATGTACGCTCTGGCATCCTCGAGTTGAATATGTACTTTAGGGCATTATGTCGGGCTTGTGTGGACTGTTGTCCAAACATACCCTGCACATAATCCATGATTTCCTTGTCGGTAATCATGCCCTCATGCTTCTTGGCTAATATGTCAGACATACATGCCAGCATGTAGACCTTGGCCTTATCATTGGCCTTGATCCATCGATCATATGCATCACGAACATTTCGTGGCGCATTCGAGCACGCACCGAGGACACTCCTCAGTTAGCACAAACTTCAGATCATCCACTACCAAAATAGTGTTGAGTTTGTTTTTCCATGTCATCATATTCTCTCCGGTTAACTTTTCACCCAATAAGAAAATTATAAAGCTAGACATTTTGCTGAAAATTTACAAACAAACTTGTATGAGTTTCTTGCTATAACTCTAATCCAATCATGTTTTAGCTAATTATCAAATGATTCCTAGGCCATTTATAATTTGCAATGATACTCCAAAGGTTTAGAATGTATGACACCGAAGGGTAATAAGAAACACTCCTCCTCTGGATCAAGACATTCTTGACCAAAACCTAACACCAGAATAACTCTTATTCCTATAGGTTTTAGTTACCATTTTTCGGTCTGGATACATACACAACTTATGTACCCCGTGAGTGTAACCCTTTGTCTTTAGATCCCAGAGTCTGGATCCAATAAAATCCGCCGAAGGGAGGCCTAGATTGGAAAATAGTCTAAGGAAATCTTTATCCCTTTCGGTGTCTCTCTGTGTTAGATCCCCATGATCAAGCCCTCCGAAGGGATTGTGTGGTCCAGAGCCAAACTAGCAGTGACCATAGTTGTCTAACTGTAAAAACGACAAAAGAGACCGTAGGTTTTGTTTTCACTAAACCTGCTCCCACTCACTATAAGTACCCTCTTCATTCACCTTGGTATTGACTCATACAAACACCATCCGAAGGGGGACGCTCTCGTTCGCGCCACGAGGGCAAGTATGAGTCTCACGGTGTGAACTTCCCGGAGATAGCGTAGGTGGAAAAATATGTATCTCATACACTTTTTCCTCCCACTGAATACTTTAAGTCTATAGGAATCTTTCTTAGACTAAAATCCGGCTAATGGTTTTACCTAACTCTATCAACATAACTCTTATATTGATAATCAATATAACTCTTATATTGATTTTATCCTAAGTTTCTTAATATAACTCCTTATATTAAACCTAGGATTTCTAGTTTATTAACCCCTTAATAAACCCGCTGACTCTACTGTATTTTATAAGACTCTCTGATTAAATTTCACTCCCAGTCGGTTCCTGTGTAGGGTGTTCCATTTCCACACGACTTAAATACCCCCACCTAGACGTAACTTTCTTTAGACAGAGTTCCTCTTTTAATCATAGCTTATAAATTACTTGGTTCCCAATTCTAATCTAATTAGAACTAGATAACCTAAGGTCTATTATTTCCAAGTTCTAAACACTTTAAAATTAATAATTAACCTTAGGTGACATGCATACTATGTTATACTTCTTGATCATTCATCACATGAATAATAAAGCATTCATAGCATATTCATCTCATGAAAAATAATGCATGTCAATGTTGTCCAAAAATTAATATAACAACCTTATATTAATTAATCATGCAAACTATATAATATAACTCCTTATATTATAAATGATGCATGAAAATGCTTAACCTAAGGTGGGATTTCTAAAATAAAAGCATACACTATGCATGACAATAATTACACAACAATTGCATAATTAAAATAGCAAAAATTAGACTAATTTTGGCACCCTAGAAATAATTTTAATTAATATAGTCTAATTATATTAATTAAAATTAAAATTATTAAATATATTAAAATAAAACGTTTATATAATTAATATAAATGATAAAACTTCAATTTGCTGCTCGTTGCTCCTCGCGTGAAACGGCTTCGGCGTTGCAACGTTGATAGAACCGTTGCAACGTTGCTTTTGTCGTTTTCTGTCGAGCGTTGCAACGCTGTCGTCTTCTCCAGCCGCGCGCCTGCCGCAGTGGCGTTGTAATGCTGATGGCATCGTTGCAACCCCATTCACAGAACAACAATAGAAATCTCCATTCCTTGCTCGTTTTCACTCCGATCTTCTCAGCAACCGCTTTGCCTCGATCGACACAGACGTACAGACTCGATTTACAATTAAATTTGCCTAAAACACCGGGCCCTTACATTGAACATTTCAATGAAATTGTAAATCTAAGTGCCAAAATTGAAAACATCCAATTTCACAAAAACCGTTCATACATCTAATGCACAAAAACAGTAAATCCCACTTTGTTCTCGAAAAAACTAGAACATAAGTCAAGAACGCAATTGGGCTCTGATACTAATTGAAGGAAATCGAAGCGGAAGCGATTGCGAATTTCGCGCTCTTGATTTAGTTACAATGGAAATTTCAATAATGTAAAACATGGATTAAGAGTAAATTAAGAGTTTGGACAGCAAGAAGTTACCTTTGAAGAACCTTTCTTCAAGTGCTCCTCTCTCCACGGTCACAATCTCAGCAACAAGAACACCAAAGTGCGAAGACACGACCACCGGATCTTTTCCGTTGTTCTCTAGGTGAGGGAGGAAGGTGGGTTCCCTTTAGGAGATGTGAGGTATTTTGAGAGAGATGTGTGTTTTCGAACTCTTCCAACAACACAACAAGGAGGCTAGTGATTCTATCAAAAAACCCTTAACCTAGTTGCATCTCATGCAACCATATATATAGAGAATTGGGATGGAAATGACCATCCTACCCCTCCTTTAATCTCTTTTTAGTATATAGTCTAATTCACATTAAAACTATATATTATATCAATTATATCATATATAATTGATATAACTCCTCATGTATGAAATTTAACACTTCAATTTCACTCCTAAGTTTATACCCTCTATATTACCATGTTGAGCCAACAGAGGGATCTATTGGACCTACAGATCATGAGCTCCAATGATGTGAGATTAACTGATCAAGCTTTTTGATCCAGTTAATCGATATTCATTAACTACAAATCACTCCACTATAGACTTGTAGCTGCACTCTCCTCACTGTAGATATTATTGTCTCCACTGATATAGTCATTGCCCATGAGTCGACCCTTCACAGGTTGTTCGTAATCACAGTTGGGTCAAATTATCGTTTTACCCCTATGATTACATCTTTGCACCTTAAGCACCACTGATCCTCTAATGAACAACAAGTCCAAGGTCCTACCTTCGACTCATACCCATGAGGGCGGGGCACATTGTTCAAGACACGAGTCGGTTCTTAAGGGAACAACCTATCTAATTCCTCGATGAGAGAATGAGTGAATTCCATCTTGCACAGCTTAAGTTCCCACTACCTACGAGGTTCTCGTCGCCTTGAGAAGGTAGGCTTATTGAGTCGATTCACGGGCCACTCTCACCCGCATAGTCTCAGGGACAACCCCTATAAGCGGGGTTCTTAACTTGCTCAAGATTCAGTCGAGTCACTAATGACCATCTATAAATTACTAGTCTTATCCTCATTAACGGTGTTATCTTTGGTTAGACTAATAATTTCGCGATCCATCTTGTATGAACTCTTCATACGGGATGCTCTCACTCGCATGTCAACTACATGAATGAGTTGGATTACCTCATTTGTACTAATTACAAAGTGGGTCGCATCCATGGTGTTACCAGAATGAGGTTTCCAACCTTATTCTTATACCATAGACTATTTAGGTTATAATCTTGAATTCAATCCAAATAGTGTCCACTACACTGATTTCAAGATAAACGTTATAACCTTGGAGCTTAGTTTATTGGATTTATAAAAGCAAGACTGTAATCTTATCAAAATAAATAACACTTTATTTAATTGATCAAGAATACACAAGTTTATGGCATAAATCTCAACGATCTCCCACTTGACCTAAAGCTTGTGGAGTACTAAAAATTACATTAATGTAAACACAATAAACTATGGCATTTAAACCCTTTGTACAAAATACTCCCACTTGCCCTAATTGGGGAAGACTTGTAAACCTAGACCTTCTAGGTGACTCTCAAATACTTTAGCCGTGAGAGCCTTTGTAAAAGGATTAGCAATGTTGTGCTCTGAGGCTATCTTCGTGAAAATCACGTCTCCTCTGTGCACGATCTCCCGGATGAGATGATACTTCCGCTCTATGTGCTTTCCCCTCTTGTGACTTCGGGGTTCCCTCAAATTTACAAACTACGAGTTTTAGGGCACAAATCCCAACACTGATGGAGATCTGATCTCCTTGAGCAGCAGAAACGTGATTGGAATCGTTAATGTGCTTGATTGTTTTAATTGAAAGAAAAACCAATACATTGACCCAAAAATACAGAACAAGCGTATACTCTAATCCTATTAGGCATGGATTAAATGCATACATGCAAACATATATTAAGTTTAACTATTAAACTAAAAGGAAGAAGAATTGATACCTTTGTAGACTTTGTCCAGCAACTTGTTGCTCCAAAGGTTGTACAACAAAAATAATCGTACAGGGACTTCTCTTTTTTCTTCTAGTAAGAACACAACCACCAGTGATCACCTCCTATATCTCTGAGTTCTACTTAGATCCTCCTTGGTGGGAAGGATTCCAACTTTTGAATAAAATTGGGAATGAGAGAGTCAGAGAGAGAATTCTTCTATGTGAGTGCAATTCTCAATTGCAAAATACAGCCTCGATGAAATTGTCTCCCTCTCACTTGGAGAAGAAGACCGTGTAGAGGGCATCTCCCACTCCCTATCGATTAGGGAGTTGGGAGAGATGTGGAACGTGTCCTCCTAACACGTTCTCTATTTTTTAATAATTAATCGTATTAATTAATAAATCAATTAAATCTTATTTAATTAAATTAAAATAAATATGATATATTTAATTTAGATTAAATCACATTTAATCAATTTTCCCTCTAACCTATTGTTTTAATGCACATCTTATGTACATTAAATTATAATCTATAGTTTTCAAATATGAATCACATTCACATTTTAATTTAATATTTGAACTCTTTCAAATATTTAATTCTCTCACATATAATTTAATATGAATCATATTCACATTAAATTTATAATATATAGTTCCAAAACTATATATTATATCGTAACTAAATACATTAAATATATTCCCTTATGAATTTGAACATTTCAAATTCTAAAGATCTAAGAACCCTTTACGAGCTAGAAGGTGGACCTAATGGACCTACAGATCCGAAACTCCAACGATACGAGATTGCTTGGTTAATCTCATTAACCTCCCAATCAACATTCGTTAACTGCGGGAAAACTCCACTAAAGTCCCACAGCTGCACTCTTCTCACTGTAGAAATATTTTTGTGTCCACAGATATCGACCAATAACAGCAAGTCAATCCTCTAATGAACAATTTGTTTGTGGTCCTACCAACAAAGAGAGTCCCTCTCGGGCCAATGAGAGGGTCGGGCCCTTTGTTTAAGTCCTGGAGATACCACTTAAGGGAACATTCCTCTCCTTACCCTAGTAGGAGGGAAGGAGTGAATTCCATCTTTCTAAGTTAACTTCCCAGTTGCTCACTCGGTCTTGTCCCCAAGAAGGTAGGCATATTGAGTCGTCGAATTTGGCCACTCTCACCCATAATAGTCAAAGGACTATCCCTCGCAAACAGAAGTTCAAAACCTGCTTAGGATTGAGATCAAGTTGCCTAGGTCATCCTAGTGAAATAGAAACCTAACTAGTCAACGGAGTCACAGCTAGAGGTTACTATTTCGTGGTCCGGTCTTATGTAATCTCATTACATAGGATATCCCCACTCACATGTCATCTACACGAACACGTTAGGATCACAGTGTTTGTATCAAATACAAAGTGGGCCAAATCCATAGTTTAACCAGGGTAAGGTACCCAAACCCTATCCCCTAACTATAGAACCTTTAGGCTATATCTCGAACCGAGATCCTTTTTATGTACATTACATTCAGTTAAAGATTCATTTAACAGCCTTGGATGTTTAGTTTATTGGATTTAGGGGTTAAATAAAGGCAAACTCGTAGAAAACGAACAATAACACTTTATTGAAATAATAACACTTTATTACATTAATTAGAAAATAATTACAAACTACGAGTTTTAGGGCACAAATCCCAACAAACTCCCACTTGAACTAAAACTCTAGTGGGTTACATCATAATCTAAAACAGTGGTTACAAGAGATAGAAATACAATAAACTAGGGCATCCATATACCCCATTACATATCTCCAACTTGCCCTAGATTAGCTTATCTACAGATCTCGTAGACCCAGACTTTCCAGATGACCCTCGAACACTTTAGCCGTGAGAGTCTTTGTAAAAGGATCAGCAATATTGTGCTCGGCGATCTTACGTGGATCATCACATCTCCTCGTTGCACTATTTCTCGTGTCGGGTGATACTTCCTCTCGATGTGCTTTCCTCGCTTATGGTTGCGAGGTTCCTTCGAATTGGCTACCGCACCACTATTGTCAAAGTATAAGATGATGGGAGATTCCATATTTGGTACAAATTCCAAATCGGTAAGGAATTTCCTTAGCCAAACAACCTCCTTAGCTGCTTCACAAGCAGCGACATACTCAGCCTCCATTGTGGAGTCAGCGATGCATCCTTGCTTGATGCTTCGCCATACTATAGCTCCCCCGTTTAGGGTGAAAACTGATCCCGATGTGAATTTACGAGAATCCTTATCGGTCTGAAAATAAGAATAAGTGTATCCAGTAAGGATCAGATCCTTAGACCCATACACAAGCATATAGTCCCTCGTTCTCCTTAGATACTTGAGGATATTTTTAACTGTTGTCCAGTGGTCTAACCTTGGATAGGATTGGTACCTACTGACTATTCCCACTGCATAACAAATGTCTGGCCTCGTGCACAGCATAACATACATTAAGTTACCTACTGCAGAGGCATAGGGAATATGTCTCATATCCTCAACATCTTGATGTGTCTTGGGACACTGTTCCCTAGACAGATGAACTCCGTGCCTGAAGGGTAATAAGCCCCTCTTGGAATTCTACATCGAATATTTGGACAACATCTTGTCGATATAAAACGCTTGAGACAGAGCTAGCGTTACGTTTCATGATTCCTAAAGAATCAATCCCAAGAACATATCTGCGCTCTCCCCAAATCTTTCATTTGGAATTGGGTTGCCGGCCAATTCTTTATGTCAGTTAGGTATCCTACATCATTCTCAATGAGTAGGATATCATCCACATAAAGTACTAACAAAGCTACTTTGTCGTTGACGATCCTCTTGTAAACCAAGGCTCATCAACGTTTTGGTCAAAGCCGTAAGACTTAATCGCAGTATCAAATCTGATATTCCAAGATCTAGATGCTTGTTTCAATCCATAAATGGATCGATTAAGCTTGCAAACTTTTTGCTCCTGACCTCGTGCTATGAACCCTTCGGGCTGAGACATATAGATGCTCTCGTCAAGATTACCATTCAAAAAGGCAGTCTTGATGTCCATTTGCCAAATTTCATAATTATAAAACGCGGCTATGGACAAGAGTATCCTTATAGACTTCAGCATAGCAACAGGGGAAAAAGTTTCTTCATAGTCAACTCATTCCCTTTGGGTAAAACCCTTTGCTACAAGTCTAGCCTTAAAGATCTATACCTTTCCGGCTACATCTCTCTTTCTCTTATAGATCCATTTACACCCTATGGGTCTAACCCCTTCAGGTTGGTCTACAAGTTCCCATACTGAATTGAAGTCCATTGAATCCATTTCAAGGTCCATGGCTTTGATCCATTGGTCCTTGTCTACGTCATTCATTGCATGTTTATAAGACAATGGATCTTCTACGCTGTCATCAGGTATGACAACTTGAGTTTCAGCTAAACCCAAGTAGCGGTCAGGTTGGGAAACAACCCTCCCACTGCGTCGAGGCATTCCCAACGATTGAGAAGGACGAGACGGACTTGAGGTGCTTACTCCTCCATCAACTCTTGATGAAGGTCCAGCTTGATCAACAACTCTTGTTGGTTCATGTGTAACTTCATTCAGTACTAATTTACTACGCGGTTTATGGTTTCTCATGTGATCTTCCTCCAAGAATGTGGCGTTTGTCGATACAATCACCTTATTTTCTTGTGGGTCGTAGAAAAGACCACCTCTCGTTTCTTTATGATAGCCAACAAATTGGTACAATCTTGAACGAGGTTCCAGTTTCTTTGGGTTTGTCACGAGTACGTGAGCCGGAAATCTCGAAATCCTGAAATGTTGTAAACTAGGTTTACGCCCCTTCTAAAGTATAAAAGGTGTTTCTGAAACACTTTTTGACGGAACACTATTCAAGATTTGAACTGTAGTCTCTACTGCGTATCCCCAAAATGAGGCAGGCAATTGAGCATAACTCATCATAGAACGAACCATGTCTAACAAGGTTATATTTCTCCTTTCTGACACACCGTTTTGCTGTGGTGTATTAGGTGCTAAGAGTTGAGATTTAATTCCATGTTCTATCATATAGTCCTGGAATCTCAAATCCATATACTCTCAACCTCGATCGGATCGAAGTGTTTTAATGCTTTTCCCTAATGCATTATCTACTTCAGCCTTATACTCTTTGAACTTTTCAAGAGCTTCAGACTTGTGATGCATTAGGTATAGATAACCATACCTCGAATAATCATCTATGAAAGAGATGAAATATTCGTACCCTCCTCGAGCTTTAACATTCACCGGACCACAAAGATTCGAATGTATAAGTTCTAAGGGTTCTATCTGACTCTATAACCTTTTCCAAAGAAAAGGTCGTTTGGTCATTTTACCTTCCAAGCAAGACTCATTAGGCGGTAAAGAATCATCTTCTAACTTGTTTAGAAGTCCATTCTTAGAAAGTCTCTCAATCTGGTTGAGATTAATATGACCAAGTCTAAGATGCCACAGATAGGTATTATTATTTGGAGAAATTCTTTGCCTTTTATTTTGAGTGTTAGCATTCTTAAACATCTCATGATTTAAAATTGCTTTGGTTTTATTCGGTTTGATGCGTGCAAGGCCATTTTTCAATTTAGCAGAACAAATATTGACACCCTCTTTCAAAATGAACGCTTCATTGATTGAAAAAGAAATACAATAACCAAGTTCTATTAAACAAGAGATAGAAATTAAGTTTCTTTTAAGCTTAGGAACTATATACAGATTTTTCATTAAAATAAATCTATCTCTAAAAAATAACTTGGCATCTCCCACTGCACGAGCTGAGACGACGTCTCCCGTTCCGACCCTGAGCGTCATCTCACCCTCTTCGAGCTCCTTGAAGGAACTAGTTTCCTGAAATGAAGAGCAAACGTGATTAGTGGCTCCTGAATCAAGTATCTAGGTTAAATCATCATTTTCCACTAAAAAAGTTTCAAGAACAAGTAAATCTAATTTACCATTCTTCTCTTTGAGCTCAATATCTGCAGTGGCAGAAACTTTCCCTTTTTCCTCCTTTGCTCTTCTTCCGAATTGAACAACAGGGCTTAGTCCCAGAGGCTGAACCCTTCTGGAACCTTTTGGAATGGGCAAACAGATTTGCCTCTCCATCAGCCTGTCCCTTATTCTCAATAAGAGACTCGAAAGTTGGAAGTTCATTTGGGAGGGAAGTCAGGTTATACTCCTTTTTGTTCAACTCCGCATTTCTACCGAATGGCAGGAAACTCTTTGGAAGAGATTCCAGGATGAAGAATACCTGAATTTGCACATCTATGACCGTTCCGTTCATTTCGGCCACGTTGAAGTGAACTATAAGATCGAGAACATGTTCTCTCACTAAAGTTCCCTCCTTCATGCGCGTGTTATAAACGTATTTGATGGAATCGTGCCGAATTTGTTCAAACGGTTGTCTAGACAAATTTTGCAGATAGCCCATGATCTCACGAGCTGGGACCATACCCTGCAATCTCCTGGCTAAAACATCAGATATCCAAGCCAGGATATAGGCCTTGGCTTTTTCATTGGCCTTGGCCCAGCGGTCAAACGCATCCTTAACTGATTGAGGTGCGTTTTGAGCAGGAATCTGAGGACATTCCTTAGTTAGTACGAACTGAAGGTCGTCAACAACGAGAATCGTATTCAAGTTGGACTTCCACGTAGTAATATTCTCACCAGTTAAATGGTCGCTTTTAAGTAAGGCTATTATTGAGGACGACATGCTGAAAATCCAAAATAGTTCTAATAGTTATGCCTTTTAAACCCATCATAAAAATCAATCTAATTTAGTAAAATTATTAAAGAACCCTGGTGTTTAAACTAAAACCCATTGTTTAAGTTAAACCTTTAATTTTGCAACGATACTTCAAGGGTTTAGAACAAAAGCCTCCGTTGGGCGGTCAGTCATTCCTCCCTTGAATTGACACTATCTCAGCCAATTCCCACTACCAGAACATCTCATGTCCCAATGGTCCTTAGCTACCGTTTGTTTGGTCAAGGACTTGTTAACTAACTTAACTCATCCCGTAAATGTGACCCTACCATTTTCAGATCCAATAGGCCCGAGCTAACAGGCTACTATTAAGAAAGACAACTGTTGGCAAACAACCTAAGAGACCCTATCCATTTATGGAGTTCGCGGTGTTCCGATCCCTATAGTCAGGCCCTCCGTAGGGTTTGGCTGTTCCAAGACAACCTAGCAGGCGGACTGTAGAAATCTCACGGTGCGACCTAATGGAGGAGACCGTAGGATACGTTGACACGCGCCCTGCTCCCATTTACGATGGATACTTCCCTCATTCACCTTGGTATTGAACCATGCAAACACATACCGTAGGGGGACGCCCTATTGACGTCGCGTAGCCGAGCATGGAACTCACGGTGTGAACTCTTGAGGACGTGAGAGTAAACTCGATGCGAACATCTCGTTTTCTCCCACTGAAGTTCCTAAAATTAGGGTATGGATTTAACTTAGTCAAATTCTGGCTAAAAGAATCTATCTACGTCTATGCCTATTATAACTATTATAACTAGGTCTTAAAACCTTATGTCTAGGTGAATAAATATTTTAATTACCTAGAGATAATACAGAACTGAGGTTAATTCAACTCAGGTTCCGGGTCAGTTCCCAGGTAGGAGATTTTCCGTTAACCGTCAGCTTAAGTACCCCCAGCCTTGGACAGAACTTCACCAGTAGAGTTCCCTTATAACCAAAGTCCTAAAGTCCTATTATATTTTAAACTATTTAAAATATTATGTAAGACTTATTTCTAATCCTATTAGAAATTGAAACTTAGGTCTAAATTAATTTTAAACAATTTAAAACTAATTAAATTTAACCCAAGTTCCTATGTTTGCATGCATTTCTTTATTATAGGTTATGGTTTCTAAAACCCCTTTAATTTATAACTTTTATAAATTTTAATAATTAACCTATGATAAAGAAACTATATTATAAATCCAACAATCTATATCCAAATTGGAATTATAAAAGAAATTCAACTATTTGAATTATAAAATTACTTAAATAAAATAACATTTATTTTAAACTAAGTAATTTCATGCTCCATGCAATTTATTTTCCATATAATCTAATTATAACACTTATAATTAATTACTCATGAAAAAAAATAAATTAGTCATGCATTCAACCATATTCATATAACACTTATATGAATAAAATGCATGAACATGCTTATCCTAAGGTGGGAATAATCTAAATGACATTCATATGGATAAAAAGTTGTAAAACCGAAATAATTTGGCCCCTAAAGTGCAAAAAAATAAATTACATTAATTTATTTCATGAAACCGGTCCAAAAACACCCTGAACCGGCCTTGAACCGCTCGAACCGAACAAAAACCAACGAACCAGCTCGAACCGGTTTACCACTGCTTGAACCGCCTCACGGCGTTGCAACGTCCACTTCAGCTTCGCGCGCGCCTGCTATCGGGATGGCGTTACAACGTTGAGGAGCAGCGTTGCAACGCCGCTTACATCCTGATCGCTCGCGTCGATAGGGAAAGCTGGTGTTGCGACGCTGTTCTTCAGCGTTGCAACGCTGCTCTTCGGCAGCGACCTTCTTCCACGAACACAACAGCTTCAACCTTCGATTTCACCTTCAATTCTCAACCGAAATGCATGAAATTTGTCCCGAACGACTCGTATCTCAATTACAGACTCAATTTTACATTTTATGCCGAAAAACGCAGGGACCTTTACAATCAATTGACAAAATCAAAGTAAACTAAGGCCGAAACATTCCTAAACTAGTTTTACAGCAAACCAAATGCATTTCCCACCAAATCAATGCAATTTTGTTCAAAACAAAACAATACAAGCATTGCTCTGATACCAATTGATGGATCTGATCTCCTTGAGTAGCGAAAACGCGATTGGAATCGTTAATGTGCTTGATTATTTTAATTGAAACAAAAACCAGTACATTGACCCAAAAATACAGAACAAGCATATACTCTAATCCTATTAGGCATGGATTAAATGCATACATGCAAACATATATTAAGTTTAACTATTAAACTAAAGGGAAGAAGAATTGATACCTTTGTAGACTTTCTCCAGCAACTTGTTGCTCCAAATGTTGTACAGCAAAAACAATCGTACAGGGACTTCTCTGTTTTCTTCCAGTAAGAACACAACCACCAGAGATCACCTCCTATATCTCTGAGTTCTACTTAGATAGATCCTCCTTGGTGGGAAGGATTCCAACTTTTGGATAGAATTGGGAATGGGAGAGGCAGAGAGAGAATTCTTCTGTGTGAGTGCAATTCTCAATTGCAAAATACAGCCTCGATGAAATTGTCTCCCTCTCACTTGGAGAAGAAGACCCTGTGGAGGGCATCTCGCACTCCTTATCGATTAGGGAGTTGGGAGAGATGGGGAACGTGTCCTCTTGACACGTTCCCTATTTTTTAATAATTTATCGTATTAATTAATAAATATATTAAATCTTATTTAATTAAATTAAATTAAATATCATATATTTAATTTAGATTAAATCACATTTAATAATTTTTTCTCTCTAACCTATAGTTTTAATGCACATCTTATGTACATTAAATTATAATCTATAGTTTTCAAATATGAACCACATTCACATTTGAATTTAATATTCCAACTCTTTCAAATATTTAATTCTCTCACATATAATTTAATATGAATCATATTCATATTAAATTTATAATATATAGTTTAAAAACTATATATTATATCGTATCTAAATACATTAAATATATTCCCTTATGAATTTGAACATTTCAAATTCTAAAGATCTAAGAACCCTTTACGAGCTAGAAGGTGGACCTAATGGACCTACAGATCAGAAGCTCCAACGATACGAGATTGCTCGGTTAATCTCATTAACCTCCCAATCAACATTCGTTCACTGCGGGAACCCTCCACTAAATTCCCACAGCTGCACTTTTCTCACTGCAGATATATTTCTTTGTCACGGATATCGAACAATAACAACAACTCAATCCTTCACGAATGTTCGTAACATCAGCTGGGTCAAATTATCGTTTTACCCCTGGGTTACATCTTGTGCCTTAAGTTTCAGTGCTCCTCCAATGAACAATTTGTTTGTGGTCATACCAACAAACAGAGTCCCTCTCGGGCCAATGAGAGGGTCAGACCCTTTGTTCAAGTCTCAGAGACACCACTTAAGGGAACATTCCTCTACTTACCCTAGTAGGAGGGAAGGAGTGAATTCCATCTTGCTAAGTTAAGTTCCCAGCCGCTCACTCGGTCTTGTCCCCAAGAAGGTAGGCATATTGAGTCGGCGAATTTGGCCACTCTCACCCATACTAGTCAAAGGACAATCACTCGCAAACAGAAGTTCGTATCCTGCTCAGGATTGAGATCAAGTTGCCTAGGTCATCCTAGTGTAATAGAAACCTAACTAGTCAACGGAGTTACAGCTAGAGGTTACTATTTCGTGGTCCGGTCTTATGTAATCTCATTACATAGGATATCCCCACTCACATGTCATCTACATGAACACGTTAGGATCACAGTGTTTGTATCAAATACAAAGTGGGCCACATCCATAGTTTAACAAGGTAAGGTAACCAAACCTTATCCCCTAACTATAGACCCTTTAGGATGTATCTCGAACCTAGATCCTTTTTATGTACATTACATTCAGTTAAAGATTCATTTAACAGCCTTGGATGTTTAGTTTATTGGATTTAGGGTATTAAATAAAGACAAACTCGTAGATAACGAACAATAACAGTTTATTGAAATAATAACACTTTATTACATTAATTAGAACATAATTACAAACTACGAGTTTTAGGGCACAAATCCCAACACTGATGGAGATCTGATCTCCTTGAGCAGCGGAAACGTTATTGAAATCGTTAATGTGCTTGATTGTTTTAATTGAAACAAAAACCAGTACATTGACCCAAAAATACAGAACAAGCATATACTCTAATCCTATTAGGCATGGATTAAATGCATACATGTAAACATATATTAAGTTTAACTATTAAACTAAAGGGAAGAAGAATTGATACCTTTGTAGACTTTCTCCAGCAACTTGTTGCTCCAAAGGTTGTATTGCAAAAACAATCGTACAGGGACTTCTCTGTTTTCTTCCAGTAAGAACACAACCACCAGAGATCACCTCCCATATCTCTGAGTTCTACTTAGATCCTCCTTGGTGGAAAGGATTCCAACTTTTGGATAGAATTGGGAATAGGAGAGTCAGAGAGAGAATTCTTCTGTGTGAGTGCAATTCTCAATTGCAAAATACAGCCTCGATGAAATTGTCTCCCTCTCACTTGGAGAAGAAGACCTTGTAGAGGGCATCTCCCACTCCCTATCGATTAGGAAGTTGGGAGAGATGGGGAACGTGTCCTCTTGACACGTTCCCTATTTTTTAATAATTAATCGTATTAATTAATAAATCAATTAAATCTTATTTAAATTAAATTAAATATCATATATTTAATTTAGATTAAATCACATTTAATAAATTTTTCTCTCTAACCTATAGTTTTAATGCACATCTTATGTACATTAAATTATAATCTATAGTTTTCAAATATGAATCACATTCACATTTGAATTTAATATTCGAACTCTTTCAAATATTTAATTCTCTCACATATAATTTAATATGAATCATATTCACATTAAATTTATAATATATAGTTCAAAAACTATATATTATATCGTATCTAAATACATTAAATATATTCTCTTATGAATTTGAACATTTCAAATTCTAAAGATCTAAGAACCCTTTACGAGGTAGAAGGTGGACCTAATGGACCTCTGGATCGAAGCTCCAACGATACGAGATTGCTCGGTTAATCTCATTAACCTCCCAATCAACATTCGTTAATCATGGAACACTCCACTAAAGTCCCACAGTTGCACTCTTCTCACTGCAGATATATTTCTTTGTCCACGGATATCGAACAATAACAACAAGTCAATCCTTCACGAATGTTCGTAACACCAGCTGGGTCAAATTACCGTTTTACCCCTGGCTTACATCTTGTGCCTTAAGTACCAGTACTCCTCCAATGAACAATTTGTTTGTGGTCCTACCAACAAACAAAGTCCCTCTCGGGCCAATGAGAGGGTCGGGCCCTTTGTTCAAGTCCCAGAGAAACCACTTAAGGGAGCATTCCTCTACTTACCCTAGTAGGCGGGAAGGAGTGAATTCCATCTTGCTAAGTAAAGTTCCCAGCCGCTCACTCGGCCTTGTCCACAAGAAGGTAGGCATATTGAATCGGCAAATTTGGCCACTCTCACCCATACTAGTCAAAGGACAATCCCTCGCAAACAGGAGTTCGTAACCTGCTCAGGATTGAGATAAAGTTGCCTAGGTCATCCTAGTGTAATAGAAACTGAACTAGTCAACGGAGTTACAGCTAGAGGTTACTATTTCGTGGTCCGGTCTTATGTAATCTCATTACATAGGATATCCCCACTCACATGTCATCTACACGAACACGTTAGGATCACAGGGTTTGTAATAAATACAAAGTGGGCCACATCCAGAGTTTAACCAGGGTAAGGTACCCAAACATTATTCCCTAACTATAGACCCTTTAGGATGTATCTCGAACCGAGATCCTTTTTATATACATTACATTCAGTTAAAGATTCATTTAACAGCCTTGGATGTTTAGTTTATTGGATTTAGGGTTTTAAATAAAGGCAAACTCGTAGATAACGAACAATAACAGTTTATTGAAATAATAACACTTTATTACATTAATTAGAACATAATTACAAACTACGAGTTTTAGGGCACAAATCCCAACACTGATGGAGATCTGATCTCCTTGAGCAGCGGAAACGTGATTGGAATCGTTAATGTGCTTGATTGTTTTAATTGAAACAAAAACCAGTACATTGACCCAAAAATACAGAACAAGCATATACTCTAATCCTATTAGGCATGGATTAAATGCATACATGTAAACATATATTAAGTTTAACTATTAAACTAAAGGGAAGAAGAATTGATACCTTTGTAGACTTTCTCTAGCAACTTGTTGCTCCAAAGGTTGTATTGCAAAAACAATCGTACAGGGACTTCTCTGTTTTCTTCCAGTAAGAACACAACCACCAGAGATCACCTCCCATATCTCTGAGTTCTACTTAGATCCTCCTTGGTGGAAAGGATTCCAACTTTTGGATAGAATTGGGAATAGGAGAGTCAGAGAGAGAATTCTTCTGTGTCAGTGCAATTCTCAATTGCAAAATACAGCCTCGATGAAATTGTCTCCCTCTCACTTGTAGAAGAAGACCCTGTAGAGGGCATCTCCCACTCCCTATCGATTAGGAAGTTGGGAGAGATGGGGAACGTGTCCTCCTGACACGTTCCCTATTTTTTAATAATTAATCGTATTAATTAATAAATCAATTAAATCTTATTTAAATAAATTAAATTAAATATCATATATTTAATTTAGATTAAATCACATTTAATCAATTTTCCCTCTAACCTATAGTTTTAATGCACATCTTATGTACGTTAAATTATAATCTATAGTTTTCAAATATGAATCACATTCACATTTGAATTTAATATTTGAACTCTTTCAAATATTTAATTCTCTCACATATAATTTAATATGAATCATATTCACATTAAATTTATAATATATAGTTACAAAACTATATATTATATCGTATCTAAATACATTAAATATATTCCCTTATGAATTTGAACATTTCAAATTCTAAAGATCTAAGAACCCTTTACGAGCTATAAGGTGGACCAAATGGACCTACAGATTAGAAACTCTAACGATACGAGATTGCTCGGCTAATCTCCTTAACCTCCCAATCAACATTCGTTAACTTCGGGAACACTCCACTAAAGTCCCACAGCTGCACTCTTCTCACTGCAGATATATTTCTGTGTCCACGGATATCGAACAATAACAACAAGTCAATCCTTCACGAATGTTCGTAACACCAGCTGGGTCAAAGAACCGTTTTACCCCTCGATTACATCTTGTGCCTTAAGTACCAGTGCTCCAATAATGAACAATTTGTTTGTGGTCCTACCAACAAACAGAGTCCCTCTCGAGCCAAAGAGAGGGTCGGGCCCTTTGTTCAATATCCGGAGACACCATTTAAGGGAACATTCCTCTACTTACCCTAGTAGGCGGGAAGCAGTGAATTCCATCTTGCTAAGTTAAGTTCTCAGCCGCTCACTCGGTCTTGTCGCTAAGAAGGTAGGCATATTGAGTCGGCAAATTTGGCCACTCTCACCCATACTAGTCAAAGGACAATCCCTCGCAAACAGGAGTTCGTAACCTGCTCAGAATTGAGATAAAGTTGCCTAGGTCATCCTAGTGTAATAGAAACCGAACTAGTCAACGGAGTTACAGCTAGAGGTTACTATTTCGTGGTCCGGTCTTTGTAAAATCATTACATAGGATATACCCACTCACATGTCATCTACACGAACACGTTAGGATCACAGTGTTTGTATCAAATACAAAGTGGGCCACATCCAGAGTTTAACCAGGGTAAGGTACCCAAACATTATTCCCTAACTATAGACCCTTTAGGATGTATCTCGAACCGAGATCCTTTTTATGTACATTACATTCAGTTAAAGATTCATTTAACAACCTTGGATGTTTAGTTTATTGGATTTAGGGTTTTAAATAAAGGCAAACTCGTAGATAACGAACAATAACAGTTTATTGAAATAATAACACTTTATTACATTAATTAGAACATAATTACAAACTATGAGTTTTAGGGCACAAATCCCAACACTGATGGAGATCTGATCTCCTTGAGCACTGGAAACGTGATTGGAATCGTTAATGTGCTTGATTGTTTTAATTGAAACAAAAACCAGTACATTGACCCAAAAATACAGAACAAGCATATACTCTAATCCTATTAGGCATGGATTAAATGCATACATGTAAACATATATTAAGTTTAACTATTAAACTAAAGGGAAGAAGAATTGATACCTTTGTAGACTTTCTCCAGCAACTTGTTGCTCCAAAGGTTGTATAGCAAAAACAATCGTACAAGGACTTCTCTGTTTTCTTCCAGTAAGAACACAACCACCAGATATCACCTCCCATATCTCTGAGTTATACTTAGATCCTCCTCGGTGGAAAGGATTCCAACTTTTGGATAGAATTGGGAATAGGAGAGTCAGAGAGAGAATTCTTCTGTGTGAGTGCAATTCTCAATTGCAAAATATAGCCTCGATGAAATTGTCTCCCTCTCACTTGGAGAAGAAGACCCTGTAGAGGGCATCTCCCACTCCCTATCGATTAGGAAGTTGGGAGAGATGGAGAATGTGTCCTCCTCACACGTTCCCTATTTTTTAATAATTAATCGTATTAATTAATAAATCAATTAAATCTTATTTAATTAAATTAAATTAAATATCATATATTTAATTTAGATTAAATCACATTTAATCAATTTTCCCTCTAACCTATAGTTTTAATGCACATCTTGTTTGTATTTTTGTCCTAATCTCGTGTTTGTAATATATTGTTTGAAATTAATAAGAGTTATTCATTTCATCACTTTGTGTCTCGCAATATTTATAAACTTTTCCAATAAACTAAGCTCCAGGGTCATTGAATTTATGAGAGAATTAGAACTTGAACGGTGTGTAGCGGACACACTGGGAGGAACACGTTCGAGTTAATGACCCGAACGGTCTACAGTATATGGAAAGGGTTGGAGACCTAATCCTGGATACACTGTGGATGCGGCCCGTTCATGTGGTTGACATGCGAGTGGGGGCATCCTGTGCAATAAAATTGTACAAGACCGGACCGTGATTTATTAGACCTACTGATGTAACACCGTTGACAGTAAGGACTAATAACTTCGTAGATGACCATTAGTGACTCGACCTGAATCCTGAGCGTGTTACGAACTCCTATCTGCGAGGGTCTGTTCTTTGACTAGTACGGGTGAGGGTGGTCACAGTTACTCGCCCAATATGCCTATCTTCTCAAGGACAGAACCAAGTAGGGAGTTGGGAACTTAACTACGCGAGATGGAATTCACTCGCTCCACCTTTAGGAAACTAGAGGAGTTGTTTCCTTGAGTCTTTGTCTCCGGGGCTTGGACAACGGCGCCCACCTTCTCACCGCCCGAGAAGGGTGTGGTGTATGGTTGGACCATCACAATATGTTGTTCATTAGAGGAGCAATGGGGACTTAAGGAACAAGAGGTGACACACGAGGGCAAAAGATAATTTGACCCAGTAGTGTCTCACGAACAACTGTGATGGGTCGACTTATGGGCATTGGTTATATCGGTGGACACGTAATATTCTCGTGACCGACGGAGTGCGGCTACAAAGCTATAGTGGAGTGTTACCGTAGCTAATGAATGTTGGTTAACCGTGTCAAAGAGTTTGGCAGGTTAATCTCGGATCATTGGAGCCCGTCACTGTAGGTCCATTAGGTCCCTCGGTTGGCTCCATCTGGGTTAAAAGAAGGGTTAATGTTTTGGTATGAAATTGAAGTGTTAAATTTCACTTTAAGGGCATTTATGTCATTTACATGAGATATGAATGATATAATATATAGTTTAATGTGAATGAGATTCATAATAAACTATAGGTTAGCCTAATTGTTGAATTAGGGCTAATTGGAGAAATTGATTGAGAAAAATTAAATTGGATGTGATTCAATTTAATTAATCCACAATTATTGCAAATGAGATTTGCAATATGAGATATGAGATATCTTATATTATATGGTTATGCAAATGAGATTTGCATAACCTATGGTTGTGGTAAAGTGGTAATTATGTGGAGATTTTAACTCTATCAATTCCACTATATAAACCCTTCTTACAAGAAGGATGTGAGCTTAATATCTCATTTTTGATATTTCATCAAAGAAGAGAAGAGGAATTCTCTCAATTCTCTCTCAATTCTCCTCCCAGTCCAAAACACAAAAGATCCCACCATCTTCCCTTCTCCAAAAGAGAACAACTTAGAAAGCCATTTGGTTGTGTTCGAGTTCCTTTTGTGGGAGTGTCGTTGAGTTCGAGGAGCACGAAGAGTTCGTGATTTGAAGAGGAATTTTTTGAAGAAAGTCTAAAACAAGTAAGAAGTCATCTTGCTGTAATTTTCTTCTTCTTTTAAGCATGTTTACCCTAGATCTAGTGTTAGATCAATTTTAACAAAACTATGTTGCATTATGATACCTCGACGATTCAATCGTCTTCCGCTGCGCGGGATTCTCATTCCCTTCACATCTTATGTACATTAAATTATAATCTATAGTTTTCAAATGTAAATCACATTCAATTTGAATTTAATATTTGAACTTTTTCAAATATTTATTTCTCTCACATATAATTTAATATGAATCATATTCAAATTAAATTTATAATATATAGTTCCAAAACTATATATTATATCGTATCTAAATATATTAAATATATTCCCTTATGAATTTGAACATTTCAAATTCTAAAGATCTAAGAACCCTTTAGGAGCTAGAAGGTGGACCTAATGGACTTACAGATCAGAAGCTCCAACGATACGAGATTGCTTGGTTAATCTCATTAACCTCCCAATGAACATTCGTTAACTGCGGGAACACTAAACTAAAGTCCCACAGCTGCACTCTTCTCAGTGCAGATATATTTCTGTGTCCACGGATATCAACCAATAACAAAAAGTCAATCCTTCACGAATGTTCGTAACACCAGTTGGGTCAAATTACCGTTTTACTTCTGGGTTACATCTTGTGCCTTAAGTACCAGTGCTCCTCTAATGAACAATTTGTTTGTGGTCCTACCAACAAACAGAGTCCCTCTCGGGCCAATGAGAGGGTCGGGCCCTTTGTTCAAGTCCCGGAGACACCACTTAAGGGAACATTCCTCTACTTACCCTAGTAGGCGGAAGGAGTGAATTCCATCTTGCTAAGTTATGTTCCCAACCGCTCACTCGGTCTAGTCAAAGGACAATCCCTCTCAAACAGGAGTTCGTAACCTGCTCAGGATTGAGATCAAGTTGCCTAGGTCATCCTAGTGAAATAGAAACCTAACTAGTCAACGGAGTTACAGCTAGAGGTTACTATTTCGTGGTTCGGTCTTATGTAATCTCATTACATAGGATATCCGCACTCACATGTCATTTACACGAACATGTTAGGATCACAGTGTTTGTATCAAATACAAAGTGGGCCACATCTAAAACTGATCTTGAATTCCCGCAGCGGAAGACGTTGTGAAATGTCGTTGATCCGTTGTGTAATTCCAATCTTAAAACTGAATCTATCTCATAGATCCTAGGCTAAACATGCAAAAAGGAGAAGAAAACAGTAAGGAAAAATGATACTTACTTGTTGAAGAACACTTCTTCAATCCTCTTATCCTCCGGTCACGATCTCTCTCGATCCAACGAACTTCTCGAACACGAACCTCAATCAAAACACGGAGACACCTCCAAAATGTCTTCTCGGTTGTTCTCGGGAGGTTGAGGGAGAGTAGGCGGGACTCCCTTTGGTTTTGGGTGAGGAGAGAATTTTGGAGAATTGAGAGAGTTCTAGAGAGAAAACACTTGCTCTCTTTGGATGAAATCCAAAAAATGGCAAGAAGTGTAATGAGATGCCTTTGAATGCATCCTTTTATAATGGTGTGTGGTGGAGTTAAAATCTCCACCAATTCACCATTTTACCACAACTATATAATATACAAATCATATTTGCATATTATATAATATAAGGTATCTCATACCTCATTATACAAATCTCATTTGTATAAATGTGGAATTATAAATTGAATCACATTCAATTTAATTTCTCTCAATTTAATTTCTCCAATTAGCACTAATTAATCAATTAGGCTATACTATAGTTTATTATGAATCTCATTCGCATCAAACTATATATTATGTCATCTATATCTCATATAAATGACATAAATATCCAAATAATGAATTTGAACACTTCAAATTCACACCAAACTGTAAACCCTCAATTTGTCCAATTTGAGTCAACCGAGTGACCTAAAGGACCTACACGTGATGAGCTCCAATGATCCGAGACTAACCTGTCAAACTCTTTGACCCGGTTATTCAACATTCATTAGCTACGGTAACATTCCACTAAAGCCCATAGTTGCACTCTCATCACTGTAGGACAAGTTGTGTCCATCGATATAACGAATACCCATGAGTCGACCCTTCACAGGTTGTTCGTAGACATGGCTGGGTCAAATTACCATTTTACCCCTGTGTCTACCTCTTGTTCATTAAGTCCCCACTGCTCCTCTAATGAACAACATATTGTGATGGTCCAACCATTCACAACACCCTTCTCGGGCCAGTGAGAAGGTGGGCGCCCGTTGTCCAAGCCCTGGAGACAACACTTAAGGGAACAACCCCTCTAGTTTTCCTAAAGGTGGGAACGAGTGAATTCCATCAAGCGTAGTTAAGTTCCCAACTCCCTACTTGGTCCTGTCCCCGAGAAGATAAGCATATTGGGCGAGTAATCGTGACCACCCTCACCCGCATTTCTAGTCAAAGGAAGACCTCGCATGCGCGAGTCCGTAACACGCTAAGGATTCGTGTCGAGTCACTAATGGTCATCTACGAAATTATTAGTCTCATCACAACAGCGGTGTTACATTAGTAGGTCTAATAATTCACACCCTGGTCTTGTACAATCTCATTGCACAGATGCCCCCACTCACATGTCAACCACATGAACGAAGTCGAGATCACCTCGTTTGTATCTAATACAAAGCGGTCGCATCCACGATTGTATATCCAAGATTAGGTCTCCAACCCTATCCATATACTGTAGACCGTTCGGGTCATTAACTCGAACGTGATCCTCCCTATGTGTCCACTACACACCGTTCAAGTTCTAGTTCTCTCATAAATTCAATGACCCTGAATCTTAGTTTATTGGAAAAGTTCATAAATATTGCGAGATACAAAGTGATGAAATGAATAACTTTTATTAATTACAAACACGAGATTAGGACAAAAATCCCAACAAACTCCCACTTGGACTAAGCTAGTGGAGAAAATACATTTCTGAAATGTACATAAATTACAATGAAGTAATACAATAAACTAGGGCATTGAATACCCGTTTACCCATCTCCCACTTGCCCTAGTCAGGAAGCTCTCGAAGACCTAGTCTCTAGGTGACCCTCAAACACCTTAGCCGTGAGGGGCTTTGTAAATGGATAAGCTACGTTGTGCTCTGACGCTATCTGCGTGACCGTCACGTCTCCGCGGTGCACATTCTCCCGTATCAGATGATACTTGCGCTTAATGTGTTTGCCTCTCTTATGGCTCCGAGGCTCACGTGAGTTGGCTACTGCACCACTGTTATCACATAACAGTGTGATGGGCAAGTTCATATTTGGAACAACTTCCAAATCTGCCATGAACTTCCTAAGCTAAACAACTTCCTTTGCAGCTTCACAAGTGGATTTCATAATGGAATCAGCGATCATCCCTGCTTGATGCTTCGTCATTCTACAGCTCCCCCATTCAGAATGAAGGCTGACCCCGAAGTGGATTTCCTAGAATCCTTATCGGTCTGAAAATTTGAATACGTTATCCCGTAAGGATCAAATCCCCACTACCATACACTAAGTTGTAGTTCTTCGTTCTCCTAAGATACTTGAGGATTGCCTTTACGGCTGTCCAGTGATCTAATCCTGGATTGGACTGATATCTATTGACAATTCCTACTGCATAACAGATGTCGGGCCTAGTACACAACATGGCATACATCAAGCTCCCTACAGCTGAAGCATATGGAATCCGTCTTATATCCTCAACATCATGAGGAGTCTTAGGACACTGATCCTTAGACAAGTGAACCCCATGCCTGAAAGGAAGCAAGCCCTTCTTGGAGTTTTGCATCTTATATCTAGACAACATCTTGTCAATATAAGACGCCTGAGACAAGGCTAGCGTTCTGTTCTTCCGGTTCCGGACTATCTGGATACCTAGAACATACTGAGCTTCTCCCAAATCTTTCATTTGGAATTGAAAAGCTAGCCACCTTTTAACGTCAGTAAGAAATTCTACCTCATTCACAATGACAAGAATATCGTCCACATACAACACCAAAAATGCGACAGTTTTGTCAACGATTTTCTTGTAGACACAAGGCTCGCCGACATTTTGATCAAAGCCATGAGATTTGATTGCCTCATCAAACCTTATATTCCAAGACCTCGAAGCTTGTTTCAGCTCATAAATGGACCTATGAAGCCAGCAAACCTTTTGCTCTTTGCCTTAGGCAATGAACCCTTTGGGCTGGTCCATGTAGATGGTCTCATCAAGTTTGCCATTCAGAAAGGTTGTCTTGACGTCCAACTGCCATACCTCGTAGTCATAATACGCGGCAATGGCCAGAAGGATCATGATCGACTTTCCCATGGCAACATGTGAAAAGGTCTCCTCATAGTCAACCCCTTTAACCTGGGTAAAACCCTTTGCCACTAGTCGGGCTTTGAAGGTCTGCACCTTCCCATCTACGTCACGTTTACGCTTGTAGATCCATTTGCAACCAATAGGTTTTACCCCATCCGGTTGATCCACAAGCTCCCATATAGAATTGAAGTACATAGACTCCATTTCCTGGTCCATTGCTTTAATCCACTCGTCTTTGTCAACATCAACCATTGCCGGATCATAGGTCAATGGATCCTCACAGTCATCATCAGGAGCGACAACTGAGGTTTCAGCTAAACCCATGTAGCAATCAGGCTGTCTCACAGTCCTCCCATTACGTCGAGGCATTCCCAACTCTTGGGAACGGATTTGACTAGACGTGCTAGGATCAACAACACTTGTTGACGTACTAGCCCCATCAGCAACTCTTGCTGATGTACTGTCCATTTCATTCAACACAATTTTACTCCTTGATAAATGATCCCTGACGTGGTCTTCCTCTAGGAAAGTGGCGTTTGTCGACACAAGCACCGTATTTTCCTTAGGATCGTAAAACAGACCAGCCCTAGTCTCTTTAGGGTAACCTACGAATAGGCACAATTTCGAACGGTGTTCCAACTTTTTTGGGTTTGCCACCAACAAGTGGGTCGAGCATCCCCAAATCCTCAAGTGATGTAAACTGCCTTTACGTCCACTTCAGAGCTCGAAAGGTGTTTCACAAACACTCTTCGATGGAACATTGTTCAAAATATAAATCAGTAGTCTCCACTGCGTACTTCAAAAAGAATCGGGAGACGAGCATAGCTCATCATCGACCAACCCATGTCCAACAAGGTTCTATTTCTCCTCTCAGATACACCATTCTCATTGTGGCATACCAGTCTTGAGAGTTGGGGCGTGATTTCGTGTTCTATCATATAGTCACGGAATTCAAAGGTGTCCATGTACTCTCCACCTTGATCCGATCAAGTGTTTTAAGCGATTTAACTAAGAGGTTCTCAACCTCGATCTTGTACTCCTTGAACTTTTCAAGAGTTTCAGGACTTCTTGTGCATTAGGTAAATATACCCATATCTGAGAATAATCGTCTATGAAAGACACAAAATACTCATAACATACCTCGAGGTTTAACATTCATCGCACCACGGAGAGGTCGAATGTACTAACTCAAGAGGCTCTTTGGCTCTATCTCCTTTTCCACTAAAAGGACGTTTGGTCATTTTGCCCTCAAGGCATGACTCACACGCCGGTAAAGAGTTTTCTTCCAACTCGTTTAGAAGTCCACTCTTCACTAGTTTCTCAATCCTATTGAGATTAATGTGGCCTAACCGTAGATGCCAAAGATGGGCATTTTTGTTTTGAAGAAACTTTCGCTTTCTTACTTCGCGTTTCAGTTGTTTTAACCAATTCGGTGTTCAAAACACTTTTGACCGAATTTGGGTTCAAAACATATAGATTGCTCTCAAGCGAAGCAGAACAAATGAAATTTCCATTTCGAGAAAAAAACGCTTTATTACTCTTGAATGAAACAGAAATATTTTGTTCTAATAGGCAGGAAATAGAAACTAGGTTTCTCGTAAACCCAGGAACTATGTACATATTATCCAATAATAAGTACTTCTCGCCAAAGAACGACTTCATCAGTGTGCTATTGTCTGCAGCTTAGACAACTTCTCCTGATCCAACCCTGAGTGTTATCTCACCCTCTTGCAGCCGCTGCCAGGAATTTAATCCTTGAAAAGAAGAGCAAACATGGTTAGTGGCGCCTGAATCCAATATCCAAGCAGAATCATTACTCTCCACTAAACAAGTTTCTGTGACAAGTAAATCACATTTACCTATCATCTTCTTTTCATCAAGGAATTTGGGACAACTCCTTTTCAAGCGTCCGTCCCTATTACTGTAGAAACACTTTCTGGCAACATCCTTGATTTCTTTGCCTTTTAGGGCAGCAACGCGGTCAACCTTAACTCCCTTCAACTTCTACTTCTTCCCTTTAGGGCCTGGAGAGTCTACAAACTTTGTCCCAGAGGTCATACCCCTGTGCAAAGGTCTTAAGGCAACACTTGCCTCAGCTTCCTGTCTCCTAGTTTGCACCAAGGACTGGAAGGTTTGTAGATCGTTGAATAGGACTGTTAAATCGTGCACCTGAGGACCTTCCTCAGTGAGCGCGAACTATTGGTCGTCATTTACCAAAATCGTGTTTATGTAGTTTTTCCAACTTTGGAAATTATCTCCCACTAACTTATCGGATGCGAGTAATGCTATTATTGCGCTAGACATTTGTAGCGGGAAAAATAAGATAATTTTGTTTTAGTCTCGCAAAAAACTTTTTGAAATCCAATCAAGTTTTAGCAAAATTGTTTCATGATCCCTAGGTCATTCAAAATTTTGCAATGATACCCTAAAGGTCTAGAATGACCGCCACCGAAGGGTGAACAGAACACACCTCCTCTAGGACGAGACTTTCTCGATCAGACCCTAATCCTAGAATAACTCTTATTCCATTAGGCGTCCAATTACCATCGTTCGGTCGAATTCATTAACACTTAACGAATTCTGTGAGTGTCACCCTCAATCTTTAAGTTTCCAAGCATCCGTCCAAACAATAACCACCGAAGGGTGAACCAAGAAGGAAAACCATCCAGGAAACTGTATCCCTTTCGAGAATTCATGGTGTTCCGACTCCCATGATCAAGCCCTCAGAAGGATTGTCTGGTCCAGGCCAAACTAGCAGGCAGATCATAGGCGTCTCACGGTGTGAATCGAAAGAAGAGACCGTGGGTCTCGTTTTCACAAGTCCCGCTCCCACTCACTATATGTACTCTCTCCATCCACGATGATATTGACCTATACAAATTCCATCCGAAGGGGGACGCTCCCATTTGGGCCACGAGGCCGAGTATAGATCTCACGGTGCGGACTTAACGAAGATTTGTGGTTGGAAATTCAAATGTATCTCATACACTATATTTCTTCCCACTCAACACTTTAATTTTAATAGGGATTGGCCTAGATAAACTGACTAAAATTTACCTAAGTCTACCAATATAACTCTTATATGGTATTTAGCCTAAGTTTATAATCACATTATTAACTTAGGTCTATGTGAGTAAATTAATTAACTCTTAATTAACGACACTCACGAGAATATAACCTAAGAATCTCCGGATCGAATTCACTCCCAGGTCCGTTTCCAGGTAGGGGTGTTCCGCAAGCGTCAACTTAAATACCTTAGCCTTAGACAAAACCTACCTTAGACAAAGCTACTAATCAGTCTCCATTCAAAAGTTATATTTGATTTCCTAATTTCTAATCTCATTAGAAAATAGAAAACCTAAGTCTAATTATTCAAGTTCTAAACTCTTTAAAACTAATAATTAACTTAGGTTGCATGTATTTCTATGTTATAGTCCTTGATCATTCATCACATGAATAACTATATACTATAACATAATATAATTCATCACATGAATAAAATGCATGTGCATGCTTTTAATTTAAAAATATAACACTTATATTAAATAAATTAAATCATGCAAACATTATATTATAACTCTTATAATATAATCCTATCATGCATACTATATATTATAACTCTTATAATATAAATATGATGCATGAAATGTTTAACCTAAGGTGGGATTTTAAATCTATATGGCATACTCTATGCACATAGAAATAATTAAATCATACATCTCATGCATAAAATAATTAAATAACAATATTGGACCGATTTTTGGCACCTTAGGGACATAAAATTAAATTAATTAACATTAATATAACATTTATATTAATATTAATTAAAATAATTAAATAAAATACATTTATAAAACCATTTTTACAAATAAATAAATAAATAAATAAAAACGGCAGTTGCACCAGCCAGGAATCGAATCGCCAACAACGATCACGTCCCCGAAAAATCAGCGCGCTCCACGCACCACTACGCTAGGCGTTGCAACATTATTATTTTGTTGCAACGCTAAAATGTATAGCGTCGCGCCCAACGTTCTCAACGCTGTGGCGTTGCAACGCCACCGCTAGCGTTACAACACTGCACTGTGTCACGGTCGTACCTTTCGAACCGTGCGGCGCCATGATTCATCCCTCGAACATGGCCAGCCATAAGGGGAACTCCTGTCCCATCTCTATGATCGCAACGCTTTGTGGCTTCGTCGGGCCTTAGACGAGGTTCTTTAGTCCTCAACCAAGCATCAAGTAAATAAGCAGCGGAATGTAACTTGGTCGTACACGTCGCCCGTCCGTGTACTTGCACTCGATCTTCCCATGAGTTGGCTTTGACGGGACATTCTCGGATCGTTGGCCGCTAACGGGCCCTATATCAGAACCTCAAGCCCATGGGAAGGGGCGCAATGTCGGCAGACCTGTGCCGTCCGACACTGTCCCTTGAAAACCCGTTACAAAGGAAACACCCAAGAAACTTCTTTTTGTGACGCTCGCCCCAGACATGACACGCTAACGTGCCACGGGGTGACTCACTTAGGACCACAAGCCCAGGGGTGGTGGAGAGTCGACACCATGGTACCCACTATAGTATATTATGTGAAATATTGGGTCTTCCTCTGTTGCACGTCATTTTGGCGAGGAGTCATACGCCCATACATCGACCCCTCCGACGACACGGTTCGCCCCAGTCTCACATGCCTTCGAGCCCACCTATCTTGGTGTGTTAGATGATGCATCGTCCTCCTCGATCGCATCATGGCACGACTTGTCACTGTGAGGTTCACAAACATACGCTCTTCTAGTATGATTGTGACATTCTCCCCCACTTAATCTCGTCATCGTCCTCGATGACATACTCGGGGGTTCAATCCAAATCATGGATTATAACAACTTGCCCCACTTGAATTCGGCATCGACCCGATGCCGTCTAACTGCTAACGGACTTGCTTGAACGTTTGTGCTTCAGACGGATACGACAATTCACAAAACTGGCTACCACTAGTTGGTGGGCTATCCCTCCATGGGGCACTCTCTTCGCCCAACTCTTGGGGCTTCGGCCCGGGACTCGCCAGACGAACTATGGCACCAAACCTAGGCATTCACTCACCTGGTCACGGGAACTTGTCCCAACTCGGCCATCTTGACCAGAATGCACGTATGCTCTGAGCGACACACTACTTTAGCAAAGTCGGAAAGCTTCTCCCACCGTTGGCACTCTGTCGGCCAACTAACTGCAACAAGCCACACTATGTGGCAACATAACACAGCGCCTCAGCGCTTCTTCGACGTGCTCACTCTGCTCGAGCACTTTTACGGTGGCACTCCTGGCCACATCACAACGCTTGCGCACTCTGGCGCTTCACTCGGGCATCACCGCCCGTACAACTCGTTGGCTTGCACACGCCAACTGCTCAATTGGCCCCCCTTGGGCATTGTTTGGAAGTCGCGTCTCGTTTGACAACTCTCTCAAACTGAACCAACGCCAACATTGTCCTCACACGCCAAACTGTTGCCCTACTTGCTTAACATATGATTTCTCTTGCTAACGTTAATTCAATTCACAAAACATCGATTTCGGCAACTCGAACAAACATCACCCAGGTTCTTCCTCGAAAGTGATTTTCCCGACTCGTCCAGGTCTTTTAACCGATACCACCCAGGTTCTTCATCGAAAATGGTTATCAGCGACCAACACTTCACCCAGGTCCTTCCTCGAAAGTGTAAGTGCTTAACATTGCCCAGGTCCTTCCTCGAAAGTCAATGTCAACACGTCTCGATTTGTACGAAGCCACCCAACTAGTTTCAACCCACGAAAGTCACATTCATTGTCACAACGGACCCCATTCGACTCTTGTCCGACTGCGCGCACAAAGGTTGGCTCTGATACCAAGTGTCACGGTCGTACCTCTCGAACCGTGCGGCGCCATGATTCATCCCTCGAACATGGCCAGCCTTAAGGGGAACTCCGGCCCAATCTCTATGATCGCAACACTTTGTGGCTTCGTCGGGCCTTAGACGAGGTTCTTCAGTCCTCAACCAAGCATCAAGTAAATAAGCAGCGGAATGTAACTTGGTCGTACACGTCGCCCATCCGTGTACTTGCACTCGATCTTCCCATGAGTTTGCTTTGACGGGACATTCTCGGATCGCTGGCCGCTAACGGGCCCTATATCGGAACCTCCAGCCCATGGGAAGGGGTGCAATGTGGGCACACCTGTGTCGTCCGACACTGTCCCTTGAAACACTGTTACAAAGGAAATACCCAAGAAACTTCTTCTTGTGACACTCGCCCCAGCCATGACACGCTAACGTGCCACGGGGTGACTCACTTAGGCCCACAAGCCCAGGGGTGGTGGAGAGTCGACACCATGGTACCCTCTATAGTATATTATGTGAAATATTGGGTCTTCCTCCCTTGCACGTCATTTTGGCGAGGAGTCATACGCCAATACATCGACCCCTCCGACGACACGGTTGGCCCCAGTCTCACATGCCTTCGAGCCCACCTATCTTGGTGTGTTAGATGATGCATCGTCCTCCTCGATCGCATCATGGCACGACTTGTCACTGTGAGGTTCACAAACATACGCTCTTCTAGTATGATTGTGACACACTGCAGCAGCCTCCAGCAGCAAGGATGGCGTCGCAACGCTAATGAACAGCATCGCAACGCTAATGAACTTCCAGCAACACAGCTTTTGATGTTTTTCACCGAAATCGCCCATTTTTGCTCCGTTTTCTTCACGACAACTCTTGCCACGAATGACACGGACTTAAAGACTCGATTTACATTAATAAATGCCCAAAACAACGGGCCCTTACATTGATCGCATCAACATTAATGTAAATCTAAAAAAATGCCAATAACCGAAAACATCCAAAATTGCAAACCATTAACATTCATCTCATGAAAATTAATGCTACCCACCTAATTTTATGTATTCACAAAATACACAACGAAGAGCAACGATTGGCTCTGATACCAATTAAAGGGATTTTGAATTCCCGCAGCGGAAGACGTTGTGAAACGTCGTTGATCCGTTGTGTAATTCCTATATTAAAGCTGAATCTATCTCATAGATCCTAGGCTAAACATGCAAAAAAGAGAAGAAAACAATAAGGAAAAATGATACTTACTTGTTGAAGAACACTTCTTCAATCCTCTTCTCCTCCGGTCACGATCTCTCTCGATCCAACGAACTCCTCGAATACGAACCTCAATCCAAACACGGAGACACCTCCAAAATGTCTTCTCGGTTGTTCTCGAGAGGTTGAGGGAGAGTAGGTGGGACTCCCTTTGATTTTGGGTGAGGAGAGAATTTTGGAGAATTGAGAGAGTTCTAGAGAGAAAACACTTGCTCTCTTTGGATGAAAATCCAAAAAATGGCAAGAAGTGTCATGAGATGCCTTTGAATGCATCCTTTTATAATGGTGTGTGGTGGAGTTAAAATCTCCACCAATTCACCATTTTACCACAACTATATAATATACAAATCATATTTGCATATTATATAATATAAGGTATCTCATACCTCATTATACAAATCTCATTTGTATAAATATGGAATTATAAATTGAATCACATTCAATTTAATTTCTCTCAATTTAATTTCTCCAATTAGCACTAATTAATCAATTAGCCTATACTATAGTTTATTATGAATCTCATTCACATCAAACTATATATTATGTCATCTATATCTCATATAAATGACATAAATACCCAAATAATGAATTTGAACACTTCAAATTCACACCAAACTATAAACCCTCAATTTGTCCAATTTGAGCCAACCGAGGGACCTAATGGACCTACACGTGACGAGCTCCAATGATCCGAGACTAACCTGTCAAACTCTTTGACCCGGTTATTCAACATTCATTAGCTACGGTAGCACTCCACTAAAGCCTGTAGTTGTACTCCCATCAGTGTAGAATATTACGTGTCCACTGATATAACCAATGCTCATGAGTCGACCCTTCACAGGTTGTTCATAGACACGGCTGGGTCAAATTACCATTTTACCCCTGTGTCTACCTCTTGTTCCTTAAGTCCCCACTGCTCCTCTAATGAACAACATATTGGTATGGTCCAACCATTCACAACACCCTTCTCGGGCCAGTGAGAAGGTGGGCGCCCGTTGTCCAAGCCCTGGAGACAACACTTAAGGGAACAACCCCTCTAGTTTTCCTAAAGGTGGGAACGAGTGAATTCCATCTCGCGTAGTTAAGTTCCCAGCTCCCTACTTGGTCCTGTCCCTGAGAAGATAAGAATATTGGGCGAGTAACTGTGACCACCCTCACCCGTACTAGTCAAAGGACAGACCCTCGCAGACAGGAGTCCGTAACACGCTCAGGATTCAGGTCGAGTCACTAATGGTCATCTACGAAATTATTAGTCCTTACTATCAACGGTGTTACATCAGTAGGTCTAATAATTCACGGTATGGTCTTGTACAATCTCATTGCACAGGATGCCCCCACTCACATGTCAACCACATGAACGAGTCAGATCGCCTCGTTTGTATCTAATACAAAGCGGGCCGCATCCATAGTGTATCCAGGATTAGGTCTCCAACCCTATCCATATACTGTAGACCGTTCGGGTAATTAACTCGAACGTGATCCTCCTTGTGTGTTCACTACACACCGTTCAAGTTCTAGTTCTCTCATAAATTCAATGACCCTGGAGCTCAGTTTATTGGAAAAGTTTATAAATTTTGCGAGACACAAAGTAATGAAATGAATAACTCTTATTAATTTCAAACAATATATTACAAACACGAGATCAGGACAAAAATCCCAACAACATCCATAGTTTAACCAGGGTAAGGTACCCAAACCTTATCCCCTAACTATAGACCCTTTAGGCTGCATCTCGAACTGAGATCCTTTTTATGTACATTACATTCAGTTAAAGATTCATTTAACAACCTTGGATGTTTAGTGTATTGGATTTAGGGTTTAAATAAAGGCAAACTCGAAGAAAACGAACAATAACACTTTATTGAAATAATAACACTTTATTACATTAATTAGAACATAATTACAAACTACGAGTTTTAGGGCACAAATCCCAACAAGCACTCTCACGATCTCTACGATCCCGAACGAGTCCCACGAACAAGAACACGACACAACCACTCGGAGTCTCGGTTGTTCTTCTTTTGGAAAGAAGGAAAGTTTTGGGACTTTTAGTTTTGGAGAGGGAGGAGAGTTGAGAGAGTTGAGAGAATTTTTAATCTCTTCTCTTTGATGAAAATCAAAAAATGAGAGAATGAGTTACCAATCCCTTCTTGCAAACGGTTTAAATAGTGGAAGTTGATGGAGTTAAAATCTCCACATTATTACCACTTTACCACAACCATAGGTTATGCAAATCTCATTTGCATAACCATATAATATAAGATATCTCATATCTCATATTGCAAATCACATTTGCAATAATTGTAGATTAATTAAATTGAATCACATTTTGCAAATCACATTTTCAACAATTAGGCTAACCTTTGGTTTATTATGAATCACATTCACATTAAACTATATATTATATCATTCATATCTCATATAAATGACATAAATGCCCTTTAAGTAAAATTGAACACTTCAATTTCATACCAAAACATTAACCCTTCTTTTTACCCAGATTGAGCCAACCGAGGGACCTAATGGACCTTCAGTCACGGGCTTCAATGATCTGAGATTAACCAATCAAACTCTTTGACTCGATTAATCAACATTCATTAGCTACGGTGAAACTCCACTATAGCCCGTAGCTGCACTCCCGTCAGTGCAGAATAATACGTGTCCACTAATATAACCAATGCCCATGAGTCGACCCTTCACAGGTTATTCGTAGACACGGCTGGGTCAAATTACCATTTTACCCCTGTGTCTACTTCTTGTTCCTTAAGTCCCCACTGCTCCTCTAATGAACAACATATTGTGATGGTCCAACCATTCACAACACCCTTCTCGGGCTAATGACAAAGTGGGTGCCCGTTGTCCAAGCCCTGGGGACAACACTTAAGGGAACAACCCCTCTAGTTTCCCTAAAGGTGAGAATGACTGAATTCCATCTCGCGTAGTTAAGTTTTCAGCTCCCGACTTTGTCCTGTCCCTGAGAAGATAGGCATATTGGGTGAGTAACTGTGGCCACCCTCACCCATACTAGTCAAAGGACAGACCCCCGCAGACAGGAGTCCGTAACATGCTCAGGATTCAGGTCGAGTCACTAATGGTCATCTACGAAGTTATTAGTCCTTACTGTCAACGGTGTTACATCAGTAGGTCTAATAATTCACGGTCTGGTCTTGTACAAACTCATTGCACAGGATGCCCTCACTTGCATGTCAACCACTTGAACGAGTCGATCATCACCTATTTGTATCTATCTAACAAAGCGGGCGCATCCACGGTGTATCCGAGTTAGGTCTCCAACCCTATCCATATATCAGAGACCGTTCGGGTCATTAACTCGAACGTGATCCTCCCTGTGTGTCCACTACACACCGTTCAAGTTCTAGTTCTCTCATAAATTCAATGACCCTAGAGCTTAGTTTATTGGAAAACTTTGTAAATATTGCGAGACACAAATTAATGAAATAAATAACTCTTATTAATTTCAAAGAGTAATTTACAAACACGAGATTAGGATAAAAATCCCAACAAACTCCCACTTGGACTAAGTTAGTGGAGAAAATACATTTCTAAAATGTACATAAATTACAATGAAGTAATACAATAAACTAGGGCATTGAATACCCGTTTACACATCTCCCACTTGCCCTAGTCAGGAAGCTCTCGAAGACCTAGACTCTCTAGGTTACCCTCAAACACCTTAGCCGTGAGGGGCTTTGTAAATGGACTAGCTACGTTGTGCTCTGACGCTATCTGGGTGGCAGTCACGTCTCCGTGGTGCACAATCTCCCGTATCAAATGATACTTGCGCTCAATGTGTTTGCCTCTCTTATGGCTCCGAGGCTCACGTGAGTTGGCTACTGCACCACTGTTATCACAAAACAGTGTGATCGACAAGTTCATATTTAGAACAACTTCCAAATCCGTCATGAACTTCCTAAGCCAAACAACTTCCTTTGCCGCTTCACATGCCGCAACATACTCCGCTTCTATAGTGGAATCGGCGATGCATCCCTGCTTGATGCTTTGCCATACTACAACTCCTTTATTCAGAATGAAGGCTGACCCCGAAGTGGATTTTCTAGAATCCTTATCGATCTGAAAGTCAGAATCCGTGTATCCCGTAAGGATCAAATCCCCACTACCATACACTAAGCTGTAGTTCCTCGTTCTCCTAAGATACTTGAGGATTGCCTTTACGGTTGTCCAGTGATCTAATCCTGGATTGGACTGATACCTACTGACAATCCCTACTGCATAACAGATGTCGGGCTTAGTACACAACATGGCATACATCAGGCTCCCTATAGCTGAAGCATATGGGATCCGTCTCATATCTTCAACCTCTTGAGGAGTCTTAGGACAGTGATCCTTAGACAAGTGAACCCCATGCCTGAAAGGAAGCAAGCCCTTCTTGGAGCTCTACATCTTATATCTAGACAACATCTTGTCAATATAAGACGCCTGAGACAAGGCTAGCATTCTGTTCTTCCAGTTCTGGACTATCTGGATACCTAGAACATAGTGAGCTTCTCCCTAATCTTTCATTTGGAATTGCGAAACTAGCCACTTCTTAACGTCAGTAAGAAATTATACCTCATTCCCAATGAGAAGAATATTGTCCACATACAATACTAAAAATGCGACAGTTTTGTCAATGATTTTCTTGTAGACACAAGGCTCATCGACATTTTGATCAAAGCCATAAGATTTGATCGCCTCATCAAACCTTATATTCCATGACCTCAAAGCTTGTTTTAGCCCATAAATGGACCTATGAAGCCGACAAACCTTTTGCTCTTGGCCTTAGGCAATGAACCCTTTGGGCTTGTCCATGTAGATGGTTTCATCAAGTTTGCCATTCAAAAATGTTGTGTTGACGTCCATCTGGCATACCTCGTAGTCATAATACGCGACAAGGGCAAGAAGGATCCTGATCGGCTTTACCATGGCAAAAGGTGAAAAGGTCTCCTCATAGTCAACCCCTTCAACTTGGGTAAAACCCTTTGCCACTAGTCGAGCTTTGAAGGTCTGCACCTTCCCATCTACGCCACGTTTATGCTTGTAGATCCATTTGCAACCAATAGGTTTTACCCCATCTGGTTGATCCACAAGCTCCCAGAAAAAATTGAAATACATAGACTCCATTTCCTGGTCCATAACTTTAATTCACTCGTCTTTGTCAACATCAACCATTGCCTAATCATAGGTCAATGGATCCTCACAGTCATCATCAGGAGCGACAACTGTGGTTTCAGCTAAACCCATGTAACGATCAGGCTGTCTCACAGCCCTCCCACTACGTCGAGTTATTCCCAACTCTTGGGAACGAATTTGACCAGACGTGCTAGGATCAACAACACTTGTTGACGTACTATCCCCATCAGCAACTCTTGTTGATGTACTGTGCATTTCATTTAGCACAATTTTACTCCTTGGTAAATGATCCCTGACGTGGTCTTCCTTTAGGAAAGCGGCGTTTGTTGACACAAGCACCCTATTTTCCTTAGGATCGAAAAATAGACCACCCCTAGTCTCTTTAAGGTAACCTACGAATCGACACAATTTTGAACGGGGTTCCAACTTTTTTGGGTTTGACACCAACACGTGGGTCGGGCATCCCCAAATCCTGAAGTGATGTAAACTTCCTTTACGTCCACTCCAGAGCTCGAAAGGTGTTTCACAAACACTCTTCGACGGAACATTGTTCAAAATATAAACCGCAGTCTCCACTACGTAACCCCGAAAAAAATCAGGGAGACGAGCATAGCTCATCATCGACCGAACCATGTCTAACAAAGTTCTGTTTCTCCTCTCCGATACACCATTCTGCTGTGGCATACCAGGTGTTGCGTAAAATTATATTGCAATACTGCAGTGTACGGATCATGTTTTAGTATAGTGATTTATGAGTCCAAGTATCGTCCTCAGGAATGGGTTTCTAGATTAATTAATTACTAAGATACTAATTCTCAATTTTAGCTAAAGAAACATAACATGGATAGTTGGTTGAAGTAAATACAAATAAACGAACAAACATGTGGAGATACAGATTGATAGATTTGGGAGAAGTGATTTTACAAGTTAAAGACCTAACTAGCACATGCATTGAACCAATGAGATGAAATTATAAACAAGAAGTGAAATACTCAAGAAAATCTCTCGATTCTTAGTGAGCCTCACACATGCAATAAACTCATAGTCTCCATATGAACCTACAACATGCATGACATTAAGCAACTTCTTTATGTGTTTCTCTAAGATTTCGAGGTCACTCTCGTGCCAGACGTCCATGGGTTTTGACAATTTTGCTCTAATTCAAGCTTTATCTCTCGAGTCCACTTAAATCAACAAATTAAAAAGTAAAGAACGAATTGCCAAAAATAACAACATAACATGCTTCAATACATCACAAGAAAGTCATAACAAGTAATTCAAATCCTAACTACTATGTTTAGCTACTCTAAATCACATGAAAAACAAACTAAACAAGTAGAAAACGTCTTAACACGCTATTACAAATTGAAAGAAAGAAAAATAAACTTAGGTGTCGATGTCGGTCCCTCGTCTCCAAGCTCCCGTCTTCGATCTGGAACTTCCACGAATGCTTTGGCTCCGAAAATCACTCTTTTCTCTCTTCTTGCAAGGTGTATTTCGAATTTAGGGCAAAACTCTACCAAATTGTGCTCCCCAATGCAAGAATCATAAGGTTGTATTTATAGGCATCAATGGGGCAGCGTTGCAATGCTAGGGAAAGTGTTGCAACGCTGTACCCTAAACGCGTGGTAAATATGGAAACTATCGGCAGCGTTGCAACCCTGCTACCTTAACGCGCGCGCCCTTATCGATCTTGCGTTGCGACGCTGCAAGGCAGCGTTGCAACACCCTCTGTGCGCCTTCTCATGTGTGCACCCTTATCGATCAAGCGTTGCGACGCTGCAAAGCAGCGTTGCAACGCTATCGACAGTGATCTTCAAAGCTGTTTGATGCATGTTCGGGAGCGTTGCAACGCCATCGCCTCGGGTCTTCAGCTTGGTTTGGTCTTCTCTCTTCCATTTGATGTTATATTTAGATCCAAATAGCCTTGTTTTGATCCCGAGTGATCGAAATTGTCTCCAAGAGCTCCGTTTAAGCTCTTAACCTGAAATTGAATGGATTAACCACGTAAAAGTCCTGAAATCATCATAAAACTAGCAATAATTAAGCCTAAGGATAACACATTTTGTGTGCTATCAAACACCCCCAAACTTAAACTTTTGCTAGTCCCGAGCAAAAACAGAGTTAAACATTAGGTTGTTCTCAAACATACATTTGATTCAAGCCTCAAAGATTTAAGAGAAAATTTTGCAATCAAAGGAAACACTTAAACATAACACTTCGACAAGTAATTTAAAACTTTTCCTAAGTGTTCCTACGTGTGTGTGTGATTAGCCTATGTTCCCTTCATTTTTACTAAGCCCGGATCAACTTTATTAGATTCTCCATTCAACTTCCCCCTACACTGGTCTTAATTACTAATCTTTGAGCCTCTCCACACTCAAGAATTAAACAACTTTACTCAGCACTTCACTCTTTTGATGCCACTTTTTATATTTTCTTCTTTTTTTTTTGTGCAAGGACACTAGCTTTCACACATCCACTGCAGGACCTGCACCTGCAGCACTCGCTCAATGAGTGGCCTAACTGATCACAGTGAAGGTAGCTCTTTTTGTCCTCACGATTTTTTTTTTTTACAAACAGACAACAAAAATAAACTTTTTCACATAATGCACATATTATACAGATCATGCACTTCATATTGTCATTTACCCTATCCTGCAGTTTAACTCTCAAATAAGTTTTCAGACCTATCGAGGTGACATCAAACTTCTAAGCCTAATAACTTTGTTCTAAGCATTTCAAAAGTACAAGAACAAAGGCTATGTGCATATACTGCAGGAAAAACTGAAGAAAATTTTTTAAATTAACTCAAATTCATGTCATGCTTTCAGGTTTCAACAGAATCACAAAGATTTTCAATTATATCTCATCCTAGGCTATCATACTCATACTTATGTAAAAGATCAATCAACAATTCAACACATACTCAGGACAGTCACAACAAATAAACACAATCCCACCCCCAAACATAAACTAAACATTGTCCCAAATGTTTGTAGAAATAAGCATGTGGCAAGTATAAGGGTAGAAGTGAACGATACTGTCCTGGGTGATGGAGATCTTTCTGAGTTCCTTGGATAGCCAAAGCATGTGTGTTGGAGTTCCTCTGAATGGGAGCATGGATTTCAACGATGAAGGACATCTCCACAACCTACGAAGTAAAATCACAACTAACTAAGAATTGAAAAAACAACAAAAACAACTAAAGCAAGCTAAAGACAGGAAAACAAAAGTAAGTAGAACTTGGGTTGCCTCCCAAGAAGCGCTTTGTTTAACGTCTTTAGCAAGACTGTACTCCCTCAAGGTGTTTCATTCCTTGCTTGCAGTGCCTGGAGTGATGTGTTCATTTGGCCAATCTGGGTCTCTATATTCTTTATTGCAGCTCCATGACTGGTCACTATACCAGATAAACTGGTGAGTTCATTCTCCAGCTGGTTGGACTGATTTCTAGATTCAGCTATGAAGGAGTGCAATGTGTCTTCCAGAGATGGTTTCCTCTCTGATGTAGAAAGCATGCCTCAGAGGAGGATTCAACACATTCTTGTTGTTAGCATAAGAGAAATTCTCATGATACCTCAAACCTGGATTGTAATGTGTTGATAGGTTATTCTGAGTCTGATTTCCTCCATAGTGGTTGCTTCTATTGTTCAGGTAGTGCAATTCCTCCATAGTGGATTCTTCATTGGGCTGGGAGCATTGAGAGACATCCCTGTCTGTGGTGATCCTGCAAAATTATTCAAGGCATGAGTGAGAGATGCCATATGAGATCTAAGAGAGGTTACCTCGTCCCAGCTTGATATAATCCACTCATCGCTTAGATCTGTCATTTCTCAGAGGCCACCGTAGTAGTGGGCGGCTTGACACTTCCTCCAGGAGGGCACGTGCTTCTGACACAGTCTTCGCCATGAAAGTCCCTCCAGCAGTAGCATCCAGAATGGTCCTGGTCCTACCTTCCACCCATTATAAAACAAATGTGCACTGGAGCCGATCACAGGTAGCCATGCTTGTGGGCACCTCCCGAGCATGTCCTTGTACCTTTCCTGTGCTTCAAATAATCGCTCTCCCCTCTTTGCTTTGCTGAATGTTCCTATATCACCCTCAACTTTGCAGCTTTAACAGGTGGAAAGAATTTGGTCATGAAGGCTTGGGCCAACTGCTCCCAGGAAGTGATACTCCCTGAGGGAAGGGACCCTAGCCATTCTTTGGCTCTACCCTGCAAAGAAAAAGGAAAGAGACGTAAGCGAATACTATCAGCAGAGATACCATTCATTTTAAATGTACCACAGATTTCCAAAAAAATTTGAAGATGAGAGTTAGGATCTTCTGTGGCTAGGCCTCTGAAAGCACCTGCCCTAACCATTTGTATCAGCCATGTTTTCAGTTCAAAGTTATTAGCATTGATGGGGGCATGGACTATTCCAGCCTGCTCAGAATTAAACACAGGTTGGAAATACTCCTTTATAGGTTTAGGGTTATTGATGAGCTCCTGATCAGCCATTTCTTGAGGTTCTGCTCTTCCTTCCCTTAGGAGTCTCCTCTACAGTCCTCTCGATCTCGGGATCAAAAGGGTGCAAGTCAGCAGCTCTCCCTTTGGGCATACACCTGGGGAAACAAAAAGAAAGAAGTTAGATAAAAAAAGAAAAACACCAACAACTAGAAAATAGAGCATAAAATAAAAACATAAAACATAAAACTTGGGTTGCCTCCCAAGAAGCGCTTTCTTTAACGTCTTTAGCTAGACGGTGACTTATCAAGACACATAAAACTGCTCATACTTCTCTTGGCCCTTCTTGCTTGAATCAATGTAGCCCTCTAAGTCTAAAAGGCTATCTTGCTTTTCATGGGCACCAGAGACATAATTATTTTTTGTATTTTTGTTTAATAAAATGAAAGAACTGAAATCAAAACATGACTCGTGAGTGTATGACAATTGGTTATCAACAATTAAGGAAATTTCTAGTGAATAAAGGGGAGAATACTTCTCAGCCTCTAACTCTATCACCTGTGTTTCCTCTGTGGAAGTGATTACAATACCGATGTCTACCCCACTAACCTAATTATGGTGTGTCTCAATCTCCCCCAAACTATCCTCACTATCATGTGAACAGACCCTCCTAGGTGGCATCTCCTGAGTGGTAAGGATAAGAAATTTTTCCTGTAAGGCATTAAGGGAAACTACTAGCTGGTTAAGATATTGAGCTCTATCCTGTACTATTTCTCAAAGTCCGACCACCTCAGTTTCTAACCTATCCAACCTTTCTAATTCACTATGAACCAAATTTTTCAATTTCAACTCTAAGGTATATTCTGCCAATTGGTCCATAAGAGAAGATTTTTCTGGTGGTTGGTTAAGGTACGAAAAACTATTGTTCCAAGTGCCTTCATAACTACCCTCATGTGAATTTTCATATATGTCAGGTACAGAATGGTAAAAATTAGACACATGGTAATCAGAAAAATCATGATGCACAAAACTAGGATCCTTAGAGAGACAGTAGAATGGTGGAAACTCAAAATTATGCAAAGTCATACTTAAAAAATCAGTAATTTCACAACAAGACTTCACACAATATCAACACAACCAAAACAGGAAGCAAAGACTCAAAACCACACAAAACTAAAATAACACAAATAAGGAAGTAAACAATCACACAAAACAATTAAGGAAAGACAAACAAACAAGCTTTAGTCTAAAATTTCAAATTTTCTCCTAATATTAATTAATCTAAATAATCGCCATTCCCCGGCAACGACGCCAAAAACTTGTTGCGTAAAATTATATTGCAATACCGCAGTGTGCGGGTCAAGTTTTAGTATAGTGATTTACGAGTCCAAGTATCGTCCTCAGGAATGGGTTTCTAGATTAATTAATTACTAAGATACTAATTCTCAATTTTAGCTAAAGAAACATAACATGGATAGTTGGTTGAAGTAAATACAAATAAACGAACAAACATGTGGAGACACAGATTGATAGATTTGGGAGAAGTGATTTTACAAGTTAAAGACCTAAGTAGCACATGCATTGAACTAATGAGATGAAATTATAAACAATAAGTGAAATACTCAAGAAAATCTCTCGATTCTTAGTGAGCCTCACACATGCAATAAACTCATAGTCTCCGTATGAACCTACAACATGCATGGCATTAAGCAACTTCTTTATGTGTTTCCCTAAGATTTCTAGGTCACTCTCGTGCCAGACTTCCAAGGATTTTGACAATTTTGCTCTAATTCAACCTTTATCTCTCGAGTCCACTTAAATCAACAAATTAAAAAGTAAGGAACGAATTGCCAAAAATAACGACATAACATGCTTCAATACATCACAAGAAAGTCATAACAAGTAATTCAAATCCTAACTACTATGTTTAGCTACTCTAAATCACATGAAAAACAAACTAAACAAGTAGAAAACGTCTTAACACGCTATTACAAATTGAAAGAAAGAGAAATAAACTTAGGTGTCGATGTTGGTCCTTCGTCTCCGAGCTCCCGTCTTCGATCTCGAACCTCCACGAATGCTTTGGCCCCAAAAATCACTCTTTTCTCTCTTCTTACAAGGTGTATTTCCAATTTAGGGCAAAACTCTACCAAATTGTGCTCCCCAATGCAAGAATCTAAGGTTGTATTTATAGGCATCAATGGGGCAGCGTTGCAATGCTAGGGACAGCGTTGCAACGCTGCACTCCTAAACGCGTGGTAAATATGGAAACTATCGGCGCTGCAGCGCGCTAGGGACAAAGGCGTTAACGCCGCTACCTTAACGCCGCACGCGCCTTATTGATCTGGCGTTGCGGCGCGCGCCGCAAGGCAGCGTTGCAACACCCTCTGTGCGGCTTCTCATGCGTGCGCCCTTATCGATCTAGCGTTGCGACGCTGCAAAGCAGCATTGCAACGCTATCGACAGTGATCTTCAAAGTTGTTTGGCTGTACGTTCGGCGTTGCAACGCTCTATATGGCGTTGCAACGCCATCGCCTCGGGTCTTCAGCTTGGTTTGGTCTTCTCTCTTCCATTTGATGTTATATTTAGCTCCAAATAGCCTTGTTTTGTGATCCAAATTGTCTCCAAGAGCTCCGTTTAAGCTCTTAACCTGAAATTGAATGGATTAACCATGTAAAAGTCCTGAAATCATCATAAAACTAGCAATAATTAAGCCTAAGGATAGCACATTTTGTGTGCTATCACCAGGTGTTGAGAGTTGGGACGTAATTTCGTGTTCTATCATATAGTCCTGGAATTCAGTGTCCATGTACTCTCCACCTCGATCCGATCGAAGTGTTTTAAGCGATTTACCTAAGAGGTTCTCAACCTCAGTCTTGTACTCCTTGAACTTTTCAAGAGTTTCAAACTTCTTGTGCATTAGGTAAATATACCCATACCTCGAGTAATCGTCTATGAAAGACACGAAGTATTCATAACCGCCTCAAGTTTTAACATTCATCAGACCACAAAGGTCAGAATGTACTAACTTAAGAGGCTCTTTGGCTCTATATCCTTTTCCAGTAAAAGGACGTTTGGTCATCTTGCCCTCAAAGCATGACTCACACACCGGTAAAGAGTTTACTTCCAACTCGTTTAGAAGTCCACTCTTCACTAGTTTCTCAATCCTATTGAGATTAATGTGGTCTAACCGTAGATGCCAAAGATGGGCATTTTCCTTAGGAGAAACTTTCGCTCTTTTAGTTCGTGTTTCTGCAGTTTTAAACAATTAAGTATTCAAAACAGTTTTGACCGAAATAGGTTTCAAAACATACAGATTACGCTCAAGTGAAGCCGAACAAATAAGATTGTCTTTGAAAGAAATAAACGCTTTATTGGATTCAAAGAAAACAGGTATACATTGTTCAATTAGGCAGGAAATGGAAACAAGGTTTCTAGTCAACCCTGGTACAATGTACAAATTATCTAATAATAAGTACTTCCCGCCAAAGTGTAGCTTCACCGTGCCGATCGCTGTAGCAGAGACAAGCTACCCAGATCCAACCGTAGAGTCACCTCACCCTCTCGCAGCGGCTGCTAGGAATCAATCCCCTGAAAAGAAGAACAAACATGGTTAGTGGTGCCCGAATCCAATATCCAGGCAGAGTCACTACTCTCCACTAAACAGGTTTCTGTCACAAGTAAATCACATTTACCTTGATTCTTCCTCTCGGCTAGGAATTTGGGACAGTTCCTCTTCTAGTGTCCGCCCCCATTGCAGTGGAAACTCTTTCATTTTTCTGCAACTTCCTTGACCTTCTTGCCCTTCTGGGCGTTAGCTCGGTCAGTTTTACTCCTCTTCATCCTCTTATTCCCGTTCGGGCGTGAAGGAGCAACAGGTTTCGTCCTAGCGGACGAACCTCTGTGATAAGACCTGTAGGCAACATTTGCCTCAGATTTCGGTTCCCTGACCCTGTTCAAGGACTGAAAATTATGTAGCTCATTGAGGAGGGTTGTCAGAGTGTAGCTAATTTTGTTCATAACAACATTGCTACGAAACTGAAGGAAACTCTTCGGAAGAGTCTCTAGAATAAAACTGACTTGGCTCGACTCGTCGATCGAAGCCGCGTTCATCTCAACCAGATTAAAGTGGGTCATCATGTCTAGAACATATTCACGGACAAACGATCACTCTTTCATCCGTGCGTTGAGGACGTATTTGAGCGAGTCATGTCGGACCTGAAAGGACTGTTGTCCAAATATTTCCTGCAAGGACTCCATGATCTCCTTAACGGTGACCATCAACATGCTTCTTTGCCAATACATCAGACATGCTAGCAATGATATAGACCTTGGCCTTTTCATTGGCCGTGATCCATCGATCGTATGCATCGCGAACACTTTGCGACGCAGTCGAGCACGACATGTGAGGACACTCCTCAGAGAGCACGAACTTAATGTAATCAGTTACCAAAATTGTGTTTATGTTGTTTTTCCAAGTTTGGTAATTATCTCCCACTAATTTATCGGACGCGAGTAGAGCTATAATTACGCTAGACATGTTTTAAGCTGAAAAATTAAGAAAAACTTTGTGTTAGTCTCGCAAAAACTTTTGAAATCCAATCAAGTTTTAGCAAAATTGTTTCATGATCCCTAGGTCATTCAAAATTTTGCAATGATATCCTAAAGGTTTAGAATGACCGCCACCGAAGGGTGAACAGAACACTCCTCCTCTAGGACGAGACTTTCTCGATCAGACCCAAATCCCAGAATAACTCTTATTCCATTAGGCATCTAATTACCATTGTTCGGTCGAATTCATTAACACTTAACGAATTCTGTGAGTGTCACCCTCAATCTTTATGTTTCCAAGCATCAGTCCAAACAATAGCCACCGAAGGGTGAACCAAGAAGAAATACCAACTAGGAAACTGTATCCCTTTCGGGAATTCACGGTGTTCCGACTCCCATGATCAGGCCCTCCGAAGGGATTGTCTGGTCAAGGCCAAACTAGCAGGCGGATCATAGGCGTCTCACGGTGTGAATCGAAAGAAGAGACCGTGGGTCCCATTTTCACTAGTCCCGCTCCCACTCACTATAAGTACTCTCTCCATCCACGATGATATCGACCAATACAAATGCCACCCGAAGGGCGACGCTCCCATTTGCGCCACGAGGCCGAGTATAGATCTCACGGTGCTTACATAACGGAGATTTGTGGTTAGAAAATCAAATGTTTCTCATACACTTTATTTCCTCCCACTCACCACTTTAATTTTAATAGGGATTGACCTAGATAAACCGGCTAAAATTTACCTGAGTCTACCAATATAACTCTTATATGGTATTAACGTAAGTTTATAATCACATTATTTCTTAGGTCTATGTGAGTAAATTAAAATACTTTTAATTAGCGACACTCACGATAAGTATAATCTAAGAATCTCCAGACCAAATTCACTCCTAGGTCAGTTTTCAGGTAGGGGTGTTCCGCAAGCGTCAACTTAAATACCCCAGCCTTAGACAAAACCTTCCTTAGACAGAGTTATTAATCAGTCTCCATTCATAGACTAAACTTTGATTTCCTAATTTCTAATCTCATTAGAAAATAGAAAACCTAAATCTAATTATTCAAGTTCTAAACTCTTTAAAACTAATAATTAACTTAGGTTGCATGCATTTCTATGTTATAGTGCATGATCATTCATCACATAAATAACTATATACTATAACATAATATTATTCATCACATGAATATAAATGCATGAGCATACTTTAATCTAAAAAATATAACACTTATGTTAATTAAATTAAACATCCATTTAATTATATTATAACTCTTATAATATAACCTATCATGCAAACTATATTATAACACTTATAATATAAATGATGCATGAAAATGTTTAACCTAAAGTGAGATTTTAAATCTATATGACATACATTTCGCACATAAAATTTAATTAAATCATGCATCTCATGCATAAAATAATTAAATAGCAAAAATGGACCAGTTTTTGGCACTTAGGGGCAATTATTTAATTAAATAACATTAATATAACATTTACATTAATATTATTTAATAAAATAATTAAATAAAATAAATAAATACATTTTACAAATAAAAAATAAATAAAATTACAATTAATTTAGGAAAAAACTGCCCACTAAGCCATCTTGCCCACGTACTCGCGAAACTGCCAATGAATTGCCCACTACGCGTGCGGCATTGCAACGTCGTGGGTGAAAGAGTCTAGATTAAGAAAGCGGAAGCAATTTTGGATCTTGAACACTCTAAGTTGGTCAATTTTGTAAAATAAAAACATGCTCAAAGCTGGAAAAACAGAGGGATAGAAAACTTAACTTTGAAGATAAAATTCTCTTCACCCGGTTGATGGTTTTCAGCACGAACACTTCGTGGACAACCGTTAGAGTCTTCCCTACTACCCTCAGGCCTTAGAACGGATTGTGGGATCCTAGATTGAGAGAATTTGGAAGAAAAGACCTCAAAGGTCACTAATTCGGGAATATTCAATTTTCATGTAATTCTCTCTAAACACCCCAAATCACCATTATATAAAGCTTCAAAAAGCTTCAATGGAGTGACAACTCAAGGGTGATGAGGATGTTTTGAGATGGAGGTGGCCAATTTTGGTGAATTTTGAAGATGAGTAAGATTGGGCAAGTTGGCAACTTGTTTTTCATGAAAATCATGAAAATCCTCATTTTACATTTAATTTTAATTCAAAAATCAATATTAAATTGATTTTTAATTAAAATTAATATAATTAATTAAATAATTCAAAATTAATTTAATTAATTAATTTTTTAATTTAATTTAATATCAAATATTAAATTAAATAAATTGCCCGATCTCGATCGATTTTTCGAACATGAATCCTTATTCATGCTATAAACCGATCCCGATATTTAAATCATATTTAAATATATCCACCTCTTATTAATCATAGTTTAATTCATAATTAAGCTATGATTCGTTAAATATATCACATATAAATAACGCTTTCTCCCAAACTTGAATTTGAACAATTCAAATTCTTTTCTCTCAAAAAGTAATAAGGCTAAGTCCGAGCTAGTAAGGAGGACCTAATGGACCTACATGGATCATGAGCTTCAACGATCACGAGATTAACTAGCCAAACTCTTTAGCCTAGCTAATCAACATTCGTTAACCACCGTGACATTCCACTAAAGCCCAGGTGGCTGCACTCTCTCACTCAGATATATTTATGTCCACTCGATATAACCATGATTAGTAAGTCGATCCTTCACAGTCATTCGTAATTACAATTGGGTCAAAATTACCGCTTTACCCACAGTAATTACCTCTCTTGTTCCTTAAGTTCCACCGATCCTCTAATGAACAATTGGTTTGTGGTCCAACCACCAAGAAACCAAATCCCTCTCGAGCCAATGAGAGGATGGGCCCATTGTTCAAGACCCGAGTCGATGCTTAAGGGAACAACCTTTCTACTAATCCCTAAAGCGGGTAGGAATGAATTCCATCTTGCCGAACTATGTTCCCAGCTATCTACCCGGTTTTATCCTTGAAATGGCAGTTTATTGAGTCGGCAGTCTCGAGCCACTCTCACCCATGTAAATCTAAGGATAATTCGAATAAACAGGAGTCCATAGAACGCTCAGGATTAAGATCGAGTTACCTAGGTCATCGGATGAATATAGTCAGTTAAGACAGTAAACGGAGTTATAAAGTCTAAGTGACTATTGCGCGGTCCAGTCTTATGCAAACTCATTGCATAGGCGCGCCCCACTCACATGTCTCCACATGAACGATTAAGGATCACATCGTTTGTTCTCTACAAAGTGGGCCGCGTCCATAGTGTCCCCAGGATAAGGTCCCCAACCCTATCCTTATACTATAGACTGTTCTGGCTATAACTTGAACTTGATCCACTTTTATGTCACACATAAAGTTCAAGTATTCATCCTATAGCCAAGGGTTCTTTATTGGATTAAGGTTACACAATACACAATAGTCAATAACACTTTTACTGAATAAATTTCAATAACAACTTTATTGTGATATAGAATATACATTCAGTTTACAAAACCACGAGTTTTAGGACATAAAACCCAACAATCTCCCACTTGGACTAAAACGTCTGTGGGGTTAAAACATCTTAGAGTAAAGAAAAAGCCCCTCCTATACAACCCGAGTCCTAGACCTCTCTAGGTGTCCTCAAACACTTTAGCCGTGAGGGGCTTTGTAAACGGATCGAAATGTTGTGTTGTGCTCGGCGATCTGCGTGACAATCACGTCTCCTCGTTGCACAATCTCCCGATGAGATGGTGGTATTTGCGCTCTATGTGCTTTCCGCGCTTATGGCTTCTAGGTTCTTTAGAATTTGCCATCGCACTACTATTATCACAATAAAGGGTGATAGGCAAATTCATATTTGGAACAACTTCCAAATCGGTCAAGAACTTTCTAAGCCATACTGACCTCCTTCGCGCCATTCGCAAGTCGCAACGTACTCGGCCTCCATTGTGGAGTCAAGAATACAACCTTGTTTTATACTCCTCCATACTATAGCTCCTCCGCTAAGAGTGAACATCGATCCTGATGTGGATTTCCTCGAATCCACATCGGTCTGGCATCGTAGTCGTGTATCCTGCAAGGATCAAATCCTTTGCACCATACACAAGCATATAGTCCCTCATTCTCCTAAGATATTTGAGGATGTTCTTAACTGGCAAATCCAGTGATCATATCCTGGATTAGATCGATATCTGTGACTATTCCCCTTCGCATAGCATATGTCGGGTCGAGTACATAACATGGCATACATCGGACTACCGACGCAGCGATGCATAGGAATGCGTCTCATATCCTCAACTTCTTGAGGTGTCTTAGGACACTGTTCCTTAGACAAATGAATTCCATGCCTAAAAGGTAATAAACCCTTCTTGGAATTCTCATCTTATATATCTAACCAACATCTTGTCAATATAAGATGTTTGTGACAATGCTAGCGTTTTATTCTTGCGATTCCAACAATTTGGATTCCAAGAACAAATCGAGCCTCTCCCAAATCTTTCATTTGGAATTGGGTCGCTAGCCATTGCTTAATGCCAATCGAGAAATCTGCATTATTCCCAATGAGCAAGATATCGTCCTACATATAGAACTAAGAAAGCTACGGTGGTATTGACTATCTTCTTGTAAACACAAGGCTCGTCAATATTCTCGTTTCAAAGCCATAAGATTTGATCGCAGATCAAATCTTATATTCCGAGATCTAGAAGCTTGTTTCAATCCATAGATGGATCGTTTAAGCTTGCAAACCTTTTGCTCTTGACCCCGAACTATGAACCCTTCTGGTTGATCCATATAGATACTCTCTTCAAGATTGCCATTTAGAAAGGCTGTCTTGACATCCATTTGCCAAATTTCATAGTCATAAAACGTGGCAATGGCCAAGAGTATTCTAATGGACTTAAGCATGGCAACAGGGGAGAAGGTTTCTTCATAGTCCACCCCTTCCCTTTGGGTATAACCCTTTGCCACAAGTCGAGCCTTAAAGGTTTGCACCTTACCGGCTTGATCTCGTTTCCTCTTGTAGATCCACTTGCAACCGATAGGTCTTTCACCATCTGGTTGATCTACAAGTTTCCAGACTGAATTGAAGTACATTGACTCCATTTCAAGGTCCATGGCTTTAATCCACTCGTCCCTATCTATATCATTCATTGCTGCTTTATAGGTCAATGGATCCTCAACGCCATCATCGTCGTGTATGACGACTTGGGTTTCAGTCAAACCCATGTAACGGTCAGGTTGTCTAACATCCCTCCCACTACGTCGAGGCATTCTCAACTCTTGAGAAGGACCAGCTTTATCAACAAATCTTGTTGATTTATCTGTAGCTTCCCTGGAAATTTCACTTAAGACAATCCTACTACGAGGTTGATGATCTCTCATGTGGTCTTCCTCTAAGAACGTGGCATTTGTCGACACAAGCACCTTGTCCTCTTGAGGATCATAAAACAGACCACCTTTCGTTTCTTTGGAGTATCCTACGAATAGGCATAATTTTGAACGATGTTCCAATTTCTTTGGATTGGACACTAGCACATGTGCCGGACATCCCCAAATCCTGAAGTGACGTAAACTACCTTTACGCCCTTTCCATAACTCATAGGGTGTTTTTGAAACACTCTTAGAGGGAACCATGTTCAAAATATATGCAGCAGCTTCTACTGCATATCCCCAAAACGAACTAGGCAGCTGAGCGTAGCTCATCATGGATCGAACCATGTCTAACAGGGTTCTATTTCTCCTCTCAGATACACCATTCTGCTGAGGTGTACCGGGTGCTGAGAGTTGGGATACGATTCCATATTCTATCATATAGTCTTGGAATCTCAAATCCATATACTCTCCACCTCGATCTGATCGAAGTGTTTTAATCGTTTTACCTAATATATTCTCAACTTCACGCTATATTCCTTGAACTTTTCAAGGGTTTCTGGACTTATGATGCATTAGGTAAAGATAACCATACCTAGAATAATCATCAATAAAACGATGAAGTATTCATATCCTCCTCGTGCCTTGACATTCATAGGACCACAAAGGTCCGAATGCACGAGTTCCAAGGGCTCTTTGGCTCTATAACCTTTTTCGAGAAAAGGTCTTTTAGTCATTTTTCCTTCGAGACAGACTCACATGGTGGTAAAGAGTTGTCCTCTAACCGACTTAGGAGACCACTCTTGACCAATCTCCCAATCCTATTGAGATTAATGTGACCTAGTCTCAAGTGCCAAAGATAGGTACTAGGAGAAAGTTTACGCTTTTATTTTGAGTATCACTTGTTTTAAACATCTCGGTGTTCAAAATACTTTTACTCATTGGTCTTAACACATATAAGTTGTTTTCAAGTTTAGCAAGACATATTCGTACACCTCTTTTTGCAAATGAACGCTTCATTATGATCAAAAGATACTTTATACATATGTTCAAGCAAACAAGAGATAGATATAAGATTTCTTTTGATTCCAGAACCAAAAGTACATTTTCTAATAAAACAAATCTATCTCTAAACAACAAACTCATCGCTCCCATCGCTTTGCTTGAGACAACCTCTCCTGCTCCAACCTCGAGAGATATCTCCCCATCACCAAGTCACTTTGCCAGAACTAGTTTCTGAAAAGAAGAACAAACATGGTTAGTGGCTCCTGAATCTAATATCCAGCGGAATCATCATGTTCCACTAAACATGTTTCAAAAACGAGTAAATCATATTTACCTTGTTTTTCTTTCTCACCTTTCTTTTCTCAAAGGTATTTCGGCGCCTCCTCTTCCAAAGCCGCCTCACACTACAAAGGAAACATTTTCCCGTGGCTTTGGCCTTGCGTGCGTGGGAGCTGTCCCTTCCTTTGTCCTTCTTCTTCTTTTTTACGAATACCCTTATTTTTAGAAAAAGAAGGACTGATTTGGTCCCGGAGGACGATCCTCTAAGGAACTTCTTCAAGTGACAACATTTGCCTCTTTCTCTTTTCCTTTTGATTTCATGAGGGACTCAAAAGTCTCAGAGCTCGTTGAGGAGAGTAGTCGTTATACTCTATTTTATTCATTACCGCATTTGTGCGGAATGGCAGAAACTCTTCTAAGAGATTCCATAATAAAAGTTACCCGACTTCTCTCATCTATGATCGCCCCATTTACTTCACCCACGTTGAAGTGGGTCATCATGTCAAGGACATGTTCCTAACAGAGGCTCCTCCTTCATACGGGAGTTGTAAACGTATTTGACAAAGATCATAATGGACCGATGAGGACGGGCTTGTCCAAACATCGCTCGTAATGATCCCATGATCTCCTTTCTTTGTGACCATGGTCTCATGTTTCTTAGACAACACATCGATATGTTTGGCTAAGATATAGACTCGACCTTCTCATTAGCCCTAATCCATCTTTCATAAGAATCCCGAACCATTCGGTTTGCAATCAATGAGGGAGGGGAGGACATTCCTCCGTTAAGACGAACCTCGGATCATCAAGAACAAGAATCGTATTCAAGTTTGACTTCCAGTGTTCCATAGTTATCGCCGCTAAGTTTATTGAAGCGCGAGTAATTGGATAAAAGAGTTCGACATGTCAAAAAGAATGAATTCTATTAGTGAATTGTTTGTAACCTATCCAATTTAAGAATTTAGCAAAAGTAATAATGTACCCATAAACTCATTATTGTTTTTGCAACGATACTCAAAGTGAGTCGAGCAACCGCTACCGAGGGCGCTCAATCACTCCTTCACTAAACCAAGACGTTCTTGACTAAATGTTAATACCGAATAACTCTTATTCCTATAACATTCTAGTTATCGCTACTTTGGTCAAGAACTTACTAACACTTAGCAATTCTTGTAAGTGTGACCCGCCATTTTCAGACCTCAGAGGTCGGCCCCAACAATGCTACCGAACCGAGAGACAAAGTCGGGAATGGACCTAAGAGACCCTATCCACTTCGAGTTTTGAGTTGTTCCGAATCCCATGTTACATCCTCCGAATGGATGGTGCTACTTCGGCAACTGCGCAGCGCAACATGGGAATCTCACGGTCCAACCTAATGGAGGAGACCGTAGGATGTGTTGACACACTTCCTTCACTCACTTACTATAAATACTTTCTCCATTCACCTTGCTCTTGATTTATGCAAACACCATCCGAATGGGGATGCCCTATTGACATCACGAGGCCGAGCATAAATCTCACGGTGTGAACATCGTGGAGAGCGTAAGAGGAAATTGATATATCATATATACCTTTTCACTCCCACTAAGTATTTTAAACTGTTTGGGTAAACTTTTACTTAGGCATATTTCGGCTAAAACAATATTACCTAAGTCTACCAATATAACAATTATACTGGAATTACCTAAGTCTATTAACCTTTTAATAAACCTAGGTCTATGAGTTTAATTTATTAACTTTTAATAAACGCCACTCACGAAAGATAATTTATAAACCTATGGATTAAATTCACTCCCGTGTCGGTTCTCGTAGGGGTGTTCCGCTTCAAGTCGACCTAAGTACCCCAACCTAGCAGGAACCTTCCTTAGTCAGAGTCCCTCTTTAATCAAAGTTTATAAATTATTGGTTTCCTAATTCTAATCTTATTAGAACTAGATAACCTAAGGTCTAGTTAATTTCCAGTTCTAAAACCATTTTAAAACTAATTAATTAACCTTAGGTTACATGCATTTCTATGTTATAAACAGATTAAACATTCATCACATGAATAAACATACATTTATAACAAATCCATCATATGAAAAATGCATAGCAATTATATGTTTAATTTTTAATTAATATAACCCTTATATTAATTATAATTAAAACATATAATTTTTGTTTCATAAATTAATATAACACTTACATTAATTCTTATGAAAACCAAAAAACATGCATATAATATATTATAACACTTATAACATACTTTCAATGCATGGAGCATGCTTCCTATGGTGGGATTTTAAAATCTATATGGCATACTTTATGCACATATAATCGTGATTTTAATTAAAACATACATTCACAATGCATAATTAATTAAACACACTAAAGTGGACTGGTTTTGGCATTTAATGCAAGCAAACTACTAAATTATTACAATAATAATCTAGAATTAACATCGAACCACTTCGAACTCTTCGAATTTGGGTTGAACCAGCTTGCAAATGTGTGAACCGGACCTTCATAAGGTTAAACCGGGCTGTAAAAGACTGAATCGGGCCTCCAAATGATGAAACGGACCTCAAATGGAAAACCGCTCGAAATAGTTAGAACCGGTCTAAAAATACCCAACCGGACCGAAAACGAGCTGAACCGCCCAAAAAAGTTGAACCGGTCAAAGTCAAACATTTCTGGTCAAAGTCAAACCCATCTTCTTCAATTTCAATTGAAAACACGCGTGAGTTTGAAGATCCGGGAGAAAAAAAATATACAAAGCAGCTCTTTTTTCCGCTTTTGGACCATTCGAGCTTCTCTTCAAATTGAAGGCCTTCCCAACTCGATCGACCAAATTTTTACAAATTATTCTACACACATTAATGCTCAAACACACTTGAGCAATTTGAAAATAAAGCACAAATAGATGCTCAATTTAAATGCCAAAGTCGGAAGAACACTTTAGATGCCCGAAAAATTGTATTTCATAAAACACCCACCACAGAACACACAATTGATCAAATTGAGTGCTCAAAATTGCTCGATACCAATTGAAAGAGTCTAGATTAAGAAAGCGGAAGCAATTTTGGATCTTGAACACTCTAAGTTGGTCAATTTTGTAAAATAAAAACATGCTCAAAAGTTGGAAAAAGAGGGATAGAAAACTTAACTTTGAAGATAAAATTCTCTTCACCCGGTTGATGGTTTTCAAAGACGAACACTTCGTGGACAACCGTTAGAGTCTTCCCTACTACCCTCGGCCTTAGAACGGATTGTGGGATCCTAGATTGAGAGAATTTGGAAGAAAAGACCTCAAAGGTCACTAATTCGGGAATATTCAATTTTCTGTAGTAATTCTCTCTAAACACCCCAAATCACCATTATATAAAGCTTCAAAAAGCTTCAATGGAGTGACAACTCAAGGGTGATGAGGATGTTTTGAGATGGAGGTGGCCAATTTTGGTGAATTTTGAAGATGAGTAAGATTGGGCAAGTTGGCAACTTGTTTTTCATGAAAATCATGAAAATCCTCATTTTACATTTAATTTTAATTCAAAAATCAATATTAAATTGATTTTTAATTAAAATTAATATAATTAATTAAATAATTCAAAATTAATTTAATTAATTAATTTTTTAATTTAATTTAATATCAAATATTAAATTAAATAAATTGCCCGATCTCGATCGATTTTTCGAACATGAATCCTTATTCATGCTATAAACCGATCCCGATATTTAAATCATATTTAAATATATCCACCTCTTATTAATCATAGTTTAATTCATAATTAAGCTATGATTCGTTAAATATATCACATATAAATAACGCTTTCTCCCAAACTTGAATTTGAACAATTCAAATTCTTTTCTCTCAAAAAGTAATAAGGCTAAGTCCGAGCTAGTAAGGAGGACCTAATGGACCTACAGATCATGAGCTTCAACGATACGAGATTAACTAGCCAAACTCTTTAGCCTAGCTAATCAACATTCGTTAACCACCAGGACATTCCACTAAAGCCCAAAGGTGTTGCACTCTCCTCATCAGAGATATATTTATGTCCACTCGATATAACCATGATTAGTAAGTCGATCCTTCACGGTCATTCGTAATTACAAACTGGGTCAAAATTACCGCTTTACCCTCAGAATTACTCTTGTTCCTTAAGTCCCACCGATCCTCTAATGAACAATTGGTTTGTGGTCCAACCAAAAAACCAAATCCCTCTCGAGCCAATGAGAGGGATGGGCCCATTGTTCAAGACCCGAGTCAATTACTTAAGGGAACAACCTTTCTACTAATCCCTAAAGCGGGTAGGAATGAATTCCATCTTGCCGAACTATGTTCCCAACTATCTACCCGGTTTTATCCTTGAAATGGCGGGCTTTATTGAGTCGGCGAGTCTCGAGCCACTCTCACCCATGTAAATCTAAGGATAATTCGAATAAACAGAGTCCATAGAACGCTCGTGATTAAGATCGAGTTACCTAGGTCATCGGATGAATATAGTCAGTTAAGACAGTAAACGGAGTTATAAAGTCTAAGTGACTATTGCGCGGTCCAGTCTTATGCAAACTCATTGCATAGGGCGCCCCCACTCACATGTCTCCACATGAACGATTAAGGATCACATCGTTTGTTCTCTACAAAGTGGGCGCGTCCATAGTGTCCCCGTGATAAGGTCCCCAACCCTATCCTTATACTATAGATCTGCTACGCTATAACTTGAACTTGATCCACTTTTATGTCACACATAAAGTTCAAGTATTCATCCTATAGCCAAGGGTTCTTTATTGGATTAAGGTTACACAATACACAATAGTCAATAACACTTTTACTGAATAAATTTCAATAACAACTTTATTGTGATATAGAATATACATTCAGTTTACAAAACCACGAGTTTTAGGACATAAAACCCAACAGTGGGCAGCGTTGAGACCAGCGTGCTCCACGCCGTGGCATTGCAACGCTACGTCTAGCGTCGCAACGTTGCTCTGCAGCCAAGCCAGCGCTCGCAAGGATAGTGTTGAGACGCCGATGAACAACGTCTCAACGTCATCGACAGAACAACAAACTCCTTTGTTATTCTTCATTTAATTCTGCCTATTTCCGCTCCGATTTCTTCACAGCAACCCTTGCCACGAACGACTCAGACTTACAGACTCGATTTACAACAAAATGCCCAAAAACGACGGGCTCTTACATTGATCTCATCAACATAAAATTGTAAATCTAAAATGCCAAAAAACCGAAACATCCATTTTGCAAACCCACAATCATCTCATGAAACAAGGTAAATTACCCACCTATTTTAACAAAAACAGTGCATAACGAAGAATCATCAACCTGGATCTGATACCAATTGAAGGGAATGAAAATCCCCGCGCAGCGGAACACGATCGAATCGTCAAAGGTATCGTTACGCTACTTGAAATTTTCTAAAATGATCTAACACTTAGATCTAAGTTAAACATGAATAAAAGAGGAAGAAAACGACAAGAAGAACGAATTTACTTACTTGTTGAAGACTCTCTTCAATGTTTCTTCCATCGGTCACGAGCACTGAACTATCACGATCTCTACGATCTCGAACGAGTCCCACGAACAAGAACACGACACAACCACTTGGAGTCTCAGTTGTTCTTCTTTTGGAAAGAAGGAAAGTTGTGGGACTTTTTGGTTTTGGAGAGGGAGGAGAGTTGAGAGAGTTAAGAGAATTTGTAATCTCTTATCTTTGATGAAAATCAAAAAATGAGAGAATGAGTTACCAATCCCTTCTTGCAAAGGGTTTAAATAGTAGAAATTGATGGAGTTAAAATCTCCACATTATTACCACTTTACCACAACCATAGGTTATGCAAATCTCATTTGCATAACCATATAATATAAGATATCTCATTAGCCCTCATTCAACAATTAGGCTAACCTATAGTTTATTATGAATCTCATTCACATTAAACTATATATTATATCATTCATATCTCATATAAATTGCATAAAAGCCCATTAATTGAAATTGAACACTTTAATTTCATACCAAAATATTAACCCTTATTTTTACCCTGATTGAGACAACCGAGGGACCTAATGGAACTACAGTCACGGGCTCCAATGATCCGAGATTGACCTGTCAAACTCTTTGACCTGGTTAATCAACATTCATTAGCTACGATAACACTCCACTATAGCCCGTGAGCCGCACTCCCGTCGCTGCGAATATTACGCGTGTCCACCGATATAACCAATGCCCATGAGTCGACCCTTCACAGGTTGTTCGTAGACACGGTTGGGTCAAATTACCGTTTTACCCCTGTGTCTACTTCTTGTTCCTTAAGTCCTCACTGCTCATCTAATGAACAACATATTTTGATGGTCCAACCATACACAACACCCTTCTCGGGCCAGTGAGAAGGTGGGCGCCCGTTGTCCAAGCCCTAGAGACAACACTTAAGGGAACAACCCCTCTAGTTTCCCTAAATGTGGGAACGAGTGAATTCCATCTCGCGTAGTTTAGTTCCCATCTCCCTACTTGGTCCTGTCCCATAGAAGATAGGCATATTGGGCGAGTAACTATGACCACCCTCACTCGTACTAGTCAAAGGACAGACCCTCGCAAACAGGAGTTCGTAACACGCTCAGGATTCAGGTCGAGTCACTAATGGTCATCTACGATATTATTAGTCCTTACTGTCAACGGTGTTACATCAGTAGGTCTAATAATTAACGGTCCGGTCTTGTACAATCTCATTGCACAGGATGCCCCCACTCACATGTCAACCACATGAACGAGTCAGATCACCTCGTTTGTATATAATACAAAGCAGGCTGCATCCACAGTGTATCCAGGATTCGGTCTCTAACTCTATCCATATACTATAGACCGTTCGGGTCGTTAACTCGAACGTGATCCTCCCTGTGTGTCCACTACACACCGTTCAAGTTCTAGTTCTCTCATAAATTCAATGACCCTGGAGCTTAGTTTATTGGAAAAATTTATAAATATTCCAAGACACAAAGTGATGAAATAAATAACTCTTATTAATTTCAAACAATATATTACAAACATGAGATTATGAAAAAAATCCCAACAGTCTGGACCGAGAAATAGTCACTTAGACTTTATAACTCCGTTTAGTGTCTTAACTAACTATATTCATACGATGACCTAGGTAACTCGATCTTAATCTTGAGCGTGCCATGAACTCCTGTTTATTCGGATTATCCTTAGACTTGCATGGGTGAGAGTGACCTGAGATTGCCGACTCAATAAGCCTCGCATTTCATGGATAAGACCGGGTAGATAGCTGGGAACATAGTTATGCAAGATGAAATTCACTCCTACCCGCTTTAGGGATTAGTGGAGAGGTTGTTCCCTTAAGTGCTGACTCCGGGCCTTGAACAAAGGGCCCACCCCTCTCATTGGCCCGAGAGGGATTTGGTTTGTTGGTTGGACCACAAACCAATTGTTCATTAGAGGATCAGTGGGACTAAGGAACAAGAAGTAATTACAGGGGTAAAATGGTATTTTTGACCCAGCTGTAATTACGAACGACCTGTGAAGGATCGATTTACTAAACATGGTTATATCGAGTGGAAATAAATATATCTATAGTGAGGAGAGTGCAGCCACTAGGCTTTAGTGGAGTGTCCCGGTGGTTAACGAATGTTGATTAGTTAGGTTAAAGAGTTTGGTCGGTTAATCTCGTATCGTTGGAGCTCATGATCTGTAGGTCCATGAGGCCCTCGTACTAGCTCGGACTAAGCCTTGTAACATTTTAAGAGAAAAGAATTTGAATTGTTCAAATTCGATTTTGGGAGAAAACGTTAATTATATGTGATATACTCAACGTGTCACAATTTAATTATGAATTCAACTATAATAAAGAAGAGGTGAAAATATTTAAATATGATTTAAATATTTGTTCGGTTTATAACATGAATAGGGATTCATGTTCAAACGGTCGATTTAAGAAATCGGGATTGGTCCAATTATTTAATTTGATATTTGATATTAAATTAAATAAATTAATTAAAATTAATTAATTAAATTATTAAATTAATAAATTAATTTTAATTTAAAATTAATTTTATATTAATTATGGAATTAAAATTAAATGAAAATTGAAAATTGAATTTTGAGTTTCAATTGGACCAAAGAAGAAAGTGTGATTCACCTCTCTACTTTTTCAAATTCACACAAATTGAGCACCTCCTTCTTGCTAAATCTTCATCATCTTCATGTTGTCATCTTCTCCTAGCTTGTAGAAGCTTTTAGTTTCTTTAATTGAAGAAAAAACCATTAGATTTATAAGGATTTATCAGAATTTTTCTGATTTACGTTTTTCAGTCCTTTCTCCCATCTCTCTTCAAATTCTCTCTATCAAAGATCCCACAATCTATTCCAAGGCCTGAGGTGTAAACCCGAGATCTTTCTTTGAAACTTCCTTATTAAAAAAAAACAACAAAAGGAAAGAAGAAATGAAGTGAAAGACAAAAGGAAAACATGGAAGGAAAGTTTAAACCATTTTGGTTTGGTTTGCTTTAAAAGATAAAAGAAGAAAAGAAAATGAAAGAAAAGTTAAATATATTAATTTTTGTTTTGTTTTGTAGAGAAAAGAAAAGAAATGAAAGAAAGAGATAAAGGAGAAATTTAAAAGGATAAAGAAAAGAAAAAGCAAAGGGGAAAAAGACAAATTTGTCTTTTCCTCCACCGTTTGCTTTTTAAAAAGGCTTTATCTTCTCCATTTTCTTCTTCATTTACCAAAAGGAAGCTGTAAGCTTCGTGAGTTAAAGTTCAATGGAGAAGAAGAAGGAGAAAAGCTATAATTTTTGAGCTGGAATTGTAGAAGAAAGGAGAAGATCTCAAGGGAATTATTATAGCAGCAAGGTGAATCATTCTGCCATTTTCTGATGTTTTGATCTTCTCGAGCTCTACAAGAAGAGGTAAGTGTTGAAGTTTGCTTTTCCTGAAAGCTAACTCAGTTTTAAACAAAGTTCATGAAGGAAGCTCGACCAAAATCTTATGTTAAGTTACTATTTTGCTAAGAGGAAGGCAGAAGACAGAAGTTTGCTGTCAAATCCGAGAAGTCTCTTGTTTTTGGGTTGTCCTGATCTGTAGAGTTTGAGTTAGAAGCTCTAATTAGTATGGTTCGAAAGCTTATTGAATTTTTTACAACTCTCGTGAAGAAATCGTGAGTAGAAAATGTCTAGAAGATGTTTTAAATATGAGGTTAAATTTTTTGTGCAGCAGGAAATCCGAATCTGGAAACAACAGAAGTCTGTTGTCCGAGGTATTACTGAACAAATCCGTTTGGAATTTCAATTTTATGTCTTCATATGATTTTTAGACGGTTCAAAAAGAAAGAGTTTGGTATACATTACATTATTTTTGGATAAGTAATGAAGAAATTGTGGCTGTCTGAAAATAGGGCCGAAATCTAAAAATGCTTGAAATTGGAAAGTGTGTTTCCTTGTAGTTTTAAGGTTAGAAATCATGAGCTCGAGGTTCTAATGGTTGAGTTGGTTTATTTGACAGCCCAAGAGCAAATAGGTCAAGTTTACAAGCCAAGGTTCTAATTCTAATACTGTGAGTGACTCTATTTTAGAACTATGCTTGACCTATGTTTCTCTTCAAAAACATAAGTGTTGATCATTACATCCTTTTTTGAACTAATTATGTATAGCTTCATGGAGTTTTCTAACATAAGTTCAAGATGGAACATAAGCATGTGTTGAATTAATTTGTAACCATAAATCCAAGTATGAAACCTAAATTATAAAAGTATGTATTATAAAGACATGATTTCTATGGTAAACAAATTATGCTCTTGTTTGTGGTTAACCCCTAATACTGAAGGACATTCGAGAAGGTATTTAGGGGGGAATGAATTATGATATCTCGGTACTGAAGGACAATGAGAAGGTATTCGGGTAGTAAAAGGTTTTACCTAAATACTGAAGGACATAGAGAAGGTATTAGGGAAAACCAAATGGCCAAAGGTATTCCACGTGCACGTGAGAGAGAGAGGTATGAACCTTATTGGTATAAATGTAACCCTACCACCTCTATGGTTTGAATGTGGTATCATGTCATCTGTTTTATTGTTATGAGCTTCTACATTATTGATCTATCTACCCTCGATATGATAGTACATTTCGAGTTGTGTGCTATGCATAAGTGGTGACTTAAACCTGTAAATTGGAAGCATGGTTTGTTTATGTTTACAAACAGATGTTAAGCTATTTTCTACTTATAATCTGCCATTATTATGATTCACCTGTGAGCTTATAATGTTTTAAAGATAGACACTCACTAAGCTTTTTAGCTCATTCTTTCCATGTTTTCAAACCTTTCCAGGTAGAGATCGAGCTGTGGGTACCTGACATCCTGCCATAGTCTGCTGGAAGTTTCATAAGTTGGTATTTTGTACGTGGCTGGTGTTGTATAGCAAGTCGTTATGTAGTTATAGTTGTTTGTACATAAGAGGTTGTATAAACAGTGTGTTGGCATGTTCTGGGTTTTGATGTTATTGCTCGTTTAAGTTTTCAAATGGGAGACTTAAGAAATGTTTCTCCCTATGTATCTTTAGTAGTTATCAAGTTTTTGTTGTGTGATGTTTAAGTTTACCATATACGAGCATAGTATGTTTATCAGGTAGAACAGGGTCATCAGGTATTGTTAAGAGGTAAACAATGTCTGTTGGCTTCATGCCTCTTTCCGGGGTAAGTTAGCAGGAGGTTCGGGAAGGGGTGTGACCACTTGGTATCAGAGCAGTTAGCTCCATGGGAATGAGACAGGGCAAGTTAGCTCTGAGAATAAAGTAAAAGTCATAGCAAGTTATTGAGTTAGTTCAGATCAAACTAGTAGAGTATGGTCCAAGACAGGATAAGACTAAGTCCAGTTAGGGCTAAAATGTGAATAGATGTTTAGTATTGTGTATTTTAGTTAAGTATCCATAGCATGTCTAATATGTTGATATGTTATAAGAGTCATGCCACCACGTACTAGCGGCAGCCTTACGCGGGGATCGGGGGTGACGCGCGAGATCCTACCCAAGGCCAATATGAGAGGGGATCTAGTGCCCCAAGAGTCCAAAGTGAGGCCAGAGATGAGCAACATGTTAGCTTCTCACATGAGGTGGGCAGGCCAGAGAGAGCAGGGCCAAGTGACCCAGAGAGGACGTATGGAATAGAACATCCAAAGAAATTAGGAGCCACAGTGTTTGAGGGTTCCACAGATCCAGCTGACGCCGAGGTTTGGCTAAATAAGCTTGAAAAATGTTTCGATGTAATGAGCTGCCCTAAAGAGCAAAAAGTCAAGTTAGCCACATTCCTGCTAGAGAAAGAAGCAGAGCGATGGTAGAAGTCAATACGAGCTAGGCGCAGTGATGCACATACTTTGAATTGGCAAACATTCAGAAGAATCTTCGAAGATAAATATTACCCTAGCACGTATCGTGAGGCAAAGAGGGATGAATTTTTAGAACTAAAGCAAGGGCCACTTTCAGTGGCTGAGTATGAGAGAAGGTATACCGAGCTGTCACGGTATGCTGATGTGATTATGGCATCTGAGAGTGACAGGTGTCGGAGATTTGAAAGAGGGTTACGTCCTGAGATACGAACCCCAGTCACAGGCATTGCAAAGCGGGTTGGCTTTTCCCTGCTGGTAGAGACTGCTCTACGTGTTGAGCAGAGTATAACGAGGCACAACCAGTAGTGGAGCCTTCTCGAGGGCTTTCAACGACGAGCGCGCTTCATGGTCGTGAGCAAATGACGATTCACACACAGGTGAATGTTTCGAGTCGTCAGGACTTTAAAAGTCGAGCTGGCGGCCAGACATCGAGGCAAATGCATGTTAGTGGTGCATATCATAGGCAGAGCCAAAGAACACCTAGTCAATCTGCCAGATCCACAGTAAGACAACCGACAATACATGAGTCTGTTGCAAGTGCAGCAAGGAGAACTCCATGTACCAATTGTGGTAAGAATCACCGAGGCCAATGTCTCGTTGGTGTCAATGTGTGTTACCAGTGTGGGCAACCAATGCATTTCAAGAGGGATTGTCCACAGGTGAGAGCAGCCACACAGAGGGACCAGGGAGTTGGGTCCCAGACAGTTGAGCAGCCAAGAGTTCCAGTAGCTACAAGAGAGGGCACCAGTGGTGCTAAACAGAAAGGAGTTGTAGGAAGACCTAGGCAACAGGGAAAGGTCTACGCTATGACTCAGTAGGAAGCAAAGGATGCACAAGATGTGATTACTGGTACGATTTCTATTTGTAATGGACCTACACGTGTTGAAAGATTCAGGTGCTACGCATTCCTTTGTTTGCAGTATATTCCTAACTAAGCTGAATAGGAAGTTAGACCCTTTATTTGAGAGGTTAGTTATATACACGCCAGTTGGTGATGCTTTACTAGTCGATGCAGTGCTGAAGAATTGTGAAGTCTTAGTAGAAGGTCTCATTATGTTAGTGGATCTTCTTCCACTAGGGTTGCAGGTGTTAGATGCAATCTTAGGGAAGGATTTCTTATTCACTCATTATGCTTCCATGGATTGCCATAGAAAGGAAGTTGTTTTCAAGAAACCAGGATTAGCTGAAGTGGTTTTCAGGGGTGAAAGGAAGATTATCCCTACGAGCTTGATTTCAGCATTAAAAGTTGGAAGGTTGTTAAGGAAAGGTTGCATGGCATTTCTTGCACACGTAGTGGAGGTGCAGGAGGATAAGTTTAAACCAGAAAATGTTCTTGTTGTGAACGAATTTCTTGATGTTTTTCCAAAGAAATCATGTGGTTTGCCACCGATAGGAAGTTGAGTTCACTATTGAATTGCTACTAGGAACAACACCTATTTTGCAAGCGTCGTATGGAATGGCTCCAAGCAAGCTCAAAGAGCTGAAGACGCAGTTACAATAACAAGTTAATAAGGGATACATCAGACCTAGTATATCGCCTTGGGGAGCTCCAGTGTTATTTGTTAAGAAGAATGATGGTACCCTTAGATTATGCATTGATTATAGACAGTTAAACAAGTCACGATACGTAATAAGTATCCTTTACCCCGTATAGATGACTTGTTTGACCAGTTAAGAGGAGTATCAGTGTTTTCCAAGATTGATTTAAGATCAGGATATCATCAGTTAAAGGTAAGGAAATCAGACATTCCTAAGACAACAATCAGAACGAGGTACGGGCATTATGAGTTTTTAGTAATGTCGTTCGGTTTGACGAATGCACCAGCAGTTTTCATGGATCCCATGAAGAGGATTTTCCATCAGTATTTGGATCAGTTTGTGATAGTATTCATTGATGATATACTAGTTTACTCGGTTGACAGGAAAGCCCATGAGGAACACCTCAGGATTATTCTGCAAACACTACGTGATAAACAGTTGTACGCTAAATTTACAAAATGTGAGTTTTTGTTGAATCAGGTAGTGTTTTTGGGGCATGTTGTATCAACAAATGGTGTTAGTATGGATCCAAATAAAGTGAAAGTTGTGGTCATCTTTGAGAGACTAGTTAGTGAGACAGAGGTACGTAGTTTCCTAGGCTTGGCAAGATACTACAGACGGTTTGTTGAAGATTTCCCACGATTAGCTTTACCATTAACATCTTTGACAAAGAAGAATGCTAAGTTTTAATGGTTAGATAAGTGTGAACAGAGTTTACAAGAGCTGGAAAAGAGGTTAGTTACAACACCTATTCTGACACTTCCTGTAACGGGAATAGAGTATGTAATTTATTGTGACGCCTCGAGGCAAGGTTTAGGGTGTGTGCTCATGCAAGAAGAAAAGTAATAGCTTATGCATCAAGGCTATTGAAAAAAAGCACGAGTGTAATTACCCTACACATGATCTTGAGTTAGCAGCAGTTGTTTAGCATTGAAGATTTGGAGACATTATTTGTTTGGTGAGAGGTGTCACATTTTTACAGATCATAAGAGTCTGAAATATATCTTTGATCAGAAGGAGTTGAATATGAGACAGGGAAGATGGTTAGAACTGATTAAAGATTATGATTGTACCATAGAATACCATCCAAGTTAGGCGAATTTGGTAGCAGATGCACTAAGTAGGAAGTCAAGACTTCCTAGGAACGCCTTGTGTGGTATTCGAGTGATATTTTTAAGTACTCTAAGGGATTCTAAGGCAGTTGTGATTGCAGAGAATTCAGGGAGTCTTTTAGCTCAATTCCAAGTCAAGTCTTCGCTCGTAGAAGAGAGTGTAAGAAGACAACCAGATGATAGTAACTTGCAGAAAATGTTTGGAAAATCCAAACAGGGCCCAGAGGACGAATTTAAAATGAGATCAGATGGAGCCATAGTGAGGCAAGGAAGACTATGTGTTCCGAGTGTTAGTGAGCTTAAAGATGCTATTCTAGAAGAAGCTCACAGTTCAGCTTACGCTATACATCCAGGAAGCACCAAGATGCATAAGACATTGAAAGGGAACGTATTGGTGGCCTGTGATGAAGCGGGAGGTAGTTGAATATGTTGATAATGTTTGATCTGCCAACAAGTTAAACCAGTTAGGAGACCAGGAGGACTCCTTAATCCATTGCCAGTGCCGGAATGGAGATGGGAGCATATCACTATGGATTTTCTATTTGGATTACCACGTACTTCATGTGGACATGATGGTATTTGGGTTATAGTGGATAGACTCACTAAGACAGCACAGTTTATATCAATTAAAGCGACATCTACACTTGATCAGCTTGTTGAGCTATAAGTCGAAAGAATTGTGAGTCAATACGGAGTGCCAGTGTCCATAGTTTCAGATAGGGATCCAAGATTTACTTCTAAGTTTTGACCTAGTTTACAGAAGGCTATGGGGACAAAGTTGAATTTTAGTACAGCATTCCATCCTCAGACAGATGGGCAGTCAGAGAGGACCATCCAGACCCTAGAGGACATGTTGAGAGCATGTGTTCTTCAATTTAAGGGAAGTTGGGATGCACACTATCACATATGGAATTCGCTTATAATAACAGCTATCAGTCAAGTATTGGCATGACACCGTTTGAGGCTCTGTATGGAAGACCATGTAGAACGCCCGTATGTTGGAATGAAGTAGGAGAGCGGAAGCTAATCGGTCCTGAGTTGGTACAAATTACGACAGACAATATTAAGGTAATCAGAGAGAATCTGAAGGTAGCACAAGACCGTCAGAAGAGTTATGCAGATAAGCGACGAAAGGACTTAGAATTCCAGGTCGAAGATCAAGTTTTCTTGAAGTTATCTCCGTGGAGAGGTGTCCTTCGTTTTGCCAAGAAAGGTAAACTAAGCCCTGGATATATTGGTCCTTATCCAGTAACGGGACGAGTTGGGCCAAAGACCTCTGACGACCGGAGTTGCCGCAACAGAACTATCTCGAGTACATGATGTTTTTCATGTGTCCATGTTGAGGAAGTATTTTCCAGATCCGACACATGTGTTGCATGCACAACCAGTTGAGTTGAAAGAAGACATGAGTTACATAGAGGATGCAGTTCAAATCCTCACAAGAAAGAATAAGTTTTGAGAAACAAGACGATCTCACTCGTGAAGGTTCGTTGGGGACATCACGGATTGGAGGAGACAACCTGGAATTAGAGGACCTAATGAGGAGGAAGTACCCGATGATTTTCACTTAAGGACTACTCAATTTCGAGGATGAAATTTCTTAAGGGGAGGTAAGTTGTAAACCCGAGATCTTTCTTTGGAACTTCCTTATTAAAAAAAATAACAAAACGAAAGAAGAAATGAAGTGAAAGACAAAAGGAAAACAAGGAAGGAATGTTTAAACCATTTTGGTTTGGTTTGCTTTAAAAGATAAAAGAAGAAAAGAAAATGAAAGAAAAGTTAAATATATTAAGTTTTGTTTTGTTTTGTAGAGAAAAGAAAAGAAATGAAAGAAAGAGATAAAGGAGAAATTTAAAAGGATAAAGAAAAGAAAAGGCAAAAGGGAAAAAGACAAATTTGTCTTTTCCTCCACCGTTAGCTTTTTAAAAAGGCTTTATCTTCTCCATTTCTTCTCCATTCACTAAAAGGAAGCTGTAAGCTTCGTGAGTTGAAGTTCAATGGAGAAGAAGAAGGAGAAAAGCTCTGATTTTGGAGCTGGAATTGCAGAAGAAAGGAGAAGATCTCATGGGAATTATTATAGCAGCAAGGTGAATTATTCTGCCACTGTCTGATGTTTTGATCTTCTCGAGCTCTACAAGAAGAGGTAAGTGTTGAAGTTTACTTTTCCTGAAAGCTAACTCAGTTTTAAACAAAGTTCATGAAGGAAGTTCGAGCAAAATCTTATGTTAAGTTACTATTTTGTTAAGAGGAATGCAGAAGACAGAAGTTTGCTGTCAAATTCAAGAAGTCTCTTGTTTTTGGGTTGTCATGATCTGTAGAGTTGGAGTTAGAAGCTCTAATTAGTATGGTTCGAAAGCTTATTGAATTTTCTACAACTTTCATGAAGAAATCGTGAGTAGAAAATGTCTAGAAGATGTTTTAAATATGAAGTAAAATTTGTTGTGCAAAGAAAATCAATCAAAACAAAGCAGAAGTCTGCTTTTGAGGAAAGTAGCTTTCGAGGTATTTCTGAACAAATCCGTTTGGAAGTTCAATTTTATGTCTTCATATGATTTTTAGAGGGTTCAAAAAGGAAGAGTTTGGTATACATTACATTATTGTTAGATAAGTAATGAAGAAGTTGTGGCTGTCTGAAAGCAGGGCAGAAATCTAAAAAATGCTTGAAATTGGAAAGTGTGTTTCCTTGTAGTTTTAAGGTTAAAAATCATGAGCTCGAGGTTCTAATGGTTGAGTTGGTTTATTTGACAGGCCAAGAGCAAATAGGTCATGTTTACAAGCCAAGGATCTAATTCTAATACTGTGAGTGACTCTATTTTAGAACTATGCTTGACCTATGTTTCTCTTCAAAAACATAAGTGTTGATCATTACATCCTTTTTTGAACTAATTATGTATAGCTTCATGGAGTTTTCTAACATAAGTTCAAGATGAAACATAAGCATGTGTTGAATTAATTTGTAACCATAAATCCAAGTATGGAACCTAAATTATGAAAGTATGTATTATAAAGACATGATTTCTATGGTAAACAAATTATGCTCTTGTTTGTTGTTAACCCCTAATACTGAAGGACATTCGAGAAGGTATTTAGGGGGGGAATGAATCATGATATCCCGGTACTGAAGGACAATGAGAAGGTATTCGGGTAGTAAATGGTTTTACCTTATTACTGAAGGAAATAGAGAAGGTATTAAGGAAAACCAAATGGCCAAAGGTATTCCACGTGCACGTGAGAGAGAGAGGTATGAACCTTATTGGTATAAATGTAACTCTACCACCTCTATGGCTTGAATGTGGTATCATGTCATGTGTTTTATTGTTATGAGCTTCTACATTATTGATCTATCTACCCTCGATATGATAGTACATTTCGAGTTGTGTGCTATGCATAAGTGGTGACTTAAACCTGTAAATTGGTAGCATGATTTGTTTATGTTTACAAACAGATGTTAAGTTATTTTCTACTTATAATCTGCCATTATTATGATTCACCTGTGAGCTTATAATGTTTTAAAGATAGACACTCACTAAGCTTTTTAGCTCATTCTTTCCATGTTTTCAATCAAGAACATATGCTCGGTAGACGACGTGAAGCCAACAGACATCGTTCACCTCTCTAACGATACCTGTTGACCCTGTTTTACCTTATAAGCATACTAAACTTGTATAGAAACAACTAAAACACAACACAGCGGAATATTGACAATTACGTAACCTACGTAAGGGGTAACCCTACTTATGACTCTTTGGAAAACTAAAAGAGATATGAACATCACAACAAAAAAAACATACCCAACCATGGATCACACAACCACAACCTAAAATGTACACACAAACATAAGTTCATAGTCCTTCTTCTATACATATAGACTTTCTATACAACTCCACCCACGTACAACATATCAAACTTGAAAAGCTTCCAGCAGACTATGGCAGGTTTTCAGGCACCGGGAGCTCGATCTCTACCTGAAAAGTGGGTAAAACACTGAAAGAATGAGCTATGAAGCTCAGTGAGTGACTTGAGTTTAAAAGAAAGCTATTAACTCGTAAATCATATCACCTGGCCATCTATGAGCATATGCATATGTAATCAAATGTTAAAAGTAACTGTGTAATCATAATAACTTTTCATGAAAACCAGCAAGTATATCGTTAAAATCTCGTAAGGCATGTAAATGATATTAACTCTTTTTAAAACATGTCACAATCTACGTTGTGTAGGGCACGCCCAGTACAACCAACGTTTACTCTATGATGTAGTGGGGTCCGCCCAACACTCCCATCGTCTTTGTCGTAGTGGGGCCCGCCCAACACTCACGACAGCGCTGTTGTCATGGAGTACACTCAACGTCGACAACAGAATAAGACCTGTGTGCACACGGTACCATAAAGCCTCGGGCTCAATATCTCAGAAGATCACATGAAAACATTTGAACATGCCAGCTTATCTTTTCTTTCATAAAACTCAAGCTTACATAGCTTGTTCATAAAACTGGAAATCATTAAAAAACATACTTGCTAAAACATATTTGCTCGAAATCATAACTTTTCCATAAAATTTCGACAATCAAGAACATATGCTCATATATAAATTTCATCAAGACATTTAGGCTCACAACGAGCACTTGAAATCATTTCTTAGAAAATATAAATACTCATAAACATGTGTTCCAAGGAAAACATTAAGCATTGAAACCATTTTGTTTTAGCAAAACCATGCATTTTCATAAGCATAATACAAGCCTATAAACCATTTCCAAGGTTCGTTTTGTCACTCACAGTGTTAAACTAGAATCTTGGCCTGTACACTCGACCTATTTGCTCTTGGCCTGTCAAACAAACCAAATTCAACCATTAGAACCTCGAGCTCATGCTTTTTAACCTTAAAATTACAAGTAAACACACTTTCAAATTTTCCAAAGATTTTAAGAATTTCTCCTGCTTTGAGACAACCATAACTTCTTCATTACTTAGCCAAGCAGGGTGAAATTTATACCAAACTCTTTCTTTTGGAATCCTCTAAAAATCATATGAAGACATGAAATTAAAATTCCCAATATATTGGTTCAGAAATACCTCGAAAACTTCTTTCCAAGGAACTAACTTCTGCTATTCCAGATTTGATTTTCTGCTACAACCCGAAACTTGACCTGCTATTTACAACATCTTACAATCATTTTCTATTCACAATTGCTTCACGAATATTGTAGAAAATTCAATAATCTTTCCAACCATACCTAATAGAGCTTCTGATTCCAACTCTACAGACCAGTACAACCAAAACACTAGAGACTTTTCGGATTTGACAGCAAATTCTGTCTTCTGTCTTCCTCTTCACAAATCAGTAGCTTAAGATCCGAATTTGCTCGAGCTTCCTTCACGAATTTTGTTCCAATATGCGTTAACTTTCACGAAGCAAAACCTCAAATCTTACCTCTTCCTGTGGAGATCGAGATGAACAGAAAACCGGAATAGGATTGAATTGATTAACTTGCTGTGATAAAGACTTACCTTTAGTTCTTCTCCTCTCTTCTGCAACTTCAACTTCAAAAAACCCTCTTCTTCCTCTTCCTTTCTGCTTCTCCCACGAAAACCCTTGCTTTTACTTCATAAAATGAGAAGAAATCGATGGGGGAAGTGTTTTTAAAAAAGGAAACAAAGGTGGGGTCCCACCTCCCACTTTCTCTTTTTCATTTTTTTCCTTTCTCCTTTCTTTTCTTTTCTTTTCTTTCCTAAACAAAACATAATATTATAACCTTTCCTTTCATTTTCTTTCTTCATTATTCTTAAAGCAAACCAAACCAAAATAGTTTAAGCTTTTCCTTCCTTGTTTTCCTTTTATCTTTCACTTCATTTCTTTTCTTTTTAAAACAAGGAAAACCAAGTTTTAAGCATTCATTTCTTCTTTTCTTTTGTTTTCTTTCTTTAAAAGAAAATTCCAGAGAATGATTCTCAGGTTTACAGTTATCTACGTGTTTGCCTTTATTTAAAACCCTAAATCCAATAAACTAAACATCCAAGGCTGTTAAATGAATCTTTAACTTAATGTAATGTACATAAAAAGGAACTCGGTTCGAGATACAACCTAAAAGGTCTATAGTTAGGGGATAAGGTTTGGGTACCTTACCCTGGTTAAACTATGGATGTGGGCCACTTTGTATTTGATACAAACACTGTGATCCCAACGTGTTCGTGTAGATGACATGTGAGTGGGGATATCCTATGTAATGAGATTACATAAGACTGGACTACGAAATAGTAACCTCTAGCTGTAACTCCGTTGACTAGTTAGGTTTCTATTTCACTAGGATGACCTAGGCAACTTGATCTCAATCCTCAGCAGGTTACGAACTCCTGTTCGCGATGGATTGTCCTTTGACTAGTATGGGTGAGAGTTGTCAGATTTGCCGACTCAACATGCCTACCTTCTTGGGGACAAGACCGAGTGAACGGCTGGGAACTTAACTTAGCAAGATGGAATTCACTCTTTCTCGCCTACTAGGGTAAGTAGAGGAATGTTCCCTTAAATGGTGTCTCCGAGACTTGAACAAAGGGCCCGACCCTCTCATTGGCCCGATAGGGACTCTGTTTGTTGGTAGGACCACAAACAAATTGTTCATTAGAGGAACACTGGTACTTATGGTACAAGATGTAACCCAGGGGTAAAACAGTAATTTGACCCAGCTGGTGTTACGAACATTCGTGAAGGATTAACTTGCTGTTATTGGTCAATATCCATGGACACAGAAATACCTCTGCAGTGAGAAAAGTGCAGCTGTGGGAATTTAGTGGAGTGTTCCTGCAGTTAACGAATGTTGATTGGGAGGTTAATGAGATTAACTGAGCAATCTCGTATCGTTGGAGTTTCTGATCTGTAGGTCCATTAGGTCTACCTTCTAGCTCGTAAAGGGTTCTTAGATCATTTGAATTTTAAATGTTCAAATTCATTAGGGGATATATTTAATATATTAAGATACGATATAATATATAGTTTTGGAACTATATATTATAAATTTAATATGAATGTGATTCATATTAAATTAATGAGATAATTGAAAATTTGAAAGAAATCAAATATTATATTAAATGTGAATGTGATTCACATTTGCAAACTATAGGATAAAATTTAATGTGCACTAGATGTTCATTAAGACTATAGGTTAATGATTAAATGTGATTTAATCATATACATATAATCTATTTGATATATAAGATATTCAAATTAATTAATTAAGAATTAATTAATTATTTAATAGGTTATATTTGTTTTAATTAATTATTTAATTAATTAAAAGTGGGTAACGTGTAGATGACACGTTCCCCACTCACCAGTTTTTTCTCCACTCCCTATCGTTAAGTGTAGGGAGTTGGAAGAAGCAGGTGATCGATTTTTTGATAATTCAAGCAATTAGAGAATTGCTGAAAAAGAAAACGCTCTCTCTCTCAATTTTCTAATTTCGTTCTTCTTCCATAAGTTGGAACCCTTCCCACAAAGGGTTTTGTTCTAAGATCTCAGAGGATAGAAGGTTTTCCTCGTGGTGTTGTCCAATTGAAGAAAACAGAGAAGCATCTTTGAAGTTCCTGTGTTGCAGTCTTATCTGAAGCAAGGAGTTGCTGCTAGTTGAAACTACAAAGGTAACTTCTTTCTCCTCTTTTAGTTTAATAGTTAAACTCCATATATGTTTGTATGCATTTAATCCATGTCTAATTAGATTAGAATTAATTTCCATGCCTGTTCTGTTTTATTTATCAATGTAGTGGTTTTTGGTTCAATGAAAACAATCAAGCAATTAACGATCCCAAACCACGTTTCCGCTGCTCAAGGAGATCAGATCTCCATCAATTTGTATCAGAGCAATGCTTGTATTGTTTTTTTTTTTAAACAAAATTGCATTGATATGGTGGGAATTGAATTTGGTTTGCTGTAAAACTTGTTTAGGAATGTTTTGGCCTTAGTTTACTTTGATTTTGATCAATTAGTATGTAAAGGCCCCTGCGTTTTTGGGAAAAAGTGTAAAATTGAGTCTGTAATTGAGTTACGATTCGTTCGGGACAAGTTTCATTCAATTTGGTTGAGAATCGAAGGAGAAATTGAAGAACGAAGCTGCTGTGTTCGTGGAAGAAGGTTGTTGCCGAAGCAGCAGCGTTGCAACGCTGTTCATCAGCGTTGCAACACTTAAGAACAGCGTCCCAACGCCAACGTTCCCTATGCGGGCGATAAAGGGGTCAGCGGCGTTGCAATGCTGCCCCTCAGCGTTGCAACGCCATCCCGATAGCAAGCGCGCGCGAGGATGAAGCGGGTGTTGCAACGCCCTAGCATCAGCGTTGCAACGCCGTGAGGCGATTCAAGCAGCAATAGACCGATTCGAGCTGGTTCGTTGGTTTTGGTCCGGTTCGAGCGGTTCAAGGCCAATTCAGGGTATTTTTGGACCGGTTTCATGAAATAAATTAATATAATTTATTTTTTTTTTGCACTTTAGGGGCCAAATTATTTCGGTTTTACAGCTTTTTATCTATATGAATGTCATTTAGATTATTCTCACCTTAGGATAAGCATGTTCATGTATTTTATTTATATAAATGTTATATGAATATGGTTGAATGCATGACTAATTTATTTTTTCATGAGTAATTAATTATAAGTGTTATAATTAGATTATATGAAAAATAAATTGCATGGAGCATGAAATTACTTAGTTTAAAATAAATGTTATTTTGTTTAAGTAATTTTATAATTCAAATAGTTGAATTTCTTTTATAATTCCAATTTGAATATAGATTGTTGGATTTATAATATAGTTTCTTTATCATAGGTTAATTATTAAAATTTATAAAAGTTATAAATTAAAGGGGTTTTAGAAATCATAACCTATAATAAAGAAATGCATGCAAACATAGGAACTTGGGTTAAATTTAATTAGTTTTAAATCGTTTAAAATTAATTTAGACCTAAGTTTCAATTTCTAATAGGATTAGAAATAAGTCTTACGTAATATTTTAAATAGTTTAAAATATAGTAGGACTTTAGGACTTTGGTTATAAGAGAACTCTACCAGTGAAGTTCTGTCTAAGGCTAGGGGTACTTAAGCTAACGATTAACGGAACACCTCCTACCTGGGAACTGACCCGGAACCTGAGTTGAATTAACCTCAGTTCTATTTTATCTCTAGGTAATCAAAATGTTTATTCACCTAAACATAAGGTTTTAAGACCTAGTTATAATAGTTATAATCGGCATAGATTTAGATAGATTTTTTTAGCCATAATCCGACTAAGTTAAATCCATACCCTAATTTTAGGAACTTCAGTGGGAGAAAACGAGATGTTCGCATCGAGTTTACTCTCACGTCCTCAAGAGTTCACACCGTGAGTTCCATGCTCGGCTACGCGGCGTCAATAGGTCGTCTCCCTATGGTATGTGTTTGCATGGTTCAATACCAAGGTGAATGAGGGAAGTATCCATAGTAAATGGGAGCAGGACGCGTGTCAAGGTATCCTACGGTCTTCTCCATTAGATCGCACCGTGAGATTTCTATAGTCCGCCTGCTAGGTTGTCCTGGAACAGCCAAACCCTACGGAGGGCCTGACTATAGGGATTAGAACACCGCGAACTCCAGAAATGGATAGGGTCCCTTAGGTTGTTTGCCAGCAGTTGTCTTTCTTAATAGTAGCCTGTTGGCTCGGGCCTATTGGATCTGAAAATGGTAGGGTCACATTTACGGGATGAGTTAAGTTAGTTAACAAGTCCTTGACCAAACAAACGGCAGCTAAGGACCATTGGGACATGAGATGTTCTGGTAGTGGGAATTGGCTGAGAAAGTCTCAATTCAAGGGAGGAATGACTTGACCTTGACGGCGGAGGCTTTTGTTCTAAACCCTTGAAGTATCGTTGAAAAATTAAAGGTTTAACTTATACAATGGGTTTTAGTTTAAACACTAGGGTTCTTTAATAATTTTGCTAAATTAGATTGGTTTTTACAATGGGTTTAAAAGGCATAACTAATTAGAACTATTTTGGATTTTCAGCATTTCGTCCTCAATAATAGCCTTACTTAAAAGTGATCGTTTAACTGGTGAGAATTTTACTACGTGGAAGTCTAACTTGAATACGATTCTCGTTGTTGACGACCTTCGATTCGTACTAACTGAGGAATGTCCTCAGATTTCTGCTCGTAACGCTCCTCAATCATTGGGAGGCGTGCGGCCCGCTGGATCAAGGCCAATGATAAGGCCAAGGTCTACATTTTGGCTAGTGTTTCTGATGTTCTGGCCAAAAAGCACGAGGGCATGGTCTCAGCTCGTTAGATCATGAGTTCACTGCAGGAAATGTTTGGACAACCGTCTGGACAGATTCGGCACGAATCCCTCAAATACATTTATAACTCCCGTATGAAGGAGGGGTCATCGGTGAGAGAACACGTTCTTGATCTGATGGTCCACTTCAACGTGGCTGAGATGAACGGAGCAGTCATTGACGAGCAAAGTCAGGTATCGTTCATCCTGGAATCTCTTCCGAAGAGTTTTCTGCAATTTCGCAGCAATGCGGTGATGAACAAGATAGAGTATAGCCTGACTACTCTCCTTAATGAACTACAGACTTTCCAGTCTCTTATGAAGAATAAGGGACAGGCTGATGGAGAGGCAAATTTGTTTGCCCATTCCAAAAGGTTCCAAAAGGGTTCATCCTCTGGGACTAAGTCCTGTAGCTCATCTTCTGGGCTTATGAAGACCCAAAAGAAGAAAATAGGAGGGAAAGGGAAGGCACCTGCTGCTGACAAAGGCAAGGGAAAAGCCAAACTTGCAGATAAAGGAAAGGGTTTCCACTGCAACATGGATGAGCACTGGAAGAGAAACTACCCAAAATACCTTGCTGAGCTCAAAGAGAAGAAAGGTAAATTAGATTTACTTGTTCTTGAAACTTGTTTAGTGGAAAATGATGATTTAACCTGGATACTTGATTCAGGAGCAACTAATCACGTTTGCTCTTCATTTCAGGATACTAGTTCCTTCAAGGAGCTCGAGAGAGGTGAGATGACGCTGTGGTCTCGGAGCGGGAGACGTCGTCTCACTGCGTCATGCGATGGGAGATTCCAAGTTTTTTTTCAAATATAGATTTATTTTAATGAAAAAATTGTATATAGTTCCTAAGCTTAAAAGGAACTTAATTTATATCTCTTGTTTAATAGAACTTGGTTATTGTATTTCTTTTTCAATCAATGAAGCGTTCGTTTTGAAAGAGGGTGTCAATATTTGTTCTGCTAAATTAAAAAATGGCTTGTACGTACTGAAATCGAATAAAACCAAAACAATTTAAATCATGAGATGTTTAAGAATGCTATCACTGAAAATAAAAGGCAAAGAATTTCTCCAAATAATAATACCTATCTGTGGCATCTTAAACTTGGTCATATTAATCTCAACCGGATTGAGAGACTTTCTAAGAATGGACTTCTAAACAAGTAGAAGATGATTCTTTACCGCCTTGCGAGTCTTGCTTGGAAGGTAAAATAACCAAACGATGTTTTACTGGAAAAGGTTATAGAGCCGTAGAACCCTTAGAACTTATACATTCAGATCTTTGTGGTCTGGTGAATGTTAAAGCTTGAGGAGGGTACGAATATTTCATCTCTTTTATAGATGATTATTCGAGGTATGGTTATCTATACCTAATGCATCACAAGTCTGAAGCTCTTGAAAAGTTCAAAGAGTATAAGGCTGAGGTAGATAATGCATTAGGGAAAAGCATTAAAACACTTGGATCAAATAGAGGTGGAGAGTACATGGATTTGAGATTCCAGGACTATATGATAGAACATGGAATTAAATCTCAACTTTCACACACCTACACCACCACAAAAAAATGGTGTGTCGAAAAGGAGAAATAGAACCTTGTTAGACATGGTTTGTTCTATGATGAGCTATGCTCAATTGCCTGCCTCGTTTTGGGGATACGCAGTAGAGACTGCGGTTCAAATCTTGAACAGTGTTCCATCAAAAAGTGTTTCAGAAATACCTTTTAAACTATGGAAGGGGCGTAAACTTAGTTTACAACACTTCAGGATTTTGGGTTGTCCGGCACATGTGCTCGTGACAAACCCAAAGAAACTGGAACCTCGTTCAAGATTGTGCCAATTTGTTGGCTATCCCAAATAAACAAGAGGTGGTTTTTTCTATGTTCCACAAGAAAACAAGGTGATTGTGTCGACAAACGCCACGTTCTTGGAGGAAGATCACATGAGGAACCACGTACCGCGTAGTAAATTAGTACTAAATGAAGCTACACATGAACAAACAAGAGTTGTTGATCAAGCTGGACCTTCATCAAGAGTTGATGGAAGAGCCAGCACCTCTAGTCAGTCTCGTCCTTCTCAATCGTTGGGAATGCCTCGACGCATTCGGAGGGTGGTTTCCCAACCTGACCGCTACTTGGGTTTAGCTGAAACCCAAGTTGTCATACCTGATGACGACGTATAAGATCCATTGTCTTATAAACAGGCAATGAATGACGTAGACAAGGACCAATGGATCAAAGCCATGGACCTTGAAATGGAGTAAATGGACTTCAATTCAGTATGGGAACTTGTAGACCAACCTGAACGGGTTAGACCCATAGGGTGTAAATGGATCAATAAGAGAAAGAGAGATGCAGCCGGAAAGGTACAGACCTTTAAGGCTAGACTTGTAGCAAAGGGTTTTACCCAAATGGAAGGAGTTGACTATGAAGAATCTTTTTCCCCTGTTGGTATGCTGAAGTCTATAAGGATACTCTTGTCCATAGCCATGTTTTATGATTATGAAATTTGGCAAATGGACGTCAAGACTGCCTTTTTGAATGGTAATCTTGACGAGAGCATCTACATGTCTCAGCCCGAAGGGTTCATAGCCCAAGGTCAGGAGCAAAAAGTTTGCAAGCTTAATCGATCAATTTATCGATTGAAACAAGCGTCAAGATCTCGGAATATAAGATTTGATATTGCGATCAAGTCTTACGGCTTTGACCAAAACGTTGATGAGCCTTGTGTTTACAAGAGGATCATCAACGACAAAGTAGCTTTGTTAGTACTCTATGTGGATGATATCCTACTCATTGGGAATGATGTAGGATACCTAACTGACATAAAGAATTGGCTGGCGACCCAATTCCAAATGAAAGATTTGGGAGAGGCGCAGTATGTTCTTGGGATTCAGATCTTTAGGAATCGCAAGAACAGAACTCTAGCACTGTCTCAAGCATCTTATATCGATAACATGTTGTACAGATATTCGATGCAGAATTCCAAGAGGGGCATATTACCCTTCAGGCACGGAGTTCATTTGTCTAGGGAAAAGTTCCCAAGACACCTCAAGGAGTTGAGGATATGAGACATATTCCCTATGCCTCTGCAATAGGTAGCTTAATGTATGTTATGCTATGCACGAGGTCGGACATTTGCTATGTAGTGGGAATAGTCAGTAGGTACCAGTCCAATCCAGGGTTAGACCACTAGACAAAAGTTAAAAATATCCTCAAGTATCTAAGGAGAACGAGGGACTATATGCTTGTGTATGGGTCTAAGGATCTGATCCTTACTGGATACACTGATTCTGATTTTCAGACCGATAAGGATTCTCGGGAATCTACATTGAGATCAGTTTTCACCCTGAACGGGGGAGCTATAGTATGGCGAAACATCAAGCAAGGATGTATCGCTGACTCCACAATGGAGGCGGAGTATGTCGCTCTTTGTGAACCAGCTAAGGAGGTTGTTTGGCTAAGGAAATTCCTTACTGATTTGGAATTTGTTCCAAATATGGAATCTCCCATCACCTTATCTTTGAAACAGCAGGTGGTGCGAGAGCTAATTCAAGGAAACCTCGCACCATAAGCGAGAAAGCACATCGAGAGGAAGTATCACCTGATACGAGAAATAGTGCAACGAGGAGATGTGACAATCACGAAGATCGCTTCGGAGCACAATATTGTTCATCCGTTTACATAGACTCTCACGGCTAAAGTGTTCGAGGGTCATCTGGAAAGTTTGGGTCTACGAGATATGTACATAAGCTAATCTAGGGCAAGTGGGAGATATGGTATATATGTAATGGGGTATATGGATGCCCTAGTTTATTGTATTTCTATCTCTTGTAACTACTGTTTTAGATTATGATGTACCCCACTAGAGTTTTAGTTCAAGTGGGAGTTTGGTGGGATTTGTGCTCTAAAACTCGTACTTTGTAATTATGTTCTAATTAATGTAATAAAGTGTTATTATTTCAATAAAGTGTTATTGTTCGTTACCTACGTGTTTGCCTTTATTTAAAACCCTAAATCCAATAAACTAAACATCCAAGGCTGTTAAATGAATCTTTAACTGAATGTAATGTACATAAAAAGGATCTCGGTTCGAGATACAGCCTAAAGGGTCTATAGTTAGGGGATAAGGTTTGGGTACCTTACCCTGGTTAAACTATGGATGTGGCCCACTTTGTATTTGATACAAACACTGTGATCCTAACGTGTTCGTGTAGATGACATGTGAGTGGGGATATCCTATGTAATGAGATTACATAAGACCGGGCCACGAAATAGTAACCTCTAGCTGTAACTCCGTTGACTAGTTAGGTTTTTATTTCACTAGGATGACCTAGGCAACTTGATCTCAATCCTGAGCAGGTTACGAACTCCTGTTCGCGAGGGATTGTCCTTTGACTAGTATGGGTGAGAGTTGCCAGATTTACCGACTCAACATGCCTACCTTCTTGGGGACAAGACCGAGTGAGCGGCTGGGGACTTAACTTAGCAAGATGGAATTCACTCCTTCCCTCCTACTAGGGTAAGCAGAGGAATGTTCCCTTAAGTGGTGTCTCCGGGACTTGAACAAAGGGTCCGACTCTCTCATTGGCTCGAGAGGGACTCTGTTTGTTGGTAGGACCACAAACAAATAGTTCATTAGAGGAGCACTGGTACTTAAGGTACAAGATGTAAACCAGGGGTAAAATGGTAATTTTATCCAGCCGCTGTTACGAACATTCGTGAAGGATTGACTTGATGTTATTGGTCAATATCCGTGGACACAGAAATATATCTACAGTGAGAAGAGTGCAGCTGCGGGACTTTAGTGGAGTGTTCCCGCAATTAACGAATGTTGATTGGGAGGTTAATGAGATTAACCGAGCAATCTTGTATCGTTGGAGCTTCTGATCTGTAGGTCCATTGGGTCCACCTTCTAGCTCGTAAAGGGTTCTTAGATCATTTGAATTTGAAATGTTCAAATTCATTAGTGAATATATTTAATGTATATGGATACGATATAATATATAGTTTTTGAACTATGTATTATAAATTTAATGTGAATATGATTCATATTAAATATATGAGAGAATTAAATATTTGAAAGAATTCAAATATTAAATTCAAATGCGAATGTGATTCATATTTGAAAACTATAGGTTAAAATTTAATGTGCACTGGATGTACATTAAAACTATAGGTTAGAGGGATATATTGATTAAATGTGATTTAATCCAAATTAAATATATGATATTTAATTCGTTTTATTTAAATTTGATTTAAATTAATAATAAAATTTGATTTAATTGTTATTTTATTATTATTATTATTTTAATAATAAAATTAGGGAACGTGTCTTCCAGACACATTCCCACTATCCCTTTCCTTCTCCCTATCGATAGCTTAACAGGGAGAAAGGGGTGAATTGATCGATTGATCGAGCGATCATTGGGCAATTGAAGAATTGCAACTGCCTGAAACTCTCTCTCACTCTCTAATTCCCAAATACTCCAATTGTTGGATTCCTTCCCACAAAGGAATTGATTAAAAGCATCCAGAGAATAAAATGTTTTCTTATTGGTAGTGTCATGTTGGAGAAAACAGAGGAGTTCTTTTGGGTGTACCTGTGTTGCTTGATTCTCTAGGAGCAAGGAGTTGTTGCTCGAGGAAAAACTACAAAGGTAATACCTTTTCCCCTTTTAGTTTAATTGTTAAATTAATTTAAGCATGTTTGCATGTAAACCTCCATGTTTAATTAGATTAAAAAGCATGCTTGTTCTGTATGTTATTATCAATGTATTGGTTTTTGTTTCAATTAAAACAATCAAGCTAATTACGATCCCAAACACGTTTCCACTGCTCAAGGAGATCAGATCTCCATCACATTTACCCCATCTCCAATAGCACTTGGGTAAGTCTTATCCAATGTGTTCCCAGAAAGGGAGGGATGGCGGTAATAACCAACAAAGCCAATGAGTTGATTCCTACAAGGATAGTGAATGGTTGGAGAGTTTGTATGGACTACAGAAGACTGAATAAAGCCACCAAAAAGGACCATTTTCCTCTCCCATTCATTGACCAAATGTTGGATAAGCTAGCTGGTCAAGCTTTCTATTGTTTTCTAGAAGGATACAATGGTTATAATCAAATAACCATTGCTCCCCATGATCAAGAGAAAACTACTTTTACTTGTCCCTATGGTACATTTACTTGTAGAAGGATGCCATTTGGATTATGTAATGCCCCTGCTACCTTTCAAAGGTGCATGCTGGTTATTTTCTCTGACTTTGTGGAGGATATCATGGAAGTTTTCATGGATGATATCTCAGTTTTTGGGAACTCCTTTGAAACTACCTTGATAAACTTGGGGAAAGTATTGAAAAGGTGTGAAGAGACCATTCTGGTCTTGAATTGGGAAACGTGCCATTTAATGGTCAAAGAAGGAATTGTGTTAGGCCATAAAATTTCTGAGAAATGAATTGAAGTTGAGAAGGCGAAGATTGAGATAATTGAGAAGTTGGAGCCTCCTACTAATGTAAAAGCAGTGAGGAGTTTCCTAGGACATGTTGGTTTTTACAGAAGGTTCATTAGGGAATTCACCAAAATCTCAAAGCCTCTTTGTTCTTTGCTGGAAGTTAATAGACCCTTTGAATTCACTGCTAGTTGTATGGAAGCTTTTAATAGGCTGAAATCAGCTTTAGTAACTGCTCCCATTATGTCTGCTCCAAATTGGCACGAGCCATTTGAGTTGATGTGTGATGCAAGTGACTATGTTGTTGAAGCTCTATTAGGTCAAAGGAAAGAGAAAGTTATACACCCAATCTAGTATGCTAGCAAAATTTTGAATGAAGCTCAGCTTAACTACACCACGACAGAGAAAGAGTTGTTGGTAGTAGTGTTTGCTTTTGAAAAGTTTAGACCTTATCTAGTGGGAACTAGTTGTCTATACAGACCATGTTGCTATTAAGTACCTGTTAGCTAAAAAGGATGCTAAGCCTAGATTGATTAGGTGGGTGTTACTCTTGCAAGAATTCGAAGTGGAAATAAGGGATAAAAAGGGTTCTGAGAATCTAGTGGCAGATCACCTGTCAAGAATTGAAAACTCTGAACCCTTAGCTCAAAAGTTTGACATTAGAGATGACTTCCCAGATGAACAAATCTTTTCTATTTGTGTGATTCAGGAACCTAGTGCCCCTTGGTTCGCTGATTTTGCAAATTATTTGGCCAGTAAAATCCTTCCTCCTAACTTATCCGTTTAGCAGAAAAAAAGGTTTCTTCATGAGGTTAAGTTCTATCTTTGGGATGATCCTTATCTTTATAAACACTGTGTTGATGGAATCGTGAGAAGATGTGTGGCTGAAGAAGACATACTTTCCATTCTGGAACATTGTCACTCATCTGCTTATGGAGGCCATTTTGGAGGACAAAGAACAGCAGCTAAAGTTTTCCAATCAGGTTATTTTTGGCCTACAATCTTTAAGGATGCTTATCGCTTCAGCAGAGCATGTGATGCTTGTCAAAGAAGAGGAAATATTGGTAAAAAGGGATGAAATGCCATTAACCTACATCCTGAAAGTAGAACTCTTTGATGTTTGGGAAATAGACTTCATGGGTCCTTTTCCCTCTTCCAAAGGGAATCTCTAAATTCTAGTGGTTGTAGATTATGTCTCAAAATGGGTTGAAGCAATTGCCTGCCAGTCAAGTGATGCAAAAACTGTCATGAAGTTTTTGCATAAGCATATCTTTACTAGATTTGGAACTCCTAGAGTTCTAATCAGTGATGAAGGATCTCACTTTGTCAATAAGGCAATGAACTCCCTGTTGGCTAGATATAACATTAGGCATAAAGTCTCTACACCATATCATCCTCAGGCCAATGGTCAAGCTGAAATTTCTAATAGGGAAATAAAAGCAATCTTAGAAAAAGTTGTAAAGCCCAATAGGAAAGGCTGGTCTTTCAGATTGGATGAACCTTTATGGGCTTATAGAACTGCATTTAAAACCCCTATAGGAATGTCACCTTACAGGCTTGTGTTTGGTAAAGCTTGCCATTTACCCTTAGAGTTGGAACACAAAGCATTATGGGCTTTGAAAGAGTTGAATTTGGATTTAAAAGCTGCAGGAAATCTCAGATTACTTTAATTGAATGACATGGATGAATTTAGGAGATTTTCCTATGAGAATACAAAGTTGTATAAGGAGAAAACTAAAGCTTGGCATGACAAAAGACTAGTGCCCAAACAATTTGAAGTTCGTCACCAAGTTCTCTTGTATAATTCTAGGCTTAAGTTATTTCAAGGAAAGCTTAAATCCAAATGGTCAGGACCTTTCACGATCATTGAAATTCTTCCCTATGGTGCAATTAAGATCAGAAATGAAAAGGATGGATCCCAATTCACTGTTAATGCCCATAGATTCAAACACTATTGGCCTAGTGAATTTCAAAGAGGAATCAATTCTTTTCATCTTAGAGAAATTTAGGGGAGGGAGATCAAATTTTAGAAGCCTAAGATTAATGAGAATTTCTTTAATTGGCTTGTTGTACATATGTTAACTTTTAGCTTGTTGTACATAGGTTGACTTTCTGTGGGATTGACCCATTCCTTTCTAGTTCAACATGAACCTTAGGTTGGGAAAGGTTAGTTTGTTTTGAGCAAGTTAGTTAGTATGGTTAGTTGAGTAAAGCAGAGAAAAGCAACCTAGTTACTTGCAAACCAATTTGGTTAGGAGCCCATTAGCATTTAATGTTGAGTTTGAAGATGATGGAGATTATTGATAGATATCCATGTAAGGAATCTTGCATGCTTTAAGTCTATCAAAAGAGGTGTTGGAACTCCAAATATTCTAAAAGAAGGTATTGGGAACTTAAAGAATCTTATGTTGGAGAAGAGACAAAGTTTTCATGTAAGACCAGATTATTTTGGAAGCTTAATTTCTTGCCCAATTTTGAGGGGCATGGCTCTCTTCCTTTAATAAGAGTTGTCCTTTATCTAATTGACAAGAATGGTCATTTTTTAGAAGATTCCCAAGTGTCAATTGAGTTGAAATTGTGGCAGAATTTAGGTTGAAAAAAATTTGCACCTTGTCAAAACTTTTGTCTATTTCACACAAGACATTTCAGTCTCCGATTCCCATTTTTAGGCTTTCTTAAAGCTTAAAGGACATGCTATCACTCTAGAAAAGTATAGGCTCGTTGGTGCATTAAGGACAAAAGCCCATTGCCTATAAAATAGCATGCTGGCCGAAAATTACTGCTTGTGCAGTCTAGCTATTTCCACTCATTTTTACCTTCTATTTGAGCTCCAAATCAAATCATCTCTCTGCGTACTTGTAAGATGAGATTTGATTAAGCATGGGTGTATGTTTTTAAGGCTTTCCATGTGTTGAAAAGAGAGTAAAGTGAGAAAATTTGTCTCTTAGCTAGAAAGCTAAAAAGTTGAAAACACTCTTACTCTCTTGTTAAGTCTTCATTTCCAAGGTGAAAGGACTTGTCCTTTGGAGATATGACCTCACATGAATTGTTAGCTTCAAACCATGCAATAGTAGAAGGTTGTCTTTAAAAAGGGAAGTAGAAGAGAAGCTTTGGGTGTGTGCATTTTCTTGCCAAAACCGAGAGCCCCTTCTCCCTTTGTTCCTACACAACTTTCTTCCAAGTCTATCTTTAACGTCAAGTCACTATCCATCCTTTTCTTCTTTGTAAACTCAACATGCCAAGGAAGTCCAAAACCCAATCTCTTGACAATCCATCATCCTTTGAAGTTGAATCAAAACCTCTTGATAGCTATGTCAAGTCCTGCAAGGACAAAGGCAAAAGTTTAGGTGAAAGAAGTGGAGAAGTGGAAGTTCCTCATTCTTCACTTGTTCGAAAAGAAGTCAACAAAGGAAGAGAAAAAGGGAAAAAGAAAGTTGTAGAAGAATACTTTGAATTCACAATCCCCTCATGAATTATTTGTGATCAAGCAAAGATGAAGTTTGAGGAGATCAAGTCCAAACCCTTCTGGCTTGAAAGAGGATTCTCCAGTTCTTTTTCTCAACTTCCTTCTTTCCTCGCTTCGAGAATTTGGAACATAGGTTGGAAGGATTTTTGGAAGGTGCCCGAACCCGTTATTCCTAACATTGTGAAAGAGTTTACGCTAACTCTTCATCTCTAGTCACTTCACTACCACGGTGAGAGGAGTAAAAGTTGAATGGAATGGAATAATGATTACCGCCATCCTTGACGTGTACCCTTTTCATTGCAACACCTTCAACGAGATAATTAGAGCTCCTTCCGAGTCTCATTTATCTAATGCTCTTCGATGTGTTGGAGTAGAGAATGCGCAATGGAAGGTTAGCAAGACGGGAATTTGAACTTTGCAAGCATCCCACCTAAAGCCCGAAGCGCGAATATGGCTTTCCTTTGTCAATACAAGTATCATGCCTACGACTCATGACACCACGGTGTCTAGAGATCGTGTCTTATTGATTTACGAAATCATGTCGAGCATGAGAATTGACTGGGGAGAAATAATTTCTTTGGAGATTAGAGATGCCATAGGAAAGAACGCCGGTAAACTCTTCTTTCCTAATCTCATTACCACCCTTTGTGTTAAGGCGGGAGTTTCATATCTTGCATGGAAAGAAAAGGTGTGTGCCAAGGAACCTCTTGACGTGACCTTGACTCTTCCTAGTCATGGTGGTCCAAACCAAGACAAGGACTTGGCCGATGGCATCAACCAACTCATGAAGCAAAATGAGAAGATGATGGGCATGTTAAGCACATCGGAATCTCATAACCGCTCTTATTGGGAATATGCCCAACACCGAGACTTTACAATAGAGGAAGCATTCAACACTAACTTTTCTAGGCCTTCTCCTAGTTTTCCGGAGTTTCCTATGCAACTTCTAAACCCTTGGGAGGCCGAAGAGCACAAAGAGGAGGGCGAAGATGATGATTTGTTGGATGAAGATGAAGATTGAGGCGGTGGTTTGAATTTCTCGTGCTTCTTGCTTCTTTGTATCTTTCTTGTTGAGAGGAGCTTGTTTGTTTGAGTGTCCTATGGTGAGGACTTGTGTGTTTGTTGGCTTGTTATCTTGGCTCTTGTTATCTTGGCTTCTTGTTATCTTGGGTTCATGTTATCTTGGTTTGTTAGTTGGTGTGCTTTAATGTTTCCTTTCTTTAGCGTTATCTTGTTGTTGTTCTTGTTGATTTTTTTTTAGTTGTGTTGCTTTTGTAACGTCTATCTCTATCATTTAATGACGATTATTGTGTTTTCTTTCTAGACCCTCTTTGAACTTTTTAATGCTTGTTGGATTGCAAAAAGCTTTTATGCTTATCTTTACTTATGCGCATCCAATTCCTTTTACTTGTTAATTGCTTGAACATTTACATATTAGAAAGTGTTAGCTTCTTTATGTAAATGGCTTTAAACAATTCTCTATATTTGATAAAACTTAAGCAAAATGCTCATGCATTCCTTCAATCAAAGCTTCATAACACTCTTTTACCGTAATTTTCAAAAGAGCATGTTATAAAAGTTTCATTCTTTTTATGCCTTATTCTAAATTTGGGGGAACCTAAAGTGTCTTTCTACCCTTCCTTTTCACTCAATGACGACATTGAGTAATTTAAGTTTGGGGGTGAGGAAGGTGTTCCCTTGAAAGTTTTTAAATTGAAAGTAAGAAAAAGAGCATGTTTCATTTCCTATAGAGCTAAAAATAGGCTTAGTGCAAGTAATGAAAAAAAAAATTCTTGATCTCTTGTCAAAAAGTGTAAACTTTTTGCTCGATGTTAGGTGCTTTGATCACCAATGCTAGCATTTTAAGCGAATGCATTAAGTTAAAAATTATTTCCTTTACTTGGGTGGGTTTCATTAACCATGTGGTCTTCCCAAGAACTATGGAAATTCTAGTCCCTTTGCTTAAGTGACTTTCATTAACCATGTAGCCTTCTTAAGAACTATGGGAAGTTCAAGAGAAAAGAAAAAAAAGAAAACAGAAAGCCTTAAGATATGATCCTTGTTTGCCTAGGTGATTTCATCACAAAATGTTGTCATGCTAGGAACTATTAGGGTGATCTTATAAAATGCTCCTAGGAAATGAAGATGTTATCTTTTTCTTATTGATTAAATGAAAGTTATTAATCAAATGTGTTGCTCAAGAAGTTTGTTCAAATAGTAAAAGAATGTGAATCTTAGATTGATGAGTTTGAGGAGAGCCTTTGTGTTGCTCAGCTTGTGTTAATTGGAGAATTGGAAAAGCATGTTCAAGTAGATTAAACTATTCGATTTGCAAAAGCAAAAGTTTAGAAGCATGATCATTTCTTGAGTTTAAAATCTTCACTTTCTTGTTTTTTTATCAATTTTTGAGTGATGAAGTTTTTCTTTGTCCTTGGTTCACTCATTGAGGACAATGAGTAGTTGAAGATTGGGGGTTTGATAACTCTTTATCAAAGAGTTATTTTCACCTAAATTGAGCTAAAAAACCATACTAATTAATTGATCTTTGCATGTAATTAAGTTATCATTGCACTTTATTAATCTAATTATGTATTAATTTGCCAAATTTGAGAAAGGTTAACTTTAATTTCTCATATTGTGAAAATTAGAGAAATTGATTAATTTTTCCTTTGTTTTAATTGAATTTAGGTGCATGAATTTAACTTTGTCATGGAAGTGGATTAATTCAACAATTCAACTCAATTAATTGGAAGGCTTTTTACACATTTTGCAAACCAAAGAAACTTATGGAAGAAAACAAAGAGAGGCTTTTGGAGGAAGACATACATTGGCTTATGGGAGAAGCTAAAGGGGAGCTTGTTGGAGAAGCTAAGAAAACTTGCTCTCCAAGTTCAACCATTTGGCCATCCTTAACATGCCATTGCCGAAAATAGAGAGAGGAGGAGGAGAAGTGTTTTACCAAATTTCCATATTCTTTGTATAGTGAAATCAAGAGTTCTCAAGGCTTGGAGGGACATTGGAGACCCATTGGAGCTTGTCTACAAAGGGGGATTCTTTTCCTTTTACCTTGTTTGCTTGATTTCCCTTCTCTTCCCTTGTAATTAGTAGTAATTATGCATTCTAGATTAGTTTGTAGATTTTCTTTTGTTGTAAGCATGAACTAATTTTAGAAGGCAAGAATTTGAGTATAGTTTATGTAATAAAGTTTCATATATTGAAGAGTATGCTTATTTGTGATTGATTATGGTTGCATTTATGGTTTATTGGATTTATGCTTGGCCAACTTAAGTCCATATTGCTTTCTTTTCTATGACAAGTAGGAAGTTAGCAGAGTGTCGTAATCACCTTAGGTTATCTAAAGGGTGGATACTCGAGACGCAAGTGAAAAAATTAGAATTAATTAATTCACCTAGTGTACTAAAACATGGAACTTCACAAGGTAATTAATGAGAGTTAATTACTAGAAAATGTTGGGTATTATGAGAATAAACCCGAGTTAGCAGGTGTAACACAAATTAAGTATTATGTATGACTTGATATGTGAAAACCGAAAGACATAAATGAACCCTCAAAGCCTACCTCATTTATCATAGCATTTTCGGCATATCCTATTTACTATAGCATTTTCGGCATTTGCATGTTACATCCGGCATAGTAGATTAATTCATCACATCATCGAACATTTAGTTTATCTTACATGTTCATTGCATTCTTTATGCTTTTAGTTTTAATTAGGTCAAACTCCACCATTGATTTGTTTTTACTTGTGTTTTGCATAAAGATTACTACAAGTAGCTTAAACTAGGTAGATCATTCCTCTAATCCCTGTAGAGACGATACTCGGTACTCTAATACTGTTTATTTTATTACTTGTTGCAATCGACTGTTTATACTTGCACATTCGGTGCGTAGTTTGCATGTTAGTTCACTGCACGTTGCACACCTGCATCAAAGACCGGACCGTGAATTATTAAACTTACTGATGTATCACCGTTGACAGTATAGAACTAATAAATTCGTAGATGACCATTAGTGACTCGACCTTAATCCTGAGCGTTTACGGACTCCTATCTGCGAGGAACTGTACTTTGATTAGTACGAGTGAGGGTGGTCACTGTTGCTCGCCCAATATGCCAATCTTCTAAGGGACAGGACCACGTGGGGAGCTAGGAACTTTACTACGCGAGGTGAAATTCACTTGTTCTCGATTTAGGAAAACTAGAGGGGTTATTCCCTTAAGTGTTGTCTCTAGGGATTGAACAACGGGGCTCCACCCTCTCACTGGCCCGAGAGGGTTGTTGTTTATGGTTGGACCATACAACATTGTTGTTCATTAGAGAAGCAATGGGAACTTAAGGAGCAGGAGGTAGACACAAGGGTAAAACGGTAATTTGATCCAACAGTGTCTACGAACAACCTGTGAAGGGTCGACTCATGGGTATTGGTTATATCGATGGACAGAACTTGTCCTACAATGATGAGAGTGCAGCTACAGGCTTTAGTGGAGTGTTATCTAGTTAATGAATGTTGAATAACCGGGTCAAAGAGTTTGATAGGTTAGTCTCGAATCATTGGAGCTCGTTATTTGTAGGTCCATTAGGTCCCTCGGTTGGCTCAAATTGGACAAATTGACGGTTTACAGTTTGGGGTGAATTTGAAGTGTTCAAATTCATTTTTTGGGTATTTATGTCATTTATATGTGATATTGTGACATAATATATAGTTTGATGTGAATGAGATTCATAATAAACTATAGTATAGCCTAATTGATTAATTAGTGTTAATTGGAAATATTGAATTGGGAGAAATCAAATTGAATGTGATTCAATTTAAAATTCCACAATTATGCAAATGAGATTTGTATAATAAGGTATGAGATACCTTATATTATGTGATATGCAAATATTATTTGCATATCATATGGTGTGGTAAAATGGTGATTGGTGGAGGTTTTAACTCCACCACACACCATTATAAATAGGTGCATTCAAAGGCATGTCATAAGGATTTTGCCATTTTTTGGATTTTGATCCAAAGAGAGAAAACACCATTCTCTTATTCTCTCTCGATTTTCTCTAGAATTCTCCTCACCCAAAATCCAAAGAGAGTCCTACATACTCTCCCTCAATCTCTCGAGAACAACCGAGAAGGCATTTTGGAAGTGTCTCACTGTTCGGTTCGAGTAACGAGTTCGTGGAGATCGTTGGTTCGAAAGAGAACGTGATCAAGAATGAGAAAACGTTGAAGAAGCGTTCTTCAATAGGTTAGTATCTATTACTTACTGTTTTCTCTATTTGTAAGCATGTTTAGCCTAGAACGTAAGTGTTATGTTCAATTTTAAGATACGTTTTACACAACGAAAAAACAACGTTTTACAACGTCTTCCGCTGCAGGAATTCCTAATCCCTTCACCTATGATCATGCAATGGCAGACGTTGACAAAGACAAATGGATTAAAGCTATGGACAAGGAAATGGAGTCGATGTACTTCAATTCTGTCTGGGAGCTCATGGATCAACCGGATAAGGTAAAACCTATTTGTTGTAAATGGATCTACAAGCATAAACGTGGGGTAGATGGGAAGGTTCAAACCTTCAAAGCCGGACTAGTGGCAAAGGGGTTTACCGAGGTTGTATGGGTTGACTATGAGGAAACCTTTTCTTCTGTGGCCATGGTAAAGTCGATCAGGATCCTTCTAGCCATTGCCGCATGTTATGACTATGAGGTATGGCAGATGGATGTCAAGACAACCTTTCTGAATGGCAATCTTGATGAAACCATCTACATGGACCAGCCCAAAGGGTTCATTGCCCAAGGCCAAGAGCAAAAGGTTTGTCGGCTCCTTAGGTCTATTTATGGACTCAAACAATCCCCGAGGTCTTGGAATATAAGGTTTGATGAGGCGATCAAATCTTCTGGCTTTGATCAGAATGTTGACGAGCCTTGTGTCTACAAGAAAATCGTAAACAGTACTGTCGCATTTGTGATATTATATGTGGATGATATCCTTCTCATTGGAAATGAGGTAGAATTTCTTACTGACATTAAGAAATGGTTGGCTTCACAATTCCAAATAAAAGATTTTGGAGAGGCCCAGTATGTTCTAGGTATCCAGATAGTTCGGAATCGGAAGAACCGAAAGCTAGCCATGTCTCAGGTGTCTTATATTGACAAGATGTTGTCTAGATATAAGATGCAGAACTCCAAGAAGGGCTTCCTGCCTTTCAAGCATGGGGTTCACTTGTCTAAGGATCAATGTCCAAAGACACCTCAAGAGGTTGAGGATATGAGACGAATCCCCTATGCTTCATCTGTAGGGAGCCTCGTGTATGCCATGTTGTGTACTTGGCCTGACATCTGTTATGCAGTTGGGATTGTCAGTAGGTATCAATCCAATCCAGGATTAGATCACTGGACCGCCGTAAAGGCAATCCTCAAGTATCTTAGGAGAATGAGGAACTACAACCTTGTGTATGTGAGTCGGGATTTTATCCTTGCAGGATACACAGACTCTGACTTTTAGATCGATAAGGATTCTAGGAAATCCACCTCGGGGTCAGCCTTCATTTTGAATGGAGGAGCTGTAGTGTGGTGAAGCATCACGCAGGGATGCATCGTTGATTCAACGATGGAAGCCGAGTATGTTGTGGCTTATGAAGCTGCAAAGGAAGTTGTTTGGCTTAGGAAGTTCATGATAGATTTGAAAATTGTTCCAAATATGAACTTGTCGATTACCCTGTTTTGTGACAACAGTGGTGCAGTAGCCAACTTGAGAGAACCTCGGATTCATAAGAGGGGCAAGCACATTGAGCGGAAGTATCACATGATACGGGAGATTGTCCACCGCGGAGACGTGACAATCACGCAGATAGCGTCGGAGCCCAACGTTTCTGATCCATTTACAAACGCCCTCACAGCTAAAGTGTTTGAGGGTCACATAGAGGGTCTAAGTCTTCGAGTGCTTCCTGACTAAGACAAGTGGGAGTATTGTATAGGGTATTCAATGCACTAGTTTATTGAATTTTATTGTATATTTGAGAAATGTATTTTGTACTCCACTAGCTTAGTCCAAGTGGGAGTTTGTTGGGATGTATGTCCTAGTCTCGTATTTGTTTGTAATATTGCTTATTGAAATAAATAAGAGTTATTTTTTCACCACTTTGTGTCTCGCATATTTACGAACTTTATCCAATAAACTAAGCTCCAGGGTCATTGAATTATGAGAGAACTAGATCTTGAACGGTGTGTAATGCACACACGGGGAGGATCATGTTCGAGTTAATGACCCAAACGGTCTACAGTATACGGATAAGGTTGGAGACCTAATCCTGGATATGTTGTGGATGCGACCTGCTTTGTATTAGATACAAACGAGGTGATCCAACTCGTTCATGTGGTTGACATGTGAGTGGGGCCATCCGGTGCAATGAGATTGTACAACACCGGACCGTGAATAATTAGACCTATTGATGTAACACCGTTAACAGTATAGGACTAATAACTTCGTAGATGACCAATAGTGACTCGACCTTAATCCTAAGCGTGTTACGGACTCCTGCCTACGGGGGTCTGTCCTTTGACTAGTACGGGCGAGGGTGGTCAATGTTACTCACCCAATATGCCTATTTTCTCAAGGACAGGACCACGTGGGAAGCTGGGAACTTGACTACGCGAGATGGAATTCACTTGTTCCCGTCTTATAGAAACTAGAGGGGTTGTTCCCTTAAGTGTTGTCTCTAGGGCTTGGACAACGGGCGCCCACCCTCTCACTGGCCCGAGAAGGATGTTGTTTATGGTTGGACCATACAACGTTGTTGTTCATTAGAGGAGCAGTGGGACTTAAGGAGCAAGAGGTAGACACAGGGGTAAAATGGTAATTTGATCCAACAGTGTCTACGAACAACCTGTGAAGGGTCGACTCACGGGCATTATTTATATCAATGGACACAACATGTCCTACAGTGATGGGAGTGCAGCTACGGGCTTTAGTGGAGTGTTACCGTAGCTAATGAATGTTGAATAACCGGGTCAAAGAGGTTGACAAGTTAATCTCAGATCATTGGAGCTCGTCATCTGTAGGTCCATTAGGTCCCTCTGTTGGTTCAAACTTGATAAATTGAGGGTTTACAGTTTGGTGTGGATTTGAAGTGTTCAAATTCATTAAAAAGGTATTTATGTCATTTAAATGAGATATGTTTGACATAATATATAGTTTAATGTGAATGAGAATCATAAAAAACAATAGGTTAGCCTAATTGATCAATTAATGCTAATTTAGAGAAATTGGATTGAGAGAAATTAAATTGATTGTGATTCAATTTAAAATCGACAATTATACAAATGTGATTTGTAAAATAAGGTATGAGATATCTTATGATGTGTGTTATGCAAATATGATTTGCATAACCTAATGTTGTGGTAAAATTGTAAATAGGTTGAGATTTCAACTCCACCCAACACCATTATAAAAGGCCTTTGTAAAAAGGCTTTGTAAGATCAATTTGCCATTTTTTGGAATCTCACCAAAAAGAGCTCTCTCATTCTCTCAATCTCTCTCAATTTTTCTCTCTTCCCCAAACCAAAGGGAGTTCCACATCTCTCTCTCAACCGACCGAGAACAATCGAGAAGATCGTTTTGGAAGTGTCCAATTCGTTAGGTTCGAGAGATCGTGATTATAGAGATCGAAGGCACGAAGGATTCGTGATCGGAGAAGGAATTAGCAAAGAAGTGTTCTTCAACAAGTATGTAACAATTACTCACTGTTTTTCCTTCATTTTAAGTATGATTAGCCAAGGATTAATGAGATTCATTTGATTTTAAGAAAACCTTTTTCACAACGAACACCATGACAATTCAAAGTCGTTTTCGCTGCGGGAGTTTGATTCCCTTCACTACGTCTCTCCCAAATCTTTCATTTGGAATTGGGTCACCAACCACTCTTTATGTCAGTTAGGTATCCTACATCATTCCCAATGAGTAGGATATTATCCACATAACGTACTAAGAAAGCTACTTTGTCGTTGATGATCCTCTTGTAAACACAAGACTCATCAACGTTTTGGTCAAAGCAATAAGTTTTGATTGCAGTATCAAATCTTATGTTCCAAGATCTGGATGCTTGTTTCAACCCATAAATGGATCGATTGAGCTTCCAAACTTTTTTTTCCTAACCTTGGCTTATGAACCCTTCGGGCTGAGACATATAGCTGCTCTCGTCAAGATTACCATTCAAAACGACAGTCTTGACGTCGATTTGTCAAATTTCATAATCATAAAAAGCAGCTATGGACAAGAGTATCTTATAGACTTAAGCATAGCAACAGGGAAAAAGTTTCCTCATAGTCAACAACTTCCTTTTGGGTAAAACCCTTTACTACAAGTCTTGCCTTAAAGGTCTGTACCTTTCCGGCTGCATCTCTCTTTCTCTTATAGATCAATTTGCACCCTATGCGTCTTACCCCTTCAAGTTGGTTTACGAGTTCCCAAACTGAATTGAAGTACATCGACTCCGTTTCAAGGTCCATGACTTTGATCCATTGGTCCTTATCTACGTCATTCATTGTCTGTTTATAGGATAATGGATCCTCTACACCGTCATCAGGTATGACAACTTGAGTTTCAGCTAAACCCAAGAAGTGGTCAGGTTGGGAAACAATCCTCCCACTGCGTCGAGGCATTCCGAACAATTGAGAAGGACGAGATTCACTTGATGTGTCGGCTTCTTTATCAACTCTTGATGAAGGTCCAGCTTGATCAACAACTCTTTTTGACTCATCTATAGCTTCATTTAATACTAGCTTACTACATAGTTCATGGTTCCTCATGTGATCTTCCTCAAAGGAAGTGGCGTTTGTCGATACAATCACCTTGTTTTCTTGTGGGTCGTAGAAAAGACCACCTCTCGTTTCTTTGGGATAGCCGACAAATTGGCATAATCTTGAACGAGGTTCCAATTTCTTTAGGTTTGTCACCAAAGACGTGCTTGGGACAACCCCAAATCCTGAAGTGTTGTAAACTAGGTTTACGCCCCTTCCATAACTCAAAAGGTGTTTCTGAAACACTCTTTGATGGAACGGTGTTCAAGATTTGAACCGAAGTCTATAATGTGTAACCCCAAAACGAGGTAGACAATTGAGCATAACTCATCATAGATCGAACCATGTCTAAAAAGGTTCTATTTCTCCTTTCAGATACACCATTCTGTTGAGGTGTATTAGGTGCTGGAGTTGTGATTGGATTCCATGTTCTATCAAATAGTCCTGGAATCATAGATCCATATACTCTCCACCTCGATCAGAGCGAAGTGTCTTCATGTAACGTCCAGGATGTCTCACAACCCTCCCACTACGTCAGGGCATTCTCAACTCTTGAGAACGGACTTGAATAGATGAGTTAGGATCAACAACACTTGTTGACGTACTAGCCCCATTAGAAACACTTGCTGATGTACTGTCCATTTCGTTTAACACAATCTTACTCCTAGGTAAGTGATCCCTGATGTGGTCTTCCTCAAGGAAATAGCGTTTGTCGACACAAGCACCCTATTATCCTTAGGTTCATAAAAAAGACCACCCCTAGTCTCTTTTGGGTAACCTACAAAGAGGCACAACTTTGAACGGGATTCCAATTTTTTTCGGGTTTGACACCAACATATGGGTCGGGCATCCCTAAATCCTGAAATGGTGTAAACTACCTTTATGTCCATTCTAGAGTTCGAAAGGTGTTTCTGAAACACTCTTCGACGGAACGTTGTTCAAAATGTAAACACTGTATTAGGTAAATATACCCATATCTTAATAGTATTCGTAACTATACAAACTTCTTATGCATTAGGTAAATTGATGGGGATCTGATCCCCTTGAGCAGCGGAAACGAATTTAGAATCGTAATTTGCAAGTTTTAATGCAAAAAGCCATACATTGATAAAAATAGAAGAAGCGTGCAAATTCTAATCTAATTAGACATGGATTAATTGAATACAAACATGCTAAAGTTTAACCATTAAACTAAAGAGGAAAGAAGGAATACCTTTGTATTTTTTCCAGCAACTCCTTGCTCCTATTTCAGCAACACAAGAACTTATCTACTTCTCTGCTTCTACAACAGGGCACTACCACGAGGAAAACCCTCTATTCTCTGAGTTCTGCTTAGACCTTTTCCTTTGGTGGGAAGGAATTCCAACAAATTGGAAGAGAGTTTTTTGGAATTAGAGAGTGAGAGAGAGAGAGAGAGAATTCTTGCTTCTAGAGCAATCAGTCGATCGAATTCCAAAAATCCCATATGTCCTTCTCACAAGGAGAAGGACTTCACAGGGTAACTCCCCACTCCCTATCGAGGGGGAGTTGGGGAGTAGTGGGAACGTGTCATCCTGACACGTTCCCAATTAATATTAAATTAGTTAATCAATTATTAATTAATTATATCAAATTAAATCATATTTAATTCAACTATAATATTAATTGAATGATTAAATCATATTTAATCATTTCACCTTTTAACCTATAGTTTAATTTACATCTCATGCACATTAGGTTTTAACCTATAGTTTTCAAATATGAATCACATTCTCATTTGAATTTAACATTTGAACTCTTTCAAATATTCAATTCTCTCATGTAATTTAATATGAATATATTCACATTAAATTTATAATATATAGTTCCAAAACTATATATTATATTGTATCAATATACATTTAGTTTATTCCCTTATGAATTTGACCATTTCAAACATAAATGATCTAAGAACCCTTTACAAGCTAGAAGGTGGACCTAATGGACCCACAGATCAGAAGCTCCAACGATACGGGATAGCTCGGTCAATCTCATTAACCTCCCAATCAACATTCGTTAACTGCGGGAAGACTACACTAAAGTCCCGCAACTGCACTCTTCTCACTGCATATATCTTTCTGTGTCCACGGATAGTGACCAATAACAACAAGTCAATCCTTCACGAATGTTCGTAACAGCAGCTTGATCAAATTACCGTTTTACCCCTGGGTTACATCTTGTACCTTAAGTACTATTGCTCCTCTAATGAACAATTTGTTTGTGGTCCTACCAACAAACAGAGTCCCTCTCGGGCCAATGAGAGGGTCGGGCACTTTGTTCAAGTCCCGGAGACACAACTTAAGGGAACATTCCTCTACTTACCCTAGTAGGCGGGAAGGAGTGAATTCCATCTTTCTAAGTTAAGTTCCCAGCCGCTCACTCGCTCTTATCCCCAAGAACGTAGGCATATTGAGTCGGCGAATCTGGCCACTCTCACCCATACTAGTCAAAGGACAATCCCTCGCGAACAGGAGTTCATAACCTGCTCAGGATTGAGATCAAGTTGCCTAGGTCATCATAGTGAAATAGAAACCTAACTAGTCAACGGAGTTACATCTAGTGGTTACTATTTCGCGGTCCGGTCTTATGTAATCTCATTACATAGGATATCCCCACTCACATGTCATCTACACGAACACGTTAGGATCACAGTGTTTGTATCAAATACAAATTGAGCCACATCCATAGTTTTACCAGGGTAAGGTACCCAAACCTTATCCCCAAACTATAAACTATAGACCCTTTAGGTTGTATCTCAAACCGAGATCCTTTATATGTACACTACATTCCGTTAAAGATTCATTTAACAACCTTGGATGTTTAGTTTATTGGATTTAGGGTTTAAATAAAGGCAAACTCGTAGATAACGAACAATAACTCTTTATTGAAATAATAACACTTTATTACATTAATTAGAACATAATTACAAACTACGAGTTTTAGGGCACAAACCCCAACAAACTCCCACATGAACTAAAACTCTAGTGGCGTACATCATAATCTAAAACAGTGGTTACAAGAGATAGAAATACAATAAACAAGGGCATCCATATACCCCATTACATATCTCCCACTTGTCCTAGATTAGCCTATGTACATATCTCGTAGAGACCTGCACTTTCCAGGATGACCCTCGAACACTTTAGCCGTGAGAGTCTTTGTAAACGGATCAGAAATATTGTGCTCCGAAGCGATCTTCGTGACTGTCACATCTCCTCGTTGCACTATTTCTCGTATCAAGTGATACTTTCTCTCGATGTGCTTGCCTCGCTTATGGCTGCGAGATTCCTTTGAATTGGCTATCGCACCACTATTGTCACAGTACAAGGTGATAGGAAATTCTATATCTGGAACTACTTCCAAATCTGTAAGGAATTTCCTTAGCCAAACAACCTCCTTAGATGCTTCACAAGCAGCGACATATTCAGCCTCCATCGTGGAGTCAGCGATGCATCCTTGCTTGATGCTTCGCCATACTATAGCTCCCCCGTTAAGGGTGAAAGCTGATCCCAATGTGGATTTCCGAGAATCCTTATCGGTCTGAAAATCAGAATCAGTGTATCTAGTAAGGATAAAATCCTTAGTCCCATACACAAGCGTATAGTCCCTCGTTCTCCTAAGATACTTGAGGATATTTTTAACTGTTGTCCAGTGGTCTAACCTTGGATTGGACTGGTACCTACTGACTATTCCCATTGCATAACAAATGTTCGGCCTCGTGCACAGCATAACATACATTAAGCTACCTACTGTAGAGACATAGGGAATACGTCTCATATCCTCAACTTCTTGAGGTGTCTTAGGACAGTGTTCGTTAGGCAGATGACCTCCATGCCTGAAGGGCAACAAACCACTCTTGGAATTCTACATCGAATATCGGGACAACATTTTGTCGATATAAGACGCTTGAGACAGTGCTAGCATTCTGTTCTTGCGGCACCTGAAGATCTGAATCCAAAGAACATATTGCGCCTCTCCCAAATCTTTCATTTGAAATTGGGTCGCCAGACACTTCTTTATGTCAGTAAGGTATCCTACATCATTCCCAATGAGTAGGATATCATCCACATAAAGTACTAATAAAGCTACTTTGTCGTTGATGATCCTCTTGTAAACACAAGGCTCATCAATGTTGGTCAAAGCCATAAGACTTGATCGCAGTATCAAATCTTATTGGATTAGCCTAAGTTTATAATCACATTATTAACTTAGGTCTATGTGATTTAATCAACTTTTAATTAAAAGGCACTCACGAGAATATAACCTATGAATCTCCGGACCAAATTCACTCCCAGGACGGTTCCCAGGTAGGGGTGTTCTGCAAAGCGTCCGCTTAAATATCCCAGCCTTAGTCAGAACCATCCTTAGACAGAGTTACTAATTAGTCACCATTCATAATTTATATTGATTTCCTAATTCTAATTTTATTAGAACTAGAAAACCTAAGTCTAATTATTCAAGTTCTAAACCACTTAAAACTAATAATTAACTTAGGTTACATGCATTGCTATATTATAGTGTTTGATCATTCATCGCATGAATAATTAAACTACATAATATATCTACATCACATGTATTAATGCATGTCAATGCTTTTAATATAATATAATCCTATCATGCATACTATATATTATAACTCTTATAATATAAATATGATGCATGAAAGATTTAACCTAAGGTGAGATTTTAATCTATGTGACATATATTATGCACATAGAATAATAAATTTCATACATCACATGCATAAAATTAATTAAATAGCAATATTGGATCGATTTTGGCACCCTAGGGACTTTAATTAAATTAAGTTATATCAATATAACATTTATATTAATATTAATTAATAAAATTAATTAATAAACACATTTTACAAATAAATTAAATTGAATATAAAAATAAATAAATAAACGACCAATACCTCCCATCTGACCACTGCGCGCGAAAAGATCTCGCGAACTGCTCCACTACGCTCGCAGCGTTGCAACGCTCGTTGCAACATCCGTCGTTAAGCTTCGCGCGCCCAACGCCCCAGCGTTGCAACGCAACGCCTTGCATCACAACGCTGCTCTGCAGCATAGCCACGTTCTACGCGGACGACGTTGAGACGTCGAAGAACAGCGCCTCAACGCCATCGATTGTACAACAAACCCCTTTGTTGGTTTTCACTGAATTTCGCCCATTTCCGCTCCGATTTCTTCACAGCAACTCTTGCTACGATCGACACAGACTTACAGACTCGATTTACATACATTTTGCCCAAAAAAATGAGCCCTTACATTGATCACATCAAGGAAAATGTTAATCTAATTTTAAGTGCAAAAAACCGAAACATCCAATACGCAAACAATCAATTCATCTCATGAATTAAAGCAAACCCACCTAATTTTAAGAAATACAGAATGCACAACGAAATAGCCAATGATTGGCTCTGATACCAATTGAAGGGAATGAGAATCCCGCAGCGCAAAACGACATGAAACGTCGTGATTTTCGTTATGCAATTCCTTTCTTAAAATTGAATTAAACTACTTTAATCTTAGGCTAAACATGTTGATTTAAGAAGAAAACAGAAAGTAAAAGCTACTTACTTGTTGAAGAACACTTCTTCAAGGTTTTCTTCTCCGGTCACGAATCTCTTCGTAACTACGATCTCTACTATCACGATCTTTCGAACCAAGCACAGGGACACCTCCGAAAGGTCTTCTTGGTTGTTCTCGATCGTTTGAGGGAGAGTTGTGGGACTCCCTTTGGATTTTGGGTGGAGAGAATTTGAGAGAGAATTCAGAGAAGAAAGAAAGCTCTTTGGATGGAAATTCCAAAAATGAGGAATTACCTTACCAAAAGCATTTTGCAAAGCATATATATAATGGTGAGTGGTGGAGTTTAAATCTCCACCAAATCACCATTTTACCACAACCTTATAATATACAAATCATATTTTAAGGTATCTCATATCTTATTATGCAAATCTCATTTGTATAATTGTGGAATTTAAATTGAATCACATTCAATTTTAAGTTCTCAAAATTTAATTTCTCCGAATTAGCACTATTTACCAATTAGGCTAACCTATAATTTATTATGAATCTCATTCACATTAAGCTATATATTATGTCAATCATATCTCATATAAATGACAGAAATACCCTTTTAATGAATTTGAACACTTCAAATCCACACCAAACTGTAAAACCTCAATTTATTCAGTTTGAGCAAACCGAGTGACCTAATGGACCTATAGATGACGAACTCCAATGATTTAAGATCAACCTGTCAAACTCTTTGACCTGATTATTCAACATTCATTAGCTACGGTAACACTCCACTAAAGCTCGTAGTTGCAATCCCATCATTGTAGGACAAGTTGTGTCCATTGAATAACCAATGCCCATGAGTCGACCCTTCACAAGTTGTTCGTAGTCACAACTGGGTCAAATTATCGTTTTACCCCTGTGTCTAACTCTTGCTCCTTATGTCTCACTGCTTCTCTACTGAACAACAATGTTGTATGGTCCGACCATAAACAACATCCCTCTCGGGCCAGTGAGAGGGTGGGCGCGTGCTGTCCAAGCCCTAGAGACAGCATTCAAGGGAGCAACCCCTCTAGTTTCCCTAATTCGGGAACGAGTGAGTTCCATCTCGCATTGTCAAGTTTCCAGCTCCCCGTGTGGTCCTGTCCATGAGAAGATAGGCATATTAGGTGAGTAACTGTGACCACCCTCACCCGTACTAGTTAAGGACAGACCCCTATAGACAGGAGTTCGTAACACGCTCAGGATTAAAGACGAGTCACTATTGGTCATCTACGAAGTTATTAGTCTTATACTATTAATGGTGTTACATCAGTAAGTTTAATAATTCACGGTTCGGTCTTGTACAATCTCATTGTACGGATGCCCCAACTCGCATTTCAACTACATGAACGAGTTGGATCACCTCGTTTGTATCTAATACAAAGCGGGTCGCATCCATAGCGTATTCAGGATTAGGTCTCCAACCCTATCCATATACTGTAGACCGTTTGTGTCATGAACTCGAACAAGATCCTCCCTGTGTGTCCACTACGCACCGTTCATGTTCTAGTTCTCTCATAATTCAATGATCTTGGATCTTAGTTTATTGGATTAAGTTTATAAATATCCGTGACACAAAGGGGTGAAAAAATAACACTTATTTATATTCAATTTGGTGTATTACAAACTTATACGAGATTAGGACATACATCCCAACAAAAACTTTCATCAATTCGCAATTGCAAAGATGGTCAACCCGAACTTCTCTCCATCGAAATGTTAAAATGCCAGAGGAACACTTCCCCATTCCCTGTCGATAGGGAGTTATTGGGGAAGTGGGAGTCAGAACAGCGTGAATTTCTGAAAGGGATACGATTTTCTTATTGGTTAGCCTTCATAGTCCTCCCTACGGCGGCTATTGTTTGGAAGATACTTGGAAATTTAAAGATTGAGTGTGACAATCACAGGATTCATTAAGAGTTAATGGATTCAAACCAAATAATGGTAACAAGATGCCTAATTGAATAAGAGTTATTCTGGAAATAGGGTCTGGTCGAGAAAGTCTCATCCCAGAGGAGGAGTCATTCTGTCTACCCTATGGTGGTGGTCATTCTAAACCTTTGGGGTATCATTGAAGGGATTTCGAATTCCCACAGCGGATGACATTGTGAAACGTCGTTGATTCGTTGTGTAATTTGAATCTTAAAATCGAATTAAACTACTTTAATTCTAGGTTAAACATGAAATAAGAGAGGAAAAACATTAAGGTATCGTTACTTACTTGTTGAAGAACACTTCTTCAAAGCTTTCCTCCTCCGGTCACGATCTCTCTCAAACGGACGAACTCCTCGAACGCGATCCTCAAACAGTAGTGCAAGACACTTCCAAAATGTCTTCTCGGTTGTTCTCGGGAGGTTGAGGGAGACTAGGTGGGACTCCCTCTGGCTTTTGGGTGACGAGAGATTAAGAGAGAATTGAGAGAGAATGCTTGCACTCTTTGGATCAAAATCCAAAAAATGGCAAGAGAGTTACCAAAGACCATTGTGTGATGGAGTTAAAACCTCCACCAAATCACAATATTACCAAAACTATATGATATACAAATCATATTTGCATATCACATAATATAAGGTATCTCATACCTTATTATACAAATCTCATTTGCATAATTGTGGATTTTTAAATTGAATCACATTCAATTTAATTTCTCTCAATTGAATTTCTCCAATTAGCACTAATTAATCAATTAGGCTATACTATAGTTTATTATGAATCTCATTCACATTAACTATATATCATGTCATCTATATCTCATATAAATGACATAAATACCAAAATAGAGAATTTGAACACTTCAAATTCACACCAAACTGTAAACCCTCAATTTGTCCAATTTGAGCCAACCGAGGGACCTAATGGACCTACACGTTTCGAGCTTCAATGATCCGAGACTAACTTGTCAAACTCTTTGACCTAGTTATTCAACATTCATTAGCTACGGTAACACTCCACTAAAGCCCGTAGCTGCATTCTCATCACTGTAGGACAAGTTGTGTCCATCGATATAAACAATACCCATGAGTCGACCCTTCACAGGTTGTTCGTAGACACTGTTGAGTTAAATTATCGTTTTACCCCTGTGTCTACTTCTTGCTCCTTAAGTCCCACTGCTCCTCTATTGAACAACAACGTGAAGGGATTTTGAATTCCCGTAGCAGAAGACGTTGTGAAACGTCGTTGATCCGTTGTGTAAAACGTGTCTTAAAATTGAATCTATCTCATATATCCTAGGCTAAACATGCAAATAGGAGAAGAAAACAGTAAGGAAAAATGGTACTTACTTGTTGAAGAACACTTCTTCAATCCTCTTCTCCTCCGGTCATGATCTCTCTCGATCCAACGTTCTCCTCAAACACGAACCTCGATCAGTGCTGCAAGACACTTCCAAAAAGTCTTCTCGGTTGTTCTCGAGAGGTTGAGGGAGTGTGGGTGGGACTCCCTTTCGTTTTGGGTGAGGAGAAATGTTAGAGAGATGGGAGAATTCTAGAGAGAATTGCCTTGCTCTCTTTGAATGGAAATCCAAAAAATGGCAAATGGCACACCAAAGGCTTCTTGCAAAGCCTTTAAATACTATTGTGTGATAGAGTTAAGACCTCAACCAAATCACAATTTTACCACAACCATATAATATACAAATCACATTTGCATATTATATAATATACGGTATCTCATACCTTATTATACAAATCTCATTTGCATAAATGTGGAATTATAAATTGAATCACATTCAATTTAATTTCTCTCAATTCAATTCCTCCAAATAGCACTAATTAATCAATTAGGCTATACTATAGTTTATTATGAATCTCATTCACATCAAACTATATATTATGTCATCTATATCTCATATAAACGACATAAATACCCAAATAATGAATTTGAACACTTTAAATTCACACCAAACTGTAAACCCTCAATTTGTCCAACTTGAGCCAACCGAGGGACCGAATGGATCTACACGTGACGAGCTCCAATGATCCGAGACTAATCTGTCAAACTCTTTGACCCGGTTATTCAACATTCATTAGCTACGGTAACACTCCACTAAAGCCTGTAGCTGCACTCTCATCACCGTAGGACAAGTTGTGTCCATCGATATAACCAATACCCATGAGTCAACCCTTCAAAGGTTGTTCGTAGTCACACCGGGTCAAATTCTTCGCTTTACCTCGTGTCTACCTCTTGCTCCTTAAGTCCCACTGCTCCTCTAATGAACAACTACGTTGCATGGTCCAACCATAAACAACGACCCTCTCAGGCCAATGAGAGAGTGCGGCCCCGTTGTTCGAGCCCTGGAGACAACACTTAAGGGAACAACCCCTCTAGTTTCCCTAAGTCGGGAATGAGTGAATTCCTTCTTGCGTAGTAAAGTTTCCAGCTCCCCACGTGGTCCTGCCCCTATGAAGATAGGCATATTGGGCGAGAAACAGTGGCCACCCTCACCCATACTAGTCAAAGGACAGACCCCTGCAGACAGGAGTCCGTGACACGCTCAGGATTAAGATCGAGTCACTAATGGTCATCTACGAAATTATTAGCTCTATACTGTTAACGGTGTTACATTAGTAAGTCTAATAATTCATGGTCCAGTCTTGTACAATCTCATTGCGCAGGATGCCCCCACTCGCTGTCAACCACATGAACGAGGTGGATCACCTCGTTTGCATCTAATATAAAGCGGGCCACATCCACATTGTATCCAGGATTAGGTCTCCAACCCTATCCATATACTGTAGACCGTTCAGGTCATTAACTCGAGCGTGATCCTCCCTCTGTGTCCACTACACACCGTTCAAGTTCTTAGTTCTTTCATAAATTCAATGACCTTGGAGCTTAGTTTATTGGATTATGTTTATGAAAAATGTGAGACACAAAGTTTAAATGAATAACTCTTATTTATTACACAATGTTGAAATAAATAACTCTTATTCATTTACAACTTGGAATATTACAAACTACATGAGATGAGGACATACATCCCAACAAACTCCCACTTGGACTAAGCTAGTGGAGTACATGATACATTTCTCAAATGTACAGTAAAGTAATACAATAAACTAGGACATTGAATACCCCTTTACAATACTCCTACTTGCCCTAGTCAGGAAGCACTCGAAGACCTAGACTCTCTAGGTGACCCTCAAACACCTTAGCTGTGAGGGCCTTTGTAAATGGATCAGCAACGTTGTGCTCGAAAGCTATCTGCGTGACTGTCACGTCTCCACGGTGAACAATCTCCCGAATCAAGTGATACTTACGCTCTATATGCTTGCCCCTTTTATGACTCCGAGGTTCTCTCGAGTTGGCTACTACACCACTGTTGTCACTGTTGGGATTTATGCCCTAAACATGTGTAATTTTGATCAATTAAATAAAATGTTATTTGTTTTGATAAGATTACAATCTTGCTTTTATAAATCCAATAAAGTAAGCTCCAAGGTTATAACGTTTATATTGAAATAAGTGTAGTGGACACTATTTGGGTTGACTTCGAGATTATAACCTAAATAGTCTATGGTATAAGAATAAGGTTGGAAATCTTATTCTTACACCATGGATGCGACCCACTTTATAATTAGTACAAATGAGGTAATCCAACTCATTCATGTAGTTGACATGGGAGTGGGGGCATCCTGTATGAAGAGTTCATACAAGGCTGGATCGCAAACTATTAGTCTAACCAGTGTAACACCATTAACAGGATAAGACTAGTAATTTATAGATGGTCATTAATGACTCGACCTGAATCCTGAGCAAGTTAAGAACTCATGCTTATAGGGGTTTGTCCTTAGACTAGTATGGGTGAGAGTGGCCTGTAGCCGACTCAATAAGCCTACCTTCTAAGGGACAGAACCTCGTAGGTAGCTGGAAACTTAATTGTGCAAGATGGAATTCACTCATTCCTCTACTGAGGAATTAGATAGGTTGTTCCCTTAAGAACTGACTCCAGGTCTTGAACAACGCCCCCCCCCCTCTATGAGGAAGGTAGGACCTTATACTTGTTGTTCATTAGAGGATCATTGGTGCTTAAGGAGCAAAGAGGTAATCACAGGGGTAAAACGGTAATTTGACCCAGCTGTGATTACGAACAACCTGTGAAGGGTCGACTCATAGGCAATGACTATATCAGTGGACACAATAATATCTACAGTGAGGAGAGTGCAGCTACAAGTCTATAGTGGAGTGACTTGTAGTTAATGAATATTGATTAACTGGATCAAAGAGTTTGGTCGGTTAATCTCACATCATTGGAGCTCATGATCTGTAGGTCCATTAGATCCCTCCGTTGGCTCAATATGGTAATATTGAGGGTATAAAGTTAGGAGTGAAATTGAAGTGTTCAATTTCATACATGGGGAGTTATATCAATTATATATGATGTAATTGATATAATATATAGTTTTAATGTGAATTAGATTCATATATAAACTATGTACTCAAGAGAGAATAAAGGAGGGGTAGGATGGTCATTTCCATCCTAATCCCCTATATATATGGTTGCATGAGATGCAATTAGGTTAAGTGTTTTTCATAGAATTACAAGCCCTCTCTTGTTGTGTTGTTGGAAGAGTTCCAAAAAACACATCTCTCACAAAAACCTCACCTCTCGTAAAGGGAACCCACATTCCTCCCTCACCTAGAGAACAACGGAGAAGATCCGGTGGTCGTGTCTTCATACGTTGAAATTCCTGTTGCTGAGATCGTGATCGTGGGAAAGAGGAGCACTCGAAGAAAGGTTCTTCAAAGGTAATTTCTTGTTATCCATTCTATTATATATGCTTAATCTAGTTTTTCATGTTCTTGAATTTACCATTGTAACTAAATCAAGATCGCGCGATTCGGAATCGCTTCCGCTGCGGGGACTTCGATTCCCTTCAATTGGTATCCGAGCCCAATTGCGTTCTTGATTTATGTTCTGGATTTTTCAAGAACGAGGTGGGATTTACTGTTTTTGCATGAGATGTATGAACGATTTTGCAAAATTAGATGTTTTCAATTTTGGAACTTAGATTTACAATTTTCATTGAAATGTTCAATGTAAGGACCCGGTATTTTGGGCAAATTTAATTGTAAATCGAGTCTGTAAATCTGTGTCGATCGAGGCAAAGCAGTTGCTGAGAAGATCGGAGCAAAAATGAGCAAGGAATGGTGATTCCATGTGCTGTCTGTGTTGAGCGTTGCAACGTTGTTCATCGGCGTTGCAACAGCTACGCTTGCAGGAGAAGGCGCGCATAGGAGGCAGCGTTGCAACACAGCCTCTAGCGTTGCAACGCTATGGCGTTGCGCAACGCTCGACAGAAGACGACAAAAGCAGTGTTGCAACGCCAGAGGCGTTTCACGAATTTCAGCAACGGGCAGAAAATGAAATTTTTATTATATATTAATTATAAAAATGTTTTATATTTAATATATTTAATATATTTAATTTTAATTAATATAATTAGATTATATTAATTAAAATTATTTCTAGGGTCCCAAAATTGGTCTAATTTTGCTATTTTAATTATGCAATTGTTGTGTAATTATTGTCATGCATAGTGTATGCTTGTATTTTAGAAATCCCACCTTAGGTTAAGCATTTTCATGCATCATTTATAATATAAGGAGTTATATTATATAGTTTGCATGATTAATTAATATAAGTTTGTTATATTATTTTTTGGACAGCATTGACATGCATTACTTTTCATGAGATGAATATGCTATGAATGTTTTATTATTCATGTGATGAATGATCAAGCACTATAACATAGTATGCATGACACCTAAGGTTAATTATTAGTTTTAAAATGTTTAGAACTTGGAAATAATAGACCTTAGGTTATCTAGTTCTAATTAGATTACAATTAGGAACCAAGTAATTTATAAGCTATGATTAAAAGAGGAACTCTGTGTGAGGAAAGTTTTGTCTAGGTCAGTATTTAAGTCGACTTTAAACTTAACACTCCTACCCGAACCGACACAGGGTGTGAAATTTAATCAGAGAGTCTTATAAAATACAGTAGCGTCAGCGGGTCTATTAAGAGGTTAATAAACTAGAAATCTTAGGTTTAATATAAGGAGTTATATTAACAAACTTAGGATAAAATCAATATTAAGAGTTATATTGATTATCAATGTAAGAGTTATGTTGATAGAGTAAGGTAAAACCATTAGCCGGGTTTTAGCCTAAGAAAGATTCTGATAAACTTAAAGTATTCAGTGGGAGGAAAAAGTGTATGAGATACATATTTTTTCACCTACGCTATCTACGGGAAGTTCACACCGTGAGACTCATGCTTGGTCTCGTGCCGCAAACGGGAGCGTTCCCCTTCGGATGGTGTTTGTATGAGTCAATATCAAGGTGAATGAAGAGGGTACTCATAGTGAGTGGGAGCAGGTTTAGTGAAAAAAAAACCTACGATCACTTTTGTCGGTTCACACCGTGAGACCACTATGGTCAGCCTGCTAGTTTGGCCTGGACAAGACAATCCCTTCGGAGGGCTTGATCATAGGGGATCTAACACAATAGACACCCGAAAGGGATAATGATTTCCTTAGACTATTTTCCAATCTAGTCCTCACTTCGGCGAATTTTATTGGATCGGGACTCTGGGATCTAAAGACAAAAGGTTACACTCACGGGGTATATAAGATGTGTATGTATCCAGACCGAAAAATGGTAACTAAAACCTATAGGAATAAGAGTTATTCGGGTATTAGGTTTTGGTCAAGAGTATCTTGATCCAGAGGAGGAGTGTTTTTTATTACCCTTCGGTGTCATACATTCTAAACCTTTGGAGTATCATTGCAAATTATAAATAGCCTAGGAATCATTTGATAATTAGCTAAAACATGATTGGATTAGAGCTATAGCAAGAAACTCATAAAAGTTTGTTTGTAAATATTTCAGCAAAAATGTCTAGCTCTATGATTTCCTTATTGGGTGCGAAAAAGTTAACCGGAGAAAACATAGTGACTTGGAGGGATGGACTCAACATAATCTTGGATACACATGATCTTAAGTTCGTTCTCAGTGAGGAGTATCCTCAATTTCCTGCTCAAAATGCATCTCAAGCTGTTGAGGATGCGTATGACTGCTGGATTAATGCCAACGAAAAGGCGAAAGCCTATATCCTGGCTAGCATATCTGATGCTTTAGCCAGGAGGCTGGAGGGCAAGGTCTCAGCTCGAGAGATCATTGATTTTGTGCTTAATTTGTCTAGACAACCGTCCAAAAAAAATCGGCATGAAGCCCTAAAATTCGTTTATAACGCACGTATGAAGGAAGGAACATCGGTGAGAGAACATGTTCTCAATCTGATTACCCACTTCAATATAGCGAAATTAAACGGAGCGGTCATAGATGAGAAATGTCAGATTTTGTTCATCCTAGGATCTCTTCCGAAGAGTTTTCAGCGATTCTGTAGTAATGCAGCGATGAACATCGTAGAGTATGATCTGACTTCTCTGCCACATGAGCTGCAGAATTATTAGTTTCTTATGGATGATAAGAGACAATAAAATGGAGAGGTAAATTTGTTTGTTCATTCCAAAAGTTCTTAGGAGGATTCATCCTCTGGGACTAAGAACTGCAGGCATACTTCTGGACTTAAGAAGATACAGCAGAAGAGGAAAAGGAACGGATAAAGAGCAACAGTCTGGCAAAGAAAAGCTGTTATTTGATAACATGTAGCTTAAGGGTTTATTAGAAACCTTATTTCTTGCCTTAGAGAACATTGTACTTCTTTTACTTTTCAATTAAATAAAGTGTTTATTTCATTGGAAAAGTATTGTACTATGTGTTGCTCTTCTTGAGGATTATTTGCAAATGGTTTAATTCAGTTAGAATAGTTTTAACAAGTGAATTTTACAAAATTGCAAGTACACGAACTAATTTCTCCTAAAAAAAATGCTCATCTTTGGCATCTAAGATTGGGTCACATTAATCTCAATAAGATTAAGAGATTGGTAAACAACAAACTTCTAAACGAGTAAGAAGAAAATTCCTTGCCAGTATGTGAATCCTGCCTAGAAGGCAAAATGACTAAAAGACCTTTTAGTGGAAAAGGTTATAGAGCCAAGGATCCTCTAGAGCTTATAAATTCAGACCTTTGTGGTCCGATAAATGTTAAATCCAGGGGAGGATATGAATATTTCATCTCTTTTATAGATGATTATTCCAAATATGGGCATATTTACCTAATGCACCACAAATCTGAAGCACTTGAAAAGTTCAAGGATTTCAAGACTGAGGTTGAAAATCAATTAGGTAAAAGAGTTAAAACACTTCGATAAGATCGAGGTGGAGAGTACATGGATTTAACATTCCAGAACTATATGATAGAACATGGAATTACATCCCTACTCTCAGCTCCCGGCACACTACAGCAAAACGGTGTATCGAAAAGGAGAAATAGAACCTTGTTGGGCGTGGTTCGATCAATGATGAGTTATGCTCATCCCTCTAGTTCTTTTTGGGGTTATGCAGTGGAGACTGCAGTATACATTTTCAATAGTGTGCCCTCCAATAGTGTTTATGAAACACCTTTTGAACTCTGGAAAGGACGTAAAGTAGTTTATGTCACTTCAGAATATGGGGATGTCCAACACATGTGCTTGTGACTAATCTAAAGAAGTTGGATTCACGTTCAAAGTTGTGCCTATTCGTAGGATACCCAAAAGAAACAAGAGGTGATTTATTCTATGATCCTAAGGAAGATAAGGTTTTTGTGTCGAGAAATGCCACTTTCTTGGAGGAGGACCACATAAGGGACCACAAACCAAAAAGTAGGGTAGTGTTGAGTGAGTTAGATGGAAAAATAGCAAAGGTTGCTAATAAGAACACTAATACGACAACAAGAGTTGTTGATACTAGTTTGTCTAGTCAAGAGGGTTCATCTAAAGAGTTAAGTATGCCTCGACGTAGTGGGAGGGTTGTGATACAACCTGACAGTTACATGGATTTAGCTGAAACCCAAGTGTTTATACCAGATGACAACTGCGAGGATCCATTGACTTATAATCAAGCAATGGTTGACAAAGACAAAGACAAATGGGTTGTAAGCCCTAAACTCTATTCTCTTTTATCATTGATCACTCGTTTATGATGTTTTGAAATAAGCAAAATCGGATAGGTTGCACTAAACGATGTCGTGATCGAATTTCGGAATCTATTGAATTTGGAGCTACAATGTGTCTAAACTTCATAAAGGGATAGGTAAACATTGAAATAAGCATATTAAAAGTTGCATTGAAGTAAGTTCAAATCATTAGCAATTGGAGAAGTTTTAGGTGCATCATGTATTGAATGGAAGATCATATGTCTCACAGACTTGGGATAAGTTGGCTAAATGCTTAGGGTTTCTTAACACACTTATTTTGGTGTTTTAAAAAGAAAAGAAAGAAAGGGATAAAGGAAAGGAAAAGAAAAGGAAAAGAAAAGAAAAAAAAGCAAAAGGGAAAAGGACAAAGTTTGCCTCTTGGTTTATAAAATGGCTTTATCTTCTCAATTTTCTTCTTTATTTATCAAAACCAAAGTTGAAGCTTCGTGGGAGAAGGAGAAAGGAAGAAAATGGAAGCCATTTTCGTGAGTTTGGAGCTGGAATTGCAGAAGAAAGGAGGAGAACTCAAAGCATAATTGTATAGCAGCAAAGTGATCAACTCAGACAAGTTCTGATGTTTTGGTCTTTTCGAGCTCAACAAGAAGAGGTAAGAGTTGAGTTTTGATACATGAACGTTAACTCAATTTGGAACAAAATTTGTGAAGGAAGCTCGAGCTAATACTGAAGTTAACTTACTGTTTTGTTAAGAGGAAGACAGAAGACAGAATTTGCTGTCAAATCTGGGAAGTCTCTGATGTTTTGGTTGTTCTGATCAGAATACTTGGAGTTAGAAGCTCTCATTGGTATGGTTCGAAAGCTTATTGAATTTCCTACAACTTTCGTGAAGAAATCGTGAGTAGAAAATGTCTAAAAGATGTTCTAAATATCAGGTTAAATATGTTGTGCAGCAGGAAATCCGAATCTGGAACAGCAGCAGAATCATTTTAGGGGTTAAGCTACTGAGGTAATTTCTCACCAATACGTTAGGAATCTCATTTTCATGTCTTCATAAGAGTTTTAGAGGATTCAAAAAGGAAGAGTTTGGTATAAATTTCACCCTGTTTGGCTGAGAAATGAAGAAGTTATGGCTGTCTAAAAACAGGGCAGAAAATCTGAAAATGCTGGAATTTTGAAAGTGTGTTTTCTTGCAAATTTTAAGGTCAAAAATCATGAGCTCGAGGTTCTAATGATTGATTTGGCTTGTTTGACAGGCCAAGAGCAAATAGGTCAAGTTTACAAGCCAAGGTTCCAATTCTAATACGGTGAGTGACTCTATCTTAGAATTATGTTTGACCTATGTTGTTCTTCATGAACATAAGTGTTGATAATTACATCTTGAATGAACTAGTTGTGAATGGCTTCATAGAGTTTTTCTAACATAAGGTTCATGATGGAACCTAAGCATGCTTGAAGTTAGTTGTAACAATAATTCCAAGTATGGAAACTAAATTATAAAAGTATGCTTTCCTTTAGAGAATGTTTTATGTAAATCCGTTTGGGAATATGTTTATATGATAATGTGAAAATGTCAAGGAATTGTTATATGTGTTTTAAAGACATGATTTCCATGGTAAACAAAGTATGCTCATGTTTGTGGTTAACCCCTAATACTGAAGGACATTCGAGAAGGTACTTAGGGGGGAAAATGAATCATGATATCCCGATACTGAAGGACAATGAGAAGGTATCCGGGAAGTAAATGGTTTTACCTAAATACTGAAGGACAATGAGAAGGTATTCGGGTAGTGAATGGTTTTTAATCTAATATCAAGGACATAGAGAAGGTATTAGGAAAACCAAACGACCAAAGGTATTCCACGTGCACGTGAGAAAGGGAGAGAGGTATGAACCTTGTTGGAATAAATGTAACTCTACCACCTCTATGGTTTGATGTGGAGTCATGTCATGTGCTTATTGTTATGAGCTTTTATATTATTGATCTATCTACCCTCGATATGTTAGTACATTTCGAGTTGTGTGCTATGCACAAGTGGTGACTTAAAATCAGAAATTGGAAGCATGGTTTGTTAATGTTTACAAACAGATGTTAAGTTATTTTGTACTTATAATCTGCCATTATTGTGATTCACCCGTGAGCTTATAATGTTTTAAAGATAGGCACTCACCGAGCTTTTTAGCTCATTCTTTCAACGTTTTCAAACCTTTTCGTAGAGATCAAGCTCACGGTACTGACATCCCGCCATAGTCTTTGGAAGTTTCATAAGTTGATAGTTTGTGCGTGGTCGTGTTGTATAGCAAGTCGTTATGTAGTTATAGAAGTTTGTACATTAGTGGTTGTATAAACATTGAGTTGTCTTGTGTTGTTTTGATCCGCTTGACTTTTAGTTTCCAAGAGAGACTTGTGAAGGGTTTCTCATTGTGTATGTTTAATAGTTGTCCAGTTTACTGTGTGTTATGTTAAAATGTTCCATATGCAAACATAGTATGTTATCAGAGTCTGGTCAACAGGTATTGTAAAGAGCTAAACAATGTCTGTTGGCTTCACGCCGCCTTTCGAGCCTAGTTTTCAGGTAATTCGGAAGGGGGTGTGACATGGGTCATAGTCATGGACCAAGAAATGGAGTCTATGTACTTCAATTCTGTTTGGGATCTTGTAGATAAGCCTGATGGGGTAAAACCTATAGGTTGTAAGTGGATCTACAAGAGAAAACGTGGTGTAGATGGGAAGGTGCAAACCTTTAAAGCTAGACTAGTAGCAAATGGTTATACCCAGGTTGAAAGGGTTGACTATGAGGAGACCTTTTCACCTGTTGCAATGGTAAAGTCTATTCGTATCCTTCTTGCCATTGTCGCATATTATAACTATGAGGTATGGCAAATGGATGTCAAGACAGCCTTTTTGAATGGCAATCTTGAGGAAACCATCTACATGGACCAACCTAAAAGGTTCATTAAACCAGGACAAGAGCAAAAAGTTTGCAGGCTTAAAAGGTCGATTTATGGACTGAAACAAGCCTCTAGGTCCTGGAATATAAGATTTGATGAGGATATCAGATCTTATAGTTTTGACCGAATGATGATGAACCTTGTGTCTACAAGAAAATCATCAATAGTTACTCATAAGCTTTCTAATTCTCTATGTGGATGATATCCTACTCATTGGAAATGATGTAGGTTATCTTACTGACATCAAGGAATGGCTAGCTACGCAGTTCCAAATGAAAGATTTGAGTGATGCGCAGTTTGTTCTTGGGATCCAGATTGTCCGGAACCGCAAGAATAAAACACTAGCCTTGTCTCAAGCATCTTACATAGACAAAGTGTTGTCAAGGTTTAAGATGCAAGATTCGAAAAGGGCTTGTTTCCTTTTAGACATGGAATCCATTTGTCTAAGGAACAGTGTCCTAAGACACCTCAAGGAGTTGAGGATATGACACAGATCTTTTATGCATCGGCTGTTGGGAGCCTGATGTACGCCATGTTGTGTATTAGGGCTGACATTTGTTTTGCAGTTGGGATGGTCAGTAGGTATCAATCCAATCCAGGACTTGAACACTGGACAACGGTTAAAAAAATCCTTGAGTATCTTCGGAGAACAAGGAACGACATGCTTGTGTATGGGGCTAAGGATTTGATCCTTACAGGATACACGGATTCTGACTTTCAGACTGATAAAGATTCTCGAAAATCTACATCACGGTCAGTTTTCACTCTTAACGAAGGAGCTGTAGTCTGGCGAAGCGTCAAGCAAGGATGCATCGCTGATTCCACCATGGAGGCCGAATATGTAGCAGCTTGTGTAACAGCTAAGGAGGTCATTTGGTTAAGGAAATTCATGCTAAATTTTGAAGTTGTTCGAAATATGACTTTGCCTAGCACGCTGTATAGTGATAACAGTGGTGCAATGGCAAATTTGAGGGAACCCCGAAGTCACAAGAGGGGAAAGAACATAGAGCGGAAGTATCATCTCATCCGAGAGATCGTGCATAGAGGAGATGTGATTGTCACGAAGATAGCCTCAGAGCACAACATTGCTGATCTTTTACAAAGGCTCTCACGGCTAAAGTATTTGAGAGTCACCTAGAAGGTCTAGGCTTACAAGTCTTCCCCAACTAGGGCAAGTGGGAGTATTTTTGTACAAAGGGATTTAAATGCCCTAGTTTATTGTATTTACATTACTGTAATGTTTAGTACTCTACAAGCTTTAGGTCAAGTGGGAGATTGTTTGGATTTATGCCCTAAACTTGTGTAATTTTGATCAATTAAATAAAGTGTTATTTATTTTGATAAGATTACAGTCATGCTTTTATAAATCCAATAAACTAAGCTCCAGGGTCATAACGTTTATCTTGAAATCAGTGTAGTGGACACTATTTGGGTTGACTTCAAGATTATAACCTAAATGACTTATGGTATAAGAATAAGGTTGGAAACCTTATTTTGGTAACACCATGGATGCAACCCACTTTGTAATTAGTACAAATGAGGTAATCCAACTCATTCATGTAGTTGACATGCGAGTGTGGGCATCCTGTATGAAGAGTTCATGCAAGACTGGATCGCAAATTATTAGTCTAACAAGTGTAACACCGTTAATAGGATAAGACTAGTAATTTATAGATGGTCATTGGTCATTAGTGACTCGACCTGAATCCTGAGCAAGTTATGAACTCCAGCTTATAGGAGTTTGTCCTTAGACTAATATGCGTGAGAGTGGCCTGTAGCCGACTCAATAAGCCTACCTTCTTAGGGACAGAACCTTGTAGGTTGACTATATCAGTGGACACAATAATATCCAGATTGTCCGAAACCATCTACATGGACCAACCTAAAGGGTTCATTAAACCAGGACAAGAGCAAAAGGTTTGCAGGCTTAAAAGGTCGATTTATGGACTGAAACAAGCCTCTAGGTCCTGGAATATAAGATTTGATGAGGCTATCAGATCTTATAGTTTTGACCAGAATGATGATGAACCTTGTGTCTACAAGAAAATCATCAATAGTTCTGTCGTTTTCGTAATTCTCTATGTGGATGATATCCTACTCATTGAAAATGATGTAGGTTATCTTACTGACATCAAGGAATGGCTAGCTACGCAGTTCCAAATGAAAGATTTGAGTGATGCGCAGTTTGTTCTTGGGATCCAGATTGTCCGGAACCGCAAGAATAAAACACTAGCCTTGTCTCAAGCAGCTTACATAGACAAAGTGTTGTCAAGGTTTAAGATGCAAGATTCGAAAAGGGCTTGTTTCCTTTTAGACATGGAATCCATTTGTCTAAGGAACAGTGTCCTAAGACACCTCAAGGAGTTGAGGATATGACACGAATCCCTTATGCATCGGCTGTTGGGAGCCTGATGTACGCCATGTTGTGTATTAGGCTTGACACTTGTTTTGCAGTTGGGATGGTCAGTAGGTATCAATCCAATCCAGGACTTGAACACTGGACAGCGGTTAAAACAATCCTTAAGTATCTTCGGAGAACAAGGAACGACATGCTTGTGTATGGGGCTAAGGATTTGATCCTTACAGATACACTGATTTCGACTTTCGGTCGATAAAGATTCTCGAAAATCTACATCAGGGTCAGTTTTCACTCTTAACGGAGGAGTTGTAGTATGGCGAAGCGTCAAGCAAGGATGCATCGCTGATTCCACCATGGAGGCCGAATATGTAGCAGCTTGTGTAACAGCTAAGGAGGTCGTTTGGTTAAGGAAATTCATGCTAAATTTTGAAGTTGTTCCAAATATGACTTTGCCTAGCACGCTGTATAGCGTTAACAGTGGTGCAATGGCAAATTTGAAGGAACCCCGAAGTCACAAGAGGGGAAAGAACATAGAGCGCAAGTATCATCTCATCCGAGAGATCGTGCATAGAGGAGATGTGATTGTCACGAAGATAGCCTCAGAGCACAACGTTGCTGATCCTTTTACAAAGGCTCTCACGGCTAAAGTATTTGAGAGTCACCTAGAAGGTCTAGGCTTACAAGTCTTCCCCAACTAGGGCAAATGGTAGTATATTTGTACAAAGGGGTTTAAATGCCCTAGTTTATTGTATTTACATTACTGTAATGTTTAGTACTCCACAAGCTTTAGGTCAAGTGGGAGATTGTTTGGATTTATGCCCTAAACTTGTGTAATTTTGATCAATTAAATAAAGTGTTATTTTTTTTTATAAGATTACAATCATGCTTTTATAAATCCAATAAACTAAGCTCCAAGGTTATAAAGTTTATCTTGAAATCAGTGTAGTGGACACTATTTGGGTTGACTTCAAGATTATAACCTAAATAGTCTATGGTATAAGAATAAGGTTGGAAACCTTATTCTGGTAACACCATGGATGCGGCCCACTTTGTAATTAGTACAAATGAGGTAATCCAACTCATTCATGTAGTTGACATGCGAGTGGGGGCATCCTGTATGAAGAGTTCATACAAGACTGGATCGCAAATTATTAGTCTAACCAGTGTAACACCGTTAATAGGATAAGACTAGTAATTTATAGATGGTCATTGGTCATTAGTGACTCGACCTGAATCCTGAGCAAGTTAAGAACTCCTGCTTATAGGAGTTTGTCCTTAGACTAATATGCGTGAGAGTGGCCTGTAGCCGACTAAATAAGCCTACCTTCTTAGGGACAGAACCTTGTAGGTTGCTGGGAACTTAACTGTGCAAGATGAAATTCACTCATTCCTCTACTGAGGAATTAGATAGGTTGTTCCCTTAAGAACTGACTCCAGGTCTTGAACAACGGGGCCCCTCCCTCTATGAGGGTATGAGTCTAAGGTAGGACCTTAGACTTGTTGTTCATTAGAGGATCAGTGGTGCTTAAGGAGCAAAGAGGTAATCACAAGGGTAAAACGGTAATTTGACCAAGCTGTGATTACGAACAACCTGTGAAGGGTCGACTGATGGGTACTGACTATATCAGTGGACACAATAATATCTACAGTGAGGAGAGTGCAGCTACAAGTCTTTAGTGCAGTGACTTGAAGTGTTCAATTTCATACATGAGGTGTTATATCTATTATATATGATATAATTATATAATATATAGTTTTAATGTGAATTAGATTCATATATAAACAATGTACTAAAGAGAGAATAAAGGAGGGGTAGGATGGTCATTTCCATCCCAATCCCCTATATATATGGTTGCATGAGATGCAACTAGGTTAAGTGTTTTTCATAGAAATACAAGCCCTCTCTTGTTGTGTTCTTGGAAGAGTTCCAAAACACACATCTCTCACAAAAACCTCACCTCTCCTAAAGGGAACCCACATTCCTTCCTCACCTAGAGAACAACGGAGAAGATTCGGTGGTCGTGTCTTCATACGTTGGAATTCCTGTTGCTGAGATCGTGATCGTGGGAGAGAGGAGCACTCGAAGAAAGGTTCTTCAAAGGTAATTTCTTGTTGTCCATTCTATTATATATGCTTAATCTCGTTTTTCATATTCTTGAATTAACCATTGTAACTAAATCAAGAGCGCGCGATTCGCAATCGCTTCCGCTACGGGGACTTCGATTCCCTTCAGTCACAAAACAGTGTGATTGGCAAGTTCATATTTGGAACAACTTCCAAATCCGTCATGAACTTTCTGATCCAAACAGCTTCCTTTGCAGCTTCACAAGCCGCAACATACTCGTCTTCCATCATGGAATCAGTGATGCATCCCTGCTTGATGCTTCGCCACACTACAGCTCCTCCATTCAGAATGAAGGTTGGCCCCGAAGTGGATTTCCTAGAATCCTTATCGGTCTGAAAGTCAGAATCTGTGTATCCCGTAAGGATCAAATCTCCACTCCCATACACAAGGTTGAAGTTCCTCATTCTCCTAAGATACTTGAGGATTGCCTTTACGGTTGTCCAGTGATCTAATCCTTGATTAGATTGATACATATTGGCAATCCCAACTGCATAACAGATGTCGGGCCTAATACACAACATTGCATACATCAGGCTCCCTACAGCTGAAGCATAGGGGATTCATCTCATATCCTCAACCTCTTGAGGCGTCTTAGGACATTGATCCTTAGACAGGTGAACCTCATGCCTGAAAGGCAGCAAGCCCTTCTTGGAGTTCCGCATCTTATATCTAGACAACATCCTTGTCAATATAAGACGCCTGAGACATGGCTAGCGTTACTGTTTCTTCCTGGTTCGCACAATGATACCTAGAACATACTGTGCCTCTCCCAAATCTTTCATTTGGAATTGCGAAGCCAACCATTCCTTAATGTCAGTAAGAAATCCTACCTCATTCCTAGTGAGAAGGATATCATCCACATACAATATAAGAAACGCGACAGTACTGTTAATGATTTTCTTGTAAACACAAGGCTCGTCAACATTTTGATCAAAGCCATAAGATTTGATCGTCTCATCAAACCTTATATTCCAAGACCTCGAGGCTTGTTTCAGTCCATAAATAGATCTTTGAAGTCGGAAAACCTTTTGCTCTTGGCTTTGGGCAATGAACCCCTTGGGCTGGTCCATGTAGATGGTCTCGTGAAGGTGGCCATTCAGAAAGGCGGTCTTGACATCCATCTGCCATACCTCATAGTCATAATATGCGGCAATATCCAGAAGGATTCTACTCGACTTTACCATGGCAACAGGTGAAAAGGTTTCCTCATAGTCAACCCTTTCCACCTTGGTAAAACCCTTTGCCACTAGTCGAGCTTTGAAGGTCTGCACCTTCCCATCTACGCCACGTTTACGCTTGTAGATCCACTTGTAACCAATAGGTTTAACCCCATCCGGTTGATCCACAAGCTCCCAGACGGAATTGAAGTACATCGACTCCATTTCCTGGTCAATAGCTTTAATCCATTCGTCTTTGTCAACGTCAGCCATTGTCTGATCATAGGTCAATGGATCCTCATAGTCATCATCAGGGGTGACGACTTGGGTTTCAGCTAAACTCATGTAACGTTCAGGCTGTCTCATAGCTCTCCCACTACGTCGAGGCATTCCCAACTCTTGGGAACAGACTTGACTAGACGAGCTAGGATCAACAACACTTGTTGACGTACTAGCACCATCAGCAACTCTTGCTGATGAACTGCCCATTTAATTTAACACAATTTTACTCCTTGGCAACTGATCCCTGATGTGGTCTTCCTCAAGGAAAGTGGCGTTTGTCGACACAAACACCCTATTGTCCTTAGGATCGTAAAAGAAACCACCTCTAGTCTCTTTTGGGTAACCTACAAAGAGGCACAACTTTGAACGGGTTCCAACTTCTTCGGGTTTGACACCAACACATGGGTCGGGCATCTCCAAATTCTTAAATGACGTAAACTGGTTTTACGACCATGCTAGAGTTCGAAAAGTGTTTCACAAACACTTTTCGACGGAACTGTGTTCAAAATGTAAACCGCAGTCTCAACTACATAACCCCAAAAAGAATCAGGGAGACGAGCATAGCTCATCATTAATCGAACCATGTTCAACAGGGTTCTGTTTCTCCTCTCCGATACACCATTCTGCTTTGGCATACCAGGTGCTGAGAGTTGGGACGTAATTCCATGTTCTATCATATAGTCCTGGAATTCAGTGCCCATATACTCTCCACCTCGATCCGATCGAAGTGTTTTTATCGTTTTACCTAACAGGTTCTCAACCTCAGTCTTGAACTCTTTGAACTTTTCAAGTGTTTCAGACTTCTTATGCATTAGGTAAATGTGGCCATACCTCGAATAGTCATCTATGAAAGATACGAAGTATTCGTATCCTCCTCGTGCTTTAACATTCATCGGACCACAGAGGTTAGAATGTATAAGCTCAAGGGGCTCCTTGGCTCTATATCCTTTTCCACTAAAAGAACGTTTGGTCATTTTGCCTTCAAGGCATGACTCACATACCGGTAAAGAGTTTTCTTCCAACTCGCTTAGAAGTCCACTCTTCACTAATCTCTCAATCCTATTGAGATTAATGTGGTCTAACCGTAGATGCCAAAGATGGGCACTTTCTTTTGGAGAAACTTTTAATCTCTTAGTTCGCGTTTCAGCTGTTTTAAACAATTTGGTGTTCAAAACACTTTTGACCGAATTTGGGTTCAAAACATACAAATTGCTCTCAAGCGAAGCAGAACAAATCAAATTTCCATTTCGAGAAATAAACACTTTATTACTCTTGAAAGAAACAGAAATATTTTGTTCTAATAGGCAAGGTATAGAAATTAGGTTTCTCGTAAATCCAGGAACTATGTACATATTATCCAATACTAAGTACTTCCCGCCAAAGAACAGCTTCACCGTGCCTATTACTGCAGTCGAGACAACTTCTCTGGATCCACCCTAAGTGTTATCTCACCCTCTTGCAGCCGGTGCCAGGAACTTAATCCTTGAAAAGAAGAGCAAACATGGTTAGTGGCGCATGAATCCAATATCCAAGTTGAGTCATTACTCTCCACTAAACAAGTGTCTGTGAAAGTAAATCACATTTACCTATCATCTTCTTTTTATCAAGGAACTTGAGACAACTCCTTTCCAGGTGTCCGTCCCCGTTGCAGTTGAAACACTTTCTGGCAACATCCTTTATTTCTTTGCCTTTTAGGGCGGCAGCGCGGTCAACCGTAACTTCCTTCAACTTCCTCTTCTTCCCCTAGGGCCTGATGAGTCTACAAACTTAGTCCCAGAGGTCAAACTCTGTGAAAAGGTCTTAAGACAACACTTGTCTTAGCTTCCTGTCCCCTAGTTTGCACAAAGGACTGAAAGGTTTGTAGATTGTTGAATAGGATTGTTGAACCGGGCACCTGAGGACCCTCTTCAGTGAGCGCGAACTCTTGGTCGTCATTTACCAAAATCGTGTCTATATTGTTTTTCCACGAAATACTATCGCCGACTAACTTAACGGAAGCTAAAGGAGCGTTAAAAGCGTTTGACATTTTTGTTGCTGAAAAATGAAAAAACTTTGTAGTAGTCTCGCAAAAACTTTTGAAAATCCAATCGGGTATTGGCCAATTTTTATCCTATGATCCCTAGGTCATTCAAAATTTGCAATGATACCCAAAAGGTTTAGAATGACCGCCACCGTAGGGTAAACAAACTCACTCCTCCTCTAAGACGAGACTTTCTCGACCAGACCCTAATTCCAGAGTAACCCTTATTCCATTAGGCATCCAGTTACCATTTTTCGGTCTAAATCCATTAACACTTAATGAATCCTGTGAGTGTCACCCTCAATCCTTAAATTTTCAAGTATCCGTCCAAACAATAGCCGTCGTAAGGAGGACAAAGAAGGAAAACCAACAAGAAAATCGTATCCCTTTCGGGAATTCACGGTGTTTCGTCTCCCATGATTAAGGCCCTCCGTAGGGATTGTCTGGTCCAGGCAAAACTAGCAGGCGGATCATAGGTGTCTCACAGTGTGAATCGAAAGAAGAGACCGTGGGTCCCGTTTTCACAGATCCCGCTCCCACTCACTATAAGTAATCTCTCCATTCACGTTGATATTGACCCATACAAATGCCACCCGTAGGGTGGACGCTCCCATTTGCGCCACCAGGCCGAGCATGGATCTCACGGTGCGAACTTAACGGAGATTTGTGGATGGAAAAATAAATGTATCTCATAGACTTTATTTTCTCTCACTCAACACTTTAAAATATTCGGGATTGACCTAGATAAACCGGCTAAAATTTACCTAAGTCTACCAATATAACTCTTATATTTGATTAGCCTAAGTCTATAATCACATTATTAACTTAGGTCTATGTGAGTAAATTAATTGACTCTTAATTAACGACACTCACGAGAATATAACCTAAGAATCTCCGGACCGAATTCACTCCCAAGTCGGTTTCAAGGTAGGGGTGTTCCGCAAGTGTCAACTTAAATACCCCAGCCTTAGACAAAACCTTCCTTAGACAGAGTTACTTATCAGTCTCCATTCAAAGGTCATATTTGATATCCTAATTCTAATCTTATTAGAACTAGAAAACCTAAGTCTAATTATTCAAGTTCTAAACATTTTAAAACTAATAAATAACTTAGGTTACATGCATTTCTATGTTATAGTGCTTGATAGTTCATCACATTAATAATACTAAACTCTAACATACATTCATCACATGAATTAAATGCAAGAGCATGCTTTTAATCTAAGAAATTTTTTAACATTTATATTAAATAAATTAAATCATGCAAACATTATATTATAACTCTTATAATATAATCCTATCATGCATACTATATATTATAACTCTTATAATATAAATATGATGCATGAAATGTTTAACCTAAGGTGGGATTTTAAATCTATATGACATACTCTATGCACATAGAAATAATTAAATCATATATCTAATGCATAAAAGAATTAAATAGCAATATTGGACCGATTTTTGGCACCCTAGGGACATAAAATTAAATTAATTAACATTAATATAACAATTATATTAATATTAATTAGAATAATTAACTAAAATACATTTATAAAATCAATTTTACAAATAAATAAATAATAAAAAAAATAAAACGGCAGTTGCACAAACCCAAGCTCAAACCGCCGCCCACGTTCCACGCCCCCAAAATTCCCACGCTCCATGCGCCATTACGCCACGACGTTGCAACGTTATTATTGTGTTGCAACGCTGTAATGTATAGTCTCTTGCCTAGCGTTCTCAACGTTGTGGCGTTGCAACGCTACCGCTAGCGTTACAACCTTGCACTGCAGCAGCCTCCAACAGTATGGATGGCGACGCAACGCTGATGAAAAGCGTCGCGACCCTGATGAACTTTCAGCAAACAACTTTTGTTGTTTTTCACCGAAACCGCCCGTTTTTGCTCCGTTTTCATCACGAAAACTCTTGTCACGTACGACACAGACTTACAGACTCGATTTACATTAAAAATGCCCAAAACAACGGGCCCTTACATTGATCTCATCAACTTTAATGTAAATCTAAACTAGTGCCAAAAACTGAAAACATCTAAAATTGCAAACCATTAACATTCATCTCATGAAAATTAATGCTACCCACCTAATTTTAAGAATCCACGGAATACACAACGAAGAGCAACGATTGACTCTGATACCAATTGAAGGGATTTTGAATTCCCGCAGCAGAAGACGTTGTGAAACGTGGTTGATCCGTTGTGTAAAACGTGTCTTAAAATTAATCTATCTCATAGATCCTAGGCTAAACATGCAAATAGGAGAAGAAAACAGTAAGGAAAAATGGTACTTACTTGTTGAAGATCACTTCTTCAATCCTCTTCTCCTCCGGTCACGGTCTCTCTCGATCCAACGTTCTCCTCGAACACGAACCTCGATCAGTGTTGCAAGACACTTCCAAAAAGTCTTCTCGGTTGTTCTCCGGAGGTTGAGGGAGAGTGAGTGTCCGTTGGTTTTGGGTGAGGAGAAATGTTAGAGAGATGAGAGAATTCTAGAGAGAATTGCCTTGCTCTATTTGGATGAAAATCCAAAAAATGGCAAATGGCACACCAATGGCTTCTTGCAAAGCCTTTAAATACTATTGTGTGATGGAGTGAAAACCTCCACCAAATTACAATTTTACAACAACCATATAATATACAAATCACATTTGCATATTATATAATATAAGGTATCTCATACCTTATTATACAAATCTCATTTGCATAAATGTGGAATTATAAATTGAATCACATTCAATTTAATTTCTCTCGATTCAATTTCTCCAAATAGCACTAATTAATCAATTAGGCTATACTATAGTTTATTATGAATCTCATTCACATCAAACTATATATTATGTCATCTATATCTAATATAAACGACATAAATACCCAAATAATAAATTTGAACACTTCAAATTCAAACCAAACTGTAAACCCTCAATTTGTCAAATTTGAGCCAACCGAGGGACCTACTGGACCTACACGTGACGAGCTCTAATGATCCGAGACTAACCTGTCAAACTCTTTGACCCGGTTATTCAACATTCATTAGCTAGGGTAACACTCCACAAAAGCCCGTAGCTGCACTCTCATCACCGTAGGACAAGTTGTGTCCATCGATATAACCAATACCCATGAACCGACCCTTCACAGGTTGTTCGTAGTCACAGTTGGGTCAAATTACCATTTTACCCCTGTGTCTACCTCTTGCTTCTTATGTCCCACTGCTCCTCTAATGAGCAATTACGTTGCATGGTTCAACCATAAACAACAACCCTCTCAGGCCAATGAGAGAGTGGGGCCTCGTTGTTCAAGCCCTAGACACAAAGACTTAATTAGCGGAACAACCCTCTAGTTTCCTAAGTCGGGACGCAGTGAATTCCTTCTTGCGTAGTCAAGTTCCCACCCCCACGTGGTCCCCGCCTTTGAGAAGATAGGCATATTGGGCGAGCAGTAGTTGCCACCCTCACCCGTACTAGTCAAAGGATAGACCCCCGCAGACAGAAGTCCGTGACACGCACAGGATTAAGATCGAGTCAATAATGGTCATCTACGAAATTATTAGCTCTATATTGTTAACGGTGTTACATCATTAAGTCTAACAATTCACGATCCAGTCTTGTACAATCTCATTGCACAGGATGCCCCCACTCGCATGTCAACAACATGAACGAGTTGGATCACCTCGTTTGTATCTAATACAAAGCGGGTCGCATCCACAGTGTAGCCAGGATTAGGTCTCCAACCCTATCCATATACTGTAGACCGTTCGGGTCATTAACTCGAACGTGATCCTCCCTGTGTGTCCACTACACACCGTTCAAGTTCTTAGTTATCTTCATAATGCAATGACCCTGGAGCTTAGTTTATTGGATTAATTTTATGAAAAATGCGAGACACAAAGTTTAAATAAATAACTCTTAGTTATTACAAAATGTTGAAATAAATAACTCTTATTCATTTACAACTTGGAATATTACAAACTACACGAGATGAGGACATACATCCCAACACAACGTTGTATGGTCCAACCATAAACAACAACCCTCTCGAGCCAATGGAGGGTGGGGCCCCGTTGTTCAAGCGTTGGAGACAACACTTAAGGGAACAACTCCCTAGTTTCCCTAAATCAAGAACGAGTGAATTCCTTCTTGCGTAGTCATGTTCCCAGCTCCCCACGTGGTCTTGTCCCTGAGAAGATAGGCATATTGGGCATGTAACTGTGACCACCCTCACCAGTACTAGTCAAGGCCAGACCCCCACAGACAGGAGTCCGTAACACGCTCAGGATTAAGGTCGAGTCACTAATGGTAATCTACGAATTTATTAGCCCTATACTATTAACGGTGTTACATCAGTACGCCTAATAATTCACGATCCGGTCTTGTACAATCTCATTGCACAGGATGCCCCCACTCGCATGTCAACAACATGAACGAGCTGGATCACCTCGTTTGTATCTAATACAAAGCGGGTCGCATCCACAGTGTATCAAGGATTAGGTCTCCAACCCTATCCATATACTGTAGACCGTTCGGGTCATTAACTCGAACGTGATCCTCCCTGTGTGTCCACTACACATCGTTCAAGTTCTTAGTTCTCTCATAATACAATGACCCTGGAGCTTAGTTTATTGGATTAAGTTTATGAAACATGCGAGACACAAAGTTCAAATAAATAACTCTTATTTATGACACAAAGTTCAAATAAATAACTCTTATTTATTTACAACTTTGAATATTACAAACTACACGAGATGAGGACATACATCCCAACAATCATTGCAATTTTAAATGACCTGCGAATCAATGGATAAAATTTCTAAAACATGATTGGATTTTTTTAAAAAGTTTTTGTGAGAATTTATACAAAGTTTTTTTTTCTTTCAGCAAAATGCCGAGTTGAATCATAGCTCTTTTAGCTTCAGATAAACTCGTCGGTGATAGTTACCAATTGTGGAAAAACAATATAAACTCAATATTAGTAACAGACGACCTTAAGTTCGTGCTCACTCAGGAGTGTCCTCAGGTGTTGAGCTCGACTACATCACGAAGTGTTCGTGATGTATACGATCGGTGGATCCGGACAAATAAAAAGGGCAAGGTCTACATTATAGCTAGCTTATCTGAAGTTTTGGCTAAGAAGAATGAGGTCATGGTCACCACCAAGGAGATCATGGAATCGTTGTAAAACATGTTTGGACAACAACCCTTCCAAGTTAGGCACGATTTAGTCAAACATATATTAACCGCTAGAATGAAGAAGGGCACATCTGTTAGGGGACATGTTCTCGACATGATGACCCACTTTAATTTGGTAGAGATGAATGGAGCTTCGATCGATGAGTCGAGCCAAGTCAGTTTTATCATGGAGACTCTTCCGAAGAGTTTCCTTCAGTTTCATAGCAACGCTGTTATGAACAAGATAAGCTACACTCTGACCACCCTTCTTAACGAATTACAGATCTTTCAGTCCTTGATAATAGTCAGGGGATAGGAAGTTGAGGCAAATGTTGCCTTCAAGTCCTATCAAAGGGGTTCGACCTCTGGGACAAAGTTTGTAATTTCTTCTTGATCGAAAGAGAAGAAGAAGAAGAAGGTGGGTACAGCTGACCGTGTTGTCGCCCTCAAAGGCAAAAAGGTCAAGGTTGTTGCAGAGAAAGGAAAATGTTTCCACTGCAACGGGGGGATCACTAGAAGAGGAATTGTCCCAAATACGTTGTTGAGAAGAAGAAGGAAGGTAAAAATGATTTACTTGTTGTTGAAACTTGTTTAGTGGAGAGATGTGACTCTGTCTGGATACTTGATTCAGGCGCCACTAACCATGTTTGTTCTTCTTTTCAGGGAATTAGTTCCTAGCGGCGACTGTAGGAGGGTGAGATAATGCTCAGGGTTGGAACCAGAGAAATTGTCTCGGTTGCAGTTGTAGGCACAATGAAGGTTTACTTCGACGAGAAGTACATTTTATTAGATAACATGTACATAGTACCAGGGTTTACTAGAAACCTTGTTTCAATTTCATGTCTGTTAGAACTATCAATTTATGTTTCTTTTATGAGCAATAAAGCGTTTATTTCTCGAAATGGAAATGTGTTATGTTTAGCTTCACTTGAGAATAATTTGTATGTTTTAAAAACAAAATCAGTCAAAAGTGTTTTGGATACTGAACGGTCTAAAATAGTTGAATCGCGAACTAAGAAATTAAAAGTTTCTCCAAAAGAAAACGCCCATCTTTGTCATCTAAGGTTATGCCACATAAATCTCAATAGGATTGAGAGACTTGTGAAGAGTGGACTTTTAAGCGAGTTAGATGAAAAGTCATTACCAGTCTGTGAGTCATGCCTTGAAGGCAAAATGACCAGAAGACCTTTTAGTGGAAAAGGTTATAGAGCCAAGGAGCCTCTTGAGCTTGTACATTCTGACCTCTATGGTCCGATGAATGTTAAAGCACGTGGAGGTTACGAGTACTTTGTATCTTTTATAGATGACTACTAGAGATATTGGTACATTTACCTAGTGCATAGGAAGTCTGAAACTCTTGAAAAGTTCAAAGAGTACAAGACTGAGGTTGAGAACCAATTAGGTAAAACAATTAAGACGCTTCAATCGAATCGAGGTGGAGAGTGCATGGACACTGAATTCCAAGGCTATATGATAGAGCATGGAATTACGTCCCAACTCTCAGCACCTGGCATGCCACAATAGAATGGTGTATCAGAGAGGAGAAACAGAACCTTGTTGGACATGGTTCGGTCGATAATGAGTTATGCTCATCTCCCTAATTCGTTTTGGGTTTATGAAGTGGAAAATGTTGTATATATTTTGAACGTGTTCTGTCGAAGAATGTTTCTAAAACACCATTCGGACTCTGGTTTGGTCGTTAACAAGTTTACGCCACTTTAGGATTTGGGGATACCCGACCTATGCGTTGGTGTCAACCCCGAAGAAATTGGAACCCCGTTCAAAATTATGACTATTCGTAGGTTACCCAAAGGAAACAAGGGGTTGTTTCTTTTACGATCCCAAGGAGAATAGGGTGCTTGTATCGACAAACGCCACATTCCTTGAGGAGGACCACATTAGGGACCACAAACCAAGAAGCAAGATTGTGTTGAACGAAATGGACCACTCATTAGCAAAAGTTGTTGATGAAGCTAGTACGTAAACAAGTGTTGTTTATCCTAGCTCGTCTAGTCAAGTCCATTCTCAAGAGTTGAGAATGCCTCGACGTAGTGGGAGGGCTATCAAACAGCCTGAATGTTACATGAGTTTGGTTGAAACTGAAGTTGTCATACCTGATGATGACAGCGAGGGTCCATTGACCTATGATCAGGCAATGAATGATGTTGACAAAGACGAATGGATTACAGCCATGGACTAAGAAATGGAGTCTATGTACTTCAATTCCGTCTGGGAGCTTGTGGACAAACCAGATGGGGTTAAACCTATTGGTTGTAAGTGGATCTACAAGCGTAAACATGGTGTAGATGCGAAGGTACAAACCTTCAAAGCCAGACTTGTGGCAAAGGGTTTTACCCAGAGAGAAGGGGTTGACTATGAGGAAACCTTTTATCCTGTTGCCATGGTAAAGTCTATTAGAATCCTTATGGCCATTGCCGCTTATTATGACTATGAAGTATGGCAGATGGATGTCAACACGACATTTCTGAATGGCAATCTTGACGAGACCATCTATATGGACCAGCCCAAGTGGTTCATTGCCCAAAGCCAAGAGCAAAAAGTTTGCAGGCTTCAAAGGTCTATTTATGGATTGAAACAAACCTTTCCAGGTTTTGGAATATAAGATTTGATGAGGCAATTAAATCTTATGGCTTTAATCAAAATGTTGATGAGCCTTGTGTCTATAAGAAAATCATCAACAACACTGTCGTATTTCCTATATTGTATGTGGATGATATCCTACTCATTGGAAATGATTAGGATTTCTAACTGACATTAAGAAATGGCTAGTTTCGCAATTCCAAATGAATGATTTGGGAGAAGCTCAATATGTTCTAGGTATCCAGATAGTCCAGAACCGGAAGAACAGAATGCTAGCCATGTCTTAAGCATCCTATATCAACAAGATGTTGTCCCGATATAGTATGCAGAACTCCAAGAAGGGATTGTTGCCTTTCAGGCATGGGGTTCACCTGTCTAAGGATCAATGTCCTAAGACAGCTCAAGAAGTTGAGGATATGAGACGCATCTCTTATGCTTCAGCTGTGGGTAGCCTTATGTATGCAATGTTGTGTACTAGGCGCAACATCTGTTATGCAGTTGGGATAGTCAGTAGATATCAATTCAATCCAGGATTAGATCACTGGACAGTTGTAAAGGCAATCCTCAAGTATCTTAGGAGAATGAGGGACTACATGCTTGTGTATGGAAGTAGAGATTTGATCCTTACGGGATACACAGACTCTGACTTTCAGACCGATAAGGATTCTAGGAAATCCACATCGGGGTCAGTGTTCACCCTCAATGGAGGAGTTGTAGTGTGGCGAAGCATCAAACAGGGATGCATCGTTGATTGCACGATGGAAACCGAGTATGTAGCAGCTTGTGAAGCTGCAAAAGAAATTGTTTGGCTTAGGAAGTTCATGCTAGGTTTGGAAGTTATTCCAAATATGAACTTGTCAATGACCCTGTTTTGTGATAATAGTGGAGTAGTAACCAACTCGAGAGAACCTTGAAGTCATAAGAGGGGCAAGCATATTGAACGCAAGTATCACCTAATACAGGAGATTGTGCACCGCAGAGACATGACAGTCACGCAGATAGCTTCGGAGCACAACGTTGTTGATCGGTTTACAAAGTCCCTCACGGCTAAGGTGTTTGAGGGTCACCTAGAGAGTCTAGGTCTTTGAGTCCTTCTAGACTAGGGCAAGTGGGGGTATTGTAAATGGTATTCGTATGCCCTAGTTTATTGTATTACATTCATGTATTACTTTGCATTTGAGAAATGTATATGTACTCTACTAGCTTAGTTCAAGTGGGAGTTTGTTGGGTGTTTGCCCTAATCTCGTGTAGTTTGTAATACAGTTGTTATAAATGAATAAAAGTTATTGATTTGTCAACCCTTGTATCTCGCATTTTATAAAACTTAATCCAATAAACTAAGCTCCAGGGTCATAATATAGTACTTGAACGATGTGTAGTTGACACACGGGGAGGATCACGTTTGAGTTAGTGACCCAAACGGTCTACAGTATATGGATAGGGTTGGAAACCTCATCCTGGTTACACTATGGATGCGGCCCGCTTTGTATTGGATACAAACGAGGTGATCCAACTCGTTCATGTGGTTAAATGCTAGTGGGGGCATCCTGTGCAATGAGATTGTACAAGACCATGCTGTGAATCATTAGACCTACTGATGTAACACCGTTAATAGTAGGACTAATAACTTCATAGATGAGAATTAGTGACTCGTCCTTAATCCTGAGCGTGTCACGGACTCCTGTCTGCGAGGGTCTGTCCTTTGACTAGTATGGGTGAGGGTGGTATGGATACACCCAATATGTCTGCCTTCTTGGGGACAAGACCTCGTGGGGAGTTGGGAACTTGAATACGCAAGAAGGAATTCACTCGTTCCCGACTTAGGGAAACTAGAGAGGTTGTTCCCTTTAGTGTTGTCTCTAGGGCTTGAACAATGGGCGCCCACCCTCTCACTGGCCCGAGAGGACATTGTTTATGGCTGGACCATACAACAAAGTTATTCATTAGAGGAGCAGTAGGACTTAAAGAATAAGAAGTAGACACAGGGGTAAAATGGTATTTTGACCCAGCAGTGACTACGATCAACCTGTGAAGGGATGACGCACGGGGATTGGTTATATCGATGGACACAACTTGTCCTACAGTGGTGGGAGTTCAGATACGAGATTTAGTGGAGTGTTACCGTAGCTAATGAATAATAATTAACCGGATCAAAGAGTTTGATCGGTGATAACTCGTCATAAGAGAGTTATTTTACTAGAATTTTACTATTTATTGTACTTGAATTGCATATAATTTATTGAGTCTCATGTTATTTTATCCCTAAATTGTGTATGTTAGCTAAAAAGTCTAAATTTAAGCATTAGATTCGAAAAGAATTAATTTTGATGTTTTTGTGCTTCAATTTAAGAAATCTATGAAAATAAGCTAACGATTAATTAGAGACCGGAAGACGAGATTTTTAACTCCAAAAATCCTTGCATATTTAGTTTGATTTATAATTTAATTGATGAATTTATTTGAGATTTTTCTAAGTGCAGGAGATTATAAAAATTACAGGAGTCCCTAAGGGCATTTTAAACATTTTACCCGAAGGGTAAGATGGTCTTTCTACCCCTAAGGACATTTTTCTAATTTGCAGAGTTAGGGCAACACCATCTTATAAGGAGGCTAGGGTTTACAAGTGCAAGAAGGGAGTTGGAGTTGTCACAAGAGGAAGAGACCGAGAGTGAGAAGAGGAAACGTTGAGATTGTTGAAACAAAAGAGCTTGCGTTGGAAGGAAAAAAATCTACAGCCCTTTGCTGAAGCAATCGAAAAACACATAGGAGGCAGTCGAAAGAGGGTAGGCAATTGCTGAAGCAATTGTTGTTGTGCTCAACCGAGGTAGTTGTTGTGTAGGCATTTGTTGAAGCAAACCGTGGAGTGCAGGGCTACCTTTCTGATGCGTTCAACTTGCATTTCCTGAAGCAATTGAGTGAGAGAGGAAGGGTTGCCCATCTGCTGTTTCCTGAAGCAATTGAGAGAGTAAGAGAGGTTCTTTGCAATCGTGTCTCTACCTTTGCTTTGAAGCAAAAGCGGGGCTGTCCTTGCTGCTATGGAGAGCTACCATTGCTGTAGCAAAACCAGGAGCATCGGTGTGTCATTGTTGTAGCAAAATCGAGACATCAAGGTGCCATTGCTGTAGCAAAACCCGAAAGCATCAGTGCAGTTTTGTTTTTCACAGATGACGCTCACAAAGTTGCCGCTTTCTGGAGTTCCACCGTTAGATTTAGCTGACATTTTGTCAGCTTGTTCGGGGCTCACCAGGCTTCATTTTGAACGGTTGAATCGTCGTATCAAGCTTTGGGTCATCAGATATTGCTATCGAACTGAACTAGAAAAACAAGGCCACCTGTTGTGTAACGTTTTCCCTATCTCTAAGTGTTATTGCTTGATGTCAACCACCAATTTAATATTGAATTTTTGGGTTGTTTACGTACTGATTTAGACTACTTTTGCTCACTGTTTTAGGCATAACTCATGACTGTTTTAGGCTAGAATCCTGGTTGATTTAGGCTAATTTAGTGAACATTGTTGGTTGTTTTGCATGAACCCCTTGATTAAAAATAGCATGCTTAAACTAAAGATATGTGACTCAATTTCCATCAAGAACTAATTTGTCTTAGACAAGGGTTAGGTTATTTTAATGTAATTTTGAATTAAATTTATGGTCGATGTCATTGATTGAATTTATGAAATTTTATTGAATTTAAGGTGCATGAGAATTAAAATTGGCGTTTTAAACTTCTCTGTAATTCATCAACTTGAGAAAGCTAATGAATTAGAAAACTAAAATTTCATTCAAGGAAAATTGAGTTGATTAGGGATAATTAAGCCACCTAGAACCTAAAATCATGCGCATTGTTGGGATGTTTTTGTCCTTATCGTGTGTTTGTAAATTACTATTTGAAATTAATAAAGAGTTATTCATTTCATCATTTTGTGTCTCGCATTTTATACAAACTTTGACTAATAAACTAAGCTCCAGGGTCATTTAATATATGAGATAACTAGAACTTGAACGGTGTGTAGTGGACACACAGGGAGGCTCGTGTTTGAGTTAATGATCCGAACGGTTTACAGTATATGGATAGGGTAAGAGACCTAATCCTGGATACGCTGTGGATGCGGCCCGCTTTTTATTAAGATACAAACGATGTGATCTGACTCGTTCATGTGGTTGACATGCGAGTGGGGGCATCCTGTACAATGAGATTGTACAAGACCGGACCGTGAATTATTAGACCTCACGATGTAACACCGTTGTGATGAGACTAATAACTTCGTAGATGACCATTAGTGACTCGACCTGAATCCCGAGCGTGTTACGGACTTCTGTCTGCGGGGGGTTTTCCTTTGACTAGTACAGGTGAGGGTCGTCACAGTTACAAGCTTAATATGCCTACCTTCTCAGGGACAGAACAAAGTAGGTAGCTGGGAACTTAACTACGCGAGATGGAATTCACTCGTTCCCGCCTTTAGGGAAACTATAAGGGTTGTTCCCTTAAGTGTTGTCTCCATGGCTTGGACAACTGGCGCCCAATCTCTCACTGGTACGAGAGAGTTGTTGTGTATGGTCGGACCATTACAACGTTGTTGTTCATTAGAGGAGCAGTGGAGACTTAAGGAGAAAGAAGTAGACATAGGGGTAAAACGGTAATTTGACCCAGCAGTGTCTACGAACAACCTGTGAAGGGTCGACTCATGGGCATTGGTTATATCAGGGGACACGTAATATTTTGCACTGATGGGAGTGCAGCTACAGGCTTTAGTGGAGTGTTACTGTAGCTAATGAAGGTTGATTAACCAGATCAAAGAGTTTGATAGGTTAATCTCGGATCATTGGAGCTTGTCACTGTAGGTCCATTAGGTCCCTCGGTTGGCTCAAAGTGGGTTAAAAGAAGGGCTAATGTTTTGGCATGAATTGAAGTGTTCAATTTCACTTAAAGGGCATTTATGTCATTTAAATGAGATATGAATGATATAATATATAGTTTAATGTGAATGAGATTCATAATAAAATATAGGTTAGCCTAATTGTTGAAATATGGCTAATTGGAGAAATTAATTGAGAGAAATTAATTTAAATGTGATTCAATTTAATAAATCCACAATTATACAAATGTGATTTGTAATATGAGATATGAGATATCTTATAATATATGGTTATGCAAATATGATTTGCATAACCTATAGTTGTGGTAAAATGGTAATAATGTGGAGATTTTAACTCCATCATTTTTCACTATTTAAACCCTTCTTGCAAGAAGGACGGTAGCACATTCTCTAATTTTTTGGATTTTCACCAAAGAGAAGAGATTACTATTCTCTCAAAGCTCTCTCATTTTTCTCCTCCCTTCTCCAAAACACCAAAGTCCCACAACTTTTCTTCTTCCAAAAGAAGAACAACCGAGACTCCGATTGTTTGTGTTCGATCTTTGTTCGAGAGAAGAGTTCGAAAAGTTTGGGATCGTTGGGAGAACACGAAGAGTTCGTGAACGGAAAGGAAAAATCGAAGCACGTCTTCAACAAGTTCTTGTTGTTTTTCTTTCCATTTTTTCATGTTTAGCCTAAACTATTAGATAGTTGATTTTAGTGAAATCGAGTAGCACAACGATACCATGACGATTCGATCGTCTTCCGCTGCACTGGGATTTTCATTCCATTCAATTGGTATCCGAGCCACTCGTTGGTTCTTCGTTGTGCACTGTTTTTCATTAAAATTAGGTGGGTAAAGCCTTGATTTATGAGATAAATGTTTGGTTTGCATAATGGATGATTCGGTTTTTGGCACTAGAATAAATTTACAATTCATGTTGATTTGATCAATGTAAGGGCCCATTTTTTTTGGCCATTTTGTTTTAAATCGAGTCTGTAAATCTGAGTTGTTCGTGGCAAGAGTTGCTGTGAAGAAATCAGAGCGAAAACGGGCGAGAATCGACGAAGAACAACAAAAGGAACTTGTTGTTCTGTCGACAGCGTTGAGACACTGTTCATCGGCGTCTCAACGTTGATCATCGCGGCGAGGTTTGGTCACAGAGCGGCGTTACCAACGTCGAGCGTGGAGCGCGCGGGCGCAACGCAGTGAGCAGCACGGCACAACGCGCAGTAACGCGCCTACGTTACAGCAACGCCGCGCGCGCGAGTGGCGATTCAGCGCCAAGTTCGCGGAGAGGCGTGGGGCAGCGCGATTTTCTTGATCGTGGGGCTTAATTATTTTGTTTTTTAATTGTATTTTTATTTTGTTTAAATTTATTTTATTAAATAATATTAATATAAATGTTATATTAATGTTATTGAATTAAATAAAGTGTCCCTAGGTGCCAGAACCGGTCCATTTTTACTATTTAATTCTTTTATGCATGTGATGTATGATTTAATTAATTTCTATGTGCATAGTGTATGTCATATAGATTTAAAATCCCACCTTATGTTAAACATTTCATGCATCATTTATATTATAAGAGTTATAATATATAGGTTGCATGATAGGTTATATTATAAGTGTTATGATATAATTAAATGCATGTTTTAATTTAATTAATATAAGTGTTATATTTTTTAGATTAAAGTATGCTCATGCATTTATATTCATGTGATGAATTATTTTGTTATAGTATATAGTTATTCATGTGATGAATGATCAAGCACTATAACATAGAAATGCATGCAACCTAAGTCTCCAAATAATACCTATCTATGGCATCTTAGACTTGGTCATATTAATCTCAACCGGATTTAGAGAATCTCTAATAATGGACTTCTAAATAAGTTAGAAGATGATTTTTTACCTCCTTGCGAATCATGCTTGGAGGGTAAAATGACCAAGCGACCTTTTACTGGAAAAGGTTATAGAGCCATAGAACCCTTAGAACTTGTACATTCGGATCTTTTTGGTCCGGTGAATGTTAAAGCTCGATGAGGGTACGAATATTTCAACTCTTTCATAGATGATTATTCGAGGTATGGTAATCTATATCTAATGCATCACAAGTCTGAGGCTCTTGAAAAGTTAAAAGAGTATAAGGCTGAAGTAGAGAATGCATTAGGGAAAACCATTAAAACACTTCAATCCGATCGAGGTGGAGAGTATATGGATTTGAGATTCCAAGACTATATGATAGAACATGAAATTAAATCTCAACTCTCAGCACCTAATACAGCACAGCAAAATGGTGTGTCAGAAAGGAAAAATAGAACTTTGTTGGACATGGTTCGTTCTATGATGAGCTATGCTCAATTGCCTGCCTCGTTTTGGGGATACGCAATAGAGACTGCAGTTCAAATCTTGAACAGTGTTCCATCAAAAAGTGTTTCAGAAACACCTTTTGAACTATGGAAGGGGCGTAAACCTAGTTTACAACACTTCAGGATCTGGGGTTGTCCGGCACACGTGCTCGTGAAAAACCCAAAGAAGTTGGAACCTCGTTCAGAATTGTGCTAATTTGTTGGCTATCCCAAAGAAACGAGAGGTGGTCTTTTCTACGACCCACAAGAAAATAAGGTGATTGTATCGACAAACGCCACGTTCTTGTAGGAAGATCACATGACGAACAACAAACCACGTAGTAAATTAGTACTAAATGAAGCTACTCATAAACCAACAAGAGTTGTTGATCAAGCTGGACCTTCATCAAGAGTTGATGGAAGAGCCAAAGACCTCAAGTCAGTCTCGTCCTTCTCAATCGTTGGGAATGCCTCGACACAGTGGGAGGGTTGTTTCCCAACCTGACCGCTACTTGGGTTTAGCTAAAACTCAAGTTGTCATACCTGATGACGGCGTAGAAGATCCATTGTCTTATAACCAGACAATGAATGACGTAGACAAGGACCAATGGATCAAAGCCATGGACCTTGAAATGGAGTCAATGGACTTCAATTCAAGATGGGGAACTTGTGGACCAACTTTGAAGGGTTAGACCCATAGGGTGTAAATGGATCTATAAGAGAAAGAGAGATGCACGTAGGAAAGGTACAAACCTTTAAGGCTAGACTTGTAGCAAAGGGTTTTACCCAAAGGGAAGGAGTTGACTATGAAGAAACTTTTTCCCCTGTTGCTATGCTGAAGTCTATAAGGATGCTGTTGTCCATAGCCGCATTTTATGATTATGAAATATGGCAAATGGACGTTAAGACTACTTTTTTGAATGGTAATATTGACGAGAGCATCTATATGTTTCAGCCCGAAGGGTTCATAGCCTAAGGTCAGAAGAAAAAAGTTTGCAAGCTCAATCGATCCATTTATGGGTTGAAACAAGCGTCAAGATCTTGGAATATAAGATTTGATACTGCAGTCAAGTCTTACAACTTTGACCAAAACGTTGATGAGCCTTGTGTTTACAAGAGAATCATCAACGACAAAGTAGCTTTGTTAGTACTTTATGTGGATGATATCCTACTCATTGGGAATGATGTAGGATACCTTACTTCGACATAAGGAATTGGTCATGCACCCAATTCCAAATGAAAGATTTGGGAGAGGCGCAATATGTTCTTGGGATTCGAGATCTTGAGAATCGCAAGAAACGAAACGCTAGCACTTGTCTCAAGCGTCTTATATCGACCAAATGTTGTCAAGATATTCGATGCAGAATTCCAAGAGGGGCTTATTACCCTTCAGGCATGGAGTTCATCTGTCTAGGGAACAGTGTCCCAAGACGCCTCAAGAAGTTGAGGATATGAGACATATTCCCTATGCCTCTGCAGAGGTAGCTTAATGTATGTTATGTTGTCCACGAGGCCTGACATTTGTTATGCAATGGGAATAGTCGGTGGTACCACCAATCCAGGTTAGACCACCGGGACAACGATTAAAAATATCCTCAAGTATCTTAGGAGAACGAGGCAATCATGACGCTTGTGTATGGGAATAAGGATTTGATTCTTCTTGGATACACCGATTTCTCGATTTTCGGGCCGATAAGGATTCTCGAAATCCACATCGGATCGATTTTCACCCTTAACGGGGAGCTATAGTATGGCGAAGAATCAAGCAAGGATGCATCGACGACCACGATGGAAAGGTGAGTATGTCATTTGCTTGTGAAGCGGCTAAAAGAGGTGTTGGCTAAAGAAATTCCTCATCGATTTGGAAGTTGTTCCAAATATGGAATCTCCCATCACCTTATACTGTGACAACAGTGGTGTGGTAGCCAATTCGAAGGAACCTCGCAGCCATAAGCGAGGTAAGCACATCGAGAGGAAGTATCATCTGATACGAGAAATAGTGCAAGGAGCAGATGTGACAGTCACGAAGATCGTTACAGAGCACAATATTGCTGATCCGTTTACAAAGACTCTCACGACTAAAGTGTTCGAGGGTCATCTGGAAAGTCTGGGTCTACGAGATATGTACATAGGCTAAATCTTGGGCAAGTGGGAGATATGTAATGGGGTATATGGATGCCCTAGTTTATTGTATTTCTATCTCTTATAACCATTGTTTTAGATTATGATGTACCCCACTAGAGTTTTAGTTCAAGTGGGAGTTTGTTGGGATTTGTGCCCTAAAACTTGTAGTTTGTAATTATGTTCTAATTAATGTAATAAAGTGTTATTATTTCAATAAAGTGTTGTTGTTCGTTATCTACGAGTTTGCCTTCATTCAAACCCTAAATCCAATAAACTAAACATCCAAGGCTGTTAAATGAATCTCTAACTGAATGTAATGTACATAAAAAGGATCTCGGTTCGAGATACAGCCTAAAGGGTCTATAGTTAGGGGATAAGGTTTGGGTACCTTACCCTGGTTAAACTATGGATGTGGCCCACTTTGTATTTGATGCAAACACAGTGATCCTAACGTGTTCGTGTAGATTACATGCGAGTGGAGATATCCTATGTAATGAGATTACATAAGACCGGAGCACGAAATAGTAATCTAGTTGTAACTCCGTTGACTAGTTAGGTATTTATTTCACTAGGATGACCTAGGAAACTTGATCTCAATCCTAAACAGGTTACGAACTCCTGTTCGCGAGGGATTGTCCTTTGAGTAGTATGGGTGAGAGTGGCCTGATTCGCCAACTCAATATGCCTACGTTCTTGGGGACAAGACCGAGTGAGCGGTTGGAAACTTAACTTAGCAAGATAGAATTCACTCCTTCCCGCCTACTAGGGTAAGTAGAGTAATGTTCCCTTAAGTGGTGTCACTGGGACTTGAACAAAGGGTCCGACCCTCTCATTAGCCCGAGAGGGACTCTGTTTGTTGATAGGACCACAAACAAATTGTTCATTAGAGGAGCACTGGTACTTAAGGCACAAGATGTAACCCAAGGGTAAAACGGTAATATGACCCAGTTGCTGTTACGATCATTATGGAAGGATTGACTTGTTGTTATAGGTCAATATCCATGGACACAGAAATATATCTGCAGTGAGAAGAGTGCAATTGTGGGACTTTAGTGGAGTGTTCCCGCATTTAACGAATGTTGATTGGGAGGTTAATGAGATTAACCGAGCAATCTCGTATCGTTGGAGCTTACGATCCAGAGGTCCATTAGGTCCACCTTCCGGCTCGTAAAGGGTTCTTAGATCATTTGAATTTGAAATGTTCAAATTCATTAGGGAATATATTTTATGTATTTAGATACGATATAATATATAGTTTTGGAACTATATATTATAAATTTAATGTGAATATGATTCATATTAAATTATGTGAGAGAATTAAATATTTGAAAGAGTTCAAATATTAAATTTAAATGTGAATGTGATTCATATTTAAAAACTATAGGTTAAATTTAATGTACATTAGATGTGCATTAAAACTATAGGATAGAGGGATAATTCATTAAATGTGTTTTAATCTAAATTAAATATAAGATATTTAATTTATTTTGATTATTTAATTAATATGATTAATGAATTAAATAAGGAACGTGTCAGGAGGACACGTTCCCCCTCTCTCTCTCAACTCCCTATTCGATAGGAAGTGGAGAGAAGAGTAGCGGATTGATGATTGTGTGTGTTAAGCATTTGGAGAATTGCTATAAAAACGCTCTCTCACTCTCGAAATCCCCTAATCTTTCAAAAAGTTGGAATCCTTCCCACCAAGGAGGATCTAAGCATTCAGAGATATTGGAGGTGGTCCAAGTGGTGGTGGTGTTACACAAAGAAAAACAGAGAAGTTCTGCCTTGTTGCTGTTTATCGTGGAGCAAGGAGTTGCTGCGAAAAAGCTACAAAGGTAATTTATTCTTCTCCCTTCTTAATTTAATTGTTAAACTTTAATCACGTTTGCATGTATATCTCCATATTTTAATTAGATTAAAAGCATGCTTGTTCTGTATGTTTTTATCAATGTATGGTTTTTTGTTTTTTAAACAAAACAATCTTTCATATTACGATACCAAACACGTTTCCGTTGCTCAAGGAGATCCGATCTCCAGCACGAGGTTCACCTGTCTAAGGATCAGTGTCCTAAGACTCCTCAAGAGGTTGAGGATATGAGACGGATCCCCTATGCTTCAGCTGTAGGGAGCCTGATGTATGTCATGTTGTGTATTAGGCCCGACATCTTTTATGCACTAGGGATTGTCAGTAGGTATCAATCCAATCCAGGATTAGATCACTGGGCAGCCATAAAGGCAATTCTCAAGTATCTTAGGAGAACGAGGAATTATAGCTTAGTGTATGGCGGTGGAGATTTGATCCTTACGGGATACACAGATTCTGACTTTCAGACCGATAAGGATTTTAGGAAATCCACTTCGGAGTCAGCCTTCATTCTGAATGGAGGAGTTGTAGTATGGCGAAGCATCAAGCAGGGATGCATCGCCGATGCCACTATGAAAGCGGAGTACGTTGCTGCTTCTGAAGCTGCAAATGAAGTTGTTTGGCTTAGGAAGTTCATGACAGATTTGGAAGTTGTTCCAAATATGAACTTGCCAATCACACTGTTCTGTGATAACAGTGGTGCAGTAGCCAACTCCAGGGAGCCTCGGAGCCATAAGAGAGGTAAACACATTAAGCTGAAGTATCACCGATCACGGGAGATTGTGCACCGAGACGTGATGATCCACGCAGACAAATGGCGTCGAGCACAACGTAGCTGATCCATTTACAAAGCCCCTCACGGCTAAGGTGTTTGAGGGTCACTTAGAGAGTCTAGGTCCTCGAGTAATACAATAAACTAGGGCATTGAATACCCGTTTACACATCTCCCACTTGCCCTAGTCAGGTGTTTGAGGGTCGACTCATGGACATTGGTTATATCAGTGGAGTGCAGCTACGGGATTTAGTGGAGTGTTACCGTAGCTAATGATGGTTGATTAACCGGGTCAAAGAGTTTGATAGGTTAATCTCGGATCATTGGAGCTCATCACTGTAGGTCTATTAGGTCCCTCGGTTGGCTCAAACTGGGTTAAAAGAAGGGTTAATGTTTTGGTGTGAATTGAAGTGTTCAATTTCACTTAAAGGATATTTATGTCATTTATATGAGATATGAATGATATAATATATAGTTTAATGTGAATGATATTAATAATAAAATATAGGTTAGTCTAATTATTGAATTAGGACTAATTGGAGAAATTAATTGAGAGAAATTAAATTGAATGTGATTCAATTTAATAAATCCACAATTATACAAATGTGATTTGTAATATGAGATATGAGATATCTTATAATATATGGTTATGCAAATATGATTTGCATAACCTATAGTTGTGGTAAAATGGTAATAATGTGGAGATTTTAACTCCATCATTTTTCACTATTTAAACCCTTCTTGCAAGAAGGAAGGTAGCACATTCTCTCATTTTTTGGATTTTCACTAAAGAGAAGAGATTACTCTTCTCTCAAAGCTCTTTCATTTTTCTCCTCCCTTCTCCAAAACACCAAAGTCCCACAACTTTCCTTCTTCCAAAAGAAGAACAACTGAGACTTCGATTGGTTGTGTTCGATCTTTGTTCGAGAGAAGAGTTCGAGAAGTTCGGGATCGTTGGGAGAACACGAAGAGTTGGTGAACGGAAAGGAAAAATCGAAGCACGTCTTCAATAAGTAAGTACTTGAAGTTTTTCTTTCCATTTTTTACATGTTTAGCCTAAACTATTAGATAGTTGATTTTAGTGAAATCGAGTAGCACAACGATACCACGACAATTCGATCGTCTTCCGCTGCGCTGGGATTTTCATTCCCTTCAGGCATAATTTAGATCACAATTGGGAAATTGCATGTTTTAATACTTTGTGATTTTGGAAAGAATCATTTGAATGCATGTGTAGGTAAATTCAAGGCATCACTCAAAATTTATTCCAATTGAACATTAGAACTCTAACCTAACCCGAGCCTATTTTTTATTACAAGTCTCATCTCTTCCATCTGCCCTCTTGTTTGCATTCTCCTCTCCCCGCATTTAAATTTACTTATTTTCTTGTGTCGTATCTTATCTTTCTTATTAATTTATTTATTTACAACAGTAATTTGCACACTCATTCATTGCACTAAAATAAGGAAAATTTGTTAGGACACTCATTCATTTAGGTCTAGCTAGTTCTCGTGTGATCGATATTTTAACTTATCACTTGCTGCTCTCGACCGTGTATACTTGCACGTCGTAGAAGTGTCGGAGTCTCATTCTAATTTGCATTAGTTTAGGGCACCCGATAGTTTCGCATCAAGTTTTTGGCGCCGTTGTCGGGAACTAGTTTTGATTCTTATCTTGTGTGAGTTGATTTTAGCATTTTATCCTTGTTTTTTTTTTGTTGGGTGTGTCTTGCTGTCTTTGTTCGTGTTTTTATCTTTGTTGAGTCTTGATTATTTCTTTTCTGCTTGTGTTGGTGCATATTGTGTTTGTTGAGCCTGTTATAATTGATTCATTACTTTATTATGGCTTATGATAACTTTGGGTGGTCTTCTGTGCCCAATGAGCAAACAGAGTATAGTTCTTTTTCTTATGATCATCCCGTTGCCAATTTAGAGTCTTTTAGTGAGGAGAATGGAGCTTATGGCTACCAAATGTCTAATTACTATCATACCTACCCTATGACTTATGGGAATCATATGTATGATAATAATCAGAGTATTTGGGCTTATGAACCATATCTAGGGGTTTTGAGCCAGATCTTTCCTATAATCAAGAAACCCAAGTAGAAGACGAATCTTCCCTTAAAACGTTGTTATTAGAATATATGAGAACATCAGATGAGAGGAATAGGCAAATAGGGGAGTCAATTCAATGTCTAACGGATACACTTGTCTCCCTTAGAGAACATATGTATTTAGACTCATCTGAGGTTGAGCACCCTAGGGAAGATAGTGAAGAAGGACCTACACCCTTAGATAGTTCGGTGAGTCACTTGATCACTGACCCGCTGATAGGCCCTCAGGATCCTAGTCCTTAATATTTTTCGAAGTATGGGCATTTAGAGGATTGTGGTTTAGATGTATAAGAACTAGAACCTTTTAGCACACACCAAGATAGAGTTAGTGAGAGTGTGGAATAAGTCAAGCCTGTTGAGTTAGGCCAGGAGGTAAAGTTTGAGGCTTTTGAGTCTATGACAGTTCTATCTTCTGATTTTTCTCTTATTGGTGAGTGTTTTTCTTTCAATTCTCTTGATTCAGCATCTTTGTGTGAGTCTATTTATTTTCCTGTTTTTCCTTCTTTTCTTTTACTAAATAAAAAACCAAAAAATATTTACTTCGTTGTTTTTCCTTCTTTTCTTTTATTCTATGAAAAAATAAAAAATATATCTGTTTCGGACACTCACGAGAAACTAGTATTCTTGCTAGCATTGATTTGTTTTGTAGATTCGAGGAAGAGAGGCCCGAAGAAATGGGAGAATTTTTATGTACCTTGACAAGCCCATGTGTACTACGTCAAGCTAATGACGTTAAACAAGCGCTTCTTGGGAGGCAACCCAAAGTTTATTTCTTTTGTTTTGCCTTTAGTTGTTTTTGTTTTTGTTTTTTTTATTTTGTTTTGTTTTTGCTTTTGTTTTTGTTTAATAAATAACCCTGGCTTATTTAGCAGTTCCCTTGGGGATTGGTGATTGATATGCGCTTTAGTGGAGGTCTCCTCAATTCAGAGCAGTATTGTTCTCCCTTCCATCTTTATTAGTTGTCTTTAAGCATGCTTAAGTGAGTAGTTTATACATTAAGGGCAATGTGTGCTTTAAGCATGAAGGGGAGATGTGTTGTTTTGAATATGATTTTGGGCTTAATTGAAATTTTTTCTTTTGGTGAGACTGTTTGCTCTTAGCATTTAATAGGGTGTTGCATGCTTTTGTGTTTATGAGGTTATTTACTTGCTTGAAGACTTCAAAATGATCTATTTTCACTACCGGATTCCATGTTAGTTGTTGGTTTCATGGTCTTTGATGTGCATGGTGTCGGTAGTTGATTCATTGTTTTTAAGCAAGTAAAAATAGAAAAAAATGGTTGTTGTCCCTTGTTTAAAAATTAAGTTTCTACAAGTTTTTAATGGTAAAAAGTGTGTTGTCTTTGGTAGAAACCTTATATGCATCTCTATAAAAATAAAAAGTTAAGGTCAAATCTTAGGGTTAATGAAAATAAGAGTTGTTGCTTGTGTTTGAGGCAAGAGTATGCTTTCTTGTTTGGTGTTTCTCAAGGTCAAGCTTGTCATTAGGATTTTTTTTAGTGCACTTATGGTCAGTGTGTTAATCAAACTAGTTAGAATTCAACTCCTAGGCCAAAAAGTTCGAAAGCTAAAAGCCATGACAAGTTAGGTAACCCATACATCTTTTTTAGTACTCCAAAATTAATAAACTCCAAATTTGTGATCATTTCAAGTTTAGGGAGTTACCCGACCTCCCTAACTCAATGAGGACATTGAGTACTCTAAGTTTGGGGGGAAAGGTAAATTCTTCGTGGAGAAAGAAAGAAACAGTGTGCAAACCTTTTATTTCCCTAAAACTTCATTGGGCTAGACAAAAAATATGCTATTTATTTTGTTATTTAGAGTCAGTTCAGGTAACTTGATGCTCGATGTCAGGGGGTCTGGGCACTAACCATGCTGGCCTCTTGGAGTGAATGTATCAAGCGAGAAGCCTTTACCCATTGCTTAGGTGCGCTGTGCTAACCACGTGTGTCATTCTAAGAACTACGGGAGAGTCTTAGTGCTTAGGTGTGGTGAGCTAACCACGTGTGCAAATCTAAGAACTACGGGAGAGTAAAAAAAATAAAAAGAAAATAAAAAAAAGTAAAAAAAATTAAAAAAAAAAACCTAGCCCTAAGTAGTGAGTTTTATGGAAATGGAGGAGAATAATATACATATATTTTTTTTAAAAAAAAAAGAATGATCATTAAATTATAGTCATGCGAGTTTTGGAGTATGACTTATCTTTAACTATGAGTTGCTGGATTTGAATGATTAGGATTCTCGTTGTTGAGCTTAAAGGTAGGTGTCGAATCCTAGGTTGTTTGCTCTTGGTTATTGATGCATAAGTCTAATTAATATAATTTTGGAATAAATTTATGGTTGATGCTATTGATTGAATTTATGAAATTTTATTGAATTTAACGTGCATGAGAATTAAAATTGGCCTTTTTAACTTCTCTATAATTCATCAACTTGGGAAAGCTAATGAATTAGAAAACTAAGATTTCATTCTAGGATTATTGAGTTGATTAGGGATATTTAACCCACCTAGAACCTAAAATCATGGGCATAATTTAGATCACAATTGGAAAATTGTATGTTTTAAAACTTAGTGATTTTGGAAAGAATCATCTGAATGCATGTGTAGGTAAATTCAAGGCATCACTCAAAATTTATTCTAATTGAACATTAGAACTATAACTTAACCCGAGCCTATTTTTTATTACAAATCTCATCTCTTTCATCTGCCCTCTTGTTTGCATTCTTCTCTCCCCACATTTAAATTTAGTTATTTTCTTGTGTCGTATCTTATCTTTCTTATTAATTTATTTATTTACTACAGTAATTTGCACACTCATTCATTGCACTAAAATAAGGAAAATTTGTTAGGACACTCATTCATTTAGGTCTAGCTAGTCCTCATGGGATCGATACTTTAACTTATCACTTGCTGCTCTCGACCGTGTATACTTGCACGTCGTAGAAGTGTCGGAGTCTCATTCTAATTTGCATTAGTTTAGGGCATCCGATAGTTTCACATCAATCGGTTAATCTCATATCATTGGCGCTCATCAGGTATAGGTCCATTAAGTCCCTCGGTTGGCTCAATTGGACAAATTGAGGGTTTAAAGTTTGGAGTGGATTTGAAGTGTTCAAATTCATTAATTGGGTAGTTATGTCAATAATATGTGATATAGTTGACATAATATATAGTTTGATGTGAATTAGATTCATAATAAACTATAGAATAGCCTAATTGATTAATTAGTGCTAAATTGGAGAAATTGAATTGAGAGAAATTAAATTGAATGTGATTCAATTTATTCCACAAATATACAAATAGGATTTGTATGATAAGGTATGAGATACTTTATATTATGTGATATGCAAATAAGATTTGTATGATAAGGTATGAGAACTTTATATTATGTGATATGCAAATATGATTTACATATCATATGGTTGTGGTAAAATGGTAAATTCGTGGACATTTTAACTCCACCACTCAGCATTATAAATAAGTGCTTTGTGAAGCACTTGGTGAAGTAGAGTTCTCATTTTTTGGAATTCCATCCAAAGAACACACCAAAATTTCTCTATAGCCTCTCTCAATTCTCCAAATTCTTTCTTCATCCCAAATTCCAAAGGGAGTTCCACAACTCTCCCTCAACCTCCCAAGAACAATCGAGAACAGCTTTTGGAAGTGTCTTTCTTCGTGAGATTCGTTGGATCGAGAGAGAGGAGAAATTGTAAGAAGTTGTCTACAAGAGGTTAGTAAAGAGTTTACTTTCTGTTTTCCTTCTCAAATCGGCATGCTTAACTTAGGAGTATATGTCGATATGTTCAGTTTTATGAAATTACACACAAAATGAATCAACGACGTTTCACGACGTCTTCCATTGCGGGAAATCGATTCCCTTCAGGCGGGAAGTACTTATTATTAGATAATTTGTACATCGTACCTGGGTTTACTAGAAACCTAGTTTCTATGTTTTGCCTTTTAGAACATTGTATTTCAGTATCTTTTTGTGGTAATAAAACGTTTATTTCTAGAAATGGAAACCTGTTATGTTCTGTTTCACTTGAGAGTAATCTTTATATTTTAAAGCCTAATTCGGTCAAAAGTGTTTTGAATACTGAATTCTTTAAAACGGTTGAAACACGAACTAAAAGAGTAAAGATTTCTCCAAAAGAAAATGTCCATCTTTGGCATCTAAGGTTAGGCCACATAAATCTCAGTAGGATTGAGAGACTAGTGAAAAGTTGACTTCTAAGCGAGTTGGAAGAAAACTCTTAACCGGTTTGTGAGTCATGCCTTGAAGAAAAAATGACCAAACGTCCTTTTAGTGGAAAGAGATATAGAGCCAAAGAGCCTCTTAAGCTTATACATTCTGACCTTTGTGGTCCGATGAGTGTTAAAGCACGAGGAGGTTATGAATACTTTGTATCTTTCATAGATGACTATTCAAGGTATGGGTACATTTACCTAATGTACTTCAATTCTGTCTGGGAGCTTGTGGACCAACCAGATGGGGTCAAACCTATTCATTGCAAGTGGATCTACAAGCGTAAACGTGGCGTAGATGAGAAGGTGCAGACCTTCAAAGACAGACTAGTGGAAAAGAGGTTTACCTAGGTCGAAGAGGTTGACTATGAGGAAACATTTTCTCCTGTTGCCATGGTAAAGTCTATCAGGATCCTTCTAGACATTGTTGCATATTATGACTATGAGGTATGAAAGATGGATGTCAAGACCGCCTTTCTGAATGGCAATCTTGATGAAACCATCTACATGGACCAGCTCAAGGGGTTCATTGCTCAAGGAAAAGAGCAAAAGGTTTGTCGGTTTGAAAGGTTTATTTATGGACTGAAACAAGCCTCGAAGTCTTGGAATATAAAGTTTGATGAAGCGATCAAATCTCATGGCTTTGATCAAAATGTTGATGACCCTTGTGTTTAGAAGAAAATCGTCAACAACACTGTCGCATGTCTGATATTGTATGTGGATGATATCCTGCTCATTGGGAATGAGGTGGGATTTCTTACTGACATTAAGAAATGGTTGGCTTCACAATTCCAAATGAAAGATTTGGGAGAGGCTCAGTATGTTCTAGGTATTCAGATAGTCCGTAACTGGAAGAACAGAACACTAGCCATGTCTTAGGCATCTTATATTGACAAGATATTGCCTAGATATAAGATGCAGAACTCCAAGAAGGGTTTGCTGTCTTTCAGGCATGGGGTTCACCTGTCTAAGGATCAATGTCCAAAGACGCCTCAAGAAGTTGAGGATATGAGACGAATCCCTTATGCTTCAGTTGTAGGGCGCCTCATGTATGTCATGATGTGTACTAGGCTCGACATCTGCTATGCAGTTGGGATTGTCAGTAGGTATCAATCCAATCAAGGATTAGATCACTGGACAGTCGTAAAGGCAATCCTCAAGTATCTTAGGAGAACGAGGAACTACAACTTTGTGTATGGAATGTTGGGATTTGTGCCCTAAACTTATGTAATTTTGATCAAATAAATAAAGAGCTATTTGTTTTGATAAATTATATTCTTGCTTTAATAAATCCAATAAACTAAGCTCCAAGGTTATAATGTATCTTAAACACTAGTGTAGTAGACACTATTTGGATTGTGTTCAAGAGTATAACCTAAATGGTCTATTGTATAAGAATAAGGTTGGAAACCTTATTCTGGTAACACCATGGATGCGATCCACTTTGTAATTAGTACAAATGAGGTAATCCAACTCATTCATGTGGTTGACATGCGATGCGGGCATCCTGCATAAAGAGTTCATACGAGACCGGATTGCAAATTATTAGTCTAACAAGTATAACACCGTTAACGGTATAAGACTGATAATTTATAGATGGTCAATAGTGACTCGATCTGAGTCCTGAGTAAGTTATGAACTCCTGCTTATAAGGGTTTGTCTTTAGACTAGGATTGGTGAAAGTGGTCTGTAGCCGACTCGATAAGCCTACCTTCTTAGGGACAAAACCTCGTAGGTAGCTGGGGACTTAACTATACAAGATGGAATTCGCTCATTCCTACACTAAGGAATTAGATAGGTTGTTCCCTTAAGAACTGAGTCCAGGTCATGAACAACGGGGCCCCGCCCTCTAAATTGATTAAGAGGGTACGAGTCTATGGTAGGACCTTAGACTTGTTATTCATTAGAGGATCAGTGGTGCTTAAGGAACAAAGAGGTAATCATAGGGGTTAAACGGTAATTTGACCCAGCTGTGATTACGAACAACCTTTAAAGGGTCGACTCATAGGTAATGATTGTATCAATGGACACAATATAATCTACAGTGAGGAGAATGCAGCTACAAGTCTATAGAGGACTTGTAGTTAATGAATATTGATTAACTGGATCAAAGAATTTGATCAGTTAATCTCACATCATTGGAGCTCATGAACTGTAAGTCCATTAGGTCCCTCCGTTGGCTCAACATGGTAATATTGAGGGTATAAAGTTAGGAATGAAATTGAAGTGTTCAATTTCATATATGAGGTGTTATATCAGTTATATGTGATATAATTGATATAATATATGGTTTTAATGTGAATTAGATTCACATATAAACTACATACTTATGAGAGAATGAAGGAAGGATAGGATGATAATTTCTATCCTATTTCCCTATAAATGGTTGCATGAGATGCAACTTTGAGGATAAGCAAAAAGAAAAGGCTTTTTTGACAAAAACCCTAGCATTCTCTCATATTGTGTTGGAAAGAGTTCCAGGCACAATTTGATAAGATCATCTCACCTCACCCTAAAGGAACCCACCTTCCTCCCTCTCCTAAAGAACAACGGAGAAGATCCGGTGGTGGTCTCCGTGATCGTTCGGGTTCGAGTTTCTGAGATCGTGATCGTGGGAGAAGGAGCACTTGAAGAAATAGTTCTTCAAAGGTAATTTTTTGTTGTCTAATATCTTACAACATTCATAATCAAAGTTTTATTTGATCTTGATTGAAATCCATGAGAGTAAATAAGAACACGCGATTCACAATCGCTTCCGCTGTGGGATCCGGTCCCTTCAATTGGTATTAGAGCCAATTGTGTTCTTGATTTAGTTCTGGATTTATCAAGATCAAAAGTGAGATTTACTGTTTTTCATGTGATGAATGAACGGTTTGCAAATTAGTTGTTTTTTAATTTTGGCACTTAGATTTGCAATTTATCATTGAATCGTTCAATGTAAGGGCCTGGTGTTTTGGGCAATTTTAATTGTAAATCGAGTCTGTAATTTTGTGTCGATTGAGGCAAAGTGCTTGCTGAGAAGAACGGAGCAAAAACGAGCAAGAAAATTAAAAACCAGAAGCTTTTCTATGAATGGCGTTGCAGCGCTGTTTATTGGCGTTGCAACGCCACTACAGCAGGTGCACGTCTGAGAAGACGACAACATTGCAACGCTATCCTCGATGTTGCAACGCTGGTGCTGATGAGCGCTTCAACGGTCAGAAGAGGACAAGTTGCAGCGTTGCAACGCTGGTATCAGCGTTGCAACGGGCAGAAACGTTTTTATTAATATATAATAAATATAAAAAATATCTTATATTTAATTATATTTAATTTTATTAATTTTAATTAATATAATTAGATTATATTAATTAAAATTAATTTTAGGGTGGCAAAATTGGTCTAATTTTCCTATTTAAATTATGCAATTGTTGTGTAATTATTGTCATGCATAATGTATGCTTTTAATTTAGATATCCCACCTTAGGTTAAGCATTTCATGCATCATTTATAATATAAAGTGTTATATTATATAGTTTGCATGATTAATTAATATAAAGCGTTATATTAATTTATAGATAGCATTGACATGCATTATAATTCATTAGATGATTATGCTATGTATGTTTTATTATTCATGAGATGAATGATCAAGCACTATAACATAGTATACATGACACTTAAGGTTAATTATTAGTTTTAAAATGTGTAGAACTTGAAATTAATAGACCTTAGGTTATCTAGTTCGAATTAGATTCGAATTAGGAACCAAGTAATTTATAAACAATGTTTAAAAGAGGAACTCTGTCTAAGGAAGGTCCTGTCTAGGCTGGGGTATTTAAGCTGACACAAACGGAACACCCCTACCAGGGAACTGACCTGAGAGTGAAATTTAATCAGAGAGTTATAAAGGGGTTAATAAACTAGAAATCTTAGCCTTAATATAAAGAGTTATATTAGCAAACTTAGGATAAAATCAATATAAGAGTTATATTGATAAGTTTAGGTAAAACCATTAGCCGGGTTTAGGCTGAGTAAATTTCCTATAAAGTTAATGTATCCAGTGGAAGGAAAAGTGTATACGATACATATTTTTCCACCTACGTATCTCCGGAAAGTTCACACCGTGAGACTCATACTTGGCCTCGTGGCGCAAACGAGAGCGTCCCCCTTCGGATGGTGTTTGTATGAGTCAATATCAAGGTGAATGGAGAGAGTACTTATAGTGAGTGAGAGCAGGTTTAGTGAAAACAAAACCTATGGTCTCTTTTGTCGGTTTACACCGTGAGATCACTATGGTCACCGCTTAGTTTGGCTCGACCGCACAATCCCTCGAGGGCTTGATCATAGGGGATCGAACACAGTAGACACCCGAAATATATAAAGATTTCCTTAGTCTGTTTTTCAATCTAGTCTTCCCTTCGGTGGATTTTATTGGATGGGGACTCTGGGGTCTAAAGACAGAGGGTTACACTCACAAGGTACATAAGAAGTGTATGTATCCTAACCGAATAATGGTAACTAAAACCTATAGGAATAAGAGTTATTCTGGCATTAGGTTTTGGTCAAGAGTGTCTTGATCCAGAGGAGGAGTGTTTTTTATTACCCTTCGCTGTCATACATTCTAAACCTTTGGAGTATCGCTGCAAATTTCAAATGGCCTAGGAATCATTTAATAATTAGTTAAAACATGATTGGATTAGACAATTATAGCAAGAAGCTCATACAAGTTTTTTTTGAAAATTAATAGCAAAATGTCTAGCTCTATAATTTTCTTATTCGGTGCGAAAAAAATAACTGGAGAGAATATGATAACGTGGAAAAAAAAACTCAACACTATATTGGTAGTGGATGATCTGAAGTTTGTGCTAACTGAGGAGTGTCCTTAGGTGCCAGGCTTGAATGCTTCACGAAATGTTCGTGATGCATATGATCGATGGATCAAGGCCAATGATAAGGCCAAGGTCTACATGCTGGCAAGTATGTCTGACATATTAGCCAAGAAGCACGAGGGCATGATGACCGCTAAGGAAATCATGGATTCGGTGCAGGGCATGTTTGGACAACAGTCTACACAGGCCCGACACAATGCTCTCAAGTATATATTCAACTCGAGGATGCCGAGGGTTCATCTGTTCAGGATCATGTCCTGGATATGATGGTACACTTTAACATCGTGGAGTCGAATGGTGCTTCCATCGATGAATCGAGCCAGGCCAGCTTCATTTCGGAAACCCTTCCAGATAGTTTCCTACAGTTTAGAAGTAATGTTGTTATGAACAAGCTTACTTTTAATCTTACCTCCCTTCTGAATGAACTCCAGACCTTTCAATTTTTGATGAAAATTCATGGATCGAAAGGTGAGACAAATGTTGCCAGTAGGAGTTATCATAGAGGTTCAACCTCTAGATCAAAAACAGTGGCTTCATCTTCTTCTAACCTGAAAGGGAAGAAGAAGAACATGAAGAAGGTTGGTAAAGGGAAACGAGCTGACAAAGCTGCCGCCTAGAAGGGCAAGAAGGTCAAAGAAGTTGCAGACAAAGGAAAGTGTTTCCACTGCAACGAAGACGAGCATTGGAAACGGAACTGCCCGAAGTACATTGCAGAAAAGAAGAAGGAAGGTAAATATGATTTACTTTGCTTAGAAGCTTGTTTAGTGGATAATGATAAAACTGCTTGTATACTTGATTCAGGCGCCACTAATCATGTTTGCTCTTCTTTTCAGGGAATTGATTCCTGGCAGCAGCTACAGAAAGAAGAGATAACGCTCCGAGTTGGAAATGGAGAAGTCGTCTCAGTTGTAGCAATAGGCACGATGAAGTTTAATTTTGGCAAGAAATATATGTTGTTAGACAATATATTAGTGATACCAGGGTTTACTAAAAACATTATTTCAATTTCTTGCCTTATAGAACAATGTATTTCTATTTCTTTTTCATTGAATAAAGTGTTTATTTTAAAGAAAGGTGTGGAAATATGTTCAGTTTCATTAGAAAATGGGTTGTATGTTTTAAGGCCTAATTCAGTCAAAATAGTTTTGAACACTAAATTATTTAAAACTGCAAACACAAAAACTAAGAAACGTAAAATTTCTCCTAAAGAAAATGCTCATCTTTGGCATCTTAGATTGGGTCACATTAACCTCAATATGATTAAGAGATTGGTAAAGAATGGACTTCTAAATGAGTTAGAAGAAAATGCTTTACCTGTATGAGAATCCTGCCTAGAAGGCAAAATGATTAAAAGACCTTTTAGTGGAAAAGGTTCTAGTGTTGGGATATATGCCTAAACTTGTGTAATTTTGATCAATTAAATAAAGTATTATTTGTTTTGATAAGATTACAGTCTTGCTTTTATAAATCCAATAAACTAAGCTCCAAGGTTATAACATTTATCTTGAAATCAGTGTAGTGGACACTATTTGGGTTGAGTTCAAGAATATAACCTAAATGGTCTATGGTATAAGAATAAGGTTGGAAACCTCATTCTGGTAACACCATGGATGCGACCAACTTTGTAATTAGTACAAATGAGGTAATCCAACTCATTCATGTAGTTGACATTCGAGTGGGGGCATCCCGTATGAAGAGTTCATACAAGACTAGATCGCAAATTATTAGTCTAACCAGTGTAACACCGTTAACAAGATCAGACTAGTAATTTATAGATGGTCATTAGTGACTCGACCTGAAACCTGAGCAAGTTAAGGACTCCTGCTTATAGGAGTTTGTCCTTAGACTAGTATGGGTGAGAGTGGCCTGTAGCCGACTCAATAAGCCTACCTTCTCAGGGACAGAGCCTCGTAGGTAGCTGGAAACTTAACTGTGCAAGATGGAATTCACTCATTCCTACACTAAGGAATTAGATAGGTTGTTCCCTTAAGAACTGACTCCAGGTCTTGAACAACGGGGCCCCGCCCTTTATGAGGGTATGAGTCTAAGGTAGGACCTTAGACTTGTTGTTCATTAGAGGATCAGTGGTGCTAAAGGAGCAAAGAGGTAATCACTAGGGTAAAACGGTAATTTGACCCAGTTGTGATTACGAACAACCTGTGAAGGGTCGACTCATGGGTAATGACTATATCAGTGGACACAATAATATCTATAGTGAGGAGAGTGCAACTATAAGTCTATAGTGGAGTGACTTGTAGTTAATGAATATTGATTAACTGGATCAAAGAGTTTGATCAGTTAATCTCACATCATAGGAGCTCATGAACTGTAGGTCCATTAGATCCCTCTGTTGGCTCAACATGGTAATATTGAGGGTATAAAGTTAGGAGTGAAATTCAAGTGTTCAATTTCATACATGAGGTGTTATATCTATTATATATGATATAATTGATATAATATATAGTTTTAATGTGAATTAGATTCATATATAAACTATATACTAAAGAGAGAATAAAGGAGGGGTAGGATGGTCATTTCCATCACATTCCCCTATATATATGGTTGCATGAGATGCAACTAAAAAAAGTCATTCTAAGGAATTACAAGCTCTCTCTTGTTGTGTTGTTGGAAGAGTTCCAAAACACACATCTCTCTCAAAATACCTCACTTCTCCTAAAGGGAACCCACCTTCCTCCCTCACCTAGAGAACAACAGAGAAGATCCGGTGGTCGTGTCTTCGTACATTGGAGTTCCTGTTGCTGAGATCGTGATCGTGCGAGAGTGGAGCACTCGAAGAAAGGTTCTTCAAAGGTAATCATCTTGTTGTCCATTTTGTTTTACATGCTTAATCTAGTGTTTTATGTTCTTGAATTAATCGTTGTATCTAAATCAAGAGCGTACAATTCGCAATCGCTTCTGCTGTGGGACTTCGAGTCCCTTCATATAGAGCCAAAGAACCTCTTGAGCTTATACATTTAGACCTTTGTGATCCGATGAGTGTTAAAGCCAGAGGAGGTTATGAATATCTCATCTCTTTTATAGATGATTATTCTAGATTTGGGCATATTTACCTAATGCATCATAAGTCTGAAGCACTTGAAAAGTTCAAGGAATTCAAGACTGAAGTTCAAAATCAATTAGGTAAAACAATTAAAACACTTCGATCAGATCGAGGTGGAGAGTACATGGATTTAAAATTTCAAAACTATATGATAGAACATGGAATTACATACCAACTCTTAGCTCCCGGTACACCACAGCAAAATGGTGTACGGAAAGGAGAAATAAAACCCTGTTGGACATGGTTCGATCAATGATGAGTTATGCTTATCTCCTTAATTCCTTTTGGGGTTGCAGTAGAGACTGCGGGATATATTTTGAACAATGTGTCATCAAAAAGTGTTTTTGAAACACCTTTTGAACTCTAGAAAGGACGTAAAGGTAGTTTATGTCATTTCAGAATTTGGGGTTGTCCAGCACATGTGCTTGTGACAAATCCAAAGATGTTTGATTCATGTTCAAAATTGTGCCTATTCGTAAGTTACCCAAAAGAAACGAGAGATGGTTTATTCTATGATCCTAAGGAAGATAAGGTTTTTGTGTCGACAAATGCCACTTTTTTAGAGGATGACCACATAAGGGATCACAAACCAAGAAGTAATGTTGTGTTGAGTGAGTTACACGGAACAATAGCAAAGGTTGCTAACAAAACTAGTACGTCAACAAAAGTTGTTGACACTAACTTGTCTAGTCAAGAGAGTCCATCTCAAGAGTTGAGTATGTCTCGACGTAGTATGAGGGTTAAAGACAGCCTGACCGTTACATGGGTTTATCTGAAGCCCAAGTTATTATACCAAATGACGACTGTGAGGATCCATCGACTTATAATCAAGCGGTGGTTGAAAAAGACAAAGACAAATTGGTCATAGCCATGGACCAAGAAATGGAGTCTATGTACTTCAATTCTGTTTGGGATCTTGTAGATAAACCTGATGGGGTAAAACCTATAGGTTGTAAGTGGATCTATAAGAGAAAGCGTGGTGTAGATGGAAAGGTGCAAACCTTTAAAGCTAGACTAGTAGCAAAGGGTTATACCCAGGTTGAAGGGGTTGACTATGAGGAAACCTTTTCATTTGTTGTTATGGTAAAGTCTATCCGTATCCTACATGCAATTGTCGCATATTATGACAATGAGGTATGGCAAATGGATGTCAAGACAGCCTTTTTGAATGAAAATCTTGACGAGAGCATCTACATGGACCAACCCAAAGAGTTCATTGAACCAGGACAAGAGCAAAAGGTTAGCAAGCTTAAAAGGTCAATCTATGGACTGAAACAAGCCTCTAGGTCCTGGAATATAAAATTTGATGAGACAATCAAATCCTATGACTTTGATCAGAATGATGATGAACCTTGTGTCTACAAGAAAATCATCAATAGTTCTGTCGCATTCCTACTTCTATATGTGGATGATATCCTACTCATTGGGAATGATGTAGGACATCTTACTGACATTAACAATTGGATAGCTACGCAATTCTAAATGAAAGATTTGGGTGAATCGCAGTTTGTTCTGGTGATCCAGATTGTTCGAAACCGCAAGAATAAAACACTAGCCTTGTCTCAGGAATCTTACATTGACAAAGTGTTGTCAAGGTTCATGATGCAAGACTCCAAAAATGGTTTATTGCCTTTTAGACATGGAGTTCATTTGTCTAAGGAACAGTGTCCTAAGACACCTCAAGGAGTTGAGGATATAAGACGAATTCCATATGCATTAGTTGTTGGGAGCCTGATGTACGCCATGTTCGTGTACTAGGCCAGACATCTGTTTTGCCATTGGAATGGTCAGTAGGTATCAATCCAATCCAGGACCTGAACACTGGACAACGGTTAAAACAATCTGTAAGTATCTACGGAGAACAAGGAACTACATGCTTGTGTATGGGGCTAAGGATTTGATCCTTACTGGATACACGGATTCTGACTTTCAGACTAATAAAGATTCTCGAAAATCTACGTCAGGGTCAGTATTTACTCTTAACAGAGGAACGGTAGTATGGAGAAGCGTCAAGTAAGGATGCATCACTGATTCCACCATGCAGGCCGAATACGTATCAGCTTGTGAAGCAACTAAAGAGGTCGTTTGGTTAAGGAAATTCATTCTAAATTTGGAAGTTGTTCCAAATATGAGTTTGCCCATTACGTTGTATTGTGATAACAGTTGTGTCGTGGCAAATTCAAGGGAACCCCGAAGTCACAAGAGGGGAAAGCATATTGAGCGAAAATAACATCTCATCCGGGAGATCGTGCATCGAGGAGACTTGATTGTCACGAAAATAGCCTCAGAGTACAACGTTGCTGATCTTTTTACAAAAGCTCTCACGACTAAAGTTTTTTAGAGTCACCTAAAAGGTCTATGTTTACAAGTCTTTCACAACTAGGGCAAGTGGGAGTATATTGTACAAAGGGTTTAAATGCCCTAGTTTATTGTATTTACATTATTGTAATGTTTTAGTACTCCACAAGCTTTAGGTCAAGTGGGAGATTGTTGCAATTTGTGCCCTAAACTTATGTAGTTTTGATCAAATAAATAAAGAGTTATTTATTTTGATAAAACTATATTCTTGTTTTATAAATCCAATAAACTAAACTCCAAGGTTATAATGTATCTTGAACATCAGTGTAGTAGACACTATTTTGATTGTGTTCAAGAGTATAACCTAAATGGTCTATGGTATAAGAATAAGCTTGGAAACCTTATTCTGGTAACACCATGGATGCAACCCACTTTGTAATTAGTACAAATGAGGTAATCCAACTCATTCATGTGGTCAACATGCGAGTGGGGGCATCCTGTATGAAGAGTTCATACAAGACCGGACTGGAAATTATTAGTCTAACCAGTATAACACCGTTAACGGTATAAGACTGATAATTTATAGATGGTCATTAGTGACTCGACCTGAATCTTGAGCAAGTTAAGAACTCCTGCTTATAAGGGTTTGTCCTTAGACTATTATGGGTGAGAATGGCCTGTAGGTAGCTGGGGACTTAACTATACAAGATGGAATTGGCTCATTCCTACACTAAGTAATTAGATAGGTTGTTCCCTTAAGAATTGAGTCCAGGTCTTGAACAACGGGGCCCCGCCCTCTAAAGTGATTAAGACGGTACAAGTCTATAGTAGGACCTTAGACTTGTTGTTCATTAGAGGATCAGTGGTGCTTAAGGAACAAAGAGGTAATCACAGGGGTAAAATGGTAATTTGACCCTGCTGTGTTTACGAACAACCTGTAAAGGTTTGACTCATGGGTAATGATCATATCAATGGACACAATATAATCTACAGTGAGGAGAGTGCAGCTACAAGTCTATAGTGGAATGACTTGTAGTTAATGAATATTGATTAACTGGATCAAAGAATTTGATCAGTTAATCTCACATCATTGGAGCTCATGAACTGTAAGTCCATTAGGTCTCTCCGTTGGCTCAACATGGTAATATTGAGGGTATAAAGTTAGGAATGAAATTGAAGTGTTCAATTTCATATATGAGGTGTTATATCAGTTATATGTGATATAATTGATATAATATATGGTTTTAATGTGAATTAGATTCACATATAAACTATATACTAATGAGAGAATGAAGGAAGGATAGGATGGTAATTTCCATCCTATTTCCCTATAAATGGTTGCATGAGATGCAACTTTGAGGCTAAGCAAAAAGAAAAGGCTTTTTGATAAAAACCCTAGCATTCTCTCATATTATGTTGGAAAGAGTTCAAGGCACAATTTGATAAGATCATCTCACCTCACCCTAAAGGAACCCACCTTCCTCACTCACCTAGAGAACAAAAGAGAAGATCCGGTGGTGGTGTCCGTGATCGTTCTGGTTCGAGTTGCTGAGATCGTGATCGTGGGAGAAGGAGCACTTGAAGAACGAGTTTTTCAAAGGTAATTTCTTGTTGTCCAATATCTTATAACATGCTTAATCAAAGTTTTATTTGATCTTGATTGAAATCCATGAGACTAAATAAGAACACGCGATTCACAATCGCTTCCACTGTGGGATTCGATCCCTTCATGGAAGCGGCGATTTGATGCTTACGGGATACACAGACTCTGACTTTCAGACCGATAAGGATTCTAGGAAAACTACTTCGGGGTCAGAGATGCATTGTTGATTCCACGATGGAAACCGAATATGTTGCAGCTTGTGAAGCTATAAAGGAAGTTGTTTGACTAAGGAAGTTCATGTTGGATTTGGAAGTTGTTCCAAATATGAACCTGTCAATTACCCTGTTTTGTGACATCAATGGGGCAGTATCCAACTCGAGAGAACCTCGGAGTAATAAGAGGAGCAAGCATATTGAGCGGAAGTAACACCTGATATGTGAGATTGTGCACTGCGGAGACGTGGCTGTCACACAGATAGCATCGGAGCACAACATTGTTGATCCATTGACAAAGGCTTTCACGGCTAACGTGTTTGAGGGTCACCTAGAGAGTCTAGGTCTTCGAGTGCTTCCTGCTAGGGCAAGTGGGAGTATTGTAAAGGGTATTCAATGCCCTAGTTTATTGTATTATTACTATACATTTGAGAAATGTATTATGTACTCCACTAGCTTAGTTCAAGTGGGAGTTTGTTGGGATGTATGTCCTAATCTTGTGTAAATAGGTAATATTCCTTATTGAAATAAAGAAGAGTTATTTTTTCATTACTTTGTGTCTCGCATATTTATAAACTTAATTTAATAAACTAAGCTCCAGGGTCATTGAATTATGAGAGAACTAGAACTTGAACGGTGTGTAGTGGACACACAGGGAGGATCAAATTCGAGTTAATGACCCGAACAGTCTACAGTATACGGATAGGGTTCGAGACCCAATCCTGGATACGTTGTGGATGAGGCCCGCTTTGTATGAGATACAAACGAGGTGATCCAGCTCGTTCATGTGGTTGACATGCGAGTGGGGGCATCATGTGTAATGAGACTGCACAAGACCGGACCGTGAATTATTAGACTTATTGATTTAACACCGTTAACAATATAGGACTAATAACTTTGTAAATGACCAATAGTGACTTGTCCTTAATCCTGAGCGTGTTACGGACTCCTGTCTGCGGGGGTCTGTCCTTTGACTAGTACGGGTGAGGGTGGTCACAGTTACTCATCCAATATGTCTATCTTCTCAGGGACAGGACCACGTGGGGAGTTGGGAACTTGACTACGCGAGATGAAATTCACTCGTTCCCGAATTAGGGAAACTAGAGGGGTTGTTCCCTTAAGTGTTGTCTCCAGGGCTTGGACAACGGCGCCCACCCTCTCACTGGCCCAAGAGGGATGTTGTTTATGGTCGGACCATACAACGTTGTTGTTCATTAGAGGAGCAGTGGGCCTTAAGGAGCAAGAGGTAGAAACAGGGGTAAAACGGTAATTTTGACCCAGCAGTGTCTACGAACAACCGGTGAAGGGTCGACTCACGAGCATTGGTTATATCGATGGACACAACTTGTCCTATAGTGATGGGAGTGCAGCTACGGGATTTAGTGGAGTGTTACCGTAGCTAATAAATGTTTAATAATCGGGTCAAAGAGTTTGACAGGTTAATCTCGTATCATTGGAGCTCGTCATCTATAGGTCCATTAGGTCCCTCGGTTGGCTCAAACTGGATAAATTGAGAGTTTATAGTTTGGTGTGAATTGAAGTGTTCAAATTTATTATTTGGGTATTTATGTCATTTATATGAGATATAGATGACATAATATATAGTTTGATATGAATGAGATTCATAATAAACTATAGTATAGCCTAATTGATTAGTTAGTGCTAATTGGAGAAATTGAATTGAGAGAAACTAAATTGAATGTGATTCAATTTATAATTCCACATTTATACAAATGAGATTTGTATAATGAGGTATGAGATACCTTATATTATATAATATGCAAATATGATTTGTATATTATATAGTTAGTAATAAAATGGTGAATTGGTGGAGATTTTAACTCCACCACACACCATTATAAAAGGATGCATTCAAAGGCATCTCATGACACTTCTTGCCATTTTTTGGATTTTCATCCAAAGAGAGCAAGTGTTTTCTCTCTAGAACTCTCTCAATTCTCTAAAATTCTCTCCTCACCCAAAACCAAAGGGAGTCCCACCTATTCTCCCTCAACCTCCCGAGAACAATCGAGAAGACATTTTGGAGGTGTCTCTGTGTTCAGATTGAGGTTCGTGTTCAAGGAGTTCGTTGGATCGAGAGACATCGTGACTGGAGGAGAAGAGGATTGAAGAAGTGTTCTTCAACAAGTAAGTACCATTTTTCCTTACTGTTTTCTTCTCCTTTTTGCATGTTTAGCCTAGGATCTATGAGATAGATTCAGTTTTAAGATAGGAATTACACAACGGATCAACGACGTTTCACAACGTCTTCCGCTGCGGGAATTCAAAATCCCTTCATTAAATTGAATGTGATTCAATTTAAAAATTTCACAATTATACAAATGAGATTTTTATAATAAGGTATGAGATACCTTTATTATATGTAATATGCAAATATGATTTACATATTATAAGTTTGGGGTAAAATGGTGAGTTGGTGGAGATTTCAACTCCACCATACACCATTATAAATAGATGCATTCAAAGGAATCTTGATACAAGACTTGTCATTTTTTGGATTTGGCATCCAAGAGAAAGGTGTTCTCTCACAAAAATTCTCTCTACTCTCTCCAAAATTTCTCTCCACCCAAAAATCAAAGAGAGTCCCACAACTCTCTCTCAACCGATCGAGAAAGATCGAGAAAAATCGAGAAGACTCTTTGGAAGTGTCATTATTTCTTGGTTCGAGAGATCGTGTGTAGAGATCGTTGGAACGAAAGGAGTTCGTGATCGAAGAAGAAATCATCGAAGAAGAGTTCTTCACAAGTAAGTATTACATTTACTTTCTGTCTTCTTCTTCTAAATTGCATGTTTAGCCTAGGATTTAAGAGTTAAGTTCGATTTTAAGAAATCAGTAGCATAATGAACACCACGACGTTTCATGTCGTTTTCCGCTGCGGGATTTTCATTCCCTTCATTTCATTTCTATCAGCAACCACCTAAGGTCACACATTTTTTTTATTTTCCTTAGCTTAACAAAATGCGTCAAGCTCACCTTTCAAAGTTTACTTGGGAACTTAACTCCTTAGTGACCTTTCGACTTCCTTCACCTCTAAGGACCTACTCTTCTTTCCTTTTGTCTAAACCAATCCTTCCAATAACACACAAGTGTCTCAGGTTTACAACACTTCCTTTAGGGATCAACCTTTTTAACTTAGTTCTTTCTTTTCTACCACTAACAGTAGGAATCACATGTTGGGATGTATGTCCTAATCTAGTGTAAGTTTGTAATATTCCTTATTGAAATAAAAAAGAATTATTTTTTCATCACTTTGTGTCTCGCATATTTATAAACTTAATCCAATAAACTAAGCTTCAGGGTCATTGTATTATGAGAGAACTAGAACTTGAACGGTGTGTAGTGGACACACAGGGAGGATCACGTTCGAGTTAATGACTCGAACGGTCTATAGTATACGGATAGGGTTGGAGACCTAATCTTGGATACGGATGCGATCCGCTTTGTATTAGATACAAACGAGGTTATCCAGCTCGTTCATGTGGTTGACATGCGAGCGGGGGCATTCTTTGCAATGAGATTCTACAAGACCGGATCGTGAATTATTAGACTTACTTATGTAATACCATTAACAGTATAGGACTAATAACTTCGTAGATGACCAATAGTGACTCGATTTTAATCCTGAGTGTGTTACGGTCTCCTGTCTGCGGGGATCTGTCCTTTGACTAGTACGGGTGAGGGTGGTCATAGTTACTCACCCAATATGCCTATCTTCTCAGGGATAGGACCACGTGGGGAGCTGGGATCTTGACTACGTGAGATAGAATTCACTCGTTCCTAAATTAGGTAAACTAGAGGGGTTGTTCCCTTAAGTACTGTCTCTAGGTATTGGACAATGGGCGTCCACCCTTTCACTGGCTCGAGAGGGATGTTGTTTATGGCTGGCCCATACAACGTTGTTGTTCATTAGAGGAGCAGTGGGACTTAAGGAGCAAAAGGTAGACACAGGGGTAAAACGGTAATTTGACCCAGTTGTGACTACGAACAACCTGTGAAGGGGTCGACTCACGGGCATTGGTTATATCGATGGACACAACTTGTCCTACAGTTATGGGAGTGCAACTACGGATTTTAGTGGAGTGTTACCGTAGCTAATGAATGTTGAATAACCGGGTCAAAGAGTTTGACAGCTTAATCTCGAATCATTGGAGCTCATCATCTGTAGGTCTATTAGGTCCCTCGATTGGCTCAAATTGGACAAATTGAGGGTTTATAGTTTGGTGTGAATTTGAAGTGTTCAAATTCATTATTTGGGTATTTATGTCATTTATATGTGATATAGTTGACATAACATATAGTTTGTTGTGAATGAGATTCATAATAAACTATAGGTTAGTCTAATTCATTAATTAGTGCTAATTTGGAGAAATTGGATTGGGAGAAATTAAATTAAATGTGATTTAATTTAAAATTTCACAATTATACAAATGAGTTTTGTATAATAAGGTATGAGATACCTTATTATATGTAATATGCAAATATGATTTGCATATTATAAGGTTGTGGTGAAATGGTGATTTGGTGGAGATTTCAACTCCACCACTCACTTTATATAAAGGCTTGGTGAGAAGCCTTTTGTAATTCATCAGTTCATATTTTGGATTTGCTTTTCCAAGATCGAAGAGCTCTCTCTTAAATTCTCTCCACCCAAAAATCAAAGGGAGTCCCACAACTCTCCCTCAACCGATCGAGAACAATCGAGAAGACTATTTGGAGGTGTCCAAACTATTCAGTTCCAGAGATCGTGTGTAGAGATCGAAAGGCACGAAAAAAGTTCGTGATCGGAGAAGAAAACCTCGAAGAAGTGTTCTTCAACAAGTAAGTACCATGATTTACTTTCTATTTTCTTCTAATTCAGCATGTTTAGCCTAGGATTAAAGTAGTTTAATTCAATTTTAAGAAAGAAATTGCATAATGAACACTACGACGTTTCATATTGTTTTCAGCTGTGGGAGTTTCATTCCCTTCATCACATGCATTCTTTTTCCTCAGCGTAGAAACACGTCAATTTCATAACATATATATATATAGCTTCACATATATGCATTTTGTTTCATAGACAAACAATTCAGCTCATACATTCTCATTCGTTCCTTGCTCAGAAATTTATTAAACTCGATTCATATACATATAACTTTACATAAAAAAGTACATAATTTTCTTTTCATAAATAAAACAAACTTTATTTTAAAGGCATGCCTGGCGATGACTGGGAGTTGCTACTTAGCCATGGGGTACTAGTGCTTACGATGTAAGCAAGTCTACAGAACCCAAACCTAGGGCTCTGATACCAACTGTAACGATCCTACTTTTTAAACTCACTTTATCTAGAACCGCTACTAAACATGCATGCATTTGAGGCCATAATTAACTTTAAGTAAGTAAAACTTGATAATTAAAAGTCACTTTACTTTGGGATCCCATAAAAAGAAAAACATTTGAATGCCATGAATAATATTTGGCCTCAGTTTCAAAAAGTCTCTAAGGAATACAACGGAAAAATAAAATCGCTTAAAATACTTTCTAAGACATGTATGCGAAAATCATGACTTGGTTCCCATGGCTTTCGTAGAGCGTCCCCATCACTCGCATTATATGTCCTTGCCTTTACCTGAAAACATTTTTTTAAAAAAAAAAAGGAGACAAAGGTAAAGGGGTGAGTATTATAATAATACCCAATAAGAGAGGGGTCAGGAAATGCAAACACATGCAACATGACTTTTAAACATGACTTGTAAACATGACTTTTAAAATCATAAAACTTTCTGTAATGGGACCTAAAACTTCCTTTCATAAAATCATGACTTTTCTCTTCGGCTTTACGTGGTCAATTGAATCTACCTGAGTCTTTTCATGTTGAGTCCCTCACTGACCCCTATAAATTTGAGTCCCTCACAGACCCCTATAAGTTTAAGTCCCTCACATACTCTTATAAGTTTGACCCATAGGGTTTCTGATGCATGTTTGACCATGCATATATCCTCATAAGACCAATTGCCACAACCTTCATAAATATGTTCATATACATACAATATGCATGAGGCCTCATTCATCCACATGTACATATGCAGTCATAATGATGCAACAATCATATAATCAAGGCATAACTTTCATAACTTTAAACTTGAGTCAATCAATCATAAATCATAAAATACATTTACCACTTAAATCACGTATTTAGCACAATAGCATGGGTAGAAAATATGTAATTATAATAACTGTGTCAAATTCCTTTTTAGATACTTCAAAACCATTTCTGTTCGGGTCCTCTCAAACCCTTAAAGCATCTGGAATCCTCTCAAATTCCAAGATGAAATTCATTTATAAATCTTTTTTAAACTCATTTATTCAGGGTTCTCTCAAACCCTTAAATCACCTAGAATCCTCTCAAATTCCAAGATGAATTTCTTTTCTAAACCTTAAAAAATCATTTTCTCAGGGTCCTCTCAAACCCTTAAATCTTCTAGAATTCTCTCAAATTCCAAGATAAAATTCCTTTCTAAATTCCAGTCCTCAGGATAAATCTTGGAAATTCATTTTTTTAAAATCAATCTTTCGAAAACATAATTACTTCCCTTTTTAAAATAATTAGTAGAAAAATCTTTTACCTCAACTTAGCTTGAAACTCCTAAAATTTTGCTCCTAACTCAAGGCTCCTCTCAATCGTGCTTGATACGCGAATATCCTAAATCTAATCCATTTTTCTATTAAAATACATATAAATAAACTTATTTTCGAATTCAATAATAGTTAGGTTGAGTTACCACTTCGAAGTTGAGGTTCAAAATACGCTCGGAGGGTCAAATAAATCGAACTAGACAACTTCGAAGTTGGTCGTTGGTCGTTGACCGGTGGCATTGACTGGCAATCGGTAGCGTGCTGGCAGCACGTGGAGGTCAGATCTAAGATTCCCACTTGTCGATCTATCCAGAACCGGAGACGTTTTGGTGAAAACCCTCAAAAAGAAGGTGAACCGGTTCAACCAAGCGACGGTTCAGTTCAGGGACAACGTGGCATTTTCAGTAGGTGTCCGGCGGCTTCAGGCGTCCGACGAACTTCGACGACCCGATTTGTTGTGTTGGGATTTGTTGCTTGCGATTCCAACGAGTATGGCGTCTAAACCAGATGTGTGCAACGACTGAAGACCGGCGACACGTGTTGCAGTTCAGCTACCGGCAGCTCGACGCGATAGAGGTTGCAGCAAGGACGAGGGCGCGAGTAGATCTGGCGCGGCTCGATTGGGTGATCGACGACACGGCATGAGGTTGATGGCTTCGACAGAGGTCTCCAGCGGCTAGACGAACGGCACCGCCGAGCTTAGATGTGCGGTTAGGGTTCTCCATCTACGAGGAAGGGGGCGTGTGGCTGAAGGAAGGAAAAGAGAAGAGGCTGCCTAAAAAATCGTGCCTCTCTTTAGGGTTGAAACCCTAATTCCCTCTCTTTAGACAATATTTACCAAAAAGCCCTTCGTATTAGACAAAGCTACAAAAATTACCCTTGAACTTAAATAAATAATCCAACTCAACATATATATGGTTAAACCATATATATATTTTCTTAAATTTTCAAAACATAACTTAAACTAAGAAACTTCAAGGCCAGATTAATTTAATTTCCATTAAAAATTAACTCGAAACTCAGAATAAAAGGTACTTAGAGTTCTAGGGCATTGATAGCACACAAAATGTGCTATCCTTAGGCTTAATTATTGCTAGTTTTATAATGATTTCAGAGCTTTTACGCATTTAAATTACTTAATTTCAAGTTAAGAGATTAAACAGAGCTATTGGAGACAATTTGGATCACTCGAGATCGAAACGAGGCTATTAGGAGCTAAAAATAACATCAAGTGGAAGAGAAAGGATCAATCTAAGCTTGAAGACCCGAGGTGATGGCGTTGCAATGCCATGAAGAGCGTTGCAACGCCGAACGTGAAGCCATGATGCGTTGAAGACCCCAGGCGATACCGTTGCAACGCTATCTCTATAAGAAGATGAGCATGAAGGACCGCACAACAGGCATTGCAACGCTGCTTCGCAGCGTCGCAATGCCATTTCGATAAGGAGCACGCACGTTAGGCTAGCGGCGTTGCAACGCCATCGATACATTCCATATCCGCCAGTCGCCTAGGGTACAGCGTTGCAACGCTGTCCCTAGCGCTGCAGCGCTGCACCGATTCCACCTATAAATATATCCTTATAATTTCATTACAAGGGAGTCGAATTTGGTAGATTTTTCACCCTAATTTCGAAATACACTTTGTAAAAAGAGAGAAAATAGCGTTTTGGAGCCAAAGCATTTGTTAAGGTTCGAGATCGAAGACGGGAGCTCGGAGACGAAGGACCGGCATCGACACATAAGTTTAATTTTCTTTTCTTTCAATTTGTAATAGCGTTCTAAGACGTTTCTACTTGTTTAGTTTGATTTTCATGTGATTTAGAGTAGCTAGACATTGTAGTTAGGATTTGATTTACTTGTTATGACTTTCTCGCTATGTATTGAAGCATGTTTTGTCCTAATTTTCTGCAATTCATTCTTTACTTCTTATGTTGTTTGTTTAAGTGGACTCAAGAGATAAAGCTTGAATTAGAGCAAAATTGTCAAAACCCTTAGAAATCTGGCATGAGAATGACTTAGAAATATTAGGGAAACACATAAAGAAGTTGCTTAATGTCATGCATGTCGTAGGTTCATATGGAGACTATGGAGTTTATTGCATGTGTGAGACTCACTAAGAATCGAGAGATTTTCTTGAGTATTTTACTTCTTGTTTATAAATTCATCTCATTGGTTCACTGCATGTGTTAATTGAGTCATTAACTTGTATAATCACTTCCCTCAAATCTATCAATTTGTGTCTACACATGTTTGTTTGTTTGCTTGTCTTTACTTTCAATTAACTATCCATGTTATGTTTCTTTAGCTAAAATTGAGAATTAGTATCTTAGTAATTAATTAATCTAGAAACTCATTCCCGAAAACGATACTTGGACTCATAAATCACTATACTAAAACTTGACCCGTACACTGCGGTATTGCAATATTCATAATTTTATGCAACAGACATTACATCTTCAATTTATAGACATGATTAGGCAAATCAAGACTTTCAAACCCCGGAGGTTGTTCTACATAAACTTCCTCCATAATATAACCATTTGTTTTTGTATGTTTGTTTGTTTTCTTATTTATTTTATTTTAGTTTTGTGTGTTTTTTAGTCTTTGTCCCCTGTTTTGGTTGTGTTGGTATTGTGTAGAAGTCTTGATCTGAATTATTAAATTTTTTAATTATGATTTTACATGATTTTGACTCTCCACCATTCTACTGTCCCTCTCAGGACCCTAGGTATGTGCATCATGATTTCTCTGAATTTCATCTGTCTAATTTTTACCAGTCTGTACCTGAAATTGATAAACATTCATGTAATGGTAGTCATCTAGGCAGTTGGAACCATAGTTTTTCGTACCTTAACCAACCCCTAGAAAAATCTTCTCTTATGGACCAATTGGCGGAATATACCTTAGAATTGAAATTTAAAAAATTGGTTCATAGTGAATTAGAGAGGTTGGATAGGTTAGAAACTGAGGTGGTAGGACTTTGGAAAATAGTATAAGATAAAGCTCAGTACCTTAACCAGCTAGTAGTTTCCCTTAAGGCCTTACAGGAACAATTTCTTATCCTTACCACTCAGGAGGTGCCACCTAGGAGGATTTGTTCAGATGATAATGAAGATAGTTTGGGGGAGACTGAGGCACACCATGATCAGGATAGTGAGGAACACATTGGTGATACAATTAGTTCCATAGGGAAGATCCAGGTGATAGAATTAGAGGCTGAGAAGTCTTCATTCCTTTTATCCCCAGAAATTTCCTTTATTTTCGATAACCATTTGTCTTATACTCACGAGTCTTGCTTTGATTTCAGCTCTTTCATTTCTTTAAACAAAAATACCAAAAATAATTCTATCTCTGGTGCCCATGAAAAGCATGATAGAGTTTTAGACTTAGAAGGCTATATCGATTCGAGCAAGAAGTGCCCGAAAAAATATGAGCAATTTTATGTGCCCTGATTAGTCACTGTCTAGCTAAAGACGTTAAAGAAAGCGCTTCTTGGGAGGGAACCCAAGTTTTTTGTTTCATATCTTTATTTTATTTATTTTTTCTTTTTTTTATTTTATTTCCTAGTTTTTTTATTTTTGTTTAATTTCTTTCTTTTTGTTCCTCCAGTTGTATGCCCAAGGGGAGAGCTGCAGACTTGCAGCCTTTTGATCCTGAGATCGAGAGGACCTGTAGGAGACTCCTAAGGGAAAGAAAGGCAGAAACGCATACTATGGTTGATCAGGAGCTCATCAACAACCCTAAACCTATCAGGGAGTATTTCCAACCTGTGTTTAATTCTGAGTAGGCTGGAATAGTCCATGCCCCTATAAATGCTAATAACTTTGAACTTAAGGCAGGGTTGATACAAATGGTTAGGAAATGTGCTTTCAGAGGCTTAGCCACAGAAGATCCTAACTCTCATCTTCAAAATTTCTTAGAAATATGTGGTACATTTAAAATGAATGGTATCTATGCTGATAGTATTCGCTTACGTCTCTTTTCTTTCTTTTTACAGGGTAGAGCCAAAGAATGGCTAGGGTCCCTTCCCTCAAGTAGTATCACTTCCTGGGAGGAGTTAGCCCAAGCCTTCATGACCAAATTCTTTCCACCTGTGAAAGCTACAAAGTTAAGAACTGAGATTGGAACATTCAAGCAGCAGGAGGGAGAGCAGCTATTCGAAGCATGGAAAAGGTATAAGGACATGCTCAGGTGGTGCCCACAACATGGCTACCCAGATTGGCTCCAGGTACAACTGTTTTATAATGGACTAGAAGGTAAGACTAGGACCATTCTGGATGCCACTGCTGAAGGGGCTTTCATGGCGAATCTTGTGCGTAAGCACGCGTGCCCTCTCGGAGGAAGTGTCAATCGCCCCACTACTAGTGGCCTACAGACAATGACAGATCTAAGCCAATAGTTGGACTGTATCAACTTGATGAGGTAACTTCTCTTAGATCTCATAAGGCATCTCTCACTCTTGCCCTGAATAATTTTGCAGGATCACCACAAACAGGGATGTCCTCTCAATGCTCCCAGCCTAATGGAGAATCCACTATAGAGCAATTACACTACCTGAGCAACAGAAGCAACAACTATGGAGGAAACCAAAATCAGAATAACCTACCAACACATTACAATCCAGGTTTGAGGTATCATGAGAATTTCTCTTATGCTAACAACAAAAATATGTTGAATTCTCCTACAGGGCATGCTTCTACATCAGAAAGGAAACCCTCTCTGGAACACACATTGCACTCCTTCATAGCTGAATCCAGAAGTCGGTCCAACCAGCTGGAAAATGCAGTCACCAGTCTATCTGGTATAGTGACAAGTCATGGAGCTGCAATAAAGAACATAGAGACCCAAATTAGTCAAATGAACACATCACTCCAGGCACTGCAAGCAAGGAAAGAAACACCTTGAGGGAGTACAATCTAGCTAAAAGACGTTAAACAAAGCGTTTCTTGGGAGGCAACCCAAGCTTCACTTATTTTGCTATTTTCTTGCTTTAGTTGTTTTTTCCAGTTCTTAGTATTTACTAGTTTGTTTGTTTTGCTTTGTAGGTTGTGACGATGTCATCCTTCGTTAAAATCCATGCTCCCGTTCTGAGAAACTCCAACACACATGCTTTGGCTATCCAAGGAACTCAGAAAGATCTCCATAACTCCGGATTGTATTGTTCACTCTTACCCTTATACTTAATTTGTGCTTATTTCTGCAAACATTGGGGACAATGTTTAGTTTAAATTTGGCGGTAGGATGTTGTTTAATTGTTATGACTATCCTGAGTATGTGCTAGAACTGTTGATTAATTTTTTTTTTTACATAAGTATGATCATGAACTGTTGATTGATTCTTTACATAAGTATGATCATGATAGCCTGGGATGAGATTTAATTGGAAATTCTTGTGATTCTGCTGAAACTTGAGAGCATGACATGAATTCGAGTTAATTTAAAAATTTTCTTGAGTTTTTCCTCCACCATTATGCACATAGTCTGTGTTCCTGTAGTTTTGAAATGCTTAGAACAAAGTTATTAAGTTTAGAAGTTTGATGTCACCTCGATAGGTTTGAGAACTGATTTGAGAGTTAAACTGCAGGATAGGGTAAATGACATTATGAAGTGTAGGATCTGTATAATATGTGAAATAGTTTGTTTTTGTTGTTTGCTTGCTAAAGAAAAAAAAATCGTGAAGGCAAAAAGAGCTACCTTCACTGTGATCAGTTAGGGCACTCATTGAGCGAGTCCTCTGGGTAAGGGTCCCTGCAGTAGATGTGTGAAAGCTAGTGTCCTTACACAAAAAAAAAAAAAAGAAGAAATAGAAAAAAATGATAAAAAAAAAAGGATTAAGTGCTGAGTAGAGTTATTTAGTTCTTGAATATGGGGACACTCAAAGATTAGTAATTATGACCAGTGTAGGGAGAAGTTGAATGGAGAGCCTAATAAAGTTGATCCGGGCTTAGTAAAAATGAAGGGAATATAGGTTAATCACACACACACGTAGGAACACTTAGGAAAAGTTTTAAATTGCTTACTCAAGTGTTATGTTTGAATGTTTCCGGTAATTACTAGATTTCCTCTTAAATCTTTGAGGTTTGAATCGAATTTATGTATAAGAACAATCTGATGTTTAATTCTGTTTTTGCTCGGGACTAGCAAAAGTTTAAGTTTGGGGGTGTTTGATAGCACACAAAATGTGCTATCCTTAGGCTTAATTATTGCTACTTTTATAATGTTTTCAGAGCTTTTATGCATTTAAATTACTCAATTTCAGGTTAAGAGCTTAAAGATAGCTATTGGAGACAATTTGGATCACTCGGGATCGAAACGAGACTATTAGGAGCTAAAAATAAAATCAATTGGAAGAGAAAGGATCAATCCAAGCTTGAAGACCCAAGGTGATGGCGTTGCAACGCCATGAAGAGCGTTGCAACGCCGAACATGCAGCCATAATGCGTTGAACACCCCAGGCGATAGCGTTGCAGCGTCGCAACGCTATCTCGATAAGAAGATGAGCATGAAGGACCACACAACGGGCGTTGCAACGCCATTTCGAAGGAGTGCGCGCGTTAGGGTAGTGGCGTCGCAACGCTGCCCTCAGCGTTGCAACGCTGTCCATGCACCGATTCCATCTATAAATATATCCTTATGACTTCATTACAAGGGAGCCAAATTTGGTAGATTTTCTACCCTAATTTCGAAATACACTTTGTAACAAGAGAGAAAATAGCGTTTTTGGAGCCAAAGCATTCGTTGAGGTTCGATATCGAAGATGGGAGCTCAGAGACGAAGGACCGGCATCGACACATAAGTTTAATTTCATTTTCTTTCAATTTGTAATAGCGTTCTAAGACGTTTTCTACTTGTTTAGTTTGATTTTTCATGTGATTCAGAGTAGCTAGACATTGTAGTTAGGATTCGATTTACTTGTTATGACTTTCTCGCTATGTATTGAAGCATGTTTTGTCTTTATTTTTGGAAATTCGTTCTTTACTTCTTAAGTTGTTTGTTTAAGTGGACTCGAGAGATAAAGCTTGAATTAGAGCAAAATTGTCAAAATCCTTAGAAATTTGGCATGAGAATGACTTAGAAATCTTAGGGAAACACATAAAGAAGTTGCTTAATGTCATGCATGTCGTAGGATCATATGGAGACTACGGAGTTTATTGCATGTGTGAGGCTCACTAAGAATTGAGAGATTTTCTTGAGTATTTTACTTCTTGTTTATAAATTCATCTAATTGGTTCATTGAATGTGTTAATTGAGTCATTAACTTGTATAATCACTTCCCTCAAATCTATCAATTCGTGTCTCCACATGTTTGTTTGTTTGTTTGTCTTTACTTTCAATTAACTATCCATGTTATGTTTCTTTAGCTAAAATTGAGAATTAGTATCTTAGTAATTAATTAATCTAGAAACCCATTCCCGAGGACGATACTTGGACTCATAAATCACTATACTAAAACTTGACCCGTACACTGCGGTATTGGAATATCCATAATTTTACGCAACAGGCATTACATCTTCAATTTATAGACATGATTACGCAAATCAGGACTTTCAAACCCCAGAGATTGTTCTACATAAACTTCCTCCATAATATAACCATTTAAAAAGGCACTTTTCACATCCATTTGATACAAGATGAAATTCTTATAAGGGGCAAAAGTAAGTAACATTCTAATAGCTTCTAACCTAGGAACAGGTGCAAAAGTCTCTTTCATAATCTATACGTTCTTCTTGACAATAACCTTGAAACTACAAGTCTAGCTTTATTTTTAATTGTATTCCATTTTCATCCATATTATTTCTAAAGACCCATTTAATTCCAATAATAGAAGCATTAGAAGGCTTGGGGACTAATTCCCAAACTTTATTCTTTTCAAATTGATTTAATTCGTCTTTCATAGCTAAAATCCAAAACTCATCATTTTCGGTATCCTTAAAAATTTTAGAATCAACTTGACAAAAAAAACAAGATTATTGAACAAATTAAGAGTGGAACAAGTCTTCACGCTTTGTTCGGGATCACCAAGAATCATGTCCTTAGGATGGGATGGAGATACCTCCACTCTTTAGGCATGGATGAAGGATTGTTTTCCTTCTTTTCATTGAAGCTCATTTCTTGCTTACTTGAGTCAATTTCCTTGTCTTTGTCGCTAACAAGTAAATCTCCAAAATTTCTTTCTAAATCATCACTACAAATAGACTCATTAGAAATATTATTGTAAGATTCATCAAATACAACATGCATAGATTCCTCAATAATTAAAGTTCTCTTATTGAAAACTTTGTAGGCTTTACTAGTAGAGGAATAACCTAGAAAAATACCAACATTCGTCTGAGAATCAAACTTTCCAACCTTTTCTTTGTTGTTCAAAATAAAACATTTGTAACCAAAAATTTTAAAATACCCAATATTTGGAATTTTGATTATGCCAAAGCTCATAGGGAGTTTTACCTAAAGAATGCCTAATTAAAACTCTATTTAAAACATAACAAGCAGTGTTAATGGCTTTCACCCAAAAGTATTTAGGTAAATCACACTCATGCAACATTGGCCTAGCAAATTCTTGCAAAGTACGATTTTTCCTTTCAAGCACACCATTTTATTGAGGAATTCTTGGAGCGGAAAAGTTATGAGAAAAACCCTAATCTCCACAAAAATTTTCAAAAGCAATACTATCAAATTCTCCTCCATGATCACTCCTAATTTTATAAATCAAAAATCTTTTTCATTTTGAACTCTTTTCAAAATATCATCCTTTTGTTTTATCATCAAAAGCCAAGTAAATCTTAAAAAATTATCAACTATCACAAAGGCATAATAATTCCCTCCAAAACTAGCAATTCTAAAAGGGTCAAATAAGTCTATGTATAATAGAAGGGGTCTAGTTGTAGAAATTACACTTTTAGATTTCAAAGAAGACTTGGTTTGCTTACCCATTTGACAAGCATCACAAACTTTATCCTTGTTAAATTTAAATTTACGAAGATCTCTAACCAAAGAATTGTTGGAAATATTTGAAATTAAGTGCATGCTAGCATGTCCTAGTCTTCTATGTCATAACCAAGAATCATCATGCAAAACCGAAAGACATTTATAGGACAATCATCCAAATCAATAGTATACACATTTTCATTCCTATTGCCAACAAATAAGACTTTTCTATCACTTGCATTTTCAATGATGCAATTCTTTTTATCAAACATAACTCTAAAATTTTTATCATATAATTAACTTATACTAAGTAAATTTGGTTTAAACCATGAACTAAAAGTACATTTTCAATCAAGGTAGAAGAACCATTATCTATACTACCCTTACCAATAATTTTACCTTTCTTGTTGTCACCAACTAAACCTCCATTCTTTTTGGAAAGATTGACAAACTTGGATTGGTCTCTCATCATATGTCTCAAGCAACCACTATCCAAGTACCATTTATTTTTCATAGAGACTTTCAAACATACCTACAAACAAAAGTGTCTAACATTGATCTTTTGATACCCATACTTGTTTGGGTCCTAGAAGGTTAGCATTTACAAATTTGGGAACCCATCTTATTTTTGCATTCACATTTAAAGCATTGGTTTTACATTTAGACAAGTCATAAGAATAAACTTTATGGTTATATTTTTCACATGAGAAACAAACAACATTATGCAAGGATTTATCTCTTACAACAAATTTATGCACTCTACTTTTCTTACGGTATTGTGAAACTTTTCTCTTTGAGAAAAATTTCTTTTTGAAGAAGTAGTATGAGCATATTTCAATTGAAAGCAATTAGGTCTAATATGACCTTCAACACCACAATGATGACATATAGGCACAAAACTAGATTTAGCTTAGGCGCAATAGAGGATGCTTTAACAAAGATAGTTTTAGAACTTGAAGGAGTAGAATATTCATCAATGTAGCTTAAAGCTCTTTTATCACCATAAGGCTTGCCAACTTCAATCATTTTGTCAAACATTTGAGCACCTATTGTCAACTTTTTAATGGACTCTTTTGCCTTACCAAGTTCTTGCAAAACATTTAATTCTTTTTTCTTAAGCAATTTAATCAAATTATCTTTTGACAACTATCATACTCAAGAAATCTAACTTTATCAACCAAGGCATTTTTCTCATCAGAATCAAAAGCATGTTTATCACAAGAGACATTCATTTCATGAATTTGCACAACATCATGCTCATTTCTTTTAAGCAAGCAATTTCATCAAATAATTCATCATACAAAAAGGGCTCTAGAATTACCGCATCATCTTGCTCATCACCCTTGTCACTATGAGCCATGAAGCAAAAGTTTTCTACTTCTTCACTGTCACTTCCACTTCCACTTTCATCATTGCATCTCAAGTAGCTTTCCTTGCTTTCTTCTTGTATTTCTTGGATGATTTGAGGAGAGGGCAATCCATTCTTATGAGACCTGATTTCTTGCATTCATAGCATATTACTTCATCCTTTTTGCTCTTTTCACCTTTTGACTCTTTTTTGTTGGAAATGTGCTTCTTGAATTATTTCCTCCTCTTGATGAAGTTTTTTATACTTACGTGAGAAATATGCAATATCGTGTTCATCGAGAACATCTTAATCTTCATATTCAACTTCCAAAGAGACGGTCTTTAAAACAATACTCTTCTTCTTTTTGGACTCATCTTCCATATGTTCCTTTATGGTAATCTCATGTGTCATGAGAGAGCCAATAAGTTCCTCCAAATTAAAGTTTGGTGAGATCCTTTGCTTCTTAAATCATTGTCACATTTGCTTCCCAATTCTTAGGTAAAAAACCTAAGAATTTTTCAAACATTTTCGGAGGTAGTATATATTTTTCCAAGACCCTTCAAAGCATTTTTTATATTGGTAAATCTAGTAAACATCTCGGTAATAGATTCATTAGCATCCATCTTAAACAATTCATAATTATGAACTAGCGTGCTAATTTTTTTATTCTTTAACTTGATTAGTTCCCTCATGAGTCACTTCAAGAATATTTCATATTTCTTTAGCAGAAGAACACATAGATATTCTATTAAATTCACCCTTACTTAAAGCATAATATGAACAATTTATAGGTCTAGCATTAAAAGCACACTTTTTATATCATTTTCATCATATTCCTCTTCTAATTTTGGCACATATTTTTCATTAACCTTTTTCATGGAAATATATGGACCTTTAACCACATTCAACCATAAACAATAGTCAACAGATTGCAAATAAATTTTCGTTCTAGCCTTCCAATAAGCATAATTTGACCCATCAAAGTAAGGAGGCCTAGAGGTGGATTGTACTTCAATTATACAATTACTACTAGGTTTGTTATAAAGCTCAAACAATAAAGTTTATATAAAAACTCTAGAAGAGCAATCTCTCTCTTACACAAATTGTTGGATCAGTATGGCAACCCTAGAGGGGGTGACTAGGGTTTAATTAAACTTAAGCTCAATTAATCTAATTAACAAATTTTTTAAAAGAAAGTAAGAAAAATTAATACAATAAGCAAGATAGATTAAAAGTATGAAAAACTTATTATATCCAATACTTAGCAATTAAGAATAAATCAAAGCAAGCATAAATTACTACAAATAAATGTAAAAATAAATAGAGAAGAGTTAGAGAAGAGGACAACGTAATTTTATAGTGGTTCGGTCAAACTCGAACTACTCCACTACCCAAGCGCCTCTTGAGAATTTGAATAAAAAAACTTTACCGACTCTTTCCACGGATTAAAGCCAACTGCTACAACACCGTTCTTTTTACGAGTTCAAGAGCAAACCCGATCCTTTCCACAGGTTGGGATCAAACTGTTATAAGGTTTGGTTAAATTTGAAGATCACAAATATAACTCTCTCAAATCGAGTGGATTTACAAATTATCTCACAAATCAATCCTCACTACACAATTCAAACTCTCTTAAGAATAAGATGAAAAGAAAGAAAATTTAGAGCTAGGAGAGAGCAACAATGGAGACCTTTTGAGTATTTTTGGAGGATTTAAAAAATTGTAAAAACTTGTTCTAGAATTTTGGAAAAGAAGACGGTATAAAAAGATAGGGAAATGAGGTAAAAATTAAAATTTAATTTGGACCATTGGATTGTGGTAAAAGAGAAATAAATGATGGAGATTAAAAAGTAAAAAGTAAATAATAAATAAAAGAAATAATATTATGATAATCTGGGTGTGATAACTCTTCATCAAAGAGTTATTTCCTATTAAGCTTGGAGCTAGACTTTGCTTTATGTTATGTCTTTTTGCATTTTTATCTTCGAACTTGTGTATTTTGCTTCTAAATTGATAAAGTATCATCCATTATCTCTTCCTTGAATGAAGCAATGAAATTAGTGTCTTAAATGAGTAATTTTGCTTTTTAGGAAGGTAAAAAACTAAGGAAAGAGCCAAAAAAGGAAGTTGGGAATTACTCTGCTACAGTTTTGCTTCAGCAAGCAGGTTTTTCAACTTTGTTGCAGCAACATTTTCGTCCTATAGCTTTGAACGTAGATTAGAAGATTTTCAGCACGTGATTCTCATTAATTTGACCATTTTAGGGCTAGGAAATGTGGGGAATTGAGTGGGTCAAAGGAAAACCCTAATTGGATTGACTTTGGAGCCCTATATATATATATCCTAATGTTGGTCATTTTGAAAGAGAGGTTGCTATAGGTTTTCATTCTCACGATAAATTCAAGGGTTGGAGATCTTAAGCTAGAAGAAGGAGTTGAGGGTTATCGAAGGGAGCTTGCTAATTCGAAAAAGGGAGTTTTAACCTAAAGGGATCTTGGTTTTGCTTTCTACATTGAGTCCCACAATTTCTTTAGCTTTTCATTGCACTCTTCTCGTTCTTTTTTGAACCCGAGAGCTTCTCGTGATTTGTAAACCAATGTTGTGTTGTTATTTTACTTCAAGTATGAACTAATTTACTCTAGGCAAGGGTTAGGTTACCTCATGTAATTGGGATTCCTTGTTGAACTTTTTTATTACCTTAATGGTGTTGAAAATTGATTGTACTTCATGCTGATGAAGGAATGAGTTTGGCCAACTTATTTTCTTTAATGTTTTCTAGCTTTTGGGAAAAAGATAAGGAGTCGATTTATCAAGTTCCACTTTAGGATTGATTACAAGAGAATTCTTGCAATAAAATTGAATAGGTTAGGGATAACCATTCACCTATAGTACAAATAGAAATTGGTTTAATTAGGTAATTGAATGAGAATTTGTTGCTAAAACTTTAGGTGATTTTAGGAAAAATAACCATGAACAATTGTTGTAACATCATGAGTAATGTCAAAGCTAAGCAAGGAACCTTGAGAGCATGAGGAACCCTAACCCAAGCCTGCCCCTTTCCTTGATATTTGTCTTAACAACTGCCCTTTGTTTGCATATTTTAATTTGTGTCTTGTTTTAGCACATTTAGAGTCATTCTATCATCATTCCATCGTTCAAACATTTGTCATTTACATTTAGTTACCTTGCACTATTCGCTATAAGAAACACAAATTAGATCAATTCACGGTCCAGTCGCTAAGGAAACGATACTTATATACTTATCACTTCGGCACAAAGATTATATATACTTGCATATTTTGAGGTGTATTTGCAACATTTTATTGTTCTTCCACCATCGCATCACTATGTGAGAAATAGTCGAACCAAAATTTAAATTGATTTTTTTAACTCAAATGGTCACTGCATTTAATGCATACTGACTTTTCTCTCATATTTTTTTAATTTTTAAACAGTAACATATATATATATATATTAAACTAATATATAATTTTCTTTTCTTTTCTTTAAAAAACAAACATAAAGCCCACCAAGTATCACTATTCTATAGGTCCATATGTCACACTCCAAATGGTCTACAATGATGACTTGGTTGTCATGTCATCGCTCGGGAATTTTTCCTTCACATTTATTTTGGTCATAACTTCTTCGTTTTAACTTCAATTTGAGTGATTCAAGAGGCATTGGAATCGTTATTTATAGCTCTACGTTGTGGAAACTTCAAAATGCTAAAATTATTAGTAATTAATAGCAGGTTTGTTATCATCAAAAATATTAATAAAAATTAATTAATTTTAGATTAAGGGACAAAAGGCCAACATGCCTTAGAAGAGAGATGCTAAGCTTAAACACATAAAACTAAGTTTGTTTTTATTGAACTTAACGTGGATAAAACTAGTTGGCTGATAATTCTTATTTATGAGAATTATTAGCCTTTAAACTTAGTTATACTTGTATGTTTTCTTCAGTTCTTTGGGTAAAAGTCGATAAAGTGAAGTCAATTGCATATAATTAAGGAAGAGACAAACATTCTTGAAGAATGAGAGAAAATAAGCAAACATGAAAGCAAAATCTCATATTTTTTAGTTTTGAATACACAATGTAAATGGAACTCAATTGCGTTATGCAATTGCGTAGCATGTAGATCTGAAAAATGCAGAAAATCGCAGGAAATTCGGGAATTCCGTGATTTTAGGGGATTTTATTCCGATTTTCTTCACAAATTCAACAAGATAAGTTGACCCACCATGATGGAAACCCTAGCATGTAAACCCTATGTATTTTCGATGAGGGAGCCGTCAAAGGGGAGCTCGTCTTCGGGGGAGATTCCACTTTTTCAGTTTTGGGTTTTTGTTCAGTTCTATAATTTTTTCTCTTCTATTAGTTTCTGTAGTAGCTCTTCTACTTCTCAGCTCACTTCTCTTCTTCAATCTCATCTCAACGAAAGTTGTTGGTGGAGTTGAACTAAGCTCGGTTTAAAAGTTTTATTTTCGTTTTCTGCCTTTTATTCGTTTTATTACAGAGTTTAGTTTATGTTGAAGTGGTTTTATTTTAGAGTTTAGTTTCTTTGATTTTCATTCTTGTATTCCCGTCAGTTTGATTTTCCTCCTTACATAAATACTTTTTGTTACGATTAATAGAAGCTTACTGTTTCCTTTTTATTTACAAAGTATTCTCTCATTGAATCTGAGTTTTCTGTACTAGTTTCTTTTACAATTTTACATTTAGCAATCTGAAGTTTTTCTCTCGGTTCTTGCTAAACTGTGGTAGATCGAGAGAAAGCTTGGAGTTTATGTTTTCGACTGTTATGTTAAAGTTCTCTTTTACTGTTTAATCCATGAGGAGTTAATTTTCCTTAGGGATTTAATATGTGAATGCTCTAAGGAAAGACAATGAACTCCAAAGTAAAAGCAATTCGACTAAAGTCTAATGAAGTTTACTTTTGGTAGTTTATTATGGGTAGCCTTAGCCGGCCATCTAAAGTTACCCATCAAGCTTTAGCTTGGCACCGAAAGGGTTGAGCTAAAGTGGATTTCCCAAAAGTAATGGAGTAAAAGTGCTTAGACATAAGACCTTAACTTTGAGCCTAGGCATAGGGAAAGACTCAAAAACCTTAGAATTGTATGCACAAACATCTGGGATAGATTAACCATGACATATAGGATTAATTACTCAGTCTCCTAAAGATACTTCAACGAAGGTCGAATAGGAGTAGAACTCGGTTTACATCATTGGAAGGTTAGTTTGAATCACAATGTACTTGTAGAAGCATTGTCTTTTGAAGGGAATGAAACTCCCCGTGCAGCAGAAGACAATCGAATCGTCGCGGTGAAGTTGTGCAACTAAATTTCATTAAAACTATCTAACGATTAGATTAAGGCTAAAAATGCATATTTAGGAAAGAAAACAACAAGTACTTACTTGTTGAAGACGTTCTTCGAAATTTCCATTCTGTTCACGATCACGAACTCTTCGTGGCTTCTTCGAACTCAACGATCTCGAACCCTTCTCACGATCACCGACCGAACACATCCACTCGATTTCTCGGTTGTTCTTGTTTCGGAAGAAAGAAGATGGTGGGATCTTTCCTTTTGGTAGGGAGGAGAGATTGAGAGAGAAAGCTTGATTTGAGAGAGAATTGTTTAGTTGCTTTGGTGAGAAAACCAAAAAATGAGCAACAACCCTTATAACCCTTCTTGCAAAAGGGGTTTAGATAATGGAGATAGGTGGAGTTGAAATCTCCACCTATTTACCATTTTATCACAACTATAGGTTATGCAAATCATATTTGCATAACCATATATTATAAGATATCTCATATCTCATTTTACAAATCACATTTGCAATATTGTTGATTTTTAAATTGAATCACATCCAATATAAAATCTTTCATTCTAATTTCTCCTAATTAGCTCTAATTCAACAATTAGGCTAACCTATAGTTTATTATGAATCTCATTCACATTATTATATCATTCATATCTCATATAAATTACATAAATGCCCTTTAGTGAAATTGAACACTTCAATTCACACCAAAACAGTAAACCTTCTTTTAATCCAGTTTGAGCCAACCGAATGACCTAATGGACCTACAGTGACGAGCTCCAATGATCCGAGATTAACCTATTAAACTCTTTGACCCGGTCAATCAACATTCATTAGCTACGGTAACACTCCACTAATGCCCGTAGTTGCACTTCCGTCAGTGTAAGATATTACGTGTCCACTGATATAACCAATGCCCATGAGTCGACCCTTCAAAGGTTGTTCGTAGACACTGTTGGGTCAAATTACAATTTTACCCCTGTGTCTACTTCTTGCTCCTTAAGTCCCCACTGCTCCTCTAATGAACAACAACGTTGTAATTGTTGGGGTTTTTGTCCTAATCTCGTGTTTGTAATATATTGTTTGAAATTAATAAGAGTTATTCATTTCATCACTTTGTGTCTCGCAATATTTATAAACGTTTCCAATAAACTAAGCTCCAGGGTCATTGAACTTATGAGAGAACTAGAACTTGAACGGTGTGTAGTGGCCACACAGGGAGGATCACGTTCGAGTTAATGACCCGAACGGTCTACAGTATATAGATAGGGTTGGAGACCTAATCCTGGATACACTGTGGATGCGGCCCGCTTTGTATTAGATACAAACGAGGTGATGTGACTCGTTCATGTGGTTGACATGCGAGTGGGGGCATCATGTGCAATGAGATTGTACAAGACCAGACCGTGAATTATTAAACCTACTGATGTAACACCGCTGTGATGAGACTAATAACTTCGTAGATGATCATTAGTGACTCGACACGAATCCCGAGCGTGTTCTGACTCTCTTGTCCGCGCGGCAGTGCATCCTATGACTAGTACGGGTGAGGGTGGTCACAGTTACTCGCCCAATATGCCTATCTTCTCAGGGACAGGACCAAGTAGGGAGTTGGGAACTTAACTACGCGAGATGGAATTCACCCGTTCCCGCCTTAAAGGAAACTAGAGGGGTTGTTCCCTTAAGTGCTGTCTCCAGGGCTTGGACAATGGGCGCCCACCTTCTCACTGGCCCGAGAAGGGTGTTGTGTATGGTTGGACCATCACAATATGTTGTTCATTAGAGGATTAGTGGGGACTTAAGGAACAAGAGGTAGACACAGGGGTAAAACGGTAATTTGACCCAGCCGTGTCTACGAACAACCTGTGAAGGGTCGACTCATGGGCATTGGTTATATCACTGGACACGTAATATTCTGCACTGACGGGAGTGCAGCTACGGGCTATAGTGGAGTGTTACCGTAGCTAATGAATGTTGGTTAACCGGGTCAAAGAGTTTGACAGGTTAATCTCGGATCATTGGAGCCCGTCACTGTAGGTCCATTAGGTCACTCGGTTTGCTCAATCTTGGTTAAAAGAAGGGTTAATGTTTTGGTATGAAATTGAAGTGTTCAATTTCACTTTAAGGGCATTTATGTCATTTATATGAGATATGAATGATATAATATATAGTTTAATGTGAATGAGATTCATAATAAACTATAGGTTAGCCTAATTGTTGAATTAGGGCTAATTGGAGAAATTAATTGAGAGAAATTAAATTGGATGTGATCCAATTTAATTAATCCACAATTATTGCAAATGAGATTTGCAATATGAGATATGAGATATCTTATATTATGTGGTTATGCAAATGAGATTTGCATAACCTATGGTTGTGGTAAAGTGGTAATAATGTGGAGATTTTAAGTCCATGATTATTCCACTATATATAATCCCTTCTTGCAAGAAGGAATTCAAGATAACGCTCTCATTTTTGGAATTTCAACCAAAAGAAGAGAATTCTCTCTCAAGCAATTCTCTCAACTCTCCTCCCTCTCCAAAACTAAGATCCCACCATCTTCCTTCTTTCCAAAAGAAGAACAACCGAGTTTCCAAGTGGTTGTGACCGGATCTTATTCGTGAGTTCATGTTTTCGTTGAGATTGAGAAGCACGAAGAGTTCGTGACCAAGGAAGGAAGTTGAAGAACAGTCTACAACAAGTAAGTACGTTCTTCTCACTGCTTTTCTTCCTTACTTTGCATGTTTAGCCTAGATCTAAGTGTTAGATCGATTTTAACAAATCTGAGTTGCATAATGATACCACGACGATTCGATCGTCTTCCGTTGCGCGGGGATTTTCATTCCCTTCAATTGGTATCAGAGCCATTTCGATGGTTCTTCATTTATGTACTGTTTTTTTTAAAATTAGGTGGGTAAATTGACTTAATTTCATAAGATGAATGTTTGGTTTGCATAATGGATGTTTTCGGTTTTTGGCACTAGTTTAGATTTTCAATTTATGTTGATGAGATCAATGTAAGGGCCCGTTGTTTTTGGGCATTTTGTTGTAAATCGAGACTGTAAGTCCGGGTCGTTCGTGGCAAGAGTTGCTTTGAAGAAATCGGAGCGAAAACCGCGAGAATCGGTGGAAGAAACGACAAAGAGTTTGTTGTTACGCCGATGGCGTTGAGACGCGCCTCACGGCGTCTCAACGTTGTCCTTGCGACGGAGGCCTCTGCCTGCGGTCAGCGTTGCAATCTTTGGGAGTAGCGTTACCGCGCCATCGGGCGTTGAGAACGCGGTCGACGCGCGTCTACAGCGGCAACGTTACACGCAACGCTTTCGCAGCGTTACAACGCTACACGCGCTTGAGGAGCGATTTCTGGCGATTTCTGGAGGACGTGGGACGGCAATTTCACTTAGTGGGCGGTTTATTTTCGTATTTTATTTATTTTATTGTTTTGTAAAATGTATTTTATTTATATATTTTATTATTTTATTAAATAATATTAATATAAATGTTATATTAATGTTATTTAATTAAATAATTGCCCTAGTGCCAAAAATCGGTCCATTTTTTTGTTTAATTATTTTATGCATGAGATGTATATTTTAATTAATTTCTATGTGCATATTGTATGTCATATAGATTTAAAATCCCACCTTAGGTTAAACATTTCATGCATCATATTTATATTATAAGAGTTATAATATATAGTATGCATGATAGGATTATATTATAAGAGTTATAATATAATGTATGCATGTTTTAATTTATTTAAATATAAGTGTTATATTTTTTAAATTAAAAGCATGCTCATGCATTAAATTCATGTGGTGAATGTATGTTATAGTATAGTATTATTCATGTGATGGATGATCAAGCACTATAACATAGAAATGCATGAAACCTAAGCTAATTATTAGTTTTAAAGAGTTTAGAACTTGAATAATTATACTTAGGTTTTCTAATTTTCTAATAAGATTAGAAATTAGGAAATCAAATATAACCTTTGAACGGAGACTGATAAGTAACTCTGTCTAAGGAATGTTTTGTCTAAGGCTGGGGTATTCAAGTTGACGCTTGCAGAACACCCCTACCTGGAAACCGACCTGGGAGTGAATTCGGTTTGGAGATTCTTAGGTTATATTCTTCTGAGTGTCGTTAATTAAGAGTTAATTAATTTACTCACATAGACCTAAGTTATAATGTGATTATAGACTTAGGTTAATACCATATAAGAGTTATATTGGTAGACTTAGGTAAATTTTAGCCGCTTTATCTAGGTCAATCCTATTAAAATTAAAGTCTTTGAGTGGGAGGAAATATAGTGTATGAGATACATTTGAATTTCCAACCACAAATCTCCTTTAAGTCCGCACCGTGAGATCTATACTCGGCCTCGTGGCGCAAATGGGAGCGCGTCCCCTTCTGGATGGCATTTGTATAGGTCAATATCATCGTGGATGGAGAGAGTACTTATAGTGAGTGGGAGCGGGACTTGTGAAAACGAGACCCACGGTCTCTTCTTTCGATTCACACCGTGAGACGCCTATGATCTGCTGCCTGCTAGTTTGGCTCGGACGCACAATCTTCTGGACGGCTTGATCATGGGAGTCGGAACACCGTGAATTCTCGAAAGGGATCTGATTTCTGGTTGGTTTTCCTTCTTGGTTCACCTTTCGGTGGCTATTGTTTGGACGGATACTTGGAAACTTAAAGATTGAGGGTGACACTCACAGAATTCGTTAAGTGTTAATGAATTCGACCGAACAATAGTAATTTGACGCCTAATGGAATAAAAGTTATTCTGGGATTAGGGTCTGATCGAGAAAGTCTCGTCCTAGAGGAGGAGTGTTCTGTTCACCCTTCGGTGGAGGTCATTCTAAACCTTTAGGGTATCATTGCAAAATTTTAAATGACCTAGGGATCATGAAACAATTTTTGCTAAAACTTGATTGGATTTCAAAAAGTTTTTTGCGAGACTAATACAAAGTTTTTCTTATTTTTCAGCTAAAAATGTCTAGCGCAACAATAGCATTACTCGCATCCGATAAGTTAGTGGGAGATAATTACCAGAGTTGGAAAAACAACATTAACACAATTTTGGTAACTGACGACATAAAGTTCGTGTTGTCTGAGGAGTGTCCTCAGATGTCGGGCTCGACAGCGTCGCGAAGTGTTCGCGATGCGTACGATCGGTGGATCAGGGCCAATGAAAAGGCCAAGGTCTACATAATTGCCAGCATGTCTGATGTCTTGGCAAAGAAGCATGAGCTGATGGTTTTCGCTAAGGAGATCATGGAGTCCTTACAGGAAATGTTTGGACAACAGTCCTTTCAAGTCCGGCATGACTCGCTCAAATACGTCTTGAACGCACGGATGAAAGAGGGGTCGTCTGTTTGTGAACATGTTCTAGACATGATGACCCACTTTAATCTGGCCGAGATGAACGGGGCTTCAATCGACGAGTCGAGCCAGGTTAGTTTTATTTTGGAGACTCTTCCGAAGAGTTTCCTTCAGTTTCGTAGCAATGTTGTTATGAACAAAATTAGCTACACTCTGACTACCCTCCTCAATGAGCTACAAAATTTCCAATCCTTAAACAAGGTCAAGGAATCTGAGGCAAATGTTGCCTACAGGTCTTATCACAGGAGTTCGACCTCTGGGACGAAACCTGTTGCTCCTTCACGCCCGAAAGGGAAGAAGAGGATGAAGAGGGTAAAAATCGATCGAGCCGCCGCCGTAAGGGCAAGAAGGTCAAGGACGTTGCAAAGAAAGGAAAGTGTTTCCACTGCAATGGGGGCGGACACTGGAAGAGGAACTGCCCCAAATTCCTGGCCGAAAGAAAGAATTAAGGTAAATGTGATTTACTTGTGACATAAAAATGTTTAGTGGAGAGTAGTGACTCTGCCTGGATATTGGATTCGGGCGCCACTAACCACGTTTGTTCTTCTTTTCAGGGAATTGATTCCTGGCAGCCGCTACGAGAGGGTGAGGTGACTCTACATGTTGGATCCGGGGAGCTTGTCTCTGCTGCAGCGATCGGCACGGTGAAGCTACACTTTGGCGGGAAGTACTTATTGTTGGACAATTTGTACATAGTTCCAAGGTTTACTAGAAACCTTGTTTCCATTTCCTGCTTAATTGAACATTGTATTTCTGTTTCTTTTGTATTGAATAAAGCGTTTATTTCTTTCAAAGGGAATGTTATTTGTTCAGCTTCACTCGAACATAATCTGTATGTTTTGAAACCTAATTCGGTCAAAAGTGTTTTGAATACTGAATTGTTTAAAACTGCAGAAACACGAACTAAGAAAGCAAAAGTTTCTCCAAATGAAATGCCCATCTTTGGCATTTACGGTTAGGCCACATTAATCTCAATAGGATTGAGAAACTAGTGAAGAGTGAACTTCTAAACAAGTTGGAAGAAAACTCTTTGCCGGTGTGTGAGTCATGCCTTGAGGGCAAGATGACCAAACGTCCTTTTAGTGAAAAAGGATATAGAGCCAAAGAGCCTCTTGAGTTAATACATTCTGACCTCTGTGGTCCGATGAATGTTAAAGCTCTCGAGGCGATTCACAGTATTTCGTGTCTTTCATGAGACGATTACTCCAGGATATGGGTATATTTACCTAATGCACAAGAAGTCTCAAACTCTTGAAAAGTTCAAGGAGTACAAGATCGAGGTTGAGAACCTCTTAGGTAAATCGCTTAAAATACTTCGATCAGATCGAGGTGGAGAGTACATGGACACCGAATTTCAAGACTATATGATAGAACACTTTAATTACGTCCCAACTCTCGCGCCGGTATGCCACAAAGCAGAATGGTGTATCGGAGAGAGAAACAGAACCTTGTTGGACATGGTTCGATCGATGATGAGCTATGCTCGTCTCCCTGATTCTTTTCAGGGGTACGCAGTGGAGACTACGGTTTATATTTTGAACAACGTTCCGTCGAAGAGTGTTTGTGAAACACCTTTCGAGCTCTGGAGTGGACGTAAAGGCAGTTTACATCACTTCAGATTTGGGGATGCCCGGCCCACGTGTTGGTGCAAACCCGAAAAAGTTGGAACCCCGTTCGAAATTGTGCCTATTCGTAGGTTACCCTAAAGAGACTAGGGGTGGTCTGTTTTTCGATCCTAAGGAAAATAGGGTGCTTGTGTCGACAAACGCTACTTTCCTAGAGGAAGACCACGTCAGGGATCATTTACCAAGGAGTAAAATTGTGTTGAATGAAATGGACAGTACATCAGCAAGAGTTGCTGATGGGGCTAGTAAGTCAACAAGTGTTGTTGATCCTAGCACGTCTAGTCAAATCCGTTCCCAAGAGTTGGGAATGCCTCAACGTAGTGGGAGGGCTGTGAGACAACCTGATCGCTACATGGGTTCAGCTGAAACCTCAGTTGTCGCTCCTGATGATGACTGTGAGGATCCATTGACCTATGATCAGGCAATGGTTGATGTTGACAAAGACGAGTGGATTAAAGCTATGGACCAGGAACTGGAGCCTATGTACTTCAATTCTGTATGGGAACTTGTGGATCAATCGGATGGGGTAAAACCTATTGGTTGCAAATGGATCTACAAGCGTAAACGTAGCGTAGATGGGAAGGTGCAGACCTTTAAAGCCCGACTAATGGCAAAGGGTTTTACCCGAGTTGAAAGGTTGACTATGAGGAGACCTTTTCACCGCTGCCATGGTAAAGTCGATCGAGATCCTTCGGCCATTGTCGCGTATTATGACTACGAGGTATGGCAGATGGACGTCAAGGCAACCTTTCTAAATGGCAAACTTGATGAGACCATCTACATGGACCAGCCCAAAGGGTTCATTGCCCAAGGCCAAGAGCAAAAGGTTTGTCGGCATCATAGGTCCATTTATGGGCTGAAACAAGCTTCGAGGTCTTGAAATATAAGGTTTGATGAGGCTATCAAATCTTATGGCTTTAATCAAAATGTCGACGAGCCTTGTGTCTACAAGAAAATCATTGACAAAACTGTCGCATTTTTTGTGTTGTACGTGGACGATATTCTTTTCATTGGGAATGAGGTAGAATTTCTTACTGACGTTAAGAAGTGGCTAGCTTCGCAATTCCAAATGAAAGATTTGGGAGAAGCTCAGTATGTTCTAGGTATCCAGATTGTCCGGAACCAAAAGAACAAAAAGCTAACCCTGTCTCAGGCGTCTTATATTGACAAGATGTTGTCTAGATATAAGATGCAGAACTCCAAGAAGGGCTTGCTTCCTTTCAGTTATGGGGTTCACTTGTCTAAGGATCAGTGTCCTAAGACTCCTCAAGATGTTGAGGATATGAGACGGATTCCATATGCTTCAGCTGTACGGAGCCTGATGTATGTCATGATGTGTACTAGGCCCGACATCTGTTATGCAGTAGGAATTATCGGTGAGATATCACCCAATCCGTGATTAGATCACCGGGCGGTAGTAAAGGCAATTCACAAGTATCTTAGGAGAACGAGGAACTACAGATAGCGTCGGAGCACAATGTAACTAATCCATTTACAAAGCCCCTCACGGCTAAGGTGTTTGAGGGTCACCTAGAGAGTCTAGGTCTTCGAGAGCTTCCTGACTAGGGCAAGTGGGAGAAGTGTAAACGGGTATTCAATGCCCTAGTTTATTCTATTACTTCATTGTAATTTATGTACATTTCAGAAATGTATTTTCTCCACTAGCTTAGTCCAAGTGGGAGTTTGTTGGGATTTTTATCCTAATCTCGTGTTTGTAATATATTGTTTGAAATTAATAAGAGTTATTCATTTCATCACTTTGTGTCTCGCAATATTTATAAACTTTTCCAATAAACTAAGCTCCAGGGTCATTGAATTTATGAGAGAACTAGAACTTGAACGGTGTGTAGTGGACACATAGGGAGGATCACGTTCGAGTTAATGACCCAAACGGTCTACAGTATATAGATAGGGTTGGAGACCTAATCCTGGATACACTGTGGATGCGGCCCGCTTTGTATTAGATACAAACGAGGTGATCTGACTCGTTCATGTGGTTGACATGCGAGTGGGGGCATCCTTTGCAATGAGATTGTACAAGATCGATCAGAAATTATTAGACCTCACGATGTAACACCGCATGATTGTGATGGGACTAATAATTTTGTAGATGACCATTAGTGACTCGACTTGAATCCCGAGCGTGTTCACAGGACTCCCGCATGCGCGAGTGCCGTCCCATGACTAGTACGGGTGAGGGTGGTCACAGTTACTCGCCCAATATGCCTATCTTCTCAGGGACAAGACCAAGTAGGGAGTTGGAAACTTAACTACGCGAGATGGAATTCACTCGTTCCCGCCTTAAAGGAAACTAGAGGGGTTGTTCCCTTAAGTGTTGTCTCCAGGGCTTGGACAATGGGCGCCCACCTTCTCACTGGCCCGAGAAGGGTGTTGTGTATGGTTGGACCATCACAATATGTTGTTCATTAGAGGAGCAAATGGGGACTTAAGAAACAAGAGGTAGACACGAGGGGTAAAGCGGTAATTTGACCCGGTAGTGTCTCTGAACAACTGTGAAGGGTCGACTCATGGGCATTGGTTATATCAGTGGACACGTAATATTCTGCACTGACGGGAGTGCAACTACGGGCTATAGTCGAGTGTTACCGTAGCTAATGAATGTTGGTTAACTGGGTCAAAGAGTTTGACAGGTTAATCTCGGATCATTGGAGCCCGCCATCTTTGTAGGTCCATTAGGTCCCTCGGTTGGCTCAATCAGGTTAAAAGAAGGGTTAATGTTTTGGTATGAAATTGAAGTGTTCAATTTCACTTTAAGAAACATTTATGTCATTTATATGAGATATGAATGATATAATATATAGTTTAATGTGAATGAGATTCATAATAAACTATAGGTTAGCCTAATTGTTGAATTAGGGCTAATTGGAGAAATTAATTGAGAGAAATTAAATTGGATGTGATCCAATTTAATTAATCCACAATTATTGCAAATGAGATTTGCAATATGAGATATGAGATATCTTATATTATGTGGTTTTGCAAATGAGATTTGCATAATCTATGGTTGTGGTAAAGTGGTAGTAATGTGGAGATTTTAAGTCCATGATTATTCCACTATATATAATCCCTTCTTGCAAGAAGGAATTCAAGCTAACTCTCTCATTTTTGGAATTTCAACCAAAAGAAGAGAATTCTCTCTCAAGCAATTCTCTCAACTCTCCTCCCTCTCCAAAACTAAGATCCCACCATCTTCCTTCTTTCCAAAAGAAGAACAACCAAGTTTCCAAGTGGTTGTGACTGGATCTTATTCCTGAGTTCATGTTTTCGTTGAGATTGAGAAGCACGAAGAGTTCGTGACCAAGGAAGGAAGTTGAAGAACAGTCTACAACAAGTAAGTACGTTCTTCTCACTGTTTTTCTTCTTTACTTTGCATGTTTAGCCTAGGTCTAAGTGTTAGATCGGTTTTCACAAATCCGAGTTGCATAATGATACCACGATAATTTGATCATCTTCCGCTGCGCGGGATTTTCATTCCCTCAGTAATGGTCCAACCATACACAACAACTCTCTCGTGCATGTGAGAGGGTGGGTGCCCGTTGTCCAAGCCCTGGAGACAACACTTAAGCGAACAATCCCTCTAGTTTTCCTAAAGATGAGAATGAGTTAATTCCATCTCGCGAAGTTAAGTTCCCAGCTCCCTACTTGGTTTTGTCCCTGTGAAGATAGGCATATTGGTCGAGTAACTGTGACTACCCTGACCCGTACTAGTCAAAGGGCAGACCCCGACAGACAGAAGTCCGTAACACGCTCAGGATTCAGGTCGAGTCACTAAGGGTCATCTACGAAGTTATTAGTCCTTATTGTCAACGGTGTTACATCAGTAGGTCTATTAATTCACAGTCTGGTCTTGTACAATCTCATTGTACAGGATGCCCTCACCGCATGTCAACCACATGAACGAGTCAAATCACCTCGTTTGTATCTTAAAACAAAGCGAGCCGCATCCACAGTGTATCCACGATTAGGTCTCCAACCCCATCCATATATTGTAGACCGTTCGAATCATTAACTCAAACGTGATCCTCCCTGTGTGTTCACTACACACCATTCAAGTTCTAGTTCTCTCATATATTCAATGACCCTGGAGCTTAGTTTATTGGTCAAAGTTTGTATAAAATGCGAGGCACAAAAAATGAAATAAATAACTCTTTATTAATTTCAAATAGTAATTTCAAACTGAACGAGATTAGGACATACATCCCAACAAACTCTCACTTGGACTAAGCTAGTGGAGCAAATATATTTCTGAAATGTACATAAATTACAATGAAGTAATACAATAAACTAGGGCATTGAATACCCGTTTACATATCTCCCACTTGCCCTAGTAAGGAAGTACTCAAAGACCTAGACTCTATAGGTGACCCTCAAACACCTTAGCCGTGAGGGGTTTTGTAAATGGATCAGCTACGTTGTGCTCCGACGCAATCTGCGTGACTGTCACGTCGCCGCGGTGCAAAATCTCCCGTATCAGGTGATACTTCCGCTCAATGTGTTTGCCTCTCTTATGGCTCTGAGGCTCTCTGGAGTTGGCTACTGCACAACTGTTGTCACAAAACAGTGTGATCGCCAAGTTCATATTTGGAACAACTTCCAAATTTGTTATGAACTTCCTAAGCCAAACAGCTTCTTTTGCAGGTTCACAAGGCGGAACGTACTCCGCTTCCATATTGGAATCAGTGGTGCATCCCTGCTTGATGCTTCGCCATACTACAGCTCCTCCATTTAGAATGAAGGTTGACCCCGAAGTTGATTTCCTAGAATCCTTATTGGTCTGAAAGTCAGAATCGGTGTATCCCGTAAGGATCAAATCCCCACCGCCATACACTAAGCTGTAGTTCCTCGTTCTCCTAAGATACTTGAGGATTGCCTTTACGGGTGTCCAGTGATCTAATCCTGGATTGGATTGAAACCTACTGACTATCCCTACTGCATAACAGATGTTGGGCCAAGTACACAGCATGGCATACATCAGGCTCCCTACAGCTGAAGCATAGGGGATCCGTCTCATATCCTCAACCTCTTGAGAAGTCTTAGGACACTGATTCTTAGACAGGTGAACCCCGTGCCAAAAAGGCAGCAAACCCTTCTTGGAGTTCTGCATCTTATATCTAGACAACATCTTGTCAATATAAGACGCTTAAGACATGGTCAGCGTTCTATTCTTCCAGTTTCGGACAATCTGGATACCTAAAACATACTGAGCCTCTCCCAAATCTTTCATTTGGAATTGCGAAGCTAGCCATTTCTTTACGTCAGTAAGAAATTCTACCTCATTCCCAATGAGAAGAATATCATCCACGTACAATATAAGAAATGCGACAGTTTTGTCGACGATTTTCTTTTAGACACAAGGCTCGTCAACATTCTGATCAAAGCCATAAGATTTGATTGCCCCATCAAACCTTATATTCCAAGACCTCGAGGCTTGTTTCAGTCCATAAATAGACCTATGAAGTCGGCAAACCTTTTGCTCTTGGCCTTGGGTTATGAACCCTTTGGGTTGATCCATGTAGATGGTTTCGTCAAGGTTGCCATTCAGAAAGGCGGTCTTGACATCCATCTGCCATACCTCGTAGCCATAATATGCGGCAATAGCCAGAAGGGTCCTGATCGACTTTACCATCGCAACAGGTGAAAAGGTTTCCTCATAGTCAACCCCTTCGAACTGGGTAAAACTTTTTGCCACTAGTCGTGCTTTGAAGGTTTGCACCTTCCCATCTACGTCACGTTTACGCCGGTAGATCCATTTACAACCTATAGATTTTACCTCATCCGGTTGATCCACAAGCTTCCAGATAGAATTGAAGTACATCGACTCCATTTCCTAGTCCATAGCTTTAATCCATTCGTCCTTGTCAACATCATCCATTGCCTGATCATAGGTCAATGGATCCTCACAGTCATCATCAAGATTGACGACTTGGGTTTCAGCCAAACTCATGTAACGTTTTGGTTGTCTAACAGTCCTCCCACTACGTCGAGGCATTTCCAACTCTTTGGAACGGACTTGACTTGACGTGCTAGGATCAACAATGTTGGGATTTTTGTCCTAATCTTGTGTTTGTAAATTACTATTTGAAATTAATAAAGAGTTATTCATTTCATCATTTTGTGTCTCGCATTTTATACAAACTTTGACCAATAAACTAAGCTCTAGGGTCATTGAATATATGAGAGAACTAGAACTTGAACGGTGTGTAGTGGACACACAGTGAGGATCACGTTCGAGTAAATGACTCGAACGGTCTACAGTATATGGATGGAGTTGGAGACCTAATCTTGAATACACTGTTGATGCGGCCCGCTTTGTATTAAGATACAAACGAGGTGATCTTACTCGTTCATGTGGTTCACATGCGAGTGGGGGCATCCTGTACAATGAGATTATAAAAGACTGGACTGTGAATTATTAGACCTACTGATGTAACACCGTTGATAGTAAGGACTAATAACTTCGTAGATGACCATTAGTGACTCGACCTGAATCTTGAGCGTGTTACGGACTCCGTTCTGCGGGGGTCTGTCCTTTGACTAGTACGGGTGAGGGTGGTCACAGTAACTCTCCCAATATGCCTACCTTCTCAGGGACAGAACCAAGTAGGGAGTTAGGAATGTAACTACGCGAGAAGGAATACACTCGTTCTCGCCTTTAGGGAAACTAGAGAGGTTGTTCCCTTAAGTGTTCTCTCTAGGGCTTGGACAACAGGCGCCCACCCTCTCACTGGCACGAGAGGGTTGTTGTGTATGGTTGGATAATTACAACGTTGTTGTTCATTAGAGGAGCAGTGGGGGCTTATGGAGCAAGAAGTAGACACAGGGGTAAAATGGTAATTTGACCCAACAGTGTCTACGAACAACTCGTGAAGGGTCGACTCATGAGCATTAGTTATATCAGTGGACATGTAATATCTTGCACTGACGGGAGTGCAGCTACGGGCTTTAGTGGAGTGTTACCGTAGCTAATGAAGGTTGATTAATCGGGTCAAAGAGTTTGATAGGTTAATCTCGAATCATTGGAGCTCGTCACTGTAGGTCCATTAGGTCCCTCGGTTGGCTCAATCTTGTTTACAAGAAGGGTTACTGTTTTGGTGTGAATTAAAGTTTTCAATTTCACTAAAGGGCATTTATGTCATTTATATGAGATATGAAAGATATAATATATAGTTTAATGTGAATGAGATTCATAATAAACTATAGGTTAGCCTAATTGTTGAATTAGGGCTAATTGGAGAAATTAGGTTGAGAGATATTAAATTGGATGTGATTCAATTTAATAAATCCACAATATTGCAAATGTGATTTGTGATATGAGATATGAGATATCTTATAATATATGGTTATGCAAATATGATTTGCATAACCTATAGTTGTGGTAAAATGGTAAATAGGTGGAGATTTCAACTCCACCTATCTCCATTATTTATACCCTTCTTGCAAGAAGGGTTGTAAGGCATTCTCTCATTTTTTGGATTTTTACAAAAAGAAGAGATCACTCTCTCTCACAAATTCTCTCAAGCTTTCTCCTCTCAAAAACCAAAACACAAAGAAGATCCCACCATCTTCCTTCTTCCAAAAGAAGAACAACCGAGAAGTCGAAGGGTTGTGTTCGTTCTTGATCGTGAGAAGGGTTTGAGAACGTTGAGTTCGAGAAAGCACGAAGAGTTCATGGATCGTTGGAAGGAATTTTGAAGCACGTCTTCAACAAGTAAGTACTTACTGTTTTTCTTCCATCTTTTGCAAGTTTAACCTATAATCTAAGTGTTAGATTGTTTTAACGAATAATAGTTGCGTAACTTCACCATGACGATTCAATCGTCTTCCGCTGCGTGGGAGTTTCATTCCCTTCAAACAATACTTGTTGACGTACTAGCCGTATCAGCAACCCTTGCTGATGTACTATCCAGTTCATTCCACACGATTTTGCTCCTGGGCAAATGATCCCTGATGTGGTCTTACTCAAGGAAAGTGGCGTTTGTCAACACAAGCACCCTATTTTCTTTAGGATCGAAAAAAACTATATACTATATACTATAACATGAATAACTATATACGATTTTGCTCCTATGCAAATGAGTCATACGTTGGTTTGATCATTCATCACATGAATAACTATATACTATAACATAATAATTCATCACATGAAATTAAAATGCATGAGCATACTTTAACTTAAAAATATAACACTTATATTAATTAAATTAAAATATGCATTTAATTATATTATAACACTTATAATATAACCTATCATGCAAACTATATATTATAACACTTATAATATAAATGATGCATGAATTGTTTAACCTAAGGTGGGATTTTATATCTATATGACATACATTATGCACATAGAAATTAATTAAATCATACATCACATGCATAAAATAATTAAATAGCAAAAATAGACCGGTTTTGGCGCTTAGGGGGCATTTATTTAATTTAATAACATTAATATTAATATTATTTAATAAATTAAATTAAATAAAGGAAATAAATTCATTTTATAAAAAAAAACAAAAGAAAACCACGTTCAAAAACCGCCCACGAAAGCACAGCCCCAGCAATTTCGCGCGTGAACCTCGCCCAACTGCCCACTACGCTGTAGCGTTGCAACGTCGTGGGCAGCGTTGCAACGCTGCAGCATCCAGCTTCACGCCCCACATGCTCCACACCTCGGCGTTGCAACGCTGCTTTGCAGCTAGGCCTCCGACCGCATGCGCAGCGTTGAGACGCCGATGAACAGCGTCTCAACGCTGTCGACAGAACAGCAAGCTCCTCTTGGTGTTCTTCGTCAAATTTCGCCCGTTTTCGCTCTGATTGCTTCAGAGCAACTCTTGCTACGAACGACTCGGACTTACAGACTCGATTTACATTAAAATGCCCAAAAATAACGGGCCCTTGCATTGATCTAATCAACATAAAATGTAAATCTAAACTAATGCTAAAACCGAAAACATCAATTCTTGCAAACCAACATTCATCTCATGAATTAAAGGCAATACCCACCTAATTTTAACGAAAAACGGTGCACAACAAGAACCAACGAGGGGCTCTGATACCAATTGAAGGGAATGAAACTCCCCGTATAGCAGAAGACGATCGAATCGTCGCGGTGAAGTTGTGCAACTAAATTTCACTAAAACTATCTAACGATTAGATTAAGGCTAAACATGCATATTTATGAAAGAAAACAACAAGCACTTACTTGTTGAAGATGTTCTTCGAAATTTCCTTTCCGTTCACGATCACGAACTCTTCGTGGCTTCCTCGAACTCAACGATCTCGCCCTTCTCACGATCACCGACCGAACACAACCACTCGATTTCTCGGTTGTTCTTCTTTTGGAAGAAGGAAGATGGTGGGATCTTTCCTTTTGGTAGGGAGGAGAGATTGCGAGAGAGCGCTTGATTTGAGAGAGAATTGTTTAGTTACTTTGGTGAGAAAACCAAAAAATGAGCAACAACCCTTACAACCCTTCTTGCAAAAGGGGTTTAAATAATGGAGATAGGTGGAGTTGAAATCTCCACCTATTTACCATTTTACAACAACTATAGGTTATGCAAATCATATTTGCATAACCATATATTATAAGATATCTCATATCTCATTTTACAAATCACATTTGCAATATTGTGGATTTTTAAATTGAATCACATCCAATTTAAAATCTCTCATTCTAATTTCTCCTAATTAGCCCTAATTCATCAATTAGGCTAACCTATAGTTTATTATGAATCTCATTCACATTAAACTATATATTATATCATTCATATCTCATATAAATGACAAAAATGCCCTTTAGTGAAATTGAACACTTTAGTTCACACCAAAACAGTAAACCTTCTTTTAATCTAGTTTGAGCCAACCGAGGGACCTAATGGACCTACAGTGACGAGCTCCAATGATCCGAGATTAACCTATCAAACTCTTTGACCCGGTTAATCAACAATCATTAGCTAAGGTAACACTCCACTAAAGCCCGTAGCTGCACTCCCGTCAGTGTAAGATATTACGTGTCCACTAATATAACCAATGCCCACGAGTCGACCCTTCACAGGTTGTTCGTAGAAACTTCTGGGTAAAATTATCGTTTTACCCCTGTGTCTACTTCTTGCTCCTTAAGTCCCCACTGCTCCTCTAATGATCAACAACGTTGTAATGGTCCAACCATATATAACAACCCTCTCGTGCCAGTGAGAGGGTGGGCGCCCGTTGTCCAAGCCCTAGAGACAGCACTTAAGGGAACAACCTCTCTAGTTTCCCTAAAAGGGGGAACGAGTGAATTCCATCTCGCAAAGTTAAGTTCCCAGCTTCCTACTTGGTCTTGTCCATGAGAAGATAGGCATATTGGGCGAGTAACTGTGACCACCCTCACCCGTACTAGTCAAAAGTCAGGACCTGCATGACAGCGAGTCCGTAACACGCTCGAGGATTCGGTCGAGTCACTAATGGTCATCTACATAGTTATTAGTCCTTACTGTCAACGGTGTTACATCAGTAGGTCTAATATCACGGTCTGGTCTTGTACAATCTCATTGAACAGGATGCCCTCACTCGCATGTCAACCACATGAACGAGTCTGATCACCTCGTTTGTATCTTAATACAAAGCGGGTCGCATCCACAATGTATCCAGGATTAGGTCTCCAACCTCATCCATATACTGTAGACCGTTCGGGTCATTAACTTGAACATGATCCTCCCTGTGTGTTCACTACACACCGTTCAAGTTCTAGTTCTCTCATATATTCAATGACCCTGGAGCTTAGTTTATTGGTCAAAGTTTGTATAAAATGCGAGACACAAAAGATGAAATAAATAGAACCTTACATCTTAGGGTAAAAGTTCTAGTTCTCTCATATATTCAATGACCCTGTCGACTATTTCCTTATTCACCACGTGTTTAGGGTACAGCGTTGCAACGTTGTACCGATTGTGCCTATAAATAGAACCTTACATCTTATTGCAAAGGGAGTCGAATTTGATAGAGAATTCACCCTAATTTCGAAATACTCTCTGTAAGAAGAGAAAAGAGAGCATTCTTGGGAGTCAAAGCATTTGTGGAGGTTCGAGATCGAAGACAGGAGCTCGGAGACGAAGGACCGACATCGACACATAAGTTTAATTTCTCTTTCTTTCAGATTGTAACACCGTTTTAAGGCGTTTTCTACACTTTTAGTTTTGTTTTCTTGTGATTTAGAGTAGCTAATTGTTGTAGTTAGGATTTGATTTGCATGTTAAGACTTGTTTCTCATGTATTGAATTATGTTGACATTTATTTTTGACAATTTGTTCTTTAACTCTTTGATATTGTTTGTTTAAGTGGACTCGAGAGATAAAACTTAGATTAGAGCAAAGTTGTCAAAACCATTAGAAGTCTGGCATGAGAATGACCGAGAAGTCTAAGGGAAACATGTAAAGAAGTTGCTTAATGTCGTGCATGTTGTAGGTTCATATGGAGACTATAGAATTTATTGCATGTGCGAGACTCACTAAGAATCGAGAGGTTTTCTTGAGTATCTCACTTCTTGTTTATAAATTCATCACATTAGTTCAATGCATGTGTTAAATAAATGTTAACTTGTATAATCAGTTTCCTCTAAATCTATCAATTTGTATCTCCCCTTGCTTGTTTGTTGTTTGTCTTTACTTTCACCACTTATCCATGTTATGTTACTTTAGCTAAAATTGAGAATTAGTATCTTGGTAGTTAATTAATCTAGAAACCTATTCGCGAGGACGATACTTGGACTCTTAAATCACTATACTAAAACTTGACTCGTACACTTGCGGTATTGCATTATCAAAAATTATACGTAACAAGTTTTTGGCGCCGTTGTCGGGAAATGGCGATTATTTAGAATAATTAATATTATGAGAAAATTTGAGATTTTAGACTTAAAGTTTGTTTGTGTTTTTTCCTTATTTGTTTTCCTTGTGTGTTTGTTGTTTGTTTCCTTATTTGTTTTAGTTTTAGTGTGTTTGCTTGTCTTTGTCTCTTGTTTTTAGTTGTGTTGTCATTGTGCAAAAGTCTTGATTTGAATTACTGAAATTTAAAGTATGACTTTGCATGATTTTAATTTTCCACCATGGCACTGTCCCTCTCAGAACCCTAGGTATGTGCATCATGACTTTTTTGGAAATCATTTGCCTAATTTTTACCATTATGAATCCATGATTGATGAAAATTCTTTTGATGGTAATTTAGGCACTTGGAACCAAAATTTTTCGTACCCTGACCAACGTATAGAAAACCCTTCTCTTGTGGACCTAATAATGGAATATACCTCAGAATTGAAAATTAAAAATTTGGTTCATAATGAATTAGAGAGATTGGATAGGTTAGAAGCTAAGGTGGTAGGACTTTGGGAAATAGTACAGGGTAGAGCTCATTATCTCAATAAATTAGAAACTTCCCTTAAGGTCTTACAGGAACAATTTCTTATTCTTACCACTGAGGAGAAGCCACCTTGGAGGACTTATTCTTATGATAGTGAGAATAGGATGGAGGAGATGGAAACACACTAGAATCAGGTTTGTGAGGTGGACAATGGTAATACAATCACTTCCACAGAGGAAATTCAGGTGATAGAGTTCGAAACTGAGAAGTCCTCTCCCCTTTTATCTCCAGAAATTTTTTTTATTCTTGATAACCAATTGCCCTATACTCACGAGTCTTGTTTTGATTTTTGTTCTTTCATTTCATTAAACAAAAATACCAAAAATAGTTTTTTGTCTAGTTCCCATGTTGGGATGTATGTCCTCATCTCGTGTAATTTGTAATATTCCAAGTTGTAAATAAATAATAGTTATTTATTTAAACTCTGTGTGATAAATAAGAGTTATTTATTTAAACTTTGTGTCTCGCATTTTTCATAAACTTAATCCAATAAACTAAGCTTCAGGGTCATTGTATTATGAGAGAACTAAGAACTTGAACGGTGTGTAGTGGACACACAGGGAGGATCACGTTCGAGTTAATGACCCGAACGGTCACAGTATATGGATAGGGTTGGAGACCTAATCTTGGATACAGTGTGGATGCGACCCGCTTTGAATTAGATACAAACGAGGTGATCTGACTCGTTTATGTAGTTGACATGCGAGTGGGGGCATCCTCTGCAATGAGATTGTACAAGACCGGACCATGAATTATTAGACTTACTGATGTAACACCGTTAACAGTATAGGGCTTATAATTTCGTAGATGACCATTAGTGACTCAACCTTAATCCTGAGCGTGTTCTGCGGACTCACATGCTGCGGGGTTTGTCCTTTGACTAGTACGGGTGAGGGTGACCACTGTTGCTCGCCCAATATGCCTATCTTCTCAGGGACAGGACCACGTGGGGAGCTGGGAACTTGACTATGCAAGAAGGAATTCACTCGTTCCTGACTTTAGGGAAACTAGAGGGGTTGTTCCCTTAAGTGTTGTCTCCAAGGCTTGGACAACGGGGCCCCACTCTCTCATTGGCCTGAGAGGGTTGTTGTTTATGGTTGGACCATGCAACGTAGTTGTTCATTAGAGAAGCAGCGGGACTTAAGAATCAAGAGGTAGACACAGGGGTAAAACGATAATTTGACCCAGCAGTATCTACGAACAACCGGTGAAGGGTCGACTCATGGGTATTGGTTATATCGATGGACACAACTTGTCCTACGATGATGAGAGTGCGACTCACAGGGCTTTAGTGGAGTGTTACCGTAGCTAATGAATGTTGAATAACCGGGTCAAAGAGTTTGACAGGTTAGTCTCGGATCATTGGAGCTCGTCACGTATAGGTCCATTAGGTCCCTCAGTTGGCTCAAATTGGACAAATTGAGGGGTTTATAGTTTGGTGTGAATTTGAAGTTTTCAAATTCATTATTTGGGTATTTATGTCTTTTATATGTGATATAGATGACATAATATATAGTTTGATGTGAATGAGATTCATAATAAACTATAGTATAGCTTAATTGATTAATTAGTGCTAATTAGAGAAATTGAATTGAGAGAAATTAAATTGAATGTGATTCAATTTATAACTCCACATTTATGCAAATGAGATTTGTATAATAAGGTATGAGATACCTTATATTATGTGATATGCAAATATGATTTGTATATCATATGGTTGTGGTAAAATTGTGATTTGGTGGAGATTTTAACTCCATCACACAATAGTATTTAAAGGCTTTGCAAGAAGCTTTTGATGTAGATCTTGCCATTTTTTGGATTTCCATCCAAAGAGAGCAAGTGAATTCTCTCTCAATTCTCCTAGATCTCTCCTCACCCAAAATCAAAGGGAGTCCCATACACTCTCCCTCAACCTCCCGAGAACAACCGAGAAGACTCTTTGGAGGTGTCTTCCTGTTCGGATCGAGGTTCGTTTTCGAGGAGATCGTTAGTTCGAGAGAGATCGTGACAGGAGGAGAAGAGGATTGAAGAGGTGTTCTTCAACAAGTAAGTATCGTTTTTCCTTACTGTTTTCTTCTCCTATATGCATGTTTAGCCTAGGATCTATGAGATAGGTTTGATTTTAAGATAGAATTACACAACGGATCAACGACGTTTCACAACGTCTTCCGCTGCGGGAATTCCAAATCCTTTCAGCCCAGGAGAAACAGGATAGCCTTTTAGACTTAGAAGGCTATATAGATTCAAGCAAGAAGGACCCGAAGAAACATGAGCAGTTTTACGTGCCCTGATAAGTCACCGTCTAGCTAAAGACGTTAAAGAAAGCGTTTCTTGGGAGGCAACCCAAGTTTTATGTTTTAGTTCTTTGTTTTCTTTTTGTGTTTTCTTTCTTTTTAAGTTTTATTTCCTTTTCTAGTTTTTGTGTTTTTATCTAATTTCTTTCTTTTCGGTACCTCCAAGTGTATGCCCAAGGGTAGAGCTGCAGACTTGCACCCTTTTGATCCTTAGATCGAGAGGACCTGTAGGAGACTCCTAAGGGAAGGAAGAGCAGAAACTCTAGCAATGGTTGATCAGGAACTCATCAACAACCCTAAACTCATCAGGGAGTATTTCCAACCTGTGTTTAATTCTGAGCAGGCTGGAATTGTCCATGCCTCCATAAATGCTAACAATTTTGAACTTAAAACAGGACTTATACAGATGGTTAGGGAAGGTGCTTTTAGAGGACTAGCCACAGAAGATCCTAATTCACATTAAAAAAAAATTCTAGAAATTTGTGGTACAATTAAAATGAATGGTATCTCTGCTGATAGTATTTGCTTACGTCTCTTTCCTTTCTCTTTGCAGGGTAGGACTAAGGAATGGCTAGGATCTCTCCCACCAGGCAGTATCACCTCCTGGGAGGAGTTAGCCCAAGCCTTCATGACTAAATTGTTTTCACCAGTGAAAGCTGCAAAGTTAAGGACTGAGATAGGAACATTCAGGCAGCAGGAGTGAGAGCAGCTATTTGAGGCCTGGGAACGGTACAACGACATGCTCAGGAGATGCCCACAGCATGGCTACCAATTGGCTCCAGGTACAACTATTCTATAATGGACTAGAAGGTAAGACCAGAACCATTCTGGATGCCACTGTTGGAGGGGCTTTCATGGCGAAGACTGTGTCAGAAGCACGTGCTCTCCTCGAGGAAGTTTCAACTGCCAGCTACCAATTTCCTACAGACAATGACAGATCAAAGCCAGTAGTTGGATTGTATCAACTTGATGAGGTAACCTCCCTTAGATCTTATATGGCATCCCTCACTCATGCTCTGAATAATTTTAAAGGATCACCATAAACAGTGATGCCCTCTCAATGCTCCCAGCCCAATGGAGAATCCACTTTGGAGCAATTACATTATCTGAACAATAGAAGCAACACTTATGGAGGAAACCAGACTTAGAATACCCTTCCAACACATTATAATCCAGGTTTGAGGTATCATGAAAATTTCTCTTATGCTAACAATAAAAATGTGTTGAATCCTCCTACGGGGGTATGCTTCACATCGAGAAAAACCATCTCTGGAAAAAAGCGATGCACTCCTTTATAGCTGAATCCAGAAGTAGGTCCAACCAGCTGGAGAATGCAGTCACCAGTCTAACTGGTATAGTGACTAGTCATGGAGCTGCCATAAAGAACATTGAGACCCAGATCAACCAGATAAATACATCACTCCGAGCGCTGCAGGATAGAAAAGAAACACCTTGGTCACCAGTCTAACTGGTATAGTGACTAATCATGGAGTTGTCATAAAGAACATTGAGACCCATATCAGCCAGATGAATACATCACTCCGAGCGCTGCAGGATAGAAAATAAACACCTTGAGGGAGTACAGCCTAGCTAAAGACGTTAAAGAAAGCGCTTCTTGGGAGGCAACCCAAGCTTTACATTTGTGTTATTTATGTTTTTTGTCTTTAGTTTGTTTTAGTTGTTTGTTAGTTCTTAGTTTACTTACTAGTTTGTTTGCTTTTATTAGGTTGTGATGATGTCTTCCCTCGTTGAAATCCATGCTCCCATTCTGTGGAACTCCAGCATACATGCTTTGGCTATCCAAGAAACTCAGAAAGATGTCCATAACTCAGGACAGTATTGTTCACTCTTACCTTCTTACTATTTGAGCTTATTTTTGGCAAACATTGGTGGCAATGTTTAGTTTAAGTTTGGGGGGTGGGATGTCATTGATATATTGTGACTGTCCTGAGTACATGTTGAATTGTTGATTGATCTTTTGCATACGTATGATTATGATAGTCTAGGATGAGAATTAATTAGAAATTTTTGTGATTCTGCTGAAACTTGAGAGCATGATATGAAATTGAGTTAATTTAAAATTTTTCTTGAGTATTCCTTGCACTACATTGCACATAGCCCATGTTCCTGTAGTTTTGAAATGCTTAAAATAAAGTTATTAGGCTTAGAAGTTTAATGTCACCTCGATAGGTCTAAGAGCTGATTTGAGAGTTAAACTGCAGGATAGGATCAATGACAATATGAAGTGCATGATCTGTATACTATGTAAAGTAGTTTGTTTTTGTTGGTTGTTTGTTAAAGAAAAAAATTTGTGAGGATAAAAAGAGCTACCTTCACTGTGATCAGTTAGGCCACTCATTGAGCAAGTGCTCTGGGTAAGGGTCCCTGCAGTGGATGTGTGAAAGCTAGTGTCCTTGCACAAAAAAAAGAAGAAAATAAAAAAAAAATGAGAAAGAAATGATTAAGTGCTGAATAAAGTTGTTTATTTCTTGAATGTGGGGAGGCTCAAGAATTAGTAATTGTGACCAGTGTAGGGGGAAGTTGAATGGAGAGACTAATAAAGTTAATCCGGGCTTAGTAAAAATGAAGGAAACATAGGTTAATCACACACACGTAGGAACACTTAGGAAAAGTTCTAAATAGCTCATTGAAGTATTATGTTTGAGTGTTTCCCGTCATTGCCAAATTTTCTTTTAAATCTTTGAGGCTTGAATCAAATGTATGTATAAGAACAATCTCATGTTTAATTCTGTTTTTGCTCGAGACAAGCAAAAGTTTAAGTTTGGGGGTGTTTGATAGCACACAAAATGTGATATCCTTGGCTTAATTATTGCAAGTTTTATAATGATTTCAGGGTTTTTACGTGTTTAAATCACTCAATCTCAGGTTAAGAGCTTAAACAGGACAATTGGAGACATTTTAGATCACTCGCGACCAAATCGAGGCTTTTTGGAGCTAAAAATAACATCAATTGGAAGTAGAATGACCAATCCAAGCTTGAAGACCCGAGGTGATGGCGTTGCAACATCGAGTGTGCTGCTTAGAGGCATTGAAGATCACTACCGATAGCGTTGCAACGCTGCTTTGCAGCATCGCAACGCTATCTAGATAAGGAATCCATGCTGAAGACCCGTGCAGAGGGCATTGCAACGCTGCCTTGCAGCGTCGCTACGCCGGATCGATAGGAACGCGCTTGTTAAGGTAATAGCGTAGCGTTGCAATGTTGTCGACTATTTCCTTATTCACCACGCGTTTAGGGTACAGCATTGCAACGCTGTCCTAGCGTTGCAACGCTGTACCGATTGTGCCTATAATTAGAACCTTACATCTTCTTGCAAAGAGAGCCGAATTTGATAGAGAATTCACCCTAATTTCGAAATACCCTCTGCAAGAAGAGAAAAGAGAACATTCTTGGGAGTCAAAGCATTCTTGAAGTTCGAGATCGAAGATGGGAGCTCGGAGACGAAGGACCGGTATCGACACATAATTTTAATTTCTCTTTCTTTCAGATTGTAACACCGTTTTAAGACGTTTTCTACAATTTTAGTTTGGTTTTCTTGTGATTTAGAGTAGCTAATTGTTGTAGTTAGGATTTGATTTGCATGTTAAGACTTGTTTCCCATGTATTGAATTATGTTTTGACATTTATTTATGGCAATTCGTTCTTTAACTTTTTGATATTGTTGGTTTAAGTGGACTCGAGAGATAAAACTTAGATTAGAGCAAAGTTGTCAAAATCATTAGAAGTCTGGCATGAGAATGACCTAGAAGTCTAAGGGAAACATGTAAAGAAGTTGCTTAATGTCGTGCATGTTGTAGGTTCATATGGAGACTATTGAATTTATTACATGTGCGAGACTCACTAAGAATCGAGAGGTTTTCTTGAGTATCTCACTTCTTGTTTATAAATTCATCACATTAGTTCATTGCATGTGTTAAATAAGTGTTAACTTATATAATCAGTTTCCTCTAAATCTATCAATTCGTGTCTCCACTTGCTTGTTTGTTGTTTGTCTTTACTTTCATTACTTATCCATGTTTTGTTACTTTAGCTAAAATTGAGAATTAGTATCTTGGTAGTTAATTAATCTAGAAGCCCATTCCCGAGGACGATACTTAGACTCTTAAATCACTATACTAAAACTTGACCCGTACACTTGCGGTATTGCATTATCAAAAATTATACGCAACACCAGCCTAGCCCGTTGGAGTTCAATAGAGGAATGATTTTATACATATGCCCATTGAATTTAATTCTTATTTATGTAATGGGGAATTGTGAGTAATATCTAAAAGAAATTAATCGTAATGAAAAATACCTAAATAGTTTTTAATATTGCAAATATGGCTACCATACTTTTAGGAGCGATTGATAATAATATTGATTTCCTAAGATGTCCTTGGTATATCTTCGTAATTACAGTCATGTCATTATCATATTTACAGCCTTCCAACAACTGTGAGATTGGATTTTGAAAAAACTTCAACCATTTCTAACTGATACTCACATTTTTCCTTTTTTTAGCAAAATCTTCATTTGATCGAATTTGGAGGCATAATAGAGATCATCTTCCATAGGGTTATCGGGGTCTCCAGCAACTGGTCTCACAATACACATTCCAGATGAAATCTCTTCCACGTTCTAGACTCTTTGTTAGTACAGTTTAAAAGTTTGTAGAGTTGATCAGTTTGAAATGAGTTATCACAGTATTCTTATCCTGTTTAATGTTGTGTGAGATACGGACGATTATTACAAGGTTTACAAGTCAAACTCATTATATTCAAGGGTCACCGAAGAAGTCATCTTCTTTCTAGATTTGCAACTAATTTAATTGTGAAAATCCAAGTATATACCCTATACATCATTTTAAATATACAAATGTACTAATATCTAGAAATTGAGTTGTTGAGGTGTTTATTACTAGTTTATGAAGACCCAATATTATTTCATTTTTATTTATTTGATCACCTCAATATCTTTTGCATTAGGGTCATTACGATGATATACTGTCTCATGAATTTTTATTTTTTCATATAAGATATAAACCCTAGTATACCATTGGGTAGGTATTTATGCATATTTATACTCATTTATTATGGTAAAAAAATAACATATATACTAAGTTTGAGAAATGTGAAGAGCTTTAAGTGGGGTGAATAACTATAACTATTTACTTTTTCTAATGGTTAATTTTTTCTGTTTTTTCTTACACGTTGGGTGGTATTTACACGGATTTCTACTTATATATTACGTTAAAAAAAAATAGAGTTGTATGTTCTAGTAGAACGAATTTTAAATGGTGTATTATAACATTAAGTGAATAATTACACCTATTTACCTTGTAGATAGATACGTACAAATCTACTCATTTATTAGTATATCCATTGAGTTGGAGAAAAAATAGTGAGTTTTACGTGGATCATTAATAATGTCAAAAAATAATAGTATATATATTATCTTAATTTATTTTTTTAAAAAAATCAAATTCTCAATACCTAGATTTTATTCAGTTAGGATTGTTTTTGTAACATCCCTCTCAATCTTTAGATTTTTTTTTTTTATGTTTCGATTTTTAGATTTTTTTTTTCATTTTCAATCCTAGATTTTATGATTTGAAAAAATTTAACATATTCACTCCTTTTTGTTGGCCACTTTTTTAGGTAGAATAAATTATAAATATTCAACCGGTGTATTTTGATCCTAATGCAATGGGTAGATTTTAGTTTAAAATGGTTTTAGCCATATTTGCAAATTAAAACTTGTTTAGACATTTTTCGAATTAGATGGGTTAAATTTAGACATTCTTCTTATTCCCCCTCATGTAATCTGGGTCATAAAAATGGATAAAATAAATAGAAATATTCTTCATAGATAGATTTCAAAATCTCTCCTAAGATCTCTCATATTTTTCATAACTTCTAAGATTTTCTACTTCTCTCTTTCCCTTCCCCTTGCAACCTTTCCTTCTAACGATAACTTTGGCAACACGTCATTTTACTTTCATGCGACGGTTTCGAAAGGCAAGCATCTCTGTCTATGGATGTGTAATCACGAGACATCCCAGCAACCCACGTGATGTCATGACAGAGACTCCCCCAACATAGCATCAACGAGCAAAAACCTCGAGTGGCAGCAAGGACATTTTTCCAATAACAACACGACCTATGAAGGTGACCCACACATTTATTGAAATCAAATCTAAACACTCATTTTGTTATGACTTTAGATATTCGAAGTTCGACCTTTTCAAACACTAAACAACTAATTAAGTTATATTTCTTTCAAGTGATAGTACATTTCTTTCAAGTAACAATATATTTCCTTCAATCAACCGTATGTTTCCTTCAAACAACGACGAAGGTTATGTTTCTGGTGAACAAGCTCATTTTTCAAGCAAACGACCATCAAAATGTATACATGTTTATATTTCGCATAGTTGTTTATATTGTGTTTACCTTTTCTAAATGTAGTGGTGTATTTAATAATATGGGTATATATTTTTATACAATTTTTTAAAAAATATTTGTTCAACGATTTGGGGGTTTATATAAAATAATAGAATAAAAACTTAAAATTCTAGAAAGTGCGATATTTGTGTTTGTTAGAAACATATTGTATATTGTTTCTACATATATTACATTATGCCTATGATATTAAATATAAGCATAAGTTCCAGTGTATACATTAATGTTCCCTCAGTGATTGTTTGGCTCATTGATATGGGTTGAGTTGAGTTGGTTTAAAAAACCAACTTAGTGTTTGGGGCATTGAGTTGGGTTGAGTTCTCAACTCCCCACCTCCCCAAATATCTCCCCCAATTTTCTCACCTTACATCTCCTCACAAAATCAATTCACACACATCTACACCAATTTTCCTAAACCTTAATTCCCTTCCGGCGGTCCGACGACTTTCCAACGGTGGCCCGACGTTGGTTGGCGACTTCCGACGACTTCCGGTGGTGGTCTGACGGCTTCCGGCGACTTCCGGCAGTGGTCCGACGACTTCCGACGATGGTCCGACGACTTTCTGACGAACTCCGCGCGATTGTCCGGCGAGATGAAAAGTGAGATGAAAAGAAAAGAAAGAGAAGAAGAGGAGAGTTTTGAAGTGCATCATTTAAGTTGCAATTACTCTAGTTTAAATAGGTAGCAAAAAGTCCTAATCCTTTATAGAATAAGAAATCCTATTTTTTAAAAAAGAAAATCCTAATCCTCTTTTTTTAAAAAAGAAATCTTTCCCTTTTTTTAAAACATAAATCCTAATCCTTTTTAGACTTTAAAACATCATTTCCTAAAAAATCTCTATATTCATAATCCTTATCTGATTATCCAAAAAATTAAATTAATGCATTTGATTTTACGGGGGTTACAAAAAAAAAGAGGGAGTTTAAGTTGAATTATTCATAAGTTCCGTTGCTAAAACGAAAAGAAAAGTTACAGAGGAGTGATTAAGAAAAGAAAAATATGAAATGGAATCCGCTAGACGTAAAGATATCGATGTTGTAGACCAACTGTATGCAATAGAATGGTTGACTAAGGATGATCCCCTTAGCGCAGACATCCAGAAGATGGGTTGCTTCTTCCAAGTCCCACCACAATCCAAGAAGAGATACTGCTTGCATCTTCTTGGTAGGACGGTTGAACACCTACTTCACCCATCTTTTACTAAACCAAGATGATCCAAGCAATTCATGTTTATTTCGTTAGATATATTTTGCGAACGATAATATTTTTTGTATACTTTAATTTTTTGGGGCATAGGAGATAAGATTTGATCGCATGTCATTAATTCTTTTGTCATGAATGAATGTATCGTCAATGATGGGAAGATAAAAACTGATTATTTGATCTTAAAAAAAACTGCACCAGATACCTCTGCACAACTCAACTCAACTCTGCACCCCAAACACAGACTTCATGCAACAACTCAACTCAACTCTTCACCCCACTCAACTCAACTCTTCACCCCAAACACAGATTTCCTGCACTCAACTCAACTCAACCCAACTCTACGATCCAAACACACTCTTAATGTTGAATGGTATGTATTATATTGAGCAAAATGTTAAGTAATTTGAATGTATATATTATACAACATTAAAGAAAACACCAATAATACATATTGATGTTTATATAATATATTTCTATGTATATATTTATGAGTACAATATACTGCAGAATATATATTCATCCTCGTGTGTTTTCAAGAATACTCTATATAAATAATAATGTTTATAAATAATATAGTGCATAATATATATTTATTATTTGGTAGTTTAGCACATATATGATGTATAATTTACATAGTTTATAATATACATCTTTGCAATGGTTATATATTGGATTTATAGAGTATAATCTTACAATGAAAGATATCAATAGGAAGAGTATATAATATATCAAAACTTATAGATTATATTAATGTCAACTAGGTATATATGCTTGATGTCCGTCAGAAATTAAATCATATTTCATTTAGGATTAAAATGCCACCTAATTATTATAGGTATATATGAGATATGATTGAGTGTATGGATGGTTCTCACTGGGTATATAAGTTGTTCATTTTATGATATTATGCAACATATTAGAATATATTTATATTACTAGGTTTATATCATCTACATTATACACTGAAGTGAATTTGTATCTATATATAGTTATCTTACTAAGACAATGATGTGACTACATATTGATGTCTATACACTATATTTCTATATAAACATTCATGTATAAAATATATAATATATCATAGATTTATCAAGTTCTATTTTTCGAGTGTGCATATTAATTTTCAAAACAACAGAAGATTCTGAGAAAAAACACAAATTACAACCTATAACCACGTTGATATTATATATTATTAAATGTACATTATAACCATATGAATATACATGGTAAAGATTATAAGAAAAAACACAAATTACAACCTCTATTTTCAATAAAGTTACCATAACATAATAACAAATTATAAACCGCATAAAAAATGTTGGTTTATAATCGATATACATAATGCTAAAATGGGTTTGTAATACAAAATATAATTTATATTATAAAATCAACCAAATAAATTATTTAAATAAAACAGAACATGGACAAAAAAACGTAAATAAAAATAAATAAACAATATTTTTTCTCCATGTTGCTTTATTTAGAGATGTTAAAATCAATAAATAAAAAAACAAAGAAAAAGGATTAAGAAGAAGACTTGCTCATTTTTTAGAACAATTTTCCATACTAGACAATCAAAGAAGACAGAAACAACCAACAAAAATAAAGAAAAATAATTTCAATGGCTAAACGTTATTAATGGTAAGAAAAAATTCTAACCTAATTTGAATAGTAAAATACTGGCAAAAAAAAATTTTACTATTATAAAAAAACATATTTATGTAATTAATGGTAAAATTTGTTACCTAAATTTGAATGATTTAATTATGGAAACAATAAATGATAATTATAACAATATTATAAATATATGCGATAATTATAATGGTACAAATAGAATAAAATGATCTCATAATTATGAGTTATGTTATTGTTTTTTCAAAATGAGACATTTGTGTAATATAGAAACGTCCTATTTAGTACAATTTTCCTAATATGTTTGTGGGGCACACAATAAGAATTAAAAAACTCTTTAGATCAAATAAGAAGTTGAGATGAGTTATTAACTCCTCCTAACTCTACTCTCCTCAATTCCCTAATTCAAACATCCCCTTAATAAATAAAAGAGAGGTGGTTCGAACTTTGAATCCACACCATATACAAGTAGGCACTAAATACTTCAGTATTCGCATATGTTTAGGTTAACCCAAAAAAAACTTTATTGTGCAGGGTTGGTGTATTTTATATAATTGCCTATATTATTTATGAATTATTTACAGTAATTGAAAGACTAATGAAATGATAAAATCCTCAGATTGAAGATTCATAAAAATAAATCCATAACTGTTCAAAACTTCTAAATCTTCATCTTCACCTTGATTCATTGGCCTTCCATTACGCGTTAGTTCATTTACCTATTGAAACCATCAGATAAATAAAACTAGTCACTAGCTTCAAAACATTTAGTTATTTAAATCTTAAAAATAAAATAACAACAACAGCTTATTGTTTACTTGTTTTTTCACCTTAGACAAATGTAATAAAAGAATAGGAAAATGTCAATCGAGAATAACTCAACTGATTAAGGCATTAAAACAAATTTTCCCCACGCCATGGCTCTGAACTCAAAAACAAAAAATTGGCAAACCCTTTGACAAATATATGTATGGGACATTTTTCTAAATAAGTAACTTGGTTATAAAAAGTTCAAGAAGAGTACTTTCTGCATCCACAAGCCTGCAACATGGAGCGACCATTGCAATCCAGAAGAGCTTGGATTACCCTCAAGTCAAATTAAACCTGGGTTTTTCCTAGGGGACTTAGAGAACTTTGCAAATGTTCATAAGAAGAGAGGGTGTGGTGAGTTGGGTAAGATCAAACATCAATTTGTACGAAAATGTTCAGAATTTTACAACTTCTACATTTGGGTATCCGAAGAGAGAGAAAAGAACATTTTACAATCTGAGATATCAAGTCCATTGAGTCGTTGAACTTACCGTCATAAACAAGCACTTCTAAAATTCAAGACCCAAGTGTAAGAATCCTTGTTGAACGCAGTGGCTATACTAGCCAGATGGTTTTCAAAAGAATTATATGAGTCAAGGCTAATCTCTAAAATTTTAGAAATGAAAGGCCAAGTACTTCTGCTGCTATCAGGTCTAACGTGATTTAGAATACCACTTCACAGATTCCAAAAGATATTTGCCAACAATCAATTTGAACCAGAAGGACTCAACTCTCCAGATGAAGCCTCAAAACCATGTAGAGGAAAATATGAAAGATGCTAAAGAATAATGCACTTTATGAAGACAAGATAGACAAACTTCACTAGAACTTATTAAGGCAATATAGCAAGTAACTCACCATAGTTTTGCCGCACCAAAGTAAACTTGTAAATGGCATTTACCAGGGAACCATACTTCATGGACTTCAATGGTCCCATGTGTCTGCAGTACAATATAGATCAAAGCTCATCTTCAACCCCAAAAATAATTACAAAAATGTATGGAATTTTTTTTGTTCACGAGAATCTGATGCTATTATAATGAAGATTTCGGGAAAACTGTGATTCGAAGGAACACAACCATGCAGTAGAAGGAGCATTAAAGCAAGATATGCAAAATTGGAAAAGAAAGGAGTATAAGCAGAAAAAGGTGGAGGAGTATAAGCAGAAAAAGGTGAAGTAGGAAAACTTATTAGATACATTTGTGTTGGTTTAGATGCATAATTGATTTATTTCACTAAGTGAAGGTTCCACCCTATTAGGTCACATGGAATTTCATCTCAAAATCAATTGGCAATGAGAGAAGTAGCCCATGATTCTTATAAAATGTGGGTCTCTCTACATTTTTCCAATGTGAGATCCTCAACGTGTCTCCTCAAAATGGTACTTCTTTGGGTTCATCATTCTTAGATTGGATCCCAATTTTAATTTCTGGACCGAATACCCGTTTGGGCTATATCGGCTCTGATACCATATTAGATTACATGGGATTCCATCTCAAAACCAATTCACAATTAGAGGAGTAACTCATGTTTCTTATAAATTGTGAGGTTTCTCCACATTTTTCCAATGTGGGAGTGGGATCCTCAACATGCCCATCAAGATGGTGCCTCTTTGAGCTCACCATTCTTGGATCATATCACAATTTCAATTTTTGGACCAAATACCCGTTTGGGCTTTATGGCTCTGGTGCCATATTAGATTACATGGAATTCCATCTCAAAACCAATTGGCAATGAGAGGAGTAGCTCATGTTTCTTATAAATTGTGGGTCTCTCTACATTTTTCTAATGTGGAATCCTCAACGTGTCCCCTCAAGATGGTACCTCTTTGGATTCACCATTCTTAGATCGGATCCCAATTTCAATTTTTGGACCGAATAAGCATTTGGGTTAGATGAGCTCTGATACCATATTCACATGAGGTTCTATCTCAAAACCAATTGACAATGAGAGGAGTAGCCTATGTTTCTTATAAATTGTGAGGCCTCTCTACATTTTTCCAATGTGGGATCTTCAACATGCCCTTTCAAGATGACCCCTCTTTGGGTTCACCATTCTTTAATCGGATCCCAATTTCAATTTTTAGACCGAATACCTATTTGGGTTTTATGGACTCTAATATCATATAAGATCACATGGGATTTCATCTCAAAACCAATTACCAATGAGAGGAGTAGCTCATGTTTCTTATAAATTGTGAGGTCTCTCTACATTTTTCCAATGTGGGATCCTCAACCCACACACCATCAGATAAGCTTACTACACCACTGAAGGAAAATAAATGTTTGTCTTTGATAAGTGTAAATCACCCATTAACCCAAAAGCTTAAACTGATAGGTTATGGTAAATTTAATTATATCAATGCTAGCACTCCCCCTCACTTGTGGGCTTGGAAATTTAAACAAAAGTCCAACAAGTGGAAATCAAACACTCCCCCACACTTGTGGGCTTAGAAGTTTGAACAAACTCCCAACAAGTGCAAATCAATAATTGGGAGAAAACGACTTCACCAGGGTCCGAATACAAGACCTCCTGCTGTGATACCATGTAAATCACCAATTAACCCAAAAGCTTAAGTTGATAGGTTATGGTAAATTTAATTATATCAACAATAACAATAAGTATGTCACATATACAATCATAAGAAATGTTCAATATAACAAACAACATTACTCTATCGGACAGAAGTATTTATTCTACTATTGGGGCAACAAAAGGAACCAAAGCACAGAATGAGCATACAACAGATAGGTCGTATTCTACTCCTAGCATCCCAGGGTCAGTCGTATAGGGAGTTAGCATGTAGTGGGGTAACAAAGAAAGAAACCCATTTGTGGAGGGATTTGAGAAGAAGCTACCCAAAGCCCCTATTCAAAAACAATTATACAATAGCCTTAGATGAGGTTTCCCTAGTCAAGTATCAAGCAACTAGGGAGGAAGACAAATGTGAGTTCTCATCGAATACATAAACAGATGGTGGCAATGAACACACAGAAGAAGAAGGCAGGCATGGATGCTAACAATGGGATAGAATGGTAAAGGGTTTCAGACACCTTAAACCAACTAGGGTTGTGTGGTGCTCTATATATGGTGGCAATGAACAGACAAAAGATGAAGGCATGGATGCTAACAATGGGAGAGAATGGTAAAGGGTTTCAGACACCTTAAACCAACTGGGACTGTGTGGTGCTCGATATCATGGGTCTTCGGCAGAAAAAGGCCAAACACACTGTTAGGGAACCAACAATTTATACCTGCACTCAGTAAAAGACCCAACAATGCAAACAATAATCTCAAGGCAAATAGATATAACGAAAATCCAACTCTCCTCTAAAGATAGTTCATCTATAGGAAGAGAGGATTATTGATTTCCGATTCAACAAGAGTCAAGATACAAGTCCTCCAGCTTTCGAGAGGCTGGGTCTCTCCAATAACCAAGCTACCAAAAACACTCGACAAAATGACCTGCCCTCCTGCCCCTGCTAAAATACCACCTTCCACTCCCCACGATCACAGCTACTAACTAACTCAGGTGGTCCCCCCCCCAGACTCCTCTCTCCTCATTTCTTGTCCATTTCCTTTCTTGCCCCTCCTTGCATATTTCTTAAGGATCGGGGGCCTAACAATACCCCGGGGGTCGACTGTCACCTTGTCCTCAAGGTGAAATTCTGGGAATTGCTTCCGAATATCTTCATAAGCTTCCCACGTGGCATCTATTGTAAATTTATTTTCCCATTTGATTAAGCATTCCCATTTCCCCGCGTCATCATTCCATCGAACTCCCAAGACTTCTTCAGGGCCCGCTGTCCACTCATAATCATCTGATAATTCGGGGACTCCCGTCTGTATAGGACCCTTGAACCCGACGGCTTTCTTCAGTTGCGAGATATGGAAGACTGGATGAATGGCTGCCTTGTTTGGCAACAACAACTTGTAAGCCACTGCACCTATCCGCTCCATTATTTCATATGGACCAAAGAATTTTGGTGAGAGTTTCTCGCAGCGTTCTGAGCGATTGATTTCTGTCGGTAGGGCCGCAGTTTAAGAAACACCCAGTCACCAACTTGGAAAATCAGTTCCCTTCGATGCTTATCGGCTTGCTTCTTCATGCGCTCTTGTGCCAGTCTCAACTGTTCCTTGAGTGCAAGTAGTGCCCGGTCCCGATCCATAAGTTGTTGTTCAAGAGTGTCGTTAGATGATTTTTGTTCACCATACGAGATCAGAGGGGGAGGAGGTCTTCCATAGACAACATGAAAGGGGGTAGTGTTAATAGATGCGTGAAAATTGGTGTTATACCAATATTCTGCCCATGAGATCCATTGTGCCCATTGCTTGGGTTGTTCATTACAGTAACACCGGAGGAAGGTTTCGAGGCATCTATTAACACGCTCTGTTTGTCCATCCGTCTGCGGGTGGAAAGAAGTACTTCTCTTCAGCTTGGTGCCATGAATTCGGAACAGTTCCTTCCAGAAATTGCTCAAGAAAATAACGTCTCGGTCCGAAACAATTGATTTTGGAAAACCGTGAAGGCGAACCACTTCTTGAATGAATTGTTGCGAAACTTCTTTGGCTGTATACACGTGTCCGAGAGTTAAAAGTGAGCATATTTACTCAATCTGTCCACTACCACGAGGATTGAGTCTTTGCCATGCGATCTGGGTAGCCCGTCAATGAAGTCCATACTAATTTCTTCCCATATTCGGTCAGGTATTGGCAACGGTTGAAGAAGCCCTGCCGGAGTCACAGCCTCTGTCTTGTTTTTCTGGCAAATCACACATTCAGCCACATGCCTCTTGACATCTTGTTTCATTCCTTTCCAATATAATTCACCTGTCAGTCTTTTGTATGTTCTCAAGAATCCCGAATGCCCGCCAAGGACCGAATCATGAAACATCTGGAGTATAGCTGGGATGAGTTCCGACTTGCTAGATAGAACTAGTCTATCCTTGTAACGCAGCTGCCCTTGGTTCAACGTAAATTTGGGGTGACTTCCCGGATCTTTCACAATGTTCGCAGCTATGGTTTGTAGCTCTTCATCTTCTCTTACTTCTTTCATGATAACGGTCGTATCAATGATAGGTGGGGCTGTCAAAGCTGAACACTCCCCTGTTGGCCGAATTCTAGATAGAGCATCTGCTGCCTGGTTTAATATGCCCGCCTTGTATTTGATTTCAAAATCGAATCCTAACAACTTGGTGAGCCATTTCTGGTACTCCGGTTGGACTTCCCTCTGATCTAGTAGATTCTTTAATGCCCTCTGATCCGTCTTGACCACAAATTTCTGTCCTAGTAAATAATGCCTCCACTTCTGTACAGCCAGGACAACCGCCATCAACTCTCGTTCGTAAATGGACTTGAGTTTAGCATTTCCCGAAAGTTGTTGGCTGAAATACGCAATTGGTCTTCCTGTCTGCGTTAGAACTGCCCCTAGCCCTGTACCTGAAGCATCAGTCTCAATAGTAAAAGGCAAGGAAAAATCTGGAAGTGCTAAAACGGGCACTGTGGTCATGGCTTTCTTCAGCTTCGCAAACGCATCCGACGATTCTGAATTCCAGGTGAAAGAGTTCTTTTTCAACATATTATGCAGGGGGGCGGCGATTTGGCCGTAATTTAAGACAAACCGTCTATAATATCCGGTGAGACCCAAAAAACCTCGGAGTTCTTTAATTGATTCGGGCTTGGGCCATTCTATCATTGCTCGGATTTTTCCCTGATCAGCTTCCACCCCTTGTCCGAAATCCGGTGGCCCAAGTATTCTAACTTGTTTTGGCGAACACGCATTTCTTTTCATTCGTAGTCAAACCATGTTCTCGCAGAACATTAAAGACCAATTCAAGATGAGTTACATGAGCACGGTAATTTGGACTATATATAAGGATGTCATCAAAGAATACGAGAACGCACCTTCTTAAGAATGGTCGTAGTACCTTGTTCATCAGTGACTGAAAAGTGGCCGGCGCGTTCGTTAGACCAAACGGCATAACTAAGAATTCATAGTGACCTTCGTGTGTTCGGAAGGCCGTCTTCTCGATGTCCTCCTCCCGCATTCGAATCTGATGATATCCGGACTTCAGGTCCAATTTCGAGAATATCGTGGCTCCGTGTAATTCATCTAATAGTTCTTCGATAACCGGTATGGGAAACTTGTCCGGTATGGTGACGCGGTTGAGGGCTCTGTAATCAACGCAGAATCTCCAACCTCCATCCTTTTTCTTGACCAATAACACTGGACTAGAGAAAGGACTGGTACTTGGTCGGATTATTCCCGAGGACAACATTTCCATTATCATCTTCTCTATTTCATTCTTCTGACTATGTGCATAGCGATACGGTCTGACGTTGATTGGCCCCCTTCCCCCGGCTAGAGTGATCTTGTGATCAACCTCTCTTTTTGGCGGTAGCCATCTCTTTGCAAAAAGAATAAATCCACGAAATCCACTTTCAACTGTTCAATCTCTACTCCACAAAATCTCGCCCCTTGGTTCCTCTCTTCCGGTCCTTCGCCGGTCATTTCTAACAGGTCAATTACATAACCTTGATCTTCACTGTCCCATTCGTTCCTCAACATCTTCAAGGAGACTTGAGATCTGATCAACGATGGGTCCCCTCTCAACGTTATCCGCCTTCCCCTTGTTAAGAAGGTCATGGTCAATTGTTTCAATCTACTTCCATGATTCCTATCGATTTTAACGGGGACATTCCCGATGTTACATCCACACTACCGAGCTCAATAGGTAAAAATTTTCTCGATGGTCACTTCACGGAGTTGCGCCTAACCCCTTGCATATCCCTTGGCTTTTAGTGGTCCGGCCGTTCCCGTAACTATTTCAAACGACTTCGTGTCCGTTTTAGGGTGACAAGTCACCTGCCAGTTGCATGGACACAAAGTTATGTGTCGCTCCACTGTCCACTAAGACTACTACTTCACGTTCTTGTATTCTTCCGCGGAGCTTCATAGTTTCCGGTCTTTGAGAATCATGAGTGATTTCAAGTCAATCAGTATGGTGCCTCCGTGGCGCCGGAACTCGATTTCAGCTAACACCCACTCCTCTTACATTTGAGAGATATCTTGGGTGACTTGATTTCCCAAATTCTCTCTCCCAAATGACTCTCGGCTCTCGAAACTCTATTTTCTTGCACCTTGTGATCCTTAGAGTACTTCTCATCACACTTGAAGCACAACCCCTGTTCTCTCTTGGTTTGAAATTTGCGTCACACAAGGAGACGTCTGCGGAAACGGCACTCTTTTCTCGGCGGGTTTTCTTTCCTAATCGTGAACTGGTCTTAGTCCTTCATTAGGCCTACCCGCCTTTTTGCAACATTCCCGCCCGTACTCTCTCCTTTTTAGGCCAAACCCAATTTTTCGATTGTCTTCTTTTGGGCCCAATTTACTGTCATGCCCTAAAAAAAAAAGAAGGTCGACTCTCTCATCCTCAATCGATTGGGCTCGCTTCATGATCTCTTCCAGCCTTTTGGTTCTCGGCCGATCACGCGGCCACGATCTCGGGTGATGATCCGTTCGGGAAGGTGTTCTCGGGGCGTCTTCGCTAAAAACCGTAAGGGTCCCGAATACGATTCAAATTTCTTGCGATATTCACCAACTGTTCCTTCCTGCTTGATGGACAAAAATCGGGCACATAGATTACTTTCTTGCGTCGGGACGATACACGTAAGAATTCTTTCTCTCGCATCTTCCCGGAGTTAATCTTCTTCCTAAGTATTGGACCACCAAAACCACTCGATCACTTCGGGATCAAAACTCACGATTGCTACATTCGACTTCTCTAAATCACTCACCGGTGGTGATTTCGAATAAGTTTACGCTTCGCGAGAGCCACGCATCAGGATTGGTCCCGGTGAACACCGGAACTTCAAGTTTCTTATACTTACCCCGATCTGTCCCTCCCTCGTTCCGTCGGTCGTTACTTGAGGTTGGTTCTTCTACCGTTTTTGGGTTCATCACCGTTCCCGATTGTCCCGCCTTCGAGCCGCTAGACTCCATGCTCATTCCCTTCCCTTTTCCCCTGAACTTTCCGCAATCATCATTATCAGGGCCTTTTGGTTCTCTCTGATCTCTGATGTCACTTTCTCCCAACCTCTCTCCAGGTTAGTCTCTAATTTCTGGAACTTCTCCTTCATCTCTAGAACTTGGACTCCACTCCCGAGAGTCGTTCTTCAGCGCCATTCTCCTCGTCTTCCCCAGGACGACGTGCTCTGATACCAATTTGTTAGGGAACCAACAATTTATACCTGCACTCAGTAAAAGACCCAACAATGCAAACAATAATCTCAAGGCAAATAGATATAACGAAAATCCAACTCTCCTCTAAAGATAGTTCATCTATAGGAAGAGAGGATTATTGATTTCCGATTCAACAAGAGTCAAGATACAAGTCCTCCAGCTTTCGAGAGGCTGGGTCTCTCCAATAACCAAGCTACCAAAAACACTCGACAAAATGACCTGCCCTCCTGCCCCTGCTAAAATACCACCTTCCACTCCCCACGATCACAGCTACTAACTAACTCAGGTGGTCCCCCCCCCAGACTCCTCTCTCCTCATTTCTTGTCCATTTCCTTTCTTGCCCCTCCTTGCATATTTCTTAAGGATCGGGGGCCTAACACACACACACTAGGAAAAAGAGAAAGAAGAAGAAGAAGATTTATGTTATATGGAAAATTAATGTTACGATAAATTCCCATATATATGCACACCGGCATGCAAGCTAAGAGCTAGAAGGAAAACGGGTGGAAATTAAGAATTTTTTTTAGGGACTTGCAACCTGATATTCTGTTGATACAGGCGTTCAAGGCTGAAACATGCATGCTTAGTCTTTATTGGAATCTTATGAAAACATGGTGGCCATTCTAATCAATTCCTTCGTGGACACTCCCTAAAGAAAAACACAAGCGGGTGGGTGCATCGGTCCCCGCCCTTATATAGAAACGGGTGATAGAAAGAAAACATAGATTTTCTCTGATAGAAAGAAAACAAAGATTTTTCTCTTTAAAGCAACGTTATCGAGGATGCTTGGGTGGGTGTTGTAAGGTTTCCCTCACTTCTATTGATAATTTTGTTTGCCCTAGGGCAATACAAAACGCCCCAGCCTGATTCGAGAGGGATGAGAATCTCTCCTCACTTCCTATTTGCTCTAGCAAATGACACAAAAAAGCATAAACAAAGGAAATAACAAAATGCTGAATATAAAGGCTATAACAGACCGGTGGTCCCAACAACCCTCTGTCCACTATCCCCCTACCCCGACTACTAACCGAGTCCTTGGAATTTCCCTCCTTTTGTCCCTTCGGTGATATTGTGCTATAATTGGTGGTCTAACATTACCCCCGTGTTGCCAAGAAACCTTGTCCTCAAGGTTGAACTCAAGAAATTGCAACCGAAAGTCTCATATCTTCTGCCAAGTGGCTTCATGCTCAGGCAGTCCCTTCCATCTTATTAAGGCTTCCTCTTCCCCGAATTGGTCATTAACACGATATGCATAAACTTCTTGGACCATGTTAATGCAAAAGGTTTGAGAGAGTCAATGTATCTTATTTCATTCACTCGTGAGATATATAAGTATAGAAGGTTAACCTAAATAGGACAATATAAAAAGACAATAAAGGACAACCTAATTATATATTCACAAAATACCATTATACTAATATAAGAACTCTAACACTCAAGGATATACAAGTGTACAAGGTTAACCTAAATGGAGTTCGATCTCTGATTGGCCATTAGATTGTGGGTGATCCAAGAACTCCTGCTTAGCTTAGTTCCTTGTACCCGAAACAACTCTGTCCAGAAGTGACTGAGGAAGATCTTGTCCCTATTTGATACAATTGACCTTGGATAGCGATGGAGTTTGACTACTTCTTTGACAAAGACCTCTGCCACAGACTTGGCTGAGAACGGGTGTTTGAGCACCATAAAGTGCGCCATTTTGCTCAATTTATCTAATACCACCATGATTGCATCAAAACCCCCCGACTTCGGTAGCCCTTCAATGAATTCCATTGAGAGATCCTCCCTAATCCTCTCGGGAATTTCCAATGGTGTCAACAATCCTGCTGGTGAGACAACCAAAGTTTTATTTCTTTGACAAGTCGGACAATTCTCAACATATGCCTTGACATCCGTCTTCATGCCTTCCCCATATAGTTCCCACGTCAATCTTTTGTAAGTTCTTAAGAACCCAGAGTGCCCTCTCATAATAGAATCATGATATGCATGCAAGATAGTAAGGATGAGAGTCGAGTTTCTCGATAATACTAACCTTCCCTTGTAAAGCAAGTTCCCTTGTATCCATGAGAATTTGGGAACATTGTCCTCATCCTCTTTCAATTGTTGAATTATTTTCATCATCTTAGTGTCAGCTGCCACTTCTCCTCTAATGGTTTCGACATCTAAGATCGTTGGAACGGATAAGGAGTTCAATTGGGTCATCGGAGGTAATCTAAACAGAGCATCAACTGCCTTGTTCTCTTGCCCTAATTGATATCTAACTTCGAAGTCGTACCCCAATAATTTTTTTATCCATCACTGATATTATGGTTGTATCACACGTTGCTCCAAGAGGAACTTCAGTGCACGTTGATCCATTTGAGCTACAAAGTTTTGACCCAATAGATATAGCCTCCAACGTTGAATGGCAAGCACAATTGCCATTAATTCTCGCTCATAGATGGACTTGGCCTGGGCTCTAGTGGATAGCGTATGGCTATAATAGCAATAGGTCATTTATTCTGAGTTAACATCGTGCCTAGTCCTGCCCCAAATGCATCTGTTTCTACTACAAAGGGGCGGCTGAAATCAGGTAAAGCTAGCACCGACGGCTGAAATCAGGTAAAGCTAGCACCGACAATGTTACCATTGCTTTCAACTTATCAAAGGCTCCAATTGCTTCAGCTATCCATTCGAAAGCTCCTTTCTTCAACAATTAAGTCAAAGGGAGCAACCACCATCCCATAGTTCAGGACAAATCGTCTATAATAATTGGTAAGACCCAAAAATCCAGGCAATGCACTAATATTCCGAGGTACTAGCCAACTCAACATGGCTTTGATCTTCTCCAGATCTGCTTCTACTCCTTCGAATGATACCCAGTGTCCCAAATACTCAATTCGGGTCTGAGCGAATTGACACTTACTCCGATTAGCAGATAACTGATTCTCTCACAAAATATCAAAAACCAAGGACAGGTGTTTTAGATAATCATCATAATTCTTATTGTAAATCAAGATGTCATCGAAGAAACCAAGAGTGAACCTGCGTGGGAAGGGCTTGAAGATCTTGTTCATGAGTACTTGATACATTGAGGGTCCATTGGTTAGGCCAAACGGCATCACCGAGAACTCGTAATGCCCCTCGTGTGTCTTGAACGCCGTTTTCTCCACGTCCTTCTCATAGACCCAAATTTGGTGGTACCCCGACTCCAAGTCGACCTTAGAGTAAACCTATGACCCATGAAGTTCATCAAGAAATTCCTCTACAACGGGTATGGCGAACTTGTCCCGGATGGTTACATTATTCAAAGCCCTATAATCCACGGAAAACTGCAACCCTGTCCTTTACAAGCAACACAGGGTTGGAATAGAGACTCACACTTGGGCAAATTACTCCCGCTTGCACCATCTCCTCCACTAGGCATTCTATCTCCCTTTTCTATATCTGCGCATATCGGTAAGGTCAAACATTCACAAGACTAACCACTTCTTTTATGTGGATGTGATGATCGATTTCTCTATGCGGTGGATCTAAAACACTTCCTCATACCCTTGCAATAAACGACCTACCCCATGGGGCAACTCTTTAAGCGTCAAGGGATCCGAAATCTCTCTGGCAAAAACGAAATTCGTCAAAGGCAACTTCACCCTTGGGTTGTATGGCTTCCAAAGCTTTGAATTCGACTAGAAAACCCTAATCACTAACCTCCCAGGTCTTCATCATCTTCTTCAAGGTCACTTTGGACTTCGTCAGGCTCGAGTCCCCTTTGAGAACAATTTGCTCCTCCCCTGTTCCTATTTTTATCGTCAAAGACGACCAATGTACACTAGTTTCGCTCAAATATATGTAGCCATTGTGTCCCCAATACTACGTTCCTAATACCAGGGGAAGAAAACTTTCGACTACTGTCAATTCGCCAAGTTAATCATAACCCTTTTGCATACCCCTTTGCCTTTAATTGCAATTCCCCCTCCCATGATGATCCCATAATTGGTCGTTTCAATTAGGGGTATCTTCAATGCTTCGACCAATCATTGGGATATGAAATTATGTGTTGCTCCACAATCAATCAATACCACCACGTTCTGGTCTTCGATCTTTCCCCTTACTTTAATCATTCTTGGGTCAGTGATTCCCACGACTGCATTCAGCGGGAGTTGGCATGGACCACCATCGTTCTCAGTTCCTTCACTCTACACTTGTGGCCAATTGTGTATCTCTCCTCACAGCGAAAGCATTGCCCTTTTTCCTTGCGGCATTGAAACTCAACATCAATAAGTCTCTTCATGGGCCCTTCATGACGTGGCGCTCCCGTAGGATTCCCTGTCAATGTTATCGTGTGTGTGGGTACAAACTCTTGGGCTTTTGTTGGTTCCTTCCCCCATTCCCAATGGGTCTCAGGTTTTTTGGGTTGGTTTTGCCCCATTTGGGTCGTTTTTCGAAGCCTCTACACGGGACTGCTTCCTATCCTCGACTAATTGGGTTGTCTCCATCATGTTATCAACCCTACCGGCCGCCAGCATAAGACCTCCACTTTGATCACTGGATTCAGGCCGTTCATGAAGGTATTTTTCAGCATGTCGCTCAACAGTTGCGGTAAGGACCATTAACCGTTCAAATTCATTGCAATAATTGGCCATTGTCATCTCCTGCTTCACTATCAGGAATCGACCCAGAACACTCCCTTTCTTGGCTTTTCGAAACCTCGTTAGTAATTGCAGCTTCAGAGCTTCCCACCCTGAAAATGGTTTGCGCTCCTTCCCTGATACCAATTCAGAGCCACCCCTTCAAATCTGATCACTGCTACAAAGAGCTTCTCAGAATCAGTTAGTTTGTGAGTTTGGAAATTGGAAATACTTGTCTGCTCTAAACAGCCACGAATTAGGATCTTCTCCCCCGAATGCCAGCATCTCAACCTTCTTAAATTTTCTTCAGTCACCAGCGTTATCCTCTTCTTTCACCGGCAAGCACTTGCTCTCTCCGACTACTCCCGGGTCCTAAGTCATCTACGAATCAGCGTAGCTCTTGAGCTTATGGCTTGAGCTTTCTCTTGCTCCTGATATCCTTGATTTCGTCTGCAACGTTGCCAATTTAGCAACTAGAATCGCCAGCAACTTCGACAAGGAAGCTACTCCTTCAATCGCAGGCATCCTTAACACTTTTTCTTGGATTCCTTCGAGCTCCACCTTCATCTCTTCTCTTTCCTGGTCCGCCAAATCCATTCTCCCTTCTATTCTCTTGTGAGCCATTTAGTCGACCACTCCCCAGGTAAGAGTGCTTTGACACCAATATGTAAGGTTTCTCTCACTTCTATTGATAATTGATCCACTATTTGCCCTAGGGCAATACAAAACGCCCCAGCCTAATTCGAGAGGACTGGGAATCTCTCCTCACTTCCTATTTTCTCTAGCAAAGTACACAAAAAAGCATAAACAAAGGAAATAACAAAATGTTGAATATAAAGGCTATAACAGACAGGTGGTCCCAACAACCCTCTCCACTATCCCACTACCTTGACTACTAACTAACTGTCTCCTTGGAATTTCCCTCCTTGCCCTTTCGTTGATAGTGTGCTATAATTGGTGGCCTAATAGGTGTTCACAAAGTTTAGAGCATCCAGGTGCTATTTTTTGGTTGAACCTTTTTGTAATTATTCACCTTAGTGTAATTAACCTTCTTCTAGTACTAGTTTTTTAGCTACTTCATTTGAAGCTTTTTGGTTTCCCTTTTGTATTTCTCATCAAATTGTCATTACTTAACAAAAAAATATATAATAAACAAAAAGACTCACAAAATCTCTGTGTAGCGGATTCTCCAAGCAGGAAATCCTAAGTGACATCTTGTAGGCCCATATACTAAAATGAGGTCAGGATCAGGCCCTCCACAACCTAATAACAGAATCATAAGTAACCGTAATTTACATTTGAGTAAAATCGTACTCTGAACCTTTCCAAGTATAAGCAAGAATACAAACCAACTGCTTTTAGAGCCTCAGTCATCTGAGATTCAGAAAAGCACTGTGTATGATCTTCACTCATGTTGGTTTTTCTCCACTTATTTTCAAGAAGAAAATTAGCTGCTCTGGCAACGGCTTCCTTTCCATCAGAGACTGAAATGAACTCCAGGGTAATGCCCTTACAGTTTAGTTGGAGAGGTTCATTAATCTCCTGCAATGACTAAGTTAGATGAATAATCATATTATTATTGGCATTCACCTCCTAAGTTCAACTTGCAGACGGCTGTTATTTTTTTGTTGGTCAAACTTTGGAAGGAAAACCAAAAAGCAGCAGTACACATGGAATTAAAAGTATGCTATTTACATAAAGGGACCTAGGTAGCCTCAAAGTATCACTATGACTAACCTTGCAACAATTAAGACATAGAAACTCCCTAGATTATTAATATTTCAGATAGATAGATGGCCTCAGAATATTTGGACCCCATGATCATCACTTGGTTGAATGCAAAAGACTTCATCACTGACTCAACCTGTAGGCTTAAATCTATCTTTGTTACAGTTGCATGTACCTGAAATACTGAAGCATTCTTTACTTTCTTCAAAATGATATCCTTTGATCGCTTGAGCACCCCTAAATCATAAATAGGATCAAATAAGCATATATTTCAACAAATTTGGAAAGACATTCACAAGCATTTGGCAACAGTAAAAGAGAGCTCAGAACTCTTGGATTGACACAAAATCATTACCTTCAACATCATACAAGCAAACGCTTCTAATGCCCAACGATGCTAACCATTGCAGAAGTTCAATAATTTTTAAGGTATCATACGCTTCATCACTTTCAACCACAATGGCAACATATTGGACGCTGTCTATATTAAGATGATTGTACTTGCGTAGGAATCCATGAGAGATCAAATAGCTTTCAAGTGTTGTCGCAATACCAACCACAAAGTAAAATGAGCTAACAATAAAGTGTAGGAAATGCCATATTAGCTGAAGCCCAAGAATTCCAATCTGTACAAACCTCGAAAAAAAATTATAAGCATCTGATTCATACAAAGAAACACAACTAAAAATCAACTTGCCACGATACAAGTCTGAAATGATTCTGAATAAAGTAAATTTGAAGTCCACAGAAATTCAAATAAGGTGGTCAATGGTATCTTAGAGATATTGTTTTGAGGCCCCCAAAATTCCCCCAGGATCCTAGTAAGTATTCTGCTTATACTCTTGACAGAATCTTAAACCTAAATGATAAAGACAGTTAAAGATAATGAAAACAAAACCAAGCAATTCCTAGAGCAGTCCAACACTATACCTTCTGAAGTTCAACCTTGATGGTCATGGATCTGCAAAAAGAAAAATACAAAGACAATGATGAAAAATCTAGACCATGGAAATTCAAAAAATGATTTCTTGAAGAAAATGTTATAAATTAATAAATAAATAAATAATTTTAAAGGAAAAAAAAAAAATCCAAAACAAGCAAACCAGATGATTCAAAATTGAACAATCTAGCCATAGTCTTCAATTTCATTTAGCAATAGATTTGCTTTATTCCACAACTGGAAGTATCATAAAGATTAAACATGAAAATGAACTCTAGTAGACAATTATTCATTTGCATAGGCTCAATAATCTGATACCTAATATCTTCCTGAGGAGAAAAAACTTTAAAATGGAGCCAGGGCCATTGAAAATTTCCCAATTTACAAGTCTTTATTTATTGTTCTACACCTTCACCCACACCCCAATAGGGGTATGATAAATCTGGATTTTAGAGCCAATGACGCAATAACAACGGCCATGAACAATAGAGGATAATGTAAAACAATTTTTTTAACGAAGAGATTTGGTGGTTGAAGAGCTCAAACAATCAAAACAATTAAAAATACCAGCAAATTAATGGCAATGCCACATACATATGTAATTATGGCAATATGAAGATTAATTTTCAACTAGTTCATAATGAGACGATTTGCACTACAGGGGAGCCCCAACCCCCCAACCCAACAAAAAAGAAACTGATAAATTACAGCACAACCCATGATTTCCCCATCGTTCAAGCATCAACAAACATACAGTTAAGAGCCAGATAAATCAACAACATAACTCGAATCAGGAAAGAGAGAGAGAAATGAAACTCTAAAGAAAGAAGAATTACCCGAGAGGAGAAAGTGATGAAGTGAGCTGCGAAAAATGAAGAAATGGGATTTAATTAGTAAGAATCTGGATTGAAAGACATGCCAATTAAGAAATGAGATTTGTACTCGTTAGTAGTATCAATCGTATGAACTTACAACTGCTCAATAAATTAATTTTGAAATTAGTTTCAGAAAAAATAGGTTAGGTTGAGCATTGATTCTCTGAGAATGCTGCCCACCCTACGTCGGTTCAGTTTTCTCGATTTTGGACCAAGCCGAAACCGAATCGATGTGCTCGCTTTTCGTATGAGGAAACGAACCACAAGAGGTGAGCGATGAACGGCGAGGCGGCAGTGAGTTACGACAACGGCGACAAGACTCGGCTCTGAGTGACGACGGCAGAGGAACGAGGTTGCCGTTCGCAAGAGAGAATCGGTTCTTTTTAAAAAAAATATATATTTTTTTTAATTTTTAATTTTTGAGTATGGAATCTGATAATGTTTTTTTCACTAACCATCCGAGGTAGGAGATTCAAATTCATAACCTATTAGTCATGAGTATGTCAATTGAACTATACCCTTGTTGGAGGAATCCGATGATGTTGTTAAGCTAGATTTTCAAAACTTTATAATAATAACTACGGTTTAAAATGTCAATGTCACCAACAAGAGCGTAAATTTCACCGACATCAATATGACACTCATGCCACTAAAAAGCCATAAGTTTGAATCCCCACCCCACCCCCGATTGTTGATGCACTAAAAAAATGTCGATGTGGATGAAAATATCGATGTCTCAATTTCATGGAAATATGGATAGAAATATTGAGAAAATATCGATGTCGATGGATATTTTTGTAAAAATTTTTAAAATATATTTAAATTATAAAATAAACTTTCTATACTTTTTAAATGAGTTAACATACTTGTTATAATATTATATTCACATTATGTTACATTTTATTACAATTTCTTTAATATTTCATCAATTTTGTATGACATAATGGAAATGTTGATTCACCATTGGTGTTGATGTCGAACTCATGGACATGTAGAAATATCGATGGAAATATCGACATGTCGATGGAAATTTAATACCATTATAACATAACTTGGTTGGGGTCGATTTCTTAATTATATAACAAATTAAAAAAAATATATTTTCAAATACTCAATTGAGGTGCCCAATTATTATAAGATGACAAAACTAAACTATTCTTGTGACGCTCGGTAAATGCAGGTATTTTCCAAGATTGAGAAACTTATTTTCGTGCTCGTTCCGCTTTAATTTCAAGATTTTGGGTCAGGCAGTTAATTGTGAGTTTTGCAGAGACCCAATTAACCAACTCTCGCTTATAAATTAAGGTGGTCAGCTCTTTCTAAATCGTTATCAAGCGTTCAGGAGAAGAAAAGCAAGGTAATCCTTTCTCCTCTCCTTTTCTTTTCTTAGAGTTTTCTTTTGGCTATTAAAAAAAGAAAAAAAAAAGAATTTAGAAAGGAGAAGGTCGTGACCCCCTCCCCCTTCGGCGCCTTCTTCGCGCGAGAACCGTCGGCGACCCGACACCGTCCGCCATCAAGCCCACCCCACAGCCTCTCTCCGACGCACGAGGAGCTCTAGCCGCCAGCGCCATGTCGCATTACCCCTCTGCAGCCAATTACCCTCTTTCTACGCGAGACCCACGTTGCCAAGTTGACCCTTCCCTTCGCGTGTGACGCCGCTGCCACTGGCTGTTCGCGAAGGTGTGCATGTCGCAGTCGCGACCCCCCTTTCAGCCACATGATCCTTTCCCTCTCTGTCGAAGCCCGTTTACTTTCCCGACCTCTCTCTCTCCCTTTGATTAGCTTTGTTTTCTATTTGGCAGAGCAGTGAGCTTCAGATTAGGGGTTGCTATTGGAGGATCTCGGTTGGATCTACTTTTGGCTAGGCATCAAGGAGACTTAGTTCGACACCTTGGGTAAGTTCTTGGTCTTATAGCATATTGTTGTGTACTATGGTTGGAAACAAGCATGATTACCTTGTAAACGGACTTAAAAGTGACTTTTAAGAACAAATGCCTTGAGTTTGGTTCTTCTTGTTAGTTCTGGATTACTAAGGGTAGGTCGAGGCATCGCCTTTGGCTTCGTTTTCCCTTAGACCTTAGTGTTTACTTGGGAGTTGGTTTAAGCATGATTCTTTAGGGCCCAGTGTCTTCGAGGGAACCCTTGCATAGGTGGTACCGGTCCTGTGTTTTGGTGTTGGGGCTAATAAAGGATAATCTAAGGGTATCATTGATGACTGACCTTCCCTTGGTTTTGTTATGCCTAGGTGAGTTGAACGCGCAGTTAGGAGGGGAAGCAACCTACATGTTCTCACCTAAAAAGTAAGTAGCCATTTGGATTCGTACGCGGGCTCGTAAGCGAGAAAACTTGTGTGGCTTAGAGTTTGCTCTACTCTGTGTTGCTTTGTGAAACCTAGTAGCATGTGTGCCTTAGTAGAACGAGTTCATGTTTCGTGTTTAGTCGGTTTTGGTTTTTCTGAGTTGAGCATGTTAGTTGCATGATATAGCTAGCGATCAAATTGTTTGTCTGTGTATAAGACCTGAATGGTAATTACCTATTCTTGCGAGTTATTGAACTGTCTGGACTGTTTTACTTGACTCGTGCTTGTTGTGTCGTGGGGTTGTTTGATTCGGTAGGTGACGAGGGTAATGTCTAGGCTATAAGTCAGACTCATGGGGTTGTGAAGCCTAGGTTACCTTAGAATCGTGCTATAGGACTTGTACCCCTTACTTCTGAATCTTCCTAATTAGTCTCAGGCTTCAGGTTGGTGAGATTACGAGACGGATGGTTGGGAGAGAGACCTTTCATTCGATGAGATTACGAGACGGATGGTAGGAAGAAGAGACCCTCCATTCGACGAGCTTACGAGATGGGTGGTTGGGAGAGAGACCCTCCATTCGACGAGACTACGAGACGAGTGGTTGGGAGTGAGACCCTCCATTCGATGTGATGGCTTCGAGGTATGATCCCGACGAGCGGGAGCGGCGACATGGTCTTTAGTTCGACGAGGGGGACTTATCCTGGTAACATTATTGATACGACCCACTTTGTAATAGTTACAAATGATTTGATCCAAATCATTGATGTAGAGACATGTGAGTGGGAGTATCTTATACAATGATTTTGTATAAGATCAGACCACGAATATTCAATCTCTCTTTATAAATCTGTTAATTGAGAAGATTAATATTTCATCAGGATGATCATATGCGACTTGATCTTAATCCTGAGTGAGTTATGAACTCCTGCCTGTGAGGGTTTGTCCTTTGATATGCATGGGTGAGAATGACTTTTGTTGCCGATTCAATAAGCTTACCAATTTGGGGACTTGACGAAATAAGAAGCTGGGAACACAATCTCAGAAGATGGAATTGAAAGGATTAAGAATTCCCGCACTGGAAGACGTTGTGAAACGTCGTTGTTTCGTTGTGTAAAGCGTATCTTAAAATCGAACCTATCTCATAGAATCTTAGGCTAAACATGCATTAGAGAAGAAAAACAGAAAGTAACTCGTTACTTACTTGTTGAAGAACTCTTCTTCAAAGCTTTCCTCCTCCGGTCACGATCTCTCTCGAACCAACGATCTCTACGAATTCGATCTTCAAAATGAACAGTGAGACACCTCCAAAGGGTCTTCTCAGTTGTTCTCGGGAGGTTGAGGGAGAGTAGGTGGGACTCCCTTTGGTTTTTTGGGTGAGGAGAGTTTGAGAGAGAATTGAGAGAGAATGAGAAAAGTGTTTTTTGCTCTCTTTGGATGAAAATACAATAAATGGCAAATCACCTCCTGAGATGCCTTTGAATGCACCTATTTATAATGGTGTGCGGTGGAGTTAAAATCTCCACCAATTGACCATTTTATCACATAATATAAGGTATCTCATACCGTATTTGACAAATCTCATTTGCATAAATGTGAAATTTTAAATTGAATCACATTCAATTTAATTTCTCTCAATTCAATTTCTCCAATTATAACTAATTAATCAATTAGGCTATATTATAGTTTATTATGAATCTCATTCACATCAAATTATATATTATGTCATCTATATCACATATAAATAACATAAATACCCAAATAATGAATTTGAACACTTCAACTTCACACCAAACTGTAAACCCTCAATTTGTCCAATTTGAACCAACCGAGGGACCTAATAGACCTACAGATGACGAGCTCCAATGATTCGAGACTAACCTGTCAAACTCTTTGACCCGGTTGTTCATCATTCATTAGCTACGGTAACACTCCACTAAAGCCCGTAGCTGCACTCTCATCAATGTATGACAAGTTATGTCCATCGATATAACCAATACCCGTGGGTCGACCCTTCACAGGTTGTTTGTAGACACTGCTGGGTCAAATTACCGTTTTACCCCTGTGTCTACCTCTTACTCCTTAAGTCTCACTACTCCTCTAATGAAGAACGACGTTGTATGGTCTAACCATAAACAACAACCCTCTCGAGCCAATGAGAAGGTGGAGCCTCGTTGTTCAAGCCCTAGAGACAACACTTAAGGGAAGAACTCCTCTAGTTTTCCTAAGTCGGGAACGAGTGAATTCCATCTCGCGTAGTCAAGTTTCCAGCTCCCCACGTGGTCCTGTCCCTGAGAAGATAGGCATATTGGGCGAGCAACAGTGGCCACCCTCACCCGTACTAGTCAAAGGACAGACCCCTGCAGACAAGAGTCCGTAACACCCTCAGGATTAAGGTCAAGTCACTAATGGTCATCTACAAATTTATTAGTCTTATACTGTTAACGGTGTTACATCAGTAAGTCTAATAATTCACGGTCCGGTCTTGTACAATCTCATTGCACAGGATGCCCCCACTCGCATGTCAACCACATGAACGAGCTGGATCACCTCGTTTGTATCTCATACAAAGCGGGCCTCATCCATAACGTAACCAGAATTAGGTCTCCAACCCTATCCATATACTGTAGACCGTTCGAGTCATTAACTCGAACATGATCCTCCCTGTGTGTCTAATACACACCGTTCAAGTTCTTAGTTCCCTCATGATACAATGACCCTAGAGCTTAGTTTATTGGATTAAGTTTATGAAATATGCGAGACACAAAGCATTGAAAAAATAACTCTTATTTATCTCAACTTGGAATATTACAAACTTACACGAGAATAGGACATACATCCCAACAAATTCCCACTTGGACGAAGCTAGTGGAGTACATAATACATTTCTTAAATGTACAGTAATACAATAAAGTAATACAATAAACTAGGGCATTGAATACCCCTTTACAATACTCTCACTTGCCCTAGTCAGGAAGCACTCGAAGACCTAGACTCTCTTAGTGCCCCTCAAACACCTTAGCCGTGAGGGCCTTTGTAAATGGATCAGCAACGTTGTGCTCCGATGCTATCTGCGTGACTGTCACATCTCCGCAGTGCACAATTTCCCGTATCTGGTGATACTTACGCTCAATATGCTTGCCCCTTTTATGACTCCAAGGCTCTCTCGAGTTGGCTACTGCACCACTGTTGTCATAAAACAGGGTAATCGGTAAGTTCATATTTGGAACAACTTCCAAATCCAACATGAATTTCCTAAGCCAAACAACTTCCTTTGCAGCTTCACAAGCCGCAACATACTCGGCTTACATCGTGGAATCAGCGATGCATCCCTGCTTGATGCTTCTCCAAACTACAACTCCTCCATTCAGAATGAAGGTTGACCCCGAAGTGGATTTCCTAGAATCCTATCGGTCTGAAAGTTAGAGTGTGTGTATCCCGTAAGGATCAAATCCCCACTCCCATACACAAGGCTGTAGTTCCTCGTTCTCCTAAGATACTTGAGGATTGCCTTTACGGCTGTCCAGTGATCTAATCCTGGATTGGATTGATACCTACTTACAATCCCAACTGCATAACAGATGTCGGGACTAGTACACAACATGGCATACATCAGACTCCCATAGCTGAAGCATAAGGGATTCGTCTCATATCCTCAACTTCTAGAGGAGTTTTAAGACATTGATCCTTAGACAAGTGAACCCCATGCCTAAAAGGCAGCAAGCCCTTCTTGAAGTTCTGCATCTTATATCTAGACAACATCTTGTCAATATTAGACGCCTGAGACATGGCTAGCGTTCTGTTCTTCCGGTTCCGGACAATCTGGATACCTAGAACATACTGTGCTTCTCCCAAATCTTTCATTTGGAATTGCAAAGCCAACCATTCCTTAATGTCAGTAAGAAATCCTACCTCATTCCCAATGAGAAGGATATCATTCACATACAATATTAGAAATGCGACAATACTGTTGACGATTTTCTTGTAGACACAAGGCTTGTCAACATTCTGATCAAAGCCATAAGATTTGATCGCCTCATCAAACCTTATATTCCAAGACCTCGAGGCTTGTTTCAGTCCATAAATAGACCTTCGAAGCCGACAAACCCTTTACTCTTGGTCTTGGGCAATGAACCCCTTGGGTTGGTCAATGTAGATGGTCTTGTCAAGGTTGCCATTCAGAAAGGCGGTCTTGACATCCATCTGTCATAGCTCATAGTCATAATATGTGGCAATGGCCAGAAGGATTCTTATAGACTTTACCATGGCAACAGGAGAAAAGGTTTCCTCATAGTCAACCCATTCAACCTAGGTAAAACCCTTTGCCATTAGTCTAGCTTTGAAGGTATGCACCTTCCCATCTACGCCACGTTTACGCTTGTAGATCCATTTACAACCTATAGGTTTTACCCATCTGGTTGATCCACAAGCTCAGACAGAATTGAAGTACATCGACTCCATTTTCTGGTCCATAGATTTAATCCATTCGTCTTTGTCAATGTCTGCCATTGCCTGATCATAGGTCAATGGATCCTCGCAGTCATCATCAGGGGTGACGACTTGGGTTTTAGCTAAATCCATGTAACGTTCAGGTTGTCTCACAACCCTCCCACTACGTCGAGGCATTCCCAACTCTTGGGAATGGACTTGACTAGACGAGCTAGGATCAACAACACTTGTTGACATACTAGCCCCATCAGCAACTCTTGCTGATGAATTGTCCATTTCATTTAACACAATCTTACTCCTTGGTAAGTTATCCCTTATGCGGTCCTCCTCAAAGAAAGTGGCGTTTGCCGACACAAGCACCCTATTTTCCTTAGGATCGAAAAACAAACCACCCCTAGTCTCTTTTGGGTAACCTACAAAGAGGCACAACTTTGAACGGGGTTCCAGCTTTTTCGGGTTTGACACCAAAGCATGGGTCGGACATCCCCAAATTCTAAAATGTCGTAAACTGGTTTTACGACCACGCCAGATTTCGAAAGGTGTTTCACAAACACTTTTCGATAGAACTGTGTTCAAAATGTATACTGCAGTCTCCACTGCGTAACCCCAAAAAAGAATCAGGGAGACGAGCATAGCTCATCATCGACCGAACCATGTGCAACATGGTTCTGTTTCTCCTTTCCGATACATCATTCTGCTGTGGCATATCGGGTGCTGAGAGTTGGGACATAATTCCATGTTCTATCATATAGTCCTGGAATTCAGTGTCCATGTACTCTCCACCTCGATCCGATCGAAGTGTTTTAATCGTTTTACCTAACAGGTTCTCAACCTCAGTCTTGAATTCCTTGAACTTTTCAAGAGTTTCAGACTTCCTATGCATTAGGTAAACATACCCATACCTCGAATAGTCATCTATGAAAGATACAAAGTATTCGTAGCCTCCCCGTGCTTTAACATTCGTCGGACCACAGAGGTCAGAATGTATAAGCTCAAGAGCCTCTTTGGCTCTATATCCTTTTCCACTAAAAGGACGTTTGGTCATTTTGCCTTCAAGGCATGACTCACAAACCGGTAAAGAGTTTTCTTCCAACTCGTTTAGAAGTCCACTCTTCACTAGTTTCTTAATCCTATTGAGATTATTGTGGCCTATCCGTAGATGCCAAAGATAAGCATTTTCTTTAGTAGAAACTTTTTTGCTGAAAATTTACAAACAAACTTGTATGAGTTTCTTTCTATAACTCTAATCCAATCATGTTTTAGCTAATTATCAAATGATTCCTAGGCCATTTATAATTTGCAATGATACTCCAAAGGTTTAGAATGTATGACACCGAAGGGTAAAACACTCCTCCTCTGGATCAAGACACTCTTGACCAAAACCTAACACCAGAATAACTCTTATTCCTATAAGTTTTAGTTACCATTTTTCGGTCTGGATACATACACAATTTATGTACCCCGTGAGTGTAACCCTTTGTCTTTAGATCCCAGAGGCTCGATCCAATAAAATCCGCCGAAGGGAGGACTAGATTGGAAAATAGTCTAAGGAAATCTTTATCCCTTTCGGGTGTCTACTGTGTTAGATCCCCTATGATCAAGCCCTCCGAAGGGATTGTCTAGCCTAGGCCAAACTAGCAGGCTGACCATAGTGGTCTAATGGTGTAAACCGACAAAAGAGACCGTAGGTTTTGTTTTCACTAAACCTGCTCCCACTCACTATAAGTACCCTCTCCATTCACCTTGATATTGACTCATACAAACACCATCCGAAGGGGGACGCTCCCGTTTGCGCCACGAGGCCAAGTATGAGTCTCACGGTGTGAACTTCCCGGATATAGCGTAGGTGGAAAAATATGTATCTCATACACTTTTTCCTCCCACTGAATACTTTAAGTCTATAGGAATCTTTCTTAGGCTAAAATCCGGCTAATGGTTTTACCTAACTCTATCAACATAACTCTTATATTGATGATCAATATAACTCTTATATTGATTTTATCCTAAGTTTGTTAATATAACTCCTTATATTAAACCTAGGATTTCTAGTTTATTAACCCCTTAATAAAGTCGCTGACGCTACTGCAATTTATAAGACTCTCTGATTAAATTTCACTCCCAGGTCAGTTTCCAGGTAGGGGTGTTTCGTTTCCGTCAGCTTAAATACCCCAGCCTAGACAGAACTTTCCTTAGACAGAGTTCCTCTTTTAATCATAGCTTATAAATTACTTGGTTCCTAATTCTAATCATATTATTTCCAAGTTCTAAACACTTTAAGGGGGCGTTTGGATCGCAGAGTTGGGTTGAGTTGTGCAGAGTTGTTTTGTCAGTGAGTTCTGGAAATCAGTGTTTGGTTTGCAGGGTTGAGTTGAGTTGAGTCAGGAAGTCAGTGTTTGGTTTGCAGAGTTGAGTTATTATGTTAGGGGTATCTGATGCAGTTTTTTTTGTAAAGTGAATAAATCTGATTTTTTGTGACTTTTTTCTTTACTTTTTTTGTTTCCACCAAATCAATTTCAAACATATTTGTCTACAATTTCAAAACTTCATTATGAGATCAATTACAAATTTACAATATATATTATTATTTGCAAGATATATGGGTATTTAGAACAGTACTGAATATTGAGATTGATATCAATTTTTCTTCTCCCTTAAAAATCATTTTTATCTTATGTAAAGTGAAAGGTCTGATTTTTTTTGTGATGTTTTTTCCTTACTTTGTTTTCACAACAAATCAAATACAAACACATTTGTCTACAATTTCAAAACTCAATTATGTGATCAATTATAAAATTACAATATATATTACCATTTGCCAAATGTATGTTAGGGGTATTTGCAAAAGTAATGGATATTGGGTTTGATATCAATATTTTTTTTCCAATAAAATTCATTATTTAGAACTTTTACTCTTCAATATGAACTTTATTCCTTTTTTATGCACATGTTCACCACTACTTTTTTATTTTAATTTAGGTAGATCTTAATTTAGTATTAATACTTTGCATATGAAGAGTATGTGTGTTCAAAAAACTCGATAACCCGAACAACCCGAACAACCCGACCAATCCAACCCAACTCGACGGGTTGGATTGGGTTATAAATTTATTTGGGTTGGGTTGGGTTCAAATAAATTAAAATGTATGGGTTGAGTTGATTTGTGGGCTCACCTAAAATTTATTTGGGTTGACCCGACCAATCCGAACTTATTATTAATTTTAAAAATTATTTTTTTACCTACCATACAACTATATATACATGTATGTAATTTATTTTTATTTAATTTGGTAATTATTTATTATTTAATAACTCTTAAAATATATTTTTTAAGTCGTAGGGTGTAATTTTTCATAATATAAATTTAAACTAAGTGGCTAATTTTAATTCAATCTTTGAAAAACAAAAAGTTTTTATTTTAAATGAGGACGATTTATTTAGAAGTTTCTTGGGATAATTGTAAATTTGTAATAGAATATTTAAGTTTTGTGATTTTTACTTAGTATAAAGTCATTTGGAGTTTTTTAATTCTTGAATTTTTTATATTTATATTAATTTTGGTTTTTATATAAATTTTAAATTAAAAAAAAAAGAAAAAAAAAAGCTAACCCGATGACCCAACCCGAAAATGTTGGGTTGGGTTACCCTCATGAATAGGGTTATTTGAGTTGGAATAGTGACCAACCCGAAAATTCGGGTTGGTCCAAAAAACTAGCATAACCAACCCCAACCCGGCTTATGTACACACCCCTAATGAAGAGTGTTTATTTAAATTTGTCTAAACACATGCATTGTCTATGGACATCTTTAGAATGGAATAAATAGTTTACCTTGTGAAGATGTTAAAAATATGTCAACATACTTAAATATTTTATGTCATATTGAAGTTGCATATCTATAAAATATTAGATATGTCATCAAGGTCTTAGTAGCGTCGTTATGCTACCGAAATTTTCGGTGTAGGCAATGTTGCTTAGTAACGTCCCTAGAAAATTTTGAATTTGAAAAATTAGGGTTGTTACAGTTGGTATCAGAACATGAGTCTTAGATTCTGCATACACGCCTACATCGTAGGCATAACCTCTCGTAGGAATTATAGTTAAAGTAATTTGAGTTGCTTGTGTGTTGACACTTGTTATGCTATGCTTTTAACTTATTTGTTCTTGTACAAATGTAGTTTAGAGTTTAAGTATTAGCAACTTAAAGACACTTCAAAACTCTCATCATCTTCTTCTTTTCTCCACTTTCTTCATCTCGCTGGGCAGTCGTCGAGGAAGACGTCGGAGAGTCGCCGGACCGTCGTCGGAGACTCGTCGTACCGTCACCGGAGACTCGCCGTACCGTCACCGGAGACTCGTCGGATTGTCGTCGGAGACTCACCGGACCGTCATCGGAAAGTTGTCGGAGTACGGTTGAGTTAATAACTCAACTCCATGGGGTTGGGTTATTAAGTCACCGATTATAATTGTTGGTGAAACAAACAAGGAGTTGGGTTATTAACCCAACTCAACTCAACCCAACCCCATAAACCAAACACCCCCTAAAACTAATAATTAACCTTAGGTGACATGCATACTATGTTATAGTGTTTGATCATTCATCACATGAATAATAAGACATTCATAGCATATTCATCTCATGGAAAATAATGCATGTCAATGCTGTCCAAAAATTAATATAACAACCTTATATTAATTAATCATGCAAACTATACAATATAACTCCTTATATTATAAATGATGCATGAAAATACTTAACCTAAGGTGGGATTTCTAAAATACAAGCATACACTATGCATGACAATAATTACACAACAATTGCATAATTAAAATAGAAAAAATTAGACCAATTTTTGCACCCTAGAAATAATTTTAATTAATATAATCTAATTATATTAATTAAAATTAAAATTATTAAATATATTAAAATAAAACGTTTTTATAATTAATATAAATAATAAAATAAACATTTCTGCCCGTTGCTCCTCGCGTGAAACGTATCCGGTGTTGCAACGCGATATCGCCGTTGCGGCGGCTGCTGCGTTGTCGTTTTCGCGGCGTTACGCTTGAGGTCGCGCGTTGCAACATCGCCCTCCGCGCGCGCTTCTCTCCATGCGCGGCGTTGCAACGCCGATGAGCAGCGTTACGCAAACGCATTGCGATTAACATTGAGAATCACCATTCCTTTGCTCATTTTTGCTCCGTTCTTCTCAGCAACCGCCTTGCCTCGATCGACACGGACTTACAAACTCGATTTACAATTAAATTTGCCCAAAACACTGGGCCCTTACATTAAACATTTCAATGGAAATTGTAAATCTAAGTGCCAAAATTGAAAACATCTAATTTTGCAAAAATCGTTCATACATCTCATGCAAAACAGTAAATCCCACCTTGTTCTTGAAAAATCCGAACATAAATCAAGAACGCAAATTGGGCTCGATACCAATTGAAGGGAATCGAAGTCCCCGCAATGGAAAGCCATTGCGAATCCATGCTCTTGATTTAGTTACAACGGAAAATTCAAGAACGTAAAACATAGATTAAGCATAAAATAAGAGTTTGGACAACACGTATTTACCTTTGAAGAACCTTTCTTCAAGTGCTCCTCCTCTCTTCACGATCAAGATCAACGCAACACGAACTCGTACGAACACCGACACCACCACGGATCTTCTCCGTTGTTCTCTGGGTGAGGAGGAAGGTGGGTTCCCTTTAGGAGTGGTGAGGTATTTTGTGAGAGAGATGTGTGTTTGGAACTCTTCCAACAACACAACAAGGAGGCTAGGAATAACTTAGAATGATTTCCAAAATCACTTCTAAAAACGACTTCCCCTAGTTGCATCTCATGCAATCATATATATAGGGAAATAGGATGGAAATGACCATCCTACCCCTCCTTTTATCTCTCTTTAGTATATAGTTTATATATGAATCTAATTCACATTAAAACTATATATTATATCAATTATATCATATATAATTGATATAATTCCTCATGTATAAAATTGAACATTTCAATTTATCTCCTAACTTTATACCCTCAATATTACCATGTTGAGCCAACGAAGGGATCTAATGGACCTACAGATCATGAGCTCCAATGATGTGAAATTAACTGATCAAACTATTTGATCCAGTTAATCAATATTCATTAACTACAAGTCACTCCACTATAGAATTGTAGCTGCACTCTCCTCACTGTAGATATTATTGTGTCCACTGATATAGTCATCACCCATGAGTCGACCTTTCACAGGTTGTTCGTAATCACAGCTGGGTCAAATTACCATTTTACCCCTGTGAGTACCTCTTTGCTCCTTAAGCACCACTGGTCCTCTAATGAACAACAAGTCTAAGGTCCTACGTTAGACTCGTACCCTCATAGAGGGCGGGGCCCCGTTGTTCAAGACCAAGGGAACAACCTATCTAATTCCTCAGTAGAGGAATCAGTGAATTCAATCTTGCACAGTTAAGTTCCCAGCTACCTACGAGGTTCTGTCCCTGAGAAGGTAGGCTTATTGAGTCGGCTACAGGCCACTCTCACCTATACTAGTCTAAGGACAAAACCCCTATAAGCAGGAGTTCTTAACTTGCTCGAGATTCGAGTCAAGTCACTAATGACCATCTATAAATTACTAGTCTTATCCTCATTAATTGCTGTTATCTTTGGTTAGACTAATAATTTCTTGATCTAGTCTTGTATGAACTCTTCATACAGGATGCCCCCACTCGCATGTCAACTACATGAATGAGTTGGATTACCTCATTTGTACTAATTACAAAGTGGGCCGCATCCATCGTGTTACCAGAATGAGGTTTCCAACCTTATTCTTATACCATAGACTATTTAGGTTATAATCTTGAATTCAACCCAATTAGTGTCCACTACACTGATTTCAAGATAAACGTTATAACCTTGGAGCTTAGTTTATTGGATTTATAAAAGCAAGACTGTAATCTTATCAAAACAAATAACACTTTATTTAATTGATCAAAATTACACAAGTTTGGGCATAAATCCCAACTACTTGAACTCTAGAAAACCCTTCCTTCCTCTTCCTTCGTCCTTCTCCCACGAAGCCCTCAGCTTTGTATTGTTAAAATGAGAAGGAAATGGAGAGAAATGAGTTACTTAAAAAAGATAGACGGTGGATGAAAGTTTTGTCCTTTCCCTTTTTACTTTTTCCTTTTGTCCTTTTCTTTATTTATTTTCTTTTCTTTCCTTTTTAAAACAAAACCATACATATCAAACACCTTAATAGACATTTTCTTTCTTCTTTTCTTTACTTTTATTTTTGTAAGGAAATTTTGAAAGAAAGATCTCGGGTTTACAACTTACCTCCTCCTTAAGAAATTTCTTCCTCGAAATTTAGTAGTCTTTAAGTGAAAATCGTCAGATACTTTTTTCTCATTTGGTCCTCTAACTCCCAGGTTGCCTCATCCACTCCGTGATGTCTCCAACGAACCTTCATGAGTGGGATCGTCTTGTTTCTCAAAACTTGTTCTTCTCTGTCGAGGATTTGAACTGCATGCTCTATGTAACTCACGTCTTCTTTCAGCTCAACTGGTTGCGCTTGCAACACATGAGTCTGATCTTGAATATACTTCCTCAACATGGAAACATGAAAAACATCATGTACTCGAGATAGTTCTGCTGGCAACTCCAGTCTTTAGGCTGCTGGCCCAACACGTTCCATTATCTTATAAGGACCAATATACCTAGGACTCGGCTTACCTTTCTTGCCAAAGCGAAGGACACCTTTCCACGGAGATAACTTCAAGAAAACTTGATATTAGACTTGGAATTCTAAGTCATTTCGTCACTTATCTGTGTAACTCTTCTGACGATCTTGTGCTACCTTCAAATTCTCCCTGATTACCTTAATATTGTATGTCGTAACTTGCACCAACTCAGGACCGACTAGCTTCTGTTCTCCTACTTCATTCCAACATACGGGTGTTCTACACGGTCTTCCATATAGAGCCTCAAATGGTGCCATGCCAATACTCGACTGATAGCTGTTATTGTAAGCGAATTCCATAAGTGATAGGTGTGTATCCCAACTTCCTTTAAATTGAAGGACACATGCTCTCAACATGTCCTCTAAAGTCTGGATGGTCCTCTCTGACTGACCATCTATCTGAGGATGGAATGTTGTACTAAAATTAAGCTTTGTCCCCATAGCTTTCTGTAAGCTAGGCTAAAACTTAGAAGTAAATCTCGGGTCCCTATCTGAAATTATGGACACTGGCACCCTGTATTGACTCACAATTCTGTCGACGTAAAGCTTAACAAGCTGGTCAAGTGTAAACGTTGCTTTAATCGGTATAAACCGTGCTGTCTTAGTGAGCCTATCCACTATTACCCAAATACCATCATGTCTACTTCAAGTACGTGGTAATCCAAACAGAAAATCCATAGTGATATGCTCCCATTTCCATTCCGGCACTGGCAGTGGTTTAAGGAGTCCTTTTGGCCTTTGTCTAACTGGTTTAACCTATTGGCAGATCAAACATCTATCAACATAATCAGCTATCTCCCGCTTCATCCCAGGCCACCAATACGTCCCCTTCAAAGTTTTATACATCTTGGTGCTTCCTGGATGCATAACGTAAGCTGAACTGTGAGCTTCCATAGCATCCTTAAGCTTACTAAAACTTGGAACGCATAGTCTTTCCTGCCTCTCTATGACTCCGTTTGATCTCATTTTAAATTCTGCTTCTGGGCCCTGCTTGGACTTTCCAAACATTTTCTGCAGGTTACTATCCTCTTGCTGTCTTCTCACAATCTCTGCTACGAGTGAAGACCTGACTTGGAATTGAGCTAAGAGGTCCCCTGAATTCTCTGCAGTCACAACTGCCTTAGAATCCCTTAAAGTACTTAAAAAAGGTTGCTCGAATACCACACAAGGCATCCCTAGGAAGTCTTGACTTCCTGCTTAATGCATCTGCTACCACATTCGCCTTACCTAGATGGTATTTTATGGTACAATCATAATCTTTAATCAGTTCTAACCATCTTCTCTGTCTCATATTCAACTCCCTCTGATCAAAGATATATTTCAAACTCTTATGATCTGTAAAATTGTGACACCTCTCACCAAACAAGTAATGTCTCTAGATCTTCAATGCTAAAACAACTGTTGCTAGCTCAAGATCGTGGGTAGGGTAACTACACTCGTGCTTTTTCCAATTGTCTTGAAGCATAAGCTATTACGTTTCCTTCTTGCATGAGCACACACCCTAATCCTTGCCTCGAAGCGTCACAGAAAATCACATACTCTTTTCCCGTTACAGGAATAGATGCTCTAACCAATCTCTTTTTCAGCTCTTGAAAACTCTGTTCACACTTATCTGACCATCCAAACTTAGCATTCTTCCTTGTTAAAGCTGTTAAGGGTAATGCTAATCGTGAGAAATCTTCAACAAATCGTCTGTAGTATCCTGCCAAGCCTAGGAAACTACGTACCTTTGTCGCACTAGTTGGTCTCTCCCAGTTGACTACAACTTCCACTTTATGCGGATCCATACTAACTCCATTTGCTGAAACAACATGGCCTAAAAACACTACCTGATTCAACCGAAATTCACATTTGGTGAATTTAGCGTACAACTGTTTATCACGTAGTGTTTGTAGAATAATCCTCAGATGTTCCTCATGGGCTTTCCTGTCAACTAAATAAACTAGTATGTCATCAATGAATACTATCACAAACGGATCCAAATACTAGTGGAAAATCCTATTCATGAGGTCCATGAAACCTGCTGGCGCATTCGTTAAATCGAATGGCATTACTAAAAACTAATAGTGGTCGTACATAGTTCTAAATGCTGTCTTAGGAATATCTGTTTCCCTTATCTTTAACTGATGGTATCCTGATCTTAAATCAATCTTAGAAAACACTGATGCTCCTCATAACTGGTCAAACAAGTCATCTATTCGGGGTAAAGGATACTTGTTACGTATCGTGACCTTGTTTAACTGTCTATAATCAATGCATAATCTAAGAGTACCATCTTTCTTCTTCACAAATAACACTGGAGCTCCCCAAGGCAATACACTAGGTCTGATGTATCCCTTATCAACTAGTTCTTGTAACTGCATCTTCAGCTCTCTATCTCGCTTGGAGTCATTCTATACGGCGCTTGCGAAACGGGTGTTATCCCTGGTAACAATTCAATAGTGAACTCAACTTCCCTATCAGGTGGCAACCTGACAAATCTGTTGGAAAACCATCAAGAAATTCGTTCACAACAAAAACATTTTCTGGTTTTAGCTTTTCCTCCTGCACCTCTACTACATGTGCAAGAAACGCCGTGCAACCTTTCCTCAACAACTTCTCAGCTTTTAATGCACAAATCAAACTCGTAGGAATAATCTTCCTTTCACCCCTGAAAACCACTTCAGCCAACCCTGGTTTCCTAAAAACGACTTCCTTCCTATGGCAATCCATGGAAGCATAATGAGTAAATAAGAAATCCATCCCTAAGATTGCATCTAACACCTGCAACTCTAGTGGAAGAAGATCCACTAACATATTGAGACCTTCTACTAAGACCTAATAATCCCGCAACACTGCATCAACTAGTAATGCATCACCAACTGGTGTGTATATAACTAACCTTTCAAATAAAGGCTCTAACTTTCTATTAAACTTAGTTAGGAATATACTGAAACAAAGGAATGCGTAGCACTTGGATCTATTAAAACACGTGCAAGTACATTACAAATAGAAATTGTACCAGTAATCACATCTGGTGCATCATATGCTTCTTGCTGCGTCATAGCGTAGACCTTTCCCTGTTGCCTAGGTCTCCCTACAACTCCCTTTTGTCTAGAACCACTGGTGCCTTCTCTTGCAGCTACTTCAATTCTTGGTTGCTCAACTGTCTTGGACCCAACTCCCTGTTCCCTCTGCGTAACCGCTCTCAACTGTGGACAATTCCTCTTGAAATGCCTTGGCTGTCCACACTGGTAACACACATCAACACCAACAAGACAGTGACCTCGATGATTCTTGCCACAATTTGCACATGAAGTTCTCCTTGCTACACTGGCAACAGACTCTTGCACTATCTGCGGTCTTGCTGCGGATCTAGCAGACTCACTAGGTGCTCTTTGACTCGCCTCGATAGGTAGGTACCACCCGTTCATCGCCTCGATGCACGCCACCACTCGGTCTTAAAGTTCTGACAACTTGAAACATTCACTTCGGGTGTGAATCTTCGCTGTTCACGACCCCAAATAATGCTCGTTGTTGAAGGCCCACGAGTAGGCTCCCCTACTGATTGCACCTCTACTATACTCTGCTCAACACGTAGAGTAGTTTCTACTGAAGGGAATCGAAGTCCCGCAGCGGAAGCGATTGCGAATCGCGCGCTCTTGATTTAGTTACAACGATATACTTAAGAACAAATATAACTAGATTAAGCATGTAAAACAGAATGGACAACAAGAAAATTACCTTTGAAGTACCTTTCTTCAAGTGCTCCACTCTCCCACGATCACGATCTCAGCAATAGGAACTCCAACGTACGAAGACACGGCACGGCCCGGATCTTCTCCGTTGTTCTCTGAGTGAGGAGGAAGGTGGGTTCCCTTTAGGAGAGGTGAGGTATTTTGAGAGAGATGTGTGCTTTGGAACTCTTCCAATAACACAACAAGAGAGCTTGTAATTCCTTCACCTAGTTGCATCTCATGCAACCATATATATAGAGGAATAGGATGAAAATGACCATCCTACCCCTCCTTTAATCACTCTTTAGTATATAGCTTATATATGAATCTAATTCAAATTAAAACTATATATTATATCAATTATATCATATATAATTGATATAACACCTCATGTATGAAATTAAACACTTCAATTTCACTCCTAACTTTATACCCTCAATATTACCATGTTCAGCCAACGGAAGGATCTAATGGACCTACAGTTCATGAGCTCCAATGATGTGAGATTAACTGATCAAACTTTTTGATCCAGTTAATCAATATTCATTAACTACAAGTCACTCCATTATAGACTTGTAGTTGCACTCTCCTCACTGTAGATATTATTGTGTCCATTGATATAGTCATTACCCATGAGTCGACCTTTCATAGGTTATTCGTAATCACAGTTGGGTCAAATTACCGTTTTACCCCTGTGATTACCTCTTTGCTCCTTAAGCACTACTGATCCTCTAATGAACAACAAATCTAAGGTCCTACCTTAGACTCATATCCTCATAGAGGGCGCCCCGTTGTTCAAGACTTGGAGTTAGTTCTTAAGGGAACAACCTATCTAATTCCCTAGTGTAGGAATGAGTGAATTCCATCTTACACAGTTAAGTTCCCAGCTACCTACGAGGTTCTGTCCCTGAGAAGGTAGGCTTATTGAGTCGGCTACAAGCCATTCTCACCCATACTAGTCTAAAGAGAAACCCTATAAGCAGGATGCCCCCACTCGCATACAGGATGCCGCCATTCGCATGTCAACTACATGAATGAGTTGTACAAAATACTCCCACTTGCCCTAGTTGGGGAAGACTTGTAAACCTAGACTTTCTAGGTGACTCTCAAATACTTTAGCCGTGAGAGCCTTTGTAAAAGGATCAGCAATGTTGTGCTCTAAGGCTATCTTCGTGACAATCACGTCTCCTCTATGCACGATCTCCCGGATGAGATGATACTTTCGCTCTATGTGCTTTCCCCTCTTGTGACTTCGGGGTTCTCTCGAATTTGCCACTGCACCACTGTTATCGCAAAACAACGTGATGGGCAAAGTTATATTTGGAACAACTTCCAAATTTAACATGAATTTCCTTAAACAAACGACCTCCTTAGCTGCTTCACAAGCTGCTACATATTCAGCCTCCATGGTGGAATCAACGATGCATCCTTGCTTGATGCTTCGCCATACTACAACTTTTCCGTTAAGATTGAATACTGACCCTAATGTAGATTTCCGAGAATCTTTATCAGTCTGAAAGTCAGAATCCGTGTATCCTATAAGGATCAAATTCTTAGCCCCATACACAAGCATGTAGTTCCTTATTCTCCGAAGATACTTAAGGATTGTTTTAACCGATGTCCAATGTTCAAGTCCTGGATTGGATTGATACCTACTGACCATCCCAACTGCAAAACAGATGTTGGGCATAGTACACAACATGGCGTACATCAGGCTCCCAACACCTGATGCGTAAGGAATCCGTCTCATATTCTCAACTCCTTGAGGTGTCTTAGGACACTGTTCCTTAGACAAATGGATTCCATGTCTAAAAGGTAACAAGCCCTTTTTGGAATCTTGCATCTTAAACCTTGACAACACTTTGTCTATGTAAGATGCTTGAGACAAGGCTAGTGTTTTATTCTTGCAGTTCCGGACAATCTGGATCCCAAGGACAAACTGTGCATCACCCAAATCTTTCATTTGGAACTGCGTAGCTAGCCATTCCTTGATGTCAGTAAGATAACCTACATCATTCCCAATGAGTAGGATATCATCCACATAGAGAATTAGGAATGCGACAGAACTATTGATGATTTTCTTGTAGACACAATGTTCATCATCATTCTGGTCAAAACCATAAAATCTGATTGCCTCATAAAATCTTATATTCCAGGACCTAGAGGATTGTTTCAGCCAATAAATTGACCTTTTAAGCCTGCAAACCTTTTGCTCTTGTCCTGGTTCAATGAACCCTTTGGGTTAGTCCATGTAGATGTTTTCCTCAAGATTGCCATTCAAAAAGGCTGTCTTGACATCCATTTACCATACCTCATAGTCATAATATGCGACAATGGCAAGAAAGATACGGATAGACTTTACCATAGCAACAGGTGAAAAGGTTTCCTCATAGTCAACCCCTTCAACCTGGGTATAACCCTTTGCTACTAATCTAGCTTTAAAGGTTTGCACCTTCCCATCTACACCACGTTTTCTCTTGCAGATCCGCTTACAACCTATAGGTTTTACCCCATCAGGCTTAACTACAAGATCTCAAACAAAATTGAAGTACATCGACTTCATTTCTTGGTCCATGGCTATGACCCATTTGTCTTTGTCTGTGTCAACCATTGCTTGATTATAAGTCAATGAATCCTCGCAGTTGTCATCTGGTATAACAACTTGGGTTTCAGCTAAATGCATGTAACGGCCAAATGTAGACACAACCCTCCCACTACGTCGAGGCATACTCAACTCTTGAGATGGACTCTCTTGACTAGACAAACTAGTGTCAAATGAGATATGAGATATGAATGATATAATATATAGTTTAATGTGAATGAGATTCATAATAAACTACAGGTTAGCCTATTTGTTTAATTAGGGCTAATTGGAGAAATTAATTGAGAGAAATTAAATTAGATGTGATTCAATTTAATTAATCCACAATTATTGCAAATGTGATTTGCAATATGAGATATGAGATATCTTATATTATGTGGTTATGCAAATGAGATTTGCATAACCTATGGTTGTGGTAAAGTGGTAATAATGTAGAGATTTTAACTTCATCAATTCCACTATTTAATCCATTCTTGCAAGAAGGAAATGAACTCAATCTCTCATTTTTTGGATTCTCACCCAAAAAAAAAAGAATTTTCTCTCATTTTCTCTCAATTCTCCTCCCTCTCCAAAACCAAAAAGTCCCACAACTTTGCTTCTTTCCAAAAGAAGAACAACCGAGACTCCGAGTGGTTGTGTTCGATTTTGTTCGAGAGAAGATTTCGTTGAGATCGAGAAGCACGAAGTGTTCGTGACCGAGGAAGGAACTTTGAAGAGAGCCTTCAACAAGTAAGTACTTTTTTCTTGCTGTAATTTCTTCCTTCTTTGCATGTTTAACTTAGATCTAAGAGTTAGATCGTTTTAACAAAATCAAGTAGCGTAATGATACCTTGACGATTCGATCGTCTTCCGCTGCGCGGGGATTTTCATTCCCTTCACTTGCCCTCTAGCCTCCTGGCTAAAACATCAGGTATGCTAGCCAGGATATAGGCTTTTGCCTTTTCGTTGGCATTAATCCAGCGGTCATACGAATCCTCAACAGCTTGAGATGCATTTTGAGCAGGAAATTGAGGACACTTCTCATTGAGAACGAACTTATGATCATGTGTAACCAAAATTATGTTGAGTCCATCCCTCCAAGTCATTATGTTCTCTTCGGTTAACTTCTTCGCACCCAATAAGGAAATAATAGAGCTAGACATTTTGCTGAAAATTTTACAAACAAACTTGTATGAGCTAGACATTTGATACTGCGATCAAGTCTTATATTCCAAGATCTTGATGCTTGTTTCAATCCATAAATGGATCGATTAAGCTTGCAAACTTTTTGCTCCTGACCTTGTACGACTTTGACCAAAACGTTGACGACCCTTGTGTTTACAAGAGGATCGTCAACGACAAAGTAGCTTTGTTAGTACTTTATGTGGATGATATCCTACTCATTGGGAATGATGTAGGATACCTAACTGACATAAAGAATTGGCTGGCAACCCAATTCTAAATGAAAGATTTGGGAGAGGCGCAGTATGTTCTTGGGATTCAGATCTTTAGGAATCGCAAGAACAGAACAATAGCTCTGTCTCAAGCGTCTTATATCGACAAGATGTTGTCCAAATATTCGATGCAGAATTCCAAGAGGGGCTTATTACCCTTCAGGCACGGAGTTCATCTGTCTAGGGAATAGTGTCCCAAGAAACCTCAAGTTGTTGAGGATATGAGACATATTCCCTATGCCTCTACAGTAGGTAGCTTAATGCATGCTATGCTGTGCACGAGGCCAGACATTTGTTATGCAGTGGGAATAGTCAGTAGGTACCAATCCAATCCAGGGTTAGACCACTGGACAACAGTTAAAAATATCCTCAAGTATCTAAGGAGAACGAGGGACTATATGCTTGTGTATGGGTCTAAGGATCTGATCCTTACTGGATACACTGATTCTGATTTTCAAACCGATAAGGATTCTTGGAAATCCACATCGAGATCAGTTTTCACCCTGAACGGGAGAGCTATAGTATGGCGAAGCATCAAGCAAGGATGCATCGCTGACTCCACAATGGAGGTTGAGTATGTCGCTGCTTGTGAAGCAGCTAAGGAGGCTGTTTGGCTAAGGAAATTCCTTACTGATTTGGAAGTTGTTCCAAATGTGGAATCTCCCATCACCTTATACTGTGACAACAGTGGTGCGGTAGCCAATTCGAAGGAACCTCGCAACCATAAGCGAGGAAAGCACATCGAGAGGAAGTATCACCTGATATGAGAAATAGTGCAACGAGGAGATGTGATAGTCACAAAGATCGCTTCGGAGCACAATATTGCCGATCCTTTTACAAAGACTTTCACGACTAAAGTGTTCGAGGGTCATCTGGAAAGTCTGGGTCTACGAGATATGTACATAAGCTAATCTAGGGCAAGTGGGAGATATGTAATGGGGTATATGGATGCCCTAGTTTATTGTATATCTATCTCTTCTAACCATTGTTTTAGATTATGATGTACCCCACTAGAGTTTTAGTTCAAGTGGGAGTTTGTTGGGATTTGTGCCCTAAAACTCGTAGTTTGTAATTATGTTCTAATTAATGTAATAAAGTGTTATTATTTCAATAAAGAGTTATTGTTCGTTATCTACGAGTTTGCCTTTATTTAAACCCTAAATCCAATAAACTAAACATCCAAGGCTGTTAAATGAATATTTAACTGAATGTAGTGTACATAAAAAGGATCTCGGTTCGAGATACAGCCTAAAGGGTCTATGGTTAGGGGATAAGGTTTGGGTACCTTACACTGGTTAAACTATGGATGTCGCCCACTTTGTATTTGATACAGACACTGTGATCCTAACGTGTTCGTGTAGTTGACATGTGAGTGGGGATATCCTATGTAATGAGATTACATAAGACCGAACCACGAAATAATAACCTCTAGCTGTAAATCTGTTGACTAGTTAGGTTTCTATTTCACTAGGATGACCTAGGCAACTTGATCTCAATCCTGAGCAGGTTACGAACTCCTGTTTGCGAGGGATTCTCCTTTGACTAGTATGGGTGAGAGCGGCCAGATTCGCCGATTTAATATGCCTACCTTCTTGGGGACAAGACCGAGTGAACGGTTGGGAACTTAACTTAGCATGATTGAATTCACTCCTTCCCGCCTACTAGGGTAAGTAGAGGAATGTTCCTTTAAGTGGTGTCTCCGGGACTTGAACAAAGGGCCCGACCCTCTCATTGGCCCGAGAGGGACTCTGTTTGTTGGTAGGACCACAAACAAATTGTTCATTAGAGGAGCACTGGTACTTAAGGCACAAGATGTAACCCAGTGGTAAAACGGTAATTTGACCAAGCTAGTGTTACGAACATTCGTGAAGGATTGACTTGCTGTTCTTGGTCAATATCCATGGACACAGAAATATATCTGCAGTGAGAAGAGTGCAGCTGTGGGACTTTAGTGGAATGTTCCCACAGTTAACCAATGTTGATTGGGAGGTTAATGAGATTAACCGAGCAATCTCGTATCGTTGGAGCTTCTGATCTGTAGGTCCATTAGGTCCACCTTCTAGCTCGTAAAGGGTTCTTAGATTATTTGAATTTGAAATGTTCAAATTCACTAGGGAATATATTTTATGTATATGGTTACGATATAATATATAGTTTTGGAACTATATATTATAAATTTAATGTGAATATGATTCATATTAAATTATGTGAGAGAATTAAATATTTGAAAGAGTTCAAATATTAAATTTAAATGTTAATGTGATTCATATCTAAAAACTATAGGTTAAAATTTAATGTGCATTAGATGTACATTAAAACTATAGGTTAGAGGGAAGGATATGATTAAATATGATTTAATCTTAATTAAATATAAGATATTTAATTTTATTAATTAAATATGATTTAATTTAATTTAATATTAAATTAATGGGAACGTGTCAGAAGGACACGTTCCCCACCTCCCTCCCCATCGATAGGGAGTGGGGAGGTGATCCCTCGTTTTATTCGTCTCCAATGGAGGAGAGGAGGTTGATCGATGAGTTTGGACAAGCAATTGTAGAATTGCTCTCTCTCTCTGACTCTCACATTTTCATTCCCAAAAGTTCTTCCAACTGTTGGAATCCTTCCCACAAAGGAAAGATCTAAGCACTCAGAGGATAGAAGGTTTATTCTTTTGGTGTCCTGCTTGGAAATCTGAGAGGAATACTGTATTGCTACTTTGTTTGATTTCTCTGGGGAGCAAGGAGTCACTTTGTCTTTGAGGAAAACTACAAAGGTATTCTTCTTTCCCTTTAGTTTAATTGTTAAACATAATATATGTTTGCATGTGAGCAATTAATCCATGTCTAATAGGATTAGAATTCATGCTTATTCTTGTATTTTTTGGTCAATGTACTGGTTTTTGTTTTTAGCAAAACAATCAAGCAAATTAACGATCCCAATCACGTTTTCGCTGCTCAAGGAGATCAGATCTCCATCACAGCTACGGGCTATAGTGGAGTGTTACCGTAGCTAATGAATGTTGGTTAACCGGGTCCAGGTTAATCTCGGATCATTGGAGCCCGTCACTGTAGGTTCATTAGGTCCCTCGGTTGGCTCAATCTGGGTTAAAAGAATGGTTAATATTTTGGTATGAAATTGAAGTGTTCAATTTTACTTTAAGGGCATTTATGTCATTTATATGAGATATGAATGATATAATATATAGTTTAATGTGAATGAGATTTATAATAAACTATAGATTAGCCTAATTGTTTAATTAGGGCTAATTGGAGAATTTAATTGAGAGCAATTAAATTGGATATGATTCAATTTAATTAATCCACAATTAATAGAAATGAGATTTGCAATATGAGATATGAGATATCTTATATTATGTGGTTATGCAAATGAGATTTGCATAACCTATAGTTGTGGTAAAGTGGTAATAATTTGGAGATTTTAACTCCATCATTCCACTATTTAAACCCTTTGCAAGAAGGGATTTGTGAACCATTCTCTCATTTTTTGATTTTCATCAAAGAAGAGAAGAAGAATTCTCTCTACTCTCTCTCAATTCTCCTCCCTCTCCAAAACTCCAAAAGTTTCCACAAACTTCCTTTTTCCAAAAGAGAACAACCGAGACTCCAAGTGGTGGTGTTCGAGTTCCGTTCGTGGGAAGAGTTCATTGAGATGGAGAAGAACGAAGAGTTCGTGATTTGAGGAAGAAACTTTGAAGAAAGTCTTCAACAAGTAAGTACCTCTATTCTTACTGTTTTTCTTCCTTTTCAGCATGTTTAGCCTAGATCTATAGTAGATCGTTTTTAACAAAATCGAGTTGCGTAGTGATACCACGACGATTCAATCGTCTTCCGCCGTGCGGGGATTCTCATTCCCTTCAGTAAGACCCATAGGGTGTAAATGGATCTATAAGAGAAAGAGAGATGCAGCCGGGAAGGTACAAACCTTTAAGGCTAGACTTGTAGCAAATGGTTTTACCCAAAGGGAAAGAGTTGATTATGAAGAAACTTTTTCCCCTGTTGCTATGCAGAAGTCTATAAGGATACTCTTGTCCATAGCCGCTTTTTATGATTATGAAATCTAGCAAATGGACGTCAAGACTGGCTTTTTGAATGGTAATCTTGACGAGAGCTTCTATAAATCTAAGCCCGAAGGGTTCATAACCCAAGGTCCGGAGAAAAAAGTTGACAAGCTCAATCGATCCATTTATGGGTTTAAATAAGCATCCAGATCTTGGAATATAAGATTTGATACTGTGATCAAGTCTTATGGATTTGACCAAAACATTGATGAGCCTTGTGTTTACAAGAGGGTCATCAACGACAAAGTAGCTTTCTTAGTACTTTATGTGGATGATATCCTACTCATTGGGAATGATGTAGGATACCTAACTGACATAAAGAATTGGTTGGCGACCCAATTCCAAATGAAAGATTTGGGAGAGGCGCAGTATGTTCTTGGGATTCAGATCTTCAGGAATCGCAAGAACCGAACGCTAGCTCTGTCTCAAGCGTCTTATATCGACAAAATGTTGTCCCGATATTCGATGCAGAATTCCAAGAGGGGCTTGTTACCTTTCAGGCATGGAGTTCATCTAAAAGTATCCTAAGACCCTTCAAGAAGTTGAGGATATGAGACGTATTCCCTATGCCACTGTAGTAGGTAGCTTAATGTCTGCTATGCTGTGCACGAGGCCAGACATTTATTATGCAGTGGGAATAGTCAGTAGGTACCAATCCAATCCAAGGTTAGACTACTGGACAAAAGTTAAAAATATCCTCAAGTATCTTAGGAGAACGAGGGACTATACGCTTATGTATGGGTCTAAGGATTTGATCCTTACTGGATACACTGATTCTGATTTTCAGACCGATAAGGATTCTTGGAAATCTACATCGGGATCAGTTTTCACCCTTAACGGGGGAGCTATAGTATGGCGAAGCATCAAACAAGGATGCATCGCTGACTCCACGATGGAGGCTGAGTGTGTCGCTGCTTGTGAAGCAGCTAAGGAGGTTGTTTCGCTAAGGAAATTCCTTACTGATTTGGAAGTTGTTCAAAATATGGAATTTCCCATCACCTTATACTGTGACAACAATGGTAGGGTATCCAATTCGGAGGAACTTCGCAGCCATAAGTGAGGCAAGCACATCGAGAGGAAGTATCACCTGATATAAGAAATAGTGCAACGAGGAGATGTGACAGTCACGAAGATCGCTTCGGAGCACAATATTGCTGGTCCGTTTACGAAGACTCTCACGGCTAAAGTGTTCGAGGGTCATCTGGAAAGTCTAGGTCTACGAGATATGTACATAGGCTAATCTAGGGCAAGTGGGAGATATGTAATGGGTATATGGATGCGCTGGTTTATTGTATTTTCTTATCTCTGTAACCACTGTTTTAGATTATGATGTACCCCACTAGAGTTTTAGTTCAAGTGGGAGTTTGTCGGGGTTTGTGCCCTAAAACTCGTAGTTTGTAATTATGTTCTAATTAATGTAATAAAGAGTTATTATTTCAATAAAAAGTTATTGTTCGTTATCTACGAGTTTGCCTTTGTATAAACCCTAAATCCAATAAACTAAACATCCAAGGCTGTAAAATGAATCTTTAACTAAATTTAATGTACATATAAAGGATCTCAGTTCGAGGTACAACCTAAAGGGTCTATAGTAAGGGGATAAGGTTTGGGTACCTTACCCTGGTAAAACTATGTATGTGACCCACTTTGTATAAGATACAAACACTGTGATCATAAGGTGTTCGTGTAGATAACATGTGAGTGGGGATATCCTATGTAATGAGATTACATAAGACCAGACCGTAAAATAGTAAGCACTAGATGTAACTCCGTTGACTAGTTAGGTTTCTATTTCACTAGGATGACCTAGGCAACTTGATCTCAATCCTGAGCAGGTTATGAACTCCTGTTCGCGAGGGATTGTCCTTTGACTAGTATGGGTGAGAGTGGTCAGATTCGCCGACTCAATATGCCTACCTTCTTGGGGACAAGACCGAGTGAGCGGCTGGAAACTTAACTTAGCAAGATGGAATTCACTCCTTCTCGCCTACTAGGGTAAGTAGAGGAATGTTCCCTTAAGTGGTGTCTCCGAGACTTGAACAAAGGGTCCGACCCTCTCAGTGACCCGAGAGGGACTCTGTTTGTTGGTAGGACCACAAACAAATTGTTCATTGGAGGAGCACTGGTACTTAAGGTACAAGATGTAACCCAGGGGTAAAACGGTAACTTGACCCAGCTGGTGTTACGAACATTCGTGAATGATTGACTTGCTGTTATTGTTCTGTTTTTGTCAATGTACTGGTTTTTGCATTTCAACCAAAATAAACTTGCATATTACGATTCCAAACACGTTTCCGCTGCTCAAGGAAATTAGATCTCCATCAGTGGTAAAATTGTGATTTTGGTGGAGGGTTTAACTCCATCACACGATAGTATTTAAAGGCTTTGCAAGAAGCCATTGAAGGAGCAATGGCTTTTTTTTGGATTTCCATCCAAAGAGAGCAAGAGCACTTCTCTCATTCTCTCTCAACTCTCTCATACTCTCCTCACCCAAAATCCAAAGGGAGTCCCACCTACTCTCCCTCAACCTCCCGAGAATAACCGAGAAGACCCTTTGGAGGTGTCTTGTTGTTCGGTTCGAGGATCGAGTTCGCAGAGATCGTTGATTCTAGAGGGATCGTGACCGGAGGAAGAAAGCATTGAAGAAGAGTTCTTCAACAAGTAAGTAACATGTTACCTTACTGTTTTTCTTCTTATTTGCATGTTTAGCTTATAAATCTATGAGATAGGTTTGGTTTTAAGATATTATTTACACAACGAAACAATGACGTTCACAAAGTCTTCCGCTTCGGGGATTCCAAATCCCTTCACACACCGTTCAAGTTCTTAGTTCTCTCATGATACAATGACCCTGGAGCTTAGTTTATTGGATTAAGTTTATGAAATATGCGAAAGCATTGAAAAAATAACTCTTATTTATTTCAACTTGGAATATTACAAACTTACACGAGAATAGGACATACAACCTAACAAGAATTAACTCCTTTCCATATAGGGTAAGTAGATGAGTAGTTCCCTTAAGTGTTGATTTCGGGACTTGAACAATGGGGCCCCATCCTCTCACTTGTCCGAGAGGGATTTAGTTTATGGTTAGATCATAAACAATCAGTGGTACTTAAGGCGCAAGATGTAATTACAGGGATAAAACGGACTTTTGACCTAGCTGTAATTACGAACAACTCGTGAAGGATCGACTTGTATGTAGTGATTATATCCATGGATACAACTTGTCCTACAGTGCGTAAGAGTTCAACTCCAGGTCTATAGTGGAGTGACCCTAGAGTTAATGAATGAAAATTGATTAATTAAAGAGTTTAATCAATTAATTTTGTATCATTGGAGTTTATAATCTGTAGGTCCATAAGGTCCCCTTGCTAGCTCATAGTAACACTAGAAATATCAGCTTAGTTGAAAGAAATATTTGAAATGTTCAAATTCATATTACTATATTAGATATATTAAATATAAAAGAAGAAAATATATTTATTGTATTTGCTATATTAGATATATTAAATATAAAAGAAGAAAATATATTTATTGTATTTGATACATTAAATATTAAAATAACTAAGGTATATTATATACAATAGAGAAATGATATTTATAGAATTTGAATAAGATTCAAATAATTAAATATCATAGGAGATTTCAATAAGATTCAGATAAGTATAAGATATATTTTAATATATTTGATATTAAAATATATATTTATTTAATTATGGTAAAGATTTTCCCTTGGACTCTATAAATGGAACCTTTGGGTTGAACCATAAGACAAGTAATCTCTCCTTATTTTGAGAATTGGAGAATTCTACACTTTTCATCTCAATGGATTTTCTTTCAAGAGGCTCTTACAAGCCATGGTTTGTGTTCGAGTCATAGCGAGGAAGGCTTTGTAGAAAGGAGATAAAGACCCGCCAGAATGTTTTTCCATATTCTCCAATGTAAGTTCATGCTCAACCTTAATGATCTTAATTTAATTCTAAATAAATCAAAGGTAATCCAACGCTTCCGTTGTGGAGTGAATCGTTCATTCCTGTAGAATCCCCATTGCTAAGGCGTGAGTGCGAGTCACGTCCTCTCACTGCCATCCGCCGACTCGAGTATGGGACCATGGATTTAGGCTAAGAGAGTCGGGTTCGGGCACAGTGTCTTGTCTGTCTTGAGTTAGGTTCTAGGCTAAACCGTGATTGTTTTGGTGTTTGTTAGCTCTGTTTGGACGTGAGAGGATTGCTTTCTGAGTATGTTTATACTCACTCGTCTATTTTGATGTCTTTGGTTGCAGGTAAGAAACCATTGTTGGAATCAGAATTCCCTTGAGCAGCGGAAACTATAAAAGATCGTAATTGCTCGTTTTGTTTTGGTTTACTTCAAAAATCAATCCATTGGAAAAACAACAGGGCTTAGAAAATTGAGCATGGATTTTCCTAAATTAAACATGTTGTGAGTATTCTATACTAAAGGGAATTCGTAATTACCTTTATAGTCATAATTCAACAACTCCTTGCAATTTGTAACTCAACTCAGCAACACAGCAAATCTTAGCAACTTTCTTTTCTTCTCAACAGGACAGTACCACTGAGGAAAACTTCTTATCCTCTGAGAATCTTAGATCTAGGCTTTTGTGGGAAAACCTCCAACAATTGGAAGATGGAATGTTTTGAGAGAGAGAATTCTTATGAGATTATGACAACAATTCAACCATTTGGATTCCAGAACCACCAACCCCCATCGATCCAATCGATAAGAAGTAAATAGAGAGAAGGAAGTAACTCTCCACTCCCTATCGATAAGGAGTGAGGGAGACATGAGGAACATGTCAGGATGACACGTTCCCCCTTTTTTTAATTAATTTTAACGATTAATCAAATTAATCATAAAATTAATTAATTTAATATAAATTTATTTAATTATATTAAATTTAATTAAAACCAAATTAAATATCATATATTTAATTATGATTAAATCACATTTAATCATTTTCTCTCTAACCTATAGTTTTAATGTACATCTTATGCACATTAGTTTTAACCTATAGTTTTAAATATGAATTTCTTTCACATTTAAATAATATTTTAACTCTTTCAAATATTTAGTTCTCAATTAATTTATAATATAAAGTTTTAATGCACATGAAAACTTTATATTATAATGTATCTCTATACATCATGTTTATTCCCTAATAGAATTTGAACGTTTCAAACTCTAATGATTTAAGAACCCTTTAGAGTTAAGAAGTTGACCTAATGGACCTACAGATCCAAAGCTCAAATGATACAAGATTATTCAGTTAATATCACTAACCTCTTAATCAACATTCGTTAACTGCGGGAACACTCCACTATAGTCTCGCAGTTGCACTCTTCTCACTGCAGATATGTTTATGTGTCCACGGATATCAACCAATAACAACAAGTCAATCCTTCACGAATGTTTGTAACATCAGCTGGGTCAAATTAATGTTTTACCCTTGGGTTACATCTTTTACCTTAAGTTTCAGTGCTCGTCTAATGAACAACCTGTCTATGGTTCTACCAATAAACAGAAGTCCCTCTCAGACCAATGAGAGGGTCGAACCCTTTGTTCAAGACCCAGAGACATCACTTAAGGGAACATTAATCTACTTACCCTAAAAGGCGGGAATGAGTGAATTCCTTCTTGCTAGGTTAAGTCCCCTGTTGCCTACTCGATCTTGTCCCCAAGAAGGTAGGCATATTGAGTCGGCGTCTCGGGCCACTCTCACTCATACTAGTCAAAGGAAAATCCCTCACAAACAGGGGTTCGTAACCTACTCAGGATTGAGATCAAGTTGCCTAGGTCATCCTATTGAAATAGAAACCTAACTAGTCAATGGAGTTACATCTAATGATTATTATTTCGTGGTCCGGTCTTATGCGATCTCATCACATAGGATATCCCCACTCACATGTCATCTACACGAACACATCAGGATCACTGTGTTTGTATCAAATACAAAGTGGGTCATATCCATAGTATTACCAGGATGAAGGTACCCAAGCCCTATCTCCTTAGTATAGATCCTTTAGGTTGTATCTCAAACTGAGATCCTTATATGTCCACTACACTTAGTTCAAGAGACATATAACAACCTAAGATGTTAGTTTATTGAATTTAGGGTTAACTTAAGACAATATAAAATTATGAATTAAATAATAACTCTTTATTGATAACAATAACACTTTATTGATTTAATTAGAACATTATTTACAAAATACGAGTTTTAGGGCATAAAACTCAACAAACTCCAACTTAAACTAAAACTCTAGTGGTGTACATTACAATCTAAAACAATGGTCAGAGAGATACAAAAATACACTAAACTATGGCATCCACATACCCATTACATATCTCCCACTAGACCTAGATTACCCTATGTACATGTCTCGTAGACCTAGACTCTCCAGATGAACCTCAAACACTTTAGCCGTGAGAATCTTCGTAAAAGGATCAATAATATTGTGCTCCGAAGCGATCTTCATGACTATCACATCTCCTCGTTGCACTACGTGACTATCACATCTCCTCGTTCCACTATCTCCCGAATAAGGTGATATTTCCTCTCGATGTGTTTCCCTCGCTTGTGGCTGTGAGGTTCTTTTAAGTTGGCTACCGCACCAATGTTGTCACAATATAAGGTGATGGAAAATTTCATATTTGGAACGACTTCCAAATCAACAAAGAATTTCCTTAGCTGCTCCACAAACAACTACATATTCTGCCTCCATCGTGGAGTCGACGATGCATCCTTGCTTGATGTTACGCCACACTATAACTCTCTCGTTAAGGGTGAAAACTGATTTCGGTGTGGATTTCCTAGAATCCTTATCGGTTTGAAAATCAGAATCAGTGTATCCTGTAAGGATCAAATCCTTAGACCCATACACAAGCGTATAGTCCCTCGTTCTCCTTAGATACTTGAGGATATTTTTAACTGCGGTCCAGTGGTCTAACCCTGGATTGGACTGGTACCTACTAACTATTCCCACAACATAGCAAATGTTTGGTCTCGTGAACAACATAACATACATTAAGCTACCACCGTCGAGGCATAGGGAATACGTCTCATATCCTCAACTTCTTGAGGTGTCTTAGGACACTGTTCCTTAGACAAATGAATTTCATGCCTAAAGTGTAATAAACCCCTTTTGGAATTCTGCATCGAATATCGGATCAATATTTTACCGATATAAGATGCTTGAGACAGAGCTAGCGTTCTGTTCTTGCGATTCTTGGAATTTTGAATCCCAAGAATTGAAGGGATTGGGAATTCCCACAACGGAAGACGTTGTGAAACGTCGTTGTTTCATTGTGTAATTTGTATCTTAAAATCAAATTAGTCTCATTAATCCTAGGCTAAACAAGAATAAAGAGAAGAAAAACAGTGAGTAACTTGTTACTTACTTGTTGAAGAACTCTTCGTCAAAGCTTTTCCTCCTCTGGTCACGATCCCTCTCGAACCAAGGATCTCTACGAACTCGATCCTCTAACCGAACAACAAGACACCTCCAAAGGGTGTTCTCAGTTGTTCTCGGGAGGTTTAGGGAGAGTGTGCGGGACTCCCTTTGGTTTTGGGTGAGGAGAGAGTTTGAGAGAGAATTAAGAGAAATTCTTTTGCTCTTGAAAGCAAAATCCAAAAATGGCAACTTCAGTTGTTAGATGCCTTTGAATGCACCTATTTATAATGGTGTGTGATGGAGTTAAAATCTCCACCAACTCACCATTTTACCACAACTATATGATATGTAAATCATATTTGCATATCACATAATATAAGGTATCTCATACCTTATTATGCAAATCTCATTTGAATAAATGTGGAATTTTAAATTGAATCACATTCAATTTAATTTCTCTCAATTATATTTCTCCAATTAGCACTAATTAATCAATTAGGCTATACTACAGTTTATTATGAATCTAATTCACATCAAACTATATATTATGTCAACTATATCACATATAAATGGCATAAATACCCAAATAATGACTTTGAACACTTCAAATTCACACCAAACTGTGAACCCTCAATTTGTCAAATTTGAGCCAATCGAGGGACCTAATGGACCTAAAGATGACGAGCTCCAATGATCCGAGATTAACCTATCAAACTCTTTGACCCGGTGATTCAACATTCATTAGCTACGGTAAACCTCCACTAAAACCCATAGCTGCACTCCAATCAACTATAGGACAAGTTGTGTCCATCGATATAACCAATGCCTGTGAGTCGACCATTCACAGGTTCTTCGTAGCCATAGGTGGGTCAAATTATCGTTTTACCCATGTGTCTACCTCTTACTCCTTAATTCCCACTGCTTCTCTAATGAACAACAACGTTGTATAGTGAACCCATAAATAACAACCCTCTCGGGCCAGTGAGAGGGTGGGGCCCCGTTGTTCAAGCCCTAGAAACAACACTTAAGGGAACAACCCCTCTAGTTTTCCGAAGTCGGGAACGAGTGAATTTCATCTCGCGTAGTCAAGTTGCCAGCTCCCCACGTGGTCCTGTTCTTGAGAAGATAGGCATATTGGGCGAGCAACTTTTGCCACCCTCATCGTACTAGTCAAAGGACAGACCACCGCAGACAAGAGTCTGTAACACGCTTAGGATTAAGGTCGAGTCACTAATGGTTATCTATGAATTTATTAGTCCATTACTGTCAACGGTGTTACATCAGTAAGTCTAATAATTCACGATCCATTCTTGTACAATTTCATTGCACAGGATTACCCCACTGCATGTCAACCACATGAACGAGCTGGATCACCTCGTTTGTATCTAATACAAAGCGGACCGCATGCACAGCGTATCCAGGATAAGGTTCCAACCCTATCCGTATACTGTAGACCGTTCAGGTCATTAACTCGAACGTGATCCTTCCTGTGTGTCCACTACACACCGTTCAAGTTCTAGTTATCTCATAATACAATGACCCTGGAGCTTAGTTTATTGTATTAAGTTTATAAAATATGCAAGACACAAAGTTCAAATAAATAACTCTTATTTATTTACAACATTGAATATTACAAACTACACGAGATTAGGACATACATTCCAACAAACTCCCACTTGGACTAAGCTAGTGGAGTACATAATACATTTATCAAATGTACAGTAATACAATAAACTAGGGCAGTGAATACCCCTTTACAATACTCACACTTGCCCTAGTCAGGAAGCACTCGAAGACTTAGACTCTCTAGGTGACCCTCAAACACCTTATCCGTGAGGGCCTTTGTAAATGGATCAACAACGTTATGCTCCGATGCTATCTGCGTGATTGTCACATCTCCACGGTGCACAATCTCTTATATCAGATGATACTTACGCTCAATATGCTTGCCCCTCATATGACTTCGAGGTTCTCTCGAGTTGGCTATTGCACCACTTTTGTCACATAACAGGGTCACTGACAAGTTCATATTTGGAACAACTTCAAAAATTCAGCATGAACTTCCTAAGCCAAACAACTTCTTTTGCAGCTTTACAAGCTGCAACATACTCGGCTTGCAACGTGGAATCAGCGATGCATCCGTGCTTGATGCTTCGCCACACTACAACTCCTCCATTCAGAATGAAGGCTGACCTCGAAGTGGATTTCCTAGAATCCTTATCGGTCTGAAAGTCAGAGTCTGTGTTGTTGGGATTTCTGTCCTAATCTCATGTTTGTAATATATTGTTTGAAATCAATAAGAGTTATTTATTTCATCACTTTGTGTCTCACAATATTTATAAACTTTTCCAATAAACTAAGCTCCTGGGTCATTGAATTTATGAGAGAACTGGAACTTGAACGGTGTGTAGTGGACACACAGGGAGGATCACGTTCATGTTAATGACTCGAACGGTCTACAGTATATGGATAGGGTTGGAGACCTAATCCTGGATACACTGTGGATGCGACCCGCTTTGTATTAGATACAAACGAGGTGATCTGACTCGTTCATGTGGTTGACATGCGAGTGGGGGCATCCTGTGCAATGAGATTGTACAAGACCGGGCCGTGAATTATTAGACCTACTGATGTAACACCGTTGACAGTAAGGACTAATAACTTCGTAGATGACCATTAGTGACTCGACCTGAATCCTGAGCGTGTTATGGACTCCATCGTCATGAGTGTTCTTTGACTACTAATGCGGGTGAGGGTGGTCACAGTTACTCGCCCAATATGCCTATCTTCTCAAGTACAGAACCAAGTAGGGAGCTGGGAACTTAACTACGCGAGATGGAATTCACTCGTTCCTGCCTTATAGGGAAACTAGAGGGGTTGTTCCCTTAAGTGCTGTCTCCAGGGCTTAGACAACGGGTGCCCACCTTCTCACTGGCCCGAGAAGGGTGTTGTGTATGGTTGGACCATCACAATATGTTGTTCATTAGAGGAGCAGTGGGGACTTAAGAACAAGAAGAGGTAGACACGGGGTAAAACGGTATTTTGACCCAACCGTGTCTACGAACAACCAGTGAAGGGTCGACTCATGGGCATTGGTTATATCATTGGACACGTAATATTCTGCACTGACGGGAGTGCAGCTACGGGCTATAGTGGAGTGTTACCGTAGCTAATGAATGTTGGTTAAGCGGGTCAAAGAGTTTGGCAGGTTAATCTCGGATCATTGGAGTCCGTCACTGTAGGTCCAATAGGTCCATCGGTTGGCTCCATCTGGATTTAAGAAAGGATAAAGTTTTGGTATGAAATTGAAGTGTTCAATTTCACTTTAAGGGCATTTATGTCATTTATATGAGATATGAATGATATAATATATAGTTTAATGTGAATGAGATTCATAATAAACTATAGGTTAGCCTAATTGTTGAATTAGGGCTAATTGGAGAAATTGATTGAGTGAAATTAAATTGGATATGATTCAATTTAATTAATCCACAAATATTGCAAATGAGATTTGCAATATGAGATATGAGATATCTTATATTATGTGGTTATGCAAATGAGATTTGCATAACCTAAGATTGTGGTAAAGTGGTAATTAAGTGGACATTTTAACTCCACCAATTCCACTATATAAACCCTTCTTGCAAGAAGGATGCAAGTGACTTCTCTCATTTTTTACATTTTCACAAAGAAGAGAAGAGAAAATCTCTCAACTCTCTCTCATTTCTCCTCCCTCACCAAAACTCAAAGGTTCCCACAAACCTTCTTTCTCCAAAAGAGAACAATCGAGAAGGCATTTTGGTGGTGTTCAATCACTTTCGTTGGAGGTGTTCATTGTGTACGAGGAGCACGAAGAGTTCGTGATTTTGAAGAAGAAACCTTGAAGAAAGTCTTCAACAAGTAAGTAAAACTCTTCTTGCTGTATTTTTCTTCTTCTTACAAGCATGTTTAACCTAGATCTAGTGTGAGATCGATTTTAATGAAAGCATGTTGCATATTGATACCTCGACGATTCAATCGTCTTTCGCTGCGCGGGATTCTCATTCCCTTCAATTGGTATCAGAGCCAGGTTGATGGTTCTTCGATTATGCACTGTTTTATTAAAATTTGGTAGGTTTTTGCCATGATTTATGTGATAAATTGTTGGTTTGCATGATGGATGTTTCGGTTTTTGGCATTTTTAGATTTATTTTCTGTTTGATGAGATCAAATGTAAAGGGCCCGTGTTTTTTGGGATTTTAGAAAATAAATCGAGCCTGTAAGTCCGTGTCGTTCGTGGCAAGTGTTGGTGTGAAGAAATAGGAGTGGAAACAGGCGGAAAACGATGCAAGAACAACAAAGTGTTTGCTATTCTGTCAATGGCGTTGAGACGCTACCCAACGGCGTCTCAACGTTGTTCTTGCGGGCAGAGGCATTGCTGCAGATCAGCGTTGCAACGCTGCTGGCGTTGAGAACGTAACTCGACGCTGCAGGCGACAACGTTGCAACGCTGCCCACAGCGTTGCAACACTGCACGCGTTGAGGGCGGTTGCTGGAGATTTTTTCGGGAGAACGTGGGATCAAGCATCATGGGGTGCAGTTATTTTCGTTTTTTTTTATTTTATTATTTATAAAATGTAATAATTTATTTAATTTAATTATTTTATTAAATAATATTAATATAAATGTTATATTAATGTTATTTAATTAAATAATTGCCCCTAGGTGCTAAAAATCGGTCCATTTTTGCTTATTAATTATTTTATGCATGAGATGTATATTTGAATTAATTTTTATGTGCATATTGTATGTCATATAGATTTAAAATCCCACTTTAGGTCAAACATTTCATGCATCATTTTTATATTATAAGAGTTATAATATATAGTATGCATGATAGGATTATATTATAAGAGTTATAATATATAGTATGCATGATAGGATTATATTATAAGAGTTATAATATAATGTATGCATGTTTTAATTTATTTAAATATAAGTGTTATATTTTTAAATTAAAAGCATGCTCATGCATTTAATTCATGTGATGAATTATATTATGTTATAATATATAGTATTATTCATGTGATGAATGATCAAGCACTATAACATAGAAATGCATGCAACAACCTAATTAATTATTAGTTTTAAAGTGTTTAGAACTTGAATAATTAGACTTAGGTTTTCTATTTTCTAATGAGATTAGAAATTTAGGAAATCAAATATAACCTTTGAATGGAGACGATAAGTAACTCTGTCTAAGGAAGGTTTTGTCTAAAGGAAGGTCATTATTTAAGTTGGCGCTTGCGAACACCCCTACACTGAAACCGACACGGGAGTGAATTCGGTCAGAAGATTCTTAGGTTATATTCTCGTGAGTCTTAATTAATTAAGTGTTAATTAATTTACTCACATAGACCTAAGTTAATAATGTGATTATAAACTTAGGCTAAATACCATATAAGAGTTATATTGGTAGACTTAGGTAAATTTTAGCCGGTTTATCTAGGTTAATCCCTAATAAAATTAAAGTGCTGAGTGGGAGGAAATAAAGTGTATGAGATACATTTGAATTTCCAACCACAAATCTCCTTTAAGTCCGCATCGTGAGATCTATACTCGGCCTCGTGGCGCAAATGGGAGCGTCCCCCTTTGGATGGCATTTGTATAGATCAATATCATCGTGGATGAAGAGAGTACTTATAGTGAGTAGGAGCGGGACTTGTGAAAACGAGGCCCACGGTCTCTTCTTTCGATTCACACCGTGAGACGCCTATGATCTGCCTGCTAGTTTGGCCTGGACCAGACAATCCCTTCGGAGGGCTTGATCATGGGCGTCGGAATACCGTGAATTCCCAAAGGGATCTGATTTCTGGTTGGTTTTCCTTCTTGGTTCACCCTTCCGGTGGCTATTGTTTGGGCGGATACTTGGAAACTTAAAGATTGAGGGTGACACTCACGAATTCGTTAAGTGTTAATGAATTCGACCAGAATAATGGTAATTGGACGCCTAATGGAATAAGAGTTATTGCGGATTAGGTCCGATCGAGAAAAGTCTCGTCCTAGAGGAAGAGTGTTCTGTTCACCCTTCGGTGGCGGTCATTCTAAACCTTTAGGGTATCATTGAAAAATTTTGAATGACCTAGGGATCATGAAACAATTTTTGCTAAAACATGATTGGTTTTCAAAAGTTTTTTGCGAGACTAATAAAAAGGTTTTTTCTTATTTTTTCAGCTAAAAATGTCTAGCGCAATAATAGCTTTACTCGCTTCAGATAAATTAGTCGGAGATAATTACCAAAGTTGGAAAAACAACATTAATACAATTTTGGTATAAGACGACATAAAGTTCGTGCTATCTGAGGAGTGTCTTCAGATGCCGGGCTCGACCGCGTCGCGAAGTGTTCGCGACACGTACGATCGCTGGATCAGGGCAAATGAAAAGGCCAAGGTCTATATAATTGCCAGCATGTCTGATGTCTTGGCAAAGAAGCATGAGCTGATGGTTTCCGCTAAGGAGATCATGGAGTCCTTGCAGGAAATGTTTGGACAAAAGTCCTTTCAGGTTCGACATGACTCGCTCAAATACGTTTTCAACGCACGGATGAAAGAAGGGTCGTCTGTCCGTGAACATGTTCTAGACATGATGACCCACTTCCATTTGGCCGAGATGAACGGGGCTTCGATCGATGAGTCGAGCCAGGTCAGTTTTATTTTGGAGACTCTTCCGAAGAGTTTCCTTGATTTCCAGAGCAATCTTTGTTATGAACAAAATTAGCTACACTCGACTACCCTCCTCAATGAGCTCTGAATTTCCAATCCTTGCACAGGTAAAGGAATCGAGGCAAATGTTCCCTACGGAGTCTTATCACGGGGTTCGACCTGCAGGGCGACGAAACTCATGCTGCTCCTTCACGCCCGAAAGGGAAGAAGAGAGATGAAGAGGGGTAAAGCGACCGTGCCGTCTTTGCACACAAGGGCAAGAAGGTCAATGAGGTTGCGAGAGAAAGGAAAGTGTTTCCACTGCAATGGGGGCGATCACCAAAGAGAAAATCGTCCCAAATTCCTGGCCGAGAGGAAGAATCAAGGTAAATATGATTTACTTGTGACTAAAACATGTTTAGTGGAGGGTAGGGACTCTGCCTGGATATTGGATTCGGGCGCCACTAACCACGTTTGTTCTTCTTTTCAGGGGATTGATTCCTGGCAGCCGCTGCGAGAGTGATGACTCACCGGGTTGGATCCGGGGAGCTTGTCTCTGCTGCAACGATCGACACGGTGAAGCTAAACTTTGGCGGGAAGTACTTATTGTTGGACAATCTGTACATAGTTCCAGGGTTTACTAGAAACCTTGTTTCAATTTCCTGCGTAATAGAGCATTGTATTTCAGTTTCTTTTGAAGTTAATAAAGCGTTTATTTCTTTCAAAGGGAATGTTATATGTTCAGCTTCACTCGAAAATAATCTGTATGTTTTGAAACCCAATTCGGTCAAAAGTGTTTTGAATACTGAATTGTTTAAAACAACAGAAACACGAACTAAGAAAGCAAAAGTTTCTCCAAAAGAAAATGCCCACCTTTGGCATCTTCGGTTAGGCCACATTAATCTCAATAGGATTGAGAAACTAGTGAAGAGTGGACTTCTAAACAAGTTGGAAGAAAACTCTTTGTCGGTGTGTGAGTCATGCCTTGAGGGCAAAATGACCAAACGTCCTTTTAGTGGAAAAAGATATAGAGCCAAAGAGCCTCTTGAGTTAGTGCATTCTGACCTCTGTGGTCCGATGAATGTTAAAGCTCGAGGCGGTTATGAGTACTTTGTGTCTTTCATAGACGACTACTCCAGATATGGGTATATTTACCTAATGCATAAGAAGTCTGAAACTCTTGAAAAGTTCAAGGAGTACAAGACTGAGGTTGAGAACATTTTAAATAAATCGCTTAAAACACTTCGATCGGATCGAGGTGGAGAGTATATGGACACTGAATTCCAGGACTATACGATAGAACACGGAATTACGTCCCAACTCTCAGCGCCTGGTATGCCACAGCAGAATGGTGTATCGGAGAGGAGAAACAGAACCTTGTTGGACATGGTTCGGTTGATGATGAGCTATGCTCGTCTCCCTGATTCTTTTTGGGGGTACGCAGTGGAGACTACGGTATATATTTTGAACAACGTTCTCTTGAAGAGTGTTTGTGAAACACTTTTCGAGCTCTGGAGTGGACGTAAAAGCAGTTTACATCACTTCAGGATTTGGGGATGCCCGACCCATGTGTTGGTGTCAAACCCGAAAAAGTTGGAACCCCGTTCGAAATTGTGCCTATTTGTAGGTTACCCCAAGGAGACTAGAGGTGGTCTATTTTACGATCCTAGGGAAAATAGGGTGCTTGTGTTGACAAACGCCACTTTCCTAGAGGAAGACCACGTCTGGGATCATTTACCAAGGAGTAAAATTGTATTAAATGAAATGGACAATACATCAGCAAGAGTTGCTGATGGGGCTAGTACATCAACAAGTGTTGTTGATCCTAGCACGTCTAGTCAAATCTGTTCCCAAGAGTTGGGAATGCCTCGACGTATTGGGAGGGTGTGAGACGACCTAATCGCTCGCATGGGTTTTAGTTGAAACCTCGGTTGTCGCTCCCGATGATGATCAGAGGATCCATTGACCTATGATCAGGCAATGGTTGATGTTGGCAAAGACGAGTGGATTAAAGCTATGGACCAAGAAATGGAGTCTATGTACTTCAATTCTGTATGGGAGCTTGTGGATAAACCAGATGGGGTAAAACCTATTGGTTGCAAATGGATCTACAAGCGTAAACGTGGCGTAGATGGGAAGGTGCAGACCTTCAAAGCCCGACTAGTGGCAAAGGGTTTTACCCAGGTTGAAGGAGTTGGCTATGAGGAAACCTTTTCGCCTGTTGCCATGGTAAAGTCGATTAGGATCCTTCTAGCCATTGCCGCGTATTATGACTACGAGGTATGGCAGATGGACGTCAAGACAGTCTTTCTGAATGGCAAACTTGATGAGACCATCTACATGGACCAGCCCAAAGGGTTCATTGCCCAAGGCCAAGAGCAAAAAGTTTGTCGGCTTCATAGGTCCATTTATTGGTCAAAAACAGAGCTTGAGGTCTTGGAATATAAGGTTTGATGAGGCAATCAAATCTTATGGCTTTGATCAAAATGTTGACGAACCTTGTGTCTTCAAGAAAATCGTTGACAAAACTGTAGCATTTTTGGTGTTGTACGTGGACGATATTCTTCTCATTGGGAATGAGGTAGAATTTCTAACTGACGTTAAGAAGTGGCTAGCTTCGCAATTCCAAATGAAAGATTTGGGAGAAGCTCAGTATGTTCTAGGTATCCGGATAGTCCTAACCGAAGAATGAGCGCTAGCCTTCTCTCAAAGCGCCTTATATTGACAAGATGTTGTCTAGATATAAGATGCGAGAACTCCAAGAAGGGCTTGCCGCGCTTTCGGACATGGGGTTCACTTGTCTAAGGATCACTGTCCTAAGACTCCTCAAGATGTTGAGGATATGAGACGGATTCCATATGCTTCAGCTGTAGGGAGCCTCATGTATGCCATGCTGTGTACTAGGCCCGACATCTGTTATGCAAGATAGGGAATTGTCGGTGAGATATCACCCAATCCAGGATTAGATCACTGCGCACAACCGTAACGGCAATCCTCAAGTATCTTAGGAGAACGAGGAACTACAACTTAGTGTATGGTAGTGGGGTTTTGATCCTTACGGGATACACAGATTCTGATTTTCAGACCGATAAGGATTCTAAGAAATCCACCTCGGGGTCAGCCTTCATTTTGAATGGAGGAGTCAGAGTATGGCGAAGCATCAAGCAGGGATGCATCGCTGATTCCACTATGGAACCGGAGTATGTTGCGGCTTGTGAAGTCGCAAAGGAAGTCGCTTTTTCTTAGGAAGTTCATGACATTTGGAAGTTGTTCCTAACATGAACTTGCCCATCACACCGCTCGTGATAACAAGTGGTGCGATGAGCCAACTCCACGTGAGCCTCGGAGCCATAAGAGAGGCAAACACATTGAGCGCAAGTATCATCCGATCACGGGAGATTGTGCACCGCGAGACGCGTGGCGGTCACGCAGATAGCGTCGAAGCACAACGTAGCTGATCCATTTACAAAGCCCCTCACGGCTAAGGTGTTTGAGGGTCACCTAGAGAGTCTAGGTCTTCGAGAACTTCTTGACTAGGGCAAGTGGGAGATGTGTAAACGGGTATTCAATGCCCTAGTTTATTGTATTACTTCGTTTTAATTTATGTACATTTTTGAAATGTATTTTCTCCACTAGCTTAGTCCAAGTGGGAGTTTGTTGGGATTTCTGTCATAATCTCGTGTTTGTAATATATTGTTTGAAATCAATAAGAGTTATTTATTTCATCACTTTGTGTCTCACAATATTTATAAACTTTTCTAATAAACTGAGCTCTAGGGTCATTTAATTTATGAGAGAACTGGAACTTGAACGGTGTGTAGTGGACACACAGGGAGGATCACGTTCAAGTTAATGACCCGAACGGTCTACAGTATATCGATAGAGTTGGAGACCTAATCCTGGATAAACTGTGGATGTGACCCGCTTTGTATTAGATACAAACGAGGTGATCTGACTTGTTCATGTTGTTGACATGCGAGTGAGGGCATCCTGTGCAATGAGATTGTACAAGACCGGACCGTGAATTATTAGACCTACTGATGTAACACCGTTGACAGTAAGGACTAATAACTTCGTAGATGACCATTAGTGACTCGACCTGAGATTTGCATAACCTAAGATTGTGGTAAAGTGGTAAGTAAGTGGACATTTTAACTCCACCAATTCCACTATATAAACCCTTCTTGCAAGAAGGATGCAAGTGACTTCTCTGATTTCTTACATTTTCACAAAGAAGAGAAGAGAAATTCTCTCAACTCTCTCTCATTTCTCCTCCCTCACCAAAACTCAAAGGTTCCCACAAACCTTCTTTCTCCAAAAGAGAACAATCGAGAAGGCGTTTTGGTGGTGTTCAATCACTTTCGTTGGAGGCGTTCGTTGTGTACGAGGAGCACGAAGAGTTCGTGATTTTGAAGAAGAAACCTTGAACAAAGTCTTCAACAAGTAAGTAAAATTCTTCTTGCTGTATTTTTCTTCTTCTTACAAGCATGTTTAGCCTAGATCTAGTGTGAGATCGATTTTAATGAAAGCATGTTGCATATTGATACCTCGACGATTCAATCGTCTTCCGCTGCGCGGGATTCTCATTCCCTTCATGTGTATCCTGTAAGGATCAAATCCCCACTTTCATACACAAGCCTGTAGTTCCTCGTTCTCCTAAGTTACTTGAGGATTTCCTTTATGGTTGTCCAGTGATCTAATCCTGGATTGGATTGATACCTACTGATAATCCCAACTGCATAACAGATGTCGGGCCTAGTACACAACATGGCATACATGAGGCTCCCTACAGCTGAAGCATAGGGGATTCGTCTCATATCCTCAACCTCTTGAGGCGTCTTAGGACATTGATCCTTAACCAAGTGAACCCCATGCCTGAAAGGAAACAAGCCCTTTTTAGGAGTTATGCATCTTATAACGAGATAACATCTTGTCAATGTAAGATGCTTGAGACATGGCTAGCCTTTTGTTGTTCCGGTTCTGGACTATCTGGATACCTAGAACATACTGTGCCTCTCCTAAATCTTTCATTTGGAATTGCGAAGCCAACCATTCTTTAATGTCAGTAAGAAATCCTACCTCATTCCCATTGAGCAGGATATCATCCACATACAATATCAGAAATGCGACAATACTGTTGACGAATTTCTTGTAGACACAAGGCTCGCCAACATTCTGGTCAAAGCCATAAGATTTGATCGCCTCATCAAACCTTATATTCAAAGACCTCGAGGCTTGATTCAGTCCATAAATGGACCTTTGAGTCCGACAAACCATTTGCTCTTGGCCTTGGGCAATGAACCCCTTGTGTTGGTCCATGTAAATGGTCTCGCCAAGGTTGCCATTCAGAAAGGCGGTCTTGACATCCATCTGCCATACCTCATAGTCATAAGATGCGACAATGGCTAGAAGGATCCTGATCGACTTAACCATGGCAACAGGAGAAAAAGGTTTCCTCATAATACACCCTTTCAACCTGGGTAAACCCTTTTGCCACTAGTCGTGCTTTGAAGGTCTGCACCTTCCCATCTACGCCACGTTTACGCTTGTAGATCCATTTAACACCAATAGGTTTTACCCCATCCAGTTGGTCCACAAGCTCCCAGACGGAATTGAAGTACATCGACTCCATTTCCTGGTCCATAGCTTTAATCCATTCGTCTTTGTCAACGTCTGCCATTGCCTGATCATAGGTCAATGGATCCTCGCAGTCATCTTCAAGGGTGACGACTTGGGTTTCAGCTAAACCAATATAACGTTCAGGCATTCTCACAACCCTCCCACTACATTGAGGCATTCTCAACTCTTGAGAACGAACTTGACTAGACGAGCTAGGATCAACAACACTTGTTGAGGTAATAGCCCCATCAACAACTCTTGTTGATGTACTGCCTATTTCATTTAACACAATCTTACTCCTTGGTAAGTGATCCCTGATGTTGTCTTCCTCAAGGAATGTGGCGTTTGTCAACACAAGCACCCTATTTTCCTTAGGATCGTAAAACAGACCACCCCTAGTCTCTTTTAGGTAACCTACAAAAAAGCACAACTTTGAATCGGGTTCCAACTTCTTCGGGTTTAACACCAACACATGGGTCGGGCATCCCCAAATTCTAAAATGTCGTAAACTTGTTTTACGACCATGCCAGAGTTCGAAAGGTGTTTTACAAACACTCTTCGACGGAATTGTGTTCAAATGTATACCACAGTCTCCACTACGTAACCACAAAAAGAATCAGGGAGACGAGCATAGCTCATCATCAACCGAACCTTGTCCAACAGGGTTTTGTTTCTCCTCTCCGATACACTATTCTACTGTGGCATACCAGGTGCTGAGAGTTGGGACGTAATTCCATGTTCTATCATATAGTCCTGGAATTTAGTGTCCATGTACTCTCCACCTCGATCCGATCGAAGTGTTTTAATCGTTTTACCTAACAGGTTCTCAACCTCAGTCTTGTACTCCTTGAACTTTTCAAGAGTTCCAGACTTTCTATGGATTAGGTAAATGTATCCATACCTCGAATATTCATCTATAAAAGATACAAATTATTCGTAACCTCCTCGTGCTTTAACATTCAACGGACCACAGAGATCATAATGTTTAAGCTCAAGAGTCTCTTTGGCATATATCCTTTTCCACTAAAAGAACATTTGGTCATTTTGCCTTCAAGGCATGACTCACAAACCGGTAAAAAGTTTTCTTCCAACTCACTTAGAAGTCCGCTCTTCACTAGTCTCTCAATCCTATTGAGATTTATGTGGCCTAACCTTAGATGTCAAAGATGGGCACTTTCCTTTGGAGAAACTTTTAATCTCTTAGTTCGCGTTTCTGCTGTTTTAAATAATTCAGTATTCAAAACACTTTTGACTGAATTAGGGTTTAAAACATACAAATTACTCTCAAGTGAAACAAAACATAACAAATTTCCATTTTGAGAAATAAACGCTTTATTACTCTTGAAAGAAACGAAAATATTTTGTTCTAATAGGCAGGAAATAGAAACTAGATTTCTAGTAAACCTTGGAACAATGTACATATTATCTAATAATAAGTACTTCTCGCCAAAAAATAGCTTCACCGTGTCGATCGCTGCAGCTGAGACAACTTCTCCAGATCCAACCCTGAGCGTTATCTCACCCTCTTGCAGCCGTTACCAGGAATTTATTCCCTGAAAAGAAGAGGAAACATGGTTAGTGGCGCTTGAATCCAGTATCAAGAAAGAGTCATTACTATCCACTAAAAAAGTTTATGTGACAAGTAAATCAGATTTACCTGCCTTCTTCTTGATGGGAATGAGAATCTCTGAGCAGCGTAAGATGATCGAATCGTCGTGGTATCATTGTGCTACTCGATTTCATTAAAATTAACTATCTAATAGTTTAGGCTAAACATGCTTGAAATGGAAAGGAAAAACAGTAAGTTATCGTTACTTACTTGTTGAAAACCTTCTCCAAGAACTCTTTTCCAGCGAATCACGAACTCTTCGTGTTCTCCCCACGATCTCGAACTTCTCAAACTCTTCTCCCGATCAATAACGAACACAACCTACCAGAGTCTCGGTTGTTCTTCTTTTGGAAGAAGGAAAGTTGTGGGACTTTGAGTTTTGGTGAAGGAGGAGAAAGATTGAGAGAGTTTTTGTTGAGAGAATATCAAGTCTCTTCTCTTTGGTGAAAACCAAAAAAATGAGAGAATGTGTTAGGAAACTCTTCTTGCAAAGGGTTTAAATAGTGGAAAATGATGGAGTTAAAATCTCCACATTATTACCACTTTACCACAACTATAGGTTATGCAAATCATATTTGCATAACCATATAATATAAGATATCCCATATCTTATCTTACAAATCATATTTGTATAATTGTGGATTTATTAAATTGAATCACATCCAATTTAATATCTCTTAATTAATTTCTCCAATTAGCCCTAATTCAACAATTAGGCTAACCTATAGTTTATTATGAATCTCATTCACATTAAACTATATATTATATCATTCATATCTCATATAAATGACATAAATTCCCTTTAAGTTAAATTGAACACTTCAATTCACACCAAAACATTAACTCTTCTTTTAACCCAGATTGAGTTAACCGAGGGACCTAATGGACCTACAGTGATGAGCTCGAATGATCCGAGATTAAGCTATCAAACTCTTTGACCTGGTTAATCAACCTTCATTAGCTACGGTAACACTCCACTAAAGCCCGTAGCTGCACTCCCGTCAGTGCAGAATATTACGTGTCCACTGATATAACCAATGCCCATGAGTCAACCCTTCACAGGTTGTTCGTAGACACTGCTGGGTCAAATTATCGTTTTACCCCTGTGTCTACTTCTTGCTTCTTAAGTCCCCACTGCTCCTCTAATGAACAACAACGTTGTAATGGTCCGACCATACACAAAAACTCCCTCGTGCCAGCGAGAGAGTGGACGCCCGTTGTCCAAGCCCTGGAGACAACACTTAAGGGAACAACCCCTCTAGTTTCCCTAAAGGCGGGAACGAGTGAATTCCATCTCGCGTAGTTAAGTTCCCAGTTCCCTACTTGGTCCTGTCCCTGAGAAGGTAGGCATATTGGGCGAGTAACTGTGACCACCCTCACCCTTTCTAGTCAAAGGAAAGACCCCCGCAGACAGGAGTTCATAACACGCTCAAGATTCAGGTCGAGTCACCAATGGTCATCTATGATGTTATAAGTCCTTACTGTCAACGGTGTTTCATCAGTAGGTCTAATAATTCACGGTCCGGTCTTGTACAATCTCATTGTACAGGATGCCCCCACTCGCATGTCAACCACATGAACAAGTTGTTGGGATTTATGCCCTAAACTTGTGTAATTTTGATCAATTAAATAAAATGTTATTTGTTTTGATAAGATTACAGTCTTGCTTTGATAAATCCAATAAACTAAGCTCCAAGATTATAACGTTTATCTTGAAATCAGTGTAGTGGACACTATTTGAGTTGACTTCAAGATTATAACCTAAATAGTCTATGGTATAAGAATAAGGTTGGAAACCTCATTCTGGTAACACCATGGATGCGACCCACTTTATAATTAGTACAAATGAGGTAATCCAACTCATTCATTTAGTTGACATGCGAGTGGGGGCATCCTGTATGAAGAGTTCATACAAGATGGATCATAAATTATTAGTCTAACTAGTATAACACCGCTAATGTGGATAAGACTAGTAATTTATAGATGGTCATTAGTGACTTGACTCAAATCTGAGCAAGTTAAGAACTCCCGCTTATAGGGGTTTGTCCTTAGACTAGTATGGGTGAGAGTGGCACATGGCCAGACTCAATAAGCCTACCTTCTCGGGGACGTAACCTCGTAGGTAGCCGGGAACTTAACTGCAAGATGGAATTCACTCATTCCTCTACAAAGGAATCGAGATAGGTTGTTCCCAAGAATCGACTCGTGTCTTGAACAACGGGGCCCGCCTCTATGAGGTATGAGTCTAAGGTAGGACCATAGACTTGTTGTTCATTAGAGGATCGGTGGTGCTTAAGGAGCAAAGAGGTAATCACAAGGGTAAAAAACGGTAATTTGACCCAAATGTGATTATGAACAACTGTGAAGGGTCGACTCATGGGTAATGACTATATCGGTGGACACAATGATATCTACAAATGAGAGAGTGCAACTACAAGTTTATAGTGGAGTGACTTGTAGTTAATGAATAATGATTAAGCGGATCAAAGAGTTTGATCGATTAATCTCACATCATTGAGCTCATGATTTGTAGGTCCATTAGATCCCTCCGTTGGCTCAACATGGTAATATTGAGGGTATAAAGTTAGGAGTGAAATTGAAGTGTTCAATTTCATACATGGGGAGTTATATCAATTATATATGATGTAATTGATATAATATATATTTTTAATGTGAATTAGATTCATATATAAACTATATACTAAAGAGAGATTAAATGAGGGGTAGAATAGTCATTTCCATACCATTCCCCTATATATTGCATGAGATGCAACTAAGTGAAGACTTTTGGTCAAGACTTTGAGAAAGTTTTTAGAAGCCTCCTTGTTGTGTTGTTGGAAGTGTTCCAAAACACAAGCTCTCTCACAAAAATACCTCAACACTCCTAAATGGAACCCACCTTCCTCCCTCACCTAGAGAACAATGGAGAAGATCCGGTGGTGGTGTCGGTGATCGTACGAGTTCTTGTTGCTGGAGAGAGGAGCACTTGAAGAAAGGTTCTTTAAAGGTAAACTTCTTGCTGTCCATTTCTGTATTTTATGCCTAATCTATGTTTTACGTTCTTGCATTTTCTGTTGTAACTAAATCAAGAGCGCGTGATTCGCAATCGCTTCCACTGCGGGGACTTCGATTCCCTTCAATTGATATTAGAGCCCAATTGCGTTCTTGATTTATGTTCTGGATTTTTCAAGAACAAGGTGGGATTTACTGTTTTGTGCATGAGATGTATGAACGGTTTTTGCGAAATTAGATGTTTTCGATTTTGGCACTTAGATTTACAATTTTTCATTGAAATGTTCAATGTAAGGGCCCGGTGTTTTGGTCAAATTTAATTATAAATCGAGTCTGTAAGTTCGTGTCGATCAAGGCAAGGCGGTTGCTGAGAAGAACGGAGCAAAAACGAGCAAAGGAATGGTGATTCTCAATGCTGTCTGCGTGCAGCTTTGCAACGTTGTTCATCGCCGTTATAACGTCGCGCTTGCGGGAGAAGGCGCGCGCAGGAGGCAGCGTTGCAAGGCTCGGTAGAAAATGACAAAAGCAGCGTTACAACGCTGCTATCAGTGTTGCAACGCCGGAGCCGTTTCACGCGAGGAACAACAGACAGAAACGCTTTTTATATTATTTATATTAATTATAAAAACGTTTTATTTTAATATATTTAATTTTAATTAATATAATTAGATTATATTAATTAAAATTATTTCTAGGGTGCCAAAATTGGTCTAATTTTTGCTATTTTAATTATGCAATTGTTGTGTAATTATTGCCATGCATAGTGTATGCTTGTATTTTAGAAATCCCACCTTAGGTTAAGCATTTTCATGCATCATTTATGATATAAGGAGTTATATTATATAGTTTGCATGATTAATTAATATAAGGTTGTTATATTAATTTTTGGACAACACTGACATGCATTATATTTCATGAGATGAATATGCTATGTATGTTTTATTATTCATGTGATGAATGATCAAGCACTATAACATAGTATGCATGTCACCTAAGGTTAATTATTAGTTTTAAAGTGTTTAGAACTTGGAAATAATAGACCTTAGGTTATCTAGTTCTAATTAGATTAGAATTAGGAACCAAGTAATTTATAAGCTATGATTAAAGAGGAACTCTGTCTAAGGAAAGTTCTGTCTAGCACAGGGTATTTAAGTTTGTGAAAACGGAACACCCCTACCTAGGAACTGACCTGGGAGTGAAATTTAATCAGAGAGTCTTATAAATTACAGTAGCGTCAGCGGATTTATTAAGGGGTTATTAAACTAGAAATCCTAGGTTTAATATAAGGAGTTATATTAACAAACTTAGGATAAAATCAATATAAGAGTTACATTGATTATCAATATAAGAGTTTTGTTGATAGATATAGGTAAAACCATTAGCCAAGTTTTAGCCTAAGAAAGATTCCTATAGACTTAAAGTATTTAGTGGGAGGAAAAAGTGTATGAGATACATATTTTTCCACCTACAGTATCTCCGGGAAGTTCACACCGTGAGACTCATACTTGGCCTTCAAACGGGAGCGTCCCCCTTCGGATGGTGTTTGTATGAGTCAATACCAAGGTGAATGGAGAGGGTACTTATAGTGAGTGGGAGCAGGTTTAGTGAAAACAAAACCTACGGTCTCTTTTGTCGGTTTACACCGTTGGACCACTATGGTCAGCCTGCTAGTTTGGTCGGGACCAGATAATGCCTTCGGAGGGCTTGATCATAGGGGATCTAACATAGTAGACACCCGAAAGGGAAAAAGATTTCCTTAGACTATTTTCCAATCTAGTCCTCCCTTCGACGAATTTTATTGGATCGAGACTCTGGGATCTAAAGACAAAGGGTTACACTCACGGGGTACATTAGTTGTGTATGTATCCAGACCGAAAAATGATAACTAAAATCTATAGGAATAAGAGTTATTCTGGTGTTAGGTTTTGGTCAAGAATGCCTTGATCCAGAGGAGGAGTGTTCTTGATTACCCTTCGGTGTCATACATTCTAAACCTCTTGAGTATCATTGCAAATTATAAATGCCTAGGAATCATTTGATAATTAGCTAAAACATGATTGGATTAGAGTTATAGTAATAATCTCATACAAGTTTTTTTGTAAAGTTTCAGCAAAAATGTCTAGCTCTATGATTTCCTTATTGGGTGCGGAAAAGTTAACCAGAGAGAATATGATGACATGGAAAAACAAACTCAACACTATTTTGGTAGTGCATGATCTGAAGTTTGTGCTAACTGAGGAGTGTCCTCAGGTGCCAGGCTCGAATGCGTCACGAAATGTTCGTGATGCATATGATCGATGGATAGAGGCCAATGATAAGGCCAAGGTCTACATGCTGGCAAGTATGTCTGACATATTAGCCAAGAAGCATGAGGGCATGATACCGCCAAGGAAATCATGGATTTTCTGCAGGGTATGTTTGGACAACAGTCCACAAGCCCGACATAATGCCCTAAAGTACATATTCAACTCGAGGATGCCAGAGGGTACATCTGTTCGAGATCATGTCCTGGATATGATGGTACACTTTAACATCGTGGAGTCGAATGGTGCTTCCATCGATGAGTCGAGTCAGGTCAGCTTCATTCTTGAAATACTTCCAGATAGTTTCCTACAGTTTAGAAGTAATGCTGTTATGAACAAGCTTACTTTTAATCTTACCTCCATTCTGAATGAACTCCAGACCTTTCAGTCTCTGATGAAAATTCTGTTGGGATTTGTGCCCTAAAACTCGTAGTTTGTAATTTTGTTCTAATTAATGTAATAAAGTGTTATTGTTCGTTTTCTACGAGTTTGCCTTTAATTAAACCCTAAATCCAATAAACTAAACATCCAAGGCTGTTAAATGAATCTTTAACTGAATGTAATGTACATAAAAAGGATCTCGGTTCGAGATACAACCTAAAGGGTCTAGGGTTTACTAGGGTTTACTAGAAACCTTATTTCCATTTCTTGCCTTATTTAACAATGCATTTATGTTTCCTTTTCTATGAATAAAGTGTTTATTTTGAAGAAAGGTTTAGAAATATGTTATGCTTCATTAGAAAATGGATTGTATGTTTTAAGGTCTAATTCAGTCAAAATGGTTTTGAACACTAAATTATTTAAAACTGCAAACGCACAAACTAAGAAACGAAAAATTTCTCCTAAAGAAAATGTTCATCTTTGGCATCTAAGATTGGGTCACATTAATCTCAATAGGATTGAGGGATTGGTAAAGAACGGACTTCTAAACGAGTTAGAAGAAAATTCCTTGCCAGTATGTGAATCCTGCCTAGAAGGCAAGATGACTAAAAGACCTTTTAGTGGAAAAGGTTATTGAGCCAAAGATCCTCTAGAGCTTATACATTCAGACCTTTGTGGTCCGATGAATGTTAATGCCACGGGAGGATATGAATATTTCACCTCTTTTATAGATGATTATTCCAGATATGGGCATATTTACCTAATGCACCACAAGTCTGAAGCACTTGAAAAGTTCAAGGAATTCAAGGCTGAGGTTGAAAATCAATTAGGTAAAAGAGTTAAAACACTTCGATCGGATCGAGGTGGAGAGTACATTGATTTAAAATTCCAGAACTATATGATTGAACATGGAATTACATCCCAACTCTCAGCTCCCGACACACCACAACAAAACGGTGTATCCGAAAGGAGAAATAGAACCTTGTTGGACATGGTTCGATCAATGATGAGTTATGCTCATCTCCCTAGTTCCTTTTGGGGTTATGCAGGTGGAGATCACAGAGTATACATTTTGAATAGTGTGCCCTCCAAAAGTGTTTCTGAAATACCTTTTGAACTGTGGAAAGGACGTAAAGGTAGTTTTTGTCACTTCAGAATATGGGGTTGTCTAGCACATGTGCTTGTGGCAAATTCAAAGAAGTTGGATTCACGTTCAAAGTTGTGCCTATTCGTAGGATACCCAAAAGAAAGAAGAGGTGGTTTATTCTATGATCCTATGGAAGATAAGGTCTTTGTGTCGACAAATGCCACTTTCATGGAGGAGGACCGCATAAGGGACCACAAACCAAAAAGTAAGGTAGTGTTGAGTGAGTTAGACGGAACAATAGCAAAGGTTGCTAATAAGAACACTAGTATATCAACAAGAGTTGTTGATACTAGTTTGTCTAGTCAAGAGGGTCCATCTCAAGAGTTGAGTATGCCTCGACGTAGTGGGAGGGTTGTGATCTGACGGCCGTTACATGGGTTTCGTTGAAACCCAAGTTGTTATACCAGATGACAACTGCGAGGATCCATTGACTTATAATCAAGCAATGGTTGACATTGACAAAGACAAATGGGTCATAGCCATGAACCAAGAAATGGAGTCTATGCACTTCAATTGTGTTTGGGATCTTGTAGATAAGCCTGATGGGGTAAAACCTATAGGTTGTAAATGGATCTACAAGAGAAAACGAGGTGTAGATGGGAAGGTGCAAACCTTTAAAGCTAGACTAGTAGCAAAGGGTTATACCTGTGTTGAAGGGGTTGACTTTGAGGAAACCTTTTCATCTGTTGCAATTGTAAAGTCTATCCGTATCCTTCTTGCCATTGCCGCATATTATGATTATGAGGTATGGCAAATGGATGTCAAGACAACTTTTTTGAATGGCAATCTTGAGGAAACCATCTACATGGACCAACCCAAAGGGTTCATTGAACCAGAAAAGAGCAAAAGTTTTGCAGCTTAAAAGGTCAATTTATGGATCAAACAAGCCTCTAGGTCCCGGGAATATAAGATTTGATGAGGCTATCGAGATCTTATGGTTTTGACTTGAAATGATGATGAACCTTGTGTCTACAAGAAAATCATCAATAGTTACTCGTCGCTTTCCTAATTCTCTATGTGGATGATATCCTACTCATTGGAAATGATGTAGGTTATCTTACTGACATCAAGGAATGGCTAGCTACGCAATTCCAAATGAAAGATTTGGGTGATGCGCGGCTTTGTTTTTGGGATCCGTTATGTCCGAACCGCAAGAATAAAACACTAGCCTTATCTCAAGCATCATACATAGACAAAGTGTTGTCAAGGTTTAAGATGCAAGATTCCAAAAAGGGCTTCTTGCCTTTTAGACATGGAATCCATTTGTCTAAGGAATAGTGTCCTAAGACACCTCAATGAGTTGAGGACATGAGACGGATTCTTTACGCATCAGCTGTTGGGAGCCTGTTGTACGCCATGTTGTCTACTAGGCCTGACATCCATTTTGCGCTTGGGATGGTCGGTGAGGTATCAATCCAATCTAGGACTTAAGCCTTTGGGCGCAAGTTAAAACGATCCTTAAGTATCTTCGGAGAACAAGGAACTACATGCTTGTGTATGGGGCTAAGGATTTGATCCTTACAGGATACACGGATTCTCACTTTCAAACTGATAAAGATTCTTGGAAATCTACATAAGGGTCAGTTTTCACTCTTAACGGAGGAGCTGTAGTATGGCGAAGCGTCAAGCAAGGATGCATCGCTGATTCCAACATGGAGGCCGAACATGTAGCAGCTTGTTAAGCAGCTAAGGAGGCCGTTTGGTTAAGGAAATTTATGCTAAATTTGGAAGTTGTTCCAAATATGACTTTGCCCGTCACACTGTATTGCGATAACAATGATGCAGTGGCAAATTCGAGGGAACCCCGAAGTCACAAGAGGGGAAAGTACATAGAGCGGAAATATCATCTCATCCGAGAGATCGTGCACAGAGGAGACGTGATTGTCACGAACATAGCCTCTGAGCACAACATTGCTGATCCTTTTACAAAGGCTCTCACGGCTAAAGTATTTGAGAGTCACCTAGAAGGTCTAGGTTTACAAGTCTTCCCCAACTAGGGCAAGTGGGAGTATTTTGTACAAAGGGGTTTAAATGTCCTAGTTTATTGTACTTACATTATTGTAATGTTTAGTACTCCACAAGCTTTAGGTCAAGTGAGAGATTGTTGGGATTTATGCCCCAAACTTGTGTAATTTTGATCAATTAAATAAAGTGTTATTTGTTTTGATAAGATTACAGTCTTGCTTTTATAAATCCAATAAACTAAGCTCCAAGGTTATAACGTTTATCTTGAAATCAGTGTAGTGGACACTATTTGGGTTGACTTCAAGATTTTAACCTAAATAGTCTATGGTATAAGAATAAGGTTAGAAACCTCATTCTGGTAACACCATGGATGCGACCCACTTTATAATTAGTACAAATGAGGTAATCCAACTCATTCATGTAGTTGACATGCGAGTGGGGGCATCCTGTATGAAGAGTTAATACAAGTCTGGATCGCAAATTATTAGTCTAACCAGTATAACACCGTTAACAGGATAAGACTAGTAATTTATAGATGGTCATTAGTGACTTGACCTTAATCCTGAGCAAGTTAAGAACTCCTGCTTATAGGGGTTTGTCCTTAGACTAGTATGGTGAGAGTGGCCTGTAGCCGACTCAATAAGCCTACCTTCTCAAGGACAGAACCTCGTAGGTAGCTGGGAACTTAACTGTGCAAGATGGAATTCACTCATTCCTCTACTAAGGAATCAGATAGGTTGTTCCCTTAAGAACTTACTCCAGGTCTTGAACAACGGGGCCCCGCCCTCTATGAGGGTATGAGTCTAAGGTAGGACCTTAGACTTGTTGTTCATTAGAGGATCAGTGGTGCTTAAGGAGCAAAAAGGTAATCACAGGGGTAAAACGGTAATTTGACCCAGCTGTGATTACGAACAACCTGTGAAGGGTCGACTCATGAGTAATGACTATATCAGTGGACACAATGATATCTACAGTGAGGAGAGTGCAACTACAAGTCTATAGTGGAGTGACTTGTAGTTAATGAATATTGATTAACTGGATCAAAGAGTTTGATCAGTTAATCTCACATCATTGGCGCTCATGATCTGTAGGTCCATTAGATCTCTCCGTTGGCTCAACATGGTAATATTGAGAGTATAAAATTAGGAGTGAAATTGAAGTGTTCAATTTCATACATGAGGAGTTATATCAATTATATATGATGTAATTTATATAATATATAGTTTTAATGTGAATTAGACTCATATATAAACTATATACTAAAGAGAGATTAAATGAGGGGTAGAATGGTCATTTCGATATCATTCCCCTATATATAGTTGCATGAGATGCAACTAGGTGAAGACTTTTGGTCAAGACTTTGAGAAAGTTTTTAGAAGCCCCCTTGTTGTGTTGTTGGAAGTGTTCCAAAACACAAGCTCTCTCACAAAAATACCTCACCACTCCTAAAGGGAACCCACCTTCCTCCCTGACCTAGAGAACAACGGAGAAGATTCGGTGGTGGTGTCGGTGACCGTACGAGTTCTTGTTGCTGAGATCGTGACCGTGGAGAGAGAAGCACTTGAAGAAAGGTTCTTCAAAGGAAAACTTCTTGCTGTCCATTTCTGTATTTTATGCTTAATCTATGTTTTACATTCTTGGATTTTCCTTTCTACCTAAATCAAGAGCGCGCGATTCGCAATCACTTCCACTGCGGGGACTTCGATTCCCTTCACAAGTCAGATCACCTCGTTTGTATCTTAATACAAAGCGGGTCGCATCCACAGCGTATCCAGGATTAGGTCTCCAACCCCATTCATATACTGTAAACCGTTCGGGTCATTTACTCGAACGTGATCCTCCCTGTGTGTCCACCACACACCGTTCAAGTTCTACTTCTCTCATGTATTCAATGACCCTGGAGTTTAGTTTATTGGTCAAAGTTTGTATAAAATGCGAGACACAAAATTAAGAAATGAATAACATTTTATTAATTTCAAATAGTAAATTACAAACACGAGATTAGGACAAAACATCCCAACAAACTTAGAGTTGCAACGCTGCTCTGCAGCCAAGCCAGCGTTTGCAAGGATAGCGTTGAGACGCCGATGAACAACGTCTCAACGCCATCGACAGAACAACAAACACCTTTGATGTTCTTCATCAAATTTCGCCCGTTTTCGCTCCGATTTCTTCACAGCAACTCTTGTCACGAACGACCCAAACTTATGACTCGATTTACAACAAAATGCCCAAAAACAAAAGGGCCTTTACATTGATCTCATCAACATAATTTGTAAATCTAAAATGCCAAAACCGAAAACATCCAAGTTCGCAAACCAACATTCATCTCATGAAATAAGGTAAATTACCCACCTATTTTAACAAAAACAGTGCATAACGAAGCACCATCGGAATGAAAATCCCCGCGCAGCGGAAAACGATCGAATCGTCAAGGTATCGTTACGCTACTTAAAATTTATTAAAATGATCTAACACTTAGATCTAAGTTAAACATACATAAGAAGAAAGAAATTTCAGCAAGAAGAAATCTATTTACTTGTTGTAGACAATCCTTCAAGATTCATTCCTTGGTCACGAACACTTCGCAATAATTTGAGAGAATAGCTTGAGAGAGTTCTCTTCTTTTTGGGTGAGAATCCAAAAAATGAGAGATTTAACTTACGATTCTTCTTGCAAGAAGGGTTTAAATAGTGATATAATCATGAAGTTAAAATCTCCACATTATTACCATTTTACCACAACCATAGGTTATGCAAATCATATTTGCATAACCATATAATATAAGATATCTCATATCTCATATTGCAAATCACATTTGCAATAATTGTGGATTAATTAAATTGAATCACATCCAATTTAATTTCTGTCAATTAATTTCTCCAATTAGCCCTAATTCAACAATTTAGGCTAACCTATAGTTTATTATGAATCACATTCACATTACATTATATATTATATTATTCATATCTCATATAAATGACATAACTGTCCTTTAAGTGAAATTGAATACTACAATTTCATACCAAAACTCTAACCCTTCTTTTAACCAAGATTGAGTCAGCCGAGGGACCTAATGGACCTACAGTGACGGGCTCCAATGATCCGAGATTAATCTATCAAACTATTTGACCCGAATAATCAACATTCATTAGCTACGGTAACACTCCACTATAGCCTGTAGCTGCACTCCCGTCAGTGTAGAATATTATGTGTCCACTGATATAACCAATGCCCATGAGTCGACCCTTCACAGGTTGTTCGTAGACACGGCTGGGTCAAATTACCGTTTTACCCTGTGTCTACCTCTTGTTCCTTAAGTCCCCACTGCTCCTCTAATGAACAACACATTGTGATGGTCCAATCATACACAACACCCTTCTCGGACCAGTGAGAAGGTAGGTGCCCGTTGTCCAAGCACTAGAGACAACACTTAAGGGAACAACCCTCTAATTTCCCTAAAGGCGGGAACGAGTGAATTCCATCTCGCGTAGTTAAGTTCCCAGCTCTCTCCTTGGTCCTGTCCCTGAGAAGATAGGCATATTGAGCGAGTAACTGTGACCACCCTTACCCGTACTAGTGAAAGGACAGACCCCTGCATAAAGTAGTCTGTATCACGCTCAGGATTCTGGTCGAGTCACAAATGGTCATCTACGAAGTTATTAGTCCTTACTGTCAACGGTGTTACATCAATAGGTCTAATAATTCACGGTCTGGTCTTGTACAATCTCATTGCACAGGATGCCCCCACTCGCATGTCAACCAAATGAACAAGTCAGATCACCTCGTTTGTATCTAATACAAAGCGGACCGCATCCACAATGTATCTAGGATTAGGTCTCCAACCCTATCCATATACTGTAGACCGTTCGGGTCATTAACTCGAACCTGATCTTCCCTGTGTGTCCACTACACACCGTTCAAGTTTTAGTTCTCTCATAAATTCAATGACCTGAAGCTTAAATTATTGGAAAAGTTTGTAAATATTGCGAGACACAAAGTAATGAAATAAATAACTCTTATTAATTTCAAACAGTAATTTACAAACACGAGATTAGGACAAAAATCCCAACATTATCCACTAAACATGTTTCAGTAACCAGTAAATCACATTAACCTTGATTCTTCCTCTCGGCAAGGAACTTGGGACAGTTTCTCTTCTAGTGGCCGTCCCCATTGTAGTGGAAACACTTTCCTTTCTCTTCAACTTCCTTGACCTTCTTGCCCTTTTTGGCGGTAGCTCGGTTAGCTTTACCCCTCTTTATCTTCTTCCTCTTCCCTTTCAAATGAGAAAGAGCAACATGTTTAGTCCCAGAGGTCGAACCCCTGTGATAAGTCCTGTAGGAAACATTTGCCTCAGATTCCGGTTCCCTAATCCTCATCAAGGACTGGAAATTCTGTAGCTCATTGAGGAGGGTAGTCAGAGTGTAGCTAATTTTGCTCATAACAACATTGCTAAGAAACTGAAGGAAACTCTTCGGAAGAGTTTCAGAATAAAGCTGACCTGGCTCGACTCGTCGATCGAAGCCCCGTTCATCTTTGCCAAATTAAAGTGGGTCATCATGTCTAGAACGTGTTCTCGGACAGATGACTCTTCTTTCATTCGGGCGTTGAAGACGTGTTTGAGTGAATCGTTCCTGACCTGAAAGGACTGTTGTCCAAACATGTCTTGCAACGAATCCATGATCTCCTTTGCGGTGACCATCAACTCATGCTTCTTTGCCAAGACTTCAGATAAGCTGACAATTATATAGACCTTGGCCTTTTCATTGGCCCTGATCCATCCATCGTAAGCATCACGAACACTTCGTGATGCAGTCGAGCTCGACAACTGAGGACACTCCTCAGTAAGCACGAACTTCAGGTCGTCAGTTACTAAGATTGTGTTGATATTATTCTTCCAAGTTTGGAAGTTATCTCCCACTAATTTGTCGGAAGCTAGCAAAGCTATTATTGAGCTAGACATAATTTTTTTAGCTGAAAAATCAAATAAAAGTTTATGTCAGTCTCGCATAAACTTTTGAAAACCAATCAAGTTTTAGCAAAATTTAATCCTATGAACCCTAGGATATATAAAAATTGCAATGATATCCTAAAGATTTAGAATGACCGCCACCAAAGGGTGAACAAAAACACTCATCCTCTTGGACGAGACTTTCTCGACCAAACCCTAATCCCCGAATAACTCTTATTCCATTAGGCGTCCAGTTACCCTTATTTGGTCGAATTCATTAACACTTAATGAATTCTGTGAGTTTCACTCTCAATCTTTAAGTTTTCAAGCATCCGTCAAAACAATAGCCACCGAAGGGTGAACAACAAAGGAATACCAACAAGGAAATTGTATCCCTTTCGGGAATTCACGGTGTTCCGACTCCCATGATCAAGGCCCTCCGAAGGAATTGTCTGGTCCAGGCCAAAGTAGCAGGTGGATCATAGGGGTCTCACGGTGTGAATCGAAAGAAGAGACCGTGGGTCCTGTTATCACAGGTCTCGCTCCCACTCACTATAAGTACTCTCTCCATCCACGTTGATATTGACCTATACAAATACCATCCGAAGGGGGACGCTCCCATTTGCACCACGAGGCCGAGTATGGATATCACGGTGCGGACTTAACGGAGATTTGTGGTTGAAAATTAAATGTATCTCATACACTATATTTCCTCCCACTCAGCACTATATAAATTTCGGGATTGACCTAGATAAACCGCTAAAATTTACCTAAGTCTACCAATATAACTCTTATATGGTGTTTAACCTAAGTTTATAATCACATTAAAACTTAGGTCTATGTGAGTAAATTAATCAAATTTTAATTAATGACACTCACGATAAGTATAATCTAAGTATCTCCGGACCGAATTCACTCCCAGGTCGGTTTCCAGGTAGGGGTATTCCGCAAGTGTCAACTTAAATACCCCAACCTTAGACAAAACCTTCCTTAGATAGAGTTACTAATCAGGTCACCATTCATAGACTATACTTTGATTTCCTAATTATAATCTTATTAGAACTAGAAAACCTAAGTCTAATTATTCAAGTTCAAAACACTTTAAAACTAATAATTAACTTAGGTTGCATGCATTTCTATGTTATAGTGCTTGACCATTCATCACATGAATAACTATATACTATAACAAAATAATTCATCACATGAATATAAATGCATGAGCATACTTTAATGTAAAAAATATAACACTTATATTAATTAAATTAAAACATGCATTTAATTACATTATAACTGTTATAATATAACCTATCATGCAAACTATATATTATAACTCTTATAATATAAATGATGCATGAAATGTTTAACCTAAGGTGAGATTTTAAATCTATATGACATACATTATGCACATAGAATTGAATTAAATCATACATCTCATGCATAAAATAATTAGACAACAAAAATGGACTGGTTTTGGCACCTAAGGGCAATTATTTAATTAAATAACATTAATATAACAACTATATTAATATTATTTAATAAAATAATTAAATAAATAAATAAATTACATTTTACCAAAAAACAATAAAATAAAAAACGGAAAAAACTACCCCACGAAGCTGAACTGCACCATTCTCCCACGTCCTCGCGAACTTGGCGCTGGAACCGCCCTCAACGCACGTAGCGTTGCAACGCCGTGAGCAACATTGCAACGATGTCGTGCTTAGCGTTGCACCCCGCGCGCTCCACGCCTCGGCGTTACAACGCTGCTCTGCAGCCAAGCCTCCGCCCGCAATTGCAGCGTTGAGACGTCGAAGAACAGCGTCTCAATGCTGTCGACATAACAACAAACTCCTCGTGCTGTTCTTCGTCGTTTCTCACCCGTTTCCGCTCCGATTTCTTCACAACAACCCTTGCCACGAACGACAAGGACTTACAGACTCGATTTATTTTCTAAATTGTCCAAAAAATACAGGCCCTTACATTTGATCTCATCAAACAGAAAATAAATCTAAAAGTGCAAAAAACCAAAACATCCATTATGTAAACCAAACATTGATCTCATAAATCAAGGTTTTACCCACCTAATTTTAATGAAAAAACAGTGCACAACGAAGAACCAACGAGTGGCTCTGATACCAATTGAAGGGAATGAGAATCTCCGAGCAGCGGAAGACGATCGAATCGTCGTGGTATCATTGTGCTACTCAATTTCATTAAAATTAACTATCTAATAGATTAGGCTAAACATGCTTGAAACGGAAAAGAAAAACAGTAAGTTATCGTTACTTACTTGTTGAAAACCTTCTTCAAGAACTCCTTTCCAGCGAATCACGAACTCTTCGTGTTCTCCCCACGATCTCGAACTTCTCGAACTCTTCTCCCGATCAATAACCAACACAACCAACCAGAGTCTCGGTTGTTCTTCTTTTGGAAGAAGAAAAGTTGTGGGAGTTTGAGTTTTGGTGAAGGAGGAGAGAAATTGAGAGAGTTTTTGCTGAGAGAAAATCAAGTCTCTTCTCTTTGGTGAAAACCAAAAAATGAGAGAATGTGTTAAGAAACTCTTCTTGCAAAGGGTTTAAATAGTGGAAAATGATGGTGTTAAAATCTCCACATTATTACCACTTTACCACAACTATAGGTTATACAAATCATATTTGCATAGTTATACAAATCATATTTGCATAACCATATAATATAAGATATCCCATATCTTATCTTACAAATCATATTTGTATAATTGTGGATTTAGTAACTTGAATCACATCCAATTTAATATCTCTCAATTAATTTCTCCAATTAACCCTAATTCAACAATTAGGCTAACCTATAGTTTATTATGAATCTCATTCACATTAAACTATATATTATATCATTCATATCTCATATAAATGACATAAATGCCCTTTAAGTGAAATTGAACACTTCAATTCACACCAAAACATTAACCCTTCTTTTAACCTGCATTTGAGTCAACCGAGGACCTAATGGACCTACAGTGACGAGCTCCAATGATCCGAGATTAACCTATCAAACTCTTTGATCCGGTTAATCAACCTGGTCAGTGATGAAGGGCATTTATGTCATTTATATGAGATATGAATGATATAATATATAGTTTAATGTGAATGAGATTCATAATAAACTATAGGTTAGCCTAATTGTTGAATTAGTGCTAATTAGAGAAATTAATTGAGAGAAATTAAATTGAATGTGATTCAATTTAATAAATCCAGAATTATACAAATATGATTTATAAGATGAGATATTGGATATCTTATATTATATGGTTATGCAAATATGATTTGCATCCTATGGTTATGGTAAAATGGTAATAATGTGGAGATTTTAACTCCACCATTTTTCATGATTTAAACCCTTCTTGCAAGAAGGAAAGTAATTCATTCTCTCATTTTTTGGATTTTCACTAAAGAGAAGAGATTCAATACTCTCTCAAATCCTCTCCAATTTCTTCTCCTCCCTTCTCCAAAACAAAGAAAGTCCCACAACTTTCCTTCTTCCAAAAGAAGAACAACCGAGATTCCAAAGGACAGTATTCGTTCTTGATCGAGAGGAGAGTTCGAGAAGTTTGGGATCGTTGGGAGAACACAAAAAGTTCGTGTCCGGAAAGGAAAAATCGAAGCACGTCTTCAACAAGTAAGTGTTCTAGTACTTGATGTGTTTTTCTTTCCATATTATGTATGTTTAGCCTAGTTCTATGAGTTAGAATAATTTTAACAAAATCGAGTAGCATAACGATACCACGACGATTCGATCGTCTTCCGCTGCGCTGAGATTCTTATTCCCTTCAATTGGTATCAGAGCCACTCGTTGGTTCTTTGTTGTTGCACTTGATTTTGTTAAGCCTCAATTTATGTGATAAATTGTTGGTTTGCAAAAGTTGGATGTTTTCGGTTTTGGTACTTTTAGATTTATTTTCTGTTTAATGAGATCAAATGTAAGGGTCCGTGTTTTTTAGGCAATTTAGAAAATAAATCGAGTCTGTAAGCCCATGTCGTTCGTGGCAAGAGTTGCTGTGAAGAAATCAGAGCTGAAATGGGCGGAAAACGACGAAGAACAGTAAAGGAGTTTGCTGATCTGTCAAAGGCGTTGAGACGCTGTTCATCGGCGTCTCAACGCTGTCCTTGCGGGCGCTGGCTTGGCTGCAGAGCAGGGTTGCAACGCTAGGCGTAGCGTTGCAACGCCACGGCGTGGAGCATACAAGGCATGATGCTGAACGCGGCAGCGTTGCAACGCTGCCCACGGCGTTGCAACGCTGCACGAGTAGTGGGAGTGAGCAGCGAGCGGTTCACGAAAAAGTGGGCAGTTGGAGCAATGAGGGCCAGTTTTGCACGTTTTCCTTTTTATTGTTATTTATGAAAATGTATTTATTTATTTATTTATTTATTTTATTAAATAATATTAATATTAATGTTATATTAATGTTATTTAATTAAATAAAGTGCCCCTAGGTGCCAAAACCGATCCATTTTTGCTATTTAATTATTTTATGCATGTGATGTATGATTTAATTAATTTCTATGTGCATAATGTATGTCATATAGATTTAAAATCCCACTTTAGGTTAAACATTTCATGCATCATTTATATTATAAGAGTTATAATATATAGTTTGCATGATAGATTATATTATAAGAGTTATAATGTAATTAAATGCATGTTTTAATTCAATTGATATAAGTGTTATATTTTTTAGATTAAAGTATAATCATGCATTTATATTCATGTGATGAATTATTTTGTTATAGCATAATTATTTATGTGATGAATGATCAAGCACTATAACATAGAAATGCATGCAACCTAAGTTAATTATTAGTTTTAAAGTGTTTAGAACTTGAATAATTAGACTTAGGTTTTCTAGTTCTAATAAGATTAGAATTAGGAAATCAAAGTATAGTCTTTGAATGGTGACTGATTAGAAACTCTGTCTAAGGAAAGTTTTGTCTAAGGCTGGGGTATTTAAGTTGACGCTTGCGGAACACCCCTACCTGAAAACCGACCTGGGAGTGAATTCGGTCCGGAGATTCTTAGATTATACTTATCGTGAGTGTCGTTAATTAAAAGTTGATTAATTTACTCATATAGACCTAAGTAATAATGTTATTATAAACATAGGTTAAATACCATATAAGAGTTATATTGGTAGACTTAGGTAAATTTTAGCCGGTTTATCTAGATCAATCCTGAAATGTGTTGAGTGGGAGGAAATATAGGGTATGAGTAATGTCTAGCTCAATAATAGCTTTGCTAGCTTCCGACAAATTAGTGGGAGATAACTTCCAAACTTGGAAGAATAATATCAACACGATCTTAGTAACTGACAACCTGAAGTTCGTGCTTACTGAGGAGTGTCCTCAATTGCCGAGCTCGACTGCAACACGAAGTGTTCGTGATGCTTATGATCGATGGATCAGGGCCAATGAAAAGGCCAAGGTCTATATAATTGCCAGCTTATTTGAAGTCTTGTCAAAGAAGCATGAGTTGTTGGTCACTGCTAAGGAGATCATGGATTCATTGCAGGACATGTTTGGACAAACGTTCTTTCAGGTCAGGCACGATTCGCTCAAAAACGTCTTCAACGCACGGATGAAAGAAGGGTCGTCTATCCGTGAACATGTTCTAGACATGATGACCCACTTTAATCTGACGGAGATGAACGGGACTTCGATCGACGAGTCGAGCAATGTTAGCTTTATACTGGAGACTCTTGCGAAGAGTTTGCTTCAGTTTCGTAACAACACTGTTATGAACAAGATTAGCTACACACTTACTACCCTCCTCAATGAGCTCCAAAATTTCCAGTTCCTGATGAGGATCAGGGCACCGAAATCTGAGGCAAATGTTGCCTACAGGTCTTATCACAAGGGTTCGACCTATGGGACTAAACCTGTTGCTCATTCTCACCCGAAAGGGAAGTAGCAGAAGATTAAGAGGGGTAAAGATGACCGAACTGCCGCCCAAAAGGGCATGAAGGTCAAGGAAGTTGCAGAGAAAGGAAAGTGTTTCCACTGCAATGAGGACGGACAATGGAAGAGAAACTGTCCCAAGTTCCTTGCCGAGAGGAAGAATCAAGGTAAATGCGATTTACTGGTAACTGAAACTTGCTTAGTGGAGAGTAGTGACTCTAGATTAATTAATTACCAAGATACTTATTCTCAATTTTATCTAAAGAAAGAAAACTTTGATGGATACTGAAAACAAAGATAGAAAATAAATGTACAATTGGAGACACGAATATGATAGAGTTGAAGGAAGATGATTTCACAAGTTAATTCCTTATTTCACTCATGCAATGAAGTAATATTATGAATTTATAAACAAGAAGTGAAAATACTCAAGAGAATCTCTTGATCCGTAGTGACCCTCGCACACACGATAAATTCTAAAGTTTCCTTATGAATTTTAAAAGCATGCACGACATTAAACAACTTTTTTATGTGTTTCCCAAAGAACTCTAGGTCATTCTCATGCCAGATTTCTAAGGATTTTGACAACTTTGCTCTAATCTAAGTTTCTTTCTCTTGAGTCCATTTAAACCAACAAGATTTATGAAATTAAGAACGAATTGCCAAAAATAAATAACATAACAAAGTTCAATACATAATCAAATAAATCTAAAACATGTTAATCAAATTTCAACTACAACGTTTAGCTACTCAAAATCACCATAAAAACAAGCCAAAGTCATAGGAAAGTCTTTAAACTCAATTACAAACTAAAAGAAAGAGAAATAAACTTATGTGTCGATGTGGGTCTCTCGATCCCGAGCTCCCGTCACGATCTCGAGCCTCCAGAAACGCTTTAGCTCCCAAGCAATGCTCTTCTTTCTCTTCTTAGAGTCAGTATTTCGAAATTAGGGCTAAAAGCTATCAATTTCGGCTCCCCTTGCAATGAAAATACCATGTTGTATTTATAGGGCTTTTCGGTACGGCGTTGCAACGCTGTGCCTGCTGCCAGCCAACCCACTGCGACCATTTTTGTCATACCTTTTCGCTCGGGTGTCCAAATGACCACCGATTTGATGCGTTGGAATCGTGATTCGATGTAGAATCTCTCAGTATATTTTTATACTCAAAATACATCTAGAGTTTTCTTGGGTCTTCAATTAAGCATACACATGTTCCAAATTGCACCAAAATAGCCTCAAAACACTCAATTCTTGCTTTTGAAGCTCAGTTTCCTGAAATTAACCATAAAATGCTATGAAAGCTTATGTTTTAATTATAAAAACCAGCTAAAATATAGAAATAAGATAGCATATTTGCATGGTATCAACTGCGATGATCTATTGACCTATGATCAGGCAATGACAGACGTTGACAAAGACGAATGTATTAAAGCTATGGACCAGGAAATGGAGTCGATGTACTTCAATTCCGTCTGGGAGCTTGTGGATCAACCGGATGGGGTAAAATCTATAGGTTGTAACTAGATCTACAAGTGTAAACGTGGCATCGATGGGAAGGTGCGGACCTTCAAAGCTAGACTAGTGGCATAGGGTTTTACCCAGGTTGAAGGGGTTGACTTTGAGGAACCCTTTTCTCCTGTTGCCATGGTAAAGTCTATAAAAATCCTTCTGGCCATTGTCGCATATTATGACTATAAGGTATGGCAGATGGATGTCAAGATCGCCTTTTTGAATGACAACCTTGACGAGACCATCTATATGAACCAACCTAAGGGTTTCCTTGCTCAAGGCCAAGAGCGAAAGGTTTGCCGACTTCAAAGGTCTATTTATGGACTGAAACAAGCCTCGAAGTCTTGGAATATAAGGTTTGATGAGGCGAACAAATCTTAAGGCTTTGATCAAAATGTTGACGAGCCTTGTGTCTATAAGAAAATCGTTAAAAGTACTGTCGCATTTCTGATATTGTATGTGGATGATATTCTTCTCATTGGGAATGAGTAGGATTTCTTACTGACATTAAGGAATGGTTGGCTTCGCAATTCCAAATGAAAGATTTGGGAGAGGCACAGTATGTTCTAGGTATCCAAATTGTCCAGAACCGGAAGAACAGAACGCTAGCCATGTCTCAGGCATTTTACATTGACAAGATGTTGTCTAGGTATAAGATGTAGAACTCAAAGAAGGGTTTGCTGCCTTTCAGGCATGGGTTCACCTGTCTAAGGATCAATGTCCTAAGACGCCTCAAGATGTTGAGGATATGAGACGAATCCCCTATGCTTCAGCTGTAGGGAGCCTGATGTATGTCATGCTGTGTACTAGGCCTGACAACTGTTATGCAGTTGGCATTGTCAGTAGATATCAATCCAATCCAGGATTAGATCACAGGAGGATTAGATCATTGGACAACCATAAAGGCAATCCTCAAGTATCCTAGGAGAACGAGGAACAACAACCTTGTGTATGGAAGTAGGGATTTGATCCTTACGGGATACACAAATTACGACTTTCAGACCGATAAGGATTCTAGGAAATCTACTTCGGGGTCAACCTTCATTCTGAATGGAGGAGCTGTATTGTGGCGACGCATCAAGCAAGGATGCATCGCTGATTCCACGATGGAAGTCGAGTATGTTGCGGCTTGTGAAGCTGCAAAGGAAGCTGTTTGGCTTAGGAAGTTCATGCTTGATTTGGAAGTTGTTCCAAATAAGAACTTGCCAATGACCCCGTTTGGTGACAACAGTGGTGCAATAGCCAACTCGAGAGAACCACGGAGTCATAAGAGGGGCAAGCACATTGAACGTAAGTATCATCTGTTACGGGAGATTGTGCACCGTGGAGACGTGATAGTCACGTAGATAGGTTCGGAGCACAACGTAGCTGATCCATTTACAAAGGCCCTCACGGCTAAGGTGTTTGTGGGTCACCTAGAGAGTCTAGGTCTTCGAGTGCTTCCTGACTAGGGCAAGTGGGAGTATTGTAAAGGGGTATTCAATGCGCTAGTTTATTGTATTACGTTTATTGTATTACTATACTATACATTTGAGTAATGTATTATATACTCCACTAGCTTAGTCCAAGTGGGAGTTTGTTGGGTTGTATGTCCTAATCTCGTGTAGTTTGTAATATTCCAACTTGAAATAAATAAGAGTTATTTTTTCAATGATTTGTGTCTCGCATATTTCATAAACTTAATCCAATACACTAAGCTCCAGGGTCATTGTATTATGAGAGAACTAGAACTTGATAGGTGTGTAGTGGACACACAGGGAAGATCACGTTTGAGTTAATGACCCGAACGGTCTACAGTATACGGATAGGGTTGGAGACCTAATCCTGGATACGCTGTGGATGTGGCCCGCTTTGTATTATATACAAACGAGGTGATCTAGCTCGTTCATGTGGTTGACATGCGAGTGGGGGCATCCTGTGCAATGAGATTGTACAAGACCGGACTGTGTTATTAGACTTACTGATGTAACATCGTTGACAGTATAGGACTAATAAATTCGTAGATGACCATTAGTGACTCGACCTTAATCCTCAGCGTGTTACGAACTCTTGTTTGCGGGGTCTGTCTTTTGACTAGTACGAATGATGGTTGCATTTGTTTCTCGCTCAATATGCCTATCTTCTAAGGGACAAGACCACATGGGGAGCTGGGAACTTGACTACGCGAGATGGAATCCACTCGTTTCCGATTTAGGAAAACTAGAAGGGTTGTTCCCTTAAATGTTGTCTCTCGGGCTTGAACAACGGGGCCCCACCCTCTCACTGGTCCGAGAGGGTTGTTGTTTATGGTTGGACCATGCAACGTAGTTGTTCATTAGAGGGGCAGTGGGACTTAAGGAGAAAAAGGTAGACACAGGGGTAAAACGGTAATTTGACCCAGAAGTGTCTACGAACAACCTGTGAATGGTCGACTCACAGACATTGGTTATATCGATGGACACAACTTGTCCTACAGGGATGAGAGTGCAGCTACGAGCTTTAGTGGAGTATTACCGTAGCTAATCAATGTTGAATAATCGGGTCAAAGAGTTTGACAGGTTAGTCTCGGATCATTAGAGCTCGCCATCTGTAGGTCCATTAGGTCACTCGATTGGCTCATATTTGGACGAATTGAGGGTTTACAGTTTGGTGTGAATTTTGAAGTGTTCAAAATCATTATTTGGGTATTTATGTCATTTATATATGATATAGATGACATAATATATAGTTTGATGTGAATGAGATTCATAATAAACTATAGTATAACCTAATTGATTAATTACTGCAAATTGGAGAAATTAAATTGAATGTGATTCAATTTAAAATTCCACAATTATGCAAATGAGATTTGTATAATATGGTATGAGATACCTTATATTATGTGATATGCAAATATGATTTTCATATCATATAGTTGTGCTAAAATGGTGATTTAGTGGAATTATCAACTTCACATCTCACCATTATTTAAAGGTTTGGTGAAAAGCCTTTGGTGAGGTTGGATCTCATTTTTGGAAATTCAAGTTCCAAGAGACCTCCAAATTCTCTCAAACTCTTTCATCTCTCTCTAGAATTCTCCTCACTCAAAATCCAAAGGCAGTCCCACCTACTCTCCCTCAACCTCCTGAGAACAACTAAGAAGACATTTTGGAAGTGTCTTACAATTTTGTTCGAGGATCGAGTTCGTGGAGATTGTTGATTCGAGAGGGATCGTGACCGAGGGAGGAAAGCGTTGAAGAAGAGTTCTTCAACAAGTAAGTAACATGTTACCTTGCTGTTTTTCTCTACTTTTAAGCATGTTTAGCCTAGAACGTAAGTGTTATTTTCAATTTTAAGATACAAATTACACAACGAAACAATGACGTTTCACAACGTCTTCCGCTGCAAAAATTCCTAATCCCTTCAAAGACCACCTCTCGTTTCCATTGGATTACCTACAAATAGGCATAATCTTGAACGAGGTTCCAGTTTCTTCGAGTTTGTCACTAGCACGTGTGTTGGACAACCTCAAATCCTGAAGTGACGCAAACTAGGTTTATGTAACTTCCACAACTCAAAAGGTGTTTCTGAAACACTCTTTGATGGAATAGTGTTCAAGATTTGAACTGCAGTGTCTGCTGCGCAACCCCAAGACGAGTCAGGCAAATGAGCGTAGCTCATCATAGATCGAATCATGTCTAACAAAGTTTTGTTTCTCCTTTCACACACGCCATTCTGTTGTGGTGTATTAGATGCTGAGAGTTGTGACTGGATTCCATGTCCTATCAAATAGTCCTAGAATCTCAATTCCATATACTCTCCACCTCGATCGGATTGAAGTGTATGTCTTAATGGTTTTCATGATGGAGTTCTAATCCCCTTGAGCAGCGGAAAGGAGTTTAGAATCGTAATTGCAAGATCGTTTTTGGTTGAAAAGCGAAAACCAGTGCATTGAAAAATAACAGAGATAAACATGCATTCTAATCTAATTAGATATGGAGTAAACATGTAAACATGCAAACATGCTTTAGAAAATAAAGTTACTAAAAGAGAATTCATAATACCTTTGTAGTTTTTCTCAACAGCAACTCCTTGCTTCTTTTTGCAGCAAAACAACAAGCAAGAACACCAAGCTTCTCTGTTTTCTCCAACAGGACACAACCACTTGGAGAACCTTCTATTCTCTAAGTATCTTCTTAGACCAAATCCTTTGGTAGGAAGGAATTCCAACAATTAGAGAATTTTTTAGAATTGAGAGAGAGAGAGAATTCTACAGAGAAACAATTCCAAAATTGCAGCAAATCGATCGATTGATCAACCAACCCCCTTCTCCCTGTTAAGCTATCGATAGGGAGAAGGAGAGGGATAGTGGGAACGTGTCTGGATGACACGTTCCCTCATTTTAATTTAAATTAATAAAATAATAATTAAATCATATTTAATTATTAATTTAAATCATATTTAAATAAAACAAATTAAATATCATATATTTAATTTGGATTAAATCACATTTAATCAATATTTCCCTCTAATCTATAGTTTTAATGCACATATAATGCACGTTAAATTTTAACCTATAGTTTTCAAATATGAATCACATTCACATATAAATTTAATATTTGAACTCTTTCAAATATTTAAGTCTCTCATATAATTTAATTTGAATCATATTCACATTAAATTTATAATATATAGTTTCAAAACTATATATTATATCGTATCTATATACATTAAATTTATTCCCTAATGAATTTGAACAGTTCAAATTCAACGATCGAAGAACCCTTTACGAGCTAGAAGGTGGACCTAATGGACCTACAGATCAGATGCTCCAACGATACGAGATTACTCGGTTAATCTCATTAACCTCCTAATCAACATTCGTTAACTGCGAGAACACTCCACTAAAGTCCCGCAGCTGCACTCTTCTCATTGCAGATATATTTCTGTGTCCACGGATATTGACCAATAACAGCAAGTCAATCCTTCACGAATGTTCGTAACACCAGTCGAGTCAAATTACCGTTTTACCCCTGGGTTACATCTTGTACCTTAAGTAACAGTGCTTCTCTAATGAACAATTTGTTTGTGGTCCTACCAGCAAACAGAGTCCCTCTCGGGCCAATGGGAGGGTCGGACCCTTTGTTCAAGTCCCGCAAATACCACTTAAGAGAATATTCCTCTACCTACCCTAGTAGGCGGGAAGGAGTGAATTCCATCTTGCTAGGCTAAGTCCCCAGCTGCTCACTCGGTCTTGTCCCCAAGAAGGTAGGCATATTGAGTCGGCGAATCTTGCCACTCTCACCCATACTAGTCAAAGGACAATCCCTCGGAAACAGGACTTCATAACATGCTCATGTTAGGATTTTTGTCCTAATCTCGTGTTTGTAAATTACTGTTTGAAATTAATAAGAGTTATTTATTTCATTACTTTGTGTCTCGCAATATTTATAAACTTTTCCAATAAACTAAGCACCAGGGTCATTGAATTTATGAGAGAACTAGAACTTGAACGGTGTGTAGTGGACACACAGGGAGGATCACGTTCGAGTTAATGACCCGAACGGTCTACAATATATGTGTTGGGATTTATGCCCTAAACTTGTGTAATCTTGATCAATTAAATAAAGTGTTATTTGTTTTGATAAGATTACAGTCTTGCTTTTATAAATCCAATAAACTAAGCTCCAAGGTTATAATGTTTATCTTGAAATCAGTGTAGTGGACACTATTTGGGTTCAATTCAAGATTATAACCTAAATAGTCTATGGTATAAGAATAAGGTTGGAAACCTCATTCTGGTAACACCATGGATGCGACCCACTTTGTAATTAGTACAAATGAGATAATCCAACTCATTCATGTAGTTGACATGCGAATGGGGGCATCCTGTATGAAGAGTTCATACAAGACTGGATCGCAAATGATTAGTCTAACCAGTATAACACCGTTAACAGGATAAGACTAGTAATTTATAAATGGTCATTAGTGACTTGACGTGAATCCTCAGCAAGTTAAGAACTCCTGCTTATAGGGGTTTGTCCTTAGACTAGTATGGGTGAGAGTGGCACATGGCAGAGGCACTCAATAAGCCTACCTTCTCAGGGACAGAACCTTGTAGGTAGCTGGGAACTTAATTGTGCAAGATGGAATTCACTCATTCCTCTACTAAGGAATTAGATAGGTTGTTCCCTTAAGAACTGACTCCAAGTCTTAAACAACGGGGCCCCGCCCTCTATGAGGGTATGAGTCTAAGGTAAGACCTTAGACTTGTTGTTCATTAGAGGATCAGTGGTGCTTAAGGAGCAAAGAGGTAATCACAAGGGTAAAACGGTAATTGGACCCACCTGTGATTACGAACAACCTGTAAAGGGTCGACTCATGGGCAATGACTATTTCAGTGGACACAATAATATCTACAGCGAGGAGAGTGCAACTATAAGTCTATAGCGGAGTGACTTGTAGTTAATGAATATTGATTAACTGGACCAAAGAGTTTGATCAGTTAATCTCACATCATTGGAGCTCATGATCTGTAGGTCCATTAGATCCCTCCGTTGGCTCAACATGGTAATATTGAGGGTATAAAGTTAGGAGTGAAAGTGAAGTGTTCAATTTCATACATGAGGAGTTATATCAATTATATATGATATAATTGATATAATATATAGTTTTAATGTGAATTAGATTCATATATAAACTATATACTAAAGAGAGATTAAAGGAGGGGTAGAATGGTCATTTCCATCCCATTTCTCTATATATATAGTTGCATGAGATGCAACTAGGTTAAGGTCTTCTAAGTGTATTCCTAGCCTCCTTGTTGTGTTGTTGGAAGAGTTCCAAAACACAAATCTCTCTCACAAAATACCTCACTACTCCTAAAGGGAACCCACCTACCTCCCTCACTTAGAGAACAACGAAGAAGATCCGATGGTGGTGTCGGTGTTCGTACGAGTTCTTGTAGCTGAGATCGTGACCGTGGAGAGAGGAGCACTTGAAGAAAGGTTCTTCAAAGGTATATACTTGTTGTCCATACTCTTATTATATGCTTAATCCATGTTTTATATTCTTGAAATTTCCATTGTAACTAAATCAAGAGCGCGCAATTCACAATCGCTTCCGCTACGGGGACTTCGATTCCCTTCAATATGGATAGGGTTGGAGACCTAATCCTGGATACGTTGTGGATGCGACCCGCTTTGTATTAGATACAAACGAGGTGATCTGACTCGTTCATGTGGTTGACATGCGAGTGGAGGCATCCTGTGCAATGTGATTGTACAAGACCGGACCGTGAATTATTAGACCTCACCGATGTAACACGATTGGATGAGGGACTAATAACCTCGTAGATGACCATTAGTGACTCGATCTGAATCCTGAGCGTGTTACGGACTCCTGTCTGCGGGGGTCTTTTAACTAGTACGGGTGAGGGTGGTCACAGTTACTTGCCCAATATGCCTATCTTCACAAGGACAGGACCAAGTAGGGAGCTGGGAACTTAACTACGCGAGATGGAATTCACTCGTTCCCGCCTTTAGGGAAACTAGAGGGGTTGTTCCCTTAAGTGTTGTCTCCAGGGCTTGGACAACGGGCGCCTACCTTCTCACTGGCCCGAGAAGGGTTTTGTGCATGGTTGGACCATCACAATATGTTGTTCATTAGAGGAGCAGTGGGGAGTTAAGGAACAAGAGGTAGACACAGGAGTAAAACGGTAATTTGACCCAACCGTGTCTACGAACAACCTGTGAAGGGTCGACTCATAGGCATTGGTTATATCAGTGGACACGTAATATTCTAGACTGACGGGAGTGCAGCTACGGGCTATAGTGGAGTGTTACCGTAGCTAATGAATGTTGATTAACCGGGTCAAAAAGTTTGACACGTTAATCTCGCATCATTGGAGCCCGTCACTGTAGGTCCATTAGGTCCCTCGGTTGGCTCAATCTGGGTTAAAAGAAGGGTTAATGTTTTGGTATGAAATTGAAGTGTTCAATTTCACTTAAAGGGCATTTATGTCATTTATATGAGATATGAATGATATAATATATAGTTTAATGTGAATGAGATTCATAATAAACTATTGGTTAGCCTAATTGTTGAATTTGTGCTAATTGGAGAAATTAATTGGGAGAAATTAAATTGGATGTGATTCAATTTAATTAATCCAAATATATTGCAAATGTGATTTGCAATATGAGATATGAGATATCTTATATTATATGGTTATGCAAATGAGATTTGCATAATCTATGGTTGTGGTAAAGTGGTAAGAATGTGGAGATTTTCACTCCATCAATTTCCACTATTTAAACCCTTTGCAAGAAGGGATTGGTAACTCATTCTCTCATTTTTTTATTTTCATCAAAGAGAAGAGATCAAGAATTATCTCAACTCTCTCAACTCTCCTCCCACTCCAAAACACATAGAATCCCACCATTCTCATTCTTTCCAAAAGAAGAATAACCAAGGTTCCAATTGGTGGTGTTTAATTTTCGTTCGAGAGAAGCGTTCGTTGAGATCGAGAAACACGAAGTGTTCGTGATAGAGGAAGGAACTTTGAAGAGAGTCTTCAACAAGTAAGTAAATTTGTTCTTCTTGTTGTTTTCTTCCTCATTTATGCATGTTTAACTTAGATCTAAATGTTAGATCATTTTAGCAAAGTTCAAGTAGCGTAACTATACCTTTGACGATTCGATCCTCTTCCGCTGCACGGGGATTTCCATTCCCTTCAATAGGTATCAGAGCCAGGTTGATGGTTCTTCGTTATGCACTGTTTTTGTAAAAATTGGTGGGTAAAATGCCTTAATTTATTTGACAAATTGTTGGTTTGCATAATGGATGTTTTGGTTTTTGACACTAAAATAGATTTACAAATTATGTTGATGAGATCAATGTAAGGGCCCGTTGTTTTTGGGCATTTTATTGTAAATCGAGTCTGTAAGTCCGAGTCGTTCGTGGCAAGAGTTGTTGTGAAGAAATCGGAGCGGAAATAGGCGAAATTCGTTGAAGAACAGCAAAGGAGTTTGTTGTTCTGTCGATGGCGTTGAGACGCTGTTCATCGTCGTCTCAAGAATATCCTTACGGGCGTTGGCTTGGCTGCAGAGCAGCGTTGCAACGCCACAGCGTGGAGCACGCTGGTCTCAACGGTGGACGCGACAGCGTTGCAACACTGCCCACGGCGTTGCAACGCCGCACGCTAGTGGGCAGTTCATGAGTGGTTTCACGACTTCGTGGGCAAGTCAAGAGTTTGTGGGGCATTATTTTTTGTTATTTATTTATTTATTAATTGTAAAATGTATTTATTTATTTTATTTTATTATTTTATTAAATAATATTAATATAAGTGTTATATTAATGTTATTTAATTAAATAATTGCCCCTAGGTGCCAAAAATCGGTCCATTTTTGCTATTTAATTATTTTATGCATGAGATGTATGATTTAATTAAATTCTATGTGCATAGTGTATGTCATATAGATTTAAAATCCCACCTTAGGTTAAACATTTTCATGCATCATTTATATTATAAGATTTATAATATATAGTTTGCATGATAGGTTATATTATAAGAGTTATAATATAATTAAATGCATGTTTAATTTAATTAATATAAGTGTTATATTTTTTAGATTAAAGTATGCTCATGCATTTATATTCATGTGATGAATAATATTATGTTATAGTATATAGTTATTCATGTGATGAATGATCAACCATTATAACATAGAAATGCATGCAACCTAAGTTAATTATTAGTTTTAAAGAGTTTAGAACTTGAATAATTAGATTAGGTTTTCTATTTTCTAATGAGATTAGAAATTAAGAAATCAAAGTTTAGTCTATGAATGGAGACTGATTAGTAACTCTGTCTAAGGAAGGTTTTGTCTAAGGCTGGGGTATTTAAGTTGACGCTTGCAGAACAGCCCTACTTGGAAACCGACCTGGGAGTGAATTCGGTCCGGAGATTCTTAGATTATACTTATCGTGAGTGTCGCTAATTAAAAGTGTTTTAATTTACTCACATAGACCTAAGTAATAATGTGATTATAAACTTAGGTTAATACCATATAAGAGTTATATTGGTAGACTTAGGTAAATTTTAGTCGGTTTATCTCTGTCAATCCCTATTAAAATTAAAGTGCTGAGTGAGAGGAAATAAAGTGTATGAGATACATTTAATTTTCCAACTACAAATCTCCGTTAAGTCCGCACCGTGAGATCTATACTCGGCCTCGTGGCGCAAATGGGAGCGTCCCCCTTCAGGTGGCATTTGTATAGGTCAATATCATCGTGGATGGAGAGAGTACTTATAGTGAGTGGGAGCGGGACTTGTGAAAACGGGACCCACGATCTCTTCTTTCGATTCACACCGTGAGACCCATATGATCCGCCTGCTAGTTTGGCCTGGACCAGACAATCCCTTCGGAGGGCGTGATCATGGGAGTCGAAACACCGTGAATTCCCGAAAGGGCACAGTTTCCTGGTTAGTTTTCCTTCTTGGTTCACCCTTCGGTGGCTATTGGTTGGACGGATGCTTGGAAACTTAAAGATTGAGGGTGATACTCACAGAATTCGGTAAGTGTTAATGAATTCGACCGAACAATGGTAATTGGACGCCTAATGGAATAAGAGTTATTCTGGGATAGGGTCTGATCGAGAAAGTCTCGTCCTAAAGGAGTAGTGTTCTGTTCACCCTTCGGTGGCGGTCATTCTAAACCTTTAGGACATCATTGCAAAATTTTGAATGACCTGGGGATCATGAAACAATTTTGCAAAAACTCGATTGGATTTCAAAAGTTTTTTGCAAGACTAACACAAAGTTGTCTTAAATTGTTCAGCTTAAAACATGTCTAGCGCAATTATAGCTCTACTCGGGTACGATAAACTAGTGGGAGATAATTACCAAACTTGGAAAAACAACATAAACACAATTTTGGTAACTGACGACATTATGTTCGTGCTCTCTGAGGAGTGTCCTCAGATTTCGGGCACGACTGCGTCGTGAAGTGTTCGCGATGCATACGATCGATGGATCAGGGTCAATGAAAAGGCCAAGGTCTATATCATTGCCAGCATGTCTGATGTATTGGCAAAGAAGCATGAGTTGATGGTCACCACTAAGGAGATCATGGAGTCCTTGCAGGAAATGTTTGGACAACTGTCCTTTCAGGTCCGGCATGACTCGCTCAAATACGTCTTCAACGCACGGATGAAAGAGGGGCCGTCTGTCCGTGAACATGTTCTAGACATGATGACCCACTTTAATTTGGCTGAGATGAACGGGGCTTCGATCGATGAGTCGAGCCAAGTCAGTTTTATTCTGGAAACTCTTTCGAAGAGTTTCCTTGATTCATAGCAATGTTTGTTATGAACAAAATTAGCTACACTCTGACTACCCTCCTCAATGAGCTCACAATTTTCGGTCCTTGAACAGTCGAGGCACTTGGAATCGAGGCAAATGTTGCCTCAGTGTCTTATCACGGGGTTCGACCTCGGGGGACGAAACTCATTGCTCTTCACACCCCCGAAAGGGAAGAAGAGGATGAGGAGGGGTAAAACCGACCGAGCTGTCGCCCACAAGGGCAAGAAGGTCAAGGACGTTGCAGAGAAAGGAAAGTGTTTCCACTGCAATGGGGGCGGACACTGGAAGAGGAACTCTCCCAAATTCCTAGCTAAGAGGAAGAATCAAGGTAAATGTGATTTACTTGTGACAGAAACTTGTTTAGTGGAGAGTAGTGACTCTACCTGGATATTGGATTCGGGCGCCACTAACCATGTTTGTTCTTCTTTTCATGGGATTGATTCCTGGCAGCCGCTGCGAGAGGGTGAGGTGACTCTACGGGTTGGATCCGGGGAGTTTGTCTCTGCTACATTGATCGGCACGGTGAAGCTACACTTTGGCAGAAAGTACTTATTATTAGATAATTTGTACATTATACCAGGGTTTACTAGAAACCTTGTTTCCATTTCCTGCCTAATTGAACAATGTATAGTTGTTTTTTTTAAATCAAATAAAGCGTTTATTTATTTCAAAGGCAATCTTATTTGTTCAGCTTCACTTGAGCATAATCTGTATGGTTTAAAACCTAATTCGGTCAAAAGTGTTTTGAATACTGAATTGTTTAAAACGGCAGAAACGCGAACTAAGTGAGCGAAAGTTTCTCCTAAGGAAAATGCCCATCTTTGGCATCTACGGTTAGGCCACATTAATCTCAATAGGATTGAGAAACTAGTGAAGAGTGGACTTCTAAACGAGTTGAAAGAAAACTCTTTACCGGTGTGTGAGTCATGCCTTGAGGGCAAGATGACCGAACGTCCTTTTAGTGGAAAAGGATATAGAGCCAAAGAGCCTCTTGAGTTAGTACATTCTGACCTCTGTGGTCCGATGAATGTTAAAGCTCGAGGCGGTTATGAATACTTCGTGTCTTTCATAGACGATTACTCGAGGTATGGGTATATTTACCTAATGCACAAGAAGTCTGAAACTCTTGAAAAGTTCAAGGAGTACAAGACTGAGGTTGAAAACCTCTTAGGTAAATCGCTTAAAACACTTCGATCGGATTGAGGTGGAGAGTACATGGACACTAAATTCCAGGGTTATATGATAGAACACAGAATTACGTCCCAACTCTCATTCTTTTTGGGGTTGTGCAGTGGTATGCCACAGCAGAATGGTGTATCGGAGAGGAGAAATAGAACCTTGTTGGACATGGTTCGGTCGATGATGAGCTATGCTCATCTCCCTGATTCTTTTTGGGGTTGTGCAGTGGAGACTGCAGTTTATATTTTGAACAACGTTTCGTCGAAGAGTGTTTGTGAAACACCTTTCGAGCTCTGGAGTGGACGTAAAGGCAGTTTACATAGCTTCAGGATTTGAGGATGCCCGACCCACGTGTTGGTGTCAAACCTGAAAAAGTTGGAACCTCGTTCGAAATTGTGCCTATTCGTAGGCTACCCTAAAGAGACTAGGGGTGGTCTGTTTTACGATCCTAAGGAAAATAGGACGCTTGTGTCGACAAACGCCACTTTCCTAGTGGAACACCACATGAGGGATCATATACCAAGGAATAAAATTGTGCTAAATGAAATGGACAGTACATCAGCAAGAATTGCTGATGGGGCTAGTACGTCAACAAGTGTTGTTGATCCTAACACGTCTAGTCAAATCCGTTCCCAAGAGTTGGGGATGCCTCGACGTAGTGGGAGGGCTGTGAGACAGCCTGATCGTTACATGGGTTTAGCTGAAACCTCAGTTGTCGCTCCTGATGATGATTGTGAGGATCCATTGACCTATGATCAGACAATGGTTGATGTTGACAAAGACGAGTGGATTAAAGTTATGGACCAGGAAATGGAGTCTATGTACTTCAATTCTGTCTTGGAGCTTGTGGATCAACCGACTGGGATAAAACCTATTGGTTGCAAATGGATCCACAAGCGTAAACGTGGAGTAGATGGGAAGGTGCAGACCTTCAAACCCCGACTACTGGCAAAGGGTTTTACCCAGGTTGAAAGGGTTGACTATGAGGAGACCTTTTCACTTGTTGCCATGGTAAAGTCGATCAGGATTCTTCTAGCCATTGTCGCATATTATGACTACGAGGTATGGCAGATGGACGTCAAGACAGCCTTTTTGAATGGCAAACTTGATGAAATCATCTACATGGACCAATCCAAAGGGTTCATTGCCCAAGGCCAAAAGCAAAAGGTTTGCCGGCTTCATAGGTCCATTTATGGGCTGAAACAAGCTTCGAGGTCTTGGAATATAAGGTTTGATGAGGCGATCAAATCTTATGGCTTTGATCAAAATGTCGACGAGCCTTGTGTCTACAAGAAAATCATTGACAAAACTGTCGCATTTTTAGTGTTGTATGTGGACAATATTCTTCTCATTGGGAATGGGGTAGAATTTCTTACTGACGTTAAGAAGTGGCTAGCTTCGCAATTCCAAATTAAAGATTTGGGAGAAGCACAATATGTTCTAGGTATCCAGATAGTCTGAAACCAGAAGAACAGAACGCTAGCCTTGTCTTATGCGTCTTATATTGACAAGATGTTGTCTAGATATAAGATGCAGAACTCCAAAAAAGGCTTGCTACCTTTCAGGCATGGGGTTCACTTGTCTAAGGATTAGTGTACTAAGACTCTTCAAGAGGTTGAGGATATGAGACGGATCGCATATGCTTCAGCTGTAGGGAGCCTGATGTATGCCATGTTGTGTACTAGGCTCAACATCTGTTATGTAGTAGGGATTGTCAGTAGGTATCAGTCCAATCCAGGATTAGATCACTGGACAGCCGTAAAGGCAATCCTCAAGTATCTTAGGAGAACGAGGAACTACAGCTTAGTGTATGGTAGTGGGGATTTGATCCTTTTAGGATACACGGATTCTGACTTTCAGACCGATAAGGATTCTAGGAAATCCACTTCGGGGTCAACCTTCATTCTGAATTGAGGAGCTGAAGTATGGAGAAGCATCAAGCAGGGATGCATTGCCGATTTCACTATGGAAGCGGAGTATATTGCGGCCTGTGTAGCTGCAAAGGAAGCTGTTTGGCTTAGGAAGTTCATGACGGATTTGAAAGTTGTTCCAAATATGAACTTGCCGATCACACTGTTTTGTGATAACAGTGGTGTAGTAGCCAATTCCAGAATGCCTCGGAGCCATAAGAGAGGCAAACACATTGAGCGCAAATATCATTTGACATGGGAGATTATGCATCGCGGAGACGTGACGGTCACGCAGATAGCGTCGGAGCACAACGTAGCTGATCCATTTATAAAGCCTCTCACGGCAAAGGTGTTTGAGGGTCACCTAGAGAGTCTAGGTCTTCGAGAGCTTCCTGACTAGGGCAAGTGGGAGATGTGTAAACGAATATTCAATGCCCTAGTTTATTGTATTACTTCATTGTAATTTATGTACATTTCAGAAATGTATTTTCTCCACTAGCTTAGTCCAAGTGGGAGTTTGTTGGGATTTTTGTCCTAATCTCGTGTTTGTAAATTACTGTTTGAAATTAGTAAGAGTTATTTATTTCATTACTTTGTGTCTCACAATATTTACAAACTTTTCCAATAAACTAAGCTCCAGGGTCATTGAATTTATGAGAGAACTAGAACTTGAACGGTGTGTAGTGGATACACAGGGAGGATCACGTTCGAGTTAATGACCCGAACAATCTACAGTATATGGATAGGGTTGGAGACCTAATCCTGGATACGCTGTGGATGCGACCCGCTTTGTATTAGATACAAACGAGGTGATCTGATTTGTTCATGTGGTTGACATGCGAGTGGGGGCATCCTTTGCAATGAGATTATACAAGACCGGACCGTGAATTATTAGACCTACTGATGTAACATCGTTGACAGTAAGGACTAATAACTTCGTAGATGACCATTAGTGACTCGACCTGAATCCTGAGGGTGTTACGGACTCCTCTCTGCGGGGGTCTGTCATTTGACTAGTACGGGTGAGGGTGGTCACAGTTACTCGCCCAATATGTCTATCTTCTAAGGGACAGGACCAAGTAGGGAGCTGGAAACTTAACTACGCGAGAGGGAATTCACTCGTTCCCGCCTTTAGGGAAACTAAAGGGGTTGTTACCTTAAGTGATGTCTCCAGGGCTTGGACAACAGGTGCCTACCTTCTCACTGGCCCGAGAAGGATGTTGTTGATGGTTGGACCATCACAATATGTTGTTCATTAGAGTAGCAGTGGGGACTTAAGGAACAAGAGGTAGACACAGGGGTAAAACGGTAATTTGACCCAACCGTGTCTACGAACAACCTGTGAAGGGTCGACTCATAGGCATTGGTTATATCAGTGGACACGTAATATTCTAGACTGACGGGAGTGCAGCTACGGGCTATAGTGGAGTGTTACCGTAGCGAATGAATGTTTATTAACCGGGTCAAAAAGTTTGACACGTTAATCTCGGATCATTGGAGCCCGTGACTGTGGGTCCATTAGGTCCCTCGGTTGGCTCAATCAGGGTTAAAAGAAGGGTTAATGTTTTGGTATGAAATTGAAGTGTTCAATTTCATTTAAAGGGCATTTATGTCATTTATATGAGATATGAATGATATAATATAAAGTTTAATGCGAATGAGATTCATAATAAACTATAGGTTAGCCTAATTGATGAATTAGGGCTAATTGGAGAAACTAATTGAGAGAAATTAAATTGGATGTGATTCAATTTAATTAATCCACAATTATTGCAAATGTGATTTGCAATATGAGATATGAGATATCTGAAGGGAATGAAAATCCCCGTGCAGCGAAAGACGATCGAATCGTCGTGGTATCATTATGCAACTTGTATTTGTCAAAACCGATCTAACACTAGATCTAGGCTAAACATGCTGAATAAGGAAGAAAAACAGTAATAATAGAGGTACTTACTTGTTGAAGACTTTCTTCAAAGTTTCTTCCTCAAATCATGAACACTTCGTGCTTCTCGATCTCAACGAACTCTTGAACTCACGAACAAGATCCGGTCACAACCACTTGGAAACTCGGTTGTTCTTTTTTTGGAAAGAAGGAAAAGAAGGAAGTTTGTGGTATCTTTTTGTAGTTTTGGAGAGGTAGGAGAGTTGAGAGAATTGCTTGAGAGAGAAATCTCTTCTTTTGGTTGAAATTCCAAAAAATGAGAAAGTGACGTCTAATCCTTCTTGCAAGAAGGGTTTATAAAGTGGAATTGATGGAGTTAAAATCTCCACATAATTACCACTTTACCGCAACCATAGGTTATGCAAATCTCATTTGCATAACCACATAATATAAAATATCTCATATCTCATATTGCAAATCTCATTTGCAATAATTGTGGATTAATTAAATTGGATCACATCCAGTTTAATTTCTCTCAATTAATTTCTCCAATTAGCCCTAATTCAACAATTAGGCTAACCTATAGTTTATTATGAATCTCATTCACATTAAACTATATATTATATCATTCATATCTCATATAAATGACATAAATGCCTTTAAAGTGAAATTGAACACTTCAATTTCATACCAAAACATTAACCCTTCTTTTAACCTTGATTGAGCCAACCGAGGACCTAATGGACCTCTGATGGCGGGCTCCATGATCCGAGATTAACTCACAAACTCTTTGACCCCTGTTAATCAACATGCATTAGCTACGGTAACGATGACACTATAGCCCGTAGCTGCACTCCCGTTAGTGCAAAATATTACGTGTCCACTGATATAACCAATGCCCATGAGTCGACCCTTCAAAGGTTGTTCGTAGACACGGCTGGATCAAAATTACCATTTTACCCCTGTGTCTACCTCTTGTTCCTTAAGTCCCCACTGCTCCTCTAATGAACAACATATTGTGATGGTCCAACCATGCACAACACCCTTCTCGGACAAGTGAGATGGTGGGCGGTCGTTGTCCAAGCCGTGGAGACAACACTTAAGGGAACAACCCCTCTACTTTCCCTAAAGGCGGGAACGAGTGAATTCCATCTCGCGTAGTTAAGTTCCCAGCCCCCTACTTTGTCCTATCCCTGAGAAGATAGGCATATTGGGCGAGTAACTGTGACCACCCTCACCCGTACTAGTCAAAGGGATGGACCCCCGCAGGCGAGTCCATGAACACGCTCGAGATTCGTGTCGAGTCACTAATGGTCATCTACGAAGTTATTAGTCCTTACTGTCAACGGTGTTACTGTTGGGATTTTTGTCCTAATCTCGTGTCTCGCAATATTTATAAACTTTTTCCAATAAACTAAGCTCCAGGGTCATTGAATTTATGAGAGAACTAGAACTTGAACAGTTGTGTAGTGGACACACAGGCAAGATCACGTTCGAGTTAATGACCCGAACGGTCTCTGATATATGGATAGGGTTGGAGACCTAATCCCGATACACTGTGGGATGCGACCCGCTTTGTATTAGATACTGACGAGGTGATCTCGACTTCGTTCATGTGGTTGACATGCGAGTGGGGGCATCCGTGCAATGAGATTGTACAAGATCCGGACCATGAATTATTAGACCCACGATGTAACGCCGCTGATGTGATGAGACTAATAATTTCGTAGATGACCATTAGTGACTCGACACGAATGTTGAGCGTGTTACGGACTCCATGCTGCGAGTGTCATTCTTTGACTAGTGCAGGTGAGGGTGGTCACGATTACTCGCCCAATATGCCTATCTTCTCGTGACGAGAACCAAGTAGGGAGTCGGGAACTTAACTACGCGAGATGGAATTCACTGCGTTCCACTTTTTAGGGAAACTAGAGGGGTTGTTCCCTTAAGTGTTGTCTTCGGGCTTGGACAACGTGCACCCACCTTCTCACCGGCCCGAGAAGGGTGTTGTGTATGGTTGGACCGTCAAAATATGTTGTTCATTAGAGGAGCGGTGGGGACTTAAGGAACAAGAGGTAGACACAGGGGTAAAACGGTAATTTGACCCAACCGTGCCTACGAACAACCTGTGAAGGGTCGACTCATGGGTATTGGTTATATCAGTGGACACGTAATATTCTGCACTGACGGGAGTGCAACTACGGGCTATAGTGGAGTGTTACCGTAGCTAATGAATGTTGGTTAACCGGGTCAAAGAGTTTGGCAGGTTAATCTCGGATCATTGGAGCCCGTCACTGTAGGTCAATTAGGTCCCTCGGTTGGCTCTATCTGGATTTAAGAAGGAATAAAGTTTTGGTATAAAATTGAAGTGTTCAATTTCACCTTAAGGGCATTTATGTCATTTATATGAGATATGAATGATATAATATATAGTTTAATGTGAATGAGATTCATAATAAACTATAGGTTAGCCTAATTGTTGAATTAGGGCTAATTGGAGAATTTGATTGAGAGAAATTAAATTGTATGTGATTCAATTTAATAAATCCACAACTATTGCAAATGAGATTTGCAATATGAGATCTGAGATATCTTATATTATGTGGTTATGCAAATGAGATTTGCATAACCTATGATTGTGGTAAAGTGGTAAATATGTGGACATTTTAATTCCACTAATCCCACTATATAAACCCTTCTTTCAAGAAGGATGTAACTTCACTCTCTCATTTTTTTAGTTTTACACAAAAAGAAGAAGAGAAACTCTCTCAATTCTCTCTCAAATTTTTTCCCTTTTCCAAAACCAAAAGGTTCCCACAAGCCTCCTTTCTTCTAAAGAGAACAACCGAGAAGGCTCTTTGGTGGTGTTTTGGTTCATCATCGTTGGAGGAATTCGCAGTATACGAAGGATCACGAAGAGTTCGTGGATTTGGAGAAGATATTGTGAAGAAGTCTTCAACAAGTAAGTAAAATCCTTTCTTACTGTTTTTCTTCTTCTTAATTGCATGTTTAGCCTAGATCTATGTATTAGATCAATTTTAACAAAGACGGTTTGCGTAATTGATACATCGACGATTCCATCGTCTTCCGCTGCACGGGATTTTCATTCCCTTCAATTGGTATCATAACCATTTCGATGGTTTCTTAATTATGCACTGTTTTGTTAAAATTTGGTGGGTATTTTACAATAATTCATGAGATGAATGCCATGGTTTGCATAATGGATGTTTCGGTTTTTGACACTTTTAGATTTATTTTCTGTTTGATGAGATCAAATGTAAAGGGCCCGTGTTTTTTTGGCATTTTAGAAAATAAATCGAGTCTGTAAGTTCGTGTCATTCGTGGCAAGTGTTGCTGTGAAGAAATTGGAGCGAAAGCAAAGTGAAAATCGACGAAGAACAACAAAGGAGTTTGTCGTTACATGCGATGGCGTTGAGATCGCCCAACGGCGTCTCAACGCTATCCTTGCGATTGAGCGCGCTGCTGCGAAACGGCGTTACCGCGCCGCCGGCGTTGAAGAACGCGGGTCAACGTTGTAGAAGCGACGCGTTACAACGCGCCGCACGTTACTGCAACGCCATGCGCGTTGAGGAGCGATTCGCGGCGATTCTGCGGTCGTGGGTTCAAGGCTTGACTTGGGCGGTTTTCACACGTTTTATTTATTTATTTTCATAAAATGTATTTTATTTATTTGTTTAAATTATTTTATTAAATAATATCAATATAAATGTTATATTAATGTTATTTAATTAAATAATTGCCCCTAGATGCCAAAAATCGGTCCATTTTTGCTAATTAATTATTTTATGCATGAGATGTATATTTTAATTAATTTCTATGTGTATTATGTATGTCATATAGATTTAAAATCCCACCTTAGGTTAAACATTTCATGCATCATTTTTATATTATAAGAGTTATAATATATAGTATGCATGATAGGATTATATTATAAGAGTTATAATATAATGTTTGCATGTTTTAATTTAATTAAATATAAGTGTTATATTTTTAAATTAAAAGCATGCTCATGCATTTAATTCATGTGATGAATTATATTATGTTATAGTATATAGTATTATTCATGTGATGGATGATCAAGCACTATAACATAGAAATGCATGCAACCTAAGTTAATTATTAGTTTTAAAGTGTTTAGAACTTGAATAATTAGACTTAGGTTTTTTAATTTTCTAATGAGATTAGAAATTTAGGAAATCAAATATGACCTTTGAATGGAGACTGATTAGTAACTCTGTCTAAAGAAGGTTTTGTCTAATGCTGGGGTATTTAAGTAGACGCTTGCGGAACACCCCTACCTGGAAACCGACCTGGGAGTGAATTTGGTCCGGAGATTCTTAGATTATACTTATCGTGATTGCCGCTAATTAAAAGTGTTTTAATTTACTCACATAGACCTAAGTAATAATGTGATTATAAACTTAGGTTGATACCATATTAGAGTTATATTTGTAGACTTAGGTAAATTTTAGCTGGTTTATCTTGGTCAATAAAGTGTATGAGATACATTTGAATTTCCGACCACAAATCTTCTTTAAGTCCGCACCGTGAGATCTATACTCGACCTCGTGGCGCAAATGGGAGCGTTCCCCTTCGGATGACATTCGTATAGGTCAATATCATCGTGGATGGAGAGAGTACTTATAGTGAGTGGGAGCGGGACTTGTGAAAACGAGACCCACGGTCTCTTCTTTCGATTCACACCGTGAGACCCCTACGATCTGTCTGCTAGTTTTGCCTGGACCAGACAATCCCTTCGGAGGGCTTGATGGGAGTCGGAACATCGTGAATTCCCGAAAGGGATACAGTTTCCTTGTTGGTTTTCCTTCTTGGTTCACCCTTCGGTGGCTATTGTTTGGACGGATGCTTGGAAACTTAAAGATTGAGCGTGACACTCACAGAATTCGTTAAGTGTTAATGAATTCGACCGAACAATGGTAATTGGACGCCTAATAGAATAAGAGTTATTCTGGGATTAGGGTCTGATCGAGAGAGTCTCGTCCTAGAGGAGGAGTGTTCTGTTCACCCTTCGGTGGCGGTCATTCTAAACCTTTAGGGTATCATTGCAAAATTTTGATTGACTTAGGGTTCATGAAATAAATTTTGCTAAAACTTGATTGGATTTCAATAGTTTTTTGCGAGACTAATACAAAGGTTTTCTTGTATTTCAGCTAATAATGTCTAGCGCAATTATAGCTTTACTCGCTTCGGACAAATAGGTGGGAGATAACTATCAAAGTTGGAAAAACAACATAAATACAATTTTGGTACAAGACGACAGAAAGTTCGTGTTATCTGAGGAGTGTCCTCAGATGTCGGGCTCGACAGCATCGCGAAGTGTTCGCGATGCATACGATCGATGGATCAGGGCCAATGAAAAGGCCAAGGTATATATTATTGCCAGCATGTCTGATGTCTTGGCAAAGAAGCACGAGCTGATGGTTTCCGCCAAGGAGATCATGGAGTCTCTGCAGGAAATGTTTGTACAGTAGTCCTTTCAGGTCCGGCATGACTCGCTCAAATACGTTTTCAACGCACGGATGAAAGAAGGGTCGTGCGTCCGCGAAACACGTTCTAGACATGATGACCCACTTCCATCCGCCGAGATGAACGGGGCTTCGATCGATGAGTCGAGCAGTCGATTTTATTTTGGAGACTCTTCCAAGAGATTCCTTGATTTAGAGCAATGTTGTTATGAACAAAATTAGCAACACACTGACAACCCTCCTTAAGGAGCTACAGAATTTCCAATCCTTGCATAGGGTCAGGGAATGTGAGGCAAATGTTGCCTCTGTGTCTTATCACGGGGTTCGACCTGCAGGACGAAACTGTTGCTCCTTCACGCCCAAAGGGAAGAAGAGGATGAAGAGGGGTAAAATCGATCAGTGCTTTGCCGCACCAGGGGGCAAGAAGGTCAAGGAGGTTGCAGAGAAAGGAAAGTGTTTCCACTGCAATGGGGGGCGGTCACTGGAAGAGAAATTGTCCCAAATTCCTTGCCGAGAAGAAGAATCAAGGTAAATGTGATTTACTTGTGGATCAAAACTGTTTAGTGGAGAGTAGTGACTCTGCTGATATCTGATTTGGCGCCACTAACCACGTTTGTTCTTCTTTTCGAGGATTGATTCTGGCGACCATTCGCGAGAGGGTGAGGTGACTCTACGGGTTGGATCCGGTGCTTGTCTCTCAGTGCAAATGATCCACACGGTGAAGCTAAGCTTTGGCGGGAAGTACTTATTGTTGGACAATTTGTACATAGTTCCAGGGTTTACTAGAAACCTTGTTTCAATTTCCTGCCTTATTGAACAATGTATTTGAGCTTTCTTTTGAATCAAATAAAGCGTTTATTTCTTTCAAAGGAAATGTGATCTGCTCACTTCACTTGAAAATAATCAGATGTTTTGAAACCCAATTCGGTCAAAAGTGTTTTGAATATCGAATTATTTAAAATCATGAAACACGAACTAAGAAAGCAAAACTTTCTCCAAAAGAAAATGCCCACCTTTGGCATCTTCGGTTAGGCCACATTAATCTCAATAGGATTGAGAAACTAGTGAAGAGTGGACTTCTAAATGAGTTGGAAGAAAACTCTTTACCGGTGTGTGAGTCATGCCTTGAGGGCAAAATGACCAAACGTCCTTTTAGTGCAAAAGGATATAGAGCCAAAGAGCCTCTTGAGTTAGTGCATTCTGACCTTTGTGGTCTGATGAATGTTAAAGCTCGAGGCGGATATGAGTACTTTGTGTCTTTCATAGACGACTACTCTAGATATGGGTACATTTACCTAATGCATAAGAAGTCCAAAACTCTTGAAAAGTTCAAGGAGTACAAGATCGAGGTTGAGGACCTCTTAGGTAAATCGCTTAAAACACTTCGATCGGATCGGGGTGGAGAGTACATGGACACCGAATTCCGGACTATATGATAAAACACTAATTACGTCCCAACTCTCAAAGACTGTATGCCACCAATGAAATGGTGTATCGAAAAGGAGAAACAGAACCTTGTTGGACATGGTTCGGTCGATGATGAGCTATGCTCGTCTCCCCGATTCTTTTTTTTGAAGTACGCAGTGGAGATCGCGGTTTATATTTTGAACAACGTTCCTTGAAGAGTGTTTGTGAAACACCTTTCGAGCTCTGGAGTGGACGTAAAGGCGCTTTATATCACTTCGTGATTTGGGGATGCCCACCCATGTGTTGGTGTCAAACCCAAAAAGTTGGAACCTCGTTCAAATTGTGCCTATTCGTAGGTGACCCCTAAGAGACTAGAGGCGATGCATTTTATGATCCTAGGGAAAATAGGGTGCTTGTGTCGACAAACGCCACTTTCCTAGAGGAAGACCACGTCGGTGGATCATGTACCAAGGAGTAAGATTGTATTGAATGAAATGGGCGGTTCATCGCCAAGAGTTGCCGATGGGGCTAGTACGTCAACAAGTGTTGTTGATCCTAGCACGTCTAGTCAAATCCGTTCTCAAGAGTTGGGAATGCCTCGACGTAGTGGGAGGGTTGTGAGACAGCCTGATCGCTACATGGGTTTAGCTAAAACCTCAGTTGTCGCTCCTGATGATGATCGTGAGGATCCATTGTCCTATGATCAGGCAATGGTTGATGTTGACAAAGACGAGTGGATTAAAGCTATGGAACAAGAAATGGAGTCTATGTTCTTCAATTCTGTATGGGAGCTTGTGGATCAACCAGATGGGGTAAAACCTATTGGTTGCAAATGGATTTACAAGCGTAAACGTGGCGTAGATGGGAAGGTGCAGACCTTCAAAGCCCGACTAGTGGCAAAGGGTTTTACCCAGTTGAAGGGGTTGACTATGAGGAGACCTTTTACGCTGCTGCCATGGTAAAGTCGATCGGATCCTTCGGCCATTGCGCGTATTATGACTACGAGGTATGGCAAATGGACGTCAAGACAGCCTTTCTGAATGGCAAACTTGATGAGACCATCTACATGGACCAGCCCAAAGGGTTCATTGCCCAAGGCCAAAAGCAAAAACTTTGCCGGCTTCATAGGTCCATTTATGGACTAAAACAGGCTTCGAGGTCTTGGAATATAAGGTTTGATGAGGCAATCAAATCTTATGGGTTTGATCAAAATGTCGACGAGCCTTGTGTCTACAAGAAAATCGTTGACAAAACTATCGCATTTTTGGTGTTGTATGTAGACGATATTCTTCTCATTGGGAATGAGGTAGAATTTCTTACTGACGTTAAGAAGTGGCTAGCTTCGCAATTCCAAAGGAAAGATTTGGGAGAGGCTCAGTATGTTCTAGGTATCCAGATAGTCGTGAACCTAAGAAGAGCGGGCGCTAGCCTTGTCTCTCAGCGTCTTATATTGACAAGATGTTGTCTAGATATAAGATGCAGAACTCCAAGAAGGGTTTACTACCTTTCATGCATGGGGTTCACTTGTCTAAGGATCAGTGTCCTAAGACTCCTCAAGATGTTGAGGTTATGAGACGGATTCCATATGCTTCAGCTGTAGGGAGCCTGATGTATGCCATCTTCGTGTACTAGGTCCGACATCCATTATGCAAAGAGGGGATTGTCGATGAGATATCACCGATCCAGATTAGATTATCGACGGTACCGTAAAGGCAATCCTCAAGTATCTTATGAGAACGAGGAACTACAGCTTAGTGTATGGGAGTGGGGATTTGATCCTTACGGAATACACAGATTCTGATTTTCAGACCGATTAGGATTCTAGGAAATCCACCTCGGGGTCAGCCTTCATTCTGAATGGAGGAGCTGTAGTATGGCGAAACATCAAGCAAGGATGCATCGCTGATTCCACTATGGAGCAGAGTATGTTGCGACTTGTGAAGCTGCAAAGGAAGCTGTTTGGCTTAGGAAGTTCATGACAGATTTGGAAGTTGTTCCTAACATGAACTTGCCCATCACAATCGCTCGTGATAACAGCGGTGCAAATTGCCAACTCACGTGATCCTCGGAGCCATAAGAGAGGCAAACACATTGAGCGCAAGTATCATCGATACGGGAGATTGTGCACCGCGAGAGACGTGATTTCCCACGCAGAGAATGTCGAGAGCACAACGTAGCGATCCATTTACAAAGCCCTCACGGCTAAGGTGTTTGAGGGTCACCTAGAGAGTCTAGGTCTTCCAGAGCTTCCTGACTAGGGCAAGTGGGAGATGTAGTAAACGGGTATTCAATGCCCTAGTTTATTGTATTATTTCGTTGTAATTTATGTACATTTCTGAAATGTATTTTCACCACTAGCTTAGTCCAAGTGGGAGTTTGTTGGGATTTTTGTCCTAATCTCGTGTTTGTAATATTGATTGAAATTAATAAGAGTTATTTATTTCATCACTTTGTGTCTCGCAATATTTATCAACTTTTTCCAATAAACTAAGCTCAAGGGTCATTGAATTTATGAGAGAACTAGAACTTGAACGGTGTGTAGTGGACACACAGGGAAGATCACGTTCGAGTTAATGACCCGAACGGTCTACAGTATATGGATAGGGTTGGAGACCTAATCCTGGATACGCTGTGGATGCCGCCCGCTTTGTATTAGATACGAGCGAGGTGATCGACTCGTTCATGTGGTTGACATGCAAGTGGGGGCATCCTGCAATGAGATTGTACAAGACCGGACCGTGAATTATTAGACCTACTGATGTAACACCGTTGACAGTAAGGACTAATAATTTCGTAGATGACCATTAGAGACTCGACCTGAATCCTGCGCGTGTTACGGACTCCTGTCTGCGAGGGTCTGTTCTTTTACTAGTACGGGTGAGGGTGGTCACAGTTACTCGCCCAATATGCCTATCTTCTCAGGGACAGAACCAAGTAGGGAGCTGGGAACTTAACTACGCGAGATGGAATTCACTGTTCCGCTTTAGGGAAACTAGAGGGGTTGTTCCCTTAAGTGTTGTCTCCGGGGCTTGGACAACGGGCACCCATCTTCTCACTGGCCCGAGAAGGGTGTTGTGTATGGTTGGACCGTCACAATATGTTGTTCATTAGAGGAGGAGTGGAGACTTAAGGAACAAGAGGTAGACACAGGGGTAAAACGGTAATTTGACCCAGCTGTGTCTACGAACAACTTGTGAAGGGTCGACTCATGGGTATTGGTTATATCGGTGGGCGCGTAATGTCGTGACTTGTGGAGCGGGAGTGCACTACGGGCTATAGTGGAGTGTTCTCAGTAGCTAATGAATGTTGGTTAACCGGGTCAAAGAGTTTGGCAGGTTAATCTCGGATCATTAGAGCCCGTCACTGTAGGTCCATTAGGTCCCTCGGTTGGCTCCATGTGGATTTAAGAAGGGATAAAGTTTTGGTATGAAATTGAAGTGTTCAATTTCACCTTAAGGGCATTTATGTCATTTATATGAGATATGAATGATATAATATATAGTTTAATGTGAATGAGATTCATAATAAACTATAGGTTAGCCTAATTGTTTAATTAGGGCTAATTGGAGAATTTGATTGAGAGAAATTAAATTGGATGTGATTCAATTTAATAAATCCACAACTATTGCAAATGAGATTTGCAATATGAGTTATGAGATATCTTATATTATGTGGTTATGCAAATGAGATTTGCATAACCTATGATTGTGGTAAAGTGGTAAATATGTGGACATTTTAACTCCACTAATCCCACTATATAAACCCTTCTTTCAAGAAGGATGTAACTTCACTCTCTCATTTTTTTAGTTTTACACAAAAAGGAGAAGAGAAACTCTCTCAATTCTCTCTCAAATTCTTCCCCTTTTCCAAAACCAAAAGGTTCCCACAAGCCTCCTTTCTCCTAAAGAGAACAAACGAGAAGGCTTTTTGGTGGTGTTTTGGTTCATCATCGTTGGAGAAATTTGCAGTATACGAAGGATCACGAAGAGTTCGTGGATTTGGAGAAGATATTGTGAAGAAAGTCTTCAACAAGTAAGTAAAATCCTTTCTTACTGTTTTTCTTCTTCTTAATTGCATGTTTAGCCTAGATCTATGTATTAGATCAATTTTAACAAAGATGGTTTATGTAATTGATACATCGACGATTCTATCGTCTTCATTTGCACGGATTTTCATTCCCTTGATTACATCGATGAGGTCTAATAATTCACGGTCCGGTCTTATACAATCTCATTGCACAGGATGCCCTCCCTCGCATGTCAACAATATGAACGAGTCAGATCACCTCGTTTGTATCTAATACAAAACGGGCCGCATCCACAGTGTATCCAGGATTAGGTCTCCAACCCTATCCATATACTGTAGACCGTTCGGGTCATTAACTCGAATGTGATCCTCCTTGTGTGTCCACTACACACCGTTGAAGTTCTAGTTCTCTCATAAATTCAATGACCCTGGAGCTTAGTTTATTGGAAAAGTTTATAAATATTGCGAGACACAAAGTGATGAAATGAATAACTTTTATTAATTTCAAACAATATATTACAAACACGAGATTAGGACAAAAATCCCAACAATATCTTATATTATATGGTTATGCAAATGAGATTTGCATAACCTATGGTTGTGGTAAATTGGTAATAATGTGGAGATTTTAACTCCATCAATTTCCACTATTTAAACCCTTTGCAAGAAGGGATTGGTAACTCATTCTCTCATTTTTTAATTTTCATCAAAGAAAAGAGATCAAGAATTCTCTCAACTCTCTCAACTCTCATCCCTCTCCAAAACACATAGAATCCCACCATTCTCCTTCTTTCCAAAAGAAGAACAACCAAGGTTCCAATTGGTGGTGTTCGGTTTTCGTTCGAGAGAAGCGTTCGTTGAGATCGAGAAGCACGAAGTGTTCATGATAGAGGAAGGAACTTTGAAGAGAGTCTTCAACAAGTAAGTAAATTTGTTCTTCTTGCTGTTTTTTTCCTCATTTATGCATGTGTAACTTAGATCTAAATGTTAGATCATTTTAGCAAAGTTCAAGTACGTAACGATACCTTTGACGATTCGATCGTCTTCCGCTGCGCGGGGATTTTCATTCCCTTCAGCTCAGGATTGAGATCAAGTTGCCTAGGTCATCCTAGTGAAATAGAAACCTAAATAGTCAACGGAGTTACATCTAGTGGTTACTATTTCGTGGTCCGGTCTTATGTAATCTCATTACATAGGATATCCCCACTCACATGTCATCTACACGAACACGTTAGGATCAGAGTGTTTGTATCATACACAAAGTGGGCCACATCCATATTTTTACCAGGGTAAGGTACCCAAACCTCATCCCCTTACTATAGACCCTTTAGGTTGTATCTCGAACCGAGATCCTTTATATGTACACTACATTCAGTTAAAGATACATTTAACAACCTTGGATGCTTAGTTTATTGGATTTAGGGTTAAAACAAAGACAATATCGTAAATAACGAATAATAACACTTTATTGAAGTAATAACAATTTTAATACATTAACTAGAACATAAAAAAATACAAATTATGAGTTTTAGGGCACAAACGCCAACATTTCCCTAATTCATTTTCTACTTCAACCTTAAACTCTTTGAACTTTTCAAGAGCCTCAGACTTATGATGCATTAGGTATAGACAACCAAACCTCGAATAATCTATGAAAGTGATGAAATATTCGTATCCTCATCGAGCTCTTACATTCATTGGACCACAAAGATCTGAATGTATAAGCTCTAAGGGTTCTTTGGCTTTATAACCTTTCAATAAAAGGTCACTTAGTCATTTTTCCTTCCAAACAAGAGTCACATGGAGGTAAGGAATCATCTTCTAACTCGTTTAGAAGTTTATTTTTTACTAATCTCTTAATCCAATTGAGGTTTATGTGACCTAGTCTTAGATGCCAGAGAAATGTATTTTTATTTGGAGAAATCTTTTGTCTTTTACTTTGATTATTTGCAGTTTTAAACATCTCATGATTTAAAATTGCTTTAGTTTTGTTCGGTCTTAATACGTACAAGTTGTTTTCTAATTTAGCAGAACAAATATTGACACCTCCTTTTGAAATGAACACTTCATTGATATTAAAAGAAATACAATATTGATGTTCGAGTTGATGGGATTTATGCCCTAAACTCGTGTATTTGTAATTATTTCAGGAAATGAATAAAGTTGTTATTTTTCCTTTAAACTTGTACTCTCGCAATTACAAACTTAAATCCAATAAACTAAGCTCCAGGGTCACATTTAGAATGTCACCCAAATGGTCTATAGTAGATGGATTAGGTTGGTAACCTTATCCTGTTAACACTATGGATGCAACCCACTTTGTATTTGATACAAACGAAGCAATCGAACCCGTTCATGTAGTTGACATGTGAGTGGGAGCATCCTGTGCAAAGAGTTTGTACAAGACCGGACCAAGAATTGTTAGACTAATCCAGTAACGTCGTTGATAGGTTAGGGCTAATGATTCACACGATGACCAATAGTGATTCAACCTTAATCTTGAGCGAGTTGCGAACTCCTGTCTGTCGGGGATTATCCCTTGACTAGTACTGGTGAGAGTGGCCACAGTTGCCGACTCAATATGCCTACCTTCTTAGGGATGAAACCTTATAGGGAGCTGGGGACTCAACTTCGCAAGAAGGAATTCACTCGTTCCCCGTTCTAGGGTAACTAGATAGGTTGTTCCCTTAAGAACTGTATGTAGGTCTTGAACAACAGGGCCCCTCTCTCTTGCTGGGTCGAGAGGGATAATGTTTATGGTCAGACCATAAACTTGTTGTTCATTATAGGATCAGTGGTGCTTAAGGTGCAAGAAGTAATCATAGGGGTAAAACGGTAATTTAACCCAACTGTGACTACGAACGACCTGTGAAGGGTAGATTCATGGGCATTGGTTAAATCAATGGACACAACTTGTCCTACAGTGAGGAGAGTGCAGCTACGAGTCTTTAGTGGAGTGACTCGTTGTTAACAAATGTTGATTGACGGGATCAATGAGTTTGATTAGTCAATCTCGTATCGTTGGAGCGCATGATCTATAGGTCCATTAGGTCCCTCAGTTGCCTCAACATGGAATTTATAGAGGGTATAAAGTTTTGGAATGAATTTGAAATGTTCAAGTTCAATTTAGGGATTATATCCAATATATATTATATGATTGATATAATATATAGTTCAATGTGAATATGATTCATATTGAACTTAATTATGTCTAATTATGCAATTGGGACATATATGGTAGAACATTGAAAAAATGAAATTGGACTTATTCAAATCCAATTTCTCCACATTATATGAATATGATTTATATAATAAGTGTTGAGATTTGTGCCCTAAACTTATGTAATTTTGATCAAATAAATAATGAGTTATTTGTTTTGGTAAAATTATATTCTCGCGTTATAAATCCAATAAACTAAGCTCCAAGGTTATAATATATCTTGAACATCAGTGTAGTAGACACTATTTGGATTGTGTTCAAGAGTATAACCTAAATGGTCTATGGTATAAGAATAAGACTGGAAACCTTATTCTGGTAACACCATGGATGAGACCCACTTTGTAGTTAGTACAAATGAGGTAATCCAACTCATTCATGTGGATGACATGCGAGTGGGGGCATCCTGTATGAAGAGTTTATACAAGACTGGATTGCAAATTATTAGTCTAAACCAATATAACGCCGTTAACAGGATAAGATTGATAATTTATAGATGGTCATTAGTGACTCGACCTGAATCCTGAGCAAGTTAAGAAGTCCTGCTTATAAGGGTTTGTCCTTAGACTAGTATGGGTGAGACTGACATGTCTTAATATGCCTACCTTCTCAAGGACAGAACCCCGTAGGTAGCTGGGGACTTAACTATGCAAGATGAAATTCACTCACTCCTACACTAAGGAATTAGATAGGTTGTTCCCTTAAGAACTGAGTCCAAGTCTTGAACAACGGGGCCCCACCCTCTAAACTAGCTTAAGAGGGTATGAGTTTATGGTAGGACCATAGACTTGTTGTTCATTAGAGGATAAGTGGTGCTTAACGAACAAAGAGGTAATCACAGGGGTAAAACAGTAATTTGACCCAACTGTGATTACGAACAACCTGTGAAGGGTCGACTGATGGGTAATGATTATATTAATGGACACAATATAATCTACAGTGAGAAGAATGCAGCTACAAGTCTATAGTGGAGTGACTTGTAGTTAGTGAATATTGATTAATTGGATCAAAGAGTTTGATCAGTTAATCTCACATCATTGGAGCTCATGAACTGCAGGTCCATTAAGTCCCTCCGTTGGCTCAACATGGTAATATTGAGGGTATAAAGTTAGGAATGAGATTGAAGTGTTCAATTTCATATATGAGGTGTTATATCAATTATATGTGATATAATTAATATAATATATAGTTTTAATGTGAATTAGATTCACATATTAGCTATATGCTAATGAGAGAATGAAGGAGGGATAGGATGGTAATTTCCATCCTATTTCCCATAAATAGTTGTATAAGATGCAACTTTAAGACTAAGCTTTGGTAACCCTAGAAATCCACATTGTTGTGTTGTTGGAAAAGTTCGCAACACAACTTCTCTCAAAACCTCCACACCTCATCCTAAAGGAATCCACATTCCTCCCTCACCTAGAGAACAACGGAGAAGATATAGTGGCAAAATTTCACACGGATCGGGTTCGTTTTGCTGAGATCATGATCGTTGGAGAAGGAACTCGAGAAGAAATCGTTCTTCAAAGGTAATATCTTGTTGTCCTATATCTTTCTAAACCATGCTTAGTCTTAGATTTAGTTCTTACATTAGATATATGAAGCAAAATCTTAAACACGCGATTAACAATTGATTCCGCTACGGGATTCGATCCCTTCAATAAGGTGTTTGACACCTTATATTATGCATTTATGCATAATATGTGGCGATAGTGTCAAGATGGGTGGAGAATTTGTCTCCACCCACATTGCCTATAAAAGAATCCATATGGATGCATTTTGCAACACTTTGAACAATTTGTGTAGTTTTGCATCTAAAGCAAACACAAGAGTTCTCTCTAAAAACACCCTTAAACCAAAAGGAGATCCCACCTCTCTCCCTCTCCTAGAGAATAACCGAGAAGGCTTTTTGGCGGTGTTCGAGAAATCGTTCGTAGAGAAGAAGTCGTGGACGATGAGGAACTATTTGAAGAATTGGTCTTCAAAGGTAATCCTTTTAATCTCTCTTTGCTTTCAAATTAGTATGTTTAGCCTACATTCATGTTCTTAAGCAACTTCTATGTAACACAATTAAGTGCATATGCGATAAATCGCTTCCGCACGGGATTCAATTCCCTTCAATTGGTATCAGAGCCGAATCGTGTTCTTAATTTGTTAGCAATTGCTTAAAATTAGGTGGGTATAGCATTCAATTTAGAGAAATTGCATGTGGTTTTGCAAAGTGGATGTTTACAAGAATTTGGCATTTAGATTTACAATTCAATTGAAAAGTTCAATATAAGGGCCCGGTGTTTTGGGCAAAATGTATTGTAAATCGAGTATGTAAGTCCGTTTCGTTCGTGGAAAAGTGTTGCTGCGAAGAAACAAGGCGAAATTGGGTGAAAATCAGAAGTTGTTGCTGCTGTCCATGAAGGGAATCGAAGTCCCCGCAGCGGAAGCGATTGCGAATCACGTGCTCTTGATTTAGTTACAACGATTTTTTGAAGAACACAAATAACAAGATTAAGCATATATAATAGAATGGACAACAAGAAAATACCTTTGAAGAACCTTTCTTCGAGTGCTCCTCTCTCCCACGATCACGATCTCAGCAACAAGAACTCCAACGTATGAAGACACGACCACCGGATCTTCTCCGTTGTTCTCTAGGTGAGGGAGGAATGTGGGTTCCCTTTAGGAGAGGTGAGGTTTTTTTGAGAGATGTGTGTTTTGGAACTCTTCCAACAACACAACAAGAAAGGGCTTGTAATTCTATGAAAAACCCTTTTTTGACCTAGTTGCATCTCATGCAACAATATATATAGAGGATTGGGATGGAAATGACCATCCTACCCTCCTTTATTCTCTCTTTAGTACATAGTTTATATATGAATCTAATTCACATTAAAACTATATATTATATCAATTATATCATATATAATTGATATAAGTCCTCATGTATGAAATTGAACACTTCAATTTCATTCCTAACTTTATACCCTCAATTTTACATATTGAGCTAACGGAGGGATCTAATGGACTTACAGATCATGAGCTCCAATGATGTGAGATTAATAGATCAAACTCTTTGATCCAGTTCATCAATATTCATTAACTACAAGTCACACCACTATAGACTTGTAGCTGCACTCTCCTCACTGTAGATATCATTGTGTCCACTGATATAGTCATTACCCATGAGTCGACCCTTCACAGGTTGTTCGTAATCACAGTTGGGTCAAATTACCGTTTTACCCATTGGATTACCTCTTTACTCCATAAGCACCATTGATCCTCTAATGAACAACAAGTCTAAGGTCCTACCTTAGACTCATACCCTCATAGAGGGCGGGGCCCCGTTGTTCAAGACTTGGAGTCAGTTCTTAAGGGAACAACCTATCTAATTCCTCAGTAGTGGTATGAGTGAATTCCATCTTGAACAGTTAAGTTCCCAGCTACATACGAAGTTCTATCCTTGAGAAGGTAGGCTTATTGAGTCGGCTACAAGTCAGTCTCACCCATACTAGTCTAAGGACAAACTCTTATAAGCAGGAGTTCTTAACTTGCTCAGGATTCAAGTCGAGTCATTAATGACCATCTATAAATTAATAGTCTTATCCTGTTAACGGTGTTACACTAGTTAGACTAATAATTTGCGATCCAATCTTGTATGAACTCTTCATACAGGATGCCCCCACTCGCATGTCAAGTACATGAATGAGTTGGATTACCTCATTTGTACTAATTACAAAGTGGGCCACATCCATGGTGTTACCAGAATGAGGTTTCCAACCTTATTCTTATACCATAGACTATTTAGGTTATAATCTTGAAGTCAACCCAAATAGTGTCCACTACACTGATTTCAAGATAAACGTTACAACATTGGAGCTTAGTTTATTGGATTTATAAAAGCAAGACTGTAATCTTATCAAAACAAATAACACTTTATTTAATTGAACAAAATTACATAAGTTTAGGGCATAAATCCCAACAATCTCCCACTTGGCCTAAAGCCTATGGACTACTAAACATTACAGTAATGTAAATACAATAAACTAGGGCATTTAAACCCCTTTGTACAAAATACTCCCACTTGCCCTAGTTGGGGAAGACTTGTAAACCTAGACCTTCTAGGTGACTCAAAAAATTTTTTAGCCGTGAGAGCCTTTGTAAAAGGATTAGCAATGTTGTGCTCTGAGGTTATCTTCGTGACAATCACGTCTCTTCTATGCACGATCTCCTGGATGAGATGATACTTCCGCTCTATATGCTTTCCCCCCTTGTGACTTCGGGGTTCCCTCGAATTTGCCACTGCACCACTGTTATCGCAATACAGCGTGATGGGCAAAGACATATTTGGAACAACTTCCAAATTTAGCATGAATTTCCTTAACCAAACGGCTTCCTTAGCTGCTTCACAAGCTGCTACATATTTGGCCTCCAGGGTGGAATCAGCGATGCATCCTTGCTTGACGCTTCGCCATACTACGCTCCTCCGTTAAGAGTGAATACTGACCCTGATGTAGATTTTCGAGAACCTTTATCGATCCGAAAGTCGAATCAGTGTATCCTGTAAGGATCAAATCCTTAGCCCCATACACAAGCATGTAGTTCCTTGTTCTCAGAAGATACTTAAGGATTGTTTTAACATGGTATCCGGTGTTCAAGTCTGGATTGGATTGATCCTCACCGATTATCCCAATCGCAAAAGCAGGATGTCCGGCCTAGTACACAACATGGCGTACATCGGGCTCCCAACGGTGATGCGTAAGAATCCGTCTCATATCCTCAACTCTTTGAGGTGTCTTAGACACACTTGTTCCTTAGACAAATGGATTCCATGTCTAAAAGGCAACAAACCCTTTTGGAATCTTGCATCTTAAACCTTGACAACACTTTGTCTATGTAAGATGCTTGAGACAAGGCTAGTGTTTTATTCTTGCGGTTCCTGACAATGCTGGATCCCAAGAACAAATCACGCATCACCAAATCTTTCATTTGGAATCACAGTAGCTAGCCATTTCTTGATGTCGAGAAGATAACCTACATCATTCCCAATGAGTAGGATATCATCCACATAGAGAATTAGGAAAACGACAAAACTATTGATGATTTTCTTGTAGACACTGTTGGGATTTTTGTCCTAATCTCGTGTTCGTAATATATTGTTTGAAATTAATAAGAGTTATTCATTTCATCACTTTGTGTCTCGCAATATTTATAAACTTTTCCAATAAACTAAGCTCCAGGGTCATTGAATTTATGAGAGAACTAGAACTTGAACGGTGTGTAGTGGACACAAAGGGAGGATCACGTTCGAGTTAATGACCCAAACGGTCTACAGTATATGGATAGGGTTGGAGACCTAATCTTGGATACACTGTGGATGCGGTCCGCTTTGTATTAGATACAAACGAGGTGATCTGACTCGTTCATGTGGTTGACATGCGTGTGGAGGCATCCTGTGCAATGAGATTGTACAAGACCGGACCGTGAATTATTAGACCTACTGATGTAACACCGTTGAAAGTAAGGACTAATAATTTCGTAGATGACCATTAATGACTCGGCCTGAATCCTGAGCGTGTTACGGACTCCTGTCTCCGGGGGTCTGTCCTTTGACTAGTACGGGTGAGGGTGGTCACAGTTACTCGCCCAATATGCCTATCTTCTCAGGGACAGGACCAAGTAGGGAGCAAGGAACTTAACTACGCGAGATGGAATTCACTCATTCCCGCCTTTAGGGAAACTAGAGGGGTTGTTCCCTTAAGTGTTGTCTCCAGGGCTTGCACAACGGGCGCCCACCTTCTCACAGGCCCGAGAAGAATGTTGTGTATAGTTGGATCATCACAATATGTTATTCATTAGAGGAGCAGTGGGGACTTAAGGAACAAGAGGTAGACACAGGGGTAAAACGGTAATTTGACCCAGCCGTGTCTACGAACAACCTGTGAAGAGTCGACTTATGGGCATTGGTATATCAATGGAGGCGTAATATTCTGCACTGACGGGAGTGCAACTACAGGCAATAGTGGAGTGTTACCGTCGCTAATGAATGTTTGTTAACCGGGTCAAAGAGTTTGACAGGTTAATCTTGGATCATTGGAGCCCGTCACTATAGGTCCATTAGGTCCCTCGGTTGGCCCAATCTGGGTTAAAAGAAGAGTTAATGTTTTGGTATGAAATTGAAGTGTTCAATTTCACTTTAAGGGCATTTATGTCATTTATATGAGATATCAATGATATAATATATAGTTTAACGTGAATGAGATTCATAATAAATTATAGGTTAGCCTTGTTGAATTAGGGCTAATTGGAGAAATTAATTGAGAGAAATTAAATTGGATGTGATCCAATTTAATTAATCCACAATTATTGCAAATGAGATTTGCAATATGAGATATGTGATATCTTATATTATGTGGTTATGCAAATCAGATTTGCATAACCTATGGTTGTGGTAAAGTGGTAATAATGTGGACATTTTAACTCCATGATTATTCCATTATATAATCCCTTCTTGCAAGAAGGAATTCAAGCTAACTCTCTCATTTTTGGAATTTCAACCAAAAGAAGAGAATTCTCTCTCAAGCAATTCTCTAAACTCTCCTCCCTCTCCAAAACTAAGATCCCACCATCTTCCTTCTTTCCAAAAGAAGAACAATCGAGTTTTCAAGTGATTGTTACCGGATCTTGTTCGTGAGTTGAAGTTTTCGCTGAGATTGAGAAGCACGAAGAGTTCGTGACCAAGGAAGGAAGTTGAAGAACAGTCTACAACAAGTAAGTACGTTTTTCTCACTGGTTTCTTCCTTACTTTGCATGTTTAGCCTAGGTCTAAGTGTTAGATCGGTTTTAACAAATCCGAGTTGCATAATGATACCACGACGATTCGATCGTCTTCCGCTGTGCGGGTATTTTCATGGAGTCCTTGCAGGAAATGTTTGGACAACAGTCCTTTCAGGTCTGGCATGACTCGCTCAAATACGTCTTCAACGCACGGATGAAAGAGGGGTCGTCTGTCCGTGAACATGTTCAAGACATGATGACCCATTTTAATCTGAGCGAGATGAACGGGGCTTCGATTGACGAGTCGAGCCAGGTCAGTTTTATTTTAGAGACTCTTCCGAAAAGTTTCCTTCAGTTTTGTAGCAATGTTGTTATGAACAAAATTAGCTACACTTTGACTACCCTCCTCAATGAGCTACAGTATTTTCAATCCTTGAACAGGGTCAAGGAATCTAAGGCAAATGTTGCCTACAGGTCTTATCACAGGGGTTCGACCTCTAAGACGAAACCTGTTGCTCCTTCACGCCCAAAAGGGAAGAAGAGGATGAAGAGCGGTAAAACTGACCGTGTTGCCGCCTGGAAGGGCAAGAAGGTCAAGGAGGTTGCAGAGAAAGGAAAGTGTTTCCACTACAATGGAGGCGGACACTAGAAGAGGAACTGTTCTAAATTCCTGGCCGAGAGGAAGAGTCAAAAATATGATTTACTTGTGACAGAAACATGTTTAGTGGAGAGTAGTGACTTTGCCTGGATATTGGATTCGGGCGCCACTCACCACGTTTGTTCTTCTTTTCAGGGGATTAATTCCTGGCAGCCGCTGCGAGAGGGTGAGGTGACTCTACGGGTTGGATCCGGGGAGCTTGTCTCTGCTACAGCGATCGGCACGGTGAAGCTACACTTTGGCGGGAAGTACTTATTGTTGGACAATTTGTACATAGTTCCAGGGTTTACTAGAAACCTTGTTTCCATTTCCTGCTTAATTGAACATTGTATTTCTGTTTCTTTTGAATTGAATAAAGCATTTATTTCTTTCAAAGGGAATGTTATTTGTTCAGCTTCACTCGAACATAATCTGTATGTTTTGAAACCTAATTCGGTCAAAAGTTTTTTGAATACTTAATTGTTTAAAACTACAGAAACACGAACTAAGAAAGCAAAAGTTTCTCCAAAAGAAAAAGTCCATCTTTGGCATCTACGGTTAGGCAACATTAATCTCAATAGGATTGAGAAACTAGTGAAGAGTGGACTTCTAAACGAGTTGGAAGAAAACTCTTTGTCGGTGTGTGAGTCATGCCTTGAGGGCAAGATGACCAAACGTTCTTTTAGTGGAAAAGGATATAGAGCCAAAGAGCCTCTTGAGTTAATATATTCTGACCTCTGTGGTCCGATGAATGTTAAAGCTCGGGGCGGTTATGAGTATTTCGTGTCTTTCATAGACGATATGGGTATATTTACCTAATGCACAAGAAGTCTGAAACTCTTGAAAAGTTCAAGGAGTACAAGACTGAGGTTGAGAACCTCTTAGGTAAATCGCTTAAAACACTTCGATTGGATCAAGGTGGAGAGTACATGGACACTGAATTCCAGGACTATATGATAGAACACGGAATTACTTCCCAACTCTCAGCGCTTGGTATGCCACAACAGAATGGTGTATCGGAGAGGAGAAACAGAACCTTGTTGGACATTGTTCGGTCGATGATGAGCTATGCTCGTCTCCCTGATTCTTTTTGGGGGTACGCAGTGGAGACTGCGATTTATATTTTGAACAACGTTCCGTCGAAGAGTGTTTGCGAAACACCTTTCGAGCTCTGGAGTGGACGTAAAGGAAGTTTACATCACTTCAGGATTTGGGGACGCCCGACCCACGTGTTGGTGTCAAACCCGAAAAAGTTGGAACCCCATTCGAAATTGTGCCTATTCGTAGGTTACCCTAAAGAGACTAGGGGTGGTCTATTTTACAATCCTAAGGAAAATAAGGTGCTTGTGTCGACAAATGCCACTTTGCTAGAGGAAGACCACGTCAGGGATTATTTACCAAGGAGTAAAATTGTGTTGAATGAAATGGACAGTACATCAGCAAGAGTTGCTGATGGCGCTAGTACGTCAACAAGTGTTGTTGATCCTAGCACGTCTAGTCAAGTCCGTTCCCAAGAGTTGGGAATGCCTCGACGTAGTGGGAGGGTTGTGAGACAGCCTGAGCGCTACATGGGTTTAGCTGAAACCTTAGTTGTCGCTCCTGATGATGACTGTGAGGATCCTTTGACCTATGATCAGGCAATGGTTGATGTTGACAAAGACGAGTGGATTAAAGCTATGGACAAGGAAATGGAGTCTATGTACTTCAAAGCCCGACTAGTGGCAAAGGGTTTTACCCAAGTTGTGGGAGGGTTGAGGATCAACCGGATGGGGTAAAACCTATTGGTTACAAATGGTTCTACAAGCGTAAACGTGGCATAGATGGGAAGATGCAAACTTTCAAAGCCCGACTAGTGGCAAAGGGTTTTACCCAGGTTGAAGGGGTTGACTATGAGGAGACCTTTTCACCTGCTGCCATGGTAAAGTCGATCAGGATCCTTCTGGCCATTGTCGCGTATTATGACTATGAGGTATGGCAGATGGACGTCAAGACAACCTTTCTGAATGACAAACTTGATAAGACCATCTACATGGACCAGCCCAAAGGGTTCATTGCCCAAGGTCAAGAGCAAAAGGTTTGCCGACTTCATAGGTCCATTTATGGGCTGAAACAAGCTTCGAGGTCTTGGAATATAAGGTTTGATGAGGCGATCAAATCTTATGGCTTTTATCAAAATGTCGACGAGCCTCGTGTCTACAAGAAAATCGTTGACAAAACTGTCGCATTTTTAGTGTTGTATGTGGACCATATTCTTCTCATTGGGAATGGGGTAGAATTTCTTACCGACGTTAAGAAGTTGCTAGCTTCACAATTCAAAATGAAAGATTTGGGAGAAGCTCAGTATGTTCTAGGTATCCAGATGGTCCAGATACGGAAGAATAGAACGCTAGCACTGTCTCAGGCGTCTTATATTGACAAGATGTTGTCTAGATATAAGATGCAGAACTCCAAGAAGGGCTTGCTGTCTTTCAGGCATGGGGGTTCACTTGTCTAAGGATCAGTGTCCTAAGACTCCTCAAGATGTTGAGGATATGAGACGGATTCCATATGCTTCAGTTGTAGGGAGCCTGATGTATGCCATGCTGTGTACTAGGTCCGACATCTTTTATGCAGTATGAATTGTCAGTAGATATCAGACCAATCCAGGATTAGATCACTGGACAGTCGTAAAGGCAATCCTCAAGTATCTTAGGAGAATGAGGAACTACAGCTTAGTGTATGGCAGTGGGGATTTGATCCTTACAGGATACACGGATTCTGATTTTCAGACCGATAAGGATTCTAGGAAATCCACTTCGGGGCCAGCCTTCATTCTGCATGGAGGAGTTGTAGTATGGCGAAGCATCAAGCAGGGATGCATCGCTGATTCCACTATGGAAGTGGAGTATGTTGCGGCTTGTGAAGTTGCAAAGGAAGCTGTTTGGCTTAGGAAGTTCATGAAGGATTTGGAAGTTGTTCCAAATATGAACTTGTCGATCACACTGTTCTATGATAACAGTGCTGCAGTAGCCAACTCACGTGAGCCTCGGACCCATAAGAGAGGCAAACACATTGAGCGCAAGTATCATCTGATACGGGAGATTGTGCACCACGGAGACGTGACGGTCACGGAGATTGCGTCAGAGCACAACGTAGCTGATCCATTTACAAAGCCCCTCACGGCTAAGGTGTTTGAGGGTCACCTAGAGAGTCTTGGTCTTCGAGAGCTTCCTGACTAGGGCAAGTGGGAGATGTGTAAACGGACATTCAATGCCCTAGTTTATTGTATTACTTCATTGTAATTTATGTACATTTCAGAAATGTATTTTCTCCACTAGCTTAGTCCAAGTGGGAGTTTGTTGTGATTTTTGTCCTAATCTCGTGTTTGTAATATATTGTCATCACTTTGTGTCTCGCAATATTTATAAACTTTTCCAATAAACTAAGCTCCAGGTCATTGAATTTATGAGAGAACTAGAACTTGAACAGTGTGTAGTGGACACACAGGGAGGATCACGTTCGAGTTAATGACCCGAACGGTCTACAGTATATGGATCGGGTTGGAGTCTTAATCCTGTATACACTGTGGATGCGGTCCGCTTTGTATTAGATACAAACGAGGTGATCTGACTCGTTCATGTGGTTGACATGCGAGTGGGGGCATCCTGTGCAATGAGATTGTACAAGACCGAACCGTGAATTATTAGACCTACTGATGTAACACCGTTGACGGTAAAGACTAATAATTTCGTATATGACCATTAGTGACTCGACCTGAATCCTGCGCGTGTTACGAACTCTTGTCTCCGGGGGTCTGTCCTTTGACTAGTATGGGTGAGGGTGGTCACAGTTACTCGCCAAATATGCCTATCTTCTTAGGGCCAGGACCAAATACGGAGCTGAGAACTTAACTACGCGAGATGGAATTCACTCGTTCCCGCCTTTAGAGAAACTAGAGGGGTTGTTCCGTTAAGTGTTGTCTCCAAGGCTTGCACAACGGGCACCCACCTTCTCACTGGCCCGAGAAAGGTGTTGTGTATAGTTGGACCATCACAATATGTTATTCATTAGAGGAGCAGTGGGGACTTAAGGAACAAGAGTTAGACACGGGTGTAAAACGGTAATTTGACCCAACCGTACGTGTCTACGAACAACCTGTGAAGTGTCGACTTATGGGCATTGGTTATATCAGTGGACACATAATATTCTGCACTGACGGGAGTGCAGCTACGGGCTATAGTGGAGTGTTACCGTACCTAATGAATGTTGGTTAACCGGGTCAAAAAGGTTAACAGGTTAATCTCGGATCATTGGAGCCCGTCACTGTAGGTCCATTAGGTCCCTCGGTTGGTTCAATCTGGGTTAAAAGAAGGGTTAATGTTTTGGTATGAAATTGAAGTGTTCAATTTCACTTTAAGGGCATTTATGTCATTTATATGAGATATGAATGATATAATATATAGTGTAATGTGAATGAGATTCATAATAAACTATAGGTTAGCCTAATTGTTGAATTAGGGCTAATTGGAGAAATCAATTGAGAGAAATTAAATTGGATGTGATCCAATTTAATTAATCCACAATTATTGCAAATGATATTTGCAATATGAGATATGAGATATCTTATATTATGTGGTTATGCAAATGAGATTTTCATAACCTATGGTTGTGGTAAAGTGGTAATAATGTGGAGATTTTAACTCCATGATTATTCCACTATATAATCCCTTCTTGCAATAAGGAATTCAAGCTAACTCTCTCATTTTTGGAATTTCAACCAAAAGAAGAGATTCTCTCTCAAGCAATTCTCTCAACTCTCCTCCCTCTCCAAAACTAAGATCCCACCATCTTCCTTCTTTCCAAAAGAAGAACAACCGAGTTTCCAAGTGGTTGTGACCGGATCTTGTTCGTGAGTTCAACTTTTCGTTGAGATTGAGAAGCACGAAGAGTTCGTGACCAAGGAAGGAAGTTGAAGAAAAGTCTACAACAAGTAAGTACGTTCTTATGACTGTTTTTCGCCCTTACTTTGCATGTTTAGCCTAGGTCTAAGTGTTAGATCGGTTTTAACAAATCCGAGTTGCATAATGATACCACGATGATTCAATCGTCTTCCGCTGCGCGAGGGTTTTCATTCCCTTCAGACACAAGGTTCATCATCATCATCATTTTAAGCCTGCAAACCTTTTGCTCTTGTCCTGGTTTAATGAAGCCTTTGGGTTGGTCCATGTAGATGGTTTCCTCAAGATTGCCATTCAAAAAGGTTGTCTTGACATCCATTTTCCATACCTCATAGTCATAATATAAGACAATGGCAAGAAGGATACGAATAGACTTTACCATAGAAACAGGTGAAAAGGTCTCCTCGTAGTCAACCCCTTCAACCTGGGTATAACCCTTTGCTACTAGTCTAGCTTTGAAGGTTTGCACCTTCCCATCTACACCACGTTTTCTCTTGTAGATCCATTTACAACCTATAGGTTTTACCCCATTAGGCTTATCTACAAGATCCCAAACAGAATTGAAGTACATCGACTTCATTTCTTGGTCCATGGCTATGACCCATTTGTCTTTGTCTTTGTCAACCATTGCTTGATTATAAGTCAATGGATCCTCATGATTGTCATCCGGTATAACAACTTGGGTTTCAAATAAAACCCATGTAACGGTTAGGCTGTATCACAATCCTCCCACTACGTCGAGGCATACTCAACTCTTGAGATGGACCCTCTTGACTAGACAAACTAGTATCAACAACTCTTGTTGACATACTAGTGTTCTTATTAGCAACCTTTGCTATTGTTCCGTCTAACTCACTCAACACTACCTTACTTTTTTTTTTTGTTGTCCCTTATGTGGTCCTCCTCCAAGAACGTGACATTTATTGACACAAAGACCTTATCTTCCTTAGGATCATAGAATAAAACCACCTCTTGTTCCTTTTGGGTATCCTACGAACAGGCACAACTTTGAACGTGAATTCAACATCTTTGGATTTGTCACATGCTGGACAACCCCATATTCTGAAGTGACATAAACTACCTTTACGTCCTTTCCAGAGTTCAAAAGGTGTCTCAGAAATACTTTTGGAGGGCACACTATTCAAAATGTATACTGCAGTCTCCACTGCATAACCCCAAAAGGAACTAGGGAGATGAGCATAGCTCATCATTGATCGAACCATGTATAACAAGGTTCTATTTCTCTTTTCGATACACCGTTTTGCTATAGTGTGTCGGGAGCTGAGAGTTGGGATGTAATTCCATGTTCTATCATATAGTTCTGGAATTTTAAATCCATGTACTCTCGACCTCGATCCGATCGAAGTTTTTTAATTCCATTAGCTAATTGATTTTCAACCTCAGTCTTGAATTCCTTGAACTTTTCAAGTGCCTTAGACTTGTGGTGCATTAGGTAAATATGCCCATATCCGGAATAATCATCTATGAAAGAGATGAAATATTCATATCCTCCCCTGGCTTTAACATTCATCGGACCACAAAGGTCTGAATGTATAAGCTCTAGAGAGTCTTTGGCTCTATTACCTTTTCCACTACAAGGTTTTTTAGTCATTTTGCCTTCTAGGCAGGATTAACATACTGGCAAGAAATTTTCTTCTAACTCGTTTAGAAGTCCGTTCTTTACCAATCTCTCAATCCTATTGAGATTAATGTGGCCCAATCTTAGAAGCCAAAGATGAGCATTTTCTATAGGAGAAATTTTGCGTTTCTAGTTTGTGCGTTTGCAGTCTTAAATAATTCAGTGTTCAAAACCATTTTGACTGAATTAGGCCTTAAGACATACAATCCATTTTCTAATGAAGCTGAACATATTTCTAAACCTTTCTTCAAAATAAACACTTTATTCATAGAAAATGAAACAGAAATACATTGTTCAATAAGGCAAGAAATGGAAATAAGGTTTCTAATAAACCCTGGTATCACTAATATATTGTCCAACAATGCATATTTCTTGCCAAAATAAAGCTTCCTTGTGCCTACTGCTACAACTGAGACGACCTCTCCATTTCCAACCCGGAGCGTTATCTCTCCTAGCTGTAGCTGCTACCAGGAATCAATTCCCTGAAAAGAAGAGCAAACATGATTAGTGGCGCCTGAATCAAGTATCCAAGCTGTTTTATCATTATCCACTAAACAAGCTTCTAGGCAAAGTAAATCATATTTACCTTCCTTTTTCTTTTCTACAATGTACTTCGGACGGTTCTGTTTCCAATGCCCGTCTTCGTTGCAGTGGAAACACTTTCCTTTATCAGCAACGTCTTTGACTCTCTTACCCTTTTGGGCAGCAGCTTTTTCAGCCTGTTTCCCTTTACCAACCTTCTTCATGTTCTTCTTCTTAGCTCTCAGGTTAGAAGAAGATGAAGCCATCATTTTTTTGTCGGAGGTCGAACCTCCGTGATAACTCCTACCGCAACATTTGCGTCACTTTTCGATCCTGAATTTTCATCAAAGACCGAAAGGTCTGGAGTTCATTCAGAAGGGAGGTAAGATTAAAAGTAAGCTTGTTCATAACAACATTACTTCTAAACTTCAGGAAACTATCTTGAAGGGTTTCCAGAATGAAGCTGACCTAGTTCGACTCATCGATGGAAGCACCATTCGACTCCGCGATGTTAAAGTGCACCATCATATCCAGGACATGATCCCGAACAGATGTACCCTCTGGCATCCTCGAGTTGAATATGTACTTTAGGGCATTATGTCGGGCTTGTGTGGACTGTTGTCCAAAAATACGCTGCACAGAATCCATGATTTCCTTGGCGGTAATCATGTCCTCATGCTTCTTGGCTAATATGTCAGGCATACTTGCCAGCATGTAGTCCTTGGCCTTATCATTGGCCTTGATCAATCGATCATATGCATCACGAACATTTCGTGACGCATTCGATCTTGGCACTTGAGGGCACTCCTCAGTTAGCACAAACTTCAGATCATCCACTACCAAAATAGTGTTGAGTTTGTTTTTCCATGTCATCATATTCTCTCTGGTTAACTTTTCCGCACCTAATAAGGAAATTATAGAGCTAGACATTTTTGCTGAAAATTTACCAACAAACTTGTATGAGTTTCTTGCTATAACTCTAATCCAATCATGTTTTAGCTAATTATCAAATGATTCCTAGGCCATTTATAATTTGCAATGATACTCCAAAGGTTTAGAATGTATGACACCGAAGAGTAATAAAAAAAACTCCTCCTCTGGATCAAGAGACTCTTGACCAAAACCTAATACCAGAATAACTCTTATTCCTATAGGTTTTAGTTATCATTTTTCGGTCTGGATACATACACAACTTATGTACCCCGTGAGTGTAACCCTTATTTTTTAGATCCCAGAGTCTCGATCCAATAAAATCACCAAAGGGAGGACTAGATTGGAAAATAGTCTAAGGAAATCTTTATCCCTTTCGGGTGTCTCATCATGTTAGATCCCCATGATCAAGCCCTCCAAGGGATTGTGCAGTCCAGAGCCAAACTAGCAGGTGGCCATAGTGGTCTAACGGTGTAAACAGACAAAAGAGACCCGTAGGTTTTGTTTTCACTAAACTGCTCCCCACTCACTATAAGTACCCTCTCCATTCACCTTTATATTGACTCATACAAACACCATCCGAAGGGGGACGCTCTGCTTGCCATGAGAGGCCAAGCATGGGTCTCACGGTGTGAACTTCCCGGAGATAGCGTAGGCGGAAAAATATGTATCTCATACACTTTTTCCTCCCACTGAATACTTTAAGTTTATAGGAATCTTTCTTAGGCTAAAACCCGCCTAATGGTTTTACCTTACTCTATCAACATAACTCTTGCATTGATAATCAATATAACTCTTATAGTGATTTTATCCTAAGTTTGTTAATATAACTCCTTATATTAAACCTAGGATTTCTAGTTTATTAACCCCTTAATAAACCCGCTGACGCTACTGTAATTTATAAGACTCTTTAATTAAATTTCACTCCCAGGTCAGTTCCCAGGTAGGGGTGTTCCGTTTCCGTCAGCTTAAATACCTCAGCCTAGATAGAACTTCCTTAGACAGAGTTCCTCTTTTAATCATAGCTTATAAATTACTTAGTTCCTAATTCTAATCTAACTAGAACTAGATAACCTAAGGTCTATTATTTCCAAGTTCTAAACATTTTAAAACTAATAATTAACCTTAGGTGACATGCATACTATGTTATAGTACTTGATCATTCATCACATGAACAATAAGACATTCATAGCATATTCATCTCATGAAAAGTAATGCATGTCAATGTTGTCCAAAAATTAATATAACAACCTTATATTAATTAATCATGCAAACTATATAATATAACTCCTTATATTATAAATGATGCATGAAAATGCTTAACCTAAGGTGGGATTTCTAAAATACAAGCATACACTATGCATGACAATAATTACACAACAATTGCATAATTAAAATAGCAAAAATTAGACCAATTTTGGCACAATAGAAATAATTTTAATAAATATAATCTAATTATATTAATTAAAATTAAATATATTAAATATAAAATATTTTTATAATTAATATATATAATAAAAAAACGTTTTCTGCCCGTTGCTCCTCGCGTGAAACGTATTTGGCGTTGCAACGTTGCCTTTGTCGTCTTCTGCCGAGCGTTGCAACGCTAGAGGTCGCGTTACAACGCCGCGGCTCTGTCGCGCGCTTTCTCCCATAGCGCGCTGGCATTACAACGCTACACACAGACAGCACATCGAATCACCATTCCTTGCTTGTTTTTGCTCTGATCTTCTCACAACCGCTTTGCCTCGATCGACACGGACTTACAGACTCGGTTTACAATCAAAATTTGCCCAAAACACTGGGCCCTTACATTGAACATTTCAATGAAAATTGTAAATCTAAGTGTCAAAATTGAAAACATCTAATTTTGCAAAACTGCTTAGTACATCTCGTGCAAAAAGCAATAAAAATCCACCTTGTTCTTGAAAAATCCAGAACATAAATCAAGAACGCAATTGGACTCTGATACCAATTGAAGGGAATCGAAGTCCCTGCAACGGAAGCGATTGCGAATCGCGCGCTCTTGATTTAGTTACAATGATTTATTCAAGAACATAAATAACAAGATTAAGCATATATAATAGAATGGACAGGAAGAAAATACCTTTGAAGAACCTTTCTTCGAGTGCTCCTCTCTCCCACGATCACGATCTGAGCAACAGGAACTCCAACATATGAAGACATGACCACCGGATCTTCTCCGTTGTTCTCTAAGTGAGGGAGGAATATGGGTTCCCTTTAGGAGAGGTGAGGTTTTTATGAGAGATGTGTGTTTTGGAACTCTTCCAACAACACAACAAGAGAGGGCTTGTAATTCTATGAAAAACCCTTTTTTGACCTAGTTGCATCTCATGCAACCATATATATAGGGGATTGGGATGGAAATGACCATCCTACCCCTCCTTTATTCTCTCTTTAGTACATAGTTTACATATGAATCTAATTCACATTAAAACCATATGTTATATCAATTATATCATATATAATTGATATAACTCCTCATATATGAAATTGAACACTTCAATTTAACTCCTAACTTTATACCCTTAATTTTACCATATTGAGCCAACGGAGAAATCTAATGGACCTAAAGATCATGAGCTCCAATGATGTGAGATTAACTTATCAACTCTTTGATCCAGTTAATCAATATTCATTAACTACAAGTCACTACACTATAGACTTGTAGTTGCACTCTCCTCACTGTAGATATCATTTTGTCCACTGATATAGTCATTACCCATAAGTGGACCCTTCATAGGTTGTTCGTAATCACATCTGGGTCAAATTATCGTTTTACCCCTGTGATTACTCCTTTACTTCTTAAGCACCACTGATCCTCTAATGAACAACAAGTCTAAGGTCCTACCTATCTACCCTCATGAGGGCGAGGCCCCGTTGTTCTCGGTTCTTAAGGGAACAACCTATCTAATTCCTCGAAATGAGTGAATTCCATCTTGCACAGCTTAAGTTCCAAGCTACCTACGAGGTTCTGTCCCTGAGAAGGTAGGCTTATTGAGTCGGCTACAGGCAACTCTCACCCATACTAGTCTAAGGACAAACCCGTATAAGCAGGAGTTCTTAACTTTCTCAAGATTAGGTCGGGTCACTAATGACCATCTATAAATTATTAGTCTTATCCTGTTAACTGTGTTACACTGGTTAGACTAATAATTTGTGATCTAGTCTTGTATGAACTCTTCATACAGGATGCCCCCACTCGCATGTCAACTACATGAATGAGTTGGATTACCTCATTTGTACTAATTACAAAGTGGGTCACATTCATGGTGTTACCAAAATGAGGTTTCCAACCTTATTCTTATACAATAGACTATTTACGTTATAATCTTGAACTCAACCCAAATAGTGTCCATTACACTGATTTCAAGATAAACGTTATAACCTTTGACCTTAGTTTATTGGATTTATAAAAGCAAGACTGTAATCTTATCAAAATAAATAACACTTTATTTAATTGATCAAAATTACACAAGTTTAGGGCATAAATCCCAACAGTCCAGACGATGGCGTTGCAACGCTGTTCATTAGCGTTGCAGCGCCTGGCGTGCGGTAGGAGGCCTGATGCAGGGGTAGCGTTGCAACGCCATAAGCAGCATTGCAACGCTGCTTAGCATGAAGATGCCAGGCGGGCGTTGAGAGCGACAACGTTGCAACGCTGCTGCGATAATGGCTGAAGGCGCGCGTAAAGCTCGCAGGAAATGGACATCATGGGCACATTTTTTTTTGTTTTTTATTTAAATTTCGTTTTATATATATTTAATTAATTATTATTAATATAATTTGATTATATTAATTATAATTAATGTTTCGGATGTCAAATCATGGTCCAATTTTGCTATTTTAATTATGCAATTGTTGCTTATAATTAATGTGCATAATGTATGCCATTTATATTAAAATCGCACCTTAGGTTAGCATATTTGTGACGACCACAGCCACAGGTATGGACTGTTTATTGTATTTAACATTCGATCAACCTTTATGTCGGGTCGGATTAGTAAATTTTTATCAGGCGGTGAGAGTGAACCCTTAAATTCATATGGTTTTAAGTGAATTGTTTTCTTTTAGGTGAAAATATATATATAAATAAAGGAAGAGGAAGTGACCATGGCACTCTAGTAAATAGTGCCTAAGTAAGGGTTATGTGTGATTTTTGGAATTTGACCTAGCTTTTAATATTTAGTCTTCTTTAACCTTGCAACCACAAGGAAACCCTAACCCTAGGCTCCACCTCCTTCTCCTTCACTTAGGCTAGCCGACACCTTCTTTTCCTTGCTGCTGCTGCTGCACGCCCGACCCACTAACGGAGCTACCGCCACCGCCACCGCCCACGCCTCAAATTTCACGAACGGAGAGACGCCAGTTGAAGCCACTGAGTCTTGCGCCGCCGCCGTTTGTGAGCTCGAATCTCCAGCCGTCCGGGACTACCTGCACTCGCGAGAACCACCACCGTTAGTACGAGTCTCTTAGTCGTCGTCGAGCCCTGCAGCGCCGAAGCCTCGATCACGCACGTCCAGCCGTTCGCGAGCTCCACGCCTCCGACGCCCGATCTTCGCTGCTGCTTTGCTTTCCGTGGATCGTGTCGCCATTCGCCGCCGCTAGGATCGCGCCGCCGCCGCCGGTGTCGTGAACCTCGCCGCCGTCGCCCGTCAGACTGCGCGATCATTGCGGCGACGAAAGATCGCTTTACAACCGCTGAACTTGCAACCAGGTGAGCGACTCGATACATCTCAGATTTGAGAGAGATTTATACGATGACCTATTGGTTATTAAAACGCTAATGTGAGAACGTAAGTTACTGCTTGGACCCAACCTTTAGGGACCGAGTTTGGAGCGGAGTTGAAGGCCAAACATCAAGGCGAACTAAGGAATATTAGGCCTTCACGTGAACTTGAGGTAAGCGGGGCATGAAGCCTCAAGAGCTTGAATTAAGTACCTATACGATTATGAATTTGGAGTATGCTCGGAGTTTAATTTCGGGATTGATGTGTGAAACAGGTTCTACAAAAGAAGCGCAGTCAAGGAACTAGGGTTAAGTTTTGGAGTTAGAATCCAAACTAAGGTAAGGGACCTTGTGCCGAACTCTTCTAAATGGGATTAAAGAAAATGAATTTCATTAATTTATGCGAGAATATTTCAATATTTTATGTGAGAATACTTCAATATTTTATGCGAGAATATCTCAATATGTTATGCGAGAATATTTCTGTATTTTATGTGAGGATATTTTAGTATGTTATGTGAGAATATTTCATGATTTCATACGAAAGTTTTCTACTAGTGAAAGTACGAAATCGATCAAGCTCAAAAGTATTATCTTCAAACTATTGTGAAAAGTTATGATTTGCATATCAGTGATAATGTTTCATGACATGTGCACTATAGTCATGTTAGACGATGGGACCTCATGCATGCTATGTATGCCATAAAATGATGTGAATTAAAATGTGGAAATTGGTCTCCTGAGTGCATTGTATGCATGGTCAAACATGCATTAGAGACCTATGGGTCAAGTATACAGGGGTCTGTGAGGGACTCAATCCATACAGGGGTCTGTGAGGGACTCAAATACTTACAGGGGTCTGTGAGGGACTCAAATACTTACAGGGGTCTGTGAGGGACTCAAAATGGAATGACTCGGGATGACCAATTAACCATTTTAAGTAAAAGAAAGTCATGTATTACAGTCACGTTTGATACGAGAACGTTTTAGCTCCCACATATGAACATTTTGACCAAGTTTAAAAGTCATGATTGTATGTGTGTGCATATCCCAAACCTCGGTAGCGAGGTCACTTACTGGGTATTGTATTACAATACTCACCCTTTTATTTTAAAATGTTTTTCAGGTAAGGCTAAGGACGTACGGGGCGAGTGACGGAGGCGCGTAGGCAAACCATGGGGATAGTCATGTTTTCCGCATTTTTCCTTAATAACTGATGTTGTTGTTTCATGATTTCGAAGTTTAAATTTTATTTCTTTTGGATTTTTAGTAGGCCAAGTTTCAACTGTTCTTTTAAATGTTCAGACGTTTTCATTGGGATCCCTAAAGATAATTTTGCTAAATGGAAATTTAAAGATTGTCTTATGTGTTTTGGCCTAGCAATGCATGCATGTGTAGTAGTGTCCCTAGGAGTTTTAGTTACAGGAAAGTAGGGGCGTTACAGTTGGTATCAGAGCCCTAGGTTAGGGTTCTGTAGACTTGCTTACAGAGTAAGCACAGAGTAGTTCCCATGGTTGAGCAACGCGTTCCGGTCACCGCCAGGTACGTTCTTGTGATTTATGAACTAAGCGAATGAATATGATGTAATTCTGTGTTGTGAATGTAAATGGATTTAGACCCTAAAGGTGATCCCATGTTACAGTTAGAAAATGATGAAAACTAAGTTAGAAATTCTCTGCATTGTAGTACCGACAAAAATGCCACCTAGAGGTCGAGGGAGAGGTAGAGGACGTGGTAGGGGTCAGAGATCAGGAGGTAACGTTAACACCCAACCAGAACTACCACTGGAATAGGAAGAGATTACTCCACCCGTGCCAGATCTCCCCCAGGACCAGCCAGATCGCCAAGATGATGCCCCTGCAGTCGCTTCAATGGCGGATCAAGGAAACCCTAATGTCATGACTATGATGGTGGAGGCTATGCAGACTCTAGTGCGAGCTACAGTAGCCACTCAGTTGGCCCAAACAAGTCAGGGTCGGAATGATGCAACTCTGGAGTCCCGATATCCGAAAGATTTCGTGAAATATGATCCCGCATCTTTTGATGGGTCTTCTAGTGACCCCACCGTGTTCGAAGTTATGGTTGTCCTCCATCGAGACCATTTTCGATCGATGAACTATCCCGAGGACCGTAGGGTGTCTTGTGCAACCTTCATGTTGAGAGAGCACGACGCTTACTTATGGTGGGAGTCCGCTCGGGGAACCATAGTCGCCAATGAGAGACGACGATTACACGAATTTATTTAAGGAGGCATTTTGGCGGAAATTCTACCTGCCGCACATTCGTTATAGGAAGCGGTGGAATTCTTCAAACATAGCCGAATGCAGGAGGGCAGTGGAGGTATATGAGAGGGAATTCACCCGTCTGTCACGTTTCGCCCCCGAGTTAGTAGACACTAGGGCGAAGAAAACGGAGCATTTCGTTATGGGACTGGATGAAAATATTCGAGGCTTCATACAGGCACTAGAACCCCTAGACTATGCCTCCGCAGTGAGAGTGGCGGAGTTGATTTGGGTGCAGGCATAGACTGTCCATCAGGTAGTGGTTAGCCCGGGGCAGCCCCTGTCAAATCAGAAGAGGAAATGGGAGCAGGCAAATTCAAGCTCGCAGCGCCCCAACGTACGCCACATAGACCAGGAAACTTTCGTGCAGGTTCGGGACAGAAACCACAGTTCAACAGGACAGGAACTAGCAGTGGAGACAAGCCACAATGCAAAGACTGTGGTAGACAACATTGGGGTAAGTGTTTGGCCCGGACCGGGGTACGCTTCAGATGTGGGAAAGAAGGACACAAAGCTAATAGTTGTCCGAGTCAAGCCAGTGCTAGCCAACCTCAGGTTATCAATAGTGGGGCTGCTGCCGAGCCCGTAATACATCAAGGAAGAGCTTATGCGAGCACAAGTAAGAGCGTCCATGGCACAGACTCCGTGGTTACAGGTACACTCCCATTACTTGGGCACCTTGTCTTTCAATTATTTGATTCTGGCTCTACTCATTCTTTTATTTCTGCATCCTTCGTGAGTCAAGCTGAGTTAGAGTTAGAACAGTTACAGTATGCTTTGTCTGTTTCCACTCCTGCGGGGATAAATTTGTTAGCCACCATGAAAGTCAAAGATGGTAGCGTGACTATCACAGATCATGAGTTAGGAGTAAATCTAGTAGTCCTAGACATGACTGACTTTGATGTGATATTGGGTATGGACTGGTTAGCTCAGAACCACGCTTGCATTGATCGCCGGGAAGGAAGAGGTAGTGTTCACTCCCCACCCAACCTAGTTACAGTTGAGAGGCACGTTAGCGAAATAGGCCTAAGGTAATCACCGCCTTAAGGCCAAAAAGTTATTACATCGGGAGCTTGGGGTGTCTTAGCTTGTATAGTAGATGCGAGGTGTTGTGAGATCTCTGTGTCGTTGCACAGATGGTGAATGAATTTCCGCACGTTTTCCACGAGGACCTCCGGGAGTACCTCCTGGTCGAGGAAGTGGATTTTAACATAGGATTGGAGGCGGGGACAACTCCGATATCCAAGGCACCGCATGCAATGGCACCTAGCGAGTTGAAAGAACTTAAACTACGATTCACAGGACTTACTAGATAAGGGATTTATACGCCTCTAGCGTTTCGCCTTGGGGAGCCCCTGCATTGTTTGTGAAAAAGAAAGACGGGTCAATGCGCCTGTGTATAGATTACAGGGAGTTGAATAAGGTTACGATCAAGAATAAATACCCTCTTCCTAGAATAGATGATTTGTTCGATCAATTGCAGGGAGCAGCGGTGTTTTCCAAGATTGACCTGAGATCAGGCTATCACCAGTTAAGAATCAGTGAAGAAGATATTCCCAAGATAGCATTCAGATCACGTTATGGACATTACGAGTTCACAGTGATGCCTTTTGGTTTGACCAACGCCCCTGCCGCTTTCATGGACTTGATGAACCGACTATTCAAAGAGTTTTTAGACACGTTCGTGATTGTGTTTATTGATGACATTCTGATATACTCCAAATGTGATGAAGATCATGAAAGGCACCTGAGAAAAGTTTTACTCACGCTGAGAGAGAATAAGTTGTATGCAAAATTTTCCAAGTGCGAATTCTGGCTCAGGCAGGTATCCTTTTTGGGACATGTGGTGTCCGAGGCAGGAGTCTCTGTTGATCCAAATAAAGTGGAAGCGAGCCACGCAGCTGGCCTCGTCCGACCACCACCGCCACGAGAGGTACGTAGTTTTCGGGTCTTGCAGATACTAGAGACGTTTAGTGCGATTTCGCCAAGATAGCCATGCCCATGACTCAATCGACGCGCAGCAAAGGTGACACCTTTGTTTGGGATGACACTTGTGAGGCGAGTTTCCGGGAACTCAGCGGAGGTTGGTGTCGACTCCGATCCTCACACTCGAGGGAACAGGAAGCTTTGTGGTCTACAGTGATGCTTCTAAGAAAGGTTTGGGCTGTGTATTGATGCAGCACGGAAAAGTAATAGCCTATGCATCCCGACAACTGAAGACGCACGAGAGAAATTATCCAACCCATGACTTAGAACTAGCGGCAGTAGTCTTTGCACTAAAGATCTGGAGACATTACTTATATGGCGAAAAAATTCAGATTTTTACAGATCATAAAAGTCTGAAGTATTTGTTCACTCAGAAAGAATTGAACATGAGGCAACGCAGATGGTTGGAATTAGTGAAGGATTACGACATAGACATTCAATACCACCCCGGTAAAGCTAATGTTGTGGCTGATGCCCTCGGTGAGAAAGCTTGATTCATACTTCAAAGCACGAGTTCTTGATGACGAGCGGAGTTGCGGCGCGTAAATTTGTACGAGCTGAAATTGCAGTACTAGTAGGGAAGGCCACGACACAGTTAGCTCAGTTAACTGTACAACCAACTTTGAGACAACGCATCGTTGAGTCTCAACAGGGGGACCCTCAGTTAGTAGAGAAGCTTATTGCAGTAACTACAGGTGAATTAGCAGGATTTTCGCTATCCGCAGATGGAGGACTACTATTTCAGGGACGTTTATGTGTACCAAACGACGACAAACTGAAAATCGAAATCTTAAGCGAAGCTCATAACTCACCATTTTCTATGCATCCTGGTAGTACCAAGATGTATCGAGATCTGAAATTGTCATTCTGGTGGTGTAACATGAAGCGCGACGTGGCAGAGTTTGTTAGCAGGTGTTTGACTTGCCAGCAGGTGAAGGCACCTAGACAGAAGCCCGCAGGACTACTGCAATCTTTACATGTTCCTCAGTGGAAATGGGAGGAGATCTCTATGGACTTCATAGTCGGACTGCCCAGAACTTTACGAGGTTACTCAGTGATTTGGGTCATCGTGGACAGGTTAACAAAGTCAGCACATTTCGTACCAGGGAAACCCACCTACTCTATGGATAAGTGGGCACAACTATACCTGGAAGAGATAGTCCGTCTACATGGGATTCCAGCCAGAATTATTTCAGACAGGGATCCACGTTTCACCTCCAATTTTTGGAGAAGTTTATAGAAAGTGTTAGGTTCACAGTTAAACTTTAGTACAGCTTTTCACCCTCAGACGGATGAACAGACAGAGCGTTTGAACCAGATCTTAGAAGACATGTTGCGAGCTTGCACCTTAGATTTTCCAGGTAGTTGGGATACCCATTTGCATTTGATGGAGTTTGCATACAATAACAGTTATCAGTCGACCATCGGAATGGCTCCATTCGAAGCCCTTTATGGAAAGCGTTGCAGAACCCCCGTTTTCTGGGGGGAGGTTGGTGAACGCCAGTTATTGGGTCGAGAATTAGTACAGGTCACTAATAGTGCAATACAAAAGATTAGGGTGCGAATGCAGACCGCCCAAAGCAGACAAAAGAGTTATGCCGATTCGAGACGAAGGGACCTAGAATTCGAAGTTGGGGACCACGTATTCCTCAAGGTGGCCCCAATGAAAGGGATTCTAAGGTTTGGCCGAAAAAGGAAGTTGAGTCCGCGCTTTATAGGGCCATTTGAAATCTTAGAGAGGTTGGTGTAGTGGCCTCTGAGCTAGCTAGCATTGTCGCCTTCCCTATCGGCAGTTCATAACGTATTCCATGTCTCCATGTTGAGAAAATACGCTCCAGACCCGACCCACGTTGTGGACTTTGAACCATTACAGCTAGCAGAAGATTTGAGTTATGGCGAACGACCTGTACAGATTATTGCAAGGGATCAAAAGACCCTCCGTAACCGTGAGATCAACTTAGTTAAAGTGTTGTGGCAAAACCACCGTACGGAAGAGGCTACCTGGGAGCGAGAAGAAGAAGTGCGAGCTAAATATCCAGAACTATTCCAAGAATAGGAACTTTCGAGGACGAAAGTTCTTAAGGAGGGAAGATTGTGACGACCACAGCCACAGGTACGGACTGTTTATTGTATTTAACATTCGATCAACCTTTATGTCGGGTCGGATTAGTAAATTTTTATCAGGCGGTGAGAGTGAACCCTTAAATTCATATGGTTTTAAGTGAATTGTTTTCTTTTAGGTGAAAATATATATATAAATAAAGGAAGAGGAAGTGACCATGGCACTCTAGTAAATAGTGCCTAAGTAAGGGTTATGTGTGATTTTTGGAATTTGACCTAGCTTTTAATATTTAGTCTTCTTTAACCTTGCAACCACAAAGAAACCCTAACCCTAGGCTCCACCTCCTTCTCCTTCACTTAGCCTAGCCGACACCTTCTTTTCCTTGCTGCTGCTGTTACAGCCGGCCCGACCCACGAACGGAGCTACCGCCCGGTTTGCTCGGCCACCGCCGCCCACGCCCCGGCCCACGAACGGAGAGACGCCGGTTGAAGCCACTGAGTCTTGCGCCGCCGCCGTTTGTGAGCTCGAATCTCCAGCCGTCCGGGACTACCTGCACTCGCGAGAACCACCGCCGTTAGTACGAGTCTCTCAGTCGTCGTCGAGCCCTGCAGCGCCGAAGCCTCGATCACGCACGTCCAGCCGTTCGCGAGCTCCACGTCTCCAGACGCCGCTGCTGCTGCTGCTGTTCGTGGATCGTGCCGCCGCTGCTGCTGCTTGTGGATCTCGCCGCCGCCGGCTGTCCATGGTTATGGTAAAATGGTAAAATGCTAATAATGTGGAGATTTTAACTCCATGGTTATTCCACTATTTAAACCCTTCTTGTAAGAAGGATTGTAAGTTAACACTCTCATTTTTTGGATTCTCACCAAAAAAAAAGAAGAGTTTTCTCTCAACGTTTTCTCTCAATTCTCCTCCCTCTCCAAAACCAAAAGTCCCACCACTTTCCTTCTTCCAAAGGAAGAACAACCGAGAAGGTCGTTGGTGGTGTTCGTTTTGTTCGAGAGAAGCATTCGTTGAGAAGCACGAAGTGTTCGTGTCCAAGGAAGGAATCTTGAAGGATTATCTACAACAAGTAAGTAGATTTCTTCTTGCTGTAATTTCATCCTTAATTTTGCATGTTTAACTTAGATCTAAGTGTTAGATCATTTTAGCAAATTTCAAGTAGCGAAACGATACCTTTGACGATTCGATCGTCTTTCGTTGCGCGAGGATTTTCATTCCCTTCAATTGGTATCAGAGCCATGTCAATGGCTCTTCGTTATGCACTATTTTTTGTTAAAATAGGTGGGTAATTTACCTTATTTCATGAGATGAATGTGGGTTTGCATAATGGATGTTTCGGTTTTTGGAATTTTAGATTTACAATTTTATGTTGATGAGATCAATGTAAGGGCCCGTTGTTTTTGGACATTTTGTTGTAAATCGACTCTGTGAGTCCGAGTCATTCATGGCAAGAGTTGTTGTGAAGAAATTGCAGCGGAAACGGGCGAAATTCGATGAAGAACAACAAAGGTGTTTGATGTTCTGTCGATAACGTTGAGACGTTGTTCATCGGCGTCTCAACGCAATCCTTGCGGGCATTGGCTTGACTGCAGAGTAGCGTTGCAATGCCACGGCGTGGAGCACGCTGGTCTCAACGTTGGACGCAGCAGCATTGCAAGCTGCCCACGGCGTTGCAACGCCGCACGCGTAGTGGGCAGTTCGTGAAGCACTTTGCAGACGTGGGCAATTGGTTGCTTAGTGGGGCAGTTATTTGTTTTTTAATTAATATATTATTTGTAAAATGTATTATTTATTTATTTAATTAATTATTTTATTAAATAATTGCCCCTACGTGTCAAAAACCGGTCCATTTTTGCTATTTAATTATTTTATGCATGAGATGTATGATTTAATTAAATTCTATGTGCATAATGTATGTCATATAGATTTAAAATCCCACCTTAGGTAAAACATATTCATGCATCATTTATATTATAAGAGTTATAATATATAGTTTGCATGATAGGTTATATTATAAGAGTTATAATATAATTAAATGCATGTTTAATTTAATTAATATAAGTGTTATATTTTTTAGATTAAAGTATGCTCATGCATTTATATTCATGTGATGAATTATATTATGGACACTGAATTCCAGGACTATATGATAGAACACAAAATTACGTCCCAACTATCAACACCTGGTATGCCACAAAAGAATGGTGTATCGGAGAGGAGAAACAGAACCTTGTTGGACATGGTTCAAGCGATGATGAGTTATGCTCGTCTCCCTGATTCTTTTTGGAGTTATATAGTGGAGACTGCGGTTTATATTTTGAACAACGTTCCATCGAAGAGTGTTTGTGAAACACCTTTTGAGCTCTGGAGTGGACGTAAAGGCAGTTTACATCACTTCAGAATTTGGGGATGCCCGACCCACGTGTTCGTGTCAAACTCGAAAAAGTTGAAACCCCGTTCGAAATTGTGCCTATTCGTAGGTTACCCTAAAGAGACTAGGGGTGGTCTATTTTACGATCCTAAGGAAAATAGGGTGCTTGGGTCAAAAAACGCCACATTCCTAGAGGAAGACCACGTCAGGGATCATTTACCAAGGAGTAAAATTGTGCTAAATGAAATGGACAGTACATCAGCAAGAGTTGCTGATGGGGCTAGTTCGTCAACAAGCGTTGTTGATCCTAGCACGTCTAGTCAAATTCGTTCCCAAGAGTTGGGAATGCCTCGACATAGTGGGAGGGTTGTGAAACAGCCTGATCGTTACATGGATTTAGCTGAAACCTAAGTTGTCGCTCCTGATGATGACTGTGAGGATCCATTGACCTATGATCAGGCAATGTTTGATGTTCACAAAGACAAATGGATTAAAGCTATGGACCCGAAAATGGAGTCTATGTACTTCAATTTCGTTTGGGAGCTTGTGGATCAACCGGATGGGGTAAAACCTATTGGTTGAAAATGGATCTAGAAGCGTAAACGTGGCGTAGATGGGAAGGTGCAGACCTTCAATGCCCGACTAGTGGCAAAGGGTTTTATCCAGGTTGAAGGGGTTCACTATGAGGAGACCTTTTCACCTGTTTCCATGGTAAAGTCGATCAAGATCCTTCTGGCCATTGCCGCGTATTATGACTACGATGTATGGCAGATGGACGTCAAGACAGCCTTTTTGAATGGTAAACTTGATGAAACCATCTACATGGACCAGCCCAAAGGGTTCATTGCCCAAGGCCAAGACCAAAAGGTTTGTCGGCTTCGTAGGTCCATTTATGGGCTGAAACGAGCTTCGAGGTCTTGGAATATAAGGTTTGATGAGGCAATCAAATCTTATGGCTTTTTTCAAAATGTCGACGAGCCTTGTGTCTACAAGAAAATCGTTGACAAAACTGTCGCATTTTTAGTTTTGTATGTGGATTATATTCTTTTCGTTCGGAATGAGGTAGAATTTCTTACTGACGTTAAGAAGTGGCTAGCTTCGCAATTCCAAATGAAAGATTTGGGAGAAGCTCAGTATGTTCTAGGTATCCAGATTGTCCAAAACCGGAAGAACAGAACGCTAGCACTGTCTCAGGCGTCTTATATTGACAAGATGTTGTCTAGATATAAGATGCAGAACTTTAAGAAGGGCTTGTTGCCTTTCTGGCATGGGGTTCACTTGTCTAAGGATCAGTGTCCTAAGACTCCTCAAGAGGTTGAGGATATGAGACGGATCTCATATGCTTCAGCTGTAGGAAGCCTGATGTATGCCATGTTGTGTACTAGGCCCGACATCTGCATATGCAAAGAGGGGATTGTCGGTGAGTATCAATCCAATCCAGATTAGATTATTGGACAACCGTAAAGGCAATCCTCAAGTATCTTAGGAGAACGAGGAACTACAGCTTAGTGTATGGTAGTGGGGATTTGATCCTCACGGGATACACAGATTCTGGCTTTCACGATAAGGATTCTAGGAAATCCACTTCGGGGTCAGCCTTCATTCTGAATGGAGGAGCTGTAGTATGGCGAAGCATCAAGCAGGGATGCATCGCCGATTCCACTATGAAAGCGGAGTATGTTGCGGCTTGTGAAGCTGCAAAGGAAGTTGTTTGCCTTAGGAAGTTCATGACCTATTTGGAAGTTGTTCCAAATATGAACTTGTCGATCACGTTGTTCTGTGACAACAGAGGTGCAGTAGCAAACTCAAGAGAGCCTTGGAGCCATAAGAGAGGCGAACACATTGAGCGCAAGTATCATTTGATACGGGAGATTGTGCACCACGGAGACGTGACAGTCACGCAGATAGCGTCGGAGCACAACGTAGCTGGTCCATTTACAAAGTCCCTCACGGCTAAGGTGTTTGAGGGTCACCTAGAGAGTCTAGGTCTTCGAGAGCTTCCTGACTAGGGCAAGTGGGAGATGTGTAAACGGGTATTCAATACCCTAGTTTATTGTATTACTTCATTATAATTTATGTACATTTCAAAAATGTATTTTCTCCCCTAGCTTAGTCCAAGTGGGAGTTTATTGGGATTTTTGTCCTAATCTCGTGTTTGTAAATTATTGTTTGAAATTAATAAGAGTTATTTATTTCATTACTTTGCGTCTCGCAATATTTACAACATTTTTCCAATAAACTAAGCTCTAGGGTCATTGAATTTATGAGAGAATTAGAACTTAAACGGTGTGTAGTGGACACACAGGGAGGATCACATTCGAGTTAATGACCTGAACGGTCTACAGTATATGGATAGGGTTGAAGACTTAATCCTGGATACACTGTGGATGCGGCCCGCTTTGTATTAGATATAAACGAGGTGATCTGACTCGTTTATGTGATTGACATGCGATTGGGGGCATCCTGTGCAATGAGATTGTACAAGACCGGACCGTGAATTATTAGACCTATTGTTGTAACACCATTGACAGTAAGGACTAATAACTTCCTAGATGACCATTAGTGACTTGACCTGAATCCTGAACGTTTTACGGACTCCTGTCTGCGGGGGTTTGTCCTTTGACTAGTACGGGTGAGGGTGGTCATAGTTACTCGCCCAATATGCCTATCTTCTAAGGGACAGGACCAAGTACGAAGAAGGGAAGTTAACTACGCGAGATGGAATTCACTCGTTCCCGCCTTTAGGAAAACTAAAGGGGTTGTTCCCTTAAGTGCTGTCTCCAGGGCTTGGACAACGGGCGCTCACCTTCTCACTGGCCCGAAAAGGATGTTGTGTATGGATGGACCATCACAATATGTTTTTCATTAGAGAAGCAGTGGGGGCTTAAGGAACAAGAGGTAGACACAGGGGTAAAACGATAATTTGACCCAGCCGTGTCTACGAACAACCTGTAAAGGGTCGACTCATGGGCATTGGTTATATCAGTGGACACGTTATATTTTGCAATGACGGGAGTGCAGCTACCCTATAGTGGAGTGTTACCGTAGCTAATGAATGTTGATTAACCGGGTCAAAGAGTTTGATAGGTTAATCTCGGATCATTGGAGCACGTTACTGCAAGTCCATTAGGTCCCTCGGTTGGCTCAATCTGGGTTAAAAGAAGGCTTAATGTTTTGGTATGAAATTGAAGTGTTCAATTTCACTTAAAGGGCATTTATGTCATTTATATGAGATATGAATGATATAATATATAGTTTAATGTGAATGAGATTCATAATAAACTATAGGTTAGCCTAATTGCTAATTGGAGAAATTAATTGAGAGAAATTAAATTGGATGTGATTCAATTTAATTAATCCACAATTATTGCAAATGTGATTTGCAATATGAGATATGAGTTATCTTATATTATATGGTTATGCAAATGTGATTTGCATAACCTATGGTTGTTGTAAAATGGTAATAATGTGGAGATTTTAACTCCATGGTTATTCCACTATTTAAACCCTTCTTGCAAGAAGGATTGTAAGTTAACACTCTCATTTTTTTTATTCTCGCCCAAAAAAAAAGAAGAGTTTTCTCTCAACTTTTTCTCTCAATTCTCCTCCCTCTCCAAAACCAAAAGTCCCACCACTTTCCTTCTTACAAAGGAAGAACAACCGAGAAGGCCGTTGGTGGTGTTCGTTTTGTTCGAGAGAAGCATTCGTTGAGAAGCACGAAGTGTTCGTGTCCAAGGAAGGAATTTTGAAGGATTGTCTACAACAAGTAAGTAGATTTCTTCTTGCTGTAATTTCTTCCTTAATTTTGCATGTTTAACTCAGATCTAAGTGTTAGATCATTTTAGCAAATTTCAAGTAGCATAACGATACCTTTGACGATTCGATCGTCTCCCGCTGCGCGGAGATTTTCATTCCCTTCACACTGGAAGCGTAACTCCCCAAATACCTGGTCGATAAGAAGAAAGAAGGTAAATTTAATTTGCTTTGTGTTGAAAGATGCTCAGTGGAGAGTGATACTCTGCCTGGATATTGGATACAGGGGCCACTCACCACGTTTGCTCTGCTTTTAAGGAAACTAATTTCTGGCAGCAATTGCAGGAAGGGGAGATAACATTCAGAGTTGGAAATGTAGATGTTGTCTCAGCTGTAGCAGTGGGCACGGTGGAGCTACTATTTGGCAAGAAAATATTGTTATTAGATAACGTGTATATAGTTCCAGGGTTTGCTAGAAACCTCCTTTCTGTTTCTTGCCTTATTAGTCAATGTATTTCAATTTCGTTTCAATTTAATAAAGTGTTCATTTTATTGAAAGGTTTAGAATTGTGTAGAACTCTACTTGAAAACAATTTGTATGTTTTAAGACCTAATTCAGTTAAAATGGTTTTAAATACTGAATTATTTAAACCGACAAATAACGCGAACTAATAAAAAGCAAAAAGTACCTCCTAAACAAAATGCCTATCTTTGGCATCTAAGATTAGGTCATATAAACCTCAATAGGAACCCATACAGGTAAGAACTTTCTTCTAACTCGTTTAGAAATATGTTCTTACCTGTATGCGAATCATGCCTTGAAGGCAAAATGACCAAACGACCTTTTAGTGGAAAAGGTTATAGAGCTAAGGAAACCTTGGAGCTTGTACACTCATGCCTTTGTGGTCCGATGAGTGTTAAAGCCCGAGGTGGGTATGAATACTTCATCATGATTATTAAGGATATGGATACATTTACCTAATGCATCAGAAATCTGAGGCACTTGAAAAGTTCAAGGAATATAAAACCGAGGTTGAGAACCTTTTAAGTAAATCCATCAAAACACTTCGATTTAATCGAGGTGGAGAGTACATGGATCATGAATTCAAGGAGTATATGATAGAACATGGAATAACGTCCAAACTCTCAGCACCGGGTATGCAACAGCAAAATAGTGTATCAAAAAGGAGAAACAAAACCCTGTTTGACATGGTTTGGTCGATGATGAGTTATGCTCATCTCCCTGACTCGTTTTGGGGTTATGCGTGGAGACTGCATTATGTATTTTGAACAATGTTCCTTCGAAAAGTGTTTCTGAAACACCTTACGAACTCTGGAAAGGGCGTAAAGGAAATTTATGTCATTTCAGAATTTGGGGATGTGCATCCCATGTGCTAATGACAAATCCGAAGAAATTCGAACCTCGTTCAAAATTATGCCTATTTGTGGGCTACCCTAAAGAAACGAGAGGTGGTCTATTTTTCGATCCTAAAGAAAATAGGGTGCTTGTGTCGACAAACACAATTTTTCTTGAGGAAGACCACATCAGGGATCACAAGCCTAACAGTAAAATCGTGTTAAAAGAGATAGACATTATGCCAATAAAAGTTACTGCTAAGAAACCAACAAAAGTTGTTGACCCTAGCTCGTCTAGTCAAAGTTGTCCATCTCAAGAGTTGAGAGAGCCTCGACGTAGTGGGAGGGTTGTTACACAGCCTGACGGTTACATAGGTTGAACTGAAACCCAAGTTTTCACATCTAGTGATGATTGCGAGGACCCATTGTCATATGATCAAGCAATGGATGACATTGACAATGACGTATGGATAAAAGCCATGGACAAGGAAATGGAGTCTATGTACTTCAATTGCGTTTGGGATCTTGTGGATCAGCCTGATGGGGTTAAGCCCATAGGTTGTAAATGGATCTAAAAGAGAAAACGTGGTGTATATGGGAAGGTACAAATCTTCAAAGCTAGACTCGTGGCAAAGGGTTATACCCAGCGAGAAGGGGTTGACTATGAGGAAACCTTTTCTCCTGTTGCCATGATTAAGTCTATACGGATCATTCTTCCTATTGCTGCATATTATGACTATGAAGTATGGCAAATGGATGTCAAGACGACCTTTCTGAACGACAATCTTGACGAAAACATCTACATGAACCAACCCAAAGGGTTCATTCAACAAGGCCATGAGCAAAAAGTTTGTAGGCTTAAACAATCTATTTATGGGTTGAAACAAGCACTAGGTCTTGGAATATAAGGTTTGATGAGGCTATCAAATCTTATGGCCTTTATCAAAATGTTGATGGAACTTTGTGTATATAAGAAAATAATCAACAGTGTTGTCGCTTTTCTAGTGTTGTATGTGGATGATATCCTACTCATTGGGAATGATGTAAGATTCCTGAATGACGTCAAAAACTGGTTGGCTACGCAATTCCAAATGAAAGATTTGGAAGAAGCGTAGTTCATTCTCGGGATCCAAATTGTCCAGAACTGCAAGAACAAAACACTAGCCTTGTCTCAAGCATCGTACATCGATAAAATGTTGATTCGATATAAGATGCAAAACTCCAAGAAGGGTTTATTTCCTTTCAGACACAGGGTTCACTTGTCTAAGGAACAATTTCCTAAGACACCACAAGAGGTTGAGGATATGAGACGAGTCCCTTATGCATCGGTTGTAGGTAGCCTCATGTACGCCATGTTGTGTACTCGACCCGACATCTGTTATGCAGTTAGGATTGTCAGTAGGTATCAATCCAACCCAGGATTAGATCACTGGACTGCGGTAAAATCAATCCTCAAGTATTTGTAATTATTTGAGGAAATGAATAAAGTTGTTATTTTTCCTTTAAACTTGTGTTCTCGCAATTACAAACTTAAATCCAATAAACTAAGCTCTAGGGTCACATTTAGAATGTCACCCAAATGGTCTATAGTAGATGGATTAGGTCGGGAACCTTATCCTGTTAACACTATGGATGCGACCAACTTTGTATTCGATACAAACGAGGCAATTCAGCTCGTTTTTGTAGTTGACATGTGAATGAGGGCGTCCTGTGCAAAGAGTTTGTACAAGACCGGACCAAGAATTATTAGACTAATCTAGTAACGTTGTTGATAGGATAGGGATAATGATTCAAACGATGACCAATAATTATTCAACCTGAATCCTGAGCGAGTTGCGAACTCCTGTCTGCCGGGGATTATCCTGTTGGGATTATTGTCCTAATCTCGTGGTTGTAAATTATTTTTTGAAATTAATAAGAGTTATTTATTTCATTACTTTGTGTCTAGCAATATTTACAAACATTACCAATAAACTAAACTCCAGGGTCATTGAATTTATGAGAGGACTCGAACTTGAACGATGTGTAGTAGACACACAGGGAGGATCACGTTCGAGTTAATGACTCGAACGGTCTACAGTATATGAATAGGGTTAGAGACCTAATCTTGGATACGTTGTGGATGCGACCCACTTTGTATTAGATACAAACGAGGTGATCTGACTCGTTCATGTGGTTGACATGCGAGTGGGGGCATCCTGTACAATGAGATGGTACAAGGCCGGACCGTGAATTATTAGACCTTCTGATGTAACACCGTTGACAGTAAGGACTAATAACTTCGTAGATGACCATTAGTGACTCGACCTGAATCCTGAACGTGTTACGGACTCCTTTCTGCGAGAGTCTGTCCTTTGACTAGTACGGGTGAGGGTGGTCACAGTTACTCACCCACTATGCTTATCTTCTAAGGGACAGGACCAAGTAAGGAGCTGGGAACTTAACTACGCGAGATGGAATTCACTTGTTCCTGCCTTTAGGGAAACTAGAGGGGTTGTTCCCTTAAGTGTTGTCTCAAGGGCTTGGACAACGGGCACCCATCTTCTCACTAGCCCGAGAAGGGTGTTTTGTATATTTGGACCATCACAATATGTTGTTCATTAGAGGAGCAGTGGGGACTTAAGGAACAACAGGTAGACACAGGGGTAAAACGGTAATTTGACCCAGCCGTGTCTACGAACAACCTGTGAGGTGTCGACTTATGGGCATTGGTTATATCAGTGGACACGTAATATTCTGCACTGACGGGAGTGCAGCTACGGGCTATAGTGGAGTGTTACCGTAGCTAATGAATGTTGATTAACTGGGTCAAAGAGTTTGGTAGGTTACTCTCGGATCATTGGAGCTCGTCACTGTAGGTCCATTAGGTCTTTCGGTTGGCTCTTTCTAGGTTTAAAGAAGGGTTAGAGTTTTGGTATGAAATTGAAGCGTTCAATTTCACTTAGAGGCATTTATGTCATTTATATGAGATATGAATGATATAATATATAGTTTAATGTGAATGAGATTCATAATAAACTATAGGTTAGCCCAATTGTTGAATTAAGGCTAATTGGAGAAATTAATTGAGAGAAATTAAATTGGATGTGATTCAATTTAATTAATCCACAATTATTGCAAATGTGATTTGCAATATGAGATATGAGATATCTTATATTATATGGTTATGAAAATATGATTTGCATAACCCATGGTTGTGGTAAAATGGTAATAATGTGGAGATTTTAACTCCATGATTATTCCACTATTTAAACCCTTCTTGCAAGAAGGATTGTAACTCTCACACTCTCATTTTTGTGGATTTCACCAAAGAGAAGAGTCTAAGATTCTCTCTACTCTCCTCCCTCTCCAAAACCAAAAAGTCCTACCACTTTCCTTCTTCCAAAGGAAGAACAACCGAGTAGGTTGTTGGTGGTGTTCGATTTTTGTTCGAAGGAGGCGTTCGTTGAGATCGAGATGCACGAAGTGTTCGTGACCAAGGAAGGAACTTTGAAGAACTGTCTATAACAAGTAAGTATGTTCTTCTCGTTGTAATTTCCTTCTTCTTTTGTATGTTTAACTTAGATCTAAGTGTTAGGTCGTTTTAACAAAATTCTAGTAGCGTAACGATACCTTGACGATTCTATCGTCTTCCGCTGCGCGGGGATTTTCATTCCCTTGAATTGGTATCAGAGCCATTTCGTTGATTTTTCGTTATGCACTGTTTTTGTTAAAATAGGTGGGTAAATTACCTTAATTTCATGGGATGAATGTTGGTTTGCATGATGAATGTTTCAGTTTTTGGCATTTTTTACATTTACAATTATGTTGATGAGATCAATGTAAAGGCCCGTTGTTTTTGGGCAATTTAGTTGTAAATCGAGTGTGTAAAGTCTGAGCCATTAGTAGCAAGGGTTGCTGTGAAGAAATCGGAGCGGAATCGGGCAAAAATCGAAGCAAAACAGCAAAGGAGTTTGTTGTACAGGTGACGACGTTGAGACGTTGTTCATTGGCGTCTCAACGTTCTGCCAGCGGAAGCAAGGCGTGCTGCAGGACAGCGTTGCAACATCGCTGGCATTGAGAACGCTTGGTGGACGTTGGACGCTTGGTGGGCAGTTCGCGAGCGGTTTCGCACAACGTGGGCGAGAGGGGCAGCTTTTTTCCATTTTTTCTTTATTTATTAAATGTAAAATGAGTTTTATTTATTTATTTAATTAGTTTATTAAATAATATTAATATAAAAGTTATATTAATGTTATTTAATTAAATAATTGCCCCTAAGTGCCAAAAACCGGTCCATTTTTGCTATTTAATTATTTTATGCATGTGATGTATATTTTAATTAATTTCTATGTGCATAATGTATGTCATATAGATTTAAAATCCCATCTTAGGTTAAACATATTCATGCATCATTTATATTATAAGAGTTATAATATATAGTTTGCATGATAGGTTATATTATAAGAGTTAAATATAATTAAATGCATGTTTAATTTAATTAATATAACTGTTATATTTTTTAGATTAAAGTATGCTCATGTATTTATATTCATGTGATGAATTATATTATGTTATAGTATATAATTATTCATGTGATGAATGATCAAGCACTATAACATAGAAACGCATGCAACCTAAGTTAATTATTAATATTAAAGAGTTTAGAACATAAATAATTAGACTTAGGTTTTCTAGTTCTAATAAGATTAGAATTAGGAAATCAAAGTTTAGTCTATGAATGGAGACTGATTAGTAACTCTGTCTAAGGAAGGTTTTGTCTAAGGCTGGGGTATTTAAGTTGACGCTTGCGAAACACCCCTACTTGGAAACCGACCTAGGAGTGAATTCGGTCTAGAGATTCTTAGATTATACTTATCATGAGTGCCGCTAGTTAAAAGTGTTTTAATTTACTCACATAGACCTAAGTAATAATGTGATTATAAACTTAGGTTAATACCATATAAGAGTTATATTGGTAGACTTAGGTAAATTTTAGCCGGTTTATCTAGGTCAATCCCTAATAAAATTAAAGTGCTGAGTGGGAGGAAATGTAGTGTATGAGATACATTTAATTTCCGACCACAAATCTCCATTAAGTCTGCACCGTGAGATCTATACTCGGCCTCGTGTCCTCAGATGTCTGGCTCGACTGCGTCGCGATGTGTTCGCGATGCATACGATCGATAGATCAGGGCCAATGAAAAGGCCAAGGTCTATATCATTGAAAGCATGTCTGATGTTTTGGCAAAGAAGCATGAGCTAATGGTCACTGCTAAGGTGATCATGGAGTCTTTGCAGGATATGTTTAGACAACAGTGCTTTCAAGTCCGACATGACTCGCTCAAATACGTCTTCAACACACGGATGAAAGAGGGATCGTCTGTCCGTGAACATGTTCTAAAGATGATGACGCACTTCAATCTGGCTGAGATGAACTGGGTTTCGATCGACGAGTCGAGCCAGGTCAATTTTATCTTGGAGACTCTTCCGAAGAGTTTCCTTCAGTTTCGTAGCAATGCTGTTATGAACAAAATTAGCTACACTCTGAATACCCTCCTCAATGAGCTATAGAATTTTCAGTCCTTGATGAGAGTCAGGGCACCATAATCTGAGGCAAATGTTGCCTACATGTTTTATCACAGGAGTTCGACCTCTAGGACTAAACCTGTTGCTCCTTCACGTCCGGAAGGGAAGAAGAGGATGAAGGGGGGTAAAACTGACCGACCTACCGCCTAAAAGGGCAAGTAGGTCAAGGACGTTGCAGAAAAAGAAAAGTATTTCCACTGCATTGGGGGCAGACACTGGAAGAGGAACTGTCCCAAATTCCTAGCCGAGAGGAAGAACCAAGGTAAATGTGATTTACTTGTGACTGAAACCTGTTTAGTGGAGAGAAACCTTTTCAGGGGATTGATTCCTGGCAGCAGCTGCGAGAGGGTGAGGTGACTCTACGGGTTGGATCCGGAGAGCTTGTCTCTGCTGCAGCGGTCGGCACGGTGAAGCTACATTTCGGCGGAAAGTACTTATTATTAGATAATTTGTACATTGTACCAGGGTTTACTAGAAACCTTGTTTCCATTTCCTGCCTTATTGAACAATGCATATCTGTTTCCTTTGAATCCAATAAAGCGTTTATTTCTTTGAAAGACAATCTTATTTGTTCTGCTTCACTTGAGCATAATTTGTACGTTTTGAAACCTAATTCGGTCAAAAGTGTTTTGAGTACTGAATTGTTTAAAACTGCAGAAACACAAACTAAAAGAGCAAAAATTTCTCCTAAGGAAAATGCCCATCTTTGGCATCTACGGTTAGGCCACATTAATGTCAATAGGATTGAGAAACTGGTGAAGAGTGGACTTCTAAACGTGTTGGAAGAAAACTCTTTACCGGTGTGTGAGGCATGCCTTGAGGCCCAAATGACCAAACGTCCTTTTAGTGGAAAAGGATATAGAACAAAGGAGCCCCTTGAGCTTATACATTCTGACCTCTATGGTCCGATGAATGTTAAAGCACGAGGTGGTTATGAATACTTCGTGTCTTTCATAGACGATTACTCGAGGTATGGGTATATTTACCTAATGTATAAGAAGTATGAAACTCTTGAAAAGTTCAAGGAGTATAAGACTGAGGTTGAGAACCTCTTAGGTAAATCGCACCTTGTATGCCACAGCAGAATGGTGTATCGGAGAGGAGAAACAGAACCTTGTTGGACATGGTTCGGTCGATGATGAGTTATGCTTGTCTCTTTGATTCTTTTTGGGGTTACGCAGTGGAGACGGCGGTTTATATTTTGAACAACGTTCCGTCGAAGAGTGTTTGTGAAACACCTTTCAAACTCTGAAATGGTCGTAAAGGAAGTTTACACCATTTCAGGATTTGGGGATGCCCGACCCACGTGTTGGTGTCAAACTCGAAAAAGTTAGCACCCCGTTCGAAATTGTGCCTATTTGTAGGTTACCATAAAGAGACTAGGGGTGGTCTATTTTTCGATCCTAAGGAAAATAGGGTGCTTGTGTCGACAAACGCCACTTTCGTAGAGGAAGTCCACGTCAGGGATCATTTACCAAGGAGTAAAATTGTGTTAAATGAAATGGATAGTACATCAACAAGAGTTGTTGATAGGGCTAGTACGTCAGCAAGTGTTGTTGATCCTAGCACGTCTAGTCAAATCCATTCCAAAGAGTTGGGAATGGATTTGACTAGACGTGTCAGGATCAACAACACTTGTTGATGCCTCGAAATAGTGGGAGGGCTGTGAGACAGCCTGATCGTTACATGGGTTTAGCTGAAACCTCAGTTGTCGTTCCTGATGATGACTGTGAGGATCCATTGACCTATGATTAGGCAATGGTTGATGTTGACAAAGACAAATTGATTAAAGCTATGGACCAGGAAATGGAGTCGATGTACTTCAATTATGTCTAGAAGCTTGTAGATCAATCGGATGGGGTAAAACCTATTGGTTGCAAATGGATCTACAAGCGTAAACGTGGCGTAGATGGGAAGGTGCAGACGTGGCGTAGATGGGAAGGTGCAGACCTTCAAAGCCCGACTAGTGGCAAAGGATTTTACCCAGGTTGAAGGGGTTGACTATGAGGAGGCCTTTTCACCTATTTCCATGATAAAGTCGATCAGGATCCTTCTGGTCATTGTCGCGTATTATGACTACGAGGTATGGCATATGGACGTCAAGACAACCTTTCTGAATGGCAAACTTGATGAAACCATCTACATGGACCAACCCAAAGGGTTCATTGCCCAAGGTCAAGAGCAAAAGGTTTGTCGGCTTCATAGGTCTATTTATGGACTGAAACAAGCTTCCAGGTCTTGGAATATAAGGTTTGATGAGGCGATCAAATCTTATGGCTTTTTAATCAAAATGTCGACGAGCCTTGTGTCTACAAGAAAATCGTTAACAAAACTATCGCTTTTTTAGTGTTGTATGTGGATGATATTCTTCTCATTGGGAATGAGGTAGAATTTCTTATTGACGTTAGGAAGTGGCTAGCATCGCAATTCCAAATAAAAGATTTGGGAGAAGCTTAGTATGTTCTAGGTATCCAGATAGTCCAGAACTGGAAGAACAGGACGCTAGCCTTGTCCCAGGCATCTTATATTGATAAGATGTTGTCTAGATATAAGATGTAGTACTCCAAGAAGGGATTGCTGCCTTTCAAGCATGGGGTTCACTTGTCTAAGAATCAGTGTCCTAAGACTCCTCAAGAGGTTGAGGATATGAGACGGATCCCATATGCTTCAACTGTAGTGAGCCTGATGTATGTTACGTTGCGTACTAGGCCCGACATCTGTTATGTAGTAGGGATTGTCAGTAGGTATCAATCCAATCCAAGATTAGATCACTGGAGAGCCGTAAAGGCAATCCCCAAGTATCTTAGGAGAACGAGGAACTACAGCTTAGTGTATGGCAGTGGGGATTTGATCCTTACGGGATACACGGATTCTAACTTTTAGACCGATAAGGATTTTAGGAAATTCACTTCGGGGTCAGCCTTCATTCTTAATGGAGGAGCTGTAGTATAGCGAAGCATCAAGCATGGATGCATCGCCGATTCCACTATGGAAGCGGAGTATGTTGCGACTTGTGAAGCTTCATAGGAAGTTGTTTGGCTTTGGAAGTTCATGATAGATTTGGAAATTGTTCCAAATATGAACTTATCGATCACACTGTTCTCTGATAACAGTGGTGCAGTAGCCAACTCAAGAGAGCCTCGGAGCCATAAGAGAGGCAAACACATTAAGCGGAAGTATCATCTGATACGGGAGATTGTCCACCGCGGCGACGTGATAGTCACGCAGATAGCATCGGAGCACAACGTAGCTGATCCATTTACAAATCCCCTCACGGCTAAGGTGTTTGAGGGTCACCTAGAGAATCTAGGTCTTCGAGTGATTCCTGACTAGGGCAAGTGGGAGATGTGTAAACGGGTATTCAATGCCTTAGTTTATTGTATTACTTCATGGTAATTTATGTACATTTCAGAAATGTATTTTCTCCACTAGCTTAGTCCAAGTGGGAGTTTGTTGGGATTATTGTCCTAATCTCGTGTTTGTAAATTATTTTTTGAAATTAATTAGAGTTATTTATTTCATTACTTTGTGTCTCGCACTATTTACAAACCTTTCCAATAAACTAAACTCCATGGTCATTGAATTTATGAGAGAACTAGAACTTGAACGGTGTGTAGTGGACACACAGGGAGGATCACGTTCGAGTTAATGACCCGAACGGTCTACAGTATATGGATAGGGTTGGAGACCTAATCCTGGATACGCTGTGGATGCGACCCAATTTGTATTAGATACAAACGAGGTGATCTGACTCGTTCATGTGGTTGACATGCGAGTGGGGGCATCCTGTACAATGAGATTGTACAAGACCGGACCGTGAATTATTAGACCTCACGATGTAACACCGCTGATGGTGAAGGACTAATAACTTCGTGAGATGACCATTAGTGACTCGACCTGAATTCTGAGCGTGTTACGGACTCTTGTCTGCGGGGGTCTGTCGTTTGACTAGTACAGGTGAGGGTGGTCACAGTTACTTACCCAACAGGCCTATCTTCTCAGGGACAGGACCAAGTAGGGAGCTGAGAACTTAACTACGCGAGATGGAATTCACTCGTTCCCGCTTTTAGGAAAACTAGAGGGTTGTTCCCTTAAGTGTTGTCTTCAGGGCTTGGACAACGGGCGCCCACCTTCTCACTGGCCTGAGAAGGATGTTGTGTATGGTTGGACCATCACGATATGTTGTTCATTAAAGGAGCAGTGGGGACTTAAGGAACAAGATGTAGACATAGGGGTAAAACGGTAATTTGACCCAGCCGTGTCTACGAACAACTTTTGAAGGGTCGACTCATGGGCATTGCTTATATCAGTGGACACGTAATATTCTGCACTGACGGGAGTGCAGCTACGGGCTATAGTGGAGTGTTACCGTATCTAATGAATGTTAATTAACCGGGTCAAAGAGTTTGATAGGTTAATCTCGGATCATTGGAGCCCGTCACTGTAGGTCGATTAGGTCCCTTGGTTGGCTCCATCTGGGTTAAGAGAAGGGTTAGAGTTTTGGTATGTAATTGAAGTGTTCAATTTCACTTAGAGGCATTTATGTCATTTATATGAGATATGAATGATATAATATATAGTTTAATGTGAATGAGATTCATAATAAAGTATAGGTTAGCCTAATTGTTGAATTAGTGCTAATTGGAGAAATTAATTGAGAGAAATTAAATTGGATGTGATTCAATTTAATTCATCAACAATTATTGCAAATGTGATTTGCAATATGAGATATGAGATATCTTATATTATATTGTTATGCAATTATGATTTGCATAACCCCATGGTTGTGGTAAAATGGTAATAATGTGGAGATTTTAACTGCATGTTTATTCCACTATTTAAACCCTTCTTGTAAGAAGGATTGTAACTCTCACACTCTCGTTGGTGGTGTTCGGTTTTCGTTCGAGAGAAGCATTCATTTAGATCGAGAAGCATGAAGTGTTCGTGACCGAGGAAGGAACTTTGAAGAACTGTCTACAACAAGTAAGTATGTTCTTCTCGCTGTAATTTCCTTCTTTTTTGTATGTTTAACTAAGATCTAAGTGTTAGGTCGTTTTAACAAAATTCTAGTAGCGTAACGATACCTTGACGATTTGATCGTCTTCCGCTGCGTGGGGATTTTCATTCCCTTCATATCCCTTGACTAGTACGGGTGAGAGTGGCCACAGTTGCCGACTCAATTTACCTACCTTCTCAGGGATGAAACCTTGTAGGGAGCTGGGGACTCAACTTCACAAGAAGGAATTCACTCGTTCCCCGTTCTAGGATAACTTGATAGGTTTTTCCCTTAAGAACTGTATCCAGGTTTTGAACAACGGGGCCCCTCCCTCTTGCTTGTTTGAAAGGGATAATATTTATGGTCAGACCATAAACTTGTTGTTCATTAGAGGATCAGTGGTGCTTAAGGTGCAAAAAGTAGTCATAGGGGTAAAACGGTAATTTGACCCAGCTGTGACTACGAACGACCTGTGAAGGGTTGATTCACGGGCATTGGTTAAATCAATGGACACAACTTGTCCTACAGTGAGGAAAGTGCAGCTATGAGTCTTTAGTAGAGTGACTCGTAGTTAACGAATATTGATTGACGGGATCAATGAGTTTGATTAGTCAATCTCGTATCGTTGGAGCTCATGATCTGTAGGTCCATTAGGTCCCTCGATTAGCTCAACATGGAATTTATAGAGGGTATAAAGTTTTGGAATGAATTTGAAATGTTCAAGTTTAATTTAGGGTTTAGGTTTAACATAGGTGGATTCTGGATAAGGGAATCTATTTAAGTCTATGCCTATTATAACTTTTATAACTAGGCCTTTTTAGCTCATGTCTAGGTGAATTAACACTTTAATAACCTAGATATATTACATGCTAACAAGACTATGGTTAATTCAACTCAAGTTCCGGGTCAGCTCCCAGGTAGGAGGCGTTCCATTAACCGTCAACTTAAATACACCCAACCTTAGACAAAACATCACCGGTAGAGTTCCCTTATAACCAAAGTCCTATTTTTAGTCCTACTATACTTTAAATTATTTAGAATACTATGTAAGACTAATTTCTAATCCTATTAGAAACTAAACTTACGTCTAATTAATTTTAAACAATTTAAAATTAATTTCACCCTACCCAAGTTCTTATGTTTGCATGCAACTCTTTGTTATAGGTTATGGTTTCTGAAACCAATTTATAACTTTTATAAATTTTAATAATTAACCTATGGCATGGAACTATAGTGTATTTCCATCAATCACATTCAAATTGGAAAATTATTGTCATTTAACTATTTGAATCATACATATTACTTAAACAATATAACACATTATATTATACAAAGTAATTTCATGCTCCATGCTCTTCATTTTTCATATAATTAAATTATAACACTTATAAGTAATTACTCATGAAAAAATTCATGCATTTTTATCATACTCATATAACACTTATATAAATAAAATGCATGAACATGCTTATCCTATGGTGGGAATACATCTAAATGACATTCATAAAGAATAAATAGCTATTAAACCTAAATTTTTTGTCCCTAATGTGCAAGTAAAAAATAAAATTACAGTAATTCTATATCTAAACCGGTCCAAACCACCTTGAACAAGAGCCGAACCGGACCAGAAATGAACTAAACTGCCCGAACCATCACTGAACCGGCCACCTTGCATCTGCCATTGGCACAATGTTGCAACGCCGTTACTCTTCGTGCTCACATCCAACATCCCAGCGGCGTTGCAACACCATAACCCTTTTCAAGAGCCTCAGACTTATGATGCATTAGGTATAAATAACCATACCTCGAATAATCATCTATGAAAGAGATGAAATATTCGTACCCTCCTCGAGCTTTAATATTCACCGGACCACAAAGATACGAATGTATAAGTTCTAAAGGTTCTATGGCTCTATAACCTTTTCCAGTAAAAGGTTGCTTAGACATTTTACCTTCCAAGCATGATTCGCAAGGAGGTAAAGAATCATCTTCTAACTTGTTTAAAAGTTCATTCTTAGAGAGTCTCTCAATTCGGTTGAGATTTATATGACTAAGTCTAAGATGGCATAGATCGGTATTATTGTTGGAGAAATTATTTGCCTTTTACTTTGAGTATTAGCAGTTTTAAACATCTCATGATTTAAAATTGCTTTAGTTTGATTAGGTTTAAGTACATACAAGTCGTTTTTTAATTTAGCAGAACAAACACTGACACCCTTTTTTTAAATGAACACTTCATTAAAAGAAAAGAAAATACAATATCCAAGTTCTATTAAACAAGAGATAAAAATTAAGTTTCTCTTAATCTTAGGAACTATATACAGATTTTTTAGTAAAATAAATCTATCTCTGAAAAACAGCTTGGCATCTCCCACTGCACGAGCTGAACGTCATCTCACCCTCTTCGAGCTCCTGGAAGGAATTAGTTTCCTGAAAAGAAGAGCAAACATAATTAGTGGATCCTGAATCAAGTATCCAGGTAAAATCATCATTTTCTACTAAGCAAGATTCAAGAACAAGTAAATCGAATTTACCTTTATTCTCTTTGAGCTCATCAAGGTATTTTGGGCAGTTTCGCTTCGAGTGCCCATCCATGTTGCAGTGGAAACACTTTCCTTTGTCTGCAACCTTGGTTTTTCCCTTGCCCTTATCAGCAGCAGGTGTCTTCCCCTTCCTTCCTATCTTCTTCTTTTGGGTCTTCTTAACCACAGAAGATGAACTATAAGACTTAGTCCCAGTGGATGAACCCTTTTTGGAACCTTATGGAATGGGCAAACAGATTTACCTCTCCATCAGCCTGTCCCTTATTCTTCATAAGAGTCTTTAAAGTCTGTAGTTCATTAAGGAGAGTAGTCAGGTTATACTCTATCTTGTCCATCACCGCATTACTGCGGAATTGCAGGAAACTCTTCGAAAGAGATTCGAGAATGAACGAGACCTGACTTTGCTCGTCAATGATTGCGTCGTTCATTTCAACCACATTGAAGTAGACCATCAGATCGAGAACGTGTTCTCTCACAAACGACCCCTCCTTCATACGAGAGTTATAAACGTACTTGAGGGATTCGTGTCGAAGCTGTCAAGACGGTTGTCCAAACATACCCTGCAACGAACTCATGATCTCACAAGCTGAGACCATGCCCTCGTGTTTTTTGGCTAGAACTTCAGAAACACTAGCCAAAATGTAGACCTTGGCCTTATCATTGGCCTTAATCCAACGGTCGTACGCCTCCTTAAAAGATTGAGGAGCGTTTCGAGAAGGGACCTGAGGACATTCCTCAGTCAGTACAAATCGAAAGTCGTCAACAACAAGAATCGTATTCAGGTTGGACATCCACGTAGTAAAGTTTTCACCAGTTAAACGATCGCTTTTTAGTAAGGCTATAACTGAGGACGACATGCTGAAATTCCAAAAGTAGTTCTAATTAGTTATGCCTTTAACCCATTATAAACCAATCAATTTTAGCAAAATTATTAAAGAACCCTAGTGTTTAAATTAAACACAGTGTTTAAATTAAACCTATAATTTAGCAACGATACTTCAAGGGTTTAGAACAAAAGCCACCGTCGGGTGGTCAGTCACTCCTCCCCTGACTTGAGACATTCTCAACCAATTTTCATTACCAGAACATCTCATGTCCCAATGATCCTTAGCTACCGTTTGATTGGTCAAGGACTTGTTAACTAGCTTAACTTATCTCGTAAATGTGACCCTACCATTTTTCAGATCCAATAGGTCTGAGCCAACAGACTACTATTAAGAAAGACAACTGTTGGCAAATTACCTAAGAGACCCAATCCATTTCTGGAGTTTGCAGTGTTCTGATCCCTATAGTCAGGCCCTCCGTAGGGATTGGCTGTTCCAGGACAACCTAGCAAGCGGACTATAGAAATCTCACGGTGCGACCTAAGTGAGGAGACCGTAGGATACGTTGACACCCGCTCTGCTCACATTTACTATGGATACTTCCCTCATTCACCTTGGTATTGAACCATGCAAACACTTACCGTAGGGGGACGTAACCGAGCATAGAACTCACGGTGTGAACTCTAGAGGACGTGAGAGTAAACTTGATGCAAACATCTCGTTTTCTCCCACTAAAGCTCCTAAGGTTAGAGTATAGGTTTAACTTAGTCAGATTCTGGCTAAAAGAATCTATCTAAATCTATGCCTATTATAACTATTATAACTAGGTCTTTTAACCTTATGTCTAGGTGAATAAACATTTTAGTTACCTAGATATAAACAGAACTATGGTTAATTCAACTCAAGCTCCGGGTCAGTTCCCAGGTAGGAGGTGTTAGATTACAGTCGACTTAAGTACCCCCAACCTTAGACAGAACTTCACCAGTAGAGTTCCCTTATAACCAAAGTTCTAATGTCCTACTATATTTTTAAACTATTTCAAATACTATGTAAGACTAACTTCTAATCCTATTAGAAATTAAAACTTAGGTCTAAATTAATTTTAAACAATTTAAAACTAATTTAATTTTAACCCAAGTTCCTATGTTTGCATGCAATTCTTTGTTATAGGTTATGGTTTCTAAAACCCCTTTAATTTATAACACTTATAAATTTTAATAATTAACCTATGACAAGGAACTATATTATAAAACCAACAATTAATTTCAAATTGGAATTATAATGTTATTCAACTAATTGAATAATTAAATTACTTAAATAAAATAAGAATTATTTGACACTAAGCAATTTCATGCTCCATGCAATTGATTTTCCACATTTATCTAATTATAACTTATAAATAAATGCTTACAAAAAATAAATTAGATCATGCATTTCTACCATATTTATATAACAATTATACAAATAAAATGCATGAACATGCTTATCCTAAGGTGGGAAAAATTCTAAATGACATTCATAAAGTAAAATAGTTGTAAAACCAGAATAATTTGGCCCCTAAAGTGCAAAAATAATAAAATTACTCTAATTCTATTACAAAACCGGTCCAATACATTTTGAACCGGGCTCGAATCGCTCGAATCAGACCGAAAACCAACTGAATCGCCCAGACCGATCTGTAGCTTCAGTTTTGGCATCACGACGTTGCAACGCTGGCTTTGTCTGCGCGCGCGCCTGTTATCGGGGTAGCGTTGCAACGTTGAGGGGCAGCGTTTCAACGCTGCTGACCCTTGGAGATCCCGCGTCAATAGGGAGGCTTGGCATTGCGACGCCGTTCCTCAGCGTTGCAACGCTGTTGTTTTGGCAGCAGCTTTCTCCTTCGAACACAACAGTTTCAATCATCAAATTCTCCCTCGATACTCATCCGAAATGCACGAAATTTGTCCCGAACGACTCTTAACTCGATTACAGACTCGATTATGCACTTAAATACCCAAAAACACAGGGGCCTTTATAATTAATTTGATCAAATCAAAAGAAACAAAGGCCAAAATATTCCTAAATAATTCTACAGCAAACCAAATGCAATTCCCACCTAATCGAATGCAATTTTGTTTCAACCAAAACAAGACAAGCATTGCTCTGATACCAATTGATGGAGATCTTATCCCCTTGAGCAGCGAAAATGTGTTTGGAATCGTAATTGCAAGTTCATTTTGGTTAAAAAACAAAAACCAGTACATTGGTGTAAAAACAGAGATAAGCATATGTTTATAATCTAATTAGACATGAAATAATCATGCAAACATTCTTTAAAAATAACTAGACTATAAGGGAATTCGTAATTACCTTTGTAGTTTTTTTTCAACAGCAACTTCTAGCTCCTTTTGCACAACAACTCAACAATGTTCTCCTCCTCTGTTCTTTCCAACAGGACAACACCACTTGGAGAACTTTCTATCCTCTAAGTATCCACTTAGATTATCCTAGGTGGGAAGGGATCCAACTTTTTGGAAGATTAGGGAATTTTTAGAGAGGGAGGTTTCTTCAGAGAGAGCAATTCTCAAAATCACAGGATTGATCGATCTCATCACCAACTGTCACCCTTCTCCTTGTTAAGCTATCAATAGGGAGAAGGACAAGGATAGTGGGAACGTGTCTGGATGACACGTTCCCTCAATTTAATTTAAATTAATAAGATAATATAATTAAATCATATTTAATTATATAATTATTAATTTAAATCACATTTAATTAAATCAAATTAAATATCATATATTTAATTTGTATTAAATCACATTTAATCAATTTCCCCCTCTAACCTATAGTTTTAATGTACATCTAATGCACATTAAATTTTAACCTATAGTTTTCAAATATGAATCACATTCACATTTGACTTTAATATTTGAACTCTTTCAAATATTTAATTCTCTCATAATTTAATATGAATCATATTCACATTTAATTTATAATATATAGTTCAAAAACTATATATTATATCGTATCTATATACATTAAATTTATTCCCAAATGAATTTGAACATTTCAAATTCAAACGATCTAAGAACCCTTTACGAGCTAGAAGGTGGACCTAATAGACCTAAAGATTAGAAACTCCAACGATACAAGATTACTCGGTTAATCTCATTAACCTCCTAATCAACATTCGTTAACTGCAGGAACACTCCACTAAAGTCCCGCAATTGCATTCTTCTTACTGCAAATATATTTCTGTGTCCACGGATATTGACCAATAACAGCAAGTCAATCCTTCACGAATGTTCGTAACACCAGCTGGATCAAATTACCGTTTTACCCCTGGTTGACATCTTGTATCTTAATTACCAGTGTTCCTCTAATGAACAATTTTTTTGTGGTCCTACCAACAAACAGAGTCTCTCTCGGGCCAATAAGAGGGTCGGGCCCTTTGTTCAAGTCCCGAAGACACCACATAAGGGAACATTCCTCTACTTACCCTAGTAGGCGAGAAGTAGTGAATTCAATTTTGCTAGGCTAAGTCCCCAACTGCTCACTTGGTCTTTGTTGGGATTTATGCCCCAAACTTGTGTAATTTTGATCAATTAAATAAAGTGTTATTTGTTTTGATAAGATTACAGTCTTGCTTTTATAAATCCAATAAACTAACCTCCAAGGTTATAACGTTTATCTTGAAATCAGTGTAGTGGACACTAATTAGGTTGAATTCAAGATTATAACCTAAATAGTCTATGGTATAAGAATAAGGTTGGAAACCTCATTCTAGTAACACCATGGATGCGGCCCACTTTGTAATTAGTACAAATGAGGTAATCCAACTCATTCATGTAGTTGACATGCGAGTGGGGGCATCCTGTATGAAGAGTTCATACAAGACTGGATCGCAAATTATTAGTCTAACCAGTATAACACCGTTAACACGATAAGACTAGTAATTTATAGATGGTCATTAGTGACTTGACCTGAATCCTGAACAAGTTAAGAACTCCTGCTTATAGGGATTTGTCCTTAGACTAGTATGGGTGAGAGTGGCCTGTAGCCGACTCAATAAGCCTACCTTCTCAAGGACAGAACCTCGTAGGTAGCTGGGAACTTAACTGTCCAAGATGGAATTCACTCATTCCTCTACTGAGGAATTAGATAGGTTGTTCCCTTAAGAACTGACTCCAAGTCTTGAACACGGGGCCCCGCCCTCTATGAGGGTATGATTCTAAGATAGGATCTTAGACTTGTTGTTCATTAGAGGATCAGTGGTGCTTAAGGAGCAAAGAGGTAATCACAGAGGTAAAATGGTAATTTGAGCCAGCTGTAATTACGAACAACCTGTGAAGGGTCGACTCATGGGTAATTACTATATCAGGGAGACACAATAATATCTACAGTGAGGAGAGTGTAGCTACAAGTCTATAGTTGAGTGACTTGTAGTTAATGAATATTGATTAACTGGATCAAAGAGTTTGATCAGTTAATTTCACATCATTGGAACTCGTGATCTGTAGGTCCATTAGATCCCTCTGTTGGCTCAACATTGAAATATTGAGGGTATAAAGTTAGGAGATAAATTAAGTGTTCAATTTTATACATGAGGAATTATATCAATTAAATATGATATAATTGATATAATATATAGTTTTAATGTGAATTAGATTTATATATAAACTATATACTAAAGAGAGATAAAACGAGGGGTAGGATGGTCATTTCCATCCTATTTCCCTATATATATGGTTGTATGAGATGCAACTAGATCAAGTGATTTTTAGAAGTGATTTTGGAAATCATTCTAAGTTATTCCTACCCTCCTTGTTGTGTTGTTGGAAGAGTTCCAAAACACACATCTCTCTCACAAAATACCTCACCACTCCTGAAGGGAACCCACCTTCCTCCCTCACCTAGAGAACAACAAAGAAGATCCAGTGGTGGTGTCGGTGTTTGTACAAGTTCGTGTTGCGTTGATCTTGATCGTGAAGAGAGGAGGAGCGCTTGAAGAAAGGTTCTTCAAAGGTAAATACTTGTTGTCCAAACTCTTATTTTATGCTTAATCTATGTTTTACGTTCTTGAATTTTCCGTTGTAACTAAATCAAGAGCGCGCGATTCGCAATCGCTTCCGCTGCGGGGACTTCGATTCCCTTCAAATGGTATCAGAGACCAATTGCGTTCTTGATTTATGTTCTGGATTTTTTAAGAAGAAGGTGGGATTTACTGTTTTTGCATTAGATGTATGAACGGTTTTTTACGAAATTAGATGTTTTCAATTTTTTGGCACTTAGATTTACAATTTTCATTGAAATGTTCAATGTAAGGGTCCAGTGTTTTGGGCAAATTTAATTGTAAATCGAGTCTACAAATCCGTGTCGATCGAGGCAAGGCGGTTGCTGAGAAGAACGGAGCAAAAACGAGCAAAGGAATGGTGATTCTCAATGATGTGTGTGTGCAGCGTTGCAACGCTGTTCATCGGCGTTGCAACGGCGCGCTTGCGGGAGAAGGCGCGCGCAGGAGGCAGCGTTACAACGCAGCCTCTAGCGTTGCAACGTTGTGGCGTTGCGCAACGCTCGGCAGAAAATGGCAAAAGCAGCGTTGCAACGTCGGATACGTTTCACGCGAGGAGCAACGGGCAGAAACGTTTATTTTATTATTTATATTAATTATAAAAACGTTTTATTTTGATATATTTAATAATTTTAATTTTAATTCATATAATTAGATTATATTAATTAAAATTATTTCTAGGGTGCCAAAATTGGTCTAATTTTTGCTATTTTAATTATGCAATTGTTGTGTAATTATTGCCATGCATAGTGTATGCTTGTATTTTAGAAATCCCACCTTAGGTTAAGCATTTTCATGCATCATTTATAATATAAGGAGTTATATTATATAGTTTGCATGATTAATTAATATAAGGTTGTTATATTAATTTTTGGACAGCATTGACATGCATTATTTTTCATGCGATGAATATGCTATGAATGTCTTATTATTCATGTGATGAATGATCAAGCACTATAACATAGTATGCATGTCACCTAAGATTAATTATTAGTTTTAAAGTGTTTAGAACTTGCAAATAATAGACATTAGGTTATTTAGTTCTAATTAGATTAGAATTAGGAACCAAGTAATTTATAAGCTATGATTAAAAGAGGAACTCTGTCTAAGGAAAGTTATGTCTAGGCTGGGGTATTTAAGCTGACGGAAACGAAACACCCCTACCTGGGAACTGACCTGGGAGTGAAATTTAATCAGAGAGTCTTTAAATTACAGTAGCGTCAGTGGGTTTATTAAGGGGTTAATAAACTAGAAATCCTAGGTTTAATATAAGGAGTTATATTAACAAACTTTGGATAAAATCAATATAAGAGTTATATTGATCATCAATATAAGAGTTAGGTAAAACCATTAGCCGGGGTTTAGCCTAAGAAGGATTCCTATAGACTTAAAGTATTCAGTGGGAGGAAAAAGTGTATGAGATATATATTTTTCCACCTACGCTATCTCTGGGAAGTTCACACCGTGAGACTCATACTTGGCCTCGTGGCGCAAACGGGAGCGTCCCCCTTCAGATGGTGTTTGTATGAGTAATTATCAAGGTGAATGGAGAGGGTACTTATAGTGAGTGGGAGCAGGTTTAGTGAAAATAAAACCTACGGTCTCTTTTGTCGGTTTACACCATTAGACCACTATGGTCAGCCTGCTAGTTTGGCTTGGACCAGACAATCCCTTCGGAGGGCTTGATCATAGGGGATCTAACACAGTAGACACCCGAAAAGGATAAAGATTTCCTTAGACTATTTTCCAATCTAGTCCTCCCTTCGACGAATTTTATTGGATTGAGACTTTGGGATCTAAAGACAAAGGGTTACACTCACGGGGTACATAAGTTGTGTATGTATCCAGACCGAAAAATGGTAACTAAAACCTATAGGAATAAGAGTTATTCTGGTGTTAGGTTTTGGTAAAGAATGTCTTGATCTAGAGGAGGAGTGTTTTTTATTACCCTTTGGTGTCATACATTCTAAACTTTGGAGTATCATTGCAAATTATAAATGGCCTAAGAATCATTTGATAATTAGCTAAAACATGATTGGATTAGAGTTATAGCAAGAAACTCATACAAGTTTGTTTGTAATTTTTCAGCAAAAATGTCTAACTCTATAATTTCCTTATTGGGTGCGGAAAAGTTAACCGGAGAGAACATGATGACATGGAAAAACAAACTCAACACTATTTTGGTAGTGGATGATCTGAAGTTTGTGCTAACTGAGGAGTGTCCTCAGGTGCCAGGCTCGAATGCGTCACGAAATGTTCATGATGCATATGATCGATGGATCAAGGCCAATGATAAGGCCAAGGTCTACATGCGCGGCAAGTATGTCCGACATATATTAGCCAAGAAGCATGAGGCATGATTACCGCTAAGGAAATCATGGATTCTGTGCAGGGTATGTTTGGACAACAGTCCACACAAGCCCGATATAATGCCCTAAAGTACATATTCAACTCGAGGATGCCAGAGGGTACATCTGTTCGGGATCATGTCCTGGATATGATGGTACACTTTAACATCGCGGAGTCGAATGGCATCGCGGAGTCGAATGGTGCTTCCATCGATGAGTCGAGTCGGGTCAGCTTCATTCTGGAAACCCTTCCAGATAGTTTCCTGCAATTTAGAAGTAATGTTGTTATGAACAAGCTTACTTTTAATCTTACCTCCCTTCTGAATGAACTCCAGACCTTTCAATCTTTGATGAAAATTCAGGGATCGAAAGGTGAGGCAAATGTTGTTAGTAGGAGTTATCACAGAGGTTCGACCTCTAGGACAAAAACAGTGGCTTCATCTTCTTCTAACCTGAGAGGTAAGAAGAAGAACACGAAGAAGGTTGGTAAAGGGAAATAAGGTCATAAAAGTCGCCGCATGTAAGGGCAAGAAAGTCAAAGACGTTCTTGACAAAGGAAAGTGTTTCCACCGCAACGAAGACGCAGCATTGGAAACGGGCTCGTCCAAGTACATTGCGAGAAAAAGAAGAAGGAAGGTAAATATGATTTACTTTGCCTAGAAACTTGTTTAGTGGATAATGATAAAATAGCTTGGATACTTGATTCAGGCGCCACTTATCATGTTTGTTCTTCTTTTCAGGGAATTGATTCTGGCAAAGCACTTCTGAAGAAGGAGAGATAACGCTTGGTTGGAAATGGAGAAGTCGTCTCACCATGTAGCAAAGAGGCACAAGTAAGCTTTATTTTGGCAAAAATATGTATTGTTGGACAATATATTAGTGATACCAGGGTTTACTAGAAACCTTATTTCCATTTCTTGCCTCATTGAACAATGTATTTTTGTTTCCTTTCCTATGAATAAAGTATTTATTTTAAAGAAAGGTTTAGAAATATGTTCAGCTTCATTAGAAAATGGATTGTATGTTTTAAGGCCTAATTCAGTCAAAATGGTTTTGAACACTGAATTATTTAAAACTGCAAACGCACAAACTAAGAAACGTAAAATTTCTCCTAAAGAAAATGCAAAGCTTTGGCATCTAAGATTGGGTCACATTAATCTCAATAGAATTGAGAGATTAGTAAAGAATGGACTTCCAAACGAGTTGGAAGAAAATTCCTTGCCAGTATGTGAATCATGCCTAGAAGGCAAGATGACTAAAAGACCTTTTAGTGGAAAAGGTTATAGAGCCAAAGATTCTCTAGAGCTTATACATTCAGACCTTTGTGGTCCGATGAATGTTAAAACCAGGGGAGGATATGAATATTTCATCTCTTTTATAGATGATTATTCCAGATATGGGCATATTTACCTAATGCACCACAAGTGTGAAGCACTTGAAAAGTTCAAGGAATTCAAGGCTGAGGTTGAAAATCAATTAGGTAAAAGAGTTAAAACACTTCGATCGGATCGAAGTGGAGAGTACATAGATTTAAAATTCCAGAACTATATGATAGAACATGGAATTACATCCCAACTCTCAGCTCCCGGCACACCATAGCAAAATGGTGTATCGGAAAGGAGAAATAGAACCTTGTTGGACATGGTTCGATCAATGATGAGTTATGCTCATCTCCCTAGTTCCTTTTAAGGTTATGCAAGAGAGACTCGCAGATACATTTTGAATAGTGTGCCTCCAAAGTGTTTCAAAAACACCTTTTGAACTCTGGAAAGGATGTAAAGGTAGTTTATGTCACTTCAGAATATGGGGTTGTCCAGCACATGTGCTTGTGACAAATCCAAAGAAGTTGGATTCACGTTCAAAGTTGTATCTATTCGTAGGATACCCAAAAGAAACAAGAGGTGGTTTATTCTATGATCCTAAGGAAGATAAGGTCTTTGTGTCAACAAATGACACTTTCTTGGGCGAGGACAACATAAGGGACCACAAACAAAAAGTAAGGTAGTGTTGAGTGAATTAGACGGAATAATAGCAAATGTTGCTAATAAGAACACTAGTACGTCAACACGAGTTGTTGATACTAGTTTGTCTAGTCAAGAGGGTCCATCTCAAGAGTTGAGTATGCCTCGACGTAGTGGGAGGGTTGTGATACAGCCTGACCGTTACATGGGTTTAGCTGAAACCCAAGTTGTTATACCAGATGACTATTGCGAGGATCGATTGACTTATAATCAAGCAATGGTTGACATTGATAAAGACAAATGGGTCATAGCCATGGACCAAGAAATGGAGTCTATGCACTTCAATTCTGTTTGGAATCTTGTAGATAAGCCTAATGGGGTAAAACCTATAGGTTGTAAGTGGATCTACAAGAGAAAACGTGGTGTAGGTGGAAAGGTGCAGACCTTTAAAACTAGACTAGTAGCAAAGGATTATACCCAGGTTGAAGGGATTGATTTTGAGGAAACCTTTTCACCTGTTGCTATGGTAAAGTCTATCCATATCCTTCTTGCCATTGTCGCATATTATGACTATGAGGTATGGCAAATGGATGTCAAGACAGCCTTTTTGAATGGCAATCTTGAAGAACCCATCTACATGGACCAACCCAAAGCGTTCATTAAACTAGGACAAGAGAAAAAGGTTTGCAGGCTTAAAAGATCGATTTATGGACTGAAACAAGCCTCTAGGTCCTGGAATATAAGATTTTATGAGGCTATCAGATCTTATGGTTTTGACCAGAATGATGATGAACCTTGTGTATACAAGAAAATCATCAATAGTTCTGTCGCATTCCTAATTCTCTATGTGGATGATATCCTACTCATTGGGAATGATGTAGGTTATCTTACTAACATCAAGGAATGGCTAGCAACGCAATTCCAAATGAAGGATTTGGGTGATGCACAGTTTGTTCTTGGGATCCAGATTGTCCGGAACCGCAAGAATAAAACACTAGCCTTGTCTCAAGCATCATACATAGACAAAGTGTTGTCAAGGTTTAAGATGCAAGATTCCAAAAAGGGTTTGTTGCCTTTTAGACATGGAATCCATTTGTCTAAGGAACAGTGTCCTAAGACACCTCAAGGAGTTGAGGATATGAGACGGATTTCTTACGCATCAGCTGTTAGAAGCTTGATGTACGCCATGTTGTGTACTAGGCCTGACATCTGTTTTGCAGTTGGGATGGTCAGTAGGTATCAATCCAATCCAGGACTTGAACACTAGACAACAGTTAAAACAATCCTTAAGTATCTTCGGAGAATAAGGAACTACATGCTTGTGTATGGGGCTATGGATTTGATCCTTACAAGATACACGGATTCTGACTTTCAGACTGATAAAGATTCTCGGAAATCTACATCAGGGTCAGTTTTCACTCTTAACGGAGGAGCTGTAGTATGGCGAAGCGTTAAGCAAGGTTGCATCGCTGATTCCACCATGGAGGTCGAATATGTAGTATCTTGTGAAGCAGCTAAGGAGGTCGTTTGGTTAAGGAAATTTATGCTAAATTTGGAAGTTGTTCCAAATATGACTTTGTCCGTCACACTTATTACGATAACAGTGGTGCAGTGGCAAATTTGAGGGAACCCCGAAGTCACAAGAGGGGAAAGTACATAGAGCGGAAGTATCATCTCATCCGGGAGATCGTGCATAGAGGAGAGGTGATTGTCACGAAGATAGTCTCAGAGCACAACATTGTTGATCCTTTTACAAAGGCTCTCACGGCTAAAGTATTTGAGAGTCACCTAGAAGGTCTAGGTTTACAAGTCTTCCCCAACTAGGGCAAGTGGGAGTATAAAAGGGGTTTAAATGCCCTAGTTTATTGTATTTACATTAATGTAATGTTTAGTACTCCACAAGTTTTAGGTCAAGTGGGAGATTGTTGGGATTTATACCCCAAACTTGTGTAATTTTGATCAAATAAATAAAGTGTTATTTGTTTTAATAAGATTACAGTCTTACTTTTATAAATCCAATAAACTAAGCTCCAAGGTTATAACGTTTATCTTGAAATCAGTGTAGTGGACACTACTTGGGTTGAATTCAAGATTATAACCTAAATAGTCTATGGTATAAGAATAAGGTTAGAAACCTCATTCTGGTAACACCATGGATCGACCCACTTTGTAATTAGTACAAATGAGGTAATCCAACTCATTCATGTAGTTGACATGCGAGTGGGGGCATCCTGTATGAAGAGTTCATACAAGACTGGATAAAAAATTATTAGTCTAACTAGTATAACACCGTTAACAGGATAAGACTAGTAATTTATAGATGGTCATTAGTGACTTGACCTGAATCCTGAGCAAGTTAAGAACTCCTGCTTATAGAGGTTTGTCCTTAGACTAGTATAGGTGAGAGTGACCTGTAGCCGACTCAATAAGCCTACCTTCTCGTGACGAACTCCTCGTAGGTAGTCGGGAACTTAACTGTCCAAGATGGAATTCACTCATTCCTCTACTGAGGAATTAGATAGGTTGTTCCCTTAAGAACTGACTCCAGGTCTTGAACAACGGGGCCTCACCCTCTATGAGGGTATGAGCCTAAGGTAGGACCTTAGACTTGTTGTTCATTAGAGGATCAGTAGTGCTTAAGGAGCAAAGAGGTAATCACAGGGGTAAAACGGTAATTTGACCCAACTATGATTACGAAACTTGTGAAGGGTCGACTCATGGGTAATGACAATATCAGTGGACACAATAATATCTACAGTGAGGAGAGTGCAGCTACAAGTCTATAGTGGAGTGACTTGTAGTTAATGAATATTGATTAACTAGATCAAATAGTTTGATCAGTTAATTTCACATCATTGGAGCTCATGATTTGTAGGTCCATTAGATCCCTCCGTTGGCTCAACATGGTAATATTGAGGGTATAAAGTTAGGAGATAAATTGAAGTGTTCAATTTTATACATGAGGAATTATATCAATTATATATGATATAATTGATATAATATATAGTTTTAATGTGAATTAGATTAATATATAAACTATATACTAAAGAGAGATAAAAGGAGGGGTAGGATGGTCATTTCCATCCTATTTCCCTATATATATGGTTGTATGAGATGCAACTAGGTCAAGTGATTTTTAGAAGTGATTTTGGAAATCATTCTAAGTTATTCCTAGCCTCCTTGTTGTGTTGTTGGAAGAGTTCCAAAACACACATCTCTCTCACAAAATACCTCACCACTCCTAAAGGGAACGCACCTTCCTCCCTCACCTAGAGAACAACGAAGAAGATCCGGTGATGGTGTCGGTGTTCGTACGAGTTCGTGTTGCGTTGATCTTGATTGTGAAGAGAGGAGGAGCGCTTGAAGAAAGGTTCTTCAAAGGTAAATACTTGTTGTCTAAACTCTTATTTTATGCTCAATCTATGTTTTACGTTCTTGAATTTTCCGTTGTAACTAAATCAAGAGCGCGCGATTCGCAATCGCTTCCGCTGTGGGGACTTCGATTCCCTTCAGTCTTTTTCCCAAGAAGGTAGGCATATTGGATCGACGAATCTGGCCACTCTCACCCATACTAGTCAAAGGACAATCTCTCGCAAATCGGAGTTCGTAACCCGCTCAGGATTGAGATCAAGTCTCCTAGGTCATCCTAGTGAAGTAGAAACCTAACTAGTCAATGGAGTTACATTTAGAAGTTACTATTTCGTGGTCCGGTCTTATGTAATCTCAATCCATTGAATATCCCACTCACATGTCATCTACAAGAACACGTTAGGATCACTGTGTTTGTATCATATACAAGTGAGTCAGATATATAGTTTTACCAGGGTAAAGTACCCAGACCTTATCCCCTTACTATAGACCCTTTAGGTTGTATCTCGAACCGAGATCCTTTATATGTACACTACATTCAGTTAAAGATACATTTTACAGCCTTAGATGTTTAGTTTATTGGATTTGTAGTTAAAACAATGGAAATATCGTAAATAACGAACAATAACACTTTATTGAAGTAATAACAATTTATTACAATAATTAGAACATAATTTCAAACTACGAGTTTTAGGGCACAAAACCCAACATAGCTTGGGTTGGTCCTTCTACTTTCAATTGATATTATTTTTAGCTCCAAAAAGCCTCGTTTCGATCCCGAGTGATCCAAAATGTCTCAAATTGTCCTGTTTAAGCTTTTAACCTGAAATTCAATGATTAACACACATAAAAGCCCTAAAATTATCATAAAACTAGCAATAATTAATTCTAAGGATATCACATTTTGTGTGCTATCTGGGACCTAATGGACCTATAGATGACGAGCTCCAATGATCCGAGATTAACCTGTCAAACTCTTTGACCCGGTTATTCAACATTCATTTGCTACAGTAACACTCGACTAAAGCCTGTTGTTGCACTCCCATCACTGTAGGACAAGTTGTGTCCATCGATATAACCAATGTCCGTGAGTCGACCCTTCACAGGTTGTTCGTAGTCACAGGTGGGTCAAATTACCGTTTTACCCCTGTGTCTACCTTTTGCTCCTTAAGTCTCACTGCTCCTCTAATGAATAACTACGTTACATGGTCCTACCATAAACAACATCCCTCTCGGGCCAGTGTGAGGGTAGGTGCCCGTTGTCCAAGCCCAGGAGACATCACATAAGGGAACAACCCCCTCTAGTTCCTCTAATTCGGGAACGACTGAATTCCATCTTGCGTAGTTAAGTTCCCAGCTCCCCACGTGGTTCTGCCTCTGAGAAGATAGGCATATTGGATTAGTAACTGTGACCACCCTCACCCGTATTAGTCAAAAGACAGACCCCCACAGACAGGAGTCCGTAACACGCTCAAGATTAAGGACGAGTCATTAATGGTCATCTATGAATTTATTAGTGCTATATTGTTAACGGTATTACATCAGTAAGTCAAATAATTCACGGTCAGGTCTTGTACAATCTCATTGCACAAGATGCCCCCACTCGCATGTCAACCACATGAATGAGCTGGATCACCTCGTTTGTATCTAATACAAAGCGGGTCGCATCCACAACGTATCCAGGATTAGGTCTGCAACCCTATCCGTATACTGTAAACCGTTCGGGTCATTAACTCGAACGTGATCCTCCCTGTGTGTCCACTACACACCGTTCAAGTTTTAGTTCTCTTATAATACAATGACCCTAGAGCTTAGTTTGTTGGATTAAGTTTATAAATATGTGAGACACGAAGTATTGAAAAAAAAACTCTTATTTATTTCAACATAGAATATTACAAACTTCACGAGATTAGGACATACACCCCAACAGAGCTCTATCGGATAGACGATGTGCTCCAGGTAAAGGTGTTGGGCTGGACTGGCGGAGGCTCGATTGGTACTTTGTTTGAGGGCAGGATTGTTGGGAATGCGACCAAAGTCCCACATCGATTAGAGAAAGGGAAGATCATGGGAATAAAAGTGAGAGACACTATCTCCATTGGTATGAGGCTTTTTGGGTGAAATCAAAACCAAAGCCACGAGCGTTTATGCCCAACGTGGACAATAGCATACCAATGTGGAGATATGTGGAGGGTCGTTATCCCTAACAATAAATACTTAAATCTAGTAGGTTGAAAACTCCTTTCCAACATAGAACTCATAAGCTCTCAATCATAATAATATCATGCTCTTTCAGAAACAACATTTCATAAATTGGAGAGATTTCTTAAATAACATCGTTAACAATAATAAATTCTCAAATAATAATCAAATCTCTCAAATATTTCTAACTGATAATTTGAGCTAAAAACATAAAATACCGAAATTTCATAGCAATTTATGAAAATCTCATAACAACCTCCTTCAAAAAAAAAACATGCATAGATCTCTTGAGATTTAATAATAATAGCTTAATAACTAAAACATTTTGAAAAATAAACTACTTACAAAGTTATTACGGTGGACATTGTAAATCGTAAGTTATTCCACTTCTTGTTAAACCTAAAATTCTAATAACCATATAACAAACGACAAACTATCTCCGAAAGAGAAATAACGTAAACTTCACAATTCACATTAACCAAATTAAACTGATTTTCAATCCATTTATCTTAATCCAAATTCAACTTTCTCTCTCATCCCATAATTAGCGAGGTACATTTAAATTCAAACCCTCAGATCACCAATCAAACTAAAAGTTTAAACTGATAGTTTGGGATAAATTTAATTATATCAACATAATTTAGCAACTATTTTCTCTTGTGAGTGGCTGTAAACTTTAGATTATATGATTATACAATAAAACCCTAACATTGTATGATCCAATAAAACCAAGATGTTTGAACTAGATGATTTTCACAATAATATAAGTTAGAGTAACATACCTGGATCCATGATAATCTTCTTGAAGAGAAGGATTGTGTTTCTCTCTCTTAGCCTTCCTTTAGAGCTTGATTAGGTTTTCTTAATAAGGTTTCTTGATGGAGAGAAACTTCTACTTTATTAGGCAGAGAGAATCAATCTCTAGGGTTTTATCTTTATATACACTTTTCCATCATGGTGTTTAAATTAGGAAAATTATCTTTTACTTAATTGCCTACTATATCAATAGGCCCAAAACATAAAATTTAAATAAATGTTAATGTGCCACATTAATGATTATTTATATTTAAATAATCTAACAGTCTCTCACTTGGCCCATTCGACATTATTTACCGCATACGGTCATAAACATAATGCGCATAGAAGATAACTTTCATCTTCATATCATGATATCAATATCAAGTCAAGAAACTGATAAGGATCATTGCGGTCATACGTCATTACATCGACATAATCCCTTCCATGTATCACAAACCTCGTTTTTCACCTAACATGATCTATAATAAAGATATTCAATAATGGTCCAACATAAGTGTCTTTATCAAAGACAATGTCCTATTTGATTACGTAATTCATTTATGTATATACCAATCATTAGAAATCAGATTAATAACATAAAATCAGAAACTAAAAAAATTTGAGGTCAGAGTGTCAAAAAACATAAACATAATTTCAATAATGGTATCCACTAATGCCCATACGTTTGACATATTTCTTGAATGACTTAGGTGGCAATCCCTTCGTTAGTGGATCTACAATCATAAGGTTAGTGCTAATGTATTTAATTGACACTCTTTGTTTCCGAACTTCTTTAATGACAAAATTCGAAAACTTCATATATTTAGCACCTTTCGAATGCTTGAATGTTTCAGAATAGTCACAATAAATTTTCAGCGACTTAGCAATAATGTCGACAATTCTAAGTCCCGAAATAAAGTTCTGCAACCATAAACCATGAGTTGTAGCCTCAAAGCATGCTACAAATTTTACTTTCATAATGGAACTACAGTTGAAGAGCATTTATCCATCTTAAATCTCTTCATAACTTTATTGATATATGCTTTCTGAGACAATCCAAACAATTCATGTGTTCCATTACGGAATATTTCTATTCCAATCTTATAGGATAATGTCTCACTCATATCTTACATTTTAGAGTTATTGAAGAGAAATTCCTTAGTTTGACATAATAAACTAAAGTCATAAGTAGTCAACAATATGCCATCAACATATATAACAAGAAATATAATTTGTCATCAACATGCATAACAAGAAATATAAACTTACTCCCACTAATCTTTAGATATATAAATCGATCAACGATATTTTCTACTTAATAAACTATTGTCAGGAAGCATTTTTAAGTTCATTAGACATTAAGCAAACATTAAGAATACATTGAAGTGCTCCTTTGGGAAATACAACAATTTACAACATTAATACATAATTGATACTAGATTTAATTTTACATAATTGGTAATTAAAATGTTCAAATTAGATACATTCGTTATCTTTGGATATACTAAAATATCTAATCAAACACCTCAATTGACCACAATAATGTTCAAAATTATAAAACTACTAATCAACCTTTGGGTGATTCAAAATGTTTTATAATAATAAGCGTCAATATACTCATGATAAATTCATTAATACCATCTCATTCATTAGCATCACATAAACATGAGTAATTGAATTAACTTTAATTCGATATCCATAAAACATACTAATTCGACCACTTTGGTGACTAACAAATTATTCGTAACATAGATATCATGAAAATAACAAGTAATTTTCATCACATAATTTGCAAGCATCAACATTTTAAATAATTTTATCAATAAATAATTTAGAAAAAAATTCATTCATTCCAAATTATGTAATTGGCATTACTTTAATTTGATATCTACTAACATTCTAATTCGACTACTTTGGTAGCTAATAAATTATCAATAACATAGATATCATAAGAAAATAATGATAATAATAAATACTCATAACATAAATATCATGATAAAATAATGATATAATAATTATTCACAGCATAATATCATGATAAAATAATGATAATAATAATTATCTATAACATAAACATCATGATAAAATAATGATTATCCATAACATAAATATCATGTTAAAATAATGATAAATTTAGATAAATCAAATAAAGTATTATTATCATTATTTAAAACATTTATTTCGTTGAAGATGATAATGATAATAAATAAATAAATTATTTGAATTCCACGAGTTTGAATCTTTTGAAATTCAAAGTGAAGTTTGAAATCTTGTAGGACCCATCAATAATAATTTTATTTGTTTGTAATCAATAACAAGATCAACCCAAACACAATCCAATTAAGAAACTTATTGGGATTCAAAATTTTGAAATACAAGAATTCATACACAATATGAACACATGTAAAATTCATATGAATTCTTGAATACATTAACTTAAAATAAATCATAAATAAAAGAAGATTCTTTCTTAATCAAGGACTCATATGAAACTTATATGAAATCTTGAAAATAGGAACTTAATTCAAATAGATCACAGGATCTATTAAATCTTAAATATTAACTTATATCAATCAAGAAACTTAATTCTTAAATACAATAACAATGAATTCTTGAACAAGTATGAAAATCAATCCAGATATACAAGATTCTTAAATGCAAGAATTAAAGAAATAATCAAGAACGCAAGATTATGAATTCTTGAACAAGAATGAAAATCAATCAACATATACAAGATTCTTGAATGCAAAAATTAAAGAAATAATCAGGAATGCAAGATTCTTGAATGTAATAACAATGAATTCTTTACCTTCATAAAATTGATTACTTATTCAAAAAGCCAAACGTAGTTATTTGCAGCAGAAACATAATTTCATACATTAAAACATCAATGGAAAATCTCATGTTCTCAACTTGGCTCTGATATCACATGTAAACTTTAGATTACATGATTATACAATAAAACTCTAACATTGTATAATCCAATAAAACCAAGATCTTTGAACTAGATGATTTTCACAATAATATGAGTTAGAGTAATATACCTGAATCTATGATAATCTTAGAAGGACTGTATTTCTCTCTCTTAGCCTTCCTTTAGAGCTTGATTAAGTTTTCTTAATAATGTTTCTTGATGGAGAGAAACTTCTACTTTATTAGGCAGAGAGAGGACCAATCACTAGGGTTTTATCTTTATATACATCTTTCCATCATGATGTTTAAATTAGGGAAATTATCTTTTACTTAATTGGTCTACTTTATCAGTAGGCCCAAAACATAAAGTTTAAATAAATGTTAATGGGCCACATTAATGATTATTTATATTTAAATAATCTAACAGTGGCATGACCTTCCCTATACTTTTTGGGAAAAAGAATAATTTTGACCCTAAATTTAATATATATGTTGTATCAATTTTAACTATAAGTCTTCAATTTCATCAATTTGAAACTCAAATTTAGTGGATTGTATCAATTTTAACCTTAAACTTTCATTTTCATCTATTTAAACATCAAACTTGGTAGGTTGTATATATCAATTTTAACCTTGAACTTGAATAAGTGTATCAATTTACACTATTTGTTTAGATTTCGTTTTTCAATCATCGTTTCGAAAGATTTCCCACACATATTTCAAAGTCACATGTTTCTAAATGATAGGTACTTGTTCCTTATTAAAAAATATAGAAAAAAGTAACTAAATCATTCAGGTCGGGTCACCATTATCATGAAAACCACGAACCGGACTCTCAGAGTATGACCCACACAGAAACAAACAGACTCTTGTATTCCCCCTCACCTTCTTTGTCGTTACTAGCGACGACCAGGGTAAGGAAGATTCAAGCGACGACGTCTTTGAAGGCAACGACGACCATGAAAGTTTCTCCAACTTTGGTGGTGAGGAGTTTGGGCTTGACTAAAATCTAGGTGAGAACAGGGAAGGCAACGATGGACAAAGTGACGCCCATGAATATAATGATCTGGTCATAGCCGACCTTGTCGACCCTGTCAATAGTGTTATAGAAGATGAAGGCAACATTGATGCCAGAGAGGAAGGGGATATAGATTCTGGCATGGGTGATTTTGAAAGTCTTGCAAATTTGTTGCGGTAGATAGCCGACAAGAAATAAAAAGAATAGCAAACCAATACTGGCGACTGATTCATGAATGAGAATACTCCATTGAAGAAAAATCTGGTGCAAATAAGCTTTGTTTCTATCAGAAGTCAATGGACCAAGTAGAATTCTGTCATGAAACTGAGAAACAACCCATTAATGAAATAAAAAAAAGTAGCAAAATCAAAGAAGATGCAAAGTGAAAAAAAAAACTTTTCCCTTAAATTGAAAAACACTCGAGCCAGTCTATTCTATTTTTCTTCAACAATTTTATCTTTTTAAAAAATAACAAATAAGTACCTAACATAGAGCAATACTTGGATTTGGGCATATATGAAATTTTTTTTAAGGAATTTTTACAAGGATGTCAATATTTATCATACATATTTACATAAATGTACAAAATATTTAAACATTTTCAAACGTAGGTTTTTTTGTCTAATTTTGGACCAACATGCCCTTTTTAAATTTCTCTCTCCTTAATAAGTATATATATTTATTTTAAATATTATCTATTATCTATTTAATATTTGATTCCAAATGCCACATTTTTAGATATTAAGTTTACCAATTTACCTATTTTTTTGTTTAACATCTTTTTTCATGATTTTAGCATTTTAATTAGTCAACTTCCATCCACTCATTTCGTAGAAGCCTACCTTCAATTTATTGTTTTATCTCCAAAATTATTAGTGTTCCATTTTCATATTTTATGTCTACTGTTTTTCGAATTTCATCACCCATTTTCTATTGGTTTTCGTTTTTCAACACTGATATTCAACTACTCTTTTTCATTACTCTATAATATCAAATAATGAGTTTATTTGTATATCATCTCTATTTTTATGGTTATGTTTTCATTCCACGATCACATGTTTTAAACATCATTTCACAATTCTTTAAAAATAAAGTGTATGATATATTGATATTTATATGGTACAAAAAATCAATGTGTTTTCATTGTATAGTAATCACAAACTTCAAATATACCATATATTATTGGGCATATATGGATTTACATTATACAATATCATATTTTTATGATATAAAATCATACTGTATTAGTTATGTTTTTCACAGTAGATTATTCACAATATACCATGTATTATAGGACATATATGGTTTTTAGTATATGATATTGATAGAACTCAAAATAGTCCAATAATTCTTAAATAATTATGTTATATGGTGTATCTTGGAACAAATCTGATTAGTATAAGATTACAATATAACATACTTTATTCTTAATAGTCAAATGTTTATATTACATATTCTTTTATATATAATACATATACGATCGGATATATTGTAACATAATTTTATAAGTAGTTGCGTTTTACCTATGTTATGTGGTGGATTTTTGAACGAGTCAATTAATTATGTTGAATAGCATGTATCTGAGATTTATTTGCATGATGGAATGACAATCATTGAGTTACAACAATGCATCATAGACAAGTTAGGCAATCTAGGCCATATGGACCGGTTGGATATATATATTTGCATAGGATCTTAATATTTCATTAAAAAGAAGCATAAGTGAATACAAATACTGATATTGAATGATTATTTACCCTCATCCTGCAATTTCAAAAATATATACCATTGTATATATATATACACATGACAATATACCTCATATTCTAGTGTGATAACCACATTTTTGTTTGTTGGCTTTTTTGTGTACTTTCACTTTCCAGTGTATTTTACCCTAGTCCTTTAGATGTTTATAATGTCCATATATATGCAATATACAGTTGTTTATGTGTTTTAAGTAGTAGAGTATAAGAAAATGAGAAAATAGAGAGTCCTTCTTCCTTCATTTTACAAGAAATCCAATGGGAATACTGTATATAATTGTAATAAAACTAAAAACAAGTTAAAAATGAATTCAACCATTATCATTATTTTTTCTTATTCATTTGGTACCTAGAAAATGATTTAACAAAAACAAAAGACCAGTTTTTTTTTTCAAAATCAAATATGTGGTTTTGACTCATATTTTTCGATCAAATAAAAATCATACTCAGTTCAATAATGTCAATATATTTAAGAAAGAACTCATATAAGCTAAGAAATTTATAAAAAAAAATCTATGGCAAATCTCATATATACTCGATACAAAACAAATAATATAGATGACATACCAGTGATATCTCCTCTACGAACAAATTTTCTTTTTTTCTTCTGATTCATGTCATGTATGTATTTTCTTCATCTTCTTCCAATTGCAATAAGAGAAACTTTTGTTTTGGTCTAAAATCATTCAATCTCGTTTTTTCTTCCAAATTTGTTTCTTCAATCATGAGTCAAATCTCATTTTCTTATTTGAATTTCCTCTTAATAAGGGATTTGGGAAACATTTATTTTTTCCATATTTTTTTTATTTTTTATTAAAAAAAACTATCAAATTGAAGTTTGAGGTGTGATAATAAAAGACCTACAACATTTTTTTTTGTAAAAAATTAGATTTAATTGTTCATTTACGTACAAAAAATTATTCTTGGTTTGTATGTAAATTGAATTTCATAAATAGGCTGGCTATCCATGTAGAAATCCCAAAATCTCACATAATGATAATATTTTATTTTTCTTTTTTTTTTTGAATTTATTCCTAATAAGGTATTTGATAAATTATTGAGATTTCCATATATTGTTTTTATTTTTGTTTAAAAACTGTAAAATCGAATTGAAGGGTATAAAAGTAATATGCCTATGACATTTGTGTAAAAAATAGGCTCAATTGTTCATTTATGTAAAAAAAATAGTGAATATGAGTTGATTATGTAAATTATGTCTCCTAAATAGGCTATTTGTGTAGAAAACCATTTTTTTAATGAAGATTAAATGAAATTTAACTAAGAATGTAAATTGATATACTTATTAGGGTTAATATTGATATGACCAATTAAGTTTGAAGTTTAAATTGATAGAATTGATAATTTAAGATTAAAATTGATACAATAGCTTGATGGGATAAAAATAATTTTTTCCATACTTTTTATCCAATTTTGTCTTCCCACCCTCACTCCATCTACTCCTCCACCGAAGACCCCTCCCTTTTTTCCTTCCTATTATTTTGCTCGCTTCCACTGTTTTCTTTTTCTTTTCCAGCGCTCAACGTGTACGCAACGGCGGATATACCCATTATTTTCCCTTGGTTTATGAGGTATGGGGGACAGAGGTCCTCGAGTCGAATCTTGACAAACGCTGCCTTGACTGACTTTTTACCTTTCATTTTTTATTTTTTATTTTTGTAGATATACATACGCATAGTTGGAATTTAGTTTTTTTTAAAAAAAAAAAAAATTACACACATATGTATACCCAAAAAAAAAAATCTTTAGTAAATTTAATTGCATAAAATAATTAATTCCATATTGAAAATTTTAAATATTTCAAGTTTCATTTTTTTGCTTATATATTTAAGTGAATAATTCTACCCTGATTTATTATAATTTTGTAATTAAAACTACTTCATCTGGATATGTATAAATATATTTAGAATTGTACTTACCTAAGGTTAAATTACATGTTTAGTCCCTAAATTTTAATTTGTATCTAATAAGTCTTAAACTTTTAATTTTATATTTAATAAGTCATTGAGTTTTAAAAATGTGTAATACAACCCCAATTTTGTATCTAATAGGTCTTAGACATATTTACAAAATTCTATAATTAATTGTTCTACTAGATATGACATGTAATTTTATATCTAATTAAACTTTAAACCTTCAATTTTGTAAATAGATACAAAATTAAATTTTATGTCTAATAAAATATTTAATTTTCTAAAATTTTAAATATGAATTTGTGACCCTTGCCATAAATTAATTCTGGATCACCGGTGCCTCAACCTCCCTTTCTTTTTCTTCTATTCTTTTTAAGCATGGGTTTTACTTTTTTTTTTTATTTAACTTCAGGGATTCCTTTTTTTTTTTTTAAAGTAAGGGATTCTTTTTTGTAAAGTAAGGGTTAGAGAATTTGAATCATAAACTTTGCGGTTGTTAACACAATCACCATGCCAGTTGAACTATGTTCTCTTTTGACAATTTCAGAAATTCCTTTTTGGTATTACAACCTACTATCATGGCCAATTTGTCTTTTCTTTTTCATAAGCAAGTCAAAGTTCTCAAAAATTCAAAGCTGCCAAAAAAGCCTAAAGTCCACAAAAAAAACCTAACTTCCACAAAAAAAAAAACCTAACTTCCACAAAAAAAAAAAAACCTAACTTCCACCAAAAAAAAAAAAAAAAAAACCCTATATTTAGGTATTAACACTCCAAATGTCCCCTCATTGATTTTCAATCCTGGACCTTACTTCCTTGTATGTCTTTAATTTCAATGTCAAGCCATTTCCTACATATTCTCTTTCTCTATCTTCCGCTCACTGTCGATTCAATTTCTTTCCATCTAGATCGTTTTGAGCCCAATGAAAACAATATTCTTTATGAGGGTGATGCAATTCCTTCGATGGGAACAATTCTAGTAAGTAGCCCTAATTACTTTTGTCATGTTGGTCGAGCCATTTACAAAGATATTGTGCCAATTTGGGACTCTAAAACAGGGGAAGTCGCTGATTTCACGACACATTTCACCTTCGTCATTGACACCCAAAATAGAACAAAATATGGCAATGGGATTGCTTTTTTCTTAGCTCCAGTCGGGTCTCAAATCCCAACAAACTCAGGTGGTGGGTTTCTTGGCCTTTTCAACAAGACGTACTACGATTCATCAAGAAACCAAATTGTTCATGTCGAGTTTGATTCCTCTTCCAATGGTGATTGGGATCCTCCATTTGAACATGTGGGCATCAACGTTAACTCAGTTCGTTCCTCTATTTACACCCCTTGGAATGCAAGCTTACACAGTGGAGACATTACTAATGTGTGGATCTCCTACAATTCAACTACCAAAAACTTGAGCGTCTCGTGGAAATACCAGAAGACTTCGAATTTGTTTGAAAATAATACCCTGTATTACCAGATTGATCTAATGAAGATTCTTCCTCAATGGGTGATGATAGGATTTTCTGCCTCAACTGGTGCAAATTTGGAGAGACATACTCTATTTTCATGGGAATTCAACTCGAGCTTGGATATAAAGCAGAGAAGTGAAAATAATGGACGAAAAATTGGCATAATTGTGGGTATAACGGTTTCTATAGGAGGATTGATGATCATGGCAATAATAGTATTTGCAATAATTTGGAGGTTGAAGCAGAAAACAAGAGAAGAAAAACTAGAAAATCACGAGGAAGTAAATTTGACATCCATTAACGATGATTTTGAAAGAGGTGTTGGAGTTGGACCGAGAAGGTTTTCTCACGAGCTTCTTGCCATGGCCACCAACAACTTCTCGAACGAGAGAAAGCTTGGTCAAGGAGGATTTGGTGCAGTCTATAGAGGGTACATGCCAGACATAGATTTGACAGTAGCTGTGAAGAAAATCTCAAGGGGCTCTAAACAGGGAAGAAAAGAGTACACAACTGAGGTCAAAATAATCAGCAAGCTCCGTCATCGAAATTTGGTACAACTCATTGGTTGGTGTCATGATAAGGGTGAGTTTCTACTGGTTTACGAGTTCATGCCTAATGGTAGCCTTGATTCTCATCTCTTTGGTAGGAGAAACCCTCTTGCTTGGGCTGTGAGATATAAGATTGCTTTAGGATTAGCCTCTGCCTTGCTATATCTTCACGAAGAATGGGAACAATGCGTGGTTCATAGAGACATAAAATCTAGCAATGTCATGTTAGATACAAGTTTCAATGCCAAGCTTGGTGACTTTGGGCTAGCTCGATTAATGGATCACGAGGTTGGTGCTCAAACAACTAGATTGGTGGGAACTTTGGGCTACTTAGCTCCTGAATATATAAACACAGGAAGAGCTAGTAAAGAATCTGATGTGTTTAGCTTTGGAGTGGTTGTGTTGGAGATTGCTACTGGAAGAATGTCAAGAACGTCCAATATGGATGAGGAATCCCATAAAAGCCTGGTGGAATGGGTTTGGAATCTTTATGGATGTGGAGAAATTTTTAGGAGCATAGATGAGAAATTGAAGTACGATTATGACAAAAAACAAGCAGAGTGTTTGATACTTGTTGGACTTTGGTGTGCTTATCCAGACTCTAATCTCAGACCTTCGATAAAACAAGCAATTCAAGTCCTTAATTTTGAGACAACCATACCAAATCTTCCAAGTAAAATGCCTGTTCCTACATATCATGCTCCTCTCACATTAATGAGCTCAAATCAACCTTCCATTACTGTAAGTCTTGACCAGGGTCGTTGAAGAATGAGAATGCATCATTGCTGAGTTGCATGTCTACTTTGGCATCAGTTAGGTAAATATAGTGTAAAGGTAGAAAAAGGTTTATGTTTGGACTAGGTTTTTTTCCTTTACTTAAAGTTTGCTCAACCCATTTACATATATATAAGCCTTCGTCGATGCTTTTGATATTTCTTTTATATTTTTCATTCTCTCTTTTTGATATTGAGATATTAATTTCTTATTTTATATTATTGTATTTTCATCAATGACTTAGTTGTAACAGCAAGTTATTTTTCTTTCAAAATCATTGATATTAATAACAATTTGTGGTTTCTATCTAACACCAACCTTTACAGCATTAAGCAAAATAAAATAAAAGGAAGTGGGATTCTTGAATGAACAGGTCACAATGCTCTTGTTATCACCCACCAACTCAATTAATTAAGAAAAAGGCCCCACTCTACGCAGTCCGCAGTCCACAGTCCACTAGAATTTTTTATAAAAGAAATTTTTGTAGCTGAAAAATGGGTGTTGGGCTGCACCCAAGTACGACTCACTAATTAAATTTAAAGGTGTAATGCATACTTCACTCAACATTCTTCCCTTTCGGTGAAAAAGTTGGATCTCATTGCTCCTATTACAAATTATTCGATGAGGTTGTCACAATGTAGTTGTCTCATAATAACTATTGGATTTGAATCTAATAATTTTCATTCTCCTATTGACCCTTGATATAAATTCGAGATACTTCTCTTTCTATAGTGAAAAATAATTTCTCCATTGCTCATATTACTCAAAATCTTTTCAATCTCTTAACATCTTCAAATAAATAGTCCATGTCACACCTCTTTCTAGATTATCCTAAACAATTTAAGACATGATTTTTTGACAATAGATCACAACTAAACTATGAAATCTATTGTCAAACTTATCCAAACAAAACACCTTTTTGAAAAAGTTGGGTCTCGTTGCCCACATTACTCAAAATCTCCCCAATCTCTCAATCTCAAATGAATAGTCACACCTCTTCTAAATTACCTTAACTAACCTAAGACATGGTGTGCCAACAACGAATCCTAACTAAACTATAAAATATGTTGTCAAATTACAAAGGAACACACTTTTCAATAATAAGTGGCTAATAAAACTTTATTTAAAAACCCTATAAAAACTTTGGCAAATTCGTTTCTCAAAAACAAGATAAAACACGCCTGCAATGAAATCTAAAAACACTCCTAAAATATTCATTTAAACTCCAACACTACTACAACACCACAATAAGCCAAAACAACTCATGTATGGAAGGGCATAAATTTTCAAATTCTAGACCAACATAAACTTAAATGATATGACATCTTCTAAATGGTATTAGCCCTATAAAACAAAACATCAATATAACATTTACATGTAAAATGATATGAAATCTAAATAAAATCGGTGGTAGATCTCGACCTCAATAGGCTCGTTGAAAGCTCAATAGCTATCTGTTTGATTTTTTTTTTTTTTTTTTTTTTTAAAAAGAGTGAGATAATGAACTTAGTGAATGGTAAGAGTTCATGAGAAATTAAGTTTAAGAAACTTCTATCACAAATAAGCGTAGAGTATAACTTATAAGCTTAATAAACATTCTTATCTAGATAGAAACCCTCAAATATTTGTAAATACATTTGCAAATAAGTAACCTCTTGTTGGATTTTATAGAGAAAAAAATGTGAAAGAAAGTGTTATTTTGAAACATCAAAATCCAATTGATGTTGATATTATTTGACTTTAAATTCAAAAGTTTGAAAATAGTTTGAAACATCCAAATGTGTTGATGTTTCTTATACAAATTTAACTTAAAAAGTTAAGTTTTTGAGTTTTGTTTTAATTTTAATAAGTAACTACACAATTGAGTTACTTTTGATGTATGTTATATATTCTTCATATTTATTTGATTTTAGAGAGTTACTAAGTTGCTAGTCTATAAATAGCAACTGGTTTCTTCATTTGGAGTATCACATTCCATTTTGGAGTATCTCATTCCAAGTGAAGAGTATTCTCTCTTTTCTTTCTTCTCTCTAATCTTGAGTCAAGTTGAGAGCAAGTGCCCAAGAGTTCTGCCAAGATCCGAGTAATTCGAGGTTGTTGTTCTATGGGAGTTATACGTTGTATCCTGCTTAGACGATCGTTGAAGTCTGCTTGCAACCTGTGCAGAGCGAATAATTGTCTTCAGGACAATGCTCAGTAAGCGTGTCTCGACTATTTACAATTTTTTGTTCTTGAGTTTTGAGTTTGAATATACAATACGTTGTAATTGTTTGTAGCCAGTTAAGTTGTAATCTATTTGTTAGTGTTACTCAGTTTTATACACAACAAAGTAGCAATATTTTTTCAACAATCTAAAGACAATTAACAAAATGGGTGCAAGCTCCTCCACTAATGGTGTTGCTCCTACAATGATGGGATCAACCATCTGATAGCACACAAAATATGTTATCCTTAGGCTTAATTATTGCTAGTTTTATGATAATTTCAGGGTTTTTATGTGTGTTAATCATTTAATTTTAGGTTAAGAGCTTAAAGAGGACAAATGAAGATATTTTGGATCACTCGGTATCAAACCGTGGCTTTTTGAAGCTTAAAATAACATCTAATAGAAGTAGAAGGAGCAACTCAAGCCATTTGACCCGAGGTGATGGCGTTGCAATGCCCTGCATAGCAGATAGCACACAAAATCTGCTATCCTTAGGCTTAATTATTGCTAGTTTTATAATGATTTCAGAGCTTTTACGCGTTTAAATTACTCAATTTTAGGTTAAAAGCGTAAACAGAATATTTGGAGACAAATTGGATCACTCGGGATCGAAACGAGGCTATTTAGAGCTCAAAATAATATCAATTGGAAGTGAAAAGACCTAACCAAGCTTGAAGACCCGAGGTGATGGCGTTGCAACGCTATATAGAGCGTTGCAACGCCAAACGTGCAGCCAAGATGCGTTGAAGACCCCAGGCGATAGCGTTGGCAGCGTTGCAACGCTATCTCGATAAGGAAGCGCACATGAAGGATCAAGCTGTGAGCGTTGCAACGCCGCCTTGCGCCGTCGCAACACCGTGATCGATAAGGGCGGCGTGTTAGGGTAGCGGTGTGTTGCAACGCCGCCTCGGCGTTGCAACACCATCGAGAGTTTCCTTATTTACCAGCCGCCTAGGGTACAGCGTTACAACGCTGTCCCTAGCGTTGCAACACTGCACCGATTGAACCTATAAATATATCATTATGCATTCTTGTAAGGGGAGCCAAATTTGATAGATTTTTTCCACCCTAATTTCGAAATACACTTTGTAAGAAGAGAGAAAAGAGCATTTTTGGGAGCCAAAGCATCCGTGGAGGTTCGAGATCGAAGGCGGGAGCTCGGAGACGAAGGACCGGCATCGACACATAAGTTTAATTTCCCTTCTTTCAATTTGTAATAGCGTTCTAAGACGGTTTCTACATGTTTAGCTTGGTTTTCATGTGATTTAGAGTAGCTAAATGTTGTAGTTAGGATTTGATTCGCTTATTAAGACTTCTTTGCCATGGATTGAAGTATGTTTTGATCTTTATTTTTGGCAATTCATTCTTAATTTCATTTATATCTTTGGTTTAAGTGGACTCGAGAGAAAAAGCTTAAATTAGAATAAGGTTGTCAAAACCCTTAGAATTCTGGCATGAGAATGACTTAGAAGTTTAACGGAAACACATAAAGAAGTTGTTTAATGTCGTGCATGCTTAGATTTTATATGGAGACTATAGGATTTATTGTATGTGCGAGGCTCTTGAGAGATCGAGAGACTTTCTTGAGTAATTTACTTCTTGTTTATAAATTCATCTCATTTATTCATTGCATGTGTAATTAAGTGTTGAGTTGCAAGGTGAATTTCCTTTAAATCTATCAATTCGTGTCTCCACATGTTTGTTTGTTTGTTTGTCTTTACTTTCAATCAACTATCCATGTTATGATTCTTTAGCTAAAATTGAGAATTAGTATCTTAGTAATTAATCAATCTAGAAACCCATTCCCGAGGACGATACTTGGACTCATAAATCACTATACTAAAACTTGGCACGTACACTGTGGTATTGCATATCTATAATTATAAGCAACAATAGCGTTACAATGCCATCCATGCAGATTTCATGCGTTGATGACCCATGCAGGTAGCGTTGCAACGCTGCTTTACAGCGTCGCAACGCTATCTCCATAAGAAGATTAGCGTGAAAAGTCGTGGCGAGAGCGTTGCAACGCCAGATTGATAAGGAAGCGCGCACTTAGGGTAGGGGCGTTGCAATGCTGCCGATACTTTCCATATCTGCTACGCGTTTAGGGCACAATGTTGCAACGTTGTCCCTAGCGTTGCAACGTTGTACCGAAAATACTTATAAATAGAACATTGTATCTTCTTGCAAAGGGAACCGAATTTGATAGAGATTGCACCCTAATTTCGAAATACACTCTGTAAGAAGAGAAAATTGAGAATTCCTGGGAAGCCAAAGCATTCGTGGAGGTTCGAGATCGTGACGGGAGCTCGGGGACGAGGGACCGACATCGACACTTAAGTTTATTTTCTCTTTCTTTCAGATTGTAACATCGTTCTAAGACGTTTTCTATAACTTTAGCTTGGTTTTATTGTGATTTAGAGTGGCTAAACGTTGTAGCTAGGATTTAATTCATTTGTTTAAGACTTGTTTGCCATGTATTTGATGGAGATCGGATCTCCTTGAGCAGCGGAAACGTGTTTTGAAATCGATTTTGCTAGTTTGTTTTTGGTTGAAAACAAATACCAATACATTGGTAAAAATACATAGATGAGAATACAAATCCTAATCTAATTAGGCATGGAATCTAGACATGCAAACATGCTGTGGAGAAATGATTAAACTAAAAGGAAATAGACAAATATCTTTGTAGTTTTCACACCAACAACTCCTTGCTCCAAATTGACAGCAACACAACAACCAAGGTTCCTCTGATTTAACAGAACATTACCACTAGTGAGAACCTCCTATTCTCTTGATTCTACTTAGATCTAACCTCGGTGGAAAGGTCTCTAACAGTTGGAAAAAACTAAGAAAAATTAGAGAGAGAAGAGAGTTTTACAACAATTCGTTAATTGCCAGAAATTCATCCATCGATCATCCTCTTCTCACTAGGAGAAGAAGTGCTTTCTAGGTAACTCCCCATTCCCTATCAAGAGGGAATTTGGGAGTGGTGGGAACTTGTCATCTTGACACGTTCCCAATTAATTAATAAAAAGAAAATTAATTAATTAAATTAAATTAAATCATATTTAAATTAAATATCACATTAATTAATTAAATGATTAAATCACATTTAATCATTTTACCCTTTATCCTATAGTTTAATGTACATCTTATACACATTAAATTTTAACCTATAGTTTTCAAATATGAATCACATTGACATTTAAATTAATATTTGAACTCTTTCAAATATTTAATTATCTCATACAATTTAATATGAATCATATTCACATTAAATTTATAATATATAGTTCAAAAACTTTATATTATATTGTATTTATATACATTAAATTTATTCCCTAATGAATTTGAACATTTCAAATTCAAACGATCTAAGAACCCTTTACGAGCTAGAAGGTGGACCTAATGGACCTACAAATCAGAAGCTACAACAATACGAGATTACTCGGTTAATCTCATTAACCTCCTAATCAACATTCGTTAACTGCGGGAACACTCCACTAAAGTCCCGTAGTTGCACTCTTCTCACTGCAGATATTTTTGTGTCCATGGATATTGACAAATAACAGCAAGTCAATCCTTCACGAATGTTCGTAACACCAATTGGGTCAAATTACTGTTTTACCCCTGTGTTACATCTTGTACCTTAAGTATCAGTGCTCCTCTAATGAACAATTTGTTTGTGGTCCTACCAACAAACATAAGTCCCTCTCGATCCAATGAGAGGGTCAGACCCTTTGTTCAAGTCCCGGAGACACCACTTAAGAGAACATTCATCTACTTACCCTAGTAGGCGGGAAAGAGTGAATTCCATCTTGCTAGGCAAAGTCCCCAGCCGCGCACTCGGCCTTGTCCCCAAGAAGGTAGGCATATTGAGTCGGCGAATTTGGCCACTCTCACCCATACTAGTCAAAGGACAATCCCTCGCTAATAGGAGTTCGTAACCTGCTCAGGATTGAGATGAAATTGCCTAGGTCATCCTAGTGAAATAGAAACCTAGCTAGTCAAAGTAGTTACATCTAGTGGTTACTATTTCGCGGTCCGGTCTTATGTAATCTCATTACATAGGATATCCCCACTCACATGTCATCTACACGAACACGTTAGGATCACAGTGTTTGTATCTTATACAAACTGGGCCACATCCATAGTTTTACCAGGGTAAGGTACCCAAACCTTATCCCCTTACTATAGACCCTTTAGGTTGTATCTCGAACCGAGATCCTTTATATGTACACTACATTCAGTTCAAGATATATTTTACAGCCTTGGATGTTTAGTTTATTAGATTTAGGGTTAAAACAAGAGCAATATCGTAAATAACGAACAATCTTTATTGAAATAATAATACTTTATTACAATAATTAGAAGAAAATTACAAACTACGAGTTTTAGGGCACAAACCCCAACAAACTCCCACTTGAACTAAAACTCTAGTGGGGCACATCACAATCTAAAACATTGGTTACAGAGATACAAATACAATAAACTAAGGCATCCATATACCCATTACATATCTCCCACTTGCTTTAGTTTAGCCTATGTACATATCTCGTAGACCTAGACTTTCCAGATGACCATCGAACACTTTAGCCGTGAGAGTCTTTGTAAACGGATTAGCAATGTTGTCCTCTGAAGCGGTCTTCGTGACTGTCACATCTCCTCGTTGCACTATTTCTCGTATCAGGTGATACTTCCTCTCGATGAGCTTGCCTCGCTTATGGCTGCGAGGTTCTTTCGAATTGGCTATCGCACCACTGTTGTCACAGTATAAGGTCATGGGAAATTCCATATTTGGAACAACTTCCAAATCAGTAAGGAATTTTATTAGCCAAATAGCCTCTTTAGCTGCTTCACAAGCAGCGACATACTCAACCTCCATCGTGGAGTCTGCGATGCATCCTTGTTTGATGCTTCGCCATACTATAGCTCCCCCATTAAGGGTGAAAACTGATCCCGATGTGGATTTCCTAGAATCCTTATCGGTCTGAAAATCAAAATCAGTGTATCCAGTAAGGATCAACTCCTTAGTCCCATACACAAGCGTATAATTCCTCGTTCTCCTAAGATACTTGAGGATATTTTTAACTGCGGTCCAGTGGTCTAACCCTGGATTGGATTGGTACCTACTTGTTATTCCCACTTCATAGCAAATGTCTGGCCTCGTGCACAACATAGCGTACATTAAGCTACCTACTGCAGAGGCATAGGAAATACGTCTCATATCCTTAACCTCTTGAGGTTTCTTAGGACACTATTCCTTAGACAGATGAACTCCATGCCAAAGGGTAATAAGCCCCTCTTGGAATTCTGCATCGAATATCGGACCAACATTTTGTCGATATAAGATGCTTGAGATAGAGCTAGCGTTATGTTCTTGCGATTCCTGAAAATTTGATTCCCAAGAACATACTACGCCTCTCCCAAATCTTTCATTTGGAATTAGGTCGCCAACCAAATCTTTATGTCAGTTAGGTATCCTAAATCATTCCCAATGAGTAGGATATCATCCACATAAAGCACTAAGAAAGCTACATTGTTGTTGATGATCCTCTTGTAAACACAAGGCTCATCAACGTTTTGGTCAAAGCCATAAGGCTTGATTGCAGTATCAAATCTTATGTTCCAAAATCTGGATGTTTGTTTAAACCCATAAATGGATCGATTGAGCTTGCAAACTTTTTGCTTCTGACCTTAGGTTATGAACCCTTCGGGCTGAGACATATAGATGCTCTTGTCAAGAATACCATTCAAAAAGGCAGTCTTGACGTCCATTTGCCAAATCTCATAATCATAAAATGTAGCTATGAACAAGAGTATCCTGATAGACTTAAGCATAGCAACAGGAGAAAAAGTTTCCTCATAGTCAACCCCTTCCCTTTTGGTAAAACCCTTTGCTACAAGTCTAGCCTTAAAGGTCTGTACCTTTTCGGCTGCATCTCTCTTTCTCATATAGATCAATTTACACCCTATGGGTCTTACCCCTTTAGGTTGGTCTATAAGTTCCCATACTGAATTGAAGTACATTGACTCCATTTCAAGGTCCATGACTTTGATCCATTGGTCCTTGTGTACGTCATTCATTGTCTGTCTATAAGACAATGGATCTTCTACGCCGACATCAGGTATGACGACTTTAGTTTCAGCTAAACTCAAGTAGCGGTCAGGTTGGGAAACAACCCTCCCACTGCGTCGAGGCATTCCCAACGATTGAGAAGGACGAGACCGACTTGATGTGTTGGTTTCTTCATCAACTCTTGATGAAGGTCCAGTTTGATCAACAACTCTTTTTGGTTCATCTGTAGCTTCATTTAGTACTAGTTTACTACGTGGCTTATGGTTTCTCATGTGATCTTCCTCCAAGAAAGTGGAGTTTGTCGTTACAATCACCTTGTTTTCTTGTAGGTCGTAGAAAAGACCATTTCTCGTTTCTTTGGGATAGCCAACAAATTGGCATAATCTTAAACGAGGTTCCAACATCTTTAGGTTTGTCACCAGCACGTGTGTCGGACAACCCCAAATTCTAAAGTGTTGTAAACTACGTTTACACCCCTTCCATAATTCAAAAGGTGTTTCGGAAACACTCTTTGATGGACCAGTGTTCAAGATTTGAACTGCAATCTCTATTGTGTATCTCCAAAATGAGGCAGGCAATTGAGCATAGCTCATCATAGATCGAACCATGTCCAACAAGGTTCTATTTCTCCTTTATGACACACCATTTTCTTGTGGTGTATTAGGTGCAGAGAGTTGAGATTTAATTCCATGTTCTATCAAATAGTCATGGAATCTCAAATCCATATACTCTCCACCTCGATCGGATCGAAGTGTTTTCATGGTTTTCCCTAACGCATTCTCTACTTCAACCTTATACTCTTTGAACATTTCAAGAGCCTCAAACTTATGATGCATTAGGTATAGATAACCATACCTCGAATAATCATCTATGAAAGAGATGAAATATTCGTACCCTCCTCGAGTTTTAATATTCACCGGACCACAAAGATCTAAATGTATAAGTTCTAAGGGCTCTATGGCTCTATAACCTTTTCCAGTAAAAGGTCGCTTAGTCATTTTTCCTTCCAAGCATGATTCACAATGAGGTAAAGAATCATCTTCCAATTTGTTTACAAGTCCATTCTTAGATAGTCTCTCAATCCAGTTGAGATTTATATGACCAAGTTTAAGATGCCAAAGATAGGTATTATTATGAGAAATTCTTTGCCTTTTACTTTGAGTATTAGCAGTTTTAAATATCTCATGATTTAAAATTGCTTTAGTTTGTTTCGGTTTAAGTACATACAAGTCCTTTTCTAATCTAGCAGAACAAATATCGATACCCTTTTTTCGAAATGAACGCTTCATTAATAGAAAAAGTAATACAATATCCATGTTCAATCAGACAACAGATAGAAATTAAGTTCCTCTGAATCTTAGGAACTATGTATAGATTTTTTAAATATAAAATTTATCTCTAAAAAACAGCTTGGCATCTCCCACTGCACGAGTTGAGACGACGTCTCCCATTCCGACCCTGAGCGTCATTCACCCTCTTCGAGCTCCTTGAAGGAATTAGTTTCTTGTAAAGAAGAGAAAACGTGATTAGTGGCTCTTGAATCAAGTATCTAGGTAAAATCATCATTTTCCACTAAGCAAGTTTTAAGAACAAGTAAATCGAATTTACGTTTTTTCTCTTTGAGCTCGAAAGAAGGTACTTTGGGCGCTTTAAAGCTTCGGTGCCCATCCATGTTGCACTGGAAACACTTTCCTTTGTCTGCAACCTTGACTTTTCCCTTGCCCTTATCAGTAGCAGGTGCCTTCCCTTTCCCTCCTATCTTCTTCTTTTGGGTCTTCTTAAGCCCAGAAGATGGACCACAGGACTTAGTTCCAGAGGATGAACCCTTCTGGAACCTTCTGGACAAATTTGCTTCTCCATCAGCCTGTCCCTTATTCTTCATAAGAGACTGGAAAGTTTGTAGTTCATTAAGGAGAGTAGTAAGGTTATACTCTATCTTGTTCATCACCGCATTGCTGCAAAATTGCAGGAAACTCTTCGAAAGAGATTCCAGTCGTCTATGACCGCGACGTTCATTTCAGCCACGTTGAAGTGGACCATCAGATCGAGAACGTGTTCTCTCACCGACGACCCTCTCCTTTATACGAGAGTTATAAACGTGCTTGAGAGATTCGTGTCGGCCGCTGTCCGCATTTGTTGTCCAAACATATTCGCAACGAACTCATGATCTCACGAAATGAGACCATGCCCTGCGTGCTTTTGGCGAAACTTCGAAAACACTAGCCAAAATGTAGACCTTGGCCTTATCATTGACCTTGATCCAACGGTCGTACGCATCCTTAACAGATTGGGGAGCGTTTCGAGCAGGGACCTGAGGACATTACTCAGTTAGTACAAACTGAAGGTCGTAAACAACGAGAATCGTAGTATAATTTTTGCCAGTTAAACGTTCACTTTTGAGTAAGGTTATAATTGAGAACGACATGCTGAAATTCAAATATAGTTCTAATTAGTTATACCTTTAACCCATTATAAACCAATCAATTTTAGAAAAATTATCAAAGAACCCTAGTGTTTAAATTAAACCTTTAATTTTGCAAAGATACTTCAAGGGTTTAGAACAAAAGCCACCGTCGGGTGGTCAGTCACTCTTCCCCTGAATTGAGACTATCTCAAAACTAATTCTCACTACCAGAACATCTCATGTTCCAATGATTTTTAGCCACCGTTTGTTTGGTCAAAGACTTGTTCACTAGCTTAACTTATCCCGTAAATGTGACCCTACCATTTTCAGATCCAATAGGTTCGAGCCAACAGGTTACTATTAAGAAAGACAACAGTTGGCAAATTACCTAAGAGACCCTATCCATTTCTGGAGTTCGCGGTGTTTCGATCGCTATAGTTAGACCCTTCGTAGAGATTTGTTGTTCACGGACAACCTTGTAGGGAATCGAAGTCCCCGCAGCGGAAGCGATTGCGAATCGCGCGCTCTTGATTTAGTTACAACGGAAAATTCAAGAACGTAAGACATAGATTACGCATAAAATAAGAGTTTGGACAACAAGTATTTACCTTTGAAGAACCTTTCTTCAAGTGCTCCTCCTCTCTTCACGATCAAGATCAACGCAACACGAACTTGTACGAACACCGACACCACCACCGGATCTTCTCCGTTGTTCTCTAGGTGAGGGAGGAAGGTGGGTTCCCTTTTGGAGTGGTGAGGTATTTTGTGAGAGAGATGTGTGTTTTTGGAACTCTTCCAACAACACAACAAGGAGGCTAGGAATAACTTAGAATGATTTCCAAAATCACTTCTAAAATTGACTTCACCTAGTTGCATCTCATGGAACCATATATATAGGGAAATAGGATGGAAATCACCATCCTACCCCTCATTTTATCTCTCTTTAGTATATAGTTTATATATGAATCTAATTCACATTAAAATTATATTATATCAATTATATCATATATAATTGATATAATTCCTCAGGTATAAAATTGAACACTTCAATTTATCTCCTAACTTTATACCCTCAATATTACCATGTTGAGCCAACAGAGGGATCTAATAGACCTACAGATCATGAGCTCTAATGATGTGAGATTAACTGATCAAACTCTTTGATCCAGTTAATCAATATTCATTAACTATAGGTCACTCCACTATAGACTTGTAGCTGCACTCTCCTCACTGTAGATATTATTGTGTCCACTTATATAGACATTACCCATGAGTCGACCCTTCACAGGTTGTTCGTAATCACAGTTGGGTCAAATTATCGTTTTACCCCTGTGATTACCTCTTTGCTCCTTAAGCACCACTATCCTCTAATGAACAACAAGTCTAAGGTCCTACCTTAGACTCATACCCTCATAGAGGGCGGGGCCCCGTTGTTCAAGACCTGGAGTCAGTTCTTAAGGGAACAACCTATCTAATTCCTCAGTAGAGGAATGAGTGAATTCCATCTTGCACAGTTAAGTACCCAGCTACCTACGAGGTTCTGTCCCTGAGAAGGTAGGCTTATTGAGTTGGCTACAGGCCACTCTCACCCATACTAGTCTAAGGACAAACCCCTATAAGCAGGAGTTCTTAACTTGCTCAGGATTCAGGTCAAGTCACTAATGACAATCTATAAATTACTAGTCTTATCACATTAACTGTGTTACACCGATTAGACTAATAATTTCATGATCGATCTTGTATGAACTCTTCATATAGGATGTCTCCACTCGCATGTCAACTATATGAATGAGTTGGATTACCTCATTTGTACTAATTACAAAGTGGGCCGCATCCATGGTGTTACCAGAATAAGGTTTCCAACCTTATTCTTATACCATAGACTATTTAGGTTATAATCTTGAAGTCAACCCAAATAGTGTCCACTACACTTATTTCAAGATAAACGTTATAAGCTTGGAGCTTAGTTTATTGGATTTATAAAAGCAAGACTGTAATCTTACAAAATAAATAACACTTTATTTAATTGATCAAAATTACACAAGTTTAGGGCATAAATCCCAACAAACCTAGCAGGCGGACTATAGAAATCTCATAGTGCGACCTAATGGAGGAGACCGTTGGATACGTTGACACGCATCCTGCTCCCATTTACTATGGATACTTCCCTCATTCACCTTGTTATTGAACCATGCAAACACTTACCATAAGGGGGCACCCTATTGACGCCACGTAGTCAAGCATGGAACTCACGGTGTGAACTCTTGAGGACGTGAGTGTAAACTCGATGCGAACATCTCGTTTTCTCCTACTGAAGCTCCTAAGGTTAGGGTGTAGGTTTAACTTAGTCAGATTCTGACTAAACGAATCTATCTAAGTCTATGCCTATTATAACTATTATAACTAGGTCTTTTAACCTTATGTCTAGGTAAATAAACATTTTAATTACCTAGATATAAAAGATGACTATGGTTAATTCAACTCAAGCTCCGGGTCAGTTCCCAGGTAGGAGGTGTTCTATTAACCGTCAGCTTAAGTACCCCCAACCTTAGACAGAACTTCACCGGTAGAGTTCCTTTATAACCAATGTCCTATAGTCCTACTATATTTTAAACTATTTAAAATACTATGTAAGACTAACTTCTAATCCTATTAGAAAATAAAACTTAGGTCTAAATTAATTTTAAACAATTTAAAACTAATTTAATTGAATCCAAGTTCCTATGTTTGCATGCAATTCTTTGTTATAGGTTATGGTTTCTAAAACCCCATAATTTATAACTTTTATAAATTTTAATAATTAACATATGAAAAGAAACTATGTTATAAAACCAAATTGAAATTATAAAAAAAATTATTTATTCAACTAATTGAATAACTAAATTACTTAAATAAAATAACATTTATTTTAAACTAAGTAATTTCATCCTCCATGCAATTTATTTCCATATTATCTAATTATAACAATTATAAATAAATACTTATGAAAAATAAATTAGATCATGCATTTCTACCATATTTATATAACAATTATACAAATAAAATGCATGAACATGCTAATCCTAAGGTGGAAAAAAATTCTAAATGACATTCATAAAGAAAAATACCTGTAAAACTGGAAAAATTTGGCCCCTAAAGTGCAAAAATAATAAAATTACATTAATTTCATTACAAAACTAGTTCAAAACTCCTTGAACCGGGCTCAAAACGCTCGAACCAGACAAAAAACCATCTTAACCGCCCAGACCGATATGCTGCTTCAGTTTGGCATCACGGCGTTGCAACGCTGAAGGGTGCGTTGCAACGCCAGCTTCAATCGTGCACACGCCTGGCATCGGGGTAGCATTGCAACACTAGGGGCAGCGTTGCAACGTTGCTGCCCCCTGGACCTTCCGCATCGATAGGAAGCCTCAGCGTTGCAACGCTGATGAACGGCGTTGCAAAGGTGCTGGTAGCGTTGCAAAGTTGCTGCTTCGACAACAGTATTTTCCTTCGAACACAACAACTTCAATCGCCAATTACTCCTTCTATACTTATCCGAATTCCACGAAACTTTTCCCGAATGACTCACAACTCGATTACAGACTCGATTACGAAATTAATTGCCCAAAATGCAGGGGCCTTTACATTTAATTTAATCAAATCAAAGCAAACTAAGGCCAAAAAAGTCCTAAACAGTTTTACAGTAAACCAAAATGCAATTCCCACCTATCCAATGCAAATTGTTTCAACCAAAACAAAGCAAGCATTGCTCTGATACCAATTGATGGAGATGAGATCTCCTTGAGCAGCAGAAACGTGATTTGAAATCGATTTTGCTAGTTTGTTTTTGGTTGAAAACAAATACCAATACATTGGTAAAAATACAGAGATAAACATACAAATCCTAATCTAATTAGACATGGATTCTAGACATGCAAACATGTTGTGGAGAAATGGTTAAACTAAAAGGAAATAGACAAATACCTTTGTAGTGTTCACACCAGCAACTCCTTACTCCAAATTGACAGCAACACAACAACCAAGGTTCCTCTGTTTTAACAGAACACTACCACTAGTGAAAACCTCCTAATCTCTGGATTATACTTAGATCTAATCTGGTGGAAAGGTCTCCAATAGTTGGAAAAAATAAGGGAAATTAGAGAGAGCAGAGACTTTTACAACAATTCGTTAATTGCCAGAAAATCATCCATCGATCATCGTCTTCTCACCAGGAGAAGAAGAGCTCTCTGAGTGACTACCCACTCCCTATTGAGAGGGAATTGGGGAGTGGTGGGAACGCGTCATTTTGACATGTTCCCAATTAATTAATAAAAAAGAAAATTAATGAATTAACTATTAATTAATTAAATTAAATTAAATCATATTTAATTTAAATATCACATTAATTAATTAAGTGATTAAATCACATTTAATCATTTTATCCTTTATCCTATAGTTTAATGTACATCTTATGCACATTAAATTTTAACCTATAGTTTTCAAATATGAATAAGTTTCACATTTAAATTAATATTTGAACACTTTTAAATATTTAATTCTCTCATACAATTTAATATGAATCATATTCACATTAAATTTATAATATATAGTTCCAAAACTTTATATTATATCATATTTATATACATTAAATTTATTACCTAATTAATTTGAACATTTCAAATTCAAACGATCTAAGAACCCTTTACGAGCTAGAAGGTGGACTTAATGTACCTACAGATCAGAAGATACGAGATTACTCAGTTAATCTCATTAACCTCCTAATCAACATTCGTTAACTGTGGGAACACTCCACTAAAGTCCTGCAGCTGCACTCTTCTCACTGCAGATTTTTTTCTGTGTCCATGTATATTGACCAACAGCAAGTCAATCCTCCACGAATATTCGTAACACCAGCTGGGTCAAATTATCGTTTTACCCCTGGGTTACATCTTGTACCTTAAGTATCAATGCTCCTTTAATGAACAATTTGTTTGTGGTCCTACCAACAAACATAAGTCTCTCTCGGGACCATGAGAGGGTCGGCCCTTTGTTCAAGTCCCGAAGACACCACTTAAGGGAACATTCATCTACTTACCCTAGTAGGCGGGAAGGAGTGAATTCCATCTTGCTAGGCTAAGTCTCCAGCCGCTCACTCGGTCTTGTCCCCAAGAAGGTAGGCATATTGAGTCGGCGAATCTGACCACTCTCACCCATACTAGTCAAAGGACAATCCCTCGCGAACAGGAGTTCGTAACCTGCTCAGGATTGAGATCAAGTTGCCTAGGTCATCCTAGTGAAATAGAAACCTAGCTAATCAACGGAGTTACATCTAGTGGTTATTATTTCGCGGTCCGGTCTTATGTAATCTCATTACATAGGATATCCCCACTCACATGTCATCTACACGAACACGTTAGGATCACAGTGTTTATATCATATAAAAAGTGGGACACATCTATAGTTTTACCAGAGTAAGGTACCCAAACCTTATCCCATTACTATAGACCCTTTAGGCTGTATCTCGAACCGAGATCCTTTATACGTACACTACATTCAGTTCAAGATACATTTTACAACCTTGGATATTTAGTTTATTGGATTTAGGGTTAAAACAAGGGCAATATCGTAAATAACAAACAATAACTCTTTATTGAAATAATAACACTTTATTACAATAATTAGAACAAAATTACAAACTACGAGTTTTAGGGCACAAACCCCAACAGTATTAAAGTATGTTTTGTTATTTATTTTTGAAAATTCGTTCTTTAATTCTTTGATATTGTTTGTTTAAGTGGACTCGAGAGAAGAAACTTAGATTAGAGCAAAGTTGTTAAAACTCTTAGAAGTCTAGCATGAGAATGACCTAGAAGTCTAAGGGAAACACATAAAGAAGTTGCTTAATGTCGTGCATGCTTTAGATTCATATGGAGACTATAGAATTTATTGTGTGTGCGAGGCTCACTAAGAATCGAGAGATTTTCTTGAGTATTTTACTTCTTGTTTATAAATTCATCACATTAGTTTATTGCATGTGTCAAATAAGTTATTAACTTGTGAAGTCAATTTCCTCCAATTCTATCATATTCGTGTCTCGATTTGTTTGTCTGTCGTTTATCTTTGTTTTCACCATCTATACACGTTATGTTACTTTAGCTAAAATTGAGAATTAGTATATTGGTAATTAATTAATCTAGGAACCAATTCCCGAGGATGATACTTGGAACTCTCAAATCACTATACTAAAACTTGACCCGTACACTTGCGGTATTAGAATATTATAATTTTACGCAATACCATCATCGAAACTCATGTTGAAAAAACTAGAGAAATTCAAGGGAGAAAACTTCAAGAGATGGCAACAGAAGATGATCTTCTACCTCACAACGTTAAACCTTGCTCACATCTTGAAGGAAGAATGTCCAATTACCCTGCCAGAAGTTGTCACTCCTGAAACTGAAGCTGCCAAGCAAGCATGAATGCATTCAGACTTCTTGTGTTGCAACTATATACTAAGTGGTCTTGAAGATACATTGTATAATGTCTACTGCAATGCCTATAATCCATCAAGGCAATTGTGGGAGGCATTAGACAAGAAGTATAAGCTAGAAGATGTGGGTACTAAGAAATTCCTTGTGGGAAAATTCTTAGATTATAAAATGGTTGATGCCAAATTGGTAGTCAATCAGATGGAAGAATTACAAATTATAATTAGTGATTTGCAAAGTGAAGGATTGGACATTAGTGAACCATTCCAAGTTATTGTTGTGATTGAGAAGTTGCCTCCTTCCTATAAGGGCTTCAAATGTTATCTCAAACACAAGTGAAAGGAATTATCCATGGAGAATCTTGTTGTTAAATGTTGCGTATAATTATGAATATGCAATACCGTAGTGTACGGGTCAAGTTTTAGTATAGTGATTTATGAGTCCAAGTATCGTCCTCGGGAATGAGTTTCTAGATTAATTAATTACCAAGATATTAATTCTCAATTTTACCCAACAAAACAAGGATAGGTGATTGAAAGTAAAAACAAACAACAGACTGACATGTGGAGACACGAATTGATATATTTGAGGAAAGTAATTTTACAAGTTAATGACTCAACTCACACATGCAATGAACCAATGAGATGAATTTATAAACAAGAAGTAAAATACTCAAGAAAATCTCTCGATTCTTAGTGAGCCTCGCACATGCAATAAACTCCATAGTCTCCATATGAACCTACGACAGGCACGACATTAAGAAAATTCTTTATGTGTTTCCCTAAGATTTCTAGGTCATTTTCATGCCAGATTTCTAAGGGTTTTGACAACTTTGCTCTAATTCAAGTTTTATCTCTCGAGTCCACTTAAACCAACAACTTAAGAGTTAAGAATGAATTGCCAAAAATAAGAACAAAACATGCTTCAATTCATAGTAAGAAAGTCTTAACAAGTAAATCAAATCCTAACTACAACATTTAGCTACTCTAAATCACATGAAAATCAAGCTAAACATGTAGAAAACGTCTTAAAACGGTATTACAATCTGAAAGAAAAGGAAATTAAACTTATGTGTCGATAACGGCCCTTCGTCTCCGAGCTCCCGTCTTCAATCTCGAACCTCCACGAATGCTTTGGCTCCCAAGAACGCTCTTTTCTCTATTCTTACAAAGTGTATTTCAAAATTAGGGTGGAAATCTAACAAATTCGGCTCCCTTTGCAAGATGAATTAAGGTTGTATTTATAGGCTCAATCGGTACAGCGTTGCAACACTAGGGACAACGTTGCAACGTTGTACCCTAGGCAGCTGGCATATATGGAATGTCTCGATGGTGTTGCAACGCTGACTGCAGCATTGCAACGCCGCAACCCTAACGCGTGCACCCCTTATCGATATGGTGTTGCGACGCTAAAAGGCAGCGTTGCAACGCCCTCGCCACGGTTCCTCATCCTCATTCCCTTATCGAGATAGCGTTGCGACGCTGTAAGGCAGCGTTGCAACGCTATCGTCTGGGGTCTTCAAAACCTCTAAACAGCAAGCACGACGTTGCAACGCTCTGTTTGGCGTTGCAACGTCATCACCTCGGGTCTTCAAGCTTGGATTAATCTTTCTTCTTCTAAATGATGTTATTTTTAGCTCCAAATTGCCTTGTTTCGATCCCGAGTGATCCAAAATGTCTCTAACTGTTCTGTTTACGCTCTTATCCTGAAATTGAATGATTTAAACACGTAAAAGCCCAGAAATCATCATAAACTAGCAATAATTAAGCCTAAGGATAACACATTTTGTGTGCTATCAAACACCCCCAAACTTAAACTTTTGCTAGTCCCGAGCAAAAACAGAGTTAAACATTAGATTGTTCTTAAACATACAGTTGATTCAAGCCTAAAAAATTTAAGAGAAAATCTAGGAACCACACGAAACACTCAAACATAACACTTCGGCAAGCAATTTAAAACTTTTGCTAAGTGTTCCTACGTGTGTGTGTGATTAGCCTATGTTCCCTTCATTTTTACTAAGCCCGGATCAACTTTATTAGGCTCTCTATTCAACTTCTCCCTACACTGGTCTTAATTACTAATCTTTGAGCTTCCCCACATTCAAGAATTAAATAACTCTACTCAACACTTACTCACTTTTTATCAATTTTTTTCTATTTTCTTCTTTTTTTTTTGTGCAAGGACACTAGCTTTCACACATCCACTGCACGGACCCTTACCCAGAGCACTTGCTCAATGAGTGGCCTAACTGATCACAGTGAAGGTAGCTCTTTTCGTCCTCACTAATTTATTTTTTAACAGACAAACAACTGAAACCAACTATTTCACATATTATACAAGTCACGGACTTCATATTGTCATTCACCCTATCCTAAAGTTTAACTCTCAAATCAGTTCTTAGACCTATCGAGGTGACATCAAACTTCTAAACCTAATAACTTTGTTCTAAGCATTTCAAAACTACAAGAACACAGACTATGTGCATAATAGTGCAGGAAAAACTCAAGAAAATTTTTAAATTAACTCGAATTCATGTCATGCTCGTAAGTTTCAGCAGAATCACAAGAATTTCTAATTAAATCTCATCCTAGACTATCATGATCATACTTATGTAAAAGATCAATCAACAATTCAACACATACTCAGGACAGTCACAACAAATAAACAACATCTCACCCCCAAACTTAAACTAAACATTGTCCCCAATGTTTGCAGGAATAAGCACAAATTAAGTATAAGGGTAAAAGTGAACAATACTGTCCTGGGTGATGGAGATCTTTCTGAGTTCCTTGGATAGCCAAAACATGAGTGTTGGAGTTCCTCAGAGTGGGAGCATGGATTTCAACGAAGAAAGGCATCGTCACAACTTACGAAGCAAAACAACAACTAGTAAATAAACTAAGAACTGAAAAACAACTAAAACAAACTAAAGCAAGCTAAAGACAGAAAAACAAAAGTAAGTAAAGCTTGGGTTGCCTCCCAAGAAACGCTTTTTTTAACGTCATTAGCTAGACTGTACTCCCTCAAGGTATCTCTTTCCTTACTTGCAGTGCATGGAGTGATGTGTACATTTGGCCAATCTGGGTCTCTATATTCTTTATTGCAGCTCCATGACTAGTCACAATACTAGATAGACTGGTGACTGCATTCTCCAGCTGGTTGGATCGACTTCTGGATTCAGCTATGAAGGAGTGCAATGTCTCTTCCAGCGATGGTTTCCTCTCTGATACCTCAAACCTGGATTATAATGTGTTGGGAGGTTATTCTGAGTTTGGCTTCCTCCATAGTTGTTGCTTCGTTGTTCAGGTAGTGTAATTGCTCCATAGTGGATTCTCTATTGGGCTGGGAGCATTGAGAGGACATCCATGTCTGTGGTGATCCTGCAAAATTATTCAGCGCATGAGTAAGTGATGCCATATGAGATCTAAGATAGGTTACCTCATGCAGTTGATATAATCCAGCTACTAGCTTAGATTTGTCATTGTCTGTAGGCCACTGGTAGCTGGCAATTGACACTTCCTCGAGGAGGGCACGTGCTTATGGCACAGTCTTCGCCATAAAAGTCCCTCCAGCAGTGCCATCCAGAATGGTCCTGGTCTTACCTTCCAGTCCATTATAAAACAATTGTACCTGGAGCCAATCTGGGTAGCCATGTTGATGGCACCTCCTGAGCATGTCCTTGTACCTTTCCCAAGCCTCGAATAGCTGCTCTCCCTCCTGCTGTCTGAATATTCCTATCTCCGTCCTTAACTTTGCAGCCTTTACAGGTGGAAAGAATTTGATCATGAAGGCTTGAGCCAACTCCTCTCAGGAAGTGATACTACCTGAGGGAAGGGACCCTAGCCATTTTTTGGCTCTACACTGCAAAGAGAAAGGAAAGAGACGTAAGCGAATATTATCAGCAGAAATACCGTTCATTTTTACTGTACCACAAATTTCTAAAAAATTTTGTAAGTGTGAGTTAGGATCTTCTGTGGCTAAGCTTCTGAAAGCACCTTCCCTAACCATCTGTATAAGCCCTGTCTTAAGTTCAAAATTATTAGCATTTATAGGCATGGACTATTCCAGCCTGCTCAGAATTAAACACAGGTTGGAAATACTCTCTGATAGGTTTAGGATTATTGATGAGCTCCTGATCAGCCATAGTATGAGTTTCTGCTTTTCCTACCCTTAGGAGTCTCCTATAGGTCCACTCGATCTCAGGATCAAAAGGGTGCATATCTGCAGCTCTCCCCTTGGGCATACACCTGGAGGTACAAAAAGAAAGAAATTAGACAAAAACACAAAAAGAACTAGAAAATATAACATAAAAGAAAGAAAAATACAAAAAATAAAGATATGAAACATAAAACTTGGGTTGCCTCCAAAGAAGCGCTTTCTTTAACGTCTTTAGCTAGAAAGTGACTTATCAGGGCACATAAAACTGCTCATATTTCTTTGAGCCCTTCTTTCTTGAATCGATATAGTCTTCTAAGTCTAAAAGGCTATTTTGCTTTTCTTTAGCACCAAACAAACAATTCTTTTTGGTATTTTTGTTTAATAACACAAAAGAACAGAAATCAAAACAAGACTCGTGAGTGTAGGACAAATGGTTATTAAGAATAAAAGAAATTTTTTGGGGATAAAAGGGAAAAGGACTTCTCAACCTCTACTTCTATCACCTGAATCTCCCCTATGGAAATGATTATCTCATCATTGTCTAACTCACTAACCTGATTATGGTGTTCCTCTGTCTCCCCCAAACTATCCTCACTATCATATGAGCAAATCCTCCTAGGTGGCACCTCCTAAGTGGTAAGGATAAGAAATTGTTCCTGTAAGGCCTTAAGGGAAATTACTAGCTGGTTAAGATTTTGAGCTTTATCCTGTACTATTTCCCGAAGTCCTACCACCTCGGTTTCTAACCTATTCAACCTTTCTAATTCATTATGAACCAAATTTTTAATTTTTAATTCTAAGGTATATTCCGTCAGTTGGTCCACAAGAGAAGCTTTTTCTATGGGTTGGTCAAGGTACGAAAAAATATGGTTCCAATTGCTTAGATAACTACCATTACATGAACGTTTATCAATTTCAGGTACAAAATGGTAAAAATTAGACAGATGTAATTCATAGAAATCATGATGCACATACCTAGGGTCCTGGGAGGGACAATAGAAAGATGGAGAATCAAAATCATACAAAGTCATGCTTGAAAAATTAATAATTCATATCAAGACTTCTACACAATAGCAACACAACCAAAAATAGGGGACAAAGACTCAAAAACACACAAAACTAAAATAAAACAAATAAGGAAACAAACAAACACACAAAAACAAATAAGGAAAGACACACAAACACCTTTAGTCTAAAATTTCAAATTTTCTCCTAATATTAATTAATCTAAATAATCGCCATTCCCCGATAACGACGCCAAAAACTTGTTGCATAAAATTGTGAATATGCAATACCGCAGTGTACAGATCAAGTTTTAGTATAGTGATTTATGAGTTCAAGTATTGTCCTCGGGAATGAGTTTCTAGATTAATTAATTACCAAGATACTAATTCTCAATTTTAGCTAAAGCAACAAAATATGAATAGGTGATTGAAAGTAAAAACAAAAAACAGACTGACATGTGGAGACACGAATTGATAGATTTGAGGAAAGTGATTTTACAAGTTAATGACTCAACTCACACATGCAATGAACCAATGAGATGAATTTATAAACAAGAAGTAAAATACTCAAGAAAATCTCTCGATTCTTAGTGAGCCTCACACATGCAATAAACTCCATAGTCTCCATATGAACCTATGACATGCACGACATTAAGCAACTTCTTTATGTGTTTCCCTAAGATTTCTAGGTCATTCTCATGCCAGATTTCTAAGGGTTTTGACAACTTTGCTCTAATTGAAGTTTTATCTCTCGAGTCCACTTAAACCAACAACTTAAGAGTTAAGAATGAATTGCCAAAAATAAGAACAAAACATGCTTCAATTCATAGTAAGAAAGTCTCAACAAGTAAATCAAATCCTAACTACAACATTTAGCTACTCTAAATCACATGAAAATCAAGCTAAACATGTAGAAAACGTCTTAAAACGCTATTACAATCTGAAACAAAAGGAAATTAAACTTATGTGTCGATGTCGGTCCTTCGTCTCCGAGCTCCCGTCTTCGATCTCAAACCTCCACGAATGCTTTGGCTCTCAAGAACGCTCTTTTCTCTCTTCTCACAAAGTGTATTTCGAAATTAGGGTGGAAATCTAACGAATTTGGCTCCCTTTGCAAGAAGAATTAAGGTTGTATTTATAGGCTCAATCGGTGCAAATACAGTGCAACGCTGCACTTGTAGGCTAAGCGGCGCATATATATGGAATGTCTCGATGGCATTGCAACACTGAGGGCAACATTGCAACGCCGCTACCCTAACGCGCGCGCCCCTTATCGATCGGGCGTTGCGACACTAAAAGGTAGCATTGCAACGCCCTCGCCACGGTTCCTCATGCTTATTCCTTTATTGAGATAACGTTGCGACGCTGTAAGGCAGCGTTGCAACGCTATCGTCTGGGGTCTTCAAAGACTCTAAACAACAAGCACGGGCGTTGCAACGCCATCACCTCGGGTCTTCAAGTTTGGATTAATCTTTTTTCTTCTAAATGATGTTATTTTTAGCTCCAAATAGCCTTGTTTCGATCTCGAGTGATCTAAAATGTCTCCAATTGTTCTGTTTACGCTATTATCCAGAAATTGAATGATTTAAACACGTAAAAGCCCTTAAATCATCATAAAACTAGCAATAATTAAGCCAAAGGATAGCACATTTTGTGTGCTATCATTAAACTCCAAATAGAAGTTGAAGCCAAAGCTCATGTGGCTGAGGCTTCATGGCGTGAACCCAAGAAACAACAATCCAAGAAGAAAAATGTGAATCTTGGACTGAAGAATGATGTCAACAAACGCATTCGTGGAAAATGTTGGGTTTGTGGTAAGTATGGTCATACAGCTACAGCTTGTCGATATAAGAAGGGATAAAACTCCAATAATCAAGCCAATGTTGCAGAAAATGATGATCTACTTGCTGCCATTCCTGAGGTAAATATGGCTTCTGACACCAAAGGTTGGTGGATTGATACGGGTGCTACTAGGCACAGTTGTAAGGACATGTCATTGTTCACGTCGTATGAGAAGCTAGATGGTAGTGATAAGCTATACATGGGAAATGTTTCAACTCCCTCTATGGAAGGCAAAGGGAAGATCCTGATGAAATAGACTTCTGCAAAGATACTTACCCTCAATGATGTGTGGTATATGCCAGAAATTCGAAAGAATCTAGTGTCAGGAACTCTACTTAATAAGAATGAGTTCAAGCTTGTATTTGAGTCAGATAAATTTATTCTAACAAAGAGAGGTATGTATGTGGGAAAAGGCTACAGTGGAAAGAAGTAATGGGGTTCTTGATTTAATCCACAGTGATGTATGTGACATAAAAAATACCCCTACAAGTGGCGGTAAGAAGTATTTTTTCATATTCATTGATGATTGTAGCAAATATTGCTATGTATATTTATTACATAGTAAAGATGAAACCTTAGATGTTTTTAAAGCATATAATGCAAAAGTTGAAAATCAACTGGAGAAGAAAGTAAAGGTGCTTAGATTAGATAGAGGTGGTGAATATGAATCATCATCACTTTATGAATTCTGTGAACAATAAACTACAACAGATTATACACCACAACAAAATGGTGTAGCTGAAAGAAAGAACCAAACTTTAAAGGACATGGTTAATTGCATGTTAAATAGTTCAGGTTTACCCCGAGGTTTTGCTTCAACAAATTTTATCCTAAATAGAATTCCACATAAGAAGACTGATAAGTCACCTTATGAAGTGTGGAATAGGAGATTACCCTCATATAAAATGTTGAAAGTGTGGGGGTGTTTGGAAAAGGTACAAGTTCCTTTACCAAAAAGGACCAAACTGGGACCTAAGACAATTGATTGTGTATTTATAGGTTATGCAATGCATAGTGCTGCTTATAGATTCCTAGTAGTTGAATCAGAAATACCTGACAATAATACTATCATGGAATCTATGGAAGCTGGATTCTTCGAGGATATATTTCCTTTGAAAGAGGAAAGATACACAAGTAGTAGTATCAAAAGGAATTATAACGTTAGCTCCTCGAAAACAACGATCAAAAAACTGAGTCTGAACCTAGAAGAAGCAAAAAAGCTAAGAAAGCTAATTCTTTTGGACCTGATTTCATAACTTATATGATTGAAGGTGAGTCTCAAACTTTTCAAGAAGTTGTGTCATCTCCAGATGCACCTTATTGGAAGGAAGCTATTAATTGCGAGATAGAATCCATTTTGCATAACAATACCAAGGTATTGGTTGATTTACCTCCTGGAAGTAAACCATTGGTAGTAAATAGATCTTTAAAAGAAAGCTAATGGTTGATGGCACTATTGATAAATACAAATCTCGTTTAGTAGCTAAAGGCTTTCGTAAAAAATAAGGGTTAGATTTCTTTGATACCTATTCTCCACTGACGAGGGTTACATCTATAAGGATGTTAATCACAATAGCAGTTTTAAAAAATTTTAAAATACACCAAATGGATGTAAAAACTGCGTTTTTAAATTGAGATTTAGATGAAGAAGTATATATGAAAAAACCTGAGGGGTTTGTTGTAAAGGGACTTGAAGATAAAGTTTTTAATGTAGTTAAGTCTCTTTATGGGTTGAAACAAGCACCCAAACAAGGGCATGAAAAGTTTGATCACACTATGTTATCGAATGAATTCAAGATAAATGAGTGTGATAAATGTGTCGATGTTAAAACCATAGATCAAGACTACGTCATTGTTTGCTTATATGTAGATGACATGTTGATAATGGGCACAAATAGAAGTGTCATTAATTCCACTAAAAGGATGTTAAAATTCAACTTTGATGTGAAAGACCTTGGCCTCTTCAAACATAGCATCCAAGTATAACATCAACAAGACCAAAACTTATTTATCCAAGTATAACAACTGAAAGGTAACAAGGTAAAATAAGACGTTTTGCGAGATTTTATCCAATAAGAATAATGGAAACTAAAATAAAAGATAATAAAACAATAATGAGAAGCAAAATATTCAAATCTATTTCAACCCAGAGGAAATGTGCCCACAAACTTGCTTAACTAGGTTCAAATTTTAGAGATTTTGCCTCTTCCGCTCGCATATTGACTTTTTTGAGTTCTATGCGATTTAGACAAAATGCTATTGAAATGCTCCCGCACCTACCCTAACCAACACTTAACACCATGAAACGAGTTTAACACCTATTCAACCATTTTCTAAGTGCTTTTAGGAGTCTAAGCAATTAAACACATATATCTATGACTACTTTTAACTTAGATAAGTAAAGAACACAACTCAAAGATTTTAAAGGGTTGTGTCCTATCTCTAAGCACAAAAAGTGAAGTTTTATGTCTAGACTCTTTTCTTAGATTGCTTTTATAAAAATGTGTGTTTGATCCAACTCTTTCAGTATTGAATCTCACATAAACTATATTAACTCAAATAATCATTTTAAGCTAACAATGAAACTTAAACCCAATAAAAGAAAATGATGCTAAATATTAAGCAAAGTTGTTAGAATCTCGTGGTGAGCTTATCTCCTTTTTAGGATATCAACTTCATTGAATCCCCTCCAAGGAATTTAGCTACTCATTAAAAAAAAAAACTAAAGTGCAGAAAATATAAAGAAAAGTTGATTGTGAAAAGATAGACTTCAATGAAATAAAGGAATAGAACAATATTGAAAGTTTTGAATTCAAATAATAATAACTAGAAGCAAAACTTGAATAACAAATTGAAGAATTGAAATTTAATAAATAAAGTAGAAACTTACAGCTTAATGAAAGAGTAAAAACAACAACTAAACTTTAAGAAAAACATAAATATACAATTCAAGGGAAAGCTATAAAGAACTCGAAGTTTGTTCCTTCTTTCTGACTATGTTTAACCTCTTTCAAGAAGAACAACTGTTTACACTCTCTTATTTTGAAGTCCGTATCTAAATGAAGTATGAATAGAATTTGGGGGGAGACTCGATATGACTAAAGAAAGCTGCATAATTTGGTGAAAAGGTATGAATCCGAGTTCTCCTAAAACTGAAGCTTGAATTGTCTTTTATGGACTTCAAGATCTAGGGTTTGCTATCAAGATTAATGTGGAGAGGCTTGGTTAATCATATCCCTTTTTCCTAAGCGATTTGATGGAGAATAATTGACTTTATTTTATTTTATCTGCAAAACTTGCGAATTTGAGAGAATCTGCCGAAAAGGTCTAGATGCGGCTACATAGTGAGTGTGATTGTGCGGTAATCGAAATGGCCTAAATGCAGCTATATAGTTACACGCATTTTGAATTCTTCCTGCAACCGTTGGTGTTTGGATTCTGTTCTTAATTGTTGGTCCATCCTGGTCGCATAACTCTTGGATCTTTTTTCATTTGCCTCAATTGCAGTCAGAATGTCGGTGCATTCAAGTCTTTTTTTTCAACCTATGCACAAAACAAACAAAACTTAATATTTTCTTAACAAAAATTATTCCAAATACACCTAAAAACTTATTTTTATAAAATCATGACTTCAAACACATGCAAAACTTATTTTTACTTAAATTTGTCTAACTGACATGAACTATAACATTAAAAACTTGTTTTTTTAAGAAAATAACTTACTTATTAGAGTCAAGTGACCTAACTTATCATAATAACGATAATGTTGGGATTTTTGTCCTAATCTCGTGTTTGTAATATATTGTTTGAAATTAATAAGAGTTATTCATTTCATCACTTTGTGTCTCGCAATATTTATAAACTTTTCCAATAAACTAAGCTCCAGGGTCATTGTATTTATGAGAGAACTAGAACTTGAACGGTGTGTAGTGGACACACAGGGAGGATCACGTTCGAGTTAATGACCTGAACGGTCTACAGTATATGGATAGAGTTGGAGACCTAATCCTGGATACACTGTGGATGCGACCCGCTTTGTATTAGATACAAACGAGGTGATCTGACTCGTTCATGTAGTTGACATGCGAGTGGGGGCATCCTGTGCAATGAAATTTTACAAGATCGGACCGTAATTTATTAGACCTACTGATGTAACATCGTTGACAGTAAGGACTAATAACTTCGTAGATGACCATTAGTGATTCGACCTGAATCCTGAGCGTGTTACGGACTCCTGTCTGCGAGGGTCTGTTCTTTGGCTAGTACGGGTGAGGGTGGTCACAGTTACTCGCCCAATATGCCTATCTTCTCAGGGACAAAACCAAGTAGGGAGCAGGAAACTTAACTACGCGAGATGGAATTCACTCGTTCCCGTCTTTAGGAAAACTAGAGGGGTTGTTCCCTTAAGTGCTATCTCTAGGGCTTGGACAACGGGCGCCCACCTTCTCACTGGCCCGAGAAGGGTGTTGTGTATGGTTGGACCATCACAATATGTTGTTCATTAGAGGAGCAGTGGGGACTTAAGGAACAAGAGGTAGACACAGGGGTAAAACGGTAATTTGACCCACCTGTCTCTGAACAACCCGTGAAGGGTCGACTCATGAGTATTGGTTATATCGGTGGACATGTAATATTCTCAGACCGACGAGTGCTGCAATATGGGCTATAGTGGAGTGTTACCGTAGCTAATGAATGTTGGTTAACCGGGTCAAAGAGTTTGACAGGTTAATCTCGGATCATTGGAGCTCGTCACTGTAGGTCCATTAGGTCCCTCGGTTGGCTCAATCTGGGTTAAAAGTAGGGTTAATGTTTTGGTATGAAATTGAAGTGTTCAATTTCACTTTAAGGGCATTTATGTCATTTATATGAGATATGAATGATATAATATATAGTTTAATGTGAATGAGATTCATAATAAACTATAGGTTAGCCTAATTGTTGAATTAGGGCTAATTGGAGAAATTGATTGAGAGAAATTAAATTGGATGTGATTCAATTTAATTAATCCACAATTATTGCAAATGAGATTTGCAATATGAGATATGAGATATCTTATATTATATGGTTATGCAAATGAGATTTGCATAACCTATGGTTGTGGTAAAGTGGTAATTATGTGGAGATTTTAACTCCATCAATTCCACTATATAAACCCTTCTTGCAAGAAGGATGTAAGCTTAATCTCTCATTTTTAGATTTTTCATCAAAGAAGAGAAGAGGAATTCTCTCAATTCTCTCTCAATTCTCCTCCCTCTCCAAAACACAAAAGATCCCACCATGTTCCCTTATCCAAAAGAGAACAACCGAGAAGGCCATTTGGTTGTGTGCGGGTTCCATTCGTGGGAAGTGTTCGTTGAGTTCGAGGAGCACGAAGAGTTCGTGATTTGAAGAAGCAACTTTGAAGAAAGTCTTCAACAAGTAACTAAACTTTATTTGCTGTATTTTTCTTTTTCTTTTAAGCATGTTTAGCCTAGATCTAGTGTTAGATCAATTTTAACAAAACTATGTTGCATATTGATACCTCGACGATTCAATCATCTTCCGCTCCGCGGGATTTTCATTCCCTTCAATTGGTATCAGAGTCAGATTGATGGCTCTTCATTTATGCACTGTTTTATTAAAATTTGGTGGGTGTTTTGCCATAATTCATGAGATGAATTTTTGGTTTGCTTAAATGGATGTTTACGGGTTTTGGTTTTTTAGATTTACAATTATGTTGATGAGATCAATGTAAGGGCCCATTGTTTTTGGGCATTTTTGTTGTAAATCGGGTCTGTAAGTCCGGGTCATTCGTGGCAAGAGTTGCTGTGAAGAAATCGAAGCGGAAACAGGCAAAATTCGGTGGAAGAACAACAAAGTGTTTGCTGTTCTGTCGATGGCGTTGAGACGCTGCCCAACGGCGTCTCAACGTTGTTCTCGCGGGCGGAGGCGCTGCTGCAGAGTAGCGTTGCAAAGGCGCTGGCGTTGAGAACGCGGCTCAACGGTGTAGGCGACAGCGTTGCAACGCTGTACACGTTGAGGGCAGTTGCTGGCGGCTTTTTTGCGAGACGTGGGCGTGAATTTGGAATAGTGGGGCGGTTATTTTCGTTTTATTTAATTAATTTTATTTATAAAATTTATTTAATTAATTTATTTAATTATTTTGTTAAATAATATTAATATAATTGTTATATTAATGTTATTTAATTAAATAATTGCCCCTAGGTGCCAAAAAATTGGTCTATTTTTTGCTATTTAATTATTTTATGCATGAGATGTATATTTTAATTAATTTCTATGTGCATAATGTATGTCATATAGATTTAAAATCCCACCTTAGGTTAAACATTTCATGCATCATTTATATTATAAGAGTTATAATATATAGTATGCATGATAGGATTATATTATAAGAGTTATAATATAATGTTTGCATGTTTTAATTTTTTTTTAAAATATAAGTGTTATATTTTTAAAATTAAAAGCATGCCCATGCATTTAATTCATGTGATGAATTATATTATGTTATAGTATATAGTATTATTCATGTGATGGATGATCAAACACTATAACATAGAAATGCATGCAACCTAAGTTAATTATTAGTTTTAAAGTGTTTAGAACTTGAATAATTAGACTTAGGTTTTCTAATTTTCTAATAAGATTAGAAATTTAGGAAATCAAATATAACATTTGAATGGAGACTGATAAGTAACTCTGTCTAAGGAAGGTTTTGTCTAAAGGTCAGTGTTTAAGTTGACGCTTGCAGAACACCCCTACACGAAACCAGACACAGGGAGTGAATTCGGTCCTGAGATTCTTAGGTTATATTCTCGTGAGTGTCGTTAATTAAGTGTTAATTAATTTACTCACATAGACCTAAGTTAATAATGTGATTATAAACTTAGGTTAATACCATATAAGAGTTATATTGGTAGACTTAGGTAAATTTTAGCCGGTTTATCTAGGTCAATCCCTAATAAAATTAGAGTGCTGAGTGGGAGGAAATAAAGTGTATGAGATGCATTTGAATTTCCCACCACAAATCTCCTTTAAGTCCGCACCGTGAGATCTATACTCGGCCTCGTGGTGCAAATGGGAGCGTCCCCCTTTCGGATGGCATTTGTATAAATCAATATCATCGTGGATGGAGAGAGTACTTATAGTGAGTGGGAGCGGGACTTGTGAAAACGAGATCCACGGTCTCTTCTTTCGATTCACACCGTGAGACCCCTATGATCTGCCTGCTAGTTTGGCCTGGACCAGACAATCCCTTCGGAGGGCTTGATCATGGGAGTTGGAACACCGTGAATTCCCGAAAGGGATACAGTTTCCTGGTTGATTTTCCTTCTTGGTTCACCCTTCGGTGGCTATTGTTTGGACGGATACTTGGAAACTTAAAGATTGAGGGTGACACTCACAGAATTCGTTAAGTGTTAATGAATTCGACCAAACAATGGTAATTGGACGCCTAATGGAATAAGAGTTATTCTGGGATTAGGGTCTGATCGAGAAAGTCTCGTCCTAGAGGAGGAGTGTTCTGTTCACCCTTCGGTGGCGGTCATTCTAAACCTTTAGGATATCATTGCAAAGTTTTTGAATGACCTAGGAATCATGAAACAATTTTGCTAAAACTTGATTGGATTTCAAAAGTTTTTTGCGAAACTAATATAAAGGTTTTTCTTATTTTTCAGCTAAAAATGTCTAGCGCAATAATAGCTTTACTCGCTTCGGATAAGTTAGTGGGAGATAATTACCAGAGTTGGAAAAACAACATTAATACAATTTTGGTACAAGACGACATAAAGTTCGTGCTATCTGAGGAGTGTCCTCAGATGCCGGGCTCGACCCCGTCGCGAAGTGTTCGCAATACGTACGATCGATGGATCAGGACCAATGAAAAGCCCAAGGTCTACATAATTGCCAACATGTCTGATGTCTTGGCAAGGAAGCATGAGCTGATGGTTTCCGCTAAGGAGATCATGGAGTCTTTGCAGGAAATGTTTGGACAACAGTCCTTTCAAGTCCGGCATGACTCGCTCAAATACGTTTTGAACGCACGGATGAAGGAGGGGTCGTCTGTCCGTGAACACGTTCTAGACATGATGACCCACTTTCATCTGGCCGAGATGAACGGGGCTTCGATCGACGAGTCGAGCCAGGTCAGTTTTATATTGGAGACTATTCCCAAGAGTTTCCTTCAATTTCGTAGCAATGTTGTTAGGAACAAAATTAGCTACACTCTGACTACCCTCCTTAATGAGCTACAGAATTTTCAATCCTTGAACAGGGTCAAGGAATCTGAGGTAAATGTTGCCTACAGGTCTTATCAAAGGGGTTCGACCTCTGGGACGAAACCTGTTGCTCCTTCACACCCGAAAGGGAAGAAGAGGATGAAGAGGGGTAAAACGGACCGTGCTGCCACCCACAAGGGCAAGAAGGTCAAGGAGGTTGCAGAGAAAGGAAAGTTTTTCCACTGCAATGGGGGCGGTCACTGGAAGAGAAACTGTCCCAAATTCCTGGCCGAGAGGAAGAATCAAGGTAAAGGTGATTTACTTGTGACTGAAACATGTTTAGTGGAGAGTAGTGACTCTGCCTGGATATTGGATTCGGGCGCCACTAACCACGTTTGTTCTTCTTTTCAGGGGATTGATTCTTGGCAGCCGCTGCGAGAGGGCGAGGTGACTCTACGAGTTGGATCCAGAGAGCTTGTCTCTGCTGCAGCGATCGGCACGGTGAACCTGCATTTTGGCGGGAAGTACTTATTGTTGGACAATCTGTACATAGTTCCAGGGTTTACTAGAAACCTTGTTTCAATTTCCTGCTTAATTGAACAATGTATTTCAGTTTCTTTTGAATTGAATAAAGCGTTTATTTCTTTGAAATGGAATGTTATTTGTTCAGCTTCACTCAAAAATAATCTGTATGTTTTGAAACCCAATTCGGTCAAAAGTGTTTTGAATAATGAATTGTTTAAAACTGCAGAAACACGAACTAAGAAAGCAAAAGTTTCTCCAAAAGAAAATGCCCACCTTTGGCATCTTCGGTTAGGCCACATTAATCTCAATAGGATTGAGAAACTAGTGAAGAGTGGACTTCTAAACGAGTTGGAAGAAAACTCTTTGTCGGTGTGTGAGTCATGCCTTGAGGGCAAAATGACCAAACGTCCTTTTAGTGGAAAAGGATATAGAGCCAAAGAGCCTCTTGAGTTAGTACATTCTGACCTCTGTGGTCCGATGAATGTTAAAGCTCGGGGTGGTTATGAGTATTTCGTGTCTTTCATAGACGATTACTCTAGATATGTATATATTTACCTAATGCACAAGAAGTCTGAAACTCTTGAAAAGTTCAAGGAGTATAAGACTGAGGTTGAGAACCTCTTAGGTAAATCGCTTAAAACACTTCGATCGGATCGAGGTGGAGAGTACATGGACACCGAATTCCGTGACTATATGATAGAAAATGCAATTACGTCCCAACTCTCGCCTTTGGTATGCCACAAATGAATGGTGTATCGGAGAGGAGAAACAGAACCTTGTTGGACATGGTTGGTCGATGATGAGCTATGCTCGCCTCCCACGATTCTTTTTGAAGTACGCAGTGGAGATCGCGGTTTATATTTTGAACAACGTTCCGTCGAAGAGTGTTTGTGAAACACCTTTCGAGCTCTGGAGTGGGCGTAAAGGCGCTTTACATCACTTCGAGATTTGGGGATGCCCACCCACGCGCTAGTGTCAAACCCGAAAAAGTTGGAACCCCGTTCGAAATTGTGCCTATTCGTAGGTTACCCTAAAGAGACTAGGAGTGGTCTATTTTACGATCCTAGGGAAAATAGGGTGCTTGTGTCGAAAAACGCCACTTTCCTAGAGGAAGACCACGTCAGGGATCATTTACCAATGAGTAAAATTGTATTAAATGAAATGGATAGTACATCAGCAAGAGTTGCTGATGGGGCTACTACGTCAACAAACGTTGTTCACCCTAGCACGTCTAGTCAAATCCCTTCCCAAGAGTTGGGAATGCCTCGACGTAGTGGGAGGACTGTGAGACAGCCCGATTGCTATATGGATTTAGCTGAAACCTCAGTTGTCGCTACTGACGATGACTGTGAGGATCCATTGACCTATGATCAGGCAATGGCTGATGTTGATAAAGACGAGTGGATTAAAGCTATGGACCAAGAAATAGAGTCTATGTACTTCAATTCTGTATAGGAGCTTGTGGATCAACCGGATGGGGTAAAACCTATTGGTTGTAAATGGATCTACAAGCGTAAACGTGGTGTAGATGGGAAGGTGCAAACCTTTAAAGCACGACTAGTGGCAAAGGGTTTTACCCAGGTTGAAGGGGTTGACTATGAGGAGACCTTTTCACCTGTTGCCATGGTAAAGTCGATCAGGATCCTTCTGGCCATTGCCGCGTATTATGACTATGAGGTATGGCAGATGGACGTCAAGACAGCCTTTCTGAATGGCAAACTTGATGAGACCATCTACATGGACCAACCCAAAGGGTTCATCGCCCAAGGCCAAGAGCAAAAGGTTTGTCGGCTTCACAGGTCCATTTATGGGCTTAAACAAGCTTCGAGGTCTTGGAATATAAGGTTTGATGAGGCGATCAAATCTTATGGTTTTGATCAAAATGTCGACGAGCCTTGTGTCTACAAGAAAATCGTTGACAAAACTTTCGCATTTTTGGTGTTGTACTTGGACGATATTCTTCTCATTGGGAATGAGGTAGAATTTCTTACTGAAGTTAAGAAGTGGCTAGCTTCGCAATTCCAAATGAAAGATTTGGGAGAAGCTCAGTATGTTCTAGGTATCCAGATTGTCCGGAACCGGAAGAACAGAATGCTAGCCTTGTCTCAGGCGTCTTATATTGACAAGATGTTGTCTAAATATAAGATGCAGAACTCCAAGAAGGGTTTGCTGCCTTTCAAGCATGGGGTTCACTTGTCTAAGGATCAGTGTCCTAAGACTCCTCAAGATGCTGAGGATATGAGACGGATTCCATATGCATCAGCTGTAGGGAGCCTGATGTATGCCATGTTGTGTACTAGGCCCAACATCTGTTATGCAGTAGGAATTGTCAGTAGATATCAGTCCCATCCAGGATTAGATCACTAGACAACTGTAAAGGCAATCCTCAAGTATCTTAGGAGAATGAGGAACTACAGCTTGGTGTATGGTAGTGGGGATTTGATCCTTACGGGATACACGGATTTTGATTTTCACACCGATAAGGATTCTAGAAAATCTACCTCGGGGTCAGCTTTCATTCTGAATGGAGGAGCTGTAGTATGGCGAAGCATCAAGCAGAGATGTATCGCTGTTCCACTATGGAAGCGGAGTATATTGCGGCTTGTGAAGCTGCAAAGGAAGCTGTTTGGCTTAGGAAGTTCATGACAGATTTGGAAGTTGTTCCAAATATGAACTTGCCGATCACACTGTTCTGTGATAACAGTGGTGCAGTAGCCAACTCACGTGAGCCTCGGAGCCATAAAAGAGGCAAACACATTGAGCGCAAGTATCATCGTCACGGAGATTGTGCACCGCGAGACGTGGCGGCCACGCGAGAGATAGCGTCGGAGCACAACGTAGCTGATCCATTTACAAAACCTCTCACGGCTAAGGTGTTTGAGGGTCACCTAGAGAGTTAGGTCTTCGAGAGCTTCCTGACTAGGGCAAGTGGGAGATGTGTAAACGGGTATTCAATGCCCTAGTTTATTGTATTACTTCATTGTAATTTATGTACATTTCAGAAATGTATTTTCTCCACTAGCTTAGTCCAAGTGGGAGTTTGTTGGGATTTTTGTCCTAATCTCGTGTTTGTAATATATTGTTTGACATTAATAAGAGTTATTCATTTCATCACTTTGTGTCTTGCAATATTTATAAACTTTTTCAATAAACTAAGCTCTAGGGTCATTGTATTTATGAGAGAACTAGAACTTGAACGGTGTGTAGTGGACACAGGGAGGATCACGTTCGAGTTAATGACCCGAACGGTCTACAATATATCGATAGGGTTGGAAACCTAATCCACGGATACGCTTCGTGGATGCGACCGCTTTGTATTAGATACAAACGAGGTGATCGACCTCGTTCAGTAGTTGACATGCGAGTGGGGGCATCCTGTGCAATGAGATTGTACAAGACCGGACCGTGATTTATTAGACCTACTGATGTAACACCATTGACAGTAAGGACTAATAACTTCGTAGATGACCATTAGTGATTCGACACGAATCTCGAGCGTGTTACGGACTCACATGCGAGTGCATTCTTTTGACTAGTACGGGTGAGGGTGGTCACAGTTACTCGCCCAATATGCCTATCTTCTCATGGACAGAACCAAGTAGGGAGTTGGGAACTTAACTACGCGAGATGGAATTCACTCGTTCCCCCGTCTTTAGGAAAACTAGAGGGGTTGTTCCCTTAAGTGCTGTCTCCAGGGCTTGGACAACGGGCGCCCACCTTCTCACTAGCCCGAGAAGGGTGTTGTGTATGGTTGGACCACCACAATATGTTGTTCATTAGAGGAGCAGTGGGGACTTAAGGAAGAAGAGGTAGACACAGGAGTAAAACGATAATTTGACCCAGCCGTGTCTACGAACAACCTGTGAAGGGTCGACTCATGGGTATTGGTTATATCAGTGGACACGTAATATTCTCGCACCGACGGAGTGCAACTACTACGGGCTATAGTGGAGTGTTACCGTAGCTAATGAATGTTGGTTAACCGGATCAAAGAGTTTGACAGGTTAATCTCGGATCATTGGAGCCCGTCACTGTAGGTCCATTAGGTCCCTCGGTTGGCTCAATCTCGGTTAAAAGTAGGGTTAATGTTTTGGTATGAAATTGAAGTGTTCAATTTCACTTTAAGGGCATTTATGTCATTTATATGAGATATGAATGATATAATATATAGTTTGATGTGAATGAGATTCATAATAAACTATAGGTTAGCCTAATTGTTGAATTAGGACTAATTGGAGAAATTGATTGAGAGAAATTAAATTGGTTGTGATTCAATTTAATTAATCCACAATGATTGCAAATGAGATTTGCAATATGAGATATGAGATATCTTATATTATATGGTTATGCAAATGAGATTTGCATAACCTATGGTTGTGGTAAAGTGGTAATTATGTGGAGATTTTAACTCCATCAATTCCTCCATCAATTCCACTATATAAACCCTTCTTGCAAGAAGGATGTAAGCTTAATCTCTCATTTTTTTATTTTTCATCAAAGAAGAGAAGAGGAATTCTCTCAATTCTCTCTCAATTCTCCTCCCTCTCCAAAACACAAAAGATCCCACCATCTTTCCTTCTCCAAAAGAGAACAACCGAGAAGGCCATTTGGTTGTGTGTGGGTTCCATTCGTGGGAAGTGTTCGTTGAGTTCGAGGAGCACGGAGAGATCGTGATTTGAAGAAGAAACTTTGAAGAAAGTCTTCAACAAGTAAGTAAACTTTATTTGCTGTAATTTTCTTCTTCTTTTAACCATATTTAGCCTAGACCTAGTGTTAGATCAATTTTAACAAAACTATGTTGCATATTGATACCTCGACGATTCAATCGTCTTCCGCTACGCGGGATTTTCATTCCCTTCCGATAATTCTTTTTACCCTTGGATATTTTCAACAAATTACTAGCTTATATTTCTTTTCTTTTTTTTTTTATTTTTTATTTTAATCTTTCACTAAAATGATTATGAATTTTGAGTCAACTTTCTTTTCTTTTTCTTGCAAGAAAATAAACATTTTTCTCCCTAAGCATCAGATTATAAGCTACCATACTCGATCGCCGCCAAGCTAATGCCTAATCCTATCGAGGTGTCAACAAACATATGAATTCCATAACACTATCTTGGTGTTGGGATTTGGGCCCCAAACTTGTGTAATTTTGATCAAATAAATAAAGAGTTATTTGTTTTGATAAAATTATATTCTTGTTTTATAAATCCAATAAACTAAGCTCCAAGGTTATAATGTATCTTGAACATCAGTGTAGTAGACACTATTTGGATTGTGTTCAAGAATATAACCTAAATGGTCTATGGTATAGGAATAAGGTTGGAAACCTTATTCTGGTAACACCATGGATGCGATCCACTTTGTAATTAGTACAAATGAGTTAATCCAACTCATTCATGTGGTTGACATGCGAGTGGGGGCATCCTGTATGAAGAGTTCATACAAGACCGGTCAAGAAATTATTAGTCTAACCAAAGATAACACCGTTAATGAGATAAGACTGATAATTTATAGATGGTCATTAGTGACTCGACTTTGTGTCTGAGTAAGTTAAGAACTCCCGCTTATAGGGTTTGTCCTTAGACTAGTATGGGTGAGAGTGGCACAGCCAGGCTCAATAAGCCTAGCTTCTCGTGACGTAACCTCGTAAGTAGTGGGGACTTAACTATACAAGATGAAATTCACTCATTCCTACACTAAGGAATTAGATAGGTTGTTCCCTTAAGAATTAACTCCAGGTCTTGAACAACGAGGCCCCACCCTCTAACTGACTTAAGAGGGTATGAGTTTATGATAGGACCTTAGACTTGTTGTTCATTAGAGGATTAGTGGTGCTTAAGGAACAAAGAGGTAATCATAGGGGTAAAACGATAATTTGACCCAGCTGTGATTATGAACAACCTATGAAGGGTCGACTCATGGGTAATGATTATATCAATGGACACAATATAATCTACAGTGAGGAGAGTACAACTACAAGTCTATATTGGAGTGACTTGTAGTTAATGAATATTGATTAACTGGATCAAAGAGTTTGGTCAGTTAATCTCACATCATTGGAGCTCATGAACTGTAGGTCCATTAGGTCCCTCCGTTGGCTCAACATGGTTATATTGAGGGTATAAAGTTAGGAATGTAATTGAAGTGTCTAATTTCATACATGAGGTGTTATATCAATTATATATGATATAATTGATATAATACATGGTTTTAATGTGAATTAGATTCACATATATACCATATAATAGTAGGAGAATAAAGGAGGGATAGGATGGTAATTTCTATCATATTTCCCTATATATATAGTTGCATGAGATGCAACTTGGAAGACTAATCTCTTGGAGAAACCCTAGTGCATTCTCTCATAGTGTTGGAAAGAGTTCCAACTACATCTTGATAAGATCATCTCACCTCACCTAAAAGGAACCCACCTTCCTCCCTCACCTAGAGAACAACAGAGAAGATCCGGTGGTAGTGTCCGTGATCGTTCGGGTTCGTGTTGCTGAGATCGTGATCGTGGGAGAAGGAGCACTTGAAGAAAGAGTTCTTCAAAGGTATAATTCTTGCTGTCCAATGTGTTATTATATGCTTAATCTTAGTTAGATTTGTTCTTAATTGATATCCATGTAACAAAATTAAGAACACGCGATTCACAATCGCTTCCGCTGCGGGAATCGTATCGCATCACTTGGACCTTTAAGACATCAAAAGAGAAGCTAAGGTGTTGAAGAACATACAAGAAACTCAAGTAAAAAGTTTTGAATATGTTGTAATCAAGACAAGATAATCATACTTCAACAATATGCAAGTAACAAGACTATGAATGGCATTTCATCAATTATCCTAATCGTGCGACAAACATCCAAATCATTCTTCAAAACAAGCTCAAATTTTTTAAAAAAATTCAAGAATTTCAAAATTTTCAATAAAGCTCAAAACAAAATAAACAGCCATTCAAAATATCCAAAATAACATGCTTCGCTTAGTCAATCTAAAGTTCGAGTTTAGGTGCTCAAGGACTCAATCAATAAAGCTAAAACATTTGACAATTAAAGCTTAAGTTTAAAACTAAGCTACCTACCCCAACCTAAATCATATATTGTCCTCAATGTATTTAAAGGAAAAATTAGGGAATAGAACTTCTCTAACATTCAAAGCACGTAGGTAGTTGTGGTAGGGTGGTGCTTCCAAAAAGAATTCTTCTTTTCCTCACAAGGTCCTCAAATAAGGCCTATGAAAATTCAAATTATCCAACTCACGTAGAAACCAAAATAAGCAAACAAAAGAAACTAAAAAAAAAAACAATAAAGATTTAAAGTTGGAATGCCCCTAGAAAGCACTAATTTTTAACATTGATTGCTCGATGGAGTCATTTTTCTTGAACAATCAACCTGAATCAACTACCTTCCTCAGGACAATCATCCTCCTACCAGATCTCATTTCCCTTCTCATAATTCCATGAAAAGAATAAACAATATGCACAAGGGATGTACAATGTGAATGTTACCACCATACTCAAAAGCAAATAAATTCTAGTTTTTCTCCATCAAACTCAATAGAAAGGCAACCTCTATCAACATTGATATTTATCTTTGAGTCTTCATAAATGGCCTACCCAATAACAAAGATGCAGATGATTCCTTAGGCCTTCTGCCCATATCAAGCACATAAAAGTCTGCCGAAAATATCAAATATTCAATTTGGACTAAAACATTTTCAATAAATTCCCAAGGGGTTAATGAAGGATCTATCAACCAATTGCACAATAATAGACGTGATAAGATAATAAATGACCCAGGAGACAATGAGAGAAGTCTACAAGAAGAATCCAAAGCGCAACCAACTCAATCAAGCTCAAATGATGCTTATATTCAAAGTCAATGCAAATTCAAACCAATGATGAGCCAATCGTTATGCCATAAATTCCAATCATTAGAGCTAAAATACTACAACAAGAGACTTCAATGCTTACTTCCAAACTAAGATGTCTACACAATTGTTAAGAGTTGCATTTTTTTAAGCTTAAAAAGACACCTATTCATCTAAGGGTCATAACGAATCTAAGAATCAAGATTCATTCACATATTTATGACATCATGTACTATTTAAAACAATCTATTTGCATTCAATATGATTTGTGTATGGATTTCAGGTGTTGAGGGTTGAATTTAGACTACATTGGTGAAGGGTTGTGTCATTTCATTGTATCTATTCAATTAGTATAAAAAGGGTTGTCATTATACCAATGGAACACAAGTTGAAGTTGAATGAATTCTCATATTTGAGTTTAGTTGTTGGGATGTATGTCCTAATCTCGTGTAAGTTTGTAATATTCATTATTGAAATAAATAAGAGTTATTTTTTCATCACTTTGTGTCTCACATATTTATAAACTTAATCCAATAAACTAAACTCAAGAGTCATTGAATTATGAGAGAACTAGAACTTGAACGGTGTGTAGTGAACACACAGGGAGGATCACGTTCGAGTAAATGACCTGAACAGTCTACAATATACGGATAGGGTTGGAGACCTAATCCTGGATACGTTGTGGATGCAACCCGCTTTGTATTAGATACAAACGAGGTGATCCAGCTTGTTCATGTAGTTGACATGCGAGTGGGGGCATCCTGTGCAATGAGATTGTACAAGACCGGACCGTGAATTATTAGACTTACTGATGTAACACCATTAACAGTATGGAACTAATAACTTCGTAGATAACCATTAGTGACTCGACCTTAATCCTGAGTGTGTTACGGACTCTTGTCTACGGGGGTCTGTCCTTTGACTAGTACAGGTGAGGGTGGTCACAGTTACTCATCTAATATGTCTATCTTCTCAGGGACAGAACCACATGGGGAGCTGGGAACTTGACTACGCGAGATGAAATTCACTCGTTTCCGAATTAGGGAAACTAGAGGGGTTGTTCCCTTAAGTGGTGTCTCTAGGGCTTAGACAACGGGCGCCCACCCTCTCACTAGCCCGAGAGGGATGTTGTTGAAGAAAATCTGATCCCCGTGAGCAGTGGAAACGTGATTTAAAGATCGATTTTGCTAGTTTATTTTTGTTTACTTCAAATACCAATATATTGGTAAAATATAGAGACAAGCAAATCAATCTAATCTAATTAGGCATTGATATAAACATGCAAACATGTTGTGTAAATCTAAACTAAAAGGAAATATGTATTTACCTTTGTAGTAACAAAATCAACACTTTGCTTCTCCAAAATTTGCACAACAACAACTTTATTTCTTCTCTGTTATTCCTTTTCAAGAGGACAACAACCACTTGGAGAACCTCCTATTCTCTGAGTTCCTAGATCCAACCTTGGTGGGAAGGATTCCAACTTCTTGGAGAGATAAGGGAATTATGTGTGAGAGAGAGAATTGGGAGGATAAACTCGTTTTTCTCATCCAAGTACCAAAATCATCGATCAGTTCAACATTTATCCCTTCTCCCTGTTTATCTGTCGATAGGGAGAGGAAAAAGGGTAGTGGGAACGTGTCACTGACACGTTCCCTTAATTAATTTAATAAATAATAAATAAATTAATAATTAATAATTAAATTATATTTAATTATATATTAATATTAATTTCAATTAAATCACATTTAACCAAAATTAAATATCATATCATATATTTAATTATGATTATATCATATTTAACCAATTTTTCCTCTAACCTATAGTTTCAATGCACATCTTATGCACATTAAATTTTAACCTATAGTTTTAAATATGAATCTTATTTACATTTAAATTAATACTTGAACTCTTTCAAATATTGAATTCTCTCATACAATTTAATATGAATCATATTCACATTAATTTTATAATATAAAGTTCCAAAACTTTATATTATAATGTATCTATATACATTAATATTTATTCCCTAATTGAATTTGAACATTTCAAATTCAAATGATTTAAGAACCCTTTACGAGCTAGAAGGTGGACCTAATGAACCTACAGATCAGAAGCTCCAACGATATGAAATTATTCGGTTAATCTCATTAACCTCCTAATCACCATTCGTTAACTGCGGGAACACTCCACTATAGTCCCACAGCTGCACTCTTCTCACTACAGATGTATGTCTGTGTCCACGGATATTGACCAATAACAACAAGTCAATCGTTCACGAATGTTTGTAACGCCAACTGGGTCAAATTACCGTTTTACCCATGGGTTACATCTTTTACCTTAAGTACAAGTGCTCCTCTAATGAACAATTTCTTTGTGGTCCTACCAAAAAATAGAAGTCCGTCTCGGGCCAATGAGAGGGGCGGGCCCTTTGCTCAAGTCCCGGAGACACCACTTAAGGGAACATTCATCTACTTACCCTAATAGCCCGGAAGAAGTGAATTCCATATTGCTAAGTTAAGTCACCAGGCGCTAACTCGGTCTTGTCCCTAAGAAGGTAGGCATATTGAGTCGGCGAATCAGGCCACTCTCACCCATACTAGTCAAAGGAAAATCTCTCGCAAATAGGAATTCGTAACATGCTCAAGATTGAGATCAAGTTACCTACGACATCCTAGTGCAATAGAAAGCTAACTAGTGAACGGAGTTACATCCAACGGTTACTATTTCGCGGTTCGGTCTTATGCGATCTCATCACATAGGATATCCCCACTCACATGTCCTATAGACGAACATGCTAGGATCTCACTGTGTTTGTATCAAATACAAAGTATGTTATATCCACAGTATTACCAGGGTAAGGTACCCAAACCTTATCCCTTTACTATAGACCCTTTAGGTTGTATCTCGAATTGAGATCCTTTATATGTACACTACATTCAGCTCAACCGGCATTTTACAGCCTTGGATGTTAGTTTATTGGATTTAGGGTTAAAACAAGGGCAGTATCATAAATAACGAACAATAACTCTTTATTGAAAATAATAACTCTTTATTACAATAATTAGAAAAAATTTACAAACTACGAGTTTTAGGGCACAAACCCCAACAGTTGTTTATGGTCGGACCATACAACGTTGTTGTTTAATAGAGGAGCGTGGGACTTAAGGAGCAAGAGGTAGATACAGGGGTAAAACGGTAATTTGACCCAGCTGTGACTACGAAGAACCAGTGAAGGGTTGACTCACGGGCATTGGTTATATCAATGTTCGTGAGTCAACCAGGACACAACTTGTCCTACAGTGATATGAGTGCAGCTACGGGCATTAGTGGAGTGTTACCGTAGCTAATGAATGTTGAATAACCGGGTCAAAGAGTTTGACTGGTTAATCTCTAATCATTGGAGCTCGTCATCTGTAAGTCCATTAGGTCCCTCGGTTGGCTCAAATTGGATAAATTGAGGGTTTATAGTTTGGTGTGGATTTGAAGTGTTCAAATTCATTAAAGGGTATTTATGTCATTTATATGAGTTATGATTGACATAATGTATAGTTTAATGTGAATGAGATTCATAATAAACTAAATATTAGCCTAATTGGTAAATTTGTGCTAATTTGGAGAAATTAAATTGAGAGAAATTAAATTGAATATGATTCAATTTAAAATTCCACAATTATACAAATGAGATTTGTATAATAAGGTATGAGATACCTTATTGTATGTAATATGCAAATATGATTTGCATATTATAAGATTGTGGTAAAATGCTGAATTGGTGGAGATTTCACCATTATATAAAGGTTTGGTGAGAGCCTTTTGTAGTCCATTTGTTCATTTTTTGGATTTTGCATCCAAGAGAAGAAAGCTCTCTCTCATTTTCTCTCTACAAAATTCTCTCCAACCCAAACAAAAAGGAGTCCCACAACTCTCCCTAAACAGATCGAGAACAGCCGAAAAGTTCTTTTAGAAGTGTCCAATTCGTTCGATTCGTAAGATCGTGATTGTAGAGATCGAAGGCACAAAGAGTTCGTGATCGGAGAAGAAATTGTCGAAGAAAGGTTCTTCAACAAGTAAGTATTCCATCTACTTTCTATTTTCTTTTTCTAAATTGCATGTTTAGCCTAGAATTGATGAGATTGGTTCAATTTTAAGAAACAAATTGCGCAACGAAAACCACGACATTTCATGTCGTTTTCCGCTGCGGGATTAACATTCCCTTGATTTAGTACCTCTCAAGCTTTATGTTTTCTTTGTATTCTTGTATTTAGAATGAATGTTTAGAACTTTCAATCTAGTTTGACCTACTAGATTGCGAAGAGTTCGAAATCTTGCAGATAGGAACAAGTTCTCCTTTCTTCTTCATCATCAATCAACTTTTCTAAGTAAAATCTGTTTAACTTTCTTAGGGTTGAATTATCAATTTTGTTATTGGGGTTATTCTCATTATTGTTGTGGGCGTTCACCTTAATAAGGCGAGTTCTTAAATGTAATTGAGATGGTTCCTTTATCAAGACGTCTCATTGAAGGGAGCTTGTCGAATACTCGTCAAATTACTATTTATAAAATCGGTCCTATGCTACTTGTAGTATTGAGTGGACCAGGTCGATCTCAGAAAACCAAAATTTTAATTTCTCAAAGTAAATTTGCAAAAGAAAATAAAAAGGGAGGTTTGTGTTTTTTTATAAACTGAAATAAAACATATGCATAAAAATAAAGATAGAACAAATCTTACCATGTTCTAATCCAAAGGTAAGGTTTCACCCAATTGCAAAATTGATCATATGCATTCAAATAAATTTAACTCAACTAAGCAAAAACTTGGTCAGCTTAATGGAAACCCTAAAAAGCTATAAATTCCCTACCTTCATTAACTTTACAAACACATAATTTAATTTCAATTATCCTAATAATTTTGTATGAACATTCCTAAATGCTTAGGATAAAGACATTAAGAACTTTGGAAAGGCTAAGACACCTTAATTAGATTAATCTAATTAACATGCCTCTTAAATTCCCTAGAGTCAAACATGTCAACTATGAATTCATGGAAACCCATAAAATCACACACAGTTAAACCTCTATTGCTACATGGTCAATCAACATGACAACTACCTAGCATGACATGAATAATATTAGAACATGTATAAACAATTAAGGCATCAATTCAATCAAAGATACATGCTCCTAAAATTCAAATAGAAAATTCAAGAATAATTTGCTAGCAAAGCTAAGAATTAATGTCTAAGCCTAAAAAAATTGCAACTGGTCACAACCGACCTATGAGTTGGAATACTTATCTTAGCCGCTCATCATGATGATATAGCAAAGATTCGTCATTGGTTCGATATAATATCAAAATAAAAGTAAAGTAGAAGGGTGACAAATGATAACTCTCGATTATGAGAGTTATTTAAGACCATTATTGATACCTTATTATTTAAATTAATTAAAAAGAAGGTGAAAGCATGAGTAATTGTTCAAGAATTACGTCATTTTCCTAAAGCTATCAAGAAAACTCACATAGCTTTATTTGGTTGCAGGAAAGCAAAACGAGGCAATTGCCTGGCTGACAGGCGCAAATTGATGCAATTGTCTAGCTTTCGAAAACTGGCCAATGCAGTCACTTAAGTGCACACGGAAAAGACGCTGGAATCAAAGAAATTATCTAATCACGTTGGAATTCAAGGAAGAGAATATAAGCTGATTTACGAAAACCCTATAGACAAGTTACACTATAAATAGGCAAGCAACACTCGATGAAAGGGGGTGAGAAGAGAGGATTTTGCACAATAGTCATTGTCGTCTGTCTCCTGTTCTTTTTCTTACATTTGTAATTCAGTTTTCCAGTTCAGACTTTTTGTCTCGTCTCAATTTTAAGTTCAGTTCAGTTTGAAGTTAATTTTTTGTAACGTAGTGCACGTGTTAACTGTTGATTTGTGTTATTTCAGTTCAGTTTTATTCAAATTCGATTTGTAATTGTTTCACAACTTGTTGTGTGCTTCAGTAAAAGATTACTTATTCTGTTCATCCTTGTTTTCTTCATTCAAAACTCGATTATCTTCTCGGTTGTTGCTCAAGAGTGGTAAATCGAGAAGGGTGGTTGAGATGTTGTCGTATTTTATTCGTTTTGTATCTAGCCTTATTGTTTCATCCATGAGGAGCTAACTTCCCTTAGGGATTCTGAATGTGAATGCCCTAAGGGAAGTCAATAAGCTCCAAAGAAAGAGTGGTTTGGTTAAGACCTCCAAGTAGGTTTACTTTTGGTGATTGTATTGTGGGAAGCCTTAGCCGACCATCTAATGTGACCTGTCAAGCTCGAGTTCGGCACCGAAAAGGTCAACTTAGAGTGGAGTTCTCAAAAGTAATGAAGTAAAAGGGCTTAGACATAAGACCCGAACGTTGACCCTAGACATAGGGCAAGACTTCAAGACCATAGAGCCATGGTTATACAAACCTGAGATAGATTGACCATAGACATATAGGATCAATCACTCAGCCTCCTAACGATACTTCACAGAAGGTCAAATGGGAGTAGGGCTCGGTTCACTTGCTTGGAGAATTTAAACAAATTACATCATTGGCAATCATGCACTGATGCAGTTCAAGGCAATTGTGTTGTGACAATAGGAGAAAACAACCATCAAACAAGGCAGTGCAAGGCAATTGTCTTCCTTTGCCTCTATGAGCTAGTATGGTCAACTGTCGTGTCAGTGCCGCCCCGCGCTGCAAGGTGTAACTTTCATGAGAGGCAATTGCCTCGAGTTGCCTTGTCATTCATTAGTGGACTTAACATTATGAATTCCCTTTTTCTTATTATTGCATTAATTTTAGACACAATCACCACATTACTTATTACATTTTGGTTACCTTTTACAATCCGTCTACATCTTGTTATTTCCTGATCAGTTTTATGTCTTCGTTTCCTTGGGCTCGATACTCTATAATACTCTAGTTTTATATATTACTTTGATCACGTGCGCTTGCGCATTTTCACCCCATCCATGGTTTTGGTGTCGTTGCTGGGGAACGCCATTGATAATAAAATTGATCAGGGATACACAGAAAAGGATAGTTTGCAATTCACGCAATTGCATTGGGCTAACCCAACACAATTGCCTGGCAGTGGCAGTTTTTCTCTCTCTCTCTCTCTCGAGAAAAACTTTGTTTAATTGTAGAAAATTACAGGATCAAGCCCTGTGTATGCGAAAAGAGCTCTGCCTCTTAGAGCAAGATCCGGAGATAGAAAGGTATTTTCACTTCCGACGAAGACAACAGAGAAGAAAAAGAGTGCAAAACGTGAACTCACAGATCAACGGTGAAAACGAACCTCTGCAAAATTCAGGAATGGCGCATATGAACGGTGGACAACAACAAAACATGGATAACGAGCAACAACAATCCTCAGTGGCCAATCAAATCTTCATTGCAGAGGAAAGGAATAGAGCCATACGAGATTATGCAGCAACCAGTTTTCAAAATCTAAACACGGGGATCATGGAGCCTAACATTGAAGCAAATCATTTCAAGTTCAAACCTGTGATGTTCCAAATGCCTAACACAATGGGCCAGTTTGTAGGATTAATAAACGGGGACCCACATAAGCACATCAAGACTTTCTTGCACATCTGTAACTCATTCATAATCAATGGTATTTCGAAGGAAGCTTTGCGGCTGAAACCATTCCCGTGTTCATTATAGGGTAATGCAGAAGCTTTGTTGGACTCATTCCCTCTAGATTCAATAAGGACATGGAATGAATTAGTGGAAAAATTTCTGTTGAAGTATTTTCCACCCACAAAAAATGCTCAAATTCGAGGGGAGATTATCACTTTAAAACAGGGCATCAGTGAAGGGCTAGACACGACATGGGAGCATTTTAAGAAACTGGTCAGGAAGTGTCCGCACCATGGATTGACTGCTTGCCTCTTTATAGAACATTTCTATAACGAACTTATACAAGCATCCAAGACTTTAGTCAATGCTTCGGCAAACGGCCCACTATTGACTAAAATAGTGAATGAAGCACACGAGATCCTCAACGCCATAGTATTGAGCAACAGTCAGTGGGGAGAGGGTGATGTAAGTCATGTGCGTGGCGCTGCAGGTGTACATGAGGTAGATGCAATTGCCAACCTTAGTGCCCAGATGGCAACCATGAATAACATGTTGAAGAACCTAGCGATAGGAAAGCAGACATCAGTAGCAATGGTTAGCCAGAAATTAACATCCCTGTGCCCGTACTGCTAAGAAGTCCATGTATACGACAACTGCACGTACAACCCTACATCAGTCTGCTATATTGGCGAAAACAGAATGAATCCGTACTCCAATACTTATAACCTAGGGTGGCGTCAACACCCAAACTTCTCTTGGGGAGGACAGAATTCTGGAAGCACAAGCCAACCTCAATACACCAAACAAGAAAGCCCGCCTGGATTTAATAACACTTCACAACAACAGTATATACCTAGGATTGGAAATCATGGACAACAAGGTCAAACAACAACAGGGACTTCATTAGAAAATATGATGAAAGAGTTCATGATGAAAAATGAAGCCCTCATTCAAAGTCAAGTGACATCCATTAGAAATTTGGAGGTACAAGTGGGACAAATGACAAACGAGTTGAAAAGCAAGCCACAAGGTATGTTGACAAGTAGCACGAAAACTCCACATCGAGAAGGAAAAGAGCAATGCAAGGCAATTACCTTAAGAGGGGGTCGAGAATATGAACCAAAAGAACTCCCAAGAACTTAGAAGGAAGAAAATCAACCCACAGAAGAGAGGGACATTAAAGGGGATGTAGAACCAGACTATCAAACAGAAGTTGATCGGAAAGGAAAAACTAGGCAACTGAGTACAGTCCACCCGCATAAGAAGGCAAACCTCAAAACGAGGCAAAAGACTATAAGTTGCCTCCTCCGTTTCCTCAAAGGTTGAAAAATAGAACCAGGATGCATATTTCAATAAGTTCCTGAACATCCTCAAGCAGCTTCATATCAACATTCCTTTGGTGGAAGCTCTTGAGCAGATGCCCAATTACGTGAAATTCTTGAGACGGTTGCTTTAACAGAAAACTTTAGTGCTCTACTCACCAGCAAGGTGCCACCAAAATTACAAGATCGGGAAGCTTCAAAATCCCTCGTATTATTGGGAATATTGACGTTGGGAGAGCATTATTTGATCTAGGGGCAAGCATAAATTGTTGGGATGTATGTCCTAATCTAATTTTTTTTTGTAATACTTCTGATTGAAATAAATAAAAGTTATTTTTTCATCACTTTGTGTCTCGCATTTTTACAAACATTGTCCAATAAACTAACCTCCAGGGTCATTGAATTTATGAGAGAATTAGAACTTGAACGGTGTGTAGTGGACACACAGGGAGGATCACGTTCGAGTTAATGACCAGAATGGTCTACAGTATGCGGATAGGGTTGAAGACCTAATCCTTGATATGCTGTGGATGCGGCCCGCTTTGTATTAGATACAAACGAGGTTATCTGATCGCTCATGTGGTTGACATGCGAGTGGGGGCATCCTGTGCAATGAGATTGTACAAGACCGGACCGTGAATTATTGGACTTACTGATGTAACAAAGTTAGCAGTATTGGACTAATAACTTCGTAGATGACCAATTGTGACTTTACCTTAATCCTGAGCGTGTTACGCACTCCTGTCTGCGAGGGTCTGTCCTTTGACTAGTACGGGTGAGGGTGGTCATAGTTACTCGCCCAATATTCCTATCTTCTAAGGGACAGGACCACGTAGGGAGTGATAGCACACAAAATGTGCTATCCTTAGGCTTAATAATTGTTGGTTTTATGATAATTTCAGGGTTTTGATGTGCTTAAATTACTCAATTTCAGATTAAGAGCACAAATAAGACGATTGGAGATATTTTGGATCGCTCGAGATCGAAACAAGGCTATTTGGAGCTTAAAATAACATCAAGTGGAAGTGAAAGGACCAAACCAAGCTTGAAGACCCGAGGTGATGCCGTTGTAACGCTCTGCATGGCGTTGCAATGCCGAACGTGCAACCTTGAAGCATGGACACACATGAAGGACCACACAACAGGCGTTGCAACGCTGCCTTACAGCGTCGCAACGCCACTTCGATAATAGGTGCGCGCGTTAGGGTAGCGGCGTTGCAACGCTGTCCTCAGCGTTGCAACGCCATCGAGATATTCCTTATAAGACCAACCGCTTAGGGTACAGCATTTCAACGTTGTCCCTAGCGTTGCAACGCTACACCGATTAAGCCTATAAATAGAACCTTATGTTTTCATTACAAGGGGGCCGAATTTGCTAGATTTTTGTCCTATTTTCGAAATACATCTTGTAAGAAGAAAGAAAAGAGTGTTTTTGGGAGCCAAAGCATTCGTGGTGGTTCGAGATCGAAGACGGGAGCTCGGAGACGAAGGACAGACATCGACACATAAGTTTAATTTCCTTTTCTTTCAGATTGTAACTCTGTTTGAGACGTTTTCTACATGTTTAGTTTGATTTTCATGTGATTTAGATTAGCTAAATGTTGTAGTTAGGATTTGATTTACTTGTTGAGACTTTCTTACTATGAATTGAAGCATGTTTTGTTCTTATTTTTGGCAATTCATTCTTAACTCTTAATTTGTTGGTTTAAGTGGACTCGAGAGATAAAACTTGAATTAGGGAAAAGTTGTCAAAACCCTTAGAAATCTGGCATGAGAATGACCTATAAATCTTAGGGAAACACATAAAGAAGTTGCTTAATGCCATGCATGTCGTAGGTTCATATGGAGACTATGGAGTTTATTGCATGTGCGAGGCTGACTAAGAATCGAGAGATTTTCTTGAGTATTTTACTTCTTGTTTATATATTCATCTCATTGGTTCATTGCATGTGTGAGTTGAGTCATTAACTTGTAAAATCACTTTTCTCAAATCTATCAATTTGTCTCTCCACATGTTTGTTTGTTCGCTTGTCTTTACTTTCAATCACCTATCCATGTTATGTTTCTTTAGCTAAAATTGAGAATTAGTATCTTAGTAATTAATTAATCTACCTATTCTCAAGGACGATACTTGGACTTTAAAATCACTATACTAAAACTTGACCCGTAAACTGCGGTATTGCAATATTATTTTACGCAACAAGTTTTTGGCATCGTTGGTGGGGAATGACGATTATTTAGATTAATTAATATTTGGAGAAAATTGGAGGTTTTAGACTAAAGCGTGTTTGTGTTGTCTTTCCTTATTTGTTTTTTGTGTGTTTGTTTGTTTCCTTTTATGTCAATTGTTAGTTTTGTGTGTTTTTGAGTCTTTGTCCCCTGTTTTTGGTTGTGTTGCTATTGTGTAGAAGTCTTGATCTGAATTATTAATTTTTCAAGTATGACTTTGCATGGTTTTTCTCCATCTTTCTATTGTCTCTCTCAGGACCCTAGGTATGTGCATCATGATTTATCTGAATACCATATGTCAAATTTTTACCATTCTGTACCTGAAATTGATAAAAAATTTTATGATGGTAGTTATTGAGGCACTTGGGACCATAATTTTTTGTACCTTAACAAACATAATGTAAAATCTTCTCTTGTGGACCAATTAATGGAATATACCTTAGAATTGAAAATTAAAAATTTGGTTCATAATGAATTAGAAAGGTTGAATTGGTTAGAAGCTGAGGTGGTAGGAGTTTGGAAAATAGTACAGGATAAAGCTAAGTATCTTAATCAACTAGTGATTTCCCTTAAGGCCTTACAGGAACAATTTCTTATCCTTACCACTGAGAATGTACCACATAGGAGGATTTGTTCATATGATAGTGAGGATAGTTTGGGGGAGACTGAGTCACATCATAATCAAGTTAGTGAGGTAGGCATTGGTGACACCATTATTCTCACAGGGGAGATTCAGGTGATAGAGGTTGAGGCTGAGAAGTCCTTTCCCCTTTTTTCTCAAGAAACTTCCCTTAATCTACATAACCAATTGTCCTACACTCATAAGTCTTGCTTTGATTTTTGCTATTTCATTTCATCAAACAAAAATACCAAAAATAATTATTTGTCTGGTGCCCATGAGAAACATGATTGCCTTTTAGACTTAGAAGGCTATATCGATTCAAGCAAGAAGGGCCCAAAGAAATATGAGCAGTTTTATGTGCCCTGATAAGTCACCGTCTCGCTAAAGACGTTAAAGAAAGCGCTTCTTGGGAGGCTACCCAAGTTTTATGTTTTATGTTCTCTGTTTTTATGTTTTATTTCATTTTCTAGTTTGGTTGTTTTTATCTAATTTCTTATCTTTTTGTACCTCCAGGTGTATGCCCAAGGGGAGAGCTGTAGACTTACACCCTTTTGATCTTGAGATCGAGAGAACTTGTAGGAGACTCCTAAGGGAAGGAAGAGCAGAATCTCAAGAAATGGCTGACCAGGAGTTAATCAATAACCCTAAACCTATCAGGGAGCATTTCCAACCTGTGTTTGATTCTAAGTAGGCTGGAATAGTCAATGCCCCTATAAATGCTAACAATTTTGAACTTAAGACAGAGCTTATACAGATGGTTAGGGAAGGAGCTTTTAGAGGATTAGCCACAGAAGATCCTAACTCACACTTGCAGAATTTCTTAGAAATCTGTGGTACATTTAAGATGAAGGGTATCTCCGCTGATAATATTCGTTTACGTCTCTTTCCTTTTTCTTTGCAGGGTAGAGCTAAGGAATGGCTAGGGTCCCTTCCCTCAGGTAGTATCACTTCTTGGGAGGAGTTGGCCGAAGCCTTCATGACCAAATTCTTTCCACCTGTGAAGGCTGCAAACTTGAGGACGGAGATAGGAACATTCAGGCAGCAGGAGGGAGAGCAGCTATTTGAGGCATGGGAAAGGTACAAGGACATGCTCAGGAGGTGCCCACAACATGGCTACCCAGATTGGCTCCAGGTACAACTGTTTTATAATGGACTGGAAGGTAAGACCAGGACCATTCTGGATGCCACTGCTGGAGGGGCTTTCATGGCCAAGACTGTGCCAGAAGCACGTTCCCTCCTCGAAGAAGTGTCAACTACCAGCTACCAGTTGCCTACAGACAATGACAGATCTAAGCGAGTAGCTGGATTGTATCAACTTGATGAGGTAACCTCTCTTAAATCTTATATGGCATCTCTCACTCATGCTCTGAATAATTTTGCAAGGTCACCACAAACAGGGATGTCCTCTCAATGCTCCCAACCCAATGGAGAATCCACTATGGAGAAATTACACTACCTGAACAACAGAAGCAAGAACTATTGAGGAAGCCAGACTCAGAATTGAAGGGATTTTGGATTCCCGTAGCAGAAGACGTTGTGAAACGTTGTTGATCCGTTGTGTAATTCCTATCTTAAAATTGAATATATCTCATAGATCCTAGGCTAAACATGCAAATAAGAGAAGAAAACAGTAAGGAACTATAAGATACTTACTTGTTGAAGAACTCTTCTTCAACGCTTTTCTCCTCCGGTCGCGATCTCTCTCGATCAACCGATCTCCTCGAACACGAACCTCGATCCGAACAGGGAGACACCTCCAAAGGGTCTTCTCGATTGTTCTCGGGAGGTTGAGGGAGAGTAGGTGGGACTCCCTTTGGTTTTGGGTGAGGAGAATTTTTAGAGAGAATTGAGAGAATTCTAGAGAGAAAACACTTGCTCTCTTTGGATGAAAATCCAAAAAAAGGCAAATGGCATACCAAAGGCTTCTTGCAAAGCCTTTAAATACTATTGTGTGATGTAGTTAAAACCTCCACCAAATCACAATTTTACCACAACCATATAATATACAAATCACATTTGCATATTATATAATATAAGGTATCTCATACCTTATTATACAAATCTTATTTGCATAAATGTGGAATTATAAATTGAATCACATTCAATTTAATTTCTCTCAATTCAATTTCTCCAATTAGCACTAATTAATCAATTAGGCTATACTATAGTTTACTATGAATCTCATTCACATCAAACTATATATTATGTCATCTATATCTCATATAAATGACATAAATACCCAAATAATGAATTTGAACACTTCAAATTCACACCAAACTGTAAACCCTCAATTTGTCCAATTTGAGCCAACCGAGGGACCTAATGGACCTACACGTGACGAGCTCCAATGATCCGAGACTAACCTGTCAAACTCTTTGACTCGGTTATTCAACATTCATTAGCTACGGTAACACTCCACTAAAGCCCGTAGCTGCACTCTCATCACTGTAGGACAAGTTTTGTCCATTGATATAACCAATACCCATGAGTCGATCCTTCACAGGTTGTTCGTAGTCACAGCTGGGTCAAATTACCGTTTTACCCCTGTATCTACCTCTTGCTCCTTAAGTCCCACTGCTCCTCTAATGAACAACTACGTTGCATGGTCCAACCATAAACAACAACCCTCTCAGGCCAATGAGAGAGTGGGGCCCCATTGCTCAAGCCACAGAGACAAAGACTTGAGGGAACAACCCCTCTTGTTTCCCTATGTCGGGAACGAGTGAATTCCTTCTTGCGTAGTCAAGTTTCCAGCTCCCCACGTGGTCCTGCCCCTGAGAAGATAGGCATATTGGGCGAGCAACAGTGGCCACCCTCACCCGTACTAGTCAAAGGGACCACTCGCAGACGAGGAGTCCGTGACACGCTCAGGATTAAGGTCGAGTCACTAATGGTCATCTATGAATTTATTAGCTCTATACTGTTAACGATGTTACATCAATAAGTCTAATAATTCACGGTCCGGTCTTGTACAATCTCATTGCACAGGATGGCCCCACTCGCATGTCAACCACATGAACGAGTCGATCACCTCGTTTGTATCTAATACAAAGCGGTCGCATCCACATGTATCCGTGGATTAGGTCTCCAACCCTATCCATATCTCATGAAGCTGTTCGGTCATTAACTCGAACGTGATCTTCCCTGTGTGTCCACTACACATCGTTCAAGTTCTTAGTTCTCTCATAATACAATGACCCTGGAGCTTAGTTTATTGGATTAAGTTTATGAAAAATGCGAGACACAAAGTTTAAATAAATAACTCTTATTTATTACACAATGTTGAAATAAATAACTCTTATTTATTTACAACTTGGAATATTACAAACTACACGAGATGAGGACATACATCCCAACAAGAATAACCTCCCAACACATTATAATCCATGTTTGAGGTATCATGAGAATTTCTCTTATGCTAACAACAAAAATGTGTTGAATCCTCCTATAGGGCATGCTTCTACATTAGAGAGGAAACCATCTTTGGAAGAGACATTACACTCCTTCATAACTGAATCCAGAAGTTGGTCCAACCAGCTGGAGAATGCAGTCACTAGTCTATCTTGTGTAGTGACTAGTCATGGAGCTGCAATAAAGAATATCGAGACCCAGATTGGCCAAATGAACACATCACTCCAGGCACTACAAGCAAGGAAAGAAACACCTTGAGGGAGTACAGTCTAGCTAAAGACGTTAAACAAAGCGCTTCTTAGGAGGCAACCCAAGCTTTGCATTTTTGTTGTTTTCTGTCTTTTGTTTGTTCTAGTTATTTTTCAATTCTTAGTTTAACTACTAGTTTGTTTGTTTTGCTTTGTAGGTTGTGATGATGTCATCCTTTGTTGAAATCCATGCTCCCGTTCTGAGGAACTCCAACACACATGTTTTGGCTATCCAAGGAACTCAGAAAGATCTCCATCACCTAGGACAGTATTGTTCACTCTTACCCTTCTACTTAATTTGTGCTTATTACTGCAAACATTGGGGACAATGTTTAGTTTAAGTTTGGGGGTGAGATGTTTATTTGTTGTGACTGTCCTGAGTATGTGCTGAATTGCTGATTGATCTCTGCATAAATATGATTATGATAGCCTAGGATGAGAATTAATTGGAAATCTTTGTGATTCTGCTGAAACCTGAGAGCATGACATGAATTTGAGTTAATTTAAAAAATTTTCTTGAGTTTCTCCTGCACTATTATGCACATAGCCTGTGTTCCAGTCATTTCGAAATGCTTAGAACAAAGTTATTAGGCTTAGAAGTTTGATGTCACCTCGATAGGTCTAAAAACTGATTTGAGAGTTAAACTGCAAGATAGGGTGAATGACAATATGAAGTGCATGATCTGTCTAATATGTGCATTATGTGAAAGAGTTTTTGTTTTTGTTGTTTGTTTGTTTAAGAAGAAAAAAATTGTGAGGGCAAAAAGAGCTATCTTCACTGTGATCAGTTAGGCCACTCATTGAGGGAGTGCTCTGGGAAAGGGTCCCTGCAGTGGATGTGTGAAAGCTAGTATCCTTGCATAAAAAAAATATTAAAAAAATTATAAAAAAGTGATTAAGTGCTGAGTAAAGTTATTTAATTCTTGAATGTGGGGAGGCTCAAAGATTAGTAATTATGACCAGTGTAGGGGGAAGTTGAATGGAGAGCCTAATAAAGTTGATCTGGGCTTAGTAAAAATGAAGGGAACATTGGCTAATCACACACATACGTAGGAACACTTAGGAAAAGTTTTAAATTGCTTGCTGAAGTATCATGTTTGAATGCTTCGTGTGATTACTAGATTTCCTCTTAAATCTTTGAGGCTTGAATCAAATGCATGTATAAGAACAATCTAATGTTTAATGCTATTTTTGCTTGGGACTAGCAAAAGTTTAAGTTTGGGGGTGTTTGATAGCACACAAAATGTGCTACCCTTAGGCTTAATAACTGCAGGTTTTATGATAATTTTAGGGCTTTGATGCGTTTAAATTACTCAATTTCAGGTTAAGAGCACAAACAAGATGATTGGAGACATTTTGGATCACTCGGGATCGAAACGAGACTATTTGGAGCTTAAAATAACATCAAGTGGAAGTGAAAGGACCAAACCAAGCTTTAAGACCCGAGGTGATGGCGTTGCAACGTCGAACGTGCAGCCTTGAAGCATGGACGAACACTGCCGATAACGTTGCAACGCTGCTTTGCAGCATCACAACGCTATCTCGAGAGGAAGGCGCACATGAAGGACCGCACAACAGGCGTTGCAACGCTGCCTTGCAGCGTCGCAACGCCACTTCGATAAAAGGTGCGCGCGTTATGGTACTGGCGTTGCAACGCCATCAAGATATTCCTTATAAGACCAGCCGAGTAGGGTACAGCGTTGCAACGCTGCACCGATTAAGCCTATAAATAGAACCTTATGTTTTCATTACAAGGAAGCCGAATTTGCTAGATTTTTACCCTATTTGCGAAATACATCTTGTAAGAAGAGAGAAAATAGTGTTTTTGGGAGCCAAAACATTCGTGGTGGTTCGAGATCGAAGAAGGGAGCTCGGAGACGAAAGACCGACATCGACACATAAGTTTAATTTCCTTTTCTTTCAGATCGTAACTCCTTTTGAGACGTTTTCTGCATGTTTAGTTTCATTTTCATGTGATTTAGAGTAGCTAAATGTTGTAGTTAGGATTTGATTTACTTGTTGAGACTTTCTTACTATGAATTGAAGCATGTTTTGTTCTTATTTTTGGCAATTCATTCTTAACTCTTAATTTGTTGGTTTAAGTGGACTCGAGAGATAAAACTTGAATTAGAGCAAAAATGTCATAACCCTTAGAAATATGGCATGAGAATTACCTATAAATCTTAGGGAAACACATAAAGAAGTTGCTTAATGTCGTGCATGTCGTAGGTTCATATGGAGACTATGGAGTTTATTGCATGTGTGAGGCTCACTATGAATCGAGATATTTTCTTGAGTATTTTACTTCTTGTTTATAAATTTATCTCATTGGTTCATTGCATGTGTGAGTTGAGTCATTAACTTGTAAAATCACTTTCCTAAAATCTATCAATTTGTGTCTCCACATGTTTGTTTGTTCGCTTGTCTTTACTTTCAATCACCTATCCATGTTATGTTTCTTTAGCTAAAATTGAGAAATAGTATCTTAGGAATTAATTAATCTAGAAACCCATTCCCGAGGACGATACTTGGACTTTAAAATCACTATACTAAAACTTGACCCGTACACTGCGGTATTGCAATATTATTTTACGCAACAAGTTTTTGTGATTAGAAAAAATGACAAAAAAAAAGTGATTAAGTACTGAGTAAAGTTGTTTTTGTCTTGAATGTGGGGAGACTCAAGGATTAGAAATTATGACCAGTGTAGGGGGAAATTGAATGGAGAACCTAATAAAGTTGTTGAGGGCTTAGTAGAGATTAAAGGAACGGAGGCTAATCACACACACACGTAGGAACACTTAGGAAAAGTTTTAAATTGCTTGTTGAAGTATCATGTTTGATTGTTACTCGTGATTACTGAAATTTCCTTTTAAATCTCTGAGGCTTGAGTCCGATATATGCATAAGAAAGATCTTATAGTTTAATTTTATTTTGCTCGGGTCTAGCAAAAGCTTAAGCGTGGGGGTAATTGATAGCATGTAAATATGATATCTTATTTCTATATTTTAGCTAGTTTTTATACTTAAAACATAAGCTTTCATGACATTTTATGGTTAACTTCAGGAAACTGAGCTTGAGAAGCAAGAATTGAGTGTTTTTAGGCTATTATGGTGCAATTTAGAACATGTGTATGCTTAATTGAAGACCCAAGAAAACTTTAGATGTATTTTTAGTATAAAAAATATACTGAGAGATTCTACATCGAATCACGATTCCAACGCATCAAACCGGAGGTCATTTGGACACCCGAGCGAAAAGATATGACAAAAATGGTAGCAGTGGGCTGGCTGGCAGCAGGCACACCGTTGCAACGCCGTACCGAAAAGCCCTATAAATACAACATGTTCTTTTCATTGCAAAATGAGCCGAATTTGGTAGTTTTTAGCCCTAGTTTCGAAATACACACTCTAAGGAGAGAAAAAAGAGCATTCCTTGGGAGCCAAAGCGTTTGTGGAGGCTCGAGATCGTGACGGAAGCTCGGGAACGAGGGACAGGCTTCGACACATAAGTTTATTTCTCTTTCTTTTAGTTTGTAATTGAGTTTAAAGACTTTTCCTTTGACTTTAGCTTGTTTTTATGGTGATTTTGAGTAGCTAAACGTTGTAGTTTGAATTTGATTAGCATGTTTTAGATTTATTTGATTATGTATTGAACTTTGTTTTGTTATTTATTTTTGATAAATTGTTCTTAATTTCATAAATCTTATTGGTTTAAGTGGACTCGAGAGAAGGAAACTTAGATTAGAGCAAAGTTGTCAAAATCCTTAGAAATCTGACATGAGAATGACCTAGAGTTCTTTGGAAAACACATAAAAAAGTTGCTTAATGTCGTGTATGCTTTTAAAATTCATAAGAAAACTTTAGAATTTATCGTATGTGCGAGGCTCACTACGGATCGAAAGATTCTCTTGAGTATTTTCACTTCTTGATTATAAATTCATAATATTAGTTCATTGCATGTGTTAAATAAGGAATTATGTTGTGAAATCATCTTTCTTTAATTCTATCATATTCGTGTCTTCAATTGTACATTTATTTTCTATCTTTGTTTTCACTATCCATCAAAGTTTTGTTGATTTAACTAAAATTGAGAATAAGTATCTTGGTAATTAATTAATCTAGAAACTCATTCCCGAGGACGATACTTGGAACTCTAAATCAGTATATTAAAACTTGACACATACACTTGCAGTATTGCAAAATTATTTTACGCAACAAGAGCTACGAACTTAACTACGCAAGATAGAATTCACTCGTTCCCGCGTTTAGGGAAACTAGAGGGGTTGTTCCCTTAAGTGTTGTCTCCAAGACTTGGACAACGGGCGCCCACCCCTCACGGGCCCGAGAGGGATGTTGTATATGGTTGGACCATTACAATGTTGTTGTTCATTAGAGGAGCAGTGGGGACTAAAGGTGCAAGAAGTAGATACAGGGGTAAAACGATAATTTGACCCAGTAGTGTCTACGAACAACCTGTGAAGGGTCAACTCATGGGTATTGGTTATATCAATGGACACAACTTGTCTTACAGTGACGGGAGTGCAACAACGGGCTTTAGTGGAATGTTACCGTAGTTAATGAATGTTGATTAACCAGGTCAAAGAGTTTGACATGTTAGTCTCGGATCATTGGAGCTCGTCACTTGTAGGTCCATTAGATCTCTCGGTTGGCTCAAATTGGATAAATAGAGGGTTTATAGTATGGTGTGGATTTGAAGTGTTCAAATTCATTAAAGGGTAATTATGTCATTTCTATGAGATATGATTGACATATTATATAGTTTAATATGAATGAGATTCATAATAAACTATAGGTTAGCCTAATTGTCTAATTAGGGATAATTTGGAGAAATTAGATTGAGAGAAATTAAATTGAATGTGATTCAATTTAAAATCCACAACTATACAAATATGATTTGTATAATCAGATATGAGATATCTTATTATATGTGGTTATGCAAATATGATTTGCATAACCTATGGTTGTTGTTAAATGGTAAATAGGTGGAGATTTCAACTCCACCTATCACCATTATATAAACCCTTTGCAAGAAGGATTTCATAAGCATAAGTTTCATTTTTTGGATTTCTCACCAAAAGAAACTTGCAATTCTCTCTCAACTCTCATCTCTCAATTCTCTCCTCCCCTTTCACCAAAAGAAGTCCCACCTACTCTCCTTCTACCTAAGGAGAACAACCGAGAAGCCCTTTCAGAGGTGTTTGGTTACTCGTCGTTCGAGGAGATCGTGAACACGAAGAGTTCGTGACCGGAGAAGGAAAACGTGAAGAAGAGTTCTTCAACAAGTAAGTAGCATAATTCTCTTGGTGTTTTCTTTCTAAAAGCATGTTTAACCTAGGATTTATATGATAAATTTGATTTTAAGAAAACGTTTTTCACAACGATACCACGACGATTCAATCGTCCTTCCGCTGCGTGGGATTTTCATTCCCTTCAATTGGTATCAGAGCCAATCGTTATCTTTTTTAGTGTGCAAATATTTTTCTTAAAATTAGGTGGGTTAATCTTAATTCATGTGATAAATTGTTGGTTTTTCGAAATTGGATGTTTTCGATTTTGGCATTTTTATTTTAAATTTATTTTCGTTGATTAGATCAATGTAAAGGCCCATGTTTTGGGGGCATTTAGAAAATAAATTGAGTCTGTAAGTTCGGGTCTTTGTCGGCAAGAGTTGATGTGAAGAAATCGGAGCGGAAACGGGCGAAAAACGATGAAGAACAACAAAAGAGCTTGTTGTTCTGTCGACGGTGTTGAGATGCTGTTCTTCAGCGTCTCAACGCTGTCCGCGTGGGTGAAGGTTGTGGTGCATAGCAGCGTTGCAGCGCCGAGGCGTGGAGCACGCAAGGTGCGACGCTGAGCGCTGCAGCGTTGCAACGTTACGTGCGTGATGGGCAGTTCTAACAGCAGTTTCGCGCGAACGTGGGAGTTGGAGAACTTCAGCATACGTGGGGGTAGTGTTTATGTATTTTTAATTTAATTTTAATTGTAAAATGTATTTTAGTTTTTATTAAATTAATATTAATATAAATGTTATATTAATGTTAACTAATTCAATTAATGTCCCCTAAGTGCAAAAATCAGGCCAATTTTTGCTATTTATTTATTTTATGCATGAGATGTATGAAATATTTAATTCTATGTGCAAAATGTATGTCATATAGATTTAAAATCCCACCTTAGGTTAAACCTTTCATGCATCATATTTATAGTATAAGTGTTATAATATATAGTATGCATGATAGGTTATATTATAAGTATTATAATATAAGGTTATGCATGTTTTAATATTTTTAAATATAAGTGTTATATTTTAATAAAGTGCAGAGTGGGAGGAAATAAAGTGTATAAGATACATTTGATTTTCTGACCACAAATCTTCGTTAAAGTTCGCACCGTGAGATCCATACTTGGCCTCGTGGCGCAAATGAGAGTGTCCCCCTTCGGATGGTATTTGTATGGGTAAATATCAACGTGGATGGAGAGAGTATTTATAGTGAGTGGGAGCGGGACCTGTGAAAATGGGACCCACGGTCTCTTCTTTCGATTCACACCGTAAGACCCCTATGATCTGCCTGCTAGTTTGGCCTGGACCAGACAATCCCTTCGGAGGGCCTTGATCATGGGAGTCAAAACACCGTGAATTCCCGAAAGGGATATAGTTTCCTTGTTGGTTTTCCTTCTTGGTTCACCCTTCGGTGGCTATTGTTTGGACGGATACTTGGAAACTTAAAAATTGAGGGTGACACTCACAGGATTCATTAAGAGTTAATGGATTCATACTGAAAAATGGTAACTGTACGCCTAATGGAATAATAGTTATTCTGGTATTAGGGTATGGTCGAGAAAGTCTCGTCCTAAAGGAGGAGTGTTTCTGTTCACCCTTCGGTGGCGGTAATTCTAAACCTTTGGTATATCATTGCAAATTTTTAATGACCTAGGGATCATAGGATGAAATTTTGCTAAAACTTGATTGGATTTCAAAAAGTTTTTTGGGAGACTGACACAAAGTTTTACTTGTTTTTCAGCAAAATGTCTAGCTCAATTATACCCTTACTAGCATCCATCAAATTAGTGGGAGATAATTTTCAAACTTGGAAAAATAATATAAACACGATTCTAGTAACTGACGACCTTAAGTTCGTGCTCGGTGAGGAGTGCCCTCAATTACCGGGCTCGACCACGTCACGAAGTGTTCGTAATGCGTACGATCGATGGACCAGGGTCAATGAAAAGGTCAAAGTCTATATAATTGTCAACTTATCTGAAGTCTTGGCAAAGAAGCATGAGTTGATGATCACCGCCAAGGAGATCATGGAATCCTTGTAGGAAAGGTTTGGACAACAATCCTTTCAGGTCCGACATGATTCGCTAAAACACGTCTTCAACACACGGATGAAAGAAGAGGCATCTGTCAATGAACAAGTTCTGGACATGGTGACCCACTTTAATCTAGCGGAGATGAACGGGGCCTTGATCGATGAGTCGAGCCAGGTCAGCTATATATTGGAGACTCTTCCGAAGAGTTTCCTTCAGTTTCGTAGCAATGTTGTTATGAACAAAATTAGCTACAGTCTGACCACCCTTCTCAATGAACTACAGAACTTCCAATCCTTGAAGAGGATCAGGACACCGGAAGTTGAGGCAAACGTTGCCTTCAAGTTCTTTCACAGGGGTTCGACCTCTAGGACAAAATCTGTGGCTCCTTCTCACCCGAAAGGGAAGAAGAAGAAATGAAGAAGGGTAAAGCTGATCGCACTGCCACCCAAAAGGGAAAAAATGTAAAGGAAGTTGCAGAGAAAGGAAAGTGTTTCCACTGCAATGGGGACGTCCACTGAAAGCGTAACTGTCCCAAGTTCCTTGCCAACAGGAAGAATCAAGGTAAATGTGATTTACTGGTTACAGAAACCTGTTTAGTAGAGAGTAATGACTCTGCCTGGATATTGGATTTGTGCACCACTAACCATATTTGTTCTTCTTTTCAGGGAATTAGTTCTTGGTAGCAGCTGCGAGAGGGTGAGATAACGCTACGGGTTGGATCTGGGGAAGTTGTCTCTGCTGCAGCGATCGACACGGTGAAGCTTTATTTTGGCGGGAAGTACTTATTATTAGATAATTTGTACATAGTGCCAGGGTTTACTAGAAACCTTGTTTCCATTTCCTACCTTATTGAACAATGTATAACTGTTTCCTTTGAATCTAATAAAGCGTTTATTTCTTTCAAAGGCAATTTACTTTGTTCTGCTTCACCTGAGTCTAACTTCTACGTTTTGAAACCTAATTCGGTCAAAAGTGTTTTTGAATACTTAATTGTTTAAAACAGTAGAAGCACAAACTAAGAGAGTGAAAGTTTCTCCAAAATAAAATGCCCATCTTTGGCATCTAAGGTTAGGCCACATCAATCTCAATAAGATTGAGAGACTAGTGAAGAGTGGACATCTAAGCGAGTTGGAAGAATACTCTTTACCGGTATGTGAGTCATGCCTCGAAGGCAAAATGACCAAACGTCCTTTTAGTGGAAAAGGATATAGAGCCAAGGAGCCCCTTGAGCTTATACATTCTGACCTCTGTGGTCCGATGAGTGTTAAAGCACGAGGTGGTTATGAATACTTTGTATCTTTTATAGATGATTATTCAAGGTATGGGTATATTTACCTAATGCATAGGAAGTCTGAAACTCTTGAAAAGTTCAAGGAGTACAGGTATGAGGTTGAGAACCTGTTAGGTAAAACTATTAAAATACTTCGATCGGATTGAGGTGGAGAGTATATGGACACTTAATTCCAGGACTATATGATAGAACATGGAATTACGTCCCAACTCTCAACCCCTGGTATGCCACAGCAGAATGGTGTATCGGAGAGGAGAAACAGAACCCTGTTGGACATGGTTCGGTCGATGATGAGCTATGCTCGTCTCCCTAATTCTTTTTGGGGTTACGTAGTGGAGACTGCGGTGTATATTTTGAACAATGTTCCATCGAATAGTGTTTGTGAAACACCTTTCGAAATCTAAAATGGACGTAAAAGGAGTTTACACCATTTAAGAATTTGGGGATGCCCGACCCATGTGTTGGTGTCAAACCCAAAAAAGTTGGAACCCCGTTCAAATTTGTTCCTATTTGTAGGTTACCCAAAAGAAAGTAGGGGTGGTCTATTTTTCGATCCTAAGGAAAATATGGTGCTTGTGTCGATAAATGTCACTTTTCTTGAGGAAGACCATGTTAGGGATCATTAACCTAGAAGCAAAATCGTGTTAAACGAAATTGACAGTACATCAGCAAGAGTTGCTGATGAGACTAGTACGTCACAAGTGTTGTTGATCCTAGCACGTCTAGTTAAGTTCGTTCTCAAGAGTTGGGAATGGCTCGACGTAGTGGGAGGGTTGTGAGACAGCCTGAACGTTACATGGGTTTAGCTGAAACCCAAGTCGTCACCCCTGATGATGACTGCGAGGATCCATTGACCTATGATCAGGCAATGGCAGACGTTCACAAAGACGAATGGATTAAAGCTATGTACCAGGAAATGGAGTTGATGTACTTCAATTCCGTCTGGGAGCTTTTGGATCAACCGGATGGGGTAAAACCTATAGGTTGCAAATGGATCTACAAGCGTAAACGTGGCGTAGATGGGAAGGTGCATACCTTCAAAGCACGACTAGTGGCAAATGAGTTTACCTAGGTTGAAGGGGTTGACTATGAGGAAACCTTTTCACATGTTGCCATGGTAAAGTCGATCAAGATCCTTCTGGTCATTGCCGCATATTATGACTATGAGGTGTGGTAGATGGATGTCAAGACCGCCTTTCTGAATGGCAACCTTGACGAGACCATCTACATCGACTAGCCCAAGGGGTTCATTACCCAAGGCAAAGAGCAAAATGTTTGTCGGCTTCATAGGTCTATTTATGGACTGAAACAAGCCTCGAGGTCTTGGAGTATAACGTTTGATGAGGCGATCAAATCTTATGGATTTGATCAGAATGTTGACGAGCCTTGTGTCTACAAGAAAATCGTTAACAGCACTGTCGCATTTCTGATATTGTATGTGGATGATATCCTTCTCATTGGGAATGAGGCAGGATTTCTTACTGACATAAAGAAATGGTTGGTTTCGCAATTCCAAATGAAAGATTTGGGAGAAGCATAGTATGTTCTAGGTATCCAGATTGTCCGGAACCGGAAGAAAAGAACGCTAGCCATGTCTCAGGCGTCTTATACTGACGAGATGTTGTCTAGATATTAGATGCAGAACTCAAAGAGAGGCTTGTTGCCTTTAAGGCATAGGGTTCACCTGTCTAAGGATCAATGCCTTAAGACTCCTCAAGAGGTTGAGGATATGAGACGAATCCTTTATGCTTCAGTTGTTGGGAGACTCATGTATGTCATGTTGTGTACTAGGCCCGACATCTGTTATACAGTGGGGATTATCAATAGGTATCAATCCAATTCAGGATTAGATCACTGGGCAACCGTAAAAGCAATCCTCAAGTATCTTAGGAGAACGAGGAACTACAGCCTAGTGTATGGGAGTGGGGATTTGATCCTTACGAGATACACAGATTCTGACGTTCAGATCGATAACGATTCGAGGAAATTCACTTCGGGGTCAGCCTTCATTCTGAATTGAGGAGTTGTAGTATGACGAAGCATCAAGCAAGGATGCATCGCTGATTCCACTATGGAAGTTGAGTACGTTGTGGCTTGTGAAGCTGCAAAGGAAGTTGTTTGTCTTAGGAAGTTCATGATAGATTTGAAAGTTGTTCCAAATATGAACTTGTCGATCACGCTGTTTACTGACAATAATGGTGTTGTAGCCAACTTGAGAGAGCCTCAGAGTCATAATAGGGGCAAGCACATTGAGTAGAAGTATCAGCTGATACGGGAGATTGTGCATTGTGGCGACGTGACAGTCATGCAAATAGCGTCGGAGCATAACGTTGTTGATCCATTTACAAAGACCCTCACGGCTAAGGTGTTTGAGGGTCACCTAGAGAGTCTAGGTCTTCGAGTGCATCCTGATAAAGGCAAGTGGGAGTAATGTAACGGGTATTCAATGCGTTTCTTTATTGTATTACTTTATTGTGATCTTATTGTACATTTCAGAAATGTATTATTTACTCCACTAGCTTAGTCCAAGTGGGAGTTTGTTGGGATGTATGTCCTAATCTCGTTTTTGTTTGTAATACTTATGATTGAAATAAATAAGAGTTATATTTTCATCACTTTGTGTCTCGCATTTGTACAAACTTTGTCCAACAAACTAAGCTCCAGGGTCATTGAATTTATGAGAGAATTAGAACTTGAACGGTGTGTAGTGGACACACAGGAAGGATCACGTTCGAGTTAATGACCCGAACGGTCTACAGTATACAGATAGGGTTGGAGACTTAATCCTTGATACGTTGTGGATGCGGCCTGCTTTGTATTAGATACAAACGAGGTGATCTGACTCGTTCATGTGGTTGACATGCGAGTGGGGGCATCCTATGCAATGAGATTGAACAAGATCGGACCGTGAATTATTAGACCTACTGATGTAACATAGTTAATAGTATTGAACTAATAACTTCGTAGTTGACCAATAGTGACTTGACCTTAATCCTGAGCGTGTTACGGACTCCATCTGCATGAAGTCCGTCCTTTGACTACTAAATGCGGGTGAGGGTGGTCACAATTACTCGCCCAATATGCCTATCTTCTCAGGGACAAGACCACGTGGGGAGCTGGGAACTTAACTACGCGAGATGGAATTTGTTGGGATGTTTGTCCTAATCTCATACTGTTTGTAAATATACATTTGAAATTAATAAAGACTTATTCATTTCATCATTTTGTGTCTCGCATTTTATACAAACTTTGACCAATAAACTAAGCTTCACGGTCATTGAATATATGAGAGAACTAGAACTTGAACGGTGTGTAGTGGACACACCAGGAGGATCACGTTCGAGTAAATGACCCAAACGGTCTACAGTATATGGATGGGGTTGGAGGCCTAATCCTGGATACATTATGGATCCGGCGCACTTTGTATTAAGATACAAACAAGGTGATCTGACTCGTTCATGTGGTTGACATGCGAGTGGGGGCATCCTGTACAATGAGATTGTACAAGACCGGACCGTGAGTTATTAGACCTCACGATGTAGCAGATTGCTGATGAAGGACTAATAACTTTGTAGATGACCATTAGTGACTCGACACAAATCCACAGCGTGTTACGGACTCCTGCGTATGTGAAGTGCATCCTTTGACTAGTACGGGTGAGGGTGGTCACACTTACTCGCCCAATATGCCTATCTTCTCAGGGACAACACCAAGTAGGGAGCTGGGAACTTAACTCGCGAGAGGCGGAATTCACTCGTTCCGCTTTTAGGGAAACTAGAGGGGTTGTTCCCTTAAGTGTTGTCTCAAGGGCTTGGACAACAGGCGCCTACCCTCTCACTGCCACGTGAGGGTTGTTGTGTATGGTTGGACCATTACAACGTTGTTGTTCATTAGGAGAGCAGTGGGGAGTTAAGGAACAAGAGGTAGACGTAGGGGTAAAACGGTAATTTGACCCAGCAGTGTCTACGAGCAACCTGTGAAGGGTCGACTCATGGACATTGGTTATATCAGTGGACACGTAATATCTTACACTGACGGGAGTGCAGCTACGGGCTTTAGTGGATTGTTACCGTAGCTAATGAATGGTGATTAACCGGGTCAAAGAGTTTGATAGGTTAATCTTGGATCATTGGAGCTCGTCACTGTATGTCCATTAGGTTCTCGGTTTGCTCAAACTGGGTTAAAAAAAGGTTACTGTTTTGGTGTGAATTGATGTGTTCAATTTCACTAATGGGCATTTATGTCATTTATACGAGATATGAATGATATGATATATAGTTTAATGTGAATGAGATTCATAATAAACTATAGGTTAGCCTAATTGTTGAATTAGGGCTAATTGGAGAAATTAGATTGAGAGATATTAAACTAGATATAATTCAATTTAATAAATCCACAATATTGCAAATGTGATTTGTAATATGAAATATGAAATATCTTATAATATGTGATTATGCAAATATGATTTGCATAACCTATAGTTGTGGTAAAATGGTAAATAGGTGGAGATTTCAACTCTACCTATCTCCATTATTTAAACCCCTTTGCAAGAAGGGTTGTTTAAGCATTTGCTCATTTTTGGATTTCTCACCAAAAGAAGCAAACTCCTTCTCTCAATTCTCTCTCAAGAATTCTCCTTCTTTCACCAAAACAAAGAAGATCCAACAATCTTCCTTCTTCCAAAAGAAGAACGACCGAGTAGCCAATCTGTTGTGTTCGTTCTTGTTCGTGAGAAGAGTTCGGGTTCGTATAGATTGAGGAGCACACGAAGAGTTCGTGATCGTGAACGGAAAGGAAATTGAGAACTGTCTTCAACAGGTAAGTAACGAAATCTTGCTGTTTCTTTTCGTTTTTAAGCATGTTTAGCCTTATCTAAGAGTTAGATTGTTTTAACGAAATTTGGTTACACAACAATGCCGCGACGATTCGATCATCTTCTGTTGCGCTGTGAGTTTCATTCCCTTCAATTGGTATCAGAGACACTCATTGGTTCTTTGTTATGCACTTTTTTTCGTTAGGTGGGTATAGCCTTTAATTCATGAGATGAATGTTAGTTTGCAATTATGGATGTTTTCGATTTTGGCATTAGAATAGATTTACATTTTATGTTGATTAGATCAATGTAAGGGTCTGATTTTTTTGGGCATTTTAATGTAAATCGAGTCTGTAAGTCTGAGTCGTTCATGGCAAGAGTTGTTGTGAAGAAATCAGAGTGGAAACGGACAAAAATCGTCGAAGAACAGCAAGAGGAGCTTGTTATTCTGTCGACAGTGTTGAGACGTTGTTCATCAGCGTCTCAACGCTGTGCATGCAGTCGGAGGCCTTGCTACAGAACAGCGTTGCAACGCTGAGGCATGGAGCACGCGGGACGTGACGCTGGAGGCTGTAGCGTTGCAACGCTGCCCACGACGTTGCAATGCTACAGTGTAATGGGCAGTTGGGTAAGGCGCGCGCGAGAAATTCAAGGGGCATGCTTTAGTGGGGCGGTTTTGAACGTGTATTTTTGTATTTTATTATTTACAAAATGTATTTATTTATTTAATTAATTTATTTTATTAAAAAATATTACTATAACAGTTATATTAATATTATTTAATTAAATAAATGCCTCTAGGTGCCAAAACCGGTCCATTTTTGTTATTTAATTATTTTATGCATGTGATGTATGATTTAATTAATTTTTATGTGCATAATGTATGTCATATAGATTTAAAATCTCACCTTAGGTTAAACATATTCATGCATCATTTATATTATAAGGGTTATAATATATAGTTTGCATGATTGGTTATATTGTAAGTGTTATAATATAATAAATGCATGTTTTAATTTAATTAAATATAAGTGTTATATTTTTTAGATTAAAGTATGCTCATGCATTTTATTTCATGTGATGACTTATTATGTTATTGTATAGTTATTCATATGATGAATGATCAAGCACTATAACATAGAAATGCATGTAACCCAAGTTAATTATTAGTTTTAAAATGTTTAGAACTTAAATAATTAGACTTAGGTTTTCTAGTTCTAATAAGATTACAATTAGGAAATCAAAATGTAATTTTTGAATGGTGACTGATTAGTAACTCTGTCTAAGGAAGGTTTTGTCTAAGGCTGGGGTATTTAAGTTGACGCTTGCGGAACACCCCTACCTGGAAACCGACCTAAGAGTGAATTCAATCCAGAGATTCTTAGATTATATTTTTCCTGAGTGTCATTAATTAAAAGTTGATTAATTTGCTCACATAGACCTAAGTAATAATGTGATTATAAACTTAGGCTAAATACCATATAAGAGTTATATTGCTAGACATAGGTAAATTTTAGCCGGTTTATCTAGGTCAATCTCGATAAATATAAAGTGTTGAGTGGGAGGAAATATAGTGTATGAGATACATTTAATTTTCGACCACAAATCTCCGTTAAGTCCATGCCAGTGAGATCCATACTCGACCTCGTGGCGCAAATGGGAGCGGCGTCCCCTTCGGATGGTATTTGTATGGATCAATATCAACGTGGATGGAGAGAGTACTTATAGTGAGTGGGAGCGGGACCTGTGAAAACGGGACCCACGGTCTCTTCTTTCGATTCACACCGTGAGACCTCTATGATCTGCCTGCTAGTTTGGCCTGGACTAGACAATCCCTTCGGAGGGACTTGATCATAGGAGTCGGAACACCATGAATTCCCGAAAGGGATACAGTTTCTTTGTTGGTTTTCCTTCGTGGTTCACCCTTCGGTGGCTATTGTTTGGACGGATACTTGGAAACTTAAAGATTGAGGGTGACACTCACGGGATTCGTTAAGTGTTAATGAATTCGACCAAATAATGGTAACTGGACGCCTAATGAAATAAGAGTTATATTGGGATTATGGTCTGGTCGAGAAAGTCTCGTCCTAAAGGAGGAGTGTTTCTGTTCACCCTTCGGTGGCGGTCATTCTAAACCTTTAGGATATCATTGCATTTGTTTAAATGACCAAGGGATCATAGGATTAAATTTTGCTAAAAACTTGATTGGTTTTCAAAAGTTTATGCGAGATTGACACAATTTTTTTTTGATTTTTCAGCTAAAAATATGTCTAGCCCAATAATCGCTTTACTTTCTTCCGACAAACTAGTGGGAGATAACTTCCAAATGTGGAAGAATAACATAAACACGATTTTAGTAACTGACGACCTAAAGTTAAGTGCTTCTTGAGAGAGTGTCCTCGATTCTTGAGCTCATTTGCATCACGAAGTGTTCGTGATGCATACGATCGATGGATCAGGGCCAATGAAAAGGCCAAGGTCTACATCATTGTCAGCTTATCTAAAGTTTTGGCAAAGAAGCACGAGTTGATGATCACCGCCAAGGAGATCATGGAGTCGTTGCAAGACATGTTTGGACAACAGTTCTTTCAGGTCAGGCACGATTCAGTCAAACACGTCTTCAACGCCCAAATGAAAGAAGGGGCGTCTGTCCATGAAAACGTTCTAGACATGATGACCCACTTTAATTTGGTAGAGATAAACGAGACTTTGATCGACGAGTCGAGCCAGGTCAGCTTTATACTAGAGACTCTTCCGAAGAGTTTCCTTTAGTTTCGTAGCAATGCTGTTATGAACAAGATAAGCTACACTCTGACCACCATTCTCAATGAGCTACAGAATTTCCAGTCCTTGATGAGGATCAGGGCACCGGAAGCTGAGGCAAATGTTGCCTCATGTGTCTTATCATAGGGTTCGACCTGCAGGACTAAACACATTGCTTCTTCTTCTCGCTTGAAAGGAAGAAGAAGAAGAAGATGAATTAGGTAAAGTGATCGAGTGCCGCCCTTGAAAGAGGCAAGAAGGTCAAGGATGTTGCAAAGAAAGGAAAGTGTTTCCACTTTGCAATGGGGCGACCACTTTGGAGAGAAAAGCTGTCCCAAGTTCCTTGTCGAGAGGAAGAATCAAGGTAAATGTGATTTCTTGTAACGAAACATGTTTAGTGGAGAGTAGTGACTCTGCCTGAATTTTAGATTCGGGCGCCACTAACCACGTTTTTTCTTCTTTACAGGAAATTGATTCCTGGCACCAGCTGCGAGAGGGGTGAGGTGACTCTACGGGTTGGATCCGGGAGATAGTCTCTGCTGCAGCGATCGACAATGTGAAGCTCTATTTTGGCAGGAGTTACATTTTGTTAGACAATATGTACATAGTTCCAGGGTTTACTAGAAACCTTGTTTCTATTTCTTGTTTATTAGAACAACGTATCTCTGTTTCATTTAATGGTAATAAAGCGTTTATTTTCAGAAATGGTAATCTTATTTGTTCTGCTTCACTTAAGTCTAATTTGTATGTTTTAAAGCCAAATTCAGTCAAAAGCGTTTTGAATACTCAATTATTTAAAACTGCAGAAACACGAACTAAAAGAGTTAAAGTTTCTCCAAAAGAAAATGTTCATCTTTCGCATCTAAGGTTAGGCCACATTAATCTCAATCGGATTGAGACTAGTGGAGAGTGGACTTCTAAGTCAGTTGGAAGAAAACTCTTTACCAATATGGGAGTCATGCCTCGAAGGCAAAATGACCAAACATCCTTTTAGTGGAAAAGGATATACAACCAAGGAGCCCCTTGAGCTTATACATTCTTACCTCTGTGGTCTGATGAGTGTTAAAGCACGAGGTGGTTACGTATACTTCGTATCTTTCATTGATTATTATTCGAGGTATGGGAATATTTACCGAATGCATAAGAAGTCTGAAACTCTTGAAAAGTTCAAGGAGTACAAGACTGAGGTTGAGAACCTGTTAGGTAAAACGATAAAAACACTTCGATCGGATCGAGGTGGAGAGTATATGGACACTGAATTCCAGGACTTTATGATAGAACACGAAATTACGTCCCAACTCTCAGCGCCTGGTATGCCACATCAGAATGGTGTATCGGAGAGGAGAAACAGAACCCTGTTGGACATGGTTCGATCGATGATGAGCTACGCTCGTCTCCCTTATTCTTTTTGGGGGTGCAGTGGAGACTACGGTGCATATTTTGAACAATGTTCCATTGAAGAGTGTTTGTGAAACACCTTTCGAACTCTGGACTGGACGTAATGGTAGTTTACACCATTTCAGAATTTGGGGATGTCGGACCCACATGTTGGTGTCAAACCCAAAGAAATTGGAACCCCGTTCAAAATTGTGCCTATTCGTAGGTTATCGAAAAGAGACTAGGGGTGGTCTGTTTTTCGATCGTAAGGAAAATAGGGTGCTTGTGTCGACAAACGCCACTTTTCTTGAGGAAGACCACATCAGGGATCATTTGCCTAGGAGCAAAATCGTGTTGAACGAAATGGAGAGTGCGTCAGCAAGGGTTGCTGATGGGGCTAGTACGTCAACAAGTGTTGTTGATCCTAGCACGTGAAGTCAAATCCGTTCCCAAGAGTTGGGAATGCCTCGACGTAGTGGGAGGGCTGTGAGACAGCCTGAACGTTACATGGATTTAGCTGAAACCCAAGTCATCAATCTTGATGATGACTGCGAGGATCCATTGACCTATGATCAGGCAATGGCTGATGTTGACAAGGACGAATGGATTAAAGCTATGGAACAGGAAATGGAGTCGATGTACTTCAATTCTGTCTGGGAGCTTGTGGATCAACCTGATGAGGTAAAACCTATAGGTTGCAAATGAAGGGAATGAGAATCCCCGCGCAGCGGAAGACGATCGAATCGTCAAGGTATCGTTACGCAACTAGATATTCGTTAAAACGATCTAACACTTAGATCTAAGTTAAACATACAAATTAAAGGAAAAAAATTACAGCAAGAAGAACATACTTACTTGTTGAGGACAATTCTTCAATCTTTCTTCCTTGATCACGAACACTTCGTGCTTCTCGATCTCAACGACTCGAACTCACGAACAAGATTCGGTCACAACCACTTGGAATCTAGGTTATTCTTCTTTTGGAAAAAAGGAAGATGGTGGGATCTTTGTGTTTTTGGTGAGGAGAAAATTGGAGAGAAAATTGAGGGAGGTTTCTCTTCTTCTTCTTGAGAATCCAAAAAATGAGAGAATGGAATACCATCCTTCTTGCAAGAAGGGTTTAAATAGTGGAAAAAACATAGAATTAAAATCTCCACATTATTACCATTTTACCACAACCATAGGTTATGCAAATCACATTTGCATAACCATATAATATAAGATATCTCATATCTCATATTGCAAATCACATTTGCAATAATTGTGGATTTATTAAATTGAATCACATCCAATTTAATTTCTCTCAATTAATTTTTCCAATTAGCCCTAATTCAACAATTAGGCTAACCTATAGTTTATTATGAATCTCAATCACATTAAACTATATATTATATCAATCATATCTCATACAAATGACATATATGCCTCTAAGTGAAATTGAAGACTTCAATTTCATACCAAAACTCTAACCCTTCTTTTAACCCAGATGCAGCCAACCGAGGGACCTAATGGACCTACAGTGACGGGCTCCAATGATCCAAGATTAACCTATCAAACTCTTTGACCCGGTTAATCAACATTCATTAGCTACGGTAACACTCCACTATAGCTCGTAGCTCCACTCCCGTCAGTGCAGAATATTACGTGTCCTCTGATATAACCAATAACCATGAGTCGACCCTTCACAGGTTGTTCGTAGACACGACTGGGTCAAATTACCGTTTTATCCTTGTGTCTACCTCTTGTTCCTTAAGTCCCCACTGCTCCTCCAATGAACAATATATTGTGATGGTCCAACCATACACAACACTCTTCTCGAGCCAGTGAGAAGGTGGTCGCCCGTTGTCCAAGCCCTAGAGACAACACTTAAGGGAACAACCCCTCTAGTTTCCCTAAATGCGGGAACGAGTGAATTTCATCTCGTGTAGTTAAGTTCCCAGCTTCTTACTTGGTCCTGTCCCTCAGAAGATAGGCATATTGGGCGAGGAACTATGACCACCCTCACCCGTACTAGTCAAAGGACAAATCCCCGCAGATAGGTGTCCGTAACACACTCAGGATTCAGATCGAGTCACTAATGGTCATCTACGAAGTTATTAGTCCTTACTGTCAACGGTGTTAAATTAGTAGGTCTAATAATTCACGGTCCGATCTTGTACAATCTCATTGCACAGGATGCCCCCACTCGCATGTCAACCACATGAACGAGTCCGATAACCTCGTTTGAATCTAATACAAAGTGGGTCACATCCACAGCGTATCCAGGATTAGGTCTCCAACCCTATCCATATACTGTAGACCGTTCGAGTCATTAACTCGAACGTGATCCTCCCTGTGTGTCCACTACACACCGTTCAAGTTCTAGTTCTCTCATAAATTCAATGACCCTGGAGCTTAGTTTATTGGAAAACTTTGTAAAATTTACGAGACACAAATTAATGAAATAAATAACACTTTATTAATTTCAAACAGTAATTTACAAACACGAGATTAGGACAAAAATCCTAACAAACTCCCATTTGGACTAAGCTAGTGGAGAAAGTACATTTTTGAAATGTACATAAATTACAACGAAGTAATACAATAAACTAGGGCATTGAATACCCGTTTACATATCTCCCACTTGTCCTAGTCAGGAAGCACTCGAAGACCTAGACTCTCTAGGTGACCCTCAAATACCTTACCCGTGAGGGGCTTTGTAAATGGATCAGCTACGTTGTGCTCCGACGCTATCTGCGTGACTGTCACGTCTCCGCGGTGCTCAATCTCCCGTATCAAGTGATACTTTCGCTCAATGTGTTTGCCTCTCTTATGGCTCCGAGGCTCTGTGGAGTTGGCTACTACACCACTGTTATCACAAAACAATGTGATCGACAAGTTCATATTTGGAACAACTTCCAAATCTGTCATGAACTTCCTAAGCAAAACAACTTCCTTTGCAGCTTCACAAGCCGCAACGTACTCCGCTTCCATAGTGGAATCAGCGATACAACCCTGCTTGATTCTTCGCCATACTACAACTCCTGCATTTAGAATGAAGGTTGAGCCCGAAGTGTATTTCCTAGAATCCTTATCGGTCTGAAAGTCATAATTTGTGTATCCTGAAAGGATCAAATCCCCACTTCCATACACTAAGTTGTAGTTCCTCGTTCACCTAAGATACTTGAGGATTGCCTTTACGGCTGTCCAGTGATCTAATCCTTGATTGGATTGATACCTACTGACAATCCCTACTGCATAACAGATGTCGGGCCTAGTACACAACATAGCATACAACAGACTCCCTACACCTGAAGCATATGGGATTCGTCTCATATCCTCAACCTCTTGAGGAGTCTTAGGACACTAATCCTTAGACACGTGAACCCCATGCCTGAAGGCAACAAGCTCTCTGAGTTCTGCATCTTATATCTAGACAACATCTTGTCAATATAAGACGCCTGAGACAAGGATAGCGTTCTGTTCTTCCGATTCCGGACTATCTGGATACCTAGAATATACTGAGCTTCTCCTAAATGTTTCATTGGAATTGCGAAGCTAGCCACTTCTTAATGTAAGTAAGAAATTCTACCTTATTCCCAATGAATGTTATCCACATACAACACTAAAAATGCGACAGTTCTGTCAACGATTTTCTTGTAGACACAAGGCTCGTCTGTTGGGTTTTATGTCCTAAAATTCGTGGTTTTGTACACTGAATGTATATTCTATTTCGCAAAATTGTTATTGAAATTTATTCAGTAAAGGTGTTATTGAATATTGTGTATTGTGTAACCTTAATCCAATAAAGAACCCTTGGCTATAGGATGAATACTTGAACTTTATGTGTGACATAAAAGTGGATCAAGTTCAAGTTATAGCCAAAACAGTCTATAGTATAAGGATAGGGTTGGGTACCTTATCCTAGGGACACTATGGACGTGACCCACTTTGTAAAGTACAAACGATGTGATCCTGAATCGTTGATGTGGAGACATGCGAGTGGGGGCGTCCTATGCAATGAGTTTGCATATAACTGAACCGAGAAATAGTCACTTAGACTTTATAACGCCGTTAACTATCTTAACTGACTATATTCATACGATGACCTAGGTAACTCGATCTTAATCCAGAGCGTGCCATGAACTCCAGTTTATTCGGATTATCCTTAGATTTGCATGGGTGAGAGTGGCCTGAGATTGCCGACTCAATATGCCTCCCATTTCAGGGATAAGACCGAGTAGATAGCTGGGAACATAGTTCTGCAAGATGGAATTCACTCCTACCCGCTTTAGGGATTAGTAGAGAGGTTGTTCCCTTAAGTGCTAACTCCGGGTCTTGAACAAAGGGCCCACCCCTCTCATTGGCCTGAGAGGGATTCGGTTTGCTGGTTGGACCACAAACCAATTGTTCATTAGAGGATCAGTGGGACTTAAGGAACAAGAGGTAATTACAGGTAAAACGGTGATTTTGACCAGTGTATTCTGAACAACTGTGAAGGATCGACTTACTAATCATGTTTATATCGAGTGGACAGAAATATATCTACAGTGAGGAGAGTGCAGCCACTGGGCTTTAGTGGAGTGCCCCCAATGTTAACGAATGTTGATTAGCTAGGCAAAAGAGTTTGGTCGGTTAATCTTGTATCGTTGGAGCTCATGATCTGTAGGTCCATTAGTCCTCCTTACTAACTCGGACTAAGCCTTGTAACATTTTGAGAGAAAGGAATTTGAATTGTTCAAATTCGAGTTTGGAAGAAAGCGTTAATTATATGTGATATATTTAACGAATCATAGCTTAATTATGAATTAAACTATGATTAAGAGGAGGTGAATATATTTAAATATGATTTAAATATTAGATCGGTTTATTGCATGAATAAAGATTCATGTTCGGAAAAACGATCGGGATTGGACAATTTATTTAATTTAATATTTAATATTAAATTAAATTAAATTAAAAATAAATTAATTAAAATAACTTTTGAATTATTTAATTAATTAAATTAATTTTAATTTAAAATCAATTTAATATTGATTTTGGAATTAAAATTAAATGAAAAATGAAGGATTTTCATGAAAATCAACTTGTCCACTTGCCCAATCCCTCTCATCTTCAAATTCACCAAAATTGGTCACCTCCATCTCAAACTATCCTCATCACACTTGAGTTGTCACTCAAAAGAAGCTTGATGAAGCTTTATTTAATAGTGTTTTGAGGTGTTTTGAGAGAATTTTGCAGAAAATTCTAAATTCCCGAATTAGTGACCTTTGAGGTCTTTTCTTCCAAATTCTCTCTATCAAAGATCCCACAATCTGTTCCAAGGCCTGAGGATAGTAGGGAAGACACTAGAGGTTGTCCACAAAGGGTTTGTGATAAGAGATTGCCAACGGATTTGGAGAATTTTGAACTACAAAGGTATGTGTTCATATTCTCTGTTTTTCCAGTTTTGAGCATGCTTTTTATTTCGTAAAATTGTTTAACTTAGAGTGTTCAAGATCTAAAATTGCTTCCGTTTTCTTAATCTACACTCTTTCAATTGATATCAGAGCAATTTTGAGCCCTCAATTTGATCAATTGTGTTCTGTGGTGGGTATTTTTTGAAATATAATTTTTTTGGGCATCTAAAGTGTTCTTCTGGATTTGGGATTTAAATTGAGCATCAATTTGTGCTTTATTTTCAAATTTCTCAAGTGTGTTTGAGCATTAATGTGTGTAGAATAAGCTGTAAAAATTTTAAGTCGATTGGAGTTCGGGAAGACCCTCAATTTGAAGAAAGAAGCCGCGGAGGTCCTGAAAAAATAGAACAGAGCAGCTGTTGTTTTTCTTAATTTGCTACAATAACCAAAATTTAGCTCAGCCCGCGTGCCCGTGAATTTAAAAAAGAGGAAAGAAGATGTTTGAGCAGTTGACTTTGACCTGTGATGTTGACTTTGACCGGTTCAATTAATTTTGGATCAGTTCGGCTCGATTTTGGTCCGGTTCGGGTGTTTTTAGATCAGCTCTGACTATTTCGAGACCGATTTTTCCATTTTGGAGGTTCGTTTCATCATTTGGAGGCCCGATTTAGCCTTTTACAGCTCGCTTCAACCTTCTAAAGGTCCGATTCACACATTTGCAAGCCGGTTCGACCCAAATTCGAAGTGTTCGATATTTATCCTGGATTATTATTGTAATAATTTAGTAGTTTGCTTGCATTAGATGCCAAAACCAGTCCACTTTAGTGTGTTTAATTAATTATGCATTGTGAATGTATGTTTTTAATTAAAATCTATGATTATATGTGCATAAAGTATGCCACATAGATTTTAAAATCCCACCATAGGAAGCATGCTCCATGCATTGAAAGTATGTTATAAGTGTTATAATATATTGTATGCATGTTTATTGGGTTTCATAAGAATTAATATAAGTGTTATATTAATGTATGAAACAAATATTATATGTTTTAATTATAATTAATATAAGAGTTATATTAATTAAAAATTAAACATATAATTGCTATGCATTTTTCATGTGATGGATTTGTTATAAATGTATGTTTATTCATGTGATGAATGTTCAATCTATTTATAACATAGAAATGCATGTAACTTAAGGTTAATTAATTAGTTTTAAAATAGTTTTAGAACTGGAAATTAATTAGACCTAAGGTTATCTAGTTCTAATAAGATTAGAATTAGGAAACTAATAATTTATAAACTTTGATTAAAGAGGGACTCTTACTAAGGAAGGTTCTGGCTAGGTTGGGGTACTTAAGTTTCGACTTGAAACTAACACCCTACACAGGAACTTACTTGGGAGTGAATTTAATCCATAGGTTTATAAATTATATTTCGTGAGTGGCGTTTATTAAAAGTTAATAAATTAAACTCATAGACCTAGGTTTATTAAAAGGTTAATAGACTTAGGAAATTCCAATATAATTGTTATATTGGTAGACTTAGTCATATTGTTTTAGCTGGAATATGCCTAAGTAAAAGTATACACAAACTGTTTAAAATACTTAGTGGGTGTGAAAAGGTATATATGATATATCAATTTTCTCTTACGCTCTCTGCGAAGTTCATACCGTGAGATTTATGCCCGACCTCGTGATGTCAATAGGGCATCCCCATTCGGATGGTGTTTGCATAAATCAAGAGCAAGGTGAATGGAGAAAGTATTTATAGTAAGTGGGAGAAGGAAGTGTGTCAACACATCCTACGGTCTCCTCCATTAGGTTGGACCGTGAGATTCCCATGTTGCGCTGCGCAGTTGCCCGAAGTAGCACCATCCATTCGAGGATGTAACATGGGATTCGGAACAACTCAAACTCCAGAAATGGATAGGGTCTCTTAGGTCCATTCCCAACTTTGTCTCTCCACTTCGGTAGCATTGTTGGGGCCGATCTTTGAGGTCTGAAAATAGCGGGTCACACTTACAAGAATTGCTAAGTGTTAGTAAATCCTTGACCAAAGTAGCGATAACTAGACTGCTATTGGAATAAGAGTTATTCCGGTATTAGCATTTAGTCAAGAATGTCTTGGCTCAGTGAAGGGGTGATTGACTGCCCCTCGGTAGCGGTTGCTCTGACTCACTGAAGTATCGTTGTAAAAACAATAATGAGTTTATGGGTACATTATTACTTTTGCTAAATTCCTGATTGGATGGATTACAAGCAATTCACTAATAGAATTCATTCTTTTTCAGCATGTCGAACTCTTTTATCCAGTTACTCGCCTTCAATAAACTTAGCGGCGACAATTATGGAACCTGAAAATCAAACTTGAATACGATTCTTGTTCTTGATGATCTGAGGTTCGTCTTAACGGAGGAATGTCCTCCCCCTCCCAGCTCGACAGCAAACCGAATTGTTCGGGATGCATATGACAGATGGATTAGGGCTAATGAAAAGACTCGAGTCTATATCTTAGTCAACATATCTGATGTGTTGTCTAAGAAACATGAGAGCATGGTCACCGCTAAGGAGATCATGGGATCATTACAGTCGATGTTCGGACAACCGTCCTCATCGGTCTATTATGATGCTCTCACATACGTTTACAACTCCCGTATGAAGGAGGGAACCTCTGTTAGGGAGCATGTCCTTGACATGATGGTCCACTTCAACGTGGCTGAGGTAAATGGGGTTGTCATAGATGAGAAAAGTCAGGTAACTTTTATTATGGAATCTCTTCAGAACAGTTTCCTGCCATTCCGCACTAATGCGGTGATGAATAAAATAGAATATAACCTGACTACTCTTCTCAACGAGCTTCAGACTTTTGAGTCCCTGATGAAATCAAAGGGAAAAGAGAAGGAGGCAAATGTTATCACTTCGAAGAAGTTCCTATAAGGATCGTCCTTAGGGACCAAGTATGGTCCTTCTTTTACCAAGAATAAGGGTATTCAGAAGAAGAAGAAGAAGGACAAAGGGAAGGGACCAGCTCCCACACGCAAGACTAAGGCCACAGGAAAATGTTTCCATTGTGGTGGTGACGGGCACTGGAAGAGGAACTGCCCAAAGTACCTTGCAGAAAAGAAAGCTAAGAAAGAAAAACAAGGTAAATATGATTTACTTGTTGTTGAAACATGTTTAGTGAAACATGATGATTCCGCCTGGATATTAGATTCAGGAGCCACTAACCACGTTTGTTCTTCTTTTCAGGAAACTAGTTCCTGGCAGCAACTTGCTGATAGGGAGATAACTCTCAGGGTAGGAACGAGAGAGGTTGTCTCAGCTAAAGTAGTGGGAGCAGTGAAGTTGTTGTTTAGAGATAGATTCATTATATTAGAAAATGTACTTTTGGTTCCTGGAATCAAAAGAAATCTTGTATCTATCTCTTGTTTACTTGAACATATGTATAAAGTATCTTTTGATCATAATGAAGCGTTCATTTGCAAAAGAGGTGTACGGATATGTTCTACTAAACTTGAAAATAACTTATATGTGTTAAGACCAACCGAATTAAAAGCTATTTTGAACATCGAGATGTTTAATACAGCTGATACTCAAAATAAAAGGCAGAAACTTTCTCCTAGTACCTATCTTTGGCACTTGAGACTAGGCCACATTAATCTCAATAGGATTGGGAGATTGGTCAAGAGTGGTCTCCTAAGTAAGTTAGAGGACAACTCTTTACCACCATGTGAGTCCTGTCTCGAAGGAAAAATGACTAAAAGACCTTTTTCTGAAAAAGGTCATAGAGCCAAAGAACCCTTGGAACTCATGCATTCGGATCTCTGTGGTCCTATGAATGTCAAGGCACGATGAGGGTATGAATATTTCATCAGTTTCATTGATGATTATTCTAGGTATGGCTATCTATATCTAATGCATCATAAGTCTGAAACCCTTGAAAAGTTCAAGGAGTATAAGACAGAGGTTGAAAACACATTAGGTAAAACAATTAAAACACTTTGATCAGATCGAGGTGGAGAGTACATAGATTTGAGATTCCAAGACTATATGATAGCACATGGAATTGTATCCCAACTCTCAGTGCCCGGTACACCTCAACAAAATGGTGTATCTGAGAGGAGAAATAGAACCTTGTTAGACATGGTTCGATCCATGATGAGCTACGCTCAATTGCCTAATTCGTTTTGGGGATATGCAGTAGAAGCTGCTGTATATATTTTTAACATGGTTCCCTCTAAGAGTGTTTCAGAAACACCCTGTGAGTTATGGAAAGGGCGTAAAGGGAGTTTAGTCACTTCAGGATTTGGGGATGTCCGACACATGTGTTGGTGTCCAATCCAAAGAAATTGGAACATCATTCAAAATTATGCCAATTCGTAGGATACTCCAAAGAAACGAATGGTGGTCTGTTTTATGATCCTCAAGAGGACAAGGTGCTTGTGTCGACAAATGCCACGTTCTTAGAGGAAGACCACATGAGAGATCATCAGCCTCGTAGCAGGATTGTCTTAAGTGAAATTTCCAGGGAAGCTACAGATAAATCAACAAAAGTTGTTGATCAAGCTGGTCCTTCTCAAGTGCTGAGCGTTGGGACGTAATTTCGTGTTCTATCATATAGTCCTGGAAATCCTCTTCAAGTGTCTGCCCCCATTACAGTGGAAACACTCTCCTTTTTCTGCAACATCCTTGACCTTCTTGCCCTTCTAGGCGGCAGCTCGATCAGTTTTACCCCTCTTCATCTTCTTCTTCCCTTTCGGGCGTGAAGGAGCTACAGGCTTTGTCCCAGAGGTTGAACCCCTGTGATAAGACCTAAAGGCAACGTTTGCCTCAGCTTCCGACGTCCTGATCCTCATCAAGGACTGGAAGGTTCGTAGCTCGTTAAGAAGAGTAGTCAGAGTGTAATTTATCTTGTTCATAACACAATACGTTACTCTGGCAAGAAGAAACTCTTCTAAGAGTCTCCAAGATAAAATCGGCTTTGACTCGACTCGTCGATCAAAGCTCTGTTCATCTTCGCTAGATTAAAGTGGGTCATCATGTTTAGAACATGTTAACGGACAGACGACCCTTCTTTCATCCGTGCGTTGAAGATGTATTTGAGCGAGTCATGCCGGACTTGAAAGGACTGTTGTCCAAACATATCCTGCAAGGACTCCATGATCTCGTTAGCGGTGACCATCAGCTCATGCTTCTTTGCCAAAACATCAAACATGATGGAAATGATATAGACCTTGGCCTTTTCATTGGCCCTGATCCATCGATCGTATGCATCACGAACACTTCACGATGCAGTCGAGCCCGACATCTGAGGACACTCCTCAAAGAGCACGAACTTAATGTCGTCAGTTACCAAAATTGTGTTCAAGTTGTTTTTCCATGTTTGGTAATTATCTCCCACTAATTTGTCAGACGCGAGTAAAACTATAATTGAGCTAGACATGTTTTTAGCTGAAATATCAAAAAACTTTGTGTTAGTCTCGCAAAAAACTTTTGAAATCCAATTAGGTTTTAGCAAAAATTGTTTCATGATCCCTAGGTCATTCAAAATTTGCAATGATATCCTAAAGGTTTAGAATGACCGCCATCGAAGGGTGAACAAAACACTCCTCCTTTAGGACGAGACTTTCTCGATCAGGCCCTAATCCTAGAATAACTCTTATTCCATTAGGCGTCCAATTACCATTGTTCGATCGAATTCATTAACTCTTAACGAATTCTGTAAGTGTCACCCTCAATCTTTAAGTTTCCAAGCATCCGTCCAAAGAATAGCCACCGAAGGGTGAACCAAGAAGGAAAACCAACTAGGAAACTGTATCCCTTTCGAGAATTCACGGTGATCCGACTCCCATGATCGGCCCTCCGAATGGATTGTCTGGTCCAGGCCAAACTAGTAGGCGGATCATAGGTGTCTCACGGTGTGAATCGAAAAAAGAGACCGTGGGTCCCATTTTCACAAGTCCCGCTCCCACTCACTATAAGTACTCTCTCCATCCATGATGATATTGACCCATACAAATGCCATCCAAAGGGGGACGCTCCCATTTGCACCACGAGGCCGAGTATGGATCTCACGGTGCGGACTTAATGGAGATTTGTGGTTGGGAATTAAATGTATCTTATACAGTATATTTCCTCCCACTCAACACTTTAATTTTATTAGGAATTGACCTAGATAAACTGGCTAAAATTTACCTAAGTCTACCAATATAACTCTTATATGGTATTTAGACTAAGTTTATAATCACATTATTACTTAGGTCTATGTGAGTAAATTAAAACACTTTTAATTATCGACACTCACGATAAGTATAATCTAAGAATCTCCGGACCGAATTCACTCACATGTCGGTTTCCAGGTAGGGGTGTTCCGCAAGCGTCAACTTAAATACCCCAGCCTTAGACAAAACCTTCCTTAGACAGAGTTACTAATAAGGTCACCATTCATAGACTAAACTTTGATTTCCTGAATCTTATTTGAACTAGAAAACCTAGGTCTAATTATTCAAGTTCTAAACTCTTTAAAACTAATAATTAACTTAGGTTGCATGCATTTCTATGTTATAGTTCTTGATCATTCATCACATGAATAACTATATACTATAAAAAAAATAATTCATCACATGAATATAAATGCATGAGCATACTTTAATTCAAAAAATATAACACTTATATTAATTAAATGAAAACATGCATTTAATTATATTATAACACATATAATATAACCTATCATGCAAACTATATATTATAACACTTATAATATAAATGATGCATGAATATGTTTAACCTAAGGTGGGATTTTAAATCTATATGACATACATTATGCACATAGAAAATAATTAAATCATACATCACATGCATAAAATAATTAAACATCAAAATGGACCGATTTTTTTTTTGGCACCTAGGGGCAATTATTTAATTAAATAACATTAATATAACAATTATATTAATATTATTTAATAAAATAATTAAATAAATAAATAAAAATACATTTTATGTCACACCCCCTCCCGAACTACCTACTAACTTAGCCCGGTAGACGGCGTGAAGCCAACAGACATCGTTCACCTCTCTAACGATACCTGTTGACCCTGTTTTACCTTATAAGCATACTAAACTTGTATAAGAAACAACTAAAAAACAACACAGCGGAATATTGACAAATACGTAACCTACGTAAGGGGTAACCCTACTTATGACTCTCTGGAAAACTGAAAGAGATATGAACATCACAACAAAAAAAACATACCCAACCATGGAAGCATACAACCACAACCTAAAATGTACACAAAAACATAAGTTCTTAGTCCTTCTTCTATACATATAGACTTTCTATACAACTCCACCCACGTACAACATATCAAAATTGAGAAGCTTCCAGCAGACTATGGCAGGTTTTCAGGCACCGGGAGCTCGATCTCTACCTGAAAAGTGGGTAAAACATTGAAAGAATGAGCTATGAAGCTCAGTGAGTGACTTGAGTTTAAAAGAAAGCTATTAACTCGTAAATCATATCACCTGGCCATCTATGAGCATATGCATCTGTAAACAAATGTTAAAAGTAACTGTGTAATCATAATAGCTTTTCATGAAAACCAGCAAGTATATCGTTAAAATCTCGTAAGGCATGTAAATGGTATTAACTCTTTTTAAAACATGTCACAATCTACGTTGTGTAGGGCACGCCCAGTACAACCAACGTTTATTCTACGATGTAGTGGGGCCCACCCAGCACTCCCATCGTCTTTTTCGTAGTGGGGCCCGCCCAACACTCACGACAGCGCTGTTATCACGGAGTACACTCAACGTCGACAACAGAATAAGACCTGTGTGCACACGGTACCATAAAGCCTCGAGCTCAATATCTCAGAAGATCACATGAAAACATTTGAACATGCCAGCTTATCTTTTCTTTCATAAAACTTAAGCTTACTTAGCTTGTTCATAAAACTGGAAATCTTTAAAAAACATACTTGCTAAAACATACTTGCTCGAAATCATAACATTTCCATAAATTTCGACAATCAAGAACATATGCTCATATATAAATTTCATCAAGACATTTAGGCTCACAACGAGCACTTGAAATCATTTCTTAGAAAATATAAATACTCATAAACATGTGTTTTAAGAAAAATATTAAGCATTGAAACCATTTCGTTTTAGCAAAACCTTGTATTTTCATAAGCATAATACAAGCCTAAAAACCATTTTCAAGGTTCGTTTTGTCACTCACAGTGTTAACCTAGAACCTTGGCCTGTACACTCGATCTATTTGCTCTTGGCCTGTCAAACAAACCAAATTCAACCATTAGAACCTCGAGCTCATGCTTTTTAACCTTAAAATTACAAGTAAACACACTTTCAAATTTTCCAGCATTTTCAGAATTTCTGCCCTATTTTCAGACAGCCATAACTTCTTCATTACTTAGCCAAACAGGGTGAAATTTATACTAAACTCTTCCTTTTTGAATCTTCTAAAAATATTATGAAGAAATGAAATTTAAATTCCCAATAGATAGGTTCAGAAATACCTCGAAAGCTTCTTTCCCAGGAACTAACGTCTGCTATTCTAGATTCGATTTTCTGCTGCAACCCGAAACTTGACCTGCTATTTACAACATCTTCCAATCATTTTTTATTCACGATGTCTTCACGAAAGTTGTAGGAAATTCAATAATCTTTCCAACCATATCTAATAGAGCTTCTGATTCCAACTCTACAGACCAGTACAATCAAAATACCAGAGACTTCTCGGATTTGACAGCAAATTCTGTCTTCTGTCTTCCTCTTCACAAATCAGTAGCTTAAGATCCGAATTTGCTCGAGGTTCCTTCACGAATTTTGTTCCAATATGAGTTAACTTTCACGAAACAAAACCTCAAATCTTACCTCTTCCTGTGGAGCTCGAGATGAACAGAAAACCAGAATAGGATTGAATTGATTAACTTGCTGTCATAAAGACTTACCTTTAGTTCTTCTCCTCTCTTCTGCAACTTCAGCTTCAAAAACCCTCTTCTTCCTCTTCCCTTCTACTTCTCCCATGAAAAACCTTGCCTTTACTTCATAAAATGAGAAGAAATCGATGGGGGAAGTGTTTTTAAAAAAGGAAACAAAGGTGGGGTCCCACCTCCCACTTTCTCTTTTTCATTCTTTTCCTTTCTCCTTTCTTTTCTTTTCTTTTCTTTCCAACAAAACATAATATTATAAACTTTCCTTTCATTTTCTTTCTTCATTATTCTTAGAGCAAACCAAACCAAAATGGTTTAAGCTTTTCCTTCCTTGTTTTCCTTTTATCTTTCATTTCATTTCTTTTCTTTTTAAAACAAGGAAAACCAAGTTTTAAGCATTCATTTCTTCTTTTCTTTTGTTTTCTTTCTTTAAAAGAAAATTCCAAAGAATGATTCTCGGGTTTACAACTTACCTCCCCCTTAAGAAATTTCGTCCTCGAAATTTAGTAGTGCTTAGGTGAAGATCATCGGATACTTCCTCTTCATTTGGTCTTCTAACTCCCAGGCTGCCTTCCCTACTCCGTGATGTTTCCAATAAACCCTCACGAGTGGGATCGTCTTGTTTCTCAAAACTTATTCTTTTCTGTCGAGGATTTGAACTGTATTCTCTACCTAACTCATGTCTTCTTTCAGATCAACGGGTTGTGCTTGCAGCACATGTGTCGGATCTGGAATATACTTTCTCAACATAGACATATGAAAAACATCATGTACTCGAGATAGCTCTACTGGCAACTCTAGTCTATAGGCTGTTGGCCCAACTCGACCCGTTACTTGATAAGGACCAATATATCTAGGGCTTAGCTTATCCTTCTTGCCAAAACGAAGGACACCTCTCCACGGAGATAACTTCAAGAAAACTTGATCTCCGACTTGGAATTCTAAGTCCTTTCGTCGCTTATCTGCATAACTCTTCTGACGGTCTTGAGCTACCTTCAATTTCTCCTTGATTACCTTAATATTATCTGTCGTAACTTGCACCAACTCAGGACCGATTAGCTTCCGCTCTCCTAGTTCATTCCAATATACGAGCGTTCTACACGGTCTTTTATCTAGAGCTTCAAATGGTGCCATGTCAAAACTAGACTGATAATTGTTATTCTAAGCGAATTCCATAAGTGATAGGTATGCATCCCGACTTCCCTTAACTTGAAGGACACATGCTCTCAACATGTCTTCTAGGGTCTGGATGGTCCTTTTTGACTGACCATTTATCTGAGAATTAACGCTATACAAAACTCAGCTTTGTCCCCATAGTTTCCTGTAAGCTAGGCCAAAACATAGAAGTAAACCTCAGATCTCTATCTGGAACTATGGACACTGGCACTCCGTATTGACTCACAATTTTGTCGACGTATAGCTTAACAAGTTGATCAAGTGTAGACGTCGATTTTAATCGGTATAAACCTTGTTGTCTTAGTGAGTCTATCGACCATTACCATATACCATCATGTCCACTTTGAGTATGATGTACAAACAACAGGAAATCCATAGCGATATGCTCTCATTTCCACTCTGACACGAGTAGTGGATTAAGGAGTCCTCCTGGTCTCTGTCTAACTGGTTTAACTTGCTGACAGATTAAACATCTATCAACATAATCAACTATCTCCCGCTTCATCCCAGGCCACCAATAATTTCCTTTCTTAGTTTTACACATCTTGGTGCTTCCTGGATGCATAGCGTAGCTGAATTGTGAGCTTCCTCTAGAATAGCATCTTAAGCTCACTAATACTCGGGACACATAGTTTTCTCAGCTTAACTATGGTTTCATATGTTCTCATTCTAGATTATACCTCTGGGCCCTGTTTGGACATTCCAAACATTTACGCAAGTTACTAATCTCTGGTTGTTTTCTCACAATCTACATTCACAGTGAAGACTGATCTGGAATTGAGCTAAGAGACCCCACAATTCTTTGCAATCACGCTTGCCTTAGAATCCCTTAGAGTACTTAAAAATGTTGCTCGAATACCACACAAGGCATCCCTAGAAATCTTGACTTCTGCTCAATGCATCACCTACTACCACATTCACCTTACCAGGATGGTATTATATGGTACAATCATAATCTTTAATCAATTCTAACCATCTTCGTTGTCTCATATTCAGCTCCCGCTGATCAAAGATATATTTCAGACTCTTATGATCTGTGTAAATGTGACACCTTTCACCAAACAAGTAATGTCTCCGGATCTTGATTGCTAAAACAATTCTTTGCTAACTCAAGATCATGGGTAGGGTAATTACATTCGTGCTTTTCAATTGCCTTGACGCATAAGCTATTACTTTTCCTTCTTGCATCAAGACACACCCTAAACCTTGCCTCGAGGCATCACAAGAAACCACATACTCTTTTCCCGTTACAGGAAGTGTCAAAATAGGTGCTGTAACTAATCTCTTTTTCAGCTCCTGAAAACTCTGTTCACACTTATCTAACCATTCAAACATAGCATTCTTTCTTGTTTAAGCTGTTAAGGGTAATGCTAATCGTGAGAAATCCTCAACAAACCGCATGTAGTGTCCTGCCAACCCTAGGAAACTACGTACCTCTGTCATACTAACTGGTCTCTCCCAGTTGACTACAACTTTAACTTTATTTGAATCCACACTAACACCATTTGCTGAGACAACATGCCCCAAAAACACTACCTGATTCAACCAAAACTCACATTTGGTGAATTTAGCGTACAACTGTTTATCTCGTAGTGTTTGCAGAATAATCCTCATGTGTTCCCCGTGGGCTTTCCTGTCAACTGAGTAAACTAGTATATCATCAATAATTACTATTACAAAGTTATCCAAATACTGGTGGAAAACCTGCCCATGAGGTCCATGAAAACTGCTAGTACCTTGTTAAACCGAATGGCATTACTAAACACTCATAATGCTCGTAGCTCATTATGAATAATGTCTTAGGAATGTCTGATTCTCTGACCTTTAACTGATGATATCCTAATCTTAAATTAATCTTACAAAACATCAATGCACCTCTTAACTGGTCAAACAAGTCATCTATTCAGGGTAAAGGATACTTATTACGTATCGTGACTTTGTTTAACTGTCTATAATCAATGCATAATCTACGGGTACCATCTTTCTTTTTCGCAGATAACACTGGAGCTCTCCAGGGCGATACACTAGGTCTGATGTATCCCTTATCAACTAGTTCTTGTAATTGCATCTTTAGCTCCCTGATCTCACTTGGAGCCATTCTATATGGCGCTTGCGAAATAGGTGCTATTCATGGTAAAACATTGAAAGAATGAGCTATGAAGCTCAGTGAGTGACTTGAGTTTAAAAGAAAGCTATTAACTCGTAAATCATATCACCTGGCCATCTATGAGCATATGCATCTGTAAACAAATGTTAAAAGTAATCGTGTAATCATAATAGCTTTTCATGAAAACCAAAGCAAGTATATCGTTAAAATCTCGTAAGGCATGTAAATGGTATTAACTCTTTTTAAAACATGTCACAATCTACGTTGTGTAGGCACACCCACCAGATAAACCAACGTTTACTCTACGATGTAGTGGGGCCCGCCAAAGACTCCCATCGTCTTTGTCGAGTGTGGGGCGCCCAACACTCTCACGACAATGGCCGTTGTCACGCGAGTACACTCAACGTCGACAACAGAATAAGACCTGTGTGCACACGGTACCATAAAGGCTCAGGCTCAATATCTCAGAAGATCACATGAAAACATTTGAACCTGCCAGCTTATCTTTTCTTTCATAAAACTGGAAATCTTTAAAAAACATACTTGGTAAAACATACTTGCTCGAAATCATAACATTTCCATAAATTTCGACAATCAAGAACATATGCTCATATATAAATTTCATCAAGACACTTAGGCTCACAACGAGCACTTGAAATCATTTCTTAGAAAATATAAATACTCATAAACATGTGTTCCAAGGAAAACAATAAGCATTGAAACCATTTCGTTTTAGCAAAACCTTGCATTTTCATAAGCATAATACAAGCTTATAAACCATTTCCAAGGTTCGTTTTGTCACTCACAGTGTTAAACTAGAACCTTGGCCTGTATACTCGATCTATTTGCTCTTGGCCTGTCAAACAAACCAAATTCAACAATTAGAACCTCGAGCTCATGCTTTTTAACCTTAAAATTACAAGTAAACACACTTTCAAATTTTCCAGCATTTTCGCATTTCTCTCGCCTGTTTTGAGACAGCCATACCTTCTTCATTACTTAGCCAAACGGGGTGAAATTTATATCAAACTCTTCCTTTTTGAATCTTCTAAAAATCATAGGAAGACATGAAATTTAAATTCCCAATAGATTGATTCAGAAATACCTCGAAAGCTTCTTTCCCAGGAACTAACTTCTGCTATTCTAGATTCAATTTTCTGCTGCAACCCGAAACTTGACCTACTATTTACAACATCTTCTATTCACGATGTCTTCACGAAAGTTGTAGGAAATTCAATAAGCTTTCCAACCATACCTAATAGAGCTTTTGATTCCAACTCTACAGACCAGTACAATCAAAACACACCAGAGACTTCTCGGTTTGGCAAAGAAATTACATCTTACTGTCTTCCTCTTCACAAATCAGTAGCTTTAGATCCGAATTTGCTCGAGCTTCCTTCACGAATTTTGTTCCAATATGAGTTAACTTTCACGAAACAAAAGCGCAAATCTTACCTCTTCCTGTGGAGCTCGAGATGAATAGAAAACCAGAATAGGATTGAATTGATTAACTTGCTGTCATAAAGACTTACCTTTAGTTCTTCTCCTCTCTCTCGCAACTTGACTTCAAAACCCTCTTCTTCCTCTTCCCTTCTCTTTCTCCCACGAAAACCCTTGCCTTTACTTCATAAAAAGAGAAGAAATCGATGGGGAAAGTGTTTTTAAAAAAGGAAACAAAGGTGGGGTCCCACCTCCCACTCTCTCTTTTTCATTCTTTTCCTTTCTCCTTTCTTTTCTTTTCTTTTCTTTCCAACAAAACATAATATTATAACCTTTCCTTTCATTTTCTTTCTTCATTATTCTTAGAGCAAACCAAACTAAAATGGTTTAAGCTTTTCCTTCCTTGTTTTCCTTTTATCTTTCATTTCATTTCTTTTCTTTTTAAAACAAAGAAAACCAAGTTTTAAGCATTCATTTCTTCTTTTCTTTTGTTTTCTTTCTTTAAAAGAAAATTCCAAAGAATGATTCTCGGGTTTATATTTTACATTTAATAAATAAATAAAAAACGAATAAAATTGCCTCACTTTCTTTGAAACTGCCCACGTCTGCGCAAAACGCACGCGAACTGCCCACTATGCGTGCGGCGTTGCAACGCCGTGGGTAGTGTTGCAACGCTGCCGCCTCCAGCGTCAACCCAGCGTTCTCAACGCCAGCGGCGTTGCAACGTTGTCCTGCAGCGCGCCTTGCTCCTGCTGGCACAGTGTTGAGACGCCAATGAACAGCGTCTCAACGTCGTTGCCTGTATAGCAAACACTTTTGCTGTTTTGCTTCGAATTTCGCTCGTTTCCACTATGATTTCTTCACAGCAAATCTTGCTACTAAAGTCTCGGACTTACAGACTCGATTTACAACAAAATGCCCAAAAACAACGGGCCTTTACATTGATCTCATCAACATAATTGTAAATCTACTCTAGTGCCAAAAACCGAAACATCCATTATGCAAACCAACATTCATTTCATGAATTAAGGCAAATTACCGACCTAATTTTAACGAAAATCAGTGCATAACGAAGAACCATCGAGTGGCTCTGATACCAATTGAAGAGAATGAGAATCTCCATGCAGTGGAAGACGATCGAATCGTCAAGGTATCATTACGCAACTAGAAATTCGTTAAAACGATCTAACACTTAGATCTAAGTTAAACATACAAATTAAAGGAAGAAAATTACAGCGAGAAGAACATACTTACTTGTTGAAGACAATTCTTCAATCTTTCTTCCTTGATCACGAACACTTCGTGCTTCTCGATCTCAACGAACTCGAACTCACGAACAACATCCAGTCACAACCACTTGGAATCTCATTTGTTCTTCTTTTAGAAAGAAGGAAGATGGTGGGATCTTTGTGTTTTTGGTGAGGAGAGAGTTGGAGAGAAAATTGAGAGAGGTTTCTCTTCTTCTTGGTGAGAATCCAAAAAATGAGAGAAAGGAATATCATCCTTCTTGCAAGAAGGGTTTAAATAGTGGAAAAAACATGGAATTAAAATCTCCACATTATTACCATTTTACAACAACCATAGGTTATGCAAATCACATTTGCATAACCATATAATATAAGATATCTCATATCTCATATTGCAAATCACATTTGCAATAATTGTGGATTTATTAAATTGAATCACATCCAATTTAATTTCTCTCAATTAATTTTTCCAATTAGCCCTAATTCAACAATTAGGCTAACCTATAGTTTATTATGAATCTCATTCACATTAAACTATATATTATATTATTCATATCTCATATAAATGACATATATGCCTCTAAGTAAAATTGAACACTTCAATTTCATACCAAAACTCTAACCCTTCTTTTAATCCAGATGGAGCCAATCGAGAGACCTAATGGACCTACAGTGACGGGCTCCAATGATCCGAGATTAACCTATCACACTCTTTGACCCGGTTAATCAACATTCATTAGCTACAGTAACACTCCACTATGGCCCGTAGTTGCACTCCCGTCAGTGCAGAATATTACGTGTCCACTGATATAACCAAATACCATGAGTCGACCCTTCACAGGTTGTTCGAAGACACAGCTGGGTCAAATTACTGTTTTACCCCTATGTCTACCTCTTGTTCCTTAAGTCCCCCCTGCTCCTCTAATGAACAACATATTGTGATGGTCCAATACACAACACCCTTCTCGGGCAAGTGAGAAGGTGGGTGCCCGTTGTCCAAGTCCTGGGGACAGCACTTAAGGGAACAACCCATCTAGTTTCCCTAAAGGCGGGAACGATTCAATTCCCTCCCGCGTAGTTAAGTTCCCAGCTCCCTACTTAGTCTTGTCCCTAAGAAGATAGGCATATTGGGCGAGTAACTGTGACCATCCTCACCCGTACTAGTCAAAGGACAAACCCCCGCAGACAGGAGTCTGTAACACGCTAAGGATTCAGGTCCAGTCACTAATGGTGTTACATCAGCAGGTCTAATAATTCACGGTCCGGTCTTGTATAATCTCATTGCACAGGATGCCCCCACTCGCATGTCAACCACATGGACGAGTTAGATCACCTCGTTTGTATCTAATACATAGCAGGTCGCATCCACAGCGTATCCTGGATTAGGTCTCCAACCCTATCCATATACTGTAGACCGTTTGGGACATTAACTCGAACGTGATCCTCCCTGTGTGTCCACTACACACCGTTCAAGTTCTAGTTCTCTCATAAATTCAATGACCCGTGAGCTTAGTTTATTGAAAAAGTTTGTAAAATTTGCGAGACACAAATTAATGAAATGAATAACACTTTATTAATTTCAAACAGTAATTTACAAACACGAGATTAGGACAAAAAATCCAACAGAAAATGGATCTACAAGTGTAAACGTGCCATAGATGGGAAGGTGCAGACCTTCAAAGCACGACTAGTGGTAAAGGGTTTTACCCAAGTGGAAGGGGTTGACTATGAGAAAACCTTTTCACATGTTGCCATGGTAAAGTCGATTAGGATCCTTCTGGCCATTGTCGCGTATTATGACTACGAGGTATGGCAGATGGATGTCAAGACTGCCTTTCTGAATGACAACCTTGATGAAACCATCTACATGGACCAGCCCAAAGGGTTCATAACCCAAGGCCAAGAGCATAAGGTTTGTCGGCTTCATAGGTCTATTTATGGACTGAAACAAGCCTCGAGGTCTTGGAATATAAGGTTTGATGAGGCAATCTAACCTTATGACTTTGATTAAAATGTTGACGAGCCTTATGTCTACAAGAAAATCGTCGACAAAACTGTCGCATTTCTGATATTATACGTGGATGATATTCTTCTCATTGGGAATGAGGTAGAATTTCTTACTGACGTAAGGAAATGGCTAGCTTCGCAATTCCAAATGAAAGATTTGGGAGAAGCTTAGTATGTTCTAGGTATCCAAATAGTCCGGAACCGGAAGAACAGAATGCTGGCAATGTCTCAAGCATCTTATATTAACAAGATGTTGTCTAGATATAAGATGCAGAACTCCAAGAAGGGTTTGCTGCCTTTCAGACACGGAGTTCACCTGTCTAAGGATCAGTGTCCTAAGACTCCTCAAGAGGTTGAGGATATGAGACGGATCCCCTATGCTTCAGCTGTAGGGAGCATGATGTATGCCATGTTGTGTACTAGCCCTGACATCTGTTATGCAGTAGGGATTGTCAGTAGGTATCAATCCAATCAAGGAATAGATCACTGGACAACCATAAAGGCAATCCTCAAGTATCTTAGGAGAACGAGGAACTACAGCTTAGTGTATGGCTGTGGGGATTTGATCTTTACGAGATACACAGATTCTGATTTTCAGACCGATAAGGATTCTAGAAAATCCACTTCGGGGTCAGCCTTCATTCTGAATGGAGGAGTTATAGTATGGCGAATCATCAAGCAGGGATGCATCACGAATTCCACTATGGAAGTGGAGTACGTTGCGGCTTGTGAAGCTGTAAAGGAAGTTGTTTGGCTAAGGAAGATCATGACAGATTTGGAAGTTGTTCCAAATATGAACTTGTTGATCATGTTGTTTTGTGACAACAGTGGTGCAGTATCCAACTCCAGGGAGCCTCGGAGCCATAAGAGAGGCAAACACATTGAGCGGAAGTATCACCTGATACGGGAGATTGTGCACCACGACGACGTGACAGTCACGCTGATAGCGTCGGAGCACAACGTAGCTTATCTATTTACAAAGCCCCTCACGGCTAAGGTGTTTGAGGGTCACCTAGAGAGTCTAGGTCTTCGAGTAATTCCTGACTAGGGCAAGTGGGAGATATGTAAACGGGTATTCAATGCCCTAGTTTATTGTATTACTTCATTGTAATTTATGTACATTCCAGAAATATATTTTATCCCCTAGCTTAGTCCAAGTGGGAGTTTGTTGGGATGTTTGTCCTAATCTCGTACTGTTTGTAAATATACATTTGAAATTAATAAAGAGTTATTCATTTCATCATTTTGTGTCTCGCATTTTATATAAACGTTGACCAATAAACTAAGCTCCAAGGTCATTGAATATATTAGAGAACTAGAACTTGAACGGTGTGTAGTGGACACAAAGGGAGGATCACGTTCGAGTAAATGACCCAAACGGTCTACAGTATATGGATTGGGTTGGAGACCTAATCCTGGATACATTGTGGATGCGACCCACTTTGTATTAAGATATAAACGAGGTGATCTGACTCGTTCATGTGGTTGACATGCGAGTGTGGGCATCCTGTACAATGAGATTGTACAAGACCGGACCGTAAATTATTAGACCTACTGATGTAACACCATTGACAGTAAGGATTAATAACTTCGTAGATGACCATTAGTGACTCGACCTGAATCCTGAGCGTGTTACGGACTCCTGTCAGCGAGGGCCTGCCCTTTGACTAGTACGAGTTAGGGTGGTCACAGTTACTAACCCAATATGCATATCTTCTGAGGGACAGGACCAAGTAGGGAGATGGGAACTTAACTACACGAGACAGAATTCACTCGTTCCCGCCTTTAGGGAAACTAGAGGGGTTGTTCCCTTAAGTGTTGTCTCCAAGGCTTGGACAACGAGCGCACACCCTCTCACTGGCACAAGAGGGTTGTTGTGTATGGTTGGACCATTACAACGTTGTTGTTCATTAGAGGAGCATTGGGGACTTAAGGAACAAGAGGTAGACACAGGGGTAAAACGGTAATTTGACCCAGCAGTGTCTACGAACAACCTGTGAAGGGTCAACTCATGGGCATTGGTTGTATCAGTGGACACGCAATATCTTACACTGACGGGAGTGTAGCTTGGAGTGTTACCGTAGCTAATGAATGGTGATTAACCGGGTCAAATAGTTTGATAGGTTAATCTCGGATCATTGGAGCTCGTCACTGTAGGTCTATTAGGTCCCTCGGTTGGCTCAAACTGGGTTAAAAGAAGGGTTATTGTTTTGGTGTGAATTGAAGTGTTCAATTTCACTAAAGGGCATTTATATCATTTATATGAGATATGAATGATATAATATATAGTTTAATGTGAATGAGATTCATAATAAACTGTAGGATAGCCTAATTGTTGAATTAGGGCTAATTGGAGAAATTAGATTGAGAGATATTAAATTGGATGTGATTCAATTTAATAAATCCACAATATTGCAAATGTGATTTGTAATATGAGATTTGAAATATCTTATAATATGTGGTTATGATTTGTAATATTGCAAATATGATTTGCATAACCTATAGTTGTGGTAAAATGGTAAATAGGTGGAGATTTCAACTCCACCTATCTCCATTATTTAAACCCCTTTGCAAGAAGAGTTGTTTAAGCATTTGCTCATTTTTTAATTTCTCACCAAAAGAAGCAAACTCTTTCTCTCAATTCTCTCAAGAATTCTCCTCCTTTCACCAAAACAAAGAGAATCCCACAATCTTCCTTCTTCTAAAAGAAGAACAACCGAGTAGCCAATTAGTTATGTTCGTTCTTGTTCGTGACAAGAGTTCGGATTCGTACAGATTGAGGAGCACACGAAGAGTTCGTGATCGTGAACGGAAAGGAAATTGAAGACTGTCTTCAACATGTAAGTAACGAAATCTTGCTGTTTCTTTTCGTTTTTAAGCATGTTTAGCCATATCTAAGAGTTAGATTGTTTTAACGAAATTTGGTTGCACAACAACGCCGCGACGATTCGATCATCTTCCGTTGCGCTGGAAGTTTCATTCCCTTCAATTAGTATCAGAGACACTCGTTGGTTCTTTGTTGTGCACTATTTTTCGTTAGGTGGGTATAGCCTTTAATTCATGAGATGAATGTTGGTTTGCAATTATGGATGTTTTCAGTTTTGGCATTAGAATAGATTTACATTTTATGTTGATTAGATCAATGTAAGGGTCCGTTGTTTTTGGGCATTTTAAAGTAAATCGAGTCTGTAAGTCCGAGTCGTTCGTGGCAAGAGTTGCTGTGAAGAAATCAGAGTGGAAACGGGCGAAATCGACGAAGAACAGCAAGAGGGGCTTGTTGTTCTGTCTACAGCGTTGAGACGATGTTCATCAGCGTCTCAACACTGCGATGCGATCGGAGGCCTTGCTACAAAGCAGCGTTACAACGCTAGGCGTAGCATTGCAACGCTGAGGCGTGGAGCACGAGGGGCGTGACGCTGGAGGCTGCAGCGTTGCAACGCTGCCCTACAGTGTAGTGGGAAGTTGGGCGAGGCGCGCGCGAGAAATTCAAGGGGCATGCTTTAGTGGGGCGGTTTTGAACGTGTATTTTTGTATTTTATTATTTATAAAATGTATTTATTTATTTAATTAATTTATTTTATTAAATAATATTAATATAAAAGTTATATTAATGTTCTTTAATTAAATAGATGCCCCTAGGTGCCAAAATCGGTCCATTTTTACTCTTTAATTATTTTATGCATGTGATGTATGATTTAATTAATTTCTATATGCATAATGTATGTCATATAGATTTAAATCTCACCTTAGGTTAAACATATTCATGCATAATTTATATTATAAGGGTTATAATATATAGTTTGCATGATTGGTTATATTATAAGTGTTATAATATAATAAATACATGTTTTAATTTAATTAAATATAAGTATTATATCTTTTAGATTAAAGTATGCTCATGCATTTTATTTCATGTGATGAATTATTATGTTATAGTATAGTTATTCATATGATGAATGATCAAGCACTATAACATAGAAATGCATGTAACCCAAATTAATTATTAGTTTTAAAATGTTTATAACTTCAATAATTAGACTTATTCAAGTTTAATGTGAAGGGTCAACTCATGGGTATTGGTTATATCAATGGACACAACTTGTCTTACAGTGACGGGAGTGCAACTACGGGCTTTAGTGGAGTGTTACCATAGCTAATGAATATTGATTAACCGGGTCAAAGAGTTTGACAGGTTAGTCTTGGATCATTGGACCTCGTCACTTGTAGGTCCATTAGGTCCCTCAGTTGGTTCAAAGTAGCGTAATTCTCTTATTATTTTCTTTCTAAAAGCATGTTTAACCTAGGATTTACGTGATAAATTTGATTTTAAGAAAACGTTTTTCACAACGATACCACGACGAATTCAATCGTCCTTCCACTGCGTAGGATTTTCATTCCCTTCATAAATTTGATGTGTTTGTCAATATTCCACAGATTAGGCATTGGCCAGGCTCGCCCCACAACGGTCACAGTGCAGCTTGCCGACAGATCAATTGTGAAACCCACTGAAAAAATTAAAGATGTCTTAGTGAAGGTCGATAAGTTCGTATTCCCAGCAGATTTCATAATTCTAGACTGCGAGGCAGATCGAGAAGTGTCGATCATCCTTCGACGACCTTTTCTTACCACAGGTCACACGCTGATTGATGTACAAAAGGGCGAGCTTACCATGAGGGTAAATGACCAACAAATCACATTCAATGTCTTAAAAGCGCTCAAGTACCCTTGAGAATTTGAGGAGTGTTCAAGAGAATTGGTAGATGCAATTCAGATTGAAAATGCTCAAGATCAGGCAGAAGAAGAAGATAACTTGGAAAGAGAGTATGATACACTGGAAGAACCTGAGGCAGCTACAGAGTTGGCATACATAGATCCCTTGCGAAATCTAGAAGATAAGGCAATACAGATCAAGCTTTCAATTGAAGATCCACCAGAGCTAGATCTCAAACCACTACCATCCCACCTAAAATACAGATTCCTGGGAGATAAGGATACCTTATCAGTGATTATTGCATCTAACCTTACTGACCAAGATGAGTGTTCTCTTTTTAAAAACTTAGATGGAGCGAAAACGCGCAAGCGCACACGATCAAATTAATATATAAAACTGAGTATTCCAGAGTATCGAATCCAAGAGAACGGAGACATAAAACTGATCAGGAATGAACAAGATGTAGGTGGATTACAAAAGGTAACTAAAATGTAATAAGTAATGTGGTGATTGTGTCTAAAATTAATGCAATAATAAGAAAAAGGGGATTCAGAATGTTAAGTCCACCAATGAAAGACAAGGCAACTCGAGGCAATTGCCTCGCATGACAGTTACACCTTGCAACGCGGACCGGCACTGGCACGACAGCCGGGCATACTAGCTCATTGTTGTGTATAATTTTTAATAAACTGCAAGTGTACGGGTCAAGTTTTAGTATAGTGATTTAAACACGTAAAAGCCCTGAAATCATTATAAAACTAGCAATAATTAAGCTTAAGGATGTCACATTTTGTGTGCTATCAAACACCCCCAAACTTAAATTTTTGCTAGTCCCAAGCAAAAACAGAATTAAACATGAGATTGTTCTTATACATACATTTGATTCAAGCCTCAAAGATTTAAGAGAAAATTTGGCAATCAGAGGAAATAATCAAATATAATACTTCAATGAACAATTTGTAACTTTTCCAAAGTGTTCCTACGTGTGTGGTGATTAGCCTATGTTCCCTTCATTTTTCACTAGGCCCGAATCAACTTTATTAGGCTCTCCATTCAACTTTCTCCTACACTGGTCATAATTACTAATCCTTGAGCCTCCCCACATTCAAGCAACAAACAACTTTACTCACCACTTAATCATTTTTTTTTATTTTTTCTGCTTTTTCTATTTTCTTCTTTTTTTGTGTGTGTGCAAGGACACTAGCTTTCACACATCCACTGCAGGGACCCTTACCTAGAGCACTCGCTCAATGAGTGGCATAACTGATCACAGTGAAGGTAGCTCTTTTTGTTCTCACAAATTTTTTTCTTTAACAACCAAATAACAACAAACAAACTACTTCACATAGTATACAGAATAGATCATGCACTTCATATTGTCATTCATCCTATCCTGCAGTTTAGCTCTCAAATCAGCTCTTAGACCTATCGAGGTGACATTAAACTTCTAAGCCTAATAACTTTGTTCTAAGCATTTCAAAACCATAGGAACACAGGCTATGTGCATAATAGTGCAGAAAAAACTCAAGAAAATTTTTAAATTGACTCGAATTCATATCATGCTCTCAAGTTTCAGCAGAATCACAAAAAAATTCAATTAATTCTCATCCTAGGCTATCATAATCTTGCTTATGCAAAAGATCAATCATCAATTCAGCATATACTCAGGACAGTCAAAACAAATAAACAACATCCCACTCCTAAACTTAAACTAAACATTGTCCCCAATGTTTGCAGAAATAAGCACAAAGTAAGTATAAGGGTAAGAGTGAACAATATGTCCTGAGTTAAGGAGATCTTTATTATTTTCTGACTTCCTTGGATAGCCAAAACATGTGTGTTGGAGTTCCTCAGAACGAGAGCATGGATTTCAACGAATGAAGACATCATCATAACCTACAAAGCAAAACAAACAAACTAGTAAGTAAACAACTAAAACAAACTAAAAAACAAAAAGCATAAAGGATAAAAATGTAAAGCTTGGGTTGCCTCCCAAGAAGCGCTTTCTTTAACGTCTTTAGCTAGATTGTACTCCCTCAAGGTGTTTCTTTTCTATCTTGCAGCGCTCGGAGTGATGTGTTCATTTGGCTGATCTGAGTCTTGATATTCTTTATTGCAGCTCCATGACTAGTCACTATGCCAGATAGACTGGTGACTGCATTCACCAGCTGGTTGGACCTACTTCTAGATTCAGCTATGAAGGAGTGCATTGTTTCTTCCAGAGATGGTTTCCTCTCAGATGTACAAGCATACCTTGTAGGAGGATTCAACACATTTTTATTGTTAGCATAAGAGAAATTTTCATGATACCTCAAACCTGAATTGTAATGTGTTGGTAGGTTATTTTGAGTCTGGTTTCCTCCATAGTTGTTGCTTCTGTTGTTCAGGTAGTGTAGTTGCGCCAAAGTAGAATCTCCATTGGACTAGGAGCATTCAGAGGGCACAATTGTTTGGGGTGATCCTGCAAAATTATTCAGAGCATGAGTGAGGGATGCCATATGAGATCTAAGGGAGGTTACCTCATCCAGTCGATACAATCCAGCTACTGGCTTAGATCTATCATTGTCTGTAGGCCACTGGTAGCTGGCAGTTGACACTTCTTCGAGGAGGGCACGTACTTCTGGCACAGTTTCGCCATGATAACCCCTCTAGTAGTGGCTTCCAGAATAGTTCTCGTCTTACCTTCCAGCCCATTATAGAATAGTTGTACCTGGAGCCAATCTGGATAGCCAAGCTATGGGCACCTCCTGAGCATTTCCTTGTACCGTTCACATGCCTCAAATAGCTGCTCTCCCTCCTGCTGCCTGAATGTTCCTATCTTTGTCCTTAACTTTGCAGCTTTCACAGGTGAAAAGAATTTGGTTATGAAGGCTTGGGTCAGCTCCTCCCAAGAGGTGATACTGCTTGGTGGGAGAGATCCTAGCCATTCTTTAGCCCTACTCTGCAAAGAAAAAGGAAAGAGACGTAAGTGAATACTATCAACAGAGATACCATTCATTTTAAGTGTACCAGAGATTTCTAAAAAATTTTGCAAGTGTGAATTAGGATCTTATGTGGCTAGTCCTCTGAAAGCACCTTCCCTAACCATCTGTATAAGCCTTGTTTTCAGTTCAAAATGTTTAGCATTTATGGGGGCATGGACTATTTCAGCCTGCTCAGAATTAAACACAGGTTGGAAATACTCCTTGATGGGTTTAGGTTATTGATCAACTCCTGATCAGCCATGGTCTGAGTTCTGCTCTTCCTTCCCCTAGAAGTCTCCTACAGGTCCTCTCGATCTCAGGATCAAAAGGGTGCAAGTCTGCAACTCTACCTTTGGACATACACCTGGAGGTACCAAAAAATAAGAATTAGAAAAACAACTAGAAAAGGAAAGTAAACATAAAAAGAAAGAAAACGTAACAACAGAGGACATAAAACATAAAACTTGGGTTGCCTCCCAAGAAGCGCTTTCTTTAACGTCTTTAGCTAGACGGTGACTCATCAAGGCACATAAAATTGGTCATGTTTCTTCGGGCCCTTCTTGCTTGAATCTATATAGCCTTCTAAATCTAAAATGCTATCATGTTTCTCCTGGCCACCAGACAAAAAAACTATTTTTTATATTTTTGTTTAATGAAATGAAAGAATAAAAATCAAAACAAGACTCGTGAGTATAGGACAACTGGTTTTCAAGAATAAAGAAAATTTCTGGAGATAAAAGGGGAGAGGACTTCTCAGCCGCGAACTCTATCCTCTTGATTTTCTCTATGGAAGTGATTGTATTACCATTGTCCACCTCACAAACTTGATTCTGGTGTGTTTCCATCTCCTCCATCCTATCCTCACTATCATATGAATAAGTCCTCCTAGGTGGCACCTCCTCAATGGTAAGGACAAGAAATTGTTCCTGTAAGGCCTTAAGAGAAATTACTAGCTGATTGAGATAATGAGATCTATCCTGTACTATTTTCCAAAGTCCTACCACCTCAGCTTCTAACTTATCCAACCTCTCTAATTCATTATGAACCATATTTTTAATTTTCAATTCTAACGTATATTCCATTAATTGGTCCATAAGAGAAGATTTTTCTATCGGTTGGTCAGGGCATGAAAAATTATGGTTCCAAGTGCCTAAATAACTACCATCACGTGAATTTTCATCAATCATGAAGTCAGAATGGTAAAAATTAGACAAGTGGTATCTAGAAAAATCATAATGCACATACCTAGGATCCTGTGGGGGACAGTACCATGGTGGAAGATCAAACTCATGCAAAGTCATACTTTACAAATCAAGACTTCTACACAATAGCAACACAACCAAAACAGGGGCAAAGACTAAAAAACACACAAAAACTAAAAAAATAAGGAAACAAACACAATGAAACAAAAAAAGAAAGAAAACACAAACACACTTTAGTCTAAAATTTTAAATTTTCTCCTAATATTAATTAATCTAAATAATCGTCATTCCCCGGCAACGACGCCAAAAACTTATTGTGTATAATTTTTTATAATACAATACCGCAAGTGTATAGGTCAAGTTTTAGTATAGTGATTTAAGAGTCCAAGTATCGTTCTCGGGAATGGGTTTCTAGATTAATTAATTACGAAGATACTAATTCTCAATTTTAGCTAAAGAAACATAACATGGATAGGTGGTGAAACAAAGAATTAAAGACAAACAAACACGTGGAAACACGAATTGATAGATTTAGAGGAAATTGACTTCACAAGTTAATGACTTAATTAACATATGCAATAAACTAATGTGATGAATTTCTAAACAAGAAGTAAGATACTCAAGAAAACCTCTCGATTCTTAGTGAGCCTCGCACATGCAATAAATTCTATAGTCTCCATATGAACCTACAACATGCACGACATTAAGCAACTTCTTTATGTGTTTCCTTTAGACTTCTAGGTCATTCTCATGCTAGACTCCTAAGGGTTTTGACAACTTTACTCTAATCTAAGTTTTATCTCTCGAGTCCACTTAAACCAAAAATATCAAAGAGTTAAAGAACGAATTGCCAAAAATAAAAACAAAACATGCTTCAATACATAGTAAATAAGTCTTAACATGCAAATCAAATCCAAACTACAACATTTAGCTACTCTAAATCACATGAAAACCAAGCTAAACGTGTAGAAAACGTCTTAAAACGATATTACAATCTGAAAGAAAATGAAATTAAACTTATGTGTTGATGTCGGTCCTTCGTCTCCGAGCTCCCATCTTCGATCTCGAACCTCCACAAATGCTTTGGCTCCCAAGAATGCTCTCTTTTCTCTTCTCACAAAGTGTATTTCGAAATTAGGATGAATTCTCTATCAAATTCGGCTCCCTTTGCAAGAAGATGTAATGATGTATTTATAGATGAAATCGGTGCAGCGTTGCAACACTAGGGGCAGCGTTTCAACGTTGTACCCTAACCGCGTGGTATATATGGAAACTTCGATGGTGTTGCAACGCCGCTACCCTAACGCGTGCGTTTCTTATTGATCTGGCATTGTGACGTTGCAAGGCAGCATTGCAACGGTTCTCCATGCTTGTTCCCTTATCGAGATAGCGTTGCAACGCCCTAAGGCAGTGTTGCAACGCTACCTGCATAGGCCTTCAACGCATCAAAGCAGCACGCTCGGTGTTGCAACGCTCTGAATGGCGTTGCAACGCTCTAAATGGCGTTGCAATGCCATCACCTCGGGTCTTCATGCTTGGATTGATCCTTCCACTTCGAATTGATGTTATTTTTAGCTTCAAATAGCCTCGTTTCGATCCCGAGTGCTCCAAAATGTCTCCAATTATTTTGATAAGCTCTTAACCTGAATTTGAGTGATTTAAACACGTAAAATCCCTGAAATTATTATAAAATTAGCAATAATTAAGCCTAAGGATAGCACATTTTGTGTGCTATCACTCATAGAGGCAAAGCAAGGCAATTGCCTTGCGCTGCCTTGTCTGATGGTTGTTTTCTTCTACTGCCGCAACGCAATTGCCTTGAATTGCATCAGTACTTAACTGCCAACGATGTAATTTGGTTATATTCTCTAAGCAAGTAAACCAAGCCCTACTCCCATCTATGAAGTATCGTTAGGAGGCTGAGTGATTGATCCTATATGTCTATGGTCAATCTATCTCAAGTTTTTATAACCATGGCTCTATGGTCTTGAAGTCTTGCTCTATGTCTAGGGTCAACGTTCGGGTCTTATGTCTAAGCCCCTTTACTTCATTACTTTTTGGAACTCCACTCTAAGTTGACCCTTTCGGTGCCAAACTCGAGCTTGACAAGCCATCTTAGATGGCCGACTAAGGCTTCCTACAATACAATCACCAAAAGTAATCCTACTTGGAAGTCTTAACCAAACCGCTCTTGCTTTGTAGTTTGTTGTCTTCCCTTAGGGCATTCACATTCCTAATCCCTAAGGGAAGTTAGCTTCTCATGGATGAAACAATAAGGCTAAATACAAAATGAATAAAATACGACAACATCTCAACCACCCTTCTCGATTTACCGCTCTTGAGCAAGAACCAAGAAGATAATTGAGTTTTGAATGAAGAAAACAAGGATGAACAAAATAAGTAATCTTTTACTGAAGCACACAACAAGTTGTGAAACAACTACAAATCAAATTTGAATAAAACTGAACTGAAATAACACAAACCGACAGCTAACACGTGCACTACGTTACGAAAAATTAACTTCAAACTGAACTGAACTTAAAACTGAGACGAGACAAAAAGTCTGAACTGGAAAACTGAATTACAAATGTAAGAAAAAGAACAGCTGATGGACGACAATGACTATTGTGCAGAATCCTCTCCTCTCGCTCTCCCCTTTCATCGAGTGTTGCTTGCCTATTTATAGAGTAACTTGTCTTTAGGCCTTTCGTAAATCAGCTTAGATTCTCTCCCTTGAATTCCGGCGTGATTAGATAATTTCCTTGATTCCAACGTCTTTTCCGTCTACACTTAAATGAATGCATTGGCCAGTTTCCGAAAGCTAGAAATTGCATCAATTTGCGTCTGTCAGCCAGGCAAATGCCTCGTTTTGCCTTTCTGCAGCCAAACAAAGCTACGTGAGTTTTCTTGATAGCTTTAGGAAAATGACGTAATTCTTGAACAATTAGTCATGTTTTTGCCTCCTTTTTAATTAATTTAAATAATAGGGTATCAATAATGGTCTTAAATAACTCTCATAATCGAGAGTTATCACTGAAACCCAAGTCATCACCCCCTGATGATGACTGCGAGTCCATTGACCTATGATCAGGCAATGGCAGACGTTTGTTGGGATGTATGTCCTAATCTCGTCTAAGTTTGTAATATTCCAAGTTGAAATAAATAAGAGTTATTTTTTCAATACTTTGTGTCACGCATATTTCATAAACTTAATCCAATAAACTAAGCTCCAGGGTTATTGTATTATATGAGAACTAAAAACTTGAACGATGTGTAGTAGACACACAGGCAGTATCACGTTCGAGTTAATGACCCAAACGGTCTAAAGTATATGGATAGGGTTGGAGACCTACTCCTGGATACGTTGTGGATGCGGCCCGCTTTGTATTAGATACAAACGAGGTGATCCAACTCGTTCATGTGGTTGACATGCGAGTGGGGGCATCCTACGCAATGAGATTGTACAAGATCGGACCGTGAATTCTTAGACTTACTGATGTAACACCGTTAACAGTATAGAACTAATAAATTCGTAGAAAACCATTAGTGACTCGACCTTAATCCTAAGCGTGTTACGGACTCCTGTCTGTGGGGGTCCGTGCTTTGACTAGTACGGGTGAGGGTGGTCAAAGTTACTCGCCCAATTTGCTTATCTTCTCAGGGACAATACCACATGGGGAGCTGGAAACTTGACTACGCGAGATGGAATTCACTTGTTCCTAATTTAGGAAAACTGGAGGGGTTGTTCCCTTAAGTGATGACATCAGGGCTTGAACAACGGGGCCCCACCCTCTCACTGGCCCGAGAGGGTTGTTGTTTATGGTTGGACCATGCAACATAGTTGTTCATTAGAGGAGCAATGAGGCTTAAGGACCAAGAGATAGACACAGAGGTAAAATGGTAATTTGACCCAGCTATGGCTACGAACAACCTGTGAAGGATCGACTCACGGGCATTGGTTATATCGATGGACACAACTTGTGTTACAGTGATGGGAGTGCAGCTACGGGCTTTAGTGGAGTGTTACTGTAGCTAATGAATGTTGAATAATCGGGTCAAAGAGTTTGACAGGTTAATCTCGGATCATTGGAGCTCGTCATCTGTAGGTCCATTAGGTTCCTCGGTTGGCTCAAATTGGATAAATTGAGGGTTTACAGTTTGAATTTGAAGTGTTCAAATTCATTATTTGGGTATTTATGTCATTTATATGTGATATAGATGACATAATATATAGTTTGATGTGAATGAGATTCATAATAAACTATAGTATAGCCTAATTGGTTAATTAGTGCTAATTGGAGAAATTGAATTGAGAGAAATTAAATTGAATGTGATTCAATTTAAAATTCCACAATTATGCAAATGTGATTTGTATAATAAGGGATGAGATACCTTATATTATGTGATATGAAAATATGATTTGCATATCATATGGTTGTGGTAAAATTGTGATTTGGTGGAGGTTTTAACTCCACCACACACTAGTATTTAAAGGGCTTGCAAGAAGCCTTTGGTATGCCATTAGCCATTTTTTAGATTTTCATCTAAAGAGAGCAAAGCAAATTCTCTTATTCTGTCTCAATTCTCTGTAAAACTCTTCTCACCCAAAACCAAAGGGAGTCCCACATACTCTCCCTCAACCTCCCGAGAACAACCGAGAAGATATTTTGGAAGTGTCTTACCGTTCGGTTCAAGGATCGAGTTCCTAGAGATCGTTGGTTCGAGAGGTATCGTGACCGGAGAAGGAAAGCTTTGAAGAAGAGTTCTTCAACAAGTAAGTAACGAGTTACTCACTGTTTTTCCTCTCTGTGTGCATGTTTAGCCTAAAATTAAAGTAGTTTAATTCAATTTTAAGATACGAATTACATAACGAAACAACGACGTTTCACACCCTCACCCGTACTAGTCAAAGGACAGACCCCCGCAGACAGGAGTCCGTAACACGCTCAGGATTAAGGTCGAGTCACTAATGGTCATCTACGAATTTATTAGCTCTATACTATTAACGGTGTTACATCAGTAAGTCTAATAATTCACGGTCCGGTCTTGTACAATCTCATTGCACAGGATGCCCCCACTCGCATGTCAACCACATGAATGAGTTGGATCACCTCGTTTGTATCTAATACAAAACGGGTCGCATCCACAGCGTATCCAGTATTAGGTCTCCAACCCTATCCGTATATTGTTGACCGTTCGGGTCATTAACTCGAATGTGATCCTCCCTGTGTGTCCACTACACACTGTTCAAGTTGTAGTTCTCTCATAATACAATGACCCTAGAGCTTAGTTTATTGGATTAAGTTTATGAAATATGCGAGACACAAAGTTCAAATAAATAACTCTTATTTATTTATAACTTGGAATATTACAAACTAAACGAGATGAGAACATACATCCCAACAAACTTCCACTTCGACTAAGCTAGTGGAGTACATAATACATTTCTCAAATGTACAGTATAGTAATACAATTAAAGTGTAATACAATAAACTAGGGCATTGAATACCCCTTTACAATACTCCTACTTGCCCTAGTCAGGAAGTACTCGAAGACCTAGACTCTCTAGGTAACCTCAAATACCTTACCCGTGAGGGCTTTTGTAAATGAATCAGCAACGTTGTGCTCTGAAGCTATCTACGTGACTGTCACGTCTCCACAGTGCACAATCTCTCGTATCATGTGATACTTACGCTCAATGTGTTTGCCCCTTTTATGACTCTGAGGTTCTCTCGAGTTGGCTACTGCACCACTGTTGTCACAAAACAGTGTGATCGACAAGTTTATATTTGGAACAACTTCCAAATCTAGCATGAACTTTCTAAGCCAAACAGCTTTCTTTGCAGCTTCACAAGTCGCAACATACTCGGCTTCCATCGTGGAATCAGCGATGCATCCCTGTTTGATGCTTCGCCACACTACAACTCCTCCATTTAGAATGAAGTCGGACCCCGAAGTAGATTTCCTAGAATCCTTATCGGTCTGAAAGTCAGAGTCTATGTATCCCGTAAGGATTTAATCCCCACTCCCATACACAAGGTTGTAGTTTCTCGTTCTCCTAAGATACTTGAGGCTTGCCTTTACGGTTGTCGAGTGATCTAATCCTGGATTGGATTGATACCTACTGACAATCCCAACTGCATATCAGATGTCGGAGCATGGCATACATCAGGCTCCCTATAGCTGAAGCATAGGAGATTCGTCTCATATCCTCAACCTCATGAGGAGTCTTAGGACATTGATCCTTACACAAGTGAACCTCATGCCTGAAAGGTAGCAAGCCCTTCTTGGAGTTTTGCATCTTATATCTAGACAATATCTTGTTAATGTAAGATGCCTGAGACATGGCTAGTGTTCTGTTCTTCCGGTTCCGGACTATCTGGATAACTAAAACATAATGTGCTTCTCTCAAATCTTTCATTTGGAATTGCGAAGCCAGTCATTCCTTAATGTCAGTAAGAAATCCTACCTCATTCCCAATGAGAAGGATATCATCCACATACAATATTAGAAATGTGACAGTACTGTTGACGATTTTCTTGTAGACACAAGACTCGTCAACATTTTGATCAAAGCCATAAGATTTGATCGCCTCATCAAATCTTATATTCCAAGACCTCGAGGTTTGTTTCAGTCCATAAAGAAACCTTTGAAGCCGGCAAACCTTTTGCTCTTGGCCTTGGCCAATGAACCCCTTGGGTTGGTCCATGTAGATGGTCTCGCCAAGGTTACCATTCAGAAAGGCGGTCTTGACATCCATCTGCCATACCTCATAGTCATAATATGTGGCAATGGCCAGAAGGATTCTGATAGGCTTTACCATGACAACAGGTGAAAAGGTTTGCTCATAGTCAACCACTTCCACCTGGGTAAAACCCTTTGCCAGTAGTCTAGCTTTAAACGTCTGCACCTTCCCATCTACGTCATGTTTACGCTTGTAGATCCATTTAAAACCTATAGATTTTACCCCATCTGGTTGATCCAAGCTCCCAGACGGAATTGAAGTACATCGACTCCATTTCCTGGTTCGTAGCTTTAATAGATTCGTCTTTGTCAACGTCAGTCATTGCCTGATCATAGGTCAATGAATCCTCGCAGTCATCATCAAGGGTGACGACTTGGGTTTCAGCTAAACCCATGTAACGTTCAGGCTGTCTCACAGTCCTCCCACTACGTCGAGGCATTCCCAACTCTTGGGAACGGACTTGACTAGACGTGCTAGGATCAACAACACTTGTTGACGTACTAGTCCCATCAGCAACTCTTACTGATGAACTGTCCATTTTGTTTAACACGATCTTACTCCTTGGTAAGTGATCTCTGATGTGGTCTTCCTCAAGGAATGTATCGTTTGTCGACACAAGCACCCTATTATCCTTAGTATCGTAAAACAGACCACCCCTAGTCTCTTTTGGGTAACCTACAAAGAGGCACAACTTTGAACGGGGTTCTAACTTTTTCGGGTTTGACACCAACACATGGGTCAGACATCCCCAAATTCTGAAATAACGTAAACTAGTTTTACGACCATGCCAGAGTTCAAAAAGTGTTTCACAAACACTTTTCGACGGAACTGTGTTCAAAATGAATACCGCAGTCTCCACTGCATAACCCCAAAAAGAATCAGGGAGACGAGCATAGCTCATCATCGACTGAACCATGTCCAACAGGGTTCTATTTCTCCTCTCCGATACACCATTCTTCTGTGGCATACCAAGTGTTGAGAGTTGGGACGTAGTTCCATGTTCTATTATATAGTCCTTGAATTCTTTCTCCATATACTCTCCACCTCGATTCGATCACGTTTTAGCAAATTTTTAACCTATGATCCCTAGGTCATTTAAAAATTGCAACGATACCCCAAAGGTTTAGAATGACCGCCACCGTAGAGTAGACAAACCCACTTCTCCTCTGGGACGAGACTTTCTCGACCAGACCCTAATACCAGAATAACTCTTATTCCATTAGGCATCCAGTTACCATTTTTCAGTATAAATCCATTAACTCTTAATGAATCATGTGAGTGTCACCCTCAATCTTTAAATTTTCAAGTATCCGTCTAAACAATAGTCGTCATAGGGAGGACTATGAAGGAAAACCAACAAGCAAATCGTATCCCTTTCGGGAATTCACGGTGTTCTGACTCCCATGATCAAGGCCCTCCGTAGGGATTGTCTGGTCCAGGCCAAACTAGCAGGCGGATCATAGGCGTCTCACAGTGTGAATCGAAAGAAGAGACCGTGGGTCCCGTTTTCACAGTTCTCGCTCCCAATCACTATAAGTATTCTCTCCATTCACGTTGAATATTGACCCATACAAATGCTACCCGTAGGGGGACGCTCCCATTTGCGCCTCGAGGCCGAGTATGGATCTCATGGTGTGAACTTAATGGAGATTTGTGGATGGAAAATTAAATGTATCTCATACACTTTATTTCCTCCCAATCAGCACTTTAGGTTAATCGGGATTGACCTAAATAAACCGGCTAAAATTTACCTAAGTCTACCAATATAACTCTTATATTGGATTAACCTAAGTCTATAATCACATTATTAACTTAGGTCTATGTGAGTAAATTAATTAACTCTTAATTAACGGCACTCACGGAAATATAACCTAGGAATCTCTGAATCAAATTCACTCCCAAGTCGGTTCCCAGGTAGGGGTGTTCCGCAAAGCGTCAGCTTAAATACCCCAGCCTTAGACAGAACCTTCCTTAGACAGAGTTACTTATCAGTCTCCATTCAAAGGTCATATTTGTTTTCCTAATTCTAATCGTATTAGAACTAGAAAACCTAAGTCTAAGTATTCAAGTTCTAAACATTTTAAAACTAATAATTAACTTAGGTAACATGCATTTCTATGTTATAGTGTTTGATCATTCATCACATGAATAATACTATACTATAACATACATTCATCCACATGAATTAAATGCATGGGCATGTTTTTAATCTAAAAATATAACACTTATATTTAAATAAATTAAAACATTCATACATTATATTATAACTTTTATAATATAATTCTATCATGCATACTATATATTATAACACTTATAATATAAATATGATGAATGAAATGTTTAACCTAAGGTGAGATTTTAAATATATATGACATACATTATGCATATAGAAAAATATTTCATACATTTCATGCATAAAATAAATAAATAGCAAAAATTGGACCGATTTTTTGCACCCTAGGGACATTAATTTAATTAATTAACATTAATATAATAATTATATTAATATTAATTAATAAAAAATTAAATACATTATACAAAATCATTTTACAAAAGAAAATGAAATTAAAAATAAAAAATGCTGCTAGCAGGTCTCGAACTGTCGCACACACGTCCAACGTCGCCACTTCTTTGCGAACTGCCGGCTGGAACAGTCCACTGGCAGTGTTGCAACGCTGCAGCGTTCAGCGTCGCCTCTGCGTTCTCAACGCCCACAGCGTTGCAACGTCGTGCTTGGCGTCGCAACGTTATGCCTGCAGCGCGCCTAGATCCGTATTGACAGTGTTGAGACGCCGATGAACAGCGTCTCAACGTCGTCGACAGAACAGCAAACACCTTTGTTGTGTTTCATCGTTTTTCACCCGTTTTCGCTCCGATTTCTTCACAGCATCTCATGCCACGAACGACACGAACTTACAGACTCGATTTACATTAAAAAATGGCCAAAATACTGGGCCTTTACATTGATCTCATCAACTTTAATGCAAATCTAAATTAAGTGCCAAAAACTGAAAACATCCAAAATTGCAAACCATTAACATTTATCTCATGAAAATTAATGCTACCCACCTAATTTTAAGAATTCACAGAATAAACAACGAAGAGCAACGATTGGCTCTGATACCAATTAAAGGGATTTGGAATTCCCGCGGTTGAAGACGTGAAACGTCGTTGATTCGTTGTGTAATTCCTATCTTAAAATCGAATTAATCACATTAATCCTAGGCTAAACATGCATAAAATGAGAAGAAAACAGTAAGAAAACATGTTACTTACTTATTGAAGAACACTTCTTCAACGCTTTCCTCCTCCGGTCATGATCTCTCTCGAACCAACGAACTCCTCGATCTCGTTCCTCGAACCAAACAGCAAGACACCTCCAAAGGGTCTTCTCGGTTGTTCTCGGGAGGTTGAGGGAGAGTAGGTGGGACTCCCTTTGGCTCTTGGGTGAGGAGAATTTTAGAGAATTGAGAGAGAAGTGTCTTTCTCTTTTTGGATGAAATTCCAAAAAATGGCAAATGGCATACTAAAGGCTTCTTGCAAATCCTTTAAATACTAGTGTGTGGTGGAGTTCAAACCTCCACCAAATAACAATTTTATCGCAACTATATGATATACAAATCATATTTGCATATCACATAATATAAGGTATCTCATACCTTATTATACAAATCTCTTTTGCATAATTGTGGAATTTTAAATTGAATCACATTCAATTTAATTTCTCTCAAGTCAATTTCTCCTCTTAGCACTAATTAATCAATTAGGTTATACTATAGTTTATTATGAATCTCATTCACATCAAACTATATGTTATGTCATCTATATCACATATAATTGACATAAATACCCAAATAATGAATTTGAACACTTCAAATTCACACCAAACTGAAAACCCTCTATTTTTCCAATTTGAGCCAACCGAGGGACCTAATGGACCTACAGATTACGAGCTCCAATGATTCGAGACCAACCTATCAAACTCTTTGACCCGGTTATTCAACATTCATTAGCTACGGTAACACTCCACTAAAGTCCGTAGTTGCACTCTCATCACTATAGGACAAGTCTTGTCCATCGATATAACCAATACCCGTGAGTCGACCCTTCATAGGTTGTTCGTAGACACTGCTGGGTCAAATTACCGTTTTGCCCCTATGTCTACCTCTTGCTCCTTAAGTCCCGCTGCTCCTTGATATCACACAAAATGTGCTACCCTTAGGCTTAATTATTGCTAGTTTTATAATGATTTCAAAGCTTTTACGTGTTTAAATTACTCAATTTCAGGTTAAGAGCTTAAACAGAACAATTGGAGACATTTTGGATCACTCGGGATCGAAACAAGGCTATTTGGAGCTTAAAATAACATCAATTGGAAGTGAAAGGATCAATCCAAGCTTGAAGACCCGAGGTGATGGCGTTGCAACGCCGAGCGTGCTGCTTTGATGCATTGAAGGCATATGCAGGTAGCGTTGCAACGCTCCCTTAGGGCGTTGCAACGCTATCTCGATAAGGTAACAAACATGGAGAATCGTGGTGGGGGCGTTACAACGCTGCCTTTTAGCATTGCAACGCCATATCGATAAGAAGCGCGCGTGTTAGGGTAGCGGCATTGCAACGCCATCGAGACATTCCATATACGCCAGCCGCCTAGGGTACAGCGTTGCAACGTTGTCCCTAGCGTTGCAACGTTGTACCGATTGAGCCTATAAATAGAACATTATGCATTATCGTAAGGGAGCCGAATTTGACAGAGAGTTCACCCTAATTTCGAAATACACTTTGTGAGAAGAGAAAAGAGAGCATTTTTTAGAGCCAAAGCATTCGTGGAGGTTCGAGATCGAAGACGGGAGCTCGGAAACGAAGGACCGGCAGCGACACATAAGTTTAATTTTCTTTTCTTTCAGATTGTAATACCATTTTAAGACGTTTTCTACAAGTTTAGCTTGGTTTTCATGTGATTTAGAGTAGCTAAATGTTGTAGTTAGGATTTGATTTGCTTATTAAGACTTATTTGCTATGTATTGAAGCATGTTTTGTTCTTATTTTTGGCAATTCGTTCTTGAACTCTTAATTTTATTGGTTTAAGTGGACTCGAGAGATAAAACTTAAATTCGATCAAAGTTGTCAAAATCCTTAGGAGTCTGGCATGAGAATGACCTAGATGTCTAAGGGAAACACATAAAGAAGTTGCTTAATATCGTGCATGTTTTAGATTTCTTAAAAAGACTTAGAATTTATTGCATGTGCGAGACTCATTAAGAATCGAGAGATTTTCTTGAGTGTCTTACTTCTTGTTTATAAATTCATCTCTTTGGTTCATAGCATGTGTTGAGTAAGTCATTAACTTGTAAAGTCATTTTTCTCAAATCTATCAATTCGTGTCTCCACTTATGTTTTTGTTGTTTGTGTTTACTTTCAATCACCTATCCATGTTATGTTACTTTAGCTAAAATTGAGAATCAGTATCTTAATAATTAATTAATCGAGAAACTCATTCCCGAGGACGATACTTGGACACTTAAATTAGTATACTAAAACTTGACATGTACACTGCGATATTACAAAATTATTTTACGCAACACTCCTCTAATGAACAACAACGTTGTATGGTCCAACCATAAACAACAACCCTCTCGGGCCAGTGAGAGGGTGGGGCCCCGTTGTTCAAGCCCTGGAGATAACACTTAAGGGAACAACCCCTCTAGTTTCCCTAACTCGGGAATGAGTGAATTTCATCTCGCATAGTCAAGTTCCCAGCTCCCCACGTGGTCCTGTCCTTGAGAAGATAAGCATATTGGGCGAGCAACAGTGGCCACCCTCACCCGTACTAGTCAAACGACAAACCCCCACAGACAGGAGTTCGTAACACGCTCAGGATTAAGGTCGAGTCACTAATGGTCTTTTACGAATTTATTAGTTCCATACTGTTAACGGTGTTACATCAGTAAGTCTAATAATTCACGATCCGGTCTTGTACAATCTCATTGCACAGGATGCCCCCACTCCCATGTCAACCACATGAACGAGTTGGATCACATCGTTTGTATCTAATACAAAGCGGGTCGCATCCACAACGTATCCAGGATTAGGTCTCCAACCCTATCCGTATACTATAGACCGTTCGGGTCATTAACTCGAACGTGATCCTCCCTGTGTGTCCACTACACACCGTTAGAGTTCTAGTTCTCTCATAATACAATTACCCTGTAGCTTAGTTTATTGGATTAAGTTTATGAAATATGTGAAATACAAACTTCAAATAAATAACTCTTATTTATTTATAACTATGAATATTACAAACTACACGAGATGAGGACATACATCCCAACAGACCACTGTTGCTCGCCCAATATGCCTATCTTCTCAGGGACAGGACCACGTGGGGAGCTGAAAACTTGACTACGTGAGATGGAATTCACTCATTCTCGAATTAAGGAAACTAGAGAGGTTGTTCCCTTAAGTGCTGACTCCAGGGCTTGAACAACGGGGCCCCACCCTCTCACTAGCCTGAGAGGGTTGTTGTTTATGGTTGGACCATGTAACGTAGTTGTTCATTAGAGGAGTAGTGGGACTTAAGGAGCAAGAGGTAGACACAGGGATAAAACGGTAATTTGACCTATCTGTGGCTACGGACAACCTGTGAAGGGTCGACTCATGGGCATTGGTTATATCGATGGACACAACTTGTCCTACAGTGATGGGAGTGCAACTACGGGGTTTAGTGGAGTGTTACTATAGCTAATCAATGTTGAATAACCGGGTCAAAGAGTTTGACAGGTTAATCTCGGATCATTGGAGCTCGTCATCTGTAGGTCCATTAGGTTCCTTGGTTGGCTCAAATTTGACAAATTGAGGGTTTACAGTTTGGTGTGAATTTGAAGTGTTCAAATTCATTACTTAGGTATTTATGTCATCTATATGTGATATAGATGACATAATATATAGTTTGATGTGAATGAGATTCATAATAAACTATAGTATAGTCTAATTGATTAATTAGTGCTAATTAGAGAAATTGAATTGAGAGAAATTAAATTGAATGTGATTCAATTTAAAATTCCACAATTATGCAAATGAGATTTGTGTAATAAGGTATGAGATACCTTATATTATGTGATATGCAAATATGATTTGCATATCATATGGTTGTGGTAAAATGGTGATTTTGTGGAGGTTTTAACTCCACCACACACCAATATATAAAAGACTTTCAAGAAGCCTTTGGTGAGACACTTTGCCATTTTTTGGATTTTTACCCAAAACAAGTGTGATTTTCTCTCAAGAGTTCTCTCTTAATTCCTCTAGAATTCTCCTCACCCAAAACCAAAGGGAGTCCCACAACTTTCCCTCAACCTTTCGAGAACAACCGAGAAAACCCTTTGGAAGTGTCTTGTTGTTCAGTTTGAGGATCGAGTTCGTAGAGATCATTGGTTCGAGAGGAATCAAGATCGAGAAGGAGAAAACGTTTGAGAAGAGTTCTTCAATAGGTTAGCAGATATTTACTTACTGTTTTCTCTTTCTTTTTTGCATGTTTAGCCTAGAATTAAAGTAGTTTAATTTAATTTTAAGAAATGAATTGCACAACGAAACAACAACGTTTCACAACGTCTTCCGTTGCGTGAATTCCAATTCCTTCAATCGGTATCAGAGTCAATCGTTGCTCTTCGTTGTGTATTCTGTAATTTCTTAAAATTAGGTGGGTAGCATTAATTTTTCATGAGATGAATGTTAATGGTTTGCATATTTGGATGTTTTCGGTTTTTTGGCACTTAGATACGTTTACATTAAAGTTGATGAGATCAATGTAAAGGTACGTTGTTTTGGGCAATTTTTAATGTAAATCGAGTTTGTAAGTCCGTGTCGTTCGTGGCAAGGGTTGCTGTGAAGAAAACGAAGCGGAAACGGGCGATTTTGGTGAAAATCAGCAAAGGATGTTTGTTGGAATTTGATCAGCAACGCGACGGTGTTTTCGGCGTTGCAACGCCATCCATGTTGTTTAAGAGGTTGTTGCAGTGCAGCATTGAGAACGCTACGCTTGACGCCATCCATGTTGTCCATGGCAAGGGGTTGCGTTGCAGTGCAAGGGGTTGCGACGCCTTCCATGTCGTTCGTGGCAAGGGGTTGCATTGCAACGTCGCGACGTTGAGAATGCTATGCTTGACGTTATACACTACAGCGTTGCAACGCTGTGCGCTGCAGCGTAATGAAGCATGGTGCGCGAGAAATTCACGCTGAGTGGCAACGTGGGACTCTGAGGTCGGCGGTTCGAGGCCTGCTGACAACCGTTTTTAATTTTTAATTTATTTCTTTTGTAAAATTAATTTTAATTAATTTAATATTAATATGATTGTTATATTAATGTTAATTAATTAAATTAAAGTCCTTAGGATGCCAAAAATCGGTCCAATTATGCTATTTATTAAATTATCCAATTGTTGTATGATTTATATATTTTATGTGCATAATGTATGTCATATAGATTAAAATCCCACCTTAGGTTAAACATTTCATGCATCATTTATATTATAAGAGTTATAATATATAGTATGCATGTTAGGATTATATTATAAGTGTTATAATATAAAGTATGTACTTTAATCTAATTAATATAAGCGTTATATTTCTTAGATTAAAAGCATTAACATGCATTTATACATGAGATGTATGTATGTTATATAGTTTAATTATTCATGTGATGAATGATCAAGCACAATAACATAGAAATGCATGTAACCTAAGTTAATAGTTTTAAATTGTTTAGAACATGAATAATTAGACTTCAGTTTTCTAGTTCTAATAAGATTAGAATTAGGAAATCCAATATGACTTATGAATAGTGACTAATTAGTAACTTTGTCTAAGTACAAAATATAAGTTTCTATACTTATACTCACTATTATGTACTTTCACGACTATAAACACAAGTTATATATTAAAATGAACTATTTTTTTTATCTATATATACATTATAAACTAAGTTAATAAATCCAAAGAAGTTCTCAGGTTGATTATTCCATCTTCGATATATTATATCGTTAACTAAGCTTTCAAACATTTAACTAGTTTTTTCATACCATGTTGGTCGACTAGAAAATAATCATTCAAGGATTACCTTATACACATATAGGCATGAACAGTATATTCTTTAATCAACTCGACAAATTTAATAATGCAATTATTCTCTAATTTTTTCATTCATTATATAATGTAATCTTAATATATAAAATCAGAAAGCATCACATCCAGCATGAAGAAAGTTCTATAAAATTATTGACTTCATATTTTGAATACCGTTTGTATGTTAATTTTTAGTTTACATACATTACAACCTAAGTACAAAATATCAGTTTCTATAACTATATTCACTATATAAACACAGTTGTTGTTGGAAATTTGAAGTAACAGAGCTAATAAACTAATATTGCAACAGAGAAATTAACTATATATTACAGGAAATAGCTAAGTAATCTGATGCATCATATTCTACAAAAGAGAATGCCTTTATATAGGCTTACAACTAAATTGAAAAGCTAAAAAGACTCAACTGACGTGAGATTTTATTGGCACTAAATCACCTAACTAACTCACAAAAAAAGGAATAACAATCTGAAAAATGACAGCAACACTAAAGACCAAGTCCAACTGAGACGTGGGTAACTTAGAATTAACCTTCAACACTCCCCATTGATTCAAAGTTGCACACACCAAGCTTTGACCTGAAGTAGACATGCTTGTGACATGGAAGAGCTCTTGTGAATATATCTGCCAACTGTTCATCAGTGTTACAGAACTTCAACACAATCTCATTTTTTTGCAACCAAGTCACAAATGAAATGAAACCAGATGTCGATGTGCTTGGTTCTTCCATGGAAAGTAGGATTTTTTGTCATTGCAATCGTGGCCTTGTTATCACAAAAAATTGTAGTTTCCTCTTGTTGCACTTGATGAAAATCAACAAGTAATCTTCTCAGCCATACTGCTTGACATGCTGAAGAAGTGGCGGCAATGTATTCTGCCTCTGATGTAGAAAGTGCAACTGTTGCTTGTTTTTTTTAACTCTATGTGACAGCTCCTGACCCGAGATTGAATATATTTCCTGAGGTGCTCCTTCAATCATCCAAGGAACTCGCCCAATCGCTATCAGTAAAGCCAACTAGCTTGAACTCTGAAACTCGAGTGTACCAAATTCCAAATTCCAAAGTTCCAGCTATGTATCGTAAAATCCTTTTTGCAGCTCCGCAGTGATGTTTTGTAGGACTGTTCATAAATCTTGACACCATACCAATAGAGAATGAAATATCTGGTCGAGTATGACCCAAATAAATCAATCCTCCAACTAAACTTCTAAAACTTCTTGCGTCGGCTTTTTCAATATCATCTTCTAGTTGCAATTTTTCATTCATATTCATGGGAGTGACTACAACTTTGCAATTAAGCAGGTTAAACCTTTTGAGAAGATCTGCTGCATACTTTCTTTGTGAAATAAACACCCCATCTTCTCCTTGTTTCACCTCAAGGCCAAGAAAATAATGCAGCAAACCCAAATCTGACATTTCAAAACTTGCCATCATACTACATTTAAATTCATCTACAAGAAAGTGAGATGAACCCATATAGATTATATCATCAACATAGAGGCAAACTATGAGAAAATCACTGTTACCTTTCTTCTTCAAGCAAAGTGTAGGCTCATTCTCACTTCTTTCAAACCCATTTTGCAGAAAGTATGAGTCTATCTTGCTATACCATGCACGTGGAGCCTGTTTCAACCGTAAAGTGCCTTTCGCAGCTTATACACCTTATCTTCTTTGCCTTCAATAATGAATCCTTCGGATTGAGTAACATACACCTCTTCTTGCAAATCGCCATTTAGAAATGTTGATTTAACATCAAATTGATACACAGGCCATTGTAATTGTGCAGCCAAAGCCAAAAATTCGCACCGTTTCAAATCGAGCAACAGGAAAAAAAGTTTCTTCAAAATCGATAACCTGTTGTTGTTAGTACCCTTTCACCACCAATCGAGCTTTGTGTTTCTGTATGCTCCCATCTACATGGTACTTTGTTTTGAACACCCACTTCAAGCCAATCACATTCTTATCATCGGGCAGATCCACTAGCTCCCAAGTTTCATTCCTTTGGATGGCCATGAGTTCTTCTTTCATTGCATTTCTCCATTCCTCTTTTTCTGCTGCTTCTTTATAAGTAGTGGGTTCTGTAACAATTAAAGCAAATGCACAAGTTTCATAGATCTCTCTCAAGGATCTAAATTTTCTTGGAGGTGTCTCATCAAAAGACTCATTTACGGAAGATGAGCTGCTGCTACTTGGAGTATTTGGATTGGAACTTGTGGAGCTGTTATTGTTTGATGTTGAGGGAGAGGAATTTAGTGAATTTGTTGGTGTGGAATCTGAAACCTCATTTGTTAAGGCTTCAAGTTGAACTTCTTTGTTGCTGCTACTCCAATTCCACTTTTCCTCTTCATCGAACACTATATTTCTGCTAATAATCACTTTGCCACTAAGAGGGTTATACAACCGATATGCTTTGGATTGAGAACAATATCCAATGAAAATACATTTTTCAGATATCTCATCTAGTTTTTTATGCTTTTGTGAGTTTATCAAAGCATAGGCAATACAACCGAAAATTCGTAAGTGGCTTACTGAAGGCTTTGTACCTCTCCAAGCTTCAAATGGTGTTTGATTCAATACAGCCTTGGTTGGTGAAATATTCAACAGGTGAACTGAGGTTGCAATTGCTTCTGCCCAATACTGATTTGGAATCTCCTTGGCTTTAAGCAAGCTTCTGGCCATCTTAACGACTGTACAATTCTTACGCTCCGCTACTCCATTCTGCTCTGATGTGTAGGGGGCTGTCAATTCCCTGCGAATGCCATTCTCTTCACAAAATTGACTGAATTCTTTAGATAGGAATTCACCACCTCTATCTGTGCGAAGAGCTTTTATGCAAGACCCACTTTGCTTCTCGACAAGAGCTTTGAATTTCTTGAAATTCTCAAAAGCTTCTGATTTGTTTTTCAAAAAATAAACCCAAATCATGCGATTAAAGTCATCAGTTAAGAGAAAAAAATAACGACTTCCTCCAAATGATTCAGTGTTCATTGGCCCACACAAATCAGCATGAACCAATTCAAGACAATTAGAGGCCCTCCAAGCACCTTCAACTGGAAATGATTTTCTTGTTTGTTTGCCATATATACAACCTTCACATAAATCAAAAGACTCAATTTTTGGCAATCCAAGAACCATACCTTTTTTATTCAACAACTTCAGCCCTTTGACATTCAAATGTCCATACCGCAGATGCCATAACTTAGACTCATCCTTTTCACCAACAGCTAACGCGAAATGCTCCACATTTGAAACTTCAAGTGGAAACATTTTGTTTTTGGTCATGTGAACATTAGCTATTGTTTGTCCTGATTGTTTGTCTTTAATAACACATGCTCCATCATCAAACATTACTAAGTATCCACTGACCATCAATTGCCCTACACTCAACAAGTTATGTGCCAAATTAGGAACAAATTGAACATCATGGAGAAGTTTCACTTTACCATGACTAGTTTTGATTGCTACTGTTCCTTTTCCTTCAACTTGAATGTCTTTATTATCTCCAAGTTTGACCTGCATCTTCTGAGTTTCATCAAGCTCTGTAAACATTTCTCTTATGCCTGACATATGATTGGAGCATCGACTATCTACAAACCAAACATCACCTGCAGCATCATTATTCTTGAAATGGGCCATAAATAACTTACTTTCTTCATCTTCCAATTCTTCATAATTGACTTCATCATTCTTGTACCAGCAATCTGCTTGAACATGCCCATACTTATTGCAGCGATAACATTGGATGCCACCCCTATTGCCTCTGCCTCTGCCTCTGCTACCACGAAATGAACCTCTGCCACTGCGATATGAACCTCTGCCACGTTCATTTCCAGTTGTTCTTTCATACTCTTTTTTATTAGAGCTCTCCCCCTTCACTTGAAATGCCTTTTCTTCATGTGTCTCAATTGATCTGTTCAACCTGGCCTCATGAGCTTGCAAAGAACCCATTAGTTCATCAAATGAAAAAATTGAGAAGTTCTTAGATTCCTCAATTGCAGCTACTACATGATCAAACTTAGAAGTTAAACTTCTCAGTACCTTTGCAACAATAGTTTGATTTGAAACTTCTTCTCCATACGATCTCATTTGATTGACAATTGCAGCTACTCTTGTAAGAAAGTCTTGCACTGATTCTCCACCTTTCATATGTAAAGTCTCAAAGTCACGACGAAGGGATTGCAATCTCATTGTGATCACTTTTGAGGAACCTTGAAATGCCATCTGCAATGTTGTCCAAGCTTCTTTGGATGTGGTTGCTGCTGAATGTTTTGAGAAAATTGATTCATGAACAGCTTGTTGAATGAAGAAAAGAGCTTTCAAGTCTTTCTTTATGTTCTCCTTCAACCGATTCTCTTCATCAGGATCAGCATACCCATTCTCTACCAAGTCTCAAAGATCTTGAGACTTAAATAAGGTCTTCATTTTAATGCTCCAGAACTCATAACATTCTCCTTTGAAGATGGGAATGGCTAGTTGTGAAACACTAATTGAACTTTCATTAGCAGCCATGGTGTTCTTCTCTTTTTCACTCCAAATCACTCGCAAGGTCCAGATGAATCCGAACTTGGCTCTGATACCAGTAATGTTGGAAATTTGAAGTAACAGAGCTAATAAACTGATATTGCAGTAGAGAAATTAACTATATATTGCAGGAAATAGCTAAGTAATCTGATGCATCATATTCCACAAAAGAGAATGCCTTTAATAGGCTTACAACTAAACTGAAAAGCTAAAAAAACTCAACTGACGCGAGATTTTATTGGCACTAAATCACCTAACTAACTCACAAAAAAATGAATAATTGTAAGCCCTAAACTCTATTCTCTTTTATCATTGAGCACTCGTTCATGATGTTTTGAAATATGCAAAATCGTATAGGTTGCACTAAATGATGTCGTGATCGAATTTGGGAATCTATTGAATTTGGAGCTACAATATGTCCAAACTTCATAAGGGGATAGGTAAACCATTGAAATAAGCATATTAGAAGGTTAATTGAAGTATGTTAATATCGTTAGCAAATTAGGCAAATTTTAGGTGCATTACATATTGAATGAAAAGCTCATATCTTTTATAAACTTAGGTAAAGTTGGTTAAATGCTTTAGATTGACTTATTTACTTATTTTGGTGTTTTAAAAAGGAGATTATGATGTAAATAATAAAGTAGGAGCTGGCCAAAGGAGGAGAAGGCTCGGAGTTAAGTTTGGCAAGAAGGTGGTGTCAAATTCTTACTAAGACAGCAAGCAGCTGGAAAATGGGGCAACTTCAATCGATCATATCTCTCTGTCTACTGAACCAAATTCGATGATTTTTTAGTCAAAATCTCATAAATTGAGTGTAGAATACGAAACTGGTCGGCTTTGCAGAAAATACCAAGAGGACGAAGGAGAAAAGTGCAGAACAGTGAAGGGTGTTCAAGTTTCTCAGGTAGCAGAACAGTATGAAGAGATCAGTCTGTTTTGAGCTCTTGAGGAGGAATTAGAAGCTGCAATTTTGAGGTAAGTAAGCTAAGATGTTGTCCTTGAGGTTTATCCAAAACTATTTGGTGGTTGTGTTGATAAATTTTGAGGAACCCAAGCTGAAAGTTGAACCTGTAATTTTAGGTGAAAGGGAAAAACTTCTAGCAAGAGATTGAAGGAGATTCTCTTTCATTTCTATATACCTTACAACCAATTGTGTGTATGGTTATTCTGAATTGAGTTATGGAACTGAGTTAGACCTGTTTCTAAGGTGCATAAGGAAAGGAATTGATGCTACTGCTTTTTGAAGAGAAAAGCGGAAAGATGTATATGTTGTCTAATCCGGGAAGTCTCTGATGTTTTGGTTGTTCTGATCTGCATACTTGGAGTTAGAAGCTCTAATTGGTATGGTTCGAAAGCTTATTGAATTTCCTACAACTTTCGTGAAGAAATCGTGAGTAGAAAATGTCTAGAAGATGTTTTAAATATCAGATTAAATTTGTTGTGCAGCAGGAAATCCGAATCTGGAAACAGCAGAAGTCTGTTTTGAGAAAAGTAGCTTTCGAGGTATTTCTGAACAAATCCGTTTGGAAGTTCAATTTCATGTCTTCATATGATTTTTAGAGGGTTCAAAAAGGAAGAGTTTGGTATAAATTACATTATTTTTGGATAATTAATGAAGAAGTTATGGCTGTCTGAAAACAGGGCAGAAAATCTGAAAATGCTGGAAATTTGGAAATGTGTTTTCTTGCAAGTTTTAAGGTTAAAAATCATGAGCTCGAGATTCTAATGGTTGAGTTGGTTTGTTTGACAGGCCAAGAGCAATAGGTCAAGTTTACAAGCCAAGGTTCTAATTCTAATACTGTGAGTGGCTCTATCTTAGAACTATGCTTGGCCTATGTTTTTCTTCAAAAACATATTTGTTGATCATTGAATCTTGTTTGAACTATTTATGTATAGCTTCATGAAGTTTCTAACATAAGGTTCATGATGGAACCTAAGCATGCTTTGAATTAGTTGTAACTATAAATCCAAGTATGGAAACTAAATTATGAAAGTATGCTTTCCTTTAGAGAATTTTTTGTGTAAATCCACTTGGGAACATGTTTAGATGATAATATGAAAATGTCATGAAATTGTTGTATGTGTTATAAAGACATGATTTCCATGGTAAACAAGTTATGCCCTTGATCATGGTTAACCCCTAATACTGAAGGACATTCAAGAAGGTATTTAGGGGGGAATGAATCATAATTTCCCGATACTGAAGGACAATGAGAAGGTATTCGGGTAGTAAATGGTCTTACCTTAATACTCAAGGACATAGAGAAGGTATTAGGGAAAACCAAAGGGCCAAAGGTATTCCACATGCACGTGAGAGAGGTATGAACCTTATTGGTACAAATGTAACTCTACCACGTCTATGGTTCAAAAGTGGTATCATGCCATGTGTTTTATTGTTATGAGCTTCTGCATTATTGATCTATCTACCCTCAATATAATACTACATTATGAGTTATGTGTTATGCATAAGTGGTGACTTTGACCTGTAAATTGGAAGCATGGTTTGTTTATGTTAAGCTATTTTCTACTTATAGTCTGTCATTCTTTTCTATGCTTCACCTGTGAACTTATAATAGACACTCACTGAGCTTCCTAGCTCACGTTTTCTTTATGTCTACTCTTCCCGGTGCAGCATTTTGTTTTCCAGTGCTTAGCCTTCACAAGACCTATTTGCCACCACGCCATTTAGCTCCTTGTATATACACTTTCTTTTGTATATGGTTTGTAGTGAGAACATATTAGATGGGTTGTAATAAACATGGAAACTTTATGATTATCTAAAGAACATAGTAAAGGAAGTGAATGTGTTTCATATATAAGTGTATATCAGTGCTTAATTTTGCTTGTTCAAACATGTTGTGTTACGTTTGTTTTAAGTTAAGTCTTGGGTTAGTCAAGGAAAGCCAACAAGAGGTTTGGTTATCTTTATCTTTGCATCTCTTCCTAGGTTAGGCAAGTAAGCTGGGACGGGGTGTGACAATAACAATCTGAAAAATGACAGCAACACTAAAGACCAAGTCCAACTGAGACGTTGGTAACTTAGAATCAACCTTCAACAGTTGTATTATATTTAAATGTACTAATTTTTATATATATACATTATAAACTAAGTTAATAAATCCAAACAGGGTCTCATGCAGATTCTTCATACCTTGTTGGTCAAGTAGAATGTTCTTCGTCAATACCTTCATCGTCCAGTTGATGCCCTTCTCGTAGATGCCCTACCCGTCCGTTGATAATAGAAAATAAGATTCCAGTCGATAACCTCTTCAAACACTCCTCGTCGCCATTGAATCTTCTTCCTTTTTCATCGCCTGCTTCGTACCCCTCAGTCGATAACCCAAGTCTGTCTAATTCGTACCCCTCAGTTGTCTTCTTCCCAGTCGTCGTGTGCTCTGTTTTTTACCCTTTCTTCGCGATAAACACGTTTGGATTTTTTTAGGTTTTCAAATCCCTAATTTTGGGATTAGAGAAGGAAGGATACGAACAGTTACCATAAAAAAATTAATTATATTTTTTAGTGATATTCTATCATAATAAATGAGGGGGTAAATTAGTAATATTCTATGAACCTTTAACTTCCAGATGGCTTCAAATGTATAAAGTTGAAAGTATTAGCAATGATGTGCCATTTAAGTAAAATAGTATTGAAATTAGGTTATTCATGTATTTAGCCCTATATTATAATATTGTATGATATATAATATATACATCTAATATATTTCATATGTATAGGTACATATACTGACCACAATTACTTTTTTCTATTTTTTTTTATGTCATTGTTGCTTCTATTTTTTGATGGACCTGTCATCTCCATTGATGATACTTTTATGAAAAGCAAGCTTTCTGGTACATTATTATCAGCGGTAAATATGAATGATAAACAAGTTCCCTAATACATTACTTTGCTTTAATATTTTATAGTATAATGTTTGTTTATCATACAACAGAATGTGTACTCAAACTGATATGCAATATATGTCACACTGCATCTTTAATATATATTTCATATTGCATCTTAATAATAAAGTGTGTATATGTTAAGTAACGTATAATTCATACTACAACTTGGATATATATTTCATATTTCATACTCTTAAAAAAATGTCACTGTGGAAATTTCTACATAAACAAATCAACAGAATGTACTACAATGCTTGTTTATCATACACTAAAATGTACAAAAAAATGATATGCAATATTTATGTCAAACTGCATATTAAATATATATTTCATGTTACATCTTATTAATAACGAAATAAATATGTTTTGTAACATATAATTCATAATACATCCTGGATATATATTATTTCATATTTCATACTACTTTAAATTAGTTGCTTGATAATTCCATTAAAATTTAAACAAAAAGAATAATTCACATCTATTTTATATTATATTATGCAAAATTTAAATGAAATAGTAAAAGTTCTTTTTAGTAATATGTTTTATATCATACAAATTCCTATACTTTGTATTATAAAAAACACTTTCAGCACACACATGTTTGTCATACATAACATGAATAATTTAAAACTCTCCATTCACAAACTTCATTTTTAAGTCATCCCAACATCAAACTTTAAACATCATCCATTCAAACTATAGTTTAACCCACTAATCCCAAAAAAGTGCCGATAAAAGTAAATGGTTAGAAACTAAACCAATCATTTGTTTTTCGTCAACCATGAACACTAAACCTAAAAAAAGTTACACATGTGACGATAAAATTGGAAATGAGAACTGATTTGTTTAACATGTAAGAGTATGAATTATACACATTATAAACAACATATAGAAATTGTTCAACATGCAAAATAATTAAAAGTATAATACTTACTAATAAACAAAAATATTCAACGTTGTTTTGATGAATAAATCTCATTTGTTTTGGCATTAAATCGACAATTGGTATGAAAAAAGAACTTGATGATGACGACCTTCACTCTATTTTGGTTTGAAACCGATAAAAAGTATTTTGGGAAGAAACTTTGTTACCATTTTTTGAGAAAATTATGCATGATCTTAGGATTTGTTTTCAAATCTTAACTCCCAATATCTCTCCCTTTTTTTTTTTTTTTTAATTTGGCACAATTGGCGTGCATAAAAAGAAAAGAAGGTAAATCAACAAATCAATCTTATAGATGGATGGACAAATGTAAAAATTTTATTCATTTTGGACAGTTTTGAAAAAATATATGTTACTTAGGCTCATCTATGTAACTAACCCTTTTGGCTATTAAACTTAGCACATAAACCACATAAACACTTACTTATAAGTCACGTCATTAATCCATTAACTCATTGACACAGAATTCCAAGGATCAAAATATACATTTTTTTTAGTTTATGGATTAAAATAGATATTCTAAAAGTTAAAGGAAAAAAAAATAAAAATTTCAAGAATTCAGGAACTAAAATAGACATTTCTAAAGTTCAGGAATTAAATAAACATTTGGAAAGTTGATGGATTGAGATACAATAAGGCTAATAGAACTTATATCAACATTTCTTACTAAAAACATCAAACATGTCTTAAGAAATGCTGAATCTCAAATTCTTAGAACATGGAGTTGAATAATTATAATTTTTTGTCATTAAAGTACCAAAGCAATTTTGATAGTAATACTCCTTTTAACACCACTACGTTTAGAAGTAATTCTAGACGCTTTTTCAATACGTATTGGACATAGATCTCATAATAATAAATTATACAACATTTCAATCTGTCTCCACACAAACAATTACAAAAGAGAGCAGCAAATCCATTTGGGGTACTTAACCGACGGTCACCAACAGTACATTAGTTTGGAATTCGTAATAGGATGACACAATAAGAAACCATTTTCGTTTACCACAAAGAAGCACTTTCTACATCAAACTTCAGCATCTACAACATGGATTAAAGAAATACGAAATCCACAACGCAAATACAGCAAGAGAATATGATAATAAAACTTCTAACTTGAAGCAAATTTCTTGGAAACAGACAATTCTAAATTAGGAGAAGCTTCATTGGTTACCAAGTGCAAGATCATGCCAAGTATCAGCATCAGCTGGTTGAGCTTCCTGATCTGCCAAGAAGTTGATAGGCAACGGGGATAAAAATGATTTCTACTGAAAATAGCTATAACTGGCAAAAAAAGAGAGAAACGACGTATAGATTTGCATATCATTTAGGTATTGAATAGTGTTTCTCAAGTGAAAAGTGCAGTTAGGTGTCAACTTTCTAGATCTCGTCTTGACTGTCTATGGCAAGAATCACATAATAGATGTTGCCTGAATATAGCAAGAGACAAGTAAATAATTAACTATATAAAACAATAATCTCTCACAATATTTATAAGAGACAAAATATTAAAGCATTAAATATTTAATACTTAATACATCTAAATTTTAGAAGCCAAAAAAAAATAAGTTGTCATATGCTTGTGCTCGGTACACATTAGTAATTCTAATTTGTGAGAGTTTGTGTGCTGCAAGCGTGTGTAAGTGAGAGAGGGAACATAAAAAATAGGAAACGTTAAACAAAGGGAACAAAAGGGGCAACAGGAAAGTGGGAAATTTGGAAGTCCACAAAGACACTATACTTTCTAAGATAAGGACCTAGACAAGGTTAAAATTAGCTCCAATTTGCACAAGCCGTACTTAATTATTATTAAAAAAAAGGAAAATAAAAAGCTTAGACTTGAGACTAAGATGTAGAGACGAAACAACTTCCCTCAGCTCATGCCTACTAACAGAGTCATTAAAGATCCTTCTCTATTACTTTCTTTTTTCCAAAAATTTTATAACTGCATAATAACCATTAATCCACAAAACATCCAGCAATATCTTTAAGAAAATATTAGAAAGGAAAAATCTAGAAGAAAAAAAAGAAGAAAAGACATCGGGGACAAAAATTCAGAGGTTGAAAATTCAAAAGGTGAAATTGAGAAGAAAGAAGAAGAATTAAAAGGGAAAAATAAAGGCTGAGTTGAGCTTGAGAGTTGAGGTGTAAAACAAGAATCAACAAGGGTAAGTGCTGAGGAAGGAAAAAGAAATTTGAGTGCCTTGCTTGTTGTTGACAATGAAATATAGATAAGCGCATTACACGTCCTGAAAACACTGGAAATAACAATTTGAATGATTAGATACTTCTCATAACAAGATTTTGAAGCTTTGTTCTTCTTTGTCCTTTGGATAACCAGGGTATAGGACTCATTTCTGGCATTATGCTCATCCCCCACCCTTTCTAATCTTTTGAACAGGTCTTGCCCACCTTAAGGCTAGCTCTAAGAGACAACAAAAGTTCTTAATTTATTAAGTTTACAGATAAAGGACTTGAACCCATCATCTTAAAGATTATCTCCAAACATCCCATGTCCTTACCACCAAGACATCCACTTGAGGTGACTTTGAAGCATCTTACTTTCCATTCTCCAAACTTCTGAAAACTCCCACATAGCATTGCAAATACATTGATTCCAAACTTAGAAACTTCATGTATTCTGATATCCAGAAACTTCATGTATTCAATTTCATATCAAGTGCAAGTCCATGCTGCATTTTAGAACGTGTTCTCAAAATCGACAGAAAGATTATTTCCATGTGTTCCTAACATTGAGCTTAAAAGTAAGAAGGCATACTTGAGTCCTCAGTGTCATCGGTCCGAACAACCAGCACTGGTGGGAGTGGAAGATCTATAATAATGATCGAACAACTATACGAAATAAGCAATGACAGTTTGTAACAATTGCTTTCTTGACTATAGAGAAATGAAGGCTGAGAATTACCATCATGAGGGAGTGTGTCTCTCATCCATTCCTCATCTAGAATGTCTATCAATATACCCAGACTAAGTTCTGCCATTTTGTTTTTTTTGCTTAGAGAGATTCTAAAAACCAATACCTGAAATATGAAGATACATAAGACATTAACATAAAGTTCAAAACTATGACACACAAAACGTATAAATCAATCCAAGATACACTAAGAGAGAATTGAAAATATATACAATAGAGACTCAGTTCTCCAAATCCTCAAAGAAGAAGAAATCCTGGATAAATAAATACAATAGCCAACAAATTATTCTAAACACAAACCGAAGAGCTATCGTATCTGCAAAATAAATCAATAAATGAACTTAAAAGTAATAATTGAGGGAGAATGGCAAGTAAAAAGACTATCTGGAATATGTATATGACAGCATTTCAACATTAACAATGGCAGATTAAGTAATAGAAAACGCAAATTCATTCTTAAAACTTCATTTTTGTACTTTCATGCGAACTAAACAGAGAGCAAAAGAGAGAGTGAAACCAAAGATCCATTCAGTTCACCCATTCGTTATTTTGTTACAGGGCTACGGCACTTCTAAGATCTGAAGACCCGAAATAAGAGAAGTATACGTGGAAGAGTAGTAATAAGACTCAAACAAAGAAATTTAACGGAAAAAGGGGCGATCGCGTGAAAAGCAGACAGTGAAGGAGAGGCAGAAAGGAAGAGAGGGAAGACACAGAGTACTGAGAAACAGAGAATAAATAAGAAGGAAGAGAAAGAAAATCAGACCGTCGGAAAAATGAAGGAATGCTAGCCACTGCAGAAGATTACGGCTGGCCGCTTGCCGTCAGGGGAGCAATCGGCGATATAAGCCTCTACGGACTTAGTTAGGGCTATCGACGCGACGCGGGAAAGGGTTAACTAGATAAATGGCAAAAAGGCCAAACATCTTTGTCACTTAAAAAAATGCAAAAATGTACTATTTTAACGGGAGCAACTAGAATAATGTCTATCTAATTCACATGTCTAAAATTGTTTAAATTTAAACAAATATTTTTTTTAACTTTATTTATATTATGATTTTATAATTATGTTGGGACTATATCCCTAGCTACATTTTTTTATTCTTTAACTAACAAAATAAAAGCCTATAAAAAAGTCAGATTCTAAGGAGAGAGAAAAAGAAATTATAGTTAACAAAATATAAAAATAGAGGATTATAAGAGCAGAGAGAAATATTAGTTAACAAAATATAACAAACTTGAATGTTAAGATCATTTTAAGACAACAAGAGCATAGCATCAAGTATGATTCATGATTAAGAGGTCATGGGTTTGAATCCTCCACTCCCAATATATTGGACATACATCTGGATTGATTGATTTAATAAAATGGAAATGTATAATTACCCACTAAGCATGAAAAAATTAAATTTTATAATAAAAATCGATACCTCATATACGTCGTTAACCGAGACAAAAATGTCATCATTAACCACTTGCATATTAATGTTCCACTTAAAAACCATCACTCCTCCTTCATTGCATATACCATATAGTTGCTTCTCTTGTTGGTATTTCCTTTTGTTTCCTGGTTTCTTTGGGTTTGTCTCATCTCTGTGTATATTAATATCTACAATGTGTCCCCTGTTGTATATATTATTGGAACAATAGGTTTTTCCTTTTATTTACTAGTTCCTTTCAATGACCCATAGTACACAAGGACCTCTCTTGTTGGTATTGTTGGGATTTATGCCATAAACTCGTGTATTTGTAATTATTTGAGGAAATGAATAAAGTTGTTATTTTTCCTTCAATCTGGTATTCTCGCAATTGCAAATTTAAATCCAATAAACTAAGCTTCATGGTCACATTCAGATAATGTTGAATTGTGTGTAGTTGACACACATCTAGGATCAAGTTCAAGCTTGTGACCCGAATGGTCTATAGTAGATGGATGAGGTTGGGAACCTTATCATGGTAACACTATGAATGCAACCCACTTTGTATTTGATACAAACGAGGCGATCCAGCTCGTTCATGTAGTTGGCATGCGAATGGGGGCATCTTGTGCAAAGAGTTTGTACAAGACTAGACCAAGAATTGTTAGACCGATCTAGTAACACCGTTGATAGATTAGGGCTAATAATTCAAATGATGACCAATAGTGACTCAACCTGAATCCTGAGTGAGTTGCGAACTCCTGTCTGCGGGGGATTATCATTTGACTAGTATGGGTGAGAGTGGCCAGAGTCGCCGTCTCAATATGTCTACCTTCTTAGGGATGAAACCTCGTAGAGAGCTGGAGACTCAACTTCGCAAGAAGGAATTCACTCATTCCCGAACTAGGGTAACTAGATAGGTTGTTCCCTTAAGAGTTGAATCCAGGTCTTGAACAACGGGGCCCCTCCCTCTTGTTGGCCCGAGAGGGATAATGTTTATGATCAGACCATAAACTTGTTGTTCATTAGAGGATCAATGGTGTTTAAGGTGGAAGAAGTAGTCACAAGGGTAAAACGGTAATTTGACCCAGCTGCGACTACGAACGACCTGTGAAGGGTTGATTCACGGGCATTGGTTAAATCAATGGACACAATTTGTCCTACAGTGAGGGGAGTGCAACTACGAGTCTTTAATGGAGTGACTCGTAGTTAACGAATGTTGATTGACGGGATCAATGAGTTTGATTAGTCAATCTCGTATCGTTGGAGCTCATGATCTGTTGGTACATTAGGTCCCTCGGTTGGCTCAACATGAAATTAATAGAGGGTATAAAGTTTTGGAATGAATTTGAAATGTTCAAGTTCAATTTAGGGATTATATAAATTATATATGATATGATTGATATAATATATAGTTCAATGTGAATATGATTCATATTGAACTTAATTGTGTCTAATTATGGAATTAGGACATAATTTATGGTAGAATTTTGGGAGAGATAAAATTTGATTTAATTAAATTCAATTTCTCCACATTTTATGAATATGATTCATAAAATAAGGTGTTTGACACTTTATATTATGCATTTATGCATAATATGTGGAGTTAGTGGCAAAATGGGTGGAGAACTTGTCTCTACCCACATTGCCTATAAAAGCATTCTTTTGGATGCATTTTAGAGGACTTGAGACATTTGCTATGTTTTGGAACTCTAGCAAAACAACCTTCCTCTGCCAAAATCTCTCTACTCTCCCTAATTCCAAAAAGGAGATCCCACCTCTCTCTCTCCTAGAGAACAACCAAGAAGACTTTTTGGCGGTGTTCGAAGATTGGATCGTAGAGAAGAGGAGTTCGTAGACAACGAGGAACTACTTGAAGAATTAGTCTTCAAAGGTAATCATCCAAACCATTTATGCTTTCAATTTGTATGCTTAGCTTAGATTTACTGTTTTTGAGTATTTCTATGTCACACGATTAAGAGCAAAGGCGATCATTCGCTTCCGTATGGGATTCAATTCCCTTCAAATGGTATCAGAGCCAAATCATGCTCTTAATTGTGTTAGATATTGCTCAAAATTAGGTGGTTGTAGCATTCAATTTAGAAAAATTGCATGTGGTTTTGAAAAATTGGATGTTTACATGATTTGGCATTTAGATTTACAATTCAATTGAAATGTTCAATGTAAGAACCCGGTATTTTGAGTAAAAATGTATTGTAAATCGAGTCTGTAAGTCCGTGTCAATCGTGACAAAGAAATTGGGCGAAAAATAGTAGTTGTCATTGTTGTGCAGTCGATGGCATTACAACGTTGTTCATTAGCGTTGCAACGCCTGACGTGCAGATGGAGGCCTAATACAGGGGCAGCGTTGCAACGCTACGCCGCTCAGCGTGAAGACGTCAGGCGGGAGTTCAGGGTGACAGCGTTGTAACACTGTTGTGATAGTGGCTGAAGGCGCGCACGAAGCTTGCGGGAAGTGGCGCAAATGGAGAGTTTTTTCCATTTTTTTTCTATTTTCATTTATTAATTATTATTAATATAGTTTGATTATATTAATATTAATTAAAGTTTAGGATGCCAAATCATGGCCCAATTTTGCTATTATAATTATGTAAATGTTGTGTATTATTCATGTGCATAAAGTATGTCATTTATATTAAAATCCCACCTTAGGTTAAGAATATTCATTCATCATTTTATAATATAAGTTGTTATATTATATAGTATGCATGTTCAATTAATATAAGAGTTATGTTAATTATTTTGAACGCATAACCATGCATTTATTTCATGTGATGATTTATATGTTTTAATTTATTCATGTGATGAATGATCAAGCAATGTAACATAGAAATGCATGTAACCTAGGTATTAATTAACTAGTTTTAAAATATTTTTAGAACCAATTATTAATTAGACTTAGGTTATCTAGTTCTAATAAGACTAGAAATAAGCAATCAAATATATGACTTATGAATGATGACTAATAAGTAGCTCTGTCTAAGGAAGGTTCTGGCTAGGCTGGGGTATTTAATCTGACGGAAACGAAACACCCCTACCTAGGAACCGACCTGGGAGTAAATTTGGTCTGGAGATTCGTAAGTCGTATTCCTCGTGAGCGACGTTTATTAAAATGTTAATAAACCATACACCTAAGTTTTAATAAATGATTTATAGACTTAGGTAATTCAAATATAAATGTTATATTGGTAGACTTAGGTAAGTTATAGTCGGATTTATCTAGGGCATTCCGTTAATTCTAAAGTACTTAGTGTGAGGAATTGAGTGTATATGATACATTAATTTCCACTTACGCATCTCCGTTAAGTTCAAGACCGGACCGTGAATTATTAGACCTACTGATGTAACACCGTTGACAGTAAGGACTAATAACTTCGTAGATGCAATGAACCAATGAGATGAAATTATAAACAAGAAGTAAAATACTCAAGAAAATCTCTCGATTCTTAGTGAGCCTCGCACATGCAATAAACTTCATAGTCTCCATATGAACCTACGACATGCACGACATTAAGCAACTTCTTTAAGTGTTTCCCTAAGATTTATAGGTCATTCTCATGCCAGATTTCTAAGGGTTTTGACAACTTTGCTCTAATTCAAGTTTTATCTCTCGAGTCCACTTAAACCAACGAATTAAGAGTTAAGAACGAATTTTTAAAAATAAGGACAAAACATGCTTCAATTCATAGTAAGAAAGTCTCAACAAGTAAATCAAATCCTAACTACAATAATTAGCTACTCTAAATCACATGAAAATTAAGATAAACATGTAGAAAACGTCTCAAACGGAGTTACAATCTGAAAGAAAAGGAAATTAAACTTATGTGTTGATGCCGGTCCTTCGTCTCCGAGCACCCGTCTTCGATCTCGAACCACCACGGATGCTTTGGCTCCCAAAAACGCTCTTTTCTCTCTTCTTACAAAGTGTATTTCGAAATTAGGGTGGAAAATCTACCAAATTCGGCTCCCCTTTACAAGAATGCATAAGGTTGTATTTATAGGCTCAATCAGTACAACGTTGCAACGCTGTACCCTAAACGCGTGGTAAATAAGGAAACAGTCGGCAGCGTTGCAACGCCGCTACCCTAGCGCGCGCGTTCCTCTATCGAAGTAGCGTTGCGACGCTGCAAGGCAGCGTTGCAACGCTACCTGCACGACCTTTATACGCATCTTCTTATCGAGATAGCGTTGCAACGCCCTAAGGCAGCTTGCAACGCTATCTCCTGGAGTCTTCAACACTTCTAAACAGCAAGCATGGCATGCAACGCTCTACATCGCGTTGCAACACCATCACCTCGGGTCTTCAAGCTTGGATTGATCTTTCTTCTTTTAAATGATGTTATTTTTAGCTCCAAATAGCCTCGTTTCGATCCCGAGTGATCCAAAATGTCTCCAAATGTCCTGTTTAAGCTCTTATCCTGAAGTTGAGTGATTTAAACAAGTAAAAGCCCTGAAATGATCATAAAACTAACAATAACTAAGCCTAAGGATAACACATTTTGTGTGCTATCAAACACCCCCAAACTTAAACTTTTGCTAGTCCCGAGCAAAAACAGAGTTAAATGTTAGAATTTTCTTAAACATACATTTGATTCAAGCCTAAAAAATTTAAGAGAAAATCTAGTAACCACAGGAAACACTCAAACATAACACTTCAGCAAGCAATTTAAAATTTTTCCTAAGTGTTCCTACGTATGTGTGTGATTAGCCAATGTTCCCTTCATTTTTACTAAGCCCGGATCAACTTTATTAGCCTTTCCATTCAACTTCCCCTACACTGGTCTTAATTACTAATCTTTGAGCCTCCCCACATTCAAGAATTAAATAACTCTACTCAACACTTACTCATTTTTTATCAATTTTTCTATTTTCTATATTTTTTTTTTGTGCAAGGACACTAACTTTCACACATCCACTACAGGGACCCTTACCCAGAGCACTCGCTCAATGAGTAGCCTAACTGATCACAATGAAGGTAGCTCTTTTTGCCCTCACGAATTTTTTTCTTTAGCAAACAAACAACAAAAACCAACTAATTCACATACTATACAGGTCATGCACTTCATACTGATATTCACCCTATCCTGCAGTTTAACTCTCAAATCAATTCTTAGGCCTATCGAGATGTCATCAAACTTCTAAACCTAATAACTTTGTTCTAAACATTTCAAAACTATAAGAACACAGACTATGTGCATAATAGTGCAGGAAAAACTCAAGAAAATTTTTAAATTAACTCGAATTCATATCATGCTCTCAAGTTTCAGTAGAATCACAAAGATTTCAAATTACATCTCATCCTAGGCTATCATGATCATACTTATGTAAAAGAAAAATCAACAATTTAGCACATACTCAGGACAGTCACAACAAATAAACAACATCCCACCCCCAAACTTAAACTAAAGATTGTCCCCAATGTTTGCAGAATTAAGCACAAATTAAGTATAAGGATAAGAGTGAACAATACTGTCTTGGGTGATGAAGATCTTTCTGAGTTTCTTGGATAGCCAAAGCATGTGTGTTGGAGTTCCTCAGAACAGGAGCATGATTTCAACGAAGAAAAGCATCGTCACAACCTACAAAGTAAAACGACAACTAGTAAATAAACTAAGAATTGAAAAACAACAAACTAAAGCAAGCTAAAGACAAAAAAACAAAAGTAAGTAAATCTTGGGTTGCCTCCCAAGAAACGCTTTGTTTAACGTCTTTAGCTAGACTGTACTCCCTCAGGGTGTTTCTTTCCTTGCTTGTAGTGCCTGGAGTGATGTGTTCATTTGAGCAATCTGGGTCTCTATATTCTTTATTGCAGCTCCATGACTAGTAACAATACCAGATAGACTGGTGACTGCATTCTCAAGCTGGTTGGACCGACTTCTGGATTCAGCTATGAAGGAGTGCAATGTCTCTTCCAACGATAGTTTCCTCTCTGATTTAGAAGTATGCCCTGTAGGAGGATTCAACACATTTTTGTTGTTAGCATAAGAGAAACTCTCATGATACCTCAAACCTGGATTGTAATGTGTTGGGAGGTTATTATGAGTCTAATTCCCTCCATAGGTGTTGCTTCTGTTGAGAGGGCATACCTGTTCGTGGTGATCCTGCAAATTATTCAGGGCATGAGTGAGAGATGCCATATGAGATCTAAGCGAGGTTACCTCATTGAGAGATGCTACTGGCTTAGATATGTCATTGTCTGTAGGCCACTGGTAGCTGGCAGTTGACACTTCCTCTAGGAGGGCATGTGCTTCTGGCACAGTCTTCGCCATGAAAGCCCCTCCAGCAGTGGCATCCAGAATGGTCCTGGTCTTACCTTCCAGTCCATTATAAAATAGTTGTACCTGGAGCCAATCTGGGTAGCCATGTTGTGGGCACCTCCTGAGCACGTCCTTGTACCTGAATGTTCTCCCTCCTGCTCTCCCTAGCTGCTCTCCCTCCTGCTGCCTGAATGTTCCTATCTCAGTCCTTAACTTTGCAGCCTTCATAGGTGGAAAGAATTTGGTCATGAAGGCTTGGGCCAACTCCTCCCATGAAGTGATACTACCTAAGGGAAGGGACCCTAGCCATTCTTTGGCTCTACCCTGCAAAGAGAAAGGAAAGAGACGTAAGCGAATACTATCAGCAGAGATACCATTCATTTTAAATGTACCACAAATTTTTAAGAAATTCTATAAGTGTGAGTTAGGATCTTCTGTGGCTAATCCTCTAAAAGAACCTTCCCTAACCATTTGTATCAGCTCTGTCTTAAGTTTAAAATTATTAGCATTTATAGGGGCATGGACTATTCCAGCCTGCTCAGAATTAAACAAAGGTTGGAAATACTCCCTGATAGGTTTGGGGTTATTGATGAGCTCCTGATCAGCCATTTCTCGAGGTTCTGCTTTTTCTTCCCTTAGGAGTCTCCTACAGGTCCTCTCGATCTCGGGATCAAAAGGGTGCAAGTCTGCCGCTCTCCCTTTGGGCATACACCTGGAGGTATAAAAAAGAAAGAATTTAGACAAAAACAAAACTAGAAAATGAAATAAAACACAAAAACAGAGACATAAAACATAAATCTTGGGTTGCCTCCCAAGAAGCGCTTTCTTTAACGTCTTTAGCTAGACGGTGCCTTATCAGGGCACATAAAACTGCTCATATTTCTTTGGGCCCTTCTTGCTTGTATCGATATAGCCCTCTAAGTCTAAAACGCTATCCTGCTTTTCACAGGCACCAGAGATAGAATTATTTTTTATATTTTTATTTAATGAAATGAAGGAACTAAAATCAAAACAAGACTCGTGAGTATAGGACAAATGGTTATAAAAAATAAAGGAAATTTCTGGGGATAAATGAAAAGTAGGCTTCTCAGCCTCTAACTCTATCACCTGGATTTCCTCTGTGGAAGTGATTATATCACCAATGTCTACCTCACTAACCTCATCATGGTATGCCTCAGTCTCCCCCAAACTATCCTCACTATCATATGAACAAACCCTCCTAGTTGGCATCTCCTGAGTGGTAAGGATAATAAATTGTTCCTGTAAGGCCTTAAGGGAAATTACTAGCTGGTTAAGATTCTGAGCTCTATCCTGTACTATTTCCCAAAGTCTTACCACCTCAGTTTCTAACCTATCCAATCTCTCTAATTCACTATGAACCAAATTTTTAATTTTCAATTCTAAGGTATATTCCGCCAATTGGTCCATAAGAGCAGATTTTTCTATGGGTTGGTCAGGGTACAACCAATTATGGTCCCAAGTGTCTAAATAACTACCATCATAAGAATTTTCATCAATTTCAGGTACAAAATAGTAAAAATTAGACACATGGTATTTAGAGAAATCATGATGCACATACCTAAGAGGGACAATAGAATGGTGGAGAATCAAAATCATGCAAAGTCATGCTTGGAAAATTAATAATTCAGATCAAGACTTCTACACAATAGCAACACAACAAAAAACAGGGGACCAATAGCAACACAAAAAAAAACAGGGGACAAAGACTCAAAAACAACACACAAAACTAAACTAAAACAAATAAGGAAACAAACAAACACACAAAGCAAATAAGGAAAAACACACAAACAAGCTTTAGTCTAAAATTTCAAATTTTCTCCTAATATTAATTAATCTAAATAATCGCCATTCCCCAGCAACGACGCCAATAACTTGTTGCGTAAAATTAATATTATGCAATACTGCAAGTGTACGGGTCAAGTTTTAGTATAGTGATTTAGAGTTCCAAGTATCGTCCTCGGGAATAGGTTTCTAGATTAATTAATTACTAAGATACTAATTCTCAATTTTAGCTAAAGAAACATAACACAGATAGGTGATTGAAAATAAAGACAAGGAAACAAACAAATATGTGGAGAGACGAATTGATAGATTTGAGGAAAGTGATTTTACAAGTTAATGACTCAACTCACACATGCAATGAACCAATGAGATGAAATTATAAACATGAAGTAAAATACTCAAGAAAATCTCTCGATTGTTAGTGAGCCTCGCACATACAATAAACTTCATAGTCTCCATATGAACCTACGACATGCACGACATTAAGCAACTTCTTTAAGTGTTTCCCTAAGATTTCTAGGTCATTCTCATGCCAGGTTTCTAAGGGTTTTGACAACTTTGCTCTAATTCAAGTTTTATCTTTCGAGTGCACTTAAACAAACAAATTAAGAGTTAAGAACGAATTGCCAAAAATAAGGACAAGACATGCTTCAATTCATAGTAAGAAAGTCTCAACAAGTAAATCAAATCCTAACTACAATAATTAGTTACTCTAAATCACATGAAAATCAAGCTAAACATGTAGAAAACGTCTCAAACGGAGTTACAATCTGAAAGAAAAGGAAATTAAACTTATGTGTCGATGTCGGTCCTTCGTCTCCGAGCTCCCGTCTTCGATCTCGAACCTCCACGGATGCTTTGGCTCCCAAAAACGATCTTTTCTCTCTTCTTACAAAGTGTATTTACAAATTAGGATGGAAAATCTACCAAATTCGATTCCCCTTTACAAGAATGCATAAGGTTGTATTTATAGGCTCAATAGTACAGCGTTGCAACGCTAGGGACAGCGTTGCAACGCTGTACCCTAAACACGTGGTAAATAAGGAAACAGTCGGCAACGTTGCAACGCTAAGGGCAACATTGCAACACCGCTACCCTAATGCGCGCGTTCCTCTATCGTAGTAGCGTTGCGACGCTGCAAGGCAGCGTTGCAACGCTACCTGCACGACCTTCATACGCATCTTCTTATAGAGATAGCGTTGCAACGCCCTAAGGCAGCGTTGCAATGCTATCGCCTGGAGTCTTCAACACTTCTAAGCAGCAAGCATGGCGTTGCGACGCTCTGCATGGCGTTGCAACACCATCACCTAGGGTCTTCAAGCTTGGATTGATCTTTCTTCTTCTGAATGATTTATTTTTAGCTCCAAGTAGCCTCGTTTTGATCCCGGTGATCCAAAATGTCTCTAAATGTCCTGTTTAAACTCTTATCCTGAAATTGAGTGATTTAAACAAGTAAAAGCACTGAAATGATCATAAAACTAGTAATAATTAAGCCTAAGGATAACACATTTTGTGTGTTATCAACATGCGAGTGGGGGCATCCTGTACAATGAGATTGTACAAGACCGGACCGTGAATTATTAGACCTACTGATGTAACACCGCTGATGTGATGGGACTAATAACCGTAGATGACCATTAATGACTCGACACAATCTTGGCGTGTTACGCACTCCCGCCTGCATGGGGTCCATCCTTTGACTAGTACGGGTGAGGTGGTCACAGTTACTCGCCCAATATGCCTATCTTCTCAGGGACAGGACCAAGTAGGTAGTTGGAAACTTAACTACGCGATATGGAATTCACTCGTTCCCGTCTTTAGAGAAACTAGAGAGGTTGTTCCCTTAAGTGTTGTCTCCAGGGCTTGGACAACGGGCGCCCACCCTCTCACTGGCCCGAGAGGGTTGTTGTGTGTGGTCGGACCATAACAACGTTGTTGTTCATTCGAGGAGTAGTGGGGACTTAAGGAGCAAGAAGTAGACACAGGGGTAAAACAGTAATTTGACCCAACAGTGTCTACGAACAACCTGTGAAGGGTCGACTCATGGGCATTGGTTGTATCAGTGGACACGTAATATTCTGCACCGATGGGAGTGCAGCTACGGACTTTAGTGGAGTGTTACCATAGCTAATGAATGTTGATTAACCGGGTCAAAGAGTTTGATAGGTTAATCTCAGATCATTGGAGCTCGTCATTGTAGGTCCATTAGGTCCCTCGGTTTGCTCAAACTAGGTTAAAAGAAAGGTTAATGTATTGGTGTGAATTGAAGTGTTCAAGTTCACTAAAAGGGCATTTATGTCATTTATATGAGATATGAATGATATAATATATAGTTTAATGTGAATGAGATTCATAATAAACTATAGGTTAGCCTAATTGTTGAATTATGGCTAATTGGAGAAATTAGGTTGAGAGATATTAAATTGGATGTGATTCAATTTAATAAATCCACAATATTGCCAATATGATTTGTGATTTGTGATATGAGATATGAGATATCTTATAATATATGGTCATGCAAATATGATTTGCATAACGTATAGTTGTGGTAAAATGGAAATCTCCACCTATGTCCATTATTTAAACCCTTCTTCCAAGAAGGGTTGTAGGTCATTCTCTCATTTTTGGATTTTCACCAAAAGAAGAGAACACTCTCTCTCGAAAATTCTCTCAAGCTTTCTCCTCTCAAAAACCAAAACACAAAGAAGTTCCCACCAACTTCCTCCTTCCAAAAGAAGAATAACCGAGAAGCCATTTGGTGGTGTTCTTGTTCGTGAGAAGAATTCGGGTTCGTAGAGATCGAGGAGCACACGAAGAGTTCGTGAATTTAGAAAGGAATCCTTGAAGAAGGTCTTCAACAAGTAAGCAAGAACTTGCTGCAATTTCTTTCCTTTTATACATGTTTAACCTAGATCTAAACGTTAGATTATTTTTAATGAATAATAGTTGCACAACTTCACCGCGACGATTCAATCGTCTTCTGCTGCGTGGGAGTTTCATTCCCTTCATGCTTATAATGAGTGGGAGTGGGACTTGTGCAAGTGGGTCCACGGTCTCTTCTAATGGTTTGCGCCGTGAGATTCTTATGATCCGCCTGCTAGTTTGGTCTGGACCAGACAATCACTTCGGAGGGCTTGATCATAAGAGTCGGAACATAGTGAACTCCCGAAAGGGATAGGGTTGCCTTAGATTGTTTTCCAACTTTGTCCTCCCTTTGTCGGATTTTGTTGGATTGGGACTCTGGATCTAAAGTTAGAGGGTGATACTCACGAGATACATTAAAAGTTAATGGATCCATACCAAAAATGGTATCTAGAACTTATAGGGAATAAGAGTTGTTCCCGTAATAAGGTCTGGTCGAGATTGTCTCGTCCTAGAGGAGAAGTGATTCGACTACCCTTCGGTGGCGATCATTCTAAACCTGTGGGGTATCATTGCAAATTAATTGACCTAGGGATCATAGATTAATTTTGCTAAAACATGATTGGGTTGTACATACGTTTATGCGAGAAAATAATACAAGTTTTTATATTTCAGCAGAAATGTCGAGTTCGATTATTTATCTTTTGGCTGCCGAAAAACTCATTGGAAACAATTACTAAACATGAAAAAACTACATTAATACGATTTTAGTTGTTGACGACCTGAAGTTCGTACTCACTAAGGACCGTCCTCAGGTGCCAGGCCCGACTGCAACACGAAGTGTTCATGACGCATTCGATAGATGGACCAAGGCCAATGACAAGGCAAAGGTCTACATCTTAGCCAATATATCTGATATATTGGTTAAGAAGCATGAGAACATGGTCACCGCTAAGGAGATCATGGCATCGCTACAAGACATGTTTGGGCAACAGTCCTTTCAAGTCAAACACAATGCGCTCAAGCACATTTTCAATGTAAGAATGAAGGAGGGGACGTCTGTCAAGGAACATGTTCTCGACATGATGGTCCACTTCAACATGGCAGAGATGAATGGAGCATCTATCGATGAGTCGAGTCAGGTCAGCTTCATTTTGGAGACTCTACCTGATAATTTCCTACAATTCCGTAGCAATGCTGTTATGAACAAGCTTAGCTACACCTTAACTACCTTGCTCAATGAGCTACAAACCTTTAGGTCTCTGATGAAAGTCAGGCGACAAGAGGGTGAGGCAAATGTTGCCCAACGGTCTTTTTACAGAGGTTCGTCCTCGGAGACCAAATATGTAGCCTCATTTTCTTCAGACCCGAAAGGGAAGAATAAGAATATGAAAAATTTGGCCAAAGGGAAAAGCTGACCGTGTTGCCGCCTAGAAGGGCAAGAAGGTCAAGGGCGCTGCAGAAAAAGGAAAATGTTTCCACTGCAACGTAGATGGGCACTGGAAACGTAACTGCCCCAAATACCTGGTCGAGAAGAAGAAAGAAGGTAAATTTGATTTGCATTGCGTTGAAACATGCTTAGTGGAGAGTGACAACTCTACCTGGATAATAGATTCAGGGGCCACTAACCACGTTTGCTCTTCTTTTCAGGGAACTAGTTCTTGGCAGCAACTGCAAGAAGGGGAGATAACACTCAGAGTTGGCAATAAATATGTTGTCTCAGTTATAGCAGTGGGCACGATGGTGCTGCTATTTGGCAAGAAAATACTGTTATTAGATAACGTGTATATAGTTCCAGGGTTTACTAGAAACCTCATTTTTGTTTCTTGCTCATTAGTCAATGTATTTCAATTTCGTTTCAATTTAATAAAGCGTTTATTTCATTGAAAGGTTCAGAATTGTGTACAACTCTACTTGAAAATAGTTTGTATGTTTTAAGACCTAATTGTAACGCCCCGTAATTTGAACACATGCTACTCGAGGCATTACTTCCAAGTTGCACTAGTCGCGCCGAAAATCTGGCAGCATAACGGCGCAACCTGGACAAACCAGAAAATTTAAAGGGAACCTGGACCTATACAAGGCACTTCAAAAGACTCACGAGGGTACCCAACCTCCTCCAAACTACACAGAAAACAACAGGCTGGGCTCCAGTCCCTCGGTAACAGAATTCCACAAGACAACAAAAACATGCTTTGAATAAGAGAGAAACACAACAGAACATACTTTGATTCAATGAATAAAGAACGATACAAACTAAGTCTAAAACATGAACGAAGGAAGCAGAACGCAACGGAAGAAAATAAGTGAAAACAACAACTCCTAAACGAGAATTCCTAAGTCCTACAAGTCTTCCATAGCCTCGCAGGGATGTCGCCGGTAGTGGTCATCTCACTGGTTTGCCTTACCTGCAACAAAAGAAGAAATAAAGAAGGAATGAGTATAAAAATACTCAGTAAGCAGCCCACTTCGTCCAAGAAATAAAGAACTTAAAGAACGACCTTAGGCTTAGCTAAACACGACACCTAGCCTACCGAACAACCTCAACAAGCATCATGACCCTATTTCTTACTCAGGTTTCCTAGTTCTGTCCTACCCTTAGCTCCTGGACTGGGTTGGCAGCACGTGGCCACGAGACTCATCCCCGGGCCTGCACTAGGGCGAAGGACTCTATCCAACCCTCGACTCTGGGATCACACCCCGAGTCGCTGGCCCGGATGGGCGCGACCACCACATCCCACAAAGCATCGAAGCGGTACTACACAAGACAATCGACCACGGGCTTATTCCCGGATCTGTACTAGGGCGAAGGACTCTATCCAATCCCTCTGACTCCAAGGATCATACCCCGAGTCGCACAACTGGATGGAGGGCGGACCATCACATCCCATAACATAATCGTCATCTCGCCAACCTCGAGTCTCAGCCTACTAAGGGTTACACAGATACTTGGGACTTGGGCCTGCACTAGGGCTAGTTGTGCTAACTACAATCCTAAGGCTCAACGACACTTTCCGAGTCACATCAAAACTAAGCACGAGACTAACAGGCTCGGGACAGACAAACGTGTAACTCTAGCATATTCATCATTCTCAGTATACGCTTAGGTCAGCTCTCCTAAGAAGATCACATCTAAGCACGAAGAGATAACAACCATAGCACGAAACGATAACAACCATAGCACATGAACATACATTCGACCCATCAGATATTTCATCGCATTCACAACAAACAGGGACAGGCAACTCAGAACCAAATACTGTCTACCACAACCTAGCATGCTACTACAAGTCCAGTACACTACACATTCTAAAACATTCAGTTCCAAAAATAGTATAGCATGCAATGATGCCCCTAAGCCCTACACTTAGGGGTGATTCAGTCCAAATGACTACTTACAGAAAGCCAACGACAACGAGCGATTCGAGTAACGCGGCGTTCCAAACGTGCTTCAACTCCCAGGCTCCTAACGAAAACACGCACAAATTAATAAACCGAAGCACAATGAACCTAACACAACGAATCTAATTAAGAGGAGCGAAACTCACCCACGGAGTGCCAAAACGGACTAAGGAACGGATCGAGGCGATCAGACGGAAGGGAACAACTGACGGCTCTGCAGGCGGCGGCGCGTGGATTGGCGGGCGGCGGCGGCACGTGAAAGTGACGGTGGCGGCGCGTGGGTGGCAGATCTGGAATCCTCACAGTCTGATCTATCCAGAACTGGTCTCCGTTCCTCGAAAATCGGCCGAAAAGAGCTTGAATCGGCCGAACCAAAACGTGGGTCTCACGGCTCCCACGACGACTGCACTCCTCCGACGAGCGGTTCTGGCGGCGTTCTGAGGGTTGAGAGAGAGAGAGAAAGCTACAGTGAGCGAGAGACAGAGAAAAGAGAGAGACGGAGAGTGAGAAAGACGGTGAGGGCGGGAGGCAGAGAGCGAGAGAGATCGCAAGTGAGAGAGAGAGAGAGATAGGGAGACCGGGAGGGGGGCGGGAGAGGAAAAAACAAGAGGGAGGCGTGGGCGTGGCGCCGCTTTTCTTGTGGCGCGAGAAGAGGGGGGGAGGGTGAAGCCCTCCCCGAATTTCGTTTCTGCAAACGATTTTTTTTTAAAAAAAAATCAGTCTGTTACACTAATTCAGTTAAAATGGTTTTAAACACTAAATTATTTAAAACAACAAATACACGAACTAATAAAAGGCAAAAAGTTTCTCCTAAACAAAATGGCTATCTTTTGCTACAAACAATGGCACCTTGAAGCTTCAATTTTTTACTTGCACGATTGCTTCAGCAATGGCACTTTCATGATTTTTCTCTCCAACGCACACCTTTATTGTAGCAATCGCCCCTTCTCTCTCTCGGTGTCTTCCCCTTTTGTGGCAACTCCTTCTCCAACTTGGCACTTATGTACCCTAGCCTCCTTATATAAGATGGTGTTGCCCTAACTCCACAAATTACAAAAATTCCCTTAGGGGTAGAAAGACCATCTTACCCTTCGGGTAAAATGTCTAAATTTTCCTTAAGGACTCCTGTAATTTTCAAACATCTTCTGCACACAGAAAAATCCTAATAAGTTCATGAATTAAATTATGGATCATCTAAATATGAGAAGATTTTTCTAGAGTTAAAATTTCATCTTCCGATTTTTAATTATTTGTTAGCTTATTTTTTCAAATTTCATAAATTAAAGCATAAAAACATCAAAATTAATTATTTTCGAACCTAATGCTTAGATTCAAGACTTTTTAGCTAACACATACAATTCAGGGATAAAATAACATGAGACTCAATAAATTCTATGCAATTCAAGTATATTAAGCACTAAAATTATAGTAAAATAACTCTACTATGGCGAGTTATCAAACCCCCAAACTTGAACTACTTATTGTCCTGAATGAGTTCTATTCCTTAAAGACTTTAAAGACCTTTAAATACTCAAATCATTTGGGTAACTAAACAAGGGTTGAATATTTATGCTTTAAGCTACAAGTCATTATACATTTTATGCTTTCTAAGTGGCTCACCCGGGGTTTCCTAGTTACACTTATACATCAATAACCAAGAGCAAACCTGAAGGGAATAAAACTCCCAGCGCAGCGGAAGACAATCGAATCGTCGCGGTGATGTTGTGCTACTAAATTTCGTTAAAATTATCTAACTCTTAGAACTAGGTTAAACATGCATAAAAGGAAAGGAATACAACAAGTTTTGTTACTTACTTATTGAAGACGTTCTTCGAGGCTTTCTTTTCGTTCACGAACTCTTCGTGCTTTCTCGAACTCAACGATCTCGAACCCTTCTCACGAACAAGAACGAACACAACCAATTGGCTTCGAGGTGGAGAGTACATGGATTTAAAATTTCAAAACTATATGATAGAACATGGAATTACATTCCAACTCTCAGCTCCCGGTACACCACAACAAAATGGTGTATCGGAAAGGAGAAATAGAACCTTGTTGGACATGGTTCGATCAATGATGAGTTATGCCCATCTCCCTAATTCTTTTTGGGGTTACGCAGTAGAGACTGCGGGATACATTTTGAACAATGTGTCATCAAAAAGTTTTTCTAAAACACCTTTTGAACTCTGGAAAGGACGTAAAGGTAGTTTATGTCATTTCAGAATTTGGGGTTGTCCAACACATGTGCTTGTGACAAATCCAAAGAAGTTAGATTCACGTTCAAAATTATGCCTATTCGTAGGTTACCCAAAAGAAACAAGGGGTGGTTTATTCTATGATCTTAAGGAAGATAAAGTTTTTGTGTCGACAAATGCCACTTTCTTAGAGGAGGGCCACATAAGGGACCACAAACCAAGAAGTAAAATTGTGTTAAGTGAGTTAGACAGAACAGTAGCAATGGTTACTAATAAAACTAGTACGTTAACAAAAGTTGTTGACACTAGCTTGTCTAGTCAAGAGAGTCCATCTCAAGCGTTGAGTATGCCTCGACGTAGTGGGAGGATTATAACAAAACCTGACCGTTACATGGGTTTATCTGAAACCCAAGTTGTTATACCAGATGACGACTGTGAGGATCCATTGACTTATAATCAAGCAATGGTTGACAAAGACAAAGAAAAATGGGTCATAGCCATGGACCAAGCAATGGAGTCTATGTACTTCAATTCTCTTTGGGATCTTGTAGATAAATCGGATGGGGTAAAACCTATAGGTTGTAAGTGGATCTACAACAGAAAACATGGTGTAGATGGGAAGGTGCAAACCTTAAAGCTAGACTAGTAGCAAAGGGTTATACCCAGGTTGAAGGGGTTGACTATGAGGAAACCTTTTCACCTGTTGCTATGGTAAAGGCTATCCGTATCCTACTTGCCATTGCCGTGTTGGATTTATGCCCTAAACTTGTGTAATTTTGATCAATTAAATAAAGTGTTATTTGTTTTGATAAGATTACAGTCTTGCTTTTATAAATCCAATAAACTAAGCTCCAAGGTTATAACATTTATCTTGAAATTAGTGTAGTGGACACTATTTGGGTTGAGTTCAAGATTATAACCTAAATAGTCTATGGTATAAGAATAAGGTTGGAAACCTCATTCTGGTAACACTATGGATGCGACCAACTTTGTAATTAGTACAAATGAGGTAATCCAACTCATTCATGTAGTTGACATGCGAGTGGGGGCATCCTGTATGAAGAGTTCATACAAGACTGGATCGCAAATTATTAGTCTAACCAGTATAACACCGTTAACAGGATAACTAGTAATTTATAGATGGTCATTAGTGACTCGACCTGAATCCTGAGCAAGTTAAGAACTCCTGCTTATAGAGGGTTGTCCTTAGACTAGTATGGGTGAGAATGGCACATGGCCGACTCAATAAGCCTACCTTCTCGGGACGAGAACCTCGTAGGTAGCTGGGAACTTAACTGTGCAAGATGGAATTCACTCATTCCTTTACTGAGGAATTAGATAGGTTGTTCCCTTAAAAACTGACTCCAGGTCTTGAACAACGGAGCCTCGCCCTATATGAGGGTATGAGTCTAAGGTAGGACCTTAGACTTGTTGTTCATTAGAGGATCAGTGGTGCTTAAGGAGCAAAGAGGTAATCACAAGGGTAAAACGGTAATTTGACCCAGCTGTGATTACGAACAACCTGTGAAGGGTCGACTAATGGGTAATGACTATATCAGTGGACACAATAATATCTACAGTGAGGAGAGTGCAGCTACAAGTCTATAATGGAGTGACTTGTAGTTAATGAATATTGATTAACTGGATCAAAGAGTTTGATCAGTTGATCTCACATCATTGGAGCTCATGATCTGTAGGTCCATTTGATCCCTCTGGTGGCCAAATATGGTAATATTTAGGGTATAAAGTTAGGAGTGAAATTAAAGTGTTCAATTTCATACATGAGGAGTTATATCAATTACATATGATGTAATTGATATAATATATAGTTTTAATGTGAATTAGATTCATATATAAACTATATACGAAAGAGAGATTAAAGGAGGGGTAGGATGGTCATTTCCATCCTATTCCCTTATATATATGGTTGCATGAGATGCAACTAGGTTAAGACATTTTCAAGACATTCTAAGTGTATCCTAGTCTTTTTTTGTTTGAAAGGTTCCAAGACAACAAAGATCTCTCTCACAAAAACACCTCATTATTCTTAAAGGGAGCCCACCTTCCTCCCTCACCTAGAGAACAACGGAGAAGATCCGGTGGTGGTGTCGGTGTTCGTACGAGTTCGTGTTGCGTTGATCTTGATCGTGAAGAGAGGAGGAGCACTTGAAGAAAGGTTCTTCAAAGGTAAATTCTTGTTGTCCATACTCTTATTTTATGTTTAATCTTTGTTATATGTTCTTGAATTAATCGTTGTAACTAAATCAAGAGCGCGCGATTCGCAATCGCTTCCGCTGCGGGGACTTCGATTCCCTTCATGTCGCATATCATGACTATGAGGTATGGCAAATGGATGTCAAGACAACTTTTTTAAATGGCAATCTTGACGAGAACATCTACATGGACCAACCCAAAGGGTTCATTGAACCAGGACAAGAGCAAAAGGTTTGTAGGCTTAAAAAGTCAATCTATGGACTGAAACAAGCCTCGAGGTCTTGGAATAAAAAATTTGACGAGGCAATCAAATCTGTTGGCTTTGATCAAAATGATGATGAACCTTGTGTCTACAAGAAAATCATCAATAGTTCTGTCGCATTCCTAGTTCTATAAGTGGATGATATCATACTCATTGGGAAAGATGTAGGATATCTTACTGACATTAAGAATTGGCTAGCTAAGCAATTCCAAATGAAAGATTTGGGTGAAGCGTACTTTGTTCTTGGGATCCAGATTGTCCGGAACTGCAAGAATAAAACACTAGTTTTGTCTCAGACAGCTTAAATTGACAAAGTATTGTCAAAGTTTAAGATGCAAGACTCCAAAAAGGGTTTATTACCTTTCAGATATGGAGTTCATTTGTCTAAGGAACAATGTCCTAAGACACCTCAAGGAGTTGAGGATATGAGACGAATTCCTTATGCATCAGCTGTTAGGAGCCTGATGTACGTCATGTTGTGTACTAGGCCAGACATCTGTTTTGCAGTTGGAATGGTCAGTAGGTATCAATCCAATCTAGGACCTGAACACTTGACAGCGGTTAAAACAATCCTTAAGTATCTACGGAGAACAAGGAACTACATGCTTGTGTATGGGGCTAAGGATTTGATTCTTACAGGATACACGGATTCTAACTTTCAGATTGATAAAGATTCTTGAAAATCTACATCAGGGTCAGTATTTACTCTTAACGGAGAAGCTGCAGCATGGCGAAGCGTCAAGCAAGGATACATCACTGATTCCACCATGGAGGCCGAATATGTAGCAGCCTGTGAAGCAGCAAAAGAGGTTGTTTGGTTAAGGAAATTCATGCTAAATTTGGAAGTTGTTCCAAATATGACTTTACCCATCACGTTGTATTGTAATAACAGTGGTGCTGTGGGAAATTCAATGGAACACCAAAGTCACAAGAGGGGAAAGCATATTGAGCGGAAATATGATCTCATCCGGAAGATCGTGCATCGAGGAGACGTGATCGTCACAAAGATAGCCTCGGAGCACAACGTTGCTGATCCTTTTACAAAGGCTCTCACGGCTAAAGTGTTTGAGAGTCACCTAGAAGGTCTAGGTTTATAAGTCTTCCCCAACTAGGGCAAATGGGAGTATTCTGTACAAAGGGTTTAAATGCCCTAGTTTATTGCATTTACATTAATGTAATGTTTTAGTACTCCACAAGCTTTAGGTCAAGTGGGAGATTGTTGGGATTTGTGCCCTAAACTTGTGTAATTTTGATCGAATAAATAAAGAGTTATTTGTTTTGATAAAATTATATTCTTGCTTTATAAATCCAATAAACTAAGCTCCAAGGTTATAATATATCTTGAACATCAGTGTAGTAGACACTATTTGGATTGTGTTCAAGAGTATAACCTAAATGGTCTATGGTATAAGAATAAGGTTGGAAATCTTATTCTGGTAACACCATGGATGCTACCAACATTGTAATTAGTACAAATGAGGTAATCCAACTCATTCATGTGGTTGACATGTGAGTGGGGGCATCCTGTATGAAGAGTTCGTACAAGACCAGACTGCAAATTATTAGTCTAACCAGTATAACACCGTTAACATGATAAGACTTATAATTTATAGATGGTCATTAGTGACTCGACCTGAATCCTGAGTAAGTTAAGGACTCTTACTTATAGGGGTTTGTCCTTAGACTAGTATGGGTGGGAGTGGCCTGTAGCCGACTCAATAAGCCTACTTTCTCAGGGACAGAACCTCGTTGGTAGCTGGGGACTTAACTATACAAGGTGGAATTCACTCATTCCTACACTTAGGAATTAGATAGGTTGTTCCCTTAAGAACTTACTCCAGGTCTTGAACAACGGGGCCCAACCCTCTAATAGGGTATGAGTCTATGGTAGGACATTAGACTTGTTGTTCATTAGAGGATCAGTGGTGCTTAAGGAACAAAGAGGTAATCACAGGGGTAAAACGGTAATTTAATCCAGCTGTGATTGCGAACAACCTGTGAAGGGTCGACTCATGGGTAATGATTATATCAATGGACATAATATAATCTACAGTGAGGAGAGTTCAGCTACGAGTCTATAGTGGAGTGACTTGTAGTTAATGAATATTGATTAACTGGATCAAAGAGTTTGATCAGTTAATCTCATATCATTAGGGCTCATGAACTGTAGGTCCATTAGGTCCCTCCGTTGGCTCAACATGGTAATATTGAGGGTATAAAGTTAGGAATGAAATTGAAGTGTTCAATTTCATACATGAGATGTTGAATCAATTATATATGATATAATTGATATAATATATGGTTTTAATGTGAATTAGATTCACATATAAACCATATAATAGTGAGAGAATAAAGGTGGGATAGGATGGTAATTTCTATCCTATTTCCCTATATATAGTTGCATGAGATGCAACTTGGATGAATTACAATCCCACCGCGGAAGCGATTGTTAAATCACGTGTTCTTAATTTCATTTCATGAATTACAATCAAGATCTAATCTAATTAGATTAAGCATGCATTTCTACAAGATGGACACCAAGCTGATATTACCTTTGAAGAACTCTTTCTTCAAGTTCTCCTTCTCAACGATCACAATCTTAGCAACACTAACCCGAATGATCACGGACACTACCACCGGATCTTCTCCGTTGTTCTCTAGGTGAGGGAGGAAGCTGGGTTCCTTTAGGATGAGGTGAGATGTTTATGAAATTGTAGTTGGAACTTTTCCAACACTATGTGAGAGAATGCTAGGGTGTTGTTGAAAAGCCTTAACTTCAAATTGCATCTCATGCAACTATATATATAGGGAAATAGGATGGAAATTACCATCCTATCATTCCTTTATTCTCTCATTAGTATATAGTTTATATGTGAATCTAATTCACATTAAAACCATATATTATATCAATTATATCATATATAACTGATACAACACCTCATATATGAAATTGAACACTTCAATTTCATTCCTAACTTTATACCCTCAATATAACCATGTTGTGCCAACGGAGGGACCTAATGGACCTACAGTTCATGAGCTCCAATGATGTGAGATTAACTGATCAAACTCTTTGATCCAGTTAATAATTATCAATAACTTAAAATTAACCCACCTTAGACTTGTAGCTGCACTCTCCTCACTTGTAGATTATATTGTATCCATTGATATAATCATTACCCATGAGTCGACCCTTCACGAGTTGTTCGTAATCATAGTTTGGGTCAAATTCTTGTTTTACCCCTATGATTACCCCCTTTGTTCCTTAAGCACCACTGATCCTCTAATGAACAACAAGTCTAAGGTCCTACCATAGACTCATACCATCTTAAGTTAGTTAGAGGGCGGGGCCCCGTTGTTCAAGACCTGGAGTTAGTTCTTTAAGGGAACAACCTATCTAATTCCTTAGTATAGGAATGAGTGAATTACATCTAGTATAGTTAAGTCCCCAGCTACCTACGACATTCTGTCCCTGAGAAGGTAGGCTTATTGAGTCGGCTACAAGCCACTCTCACCCATACTAGTCTAAGGACAAACCACTATAAACATGAGTTCTTAACTTGTCCAGGATTCAGGTCGAGTCACTAATGATCATCTCTATAAATTATCGGTCTTATCTTTATTAACGGTGTTATACTGGCCAGACTAATAATTTGCAGTTCGGTCTTGTATGAACTCTTCATACAGGATGCCCCCACTCGCATATCAACTACATGAATGAGTTGGATTACCTCATTTGTACTAATTACAAAGTGGGTCGCATCCATGGTGTTACCAGAATGAGGTTTCCAACCTTATTCTTATACCATAGACCATTTAGGTTATATTCTTGAACACAATCCAAATAGTGTCCACTACACTAATGTTCAAGATATATTATAACCTTGGAGCTTAGTTTATTGGATTTATAAAGCAAGAATATAATTTTATCAAAACAAATAACTCTTTATTTATTTGATCAAAATTACACAAGTTTAGGGCACAAATCCCAATAATCTCCCACTTGACCTAAAGCTTGTGGAGTACTAAAACATTACATTAATGTAAATGCAATAAACTAGGCATTTAAACCCTTTGTACAGAATACTCCCATTTGCCCTAGTTGGGGAAGACTTGTAAACCTAGACCTTATAGTTGACTTTCAAACACTTTAGCCGTGAGAGCCTTTGTAAAAGGATTAACAACGTTGTGCTCCGAGGCTATCTACGTGACGATCACGTTTCCTCGATGCACGATCTCCCAGATGAGATGATATTTGCGCTCAATATGCTTTCCGCTCTTGTGACTTCGGGGTTCATTTGAATTTGCCATCGCACTCATCATTATCGCAATCTGGCGTGATGGACAAAGTCATATTTGGAACAACTTCCAAATTTAGCTCAATTTCCTTAACCAAACGACCTCTTTAAACTTTGCTTCACAAGCTGCTACATATTCGGCTTCCATGGTGGAATCAACGATGCATCCTTACTTGACGCTTCGTCATACTACAACTCCTCCGTTAAGAGTGAATCTTTGCTGCGATGTAGATTTTCGAGAATCTTTATCGATCCGAAAGTCGAAATCCGTGTATCCTGTGAGATCAAATTCTTAGCCCATATACACAAGCATGTAGTTCCTTGTTCTCCGTAGATACTTAAGGATTGTTTTAACCGCCGTCCCGATGTTCAAGTCTGGATTGAATTCATACCTCACCGATCATTCCAACTGCAAAATGATGTCCGGCCTAGTACACAACATGGTGTACATCGAGCTCCCCAGCTCGCGATGCGTAAGAAATCCGTCTCATATCCTCACTCTCCTTGAGGTGTCTTAGACACTGTTCCTTAGACAAATGAACTCCATGTCTAAAAGGCAATAAACCCTTTTTGAAGTCTTGGATCTTAAACCTCAACAACACTTTGTCGATGTAAGATGTCTGCGTGATAGGGCTAGTGTTTTATTCTTCTGCGATTCCGACAATATGGATCCCAAGAACAAATAAGCGCTTCACCCAAATCTTTCATTTGGAATTGCTTAGCTAGCCAATTCTTAATGTCGATGAATATCCTACATCATTCCCAATGAGTAGGATATCATCCACATATATAAACTAGGATTGCGACGAGAACTATTGATAATTTTCTTGTAGACACAAGGTTCATCATCATTCGATCAAAGCCATAGGATTTGATTGCCTCATCAAATCTTATATTCCAGGACCTAGAGGCTTGTTTCAGTCCATAAATTGACCTTTTAAGCCTGCAAACCTTTTGCTCTAGTCCTGGTTCAATGAACCCTTTGGGTTGGTCCATGTAGATGTTTTCCTCAAGATTGCCATTCAAAAAGGCTGTCTTGACATCCCTTTGCCATACCTCATAGTCATAATATGCGGCAATGGCAAGTAGGATACGGATAGACTTTACCATAGCAACGGGTGAAAAGGTTGGTATAACCCTTTGCTACTAGTGTAGCTTTAAAGGTTTCCACCTTTCCATCTACACCACGCTTTCTCTTGTAGATCCACTTGCAACCTATAGGTTTTACCCCATCAGGTTTATCTACAAGAACCTAAACAGAATTGAAGTACATAGACGCCATTTCCTGGTTCATGGCTATGATCCATTTGTCTTTGTGTTTGTCATCCATCGCTTGATTATAAGTCGATGGATCCTCACAGTTGTTATCTGGTATAAAACATGGGTTTCAGATAAACACATGTAACGGTCTGGTTGTGTTATAACCCTCCCGCTACGTCGAGGCATACTCAACTCTTGTGATGGACTCTCTTGACTAGACAAGCTAGTATCAACAACTTTTGTTGACGTACTAGTTTTATTAGCAACCTTTGTTATTGGTCTATCTAACTCACTCAACACAATTCTACTTCTTGGCTTATGGTCCCTTATATGGTCCTCCTCTAAGAAAGTGACATTTGTCGACACAAAAACCTTATCTTCCTTAGGATCATAGAATAAACCACCTCTTGTTTCTTTTGGGTATCCTACGAATAGGCACAATTTTGAACGTGAATCCAACTTCTTTGGATTTGTCACAAGCATATGTGCTGGACAACCCCATATTCTGAAATGACATAAACTACCTTTACGTCCTTTCCAGAGTTCAAAAGGTGTTTCAGAAACACTTTTTGATGGCACATGCATTGTTCAAAATGTATACCGCAGTCTCCACTGCGTAACCCCAAAAGGAACTAGGGAGATAAGCATAACTCATCATTGATCGAACCATGTCCAATAGGGTTCTATTTCTCCTTTCCGATACACCGTTTTGTTATGGTGTACCGGGAGCCGAGAGTTGGGATGTAATTCCATGTTCTATCATATAGTTTTGAAATTTTAAATCCATGTACTCTCCACCTCGATCCGATCGAAGTGTCTTAATCGTTTTACCTAATTGATTTTCAACTTCAGTCTTGAATTCCTTGAACTTTTCAAGTGCTTCAGACTTATGTTGTATTAGGTAAATATGCCAAAATCTAGAATAATCATCTATAAAGGAGATGAAATATTCATAACCTCCTCTGGCTTTAACACTCATCGGACAACAAAGGTCTGAATGTATAAGCTCAATGAAGGGAATCGAATCCCGCAACGGAAGCGATTGTGAATCGCGCATTCTTAATTTCTTTACATGGATTACATTCAAGAACAAATTAACTAGATTAAGCATATAAAGACAATGTGGACAACAAGATATTACCTTTGTAGAACCTTTCTTCGAGTGCTACTACAAATTTGGTCTTTATTGACAGCTAAAAACTGTCAACATTCACTTTTGTTGACATTTTTTGGCGGTCAATGAATGCGGTATCAACATATCTAACCGTCAACTTTGAGATGATAGTTGACGGTCGTTAAACGTCAACGATTATGTCTTTATTGATAGATTTTGATTGTCAATAATATGAATGTTGACACCTATTAGCCATCAACTATGATGTAAATTCGTGAACAAAAACATCTTTATTGACACTTATGTACCGTCAACATAGGGTATAGTTGATGGTTATTAGCCATCAATATTTAAGTCAAAGCGTCAACAATAGCCCCTTTATTGACATCTGCGAGCCGTCAACATCGTGTATAGTTGATATTTTTTAACCGTCAACATTTTTAGCCACCCGTCAATAATACCCATTTTATTGACACTTATTGCATGTCAATGTAAATATATCTTGACGTATTTTAGCTGCCATTTATAACTATACTTGATGTTTTTCGTTGTTGAATATGACATATATGTTGACAGTTTTGAACCGTCAATAATACTAGTTTTAATGTCGTTTTTTAGCCGTCAACTATAATTATGTATAAAAAATTAAAAAAAATGGATATTGTTCACCCATCCTCTACCACTTACATCTATATGGGCAAATCTATAAAATTCACATTTTTTCCATTGAGGTAGCTATTATCAACATGTACTTTACACAAAACTAGGTAACAATCTAATTGAAAACCTATATGATTACCAAACTAAGTACAAATTTTATCAAAATAAAATATAATTGCAAATGAACTAAGTAAACTTCCATTAACTAACCAATAAGTTAAAATTATATATCGTTCAAAGCAAGCTGTTCAAAAACATAATGCTAACTCCTGAAAATCACATAGCTGAAATATGATAACAAAGATTCATATAAGTACTGAGATACAAATTCACATAACTCAACTCTCATCTCACTCAACTCATCTTGGTCTATCCTAAAGAGGCAAATACTAACAATATCAAAATCCACAAAATTAAATAACACTTACGCGATATAAACTGATATAACAGAGACTGCATATTCCTCCATCATGCAGAACTGCTACAAGTTGTCTTTCATCAAAGTGAAAGTTGAAATAATATCTATCCAAAGACGTGATTAGGTACTAGGATGTCTATATACACATCTTTCAGGTCTTCAAGAAGTCAGTCTAAGCGTGTATTTCACTACAAGTGGCAACGACAATCGTGATGCATCATTTCTAGATCTCTTCTCTCTTAATGTCGCTAGCTCATGATGAGGTTTCTTCCGTTCCTATGTGCACAATGTTATATATTAAAAATCATAGATATTAATTTTAACAACAACGAGTGTTTTCAAATAAATTTACTTTTATATTTTATCTACTACAAGATTCTTTAGCCATGAAACGTGAGAGCTTATTACATTTAAAACTGTCTCAATACTCCCAGCTACAGGTATGGGCAACACAACATTGAAGTCAGATACAAGAGTGATAAGTATTCTCACATCGTTCGATGTGAGAGGTATACCATAAACAGCTTCATGCGATCTTATCCTCTCATATAAACCAATCCTAATGCCATAATATTATTTACAAATGAAGTCGATAGATAATTTTCAATTAATATAAATAACCCAGTCAAAAAATACATAACACTTTGAAATTATTCGACAAATCACAAAACACATTTACTTATGAGAAATAATGATACACAATTACTTATCATTCGTATATGTAGTCTCATTCTTGGTTCAAATGATCACAAATATCGTAATGATTGGAAGCAATTATAATCTCTAAAAATTAATACCCTTGGAACACCATCCAATTTGATTCAATGTTACAGATGTTGCATATTATAACCCTTTTTAAATTGCAAATTTCATTGGTCACATCATAGTATATTTTTGTGAGAGCAAAATTAGTGAACAAGCATAACATCATGATATATAACAGCAACACCACCATAAAACCAGTCAATTTCTTTTTTCTGCAGAAGAAAGACTCCTCTAAGAACTAATCTTGTAACCTTGGATTAAACCAAAAATCATATAATAAAAACTGCAAAAATGTTGAGAAAAATCTTCTAATGGTAAAACTCTCAAATATAAGGAGTTCCACTATAGAGAAGAATGGTAAACTTGGCAAAAGAGTGCACCTTTCCAGAATGAGATTGACTATAAGCATGAGCCAACGTACTACCCCAGGAACCTCCAAAGACCTACACAACCACATACATTACTGAGTCCTAAACTCACTCAATGTTAAACTATATTGTTAATTAGTTTATCTTTGTTGAATAGACTGACATGACTACAAAAGCTTTAAAATAAGAATCATGACTACAATATCCCAAAGATAAGGAAAACAAGGAGCAGTTCAAGAAGTTATGACCTACCACTCTGGAATTTATCCAAGCTAACTGTTCCCTTAACTTTCCAATGTCATCAATGAGATCCCATGTGGTATACTATCCTCCAAGCAAGCATGAGGGGTCCTTTTCCCTGCACCTGGATGAAAGAAATGAGATATTGCTAACCTCAAAGACAGACCATACTAATGATACTCAAATAAAGGTTGAGAAGAACCTGATCAAACAAAATAATTTCTATAAAAATCTTGGTCAAAGAATCTTCTAATGCCTGGAGCAGTTCCTCCCCTAGTCCCGCATGTAGAAAGACCACTGGCTGGCAGATCAGTTAAACAAAATGATTTGTATAAATCTGACTTGAACATATTCAACAATTTACTATCTCTAATAGGGCCAAGTAAAGAAGAATGTTAAATGGTTCATCATGCAACTTTTAAAGAGGAAAAATCATTTGTGGCGCCCTAGTTGAATAATCGTTGATTATAGATTTAATCTACATGCTCCTAATCACCACTAAATACAGTTTCGATGTGCTTTTGTTGTTTCTCTCTCTCATTCATCAAACAGTCCAAAAGTGCCAACTTCGTTATGGCGGCATCCTACAATAATTTATCCTTCAAGAGCATGTCCAGGATCCTGAACTATATAGCAAGCTGCATCTGTCAACTTTTATCATTTTTCATAGCTACTGGCAGCTTGCACTCGATGAAATGCATTCATATATTATTTTCCAACTGAAGATAATTCGAAAATTTTTCAACTTGTTTGCACAACTTTCCAAAAGACCAAAGTGACATTGGTAACTCTCTCTAAGTGTATATCACCAGAAATGCATCTATTGGAGACAAATCTTTTCTCCTAATCAGAAGTTCGTTACAATCTATTGGCAGAAATTTCTGATGAAAAATATGAACCTAAATTACCTAATAGAAAATTATTTTCTAATTTGGAAAAAAAAATTAAACATGGTTGCATGGTAGAATATACGAATATGACCGATAGAATTCCCAGATTGCTCACAGTAAATAGTATGAAGATTTGACACTTTCAACAGACAAGTATTGTATGGCTTAATAGGCTGGTAAGGGCTTCTGTTTATTTCTGAAAAATCCTTTTTTGTAAGTCCTTTGGTTGAAACATAGGCTGACTATCGCTTTTATAACCAAACTGCGCTATTAAGACCATACCTCTTCCCTCTGCAATATAAAAAATTCAATAACATGAATTTTGACCCACCTATCCCTCCCACTCTAAGTCAACTCTACTAGATAAAATAACTCAAGAAGAGAATTTTGAACTTTGAATCCAAAAGGAGAGACACAAATACATTTTCAAATTAATTTGGAAACAATAATAAAAATAATTAATATGATCAAACAAGAACTCTCGAAAAATGCCTTTCCGTCTATCATCCTAATTCAGCTATCCTTCTCCACGCACATTCTATCTTGCAATTTCTCTTAAAATAATCCAACCAGTTTTTCCCTTTCATTAATTTATAAAAAAAATGAAAAAAATATATATAAAAAGAAAAATTACTTAATAGAGTAAGTAATTGGTAATTGGTTTTTGGTTTTTGAAAATGGTTAATGTCTTTGTTCCACAGTAATATAATACCTTTGAAAATGAACGTCTAAGATAAAAATGTATAATATATAAGTACTCCTCCGATCAGTCAACTTGTAAGTTCAATGATATACGAATTAAAAGATAAACTACCGTATAGAATGAACATTATAAATTCAATGAATATGTACTTTAAATTGATATCATCATTTTTCCAGTAATGCGTTATGGAAAATAAACTAGAATAGAATGCCTGAAGTAGAAAACTAAGTTGCCAAATCCAGTGCAGGATGTAATAGACTAGTAAAATATGAAGAACACCAATTAAATGAACAGACAAGTCACTGAAAAAGTCATGATCAAATAGCAGAAACAAAAAAATAATGGTGGAGAAGATCAAGACCTGATATACAGGATTTGTTGGAAACACGAGAAACAGGGAAGAGATGAAGGCAGTGCCGAAAATTTGAATTGGAGAGAAAGGAGAAGAGAGTAACTCTCCTCCCAAGTTGAGTGACGTATCTTCTTTCCTACTCAGTCTTGTGAATTTTAATCACACAAGCAAAACTGAAAACATAGAGAAAACAACCACAAAACAGAGATGTAGAAATTCAAAACTCTTAAGAAAGTCAGTGTTTGTGGTTATAATTACAATCACATGATCTTACTAAGTATGAAATTTGAACAACAAGAACCATAGTTTTATTTCAATTTTTTTCTTTTATAATTTGAAATCCACTAAACAATCCCTCCAACGCCACTAATTAAAAATAAAGGGTTCCTTTTGCTGAATTTTGAGTTTTAAAAAGGAAGTCTCACCAAAACTTACTTTTTTTTCCTTTTTTCCTCACTTAATACTTTGAACCTTCTATTCTTCCTTTTCAATCCTTCATTCACCGGGTCCCACAACTTGGTTTTGAGTCCAGAGGATAGCGAGGAAGCTCTAGTGGTGGTCCGGTTGTGTTCGGTTTGTGCTTTGGCAAGGAGATCGTGAAGAAATCAAGCTACAAAGGTTGTACTTTCTTCCATTTTTTAGTTTACTATTTTTTGTATGTTTGCATGTTAATTTCTATTAAGTTAGATGCAATTAGAGTGTCATTAGATCCTTACTCCGCTGCGTATGTCTCGTGTTCCATCATGTGCTATCAGAGCATGCTTTAATTTCACTCAATTGCATATGGTGGGTTGTTATTTTTCATGTGATGAAATTGTTGGAAGATAAAATTCGCTCACTGTTTTGGCATCGTTTAGGCTTTAATTTCTTGTTATAATTTGTAATTTGCTCAAGGTTTTGAGCCTTAATGTGTGCCCAATGAGTCTGTAAAATTTGGAAGTCAATAGAGTTGAAATTAGGTTGTAATTGGAGATTCAACGGGCGTTGCGCATTGCCGGAAAAAAACTACACTATGCTGTTTTTTTTAGCCATTTTCAGCCGTTGTCCGTGTCAAATTGCTGCCTTTTTCAAGCTGGTTCGGACTGGTTCGAAGTGTTCGAGATTGGTTAGGAGTTGTTTTTCAAATTATTATTCTAATAATTTAGTTAATTGCTTGTTTAGGATGCCAAAACGGGTCCAATTTTATGTTTTATTTTCTTTATGCATTATGAATGTGTTTAATTGTTTAAATCTTTATTGTACATAAAGTATGCCATGTAGATTTAAATTCCCACCATAGGTTAACATGCACATGCATTGAAAGTATGTTATAATTGTTATAATATATATACTATGCATGTTGGATTTCATGAATTAATGTAACAGTTATTGTATAATTCATGATTTCTTTAAGTAACTTAATATGGTAATTGATTAATTAAATCTTTTAATTAATTAATTAATTAATTTTTAATTTAATTTGATTAAATTAAGTAAATTAAATCCATATTAAATTTTCATTATATAATTGTTATGTAATGAATGTGGAATGTATGTTATAGATTTGTCAATTCTTTTTATAAGTGTTATAAAATCAATTAGAGTTTTTAAATCTATAACAAAGAAAAGATGCATGCTCACTTAGGTTAACCGTCGACAATCTCTTTTTCATAGAAATTAGGTCGATATCTTGTAAAACCGAAGTTACAAGAAAACTGACCGGACAAGATCTTGGCAAAAAGTCAGATAAGATGACTAAGGTTGAAAGGTTTTTAAGTTGACGGTTCACGGAACACCTTCTACCTGGAGATCGAGTCGGCGTCAGAGTTAGGTTAAATCGGTTTTATGAGCATGCGTGAGTGGTGTGAGGTAATAAAATTTGTTCATCACCTAGATATCGTAGGTTAAAATTCAGTATAAATGTTATACTCGGATGTTTCGCCTAGACTTAGGATATGTTTTAGTTAACCGAAATATATTGCTAAGTAATTTATACCCTAACCGTCTAGAACACTTTAGCTGGAGAGAAGTAATGTACTTTTAACTCTAGCGTCCCTAAGAGTTCACATAGTGAGATTCATGCTTGGCTTTGGCTCGCCCTGGGAGCGGACTCCATTCAAAGAGAGTTTGCATGAGTCAATATCAAGGTGAATAGGGGAAGTCGTTCATAGTAAGTGGAAGAAGGAAGTGTGTCAATGCATCCTATGGTCTCTTCCATTAGGTCGCACCGTGAGACTCCTATAATGCACCTACATGTCTGCCCTGGAGCGACCTTACTAATCAGAGGGTTGTATTATAGGATTCGAAACACCGAAAACTCCAAAAATAGATAGGGTCTCTCAAGTTCATTTTCATTCTTGTCTTTCCAATTTCGGGAGAATAATGATCCTGATCTTTGAGGTCTAAAAATGGAAGGTTACAGTTACAAGAATCACTAAGTGTTAGCAAATTCTCGACCAAAGGAGCGATAACTAAGTTACTATAGGAATAAGATGAAGGGAATCGAATCCCGCAGCGGAAGCGATATTGAATCGCGCGTTCTCAATTTAGTTACAACGATTACATTCAAGAACGAAACAACTAGATTAAGCATATAAAAGTAATATGGACAACAATAAATATTACCTTTGAAGAACCTTTCTTCAAGTGCTCCTTCTCCCACTGCTACAATCTCAGCAACACGAACCCAAGAGATTACGAACACTACCACCGGATCTTCTCCGTTGTTCTCTAGGTGAGGGAGGAAGGTGGGTTCCTTTTAGGAGAAGTGAGATGTTGTGAGAGATAAAGATTGTGTTTTGGAACCTTTCCAACAACACAACCAAATGGCACACAATTTTCTAGTTGCATCTCATGCAACCATATATATAAGGAATAAGGATGGAAATGACCATCATATCCTTCCTTTATTCTCTCATTAGTATATGGTTTATATGTGAATCTAATTCACATTAAATCTATATATTATATCAATTATGTCATATATAATTGATATAACACCTCATGTATGAAATTGAACACTTCAATTTCATTCCTAACTTTATACCCTCAATATTACCATGTTGAGCCAACGGAGGGACCTAATGAACCTACAGTTCATGAGCTCCAATGATATGAGATTTACTGATCAAACTTTTTGATCAAATTAATCAATATTCATTAACTACAAGTCACTGCACTATAGACTTGTAGCTGCACTCTCCTCACTGTAGATAATATGGTGTCCACTGATATAGTCATTACCCATGAGTCGACCCTTCACATGTTGTTCGTGATCACAACTGGATCAAATTACCGTTTTACCTCTGTGATTACCTCTTTGTTCCTTAAGCACCACTGATCTTCTAATGAACAATAAGTCTAAGGTCCTACCATAGACTCATACCCTCATAGAAGGCGGGGCCCCGTTGTTCAAGACCTGGAGTTAGTTATTAAGGGAACAACCTATCTAATTCCTTAGTGTAGGAATGAGTGAATTCCATCTTGCACAGTTAAGTCTCCAGCTACCTACGAGATTCTGTCCCTGAGGAGGTAGGCTTATTGAGTCGGCTATAGACCACTCTCACCCATACTAGTCTAAGGACAAACCCCTATAAGTAGGAGTTCTTAACTTGCTCAGGATTCAAGTCGAGTCACTAATGACCATCTATAAATTACTAGTCTTATACTGTTAACGGTGTTACATTGGTTAGACTAATAATTTGCGGTCCGGTCTTGTATGAACTCTTCATACAGGATGCCCCACTCGCATGTCAACTACATGAATGAGTTGGATTACCTCATTTGTACTAATTACAAAGTGGACCGCATCCATGGTGTTACTAGAATGAGGTTTCCAACCTTATTCTTATACCATAGACCATTTAGGTTATATTCTTGAACAGGATCCAAATAGTGTTCACTACACTGATGCCCAAGATATATATATTATCAAGATATATGTTATAACCTTGGAGCTTAGTTTATTGGATTTATTAAGCAAGACTGTAATTTTATCAAAACAAATACTTTTTATTTCTTTGATCAAAATTACACAAGTTTTAGGGCATAAATCCCAACAATCTCACACTTGACCTAAAGCTTGTGGAGTACTATAACATTACAGTAATGTAAATACAATAAACTAGGGTAGTTAAACCCTTTGTACAAAATACTCCCACTTGCCCTAGTTGGAGAAGACTTGTAAACCTAGACCTTCTAGGTGACTCTCAAATACTTTAGCCGTGAGAGCCTTTGTAAAAGGATCAACAACGTTGTGCTCTGAGGCTATCTTCGTGACAATCACGTCTCCTCTATGCACGATCTCTCGGATGAGATGATACTTCCGCTCTATGTGCTTTCCTTTCTTGTGACTTCGGGTTCCCTCGAATTTGCCACTGCACCACCTGTGATCGCAATACAGCGTGATGGGCAAAGTCATATTTGCAACAACTTCCAAATTTAGCATGAATTTCCTTAACCAAACGACCTCTTTAGCTGCTTCACAAGCTGCTAAATATTCGACCTCCATGGTGGAATTTGCGATGCATCCTTGCTTGACGCTTCACCATACTACAACTCCTCCGTTAAGAGTGAATACTGACCCTGATGTAGATTTTTGAGAATCTTTATCAGTCTAAAAGTCAGAATCCGTGTATCCTGTAAGGATCAAATCCTTAGCCCTATACACAAGCATGTAGTTCCTTGTTCTCCGAAGATACTTAAGGATTGTTTTAACCGTTGTCCAGTGTTCAAGTCCTGGATTGGATTGATAACTACTGACCATTCCAACTGCAAAACAGATGTCAGGGCTAGTACACAACATGGCGTACATCAGGCTCCCAACAGCTGATGCATATGGAATCCGTCTCATATCCTCAACTCCTTGAGGTGTCTTAGGACACTCTTCCTTAGACAAATGGACTCCATGTCTAAAAGGCAACAAGCCCTTTTTGGAGTCTTGCATCTAAAACCTTGACAACACTTTGTCTATGTAAGATGTTTGAGGCAAGGCTAGTGTTTTATTCTTGCGGTTCCGGACAATCTGGATCCTAAGAACAAACTATGCATCACCCAAATCTTTCATTTGGAATTGCATAGCTAGCCAATCCTTAATGTCTGTAAGATAACCTAAATCATTCCCAATGAGTAGGATATCATCCACATAGAGAATTAGGAATGCGACAGAACTATTGATGATTTTCTTGTAGACACAAGGTTCATCATCATTCTGGTCAAAACCATAAGATTTGATTGCCTCATCAAATCTTATATTCCGACCCTAGAGGCTTGTTTCAGTCTATAAATTGACTTTTTAAGCCTGCAAACCTTTTGCTCTTGTCCTGGTTCAATGAACCCTTTGGGTTGGTCCATGTAGATGTTTTATATTTATTATATATAATAAATCTGATTTCTGCCCGTTGCTCCTTCGCGTGAAACGCCTGTGGCGTTGCAACGCTGATATTAACGTTGCAATGCTGTGGTTTGTCCTCTTCTGCCCGATGAAGCGCGCCTCAGCAGCAGCGTTGCACAACGCTGATAACATCGTTGCAACGTTGTCGTCTTCTGCGCGCCTCTTTCCGCAAGCCCAACATTGCAACACCAATGAACAGCGTTGCAACACTGCATACAGACAACAAAGAAAAAGATTCATTTCTTGCCCGTTTTTGCTCCGATCTTCTCAGCAACCACTTTGCCTCGATCGATACGAACTTACAGACTCGATTTACATAATAAAATGCCCAAAACAATAGGCCCTTACATTGAACAATTCAACGAAATTATGTAAATCTAAGTGCCAAAATTGAAAACGTCTAATTCGCAAACCGTTCATTCATCTCATGAAAAACAGTAAATCCCACCTCGTTCTTGATAAATCTAGAATGAAAATTAAGAACACAATTGGGCTCTGATACTAATTGAAGGGATCGAATCCCGCAGCGGAAGCGATTGTAGATCGCGTGTTCATAGAATTATACCTTTGAAGAACTCTTTCTTCAAGTGTTCCTTCTCCCACGATCACGAACTCAGCAACACGAACCCGAATGATCACGAACACTACCACTGGATCTTCTCTGTTGTTCTCTATGTGAGGGAGGAAGGTGGGTTCCTTTAGGATGAGGTGAGAATTTTGTGAGATTGTAGTTGGAACTCTTCCAACACAATGTGAGAGAATGCTAGGGTTTTGTTGAAAAGCCTTAACTTTAAAATTGCATCTCATGCAACTATAAATAGGGAAATAGGATGGAAATTACCATCCTATCCCTCCTTCATTCTCCACTATTATATGGTTTATATGTGAATCTAATTCACATTAAAAACATATATTATATCAATTATATCATATATAATTGATATAACACCTCATGTATGAAATTGAACACTTCAATTTCATTCCTAACTTTATACCCTCAATATAACCATGTTGAGCCAACGGAGGGACCTAATGGACCTACAGTTCATGAGCTCCAATGATGTGAGATTAACTGACCCAACTCTTTGATCCAATTAAGCAATATTCATTAACTACAAGTCACTCCACTACAGACTTGTAGGTGCACTCTCCTCACTGTAGATTATATTGTGTCCATTGATATAATCATTACCCATAAGTCGACCCTTCACAGGTTGTTTGTAATCATAGCTGGGTCAAATTACCGTTTTACCCCTGTGATTACCTCTTTGTTCGTTAAGCACCACTGATCTTCAAATGAACAACAAGTCTAAGGTCCTACCATAGACTCATACCCTCTTAAGTTAGTTAGAGGGCGGGGCCCCGTTGTTCAAGACCTGGAGTTAGTTCTTAAGGGAACAACCTATCTAATTTCTTAGTGTAGGAATGAGTGAATTCCATCTTGTATAGTTAAGTCCCTAGCTACCTACGAGGTTTGGTCCCTGAGAAGGTAGGCTTATTGAGCCGGCTACAGGCCACTCTCACCCATACTAGTCTAAGGACAAACCCCTATAAACAGGAGTTCTTAACTTACTCATGATTCAGACCGAGTCACTAATGATCATCTATAAATTATCAGTCTTATTCTTTTAACGGTGTTACACATGTTAGACTAATAATTTGCAGTCCGGTCTTGTATGAACTCTTCATACAGGATGCCCCCACTTGCATGTCAACCACATGAATGAGTTGGATTAACTCATTTGTACTAATTACAAAGTGGGTCGCATCCATGGTGCAACCAGAATGAGGTTTCCAACCTTATTGTTATACCATAGACCATTTAGGTTATATTCTTGAATACAATCCAAATAGTGCCCACTACTCTGATGTTCAAGATATATTATAACCTTGGAGCTTAGTTTATTGGATTTATAAAGCAAGAATATAATTTTATCAAAACAAATAACTCTTTATTTATCTGATCAAAATTACACAAGTTTAGGGCATAAATCCCAACATGTCCTTTGACTAGTATAGGTGAGGATGGTCACAGTTACTCACCCAATATGTCTATCTTCTAAGAGAGGGAGCTGGAAACTTGACTACGCGAGATGGGATTCACTCGTTCCGGACTAAGGGAAACTAAAGGGGTTGTTCCCTTGAGTGTTGTCTCCAGGGCTTGGACAACGGGCGCCCACCCTCTCATTGGCCTGAGAGGGGTGTTGTTTATGGTTGGACCATACAACGTTGTTGTTCATTATAGGAGCAGTGGAGACTTAAGGAGCAAGAGGTAGACATAGGGGTAAAACGGTAATTTGACCCAACAGTGTCTACGAACAACCTGTGAATGATCGACTCACGGGCATTGGTTATATACATGGACGTAACTTGTCTTACAGTGATGAGAGTGCAACTACAGTCTTTAGTGGAGTGTTATCGTATCTAATGAATATTGATTAACTTGGTCAAAGAGTTTGATAGGTAAGTCTCGGATCATTGGAGCTCGTCATCTGTAGGTCCATTAGGTCCCTCGGTTGGCTCAAACTTGATAGATAGAGGGTTTACAGTTTGGTGTGGATTTGAAGTGTTTAAATTCATTAAAGCGTATTTATCTTATCTATATGAGATATGATTGACATATTATATAGTTTAATGTGAATGAGATTCATAATAAACTATAGGTTAGCCTAATTGCTTAATTAGGGCTAATTTAGAGAAATTGGATTGAGAGAAATTAAATTGAATGAGATTCAATTTAAAATCTACAATTATACAAATGTGATTTGTATAATAAGGTATGAGATATCTTATTATATGTGGTTATCCAAATATGATTTGCATAACTTAAGGTTGTGGTAAAATGGTAAATTGATGGAGATTTCAACTCCACCTATCACCATTATATAAGCACCTTTGCAAGAAGGTTTGCTTGAATTCTCATTTTTTGGATTTTCTATCCAAGAGAACTCTCTCAAAGTCTTCTACTCTCTCAAATTTTCTCTCCACCCTAAACAAAAGGAGTCCCACCACTCTCCCTTTACCAAAGGAGAACAACCGAGAAGACCTTTCGGAGTTTTTCGATCGTTCGTTGTTGGACATGGTTCACTCAATGATGAGCTTTGCTAAGTTACCTGATTCATTTTGGCGACATGCATTAGAAACTGCTGTCTACATTTTATAACGTTCCTTCTAAAAGTGTTTTAGAAACACCTTATGAGTTATGGAAAGGGCATAAAGGTAGTTTACGTCACATTAGGATCTGGGGATGCCCAACACACGTGTTTGTGTAAAATCCTAAAAAATTAGAACGTCGTTCAAAGTTATGTCTATTTGTAGGTTATCCAAAAGAAACAAAAGGTAGTTTGTTTTATGATCCTCAAGAGAATAAGGTTTTTGTGTCGACAAATGCAACATTCTTAGAGGAAGACCACATCCGAAGTCATCAACCTCGCAGTAGACTAGTATTAAATGAACTTTCCAAAGACGCTACAGATAAAGCTAGTTCATCTGCTAAAGTAGTAGATAAAACTAGTACATCTGGTCAGTCACATCCTTCTCAAGAGTTGAGAATACCTCAACGTAGTGGGAGGGTTGTTTATTAGCCTGACCGTTACTTGAGTTTAGCTGAAACTCAAGTCATCATACCTGATAACGACATAGAGGATCTATTGACCTATAAACAGGCCATGAAAGATGTAGACCGTGACCAGTGGGTCAAAGCCATGGACCTCGAAATGGAGTCTATGTACTTCAATTCCGTCTGGGTACTTGTAGATCAACCAAATGACGTAAAACCAATTGGTTGTAAGTGGATCTATAAGAGAAAACGAGACCAAGCCGGTAAAGTACAAACTTTTAAGGCTCGACTTGTGGCAAAGGGTTATTCCCAAAGAGAAGGAGTGGACTATGAAGAAACTTTTTCTCCTGTTGCCACGCTTAAGTCGATTAGAATACTCTTATCCATCACCACTTTTTATGACTATGAAATTTGGCAGATGGATGTCAAGACAACCTTTCTAAACGACGATCTTGAGGAGAGTATCTATATGGCCCAACCGTAAGGGTTTATTGCACAGGTCAAGAACAAAAAGTTTGCGGCCTGTAAATCCATTTAATGGGTTGAAACAAGCTTCTAGATCTTGGAATATAAGATTTGATACTGCGATCAAATCTTATGGTTTTGAACAGAATGTTGACGAGCCTTGTGTGTACAAGAAGATCGTCAATTCTACTATAGCGTTCTTAGTTTTATATGTTGACGACATTCTACTCATTGGGAATGATGTAGGTTACTTGACTGACATCAAGAAATGGCTAGCTACACAAATCCAAATGAAAGATTTGGGAGATGCACAGTATGTTCTAGGGATTCAAATTGTTCGGAACCGCAAGAACAGAACACTAGCCATGTCTCAAGCAACTTATATAGACAAAATGTTGTCTATGTATAAGATGCAGAAATTCCAAAAGAGGTTTGTTACCTTACAGATATGGAATTCATTTGTCAAAGGAACAATGCCCTACGACACCTCAAGAGGTTGAGGACATGAGACGCATTCCCTATGCTTCCGTAGTTGAGAGTGTGATGTATGCAATGTTATGTACTATATCTGACATATGCTACGCAGATGAGGGATAGTCGATGAGGTATCGACCCAATCCAGATATGATCATTGGACTGCGAGCTTAAGAACATCCTCAAGTATCTTAGGAGAACGAGGAACTACATGCTCGTGTATGGTGCTAAGGATTTGATCCTCATCGGATACACCGACTGATTTCGAGACCGATAAAGATGCAAGAAAATTCACATCGGGATCAGTGTTCATTCTGAATGGAGGAGCAGTCGTATGGAGAAGTGTGAAGCAAAACTGTATTGCAGACTCCACAATGGAAGTTGTATACGTAGTTGCATGTGAAGCAACAAAGGAAGTAGTATGGTTGAGGAAATTCCTGAAAGATTTGGAAGTCGTTCCAAATATGCATATGCTTATTACCCTATATTGTGATAACAGTGGTGTAGTTGCAAATTCAAGAGAACCAAGAAGCCCACATTGTTGATCCTTTTACAAAGACCCTCACGGCTAAAGTGTTTGAAGGTCACCTACAGTCTCTAGGTCTACGAAGTTAGTAACCTAGGACGAGTGGGAGAACTTTTGGGTATATGCCCTAGTTCATTATATTCATATATTTATTGTACTCATATGTTTCTCACTTAAATACAACATTGTGATATTCCCCTAGGAGTTTTAGTCCAAGTGGGAGTTTGTTGGATTTTATGTCCTAAAACTCGTAGTTTGTAATTGATAAACATTTTTCGTGTTTTTTTTTTCGATAAAATTGTTATTGAATTAGTATGTTATAATCTTGAATCCAATAAACTAAGGACCCGAGGCTATTTAATGTAGACTTGAACTTTATGTGATGACATAAAATATGGATCAAGTTCGAGTATATAACCTAAAATGATCTATAGTATAGGGATAAGGTTGGGCGCCTTAGTCTAGGGACACTATGGATGCGACCTACTTTGTAGTTAGTACAAACGATGTGATCCTGAATCGTTCATATAGAGATATGTAAGTGGGGGCATCCTATGCAATGAGTTTGTATAAGACTGGACCACGACTTAATCACTTTTGCTTTATAACACCCACTAGAAGAAAATAGGGATACAATGACGGACGAAAAAATCAAAGGGCGAGAAACAATGACGGATGGTGAAAAGGCGCGCTGGAATTTTTTGGTCGGACATACAATGACGGGCATTGCCCGTCATAGTAAGTTAATTTTAATGACGGGCATTGCCCGTCATCATAGGGTATTTTAAAAAAACACCCCCAGCTCATTTTCTCTCTTTCCACTTTACCATTTTCGACTCCCAGCTCATTTTCTCTCTCATTCTCACAGCAACTCACACTCTCCCTCCATCTTCACCGTTTTTTTGCAGCCGATCTCAAGCTTCGTCTTCGCCGTTCGTCGCCGCCGGCCCTTCTTCCCCCATTTGCCACCGTCGGTCCCCGGGCAAGTCTTCTACCGAGCTTCCTTCGCCAGATCTCCAAGCTTCCCCATCTCATTTTCTCGCCAGCTAGATCTCCCTCCCTCGTCTGTCGTCGGCCAGCTCTTCCACCGAGCTTCCACCAATGAGTTTTTTTTTGCTCGCTGGCCAGATCTGTTACCATTTGGCCGGCCCGATCTATTTTTTTTTTATTAATTTTAGATTGATTTTTTTTTGTGGATCTGAGTTTTTTTTTTGTAGATCTAAATATTAACTAAGAAAAAATTTAATTTTTTTTAGGAGTTTATGCTAATGTGTTGGTTTAAGTGTTTATGTGTAGATCTAAATTGACTAATGAATTTTTTTTTGTGTAGATCTAAATTTAATTTCCTTGGATTTTTCCATTGTCGATTCCTTCAGAAGGTACATTCATTTCAATTGCTACTACATTGCGCCTTTATTGAATTACATCTATATTTGTTGATTTTTTATTAAAAAGTTGGATTGAATGGTTTTTTTGTTTGTGATTAAGAGCGGGTATCCAAGAGGTTTGAGTGGAATGAAATTTAAGGTTTATCACAGTTCAATTTACATTTGGGTTTGTCATGAGGAGTGGGTATTTTCTAGGTCTACTTCAATTAAAATATTGGTCATTAAGGTGTTTGTGAAAATGCTCAAATGAAATTCAGTGACTTGGACAAGCCTAATTACTTGATTTATGCAATCCATAAATTTTAGATGAGGTTCTTAATCACTATAGTGAATCGGTTTCATTAATGTTTTCATAGATTTAGTTTTATGATTAATATATTTTATAAATAATCATCAAAATAACAACTGATGTAACTTGATAGAAGGAACACTTTGCTATTGATTTTGTTTTCCTTAATATCCTTGGTAGTTTGAGTTTAGCGCAAGAGCTGGTTAAATCATCTTAACTTTTTGTTGAACATCTTCTGGAACTTAATGTTTTTGTCTGAAAGGAAATGCTGACAAGGATAAAGTGAAGGTTGCTTTAAAAGGCAGTAAGATCAATAGATTGATAATACAAGTACCCTTGACTATTAAATTCTTAATCACATGCAATGCGATGTTTGTGCCCCCATGAGCTTGCAGACAAATAGCATGAGACAAAGAGGGGAATTGGCTTTTGGAAATTAGAGAATACTGAGATATGAGAAAATGGCTTCCAAAGTTAGAGCCAAAGCCAAGGAGCCAAAGCCAAGAGTATGAAAATAAAATGTCGTATGGGTTTTTTCTTTTTCTTTTACAATTACACTTATGTGTTCCTTTCTCATGGTTGGCTTCCCTCTCTTGTCCTGACTTTCTTTTTATGGAATCTACTAATTATTATTATTCTCTTTCTCTCTCTCATTGACTTATGAGTTTGTTACTTGGATGTTTTTCTTAATTTTTATTTTAATATGTAATCTTATTCCCTCTCTTGCCCTAACTCGTTTTAATATGTAATCTTATTATTAAAAAAAACACATTCTATTTTTCTTTGGCAATACAAATAAGTCATTATGTTCCTTATTTTGATGAGAGTAGTTTGTAAGAAGAGCGAGAGGTATGCCTGTTTTATTAGTTCTCTTTTACATTTAAATCTTTTTTCTAGTTGTGAAACACTTAAGTTCTCTGCAACTAGTTAGGGTATTAAGCTTATAACTGATTTTCTATTGTATTATTTATTTCATATTTAAGCTTTTAGAGATTTGTATCATGTGCAAAGTTGCTTTGTCATAGCTTGGAAACTTGTAAAGGTAAACTTAAAATTGATATATATTGTTTTGATCAACGTTGGAACGAACTTTTAACTCAAACATGCTATTTCTTAAATTATTTTGCATGTAGTGCCCCTGTCAACTGGATTCTGTAGAGTGCGGGTACTATGTACAGAAGTATATACGAGAAATAATATATAATTCTAGTATCCCTATAAGTAACATTGGAAGTACTCTTATTTTATCTTTTAAGTGATTCAAAATTTTATTTAGTCTAATGTTATATATATTATTTTCTCTTTGTAGTTTAACACAAAAACTGCATCTAAACAAGAAGAAATAGACGAGATTCGAGTACAATGGGTCTATTTTGTTGGCAGATTTGTGTAAGCCATTTGTTGATTTCTGAATTTTGTGAAATGTATGCAAGTACTAGATTTGTATGAAATTAGGTAAGTTAAAATGTTATTATTGTAATTAGGTGTACAATGTATATACTTGTTTATATGTATATAGTAGAAGTGTATATATTTGAATATTGTTTAAATGTAGTTTGTGGATAGGCGGGTGGCCTCATTCTTCTGAATCTGGGATTGGAGTTTGCTGGATGTATTTTTTGATGTATATACTTGTTTGTTGAATGTTGTCTATGAATGGAGAAGCGGGTGGCCTCATTCCCTATAAGTTTTTTTTTTTTGGATATAGAAGTGTTCTGCAATGTTTCAGGTTAGTGGTAAACTGATGATATGTAGAGGTCATGCCGAAATTTTCACTTAGTGGTTTGAGTTCGTGTTAGTTTCAGAGTTTATGATTTTTGTGATATAGGTGTTAAGGTTTGTGATATACGAGTTTATAGTTTTTGTGATACAGGCGTTAAGGTTTGTGATATAGGAGTTTATGGTTTGTAATATAGTAGTTTATGGTCTTGGAGTTTTGGATATAAAAGTTTTCTATGTGCATTGTTTTGGTTAAAAAAGAATTTTGTTGGATGTTGTTATGGATTAGTGATTTTATGTATGTTTTGGATATAAAAGTGTTTTTGTTGCATGTTTGTAAATTTGTATAGTGATTTCATGTGTGGTTTCAATATAGAAGTTAATATATTTATAATATTTCAAGTAATTAGTTATTAAATATTGTTGATTAGCCATCGGGCTATCAACTTTTTTTTTTAATTAAATTATGCTAAAACCGATGCTAAAATAATGATGGAAAACATATAATGACGGACAATGAGTATTTTTTTATAAAAAAAATCCAAATATAAATGACGTGTAATACCCGTCATAAAAAGTGACCCACACTTTTCATGACGGGCAATGCCCGTCATTAAAAACTGGGTTCCAACCCACTTTTAATGACGGATAACACTTTTAATGACGGGCATTGCCCGTCATCAAAATTTGACCGTCATTGTATGTTACAATGACGGACGATTTTTAATGACGGGCAATGCCCGTCATTAAAAACCGCCCGTCATTGTAACATACAATGACACTCGCATAGATGACGGGCGTGCGCCCGTCATCAAAACCCTTTAATGACGGGCAATGCCCGTCATTAAAACTCTTTTTTCTACTAGTGACCGTTTAGTTTATAAAACTGACTAATTCAATTTTGATGACCTAGGTAGCTCAATATCAATCCCGAGCTAACTATGAACTCCTGTTTATTCGGGATTATCCTTAGATCTTCATGGGTGAGAGCAGCTCAATAGCGCTGGCTCAATAAGCCTCCCATTTCAGGGGTAAGATCGGATAGATAGCTGGGGACATAGGGTGCAAGACGGAATTCACTCCTACCCGACTCTAGAGATAGTAGATAGGTTGTTCCCTTAAGTGCTGACTTTGGAACTAGAACAAGGGGCCCCACCCTCTCACTAGGCTGAAAGGGACTAGGTTTGTTGGTTGGACTACAAATCAATTGTTCTATAGAGGTTTAGTGGGACTTAAGGAACAAGAAGTGTTCTCGGGGGTAAAACGGTATTTTAATCCAGCCGAGACCACGAACAACTTGTGAAGGATTGACTTACTGGTTACGATTATATCAGGTGGGCAGAAATATATCTGCAGTGAGGGGAGTGCAACTACGGGACTTTAGTGGAATGACCCGTTAGTTAACAAAAGTTAATTAATTAGGTTAAAGAGTTTGACCGGTTAATCTCGGATTGTTGGAGCCCATGATCTGTAGGTCCATTAGGTCCCCCTACTAGCTCATATGGATTAAACTTAGAACATTATGATGGATTAATTCGAATTGTTCGAATTAGGAAAGGAGTTTTAAACCGACAAGTATATGTGATATAGCTATCGGTTTTTTATGACACAATATATTCAAATGTGATTTGAATTTCAAAAATATGAATGCAGATTCATGTTCGGGAGGTCAAAATTATTCAAGAGGGTCAAAATCGTAAAAGTCAAAGGGTTGACTTTTTGGCTCGCGAAAAGTCAAAGTTTGACTTTGACCAAATGAAAAAGACTATTTTACCCTTGACTAGAGTTAGTGGAATTATCCAAGTTTTTGTTGGACAATCCCACTAACTTAAGTGGATTATGTGTAAACATTATAGAATGACATATAACCCACTTTAGTTAGTGTTTTGTGAGGTGTTGAATTTTGGTGAGCATTTGGCATGCATTTGATGCATGTAATTTTTTTATAAATAGGTTTGTTTTCAAAACAAAAGGTTACTTTTGCTGAATTTTGAGTTTTTAAAAAGAAAGTCTCACCAAAACTTACTTTTTTTTCCTTTTATCCTCACTTAATGCTTTGAACCTCCCATTCTTCCTTTTCAATCCTTCATTCACCGGGTCCCACAAAGGTTGGTGGTCCGGTTGAGTCCAGAGGATAGCGAGGAAGCTCTAATGGTGGTCCGGTTGTGTTCGGTTTGTGCTTTGGCAAGGAGATTGTGAAGAAATCAAGCTACAAAGGTTGTACTTTCTTCCATTTTTTAGTTTACTGTTTTTTGTATGTTTGCATGTTAATTTCTATTAAGTTAGATGCAATTAGAGTGTCATTAGATCCTTATTCCGCTGCGTATGTCTCGTGTTCCATCATTTTGTAATTTAATTTATTTTACACATGAGATGTATGAAATTTATTTATTCTACATGCATAATGTATGGTTAAACATTTCCTCCATCATGTTTATATTATAATAGTTATAATTGAAGGGAATGAGAATCTTCGCGCAACGGAAGACGATCGAATTGTCAAGGTATCGTTACGCTACTAGAAATTCATTATAACGATTTAACACTTAAATCTAGGCTTAACATACAAAATGGTAAGGAAAAACAGAAGATGAAGTTACTTACTTGTTGAAGACCCTCTTCAAGAACTCCTTTCTAGAGAATCACGAATCCTTCGCGAAAAAACCCGATCTCAACGAACTCGTTCTCTTCTCATGATCAAGAACCGAAAACAACCACTAAAGGCTTCTCGGTTGTTCTTCTTTTGGAAAGAAGAAAGTTTGAACTTCTTGGTTTTGGAGAGGGAGGAGAGTTGAGAGAAAGGTTGAGAGAGAATTCTCTTCTTTTGGTCAAATTTCAAAAAATGAGAGAATGGCATAAGAAAGTCTTCTTGCAAAGGGTTTAAATAGTGAAAGAACATGGAGTTAAAATCTCCACATTATTACCATTTTACCACAACTATAGGTTATGCAAATCACATTTGCATAATTGTGGATTTTATTAAATTGAATCACATCCAATTTAATTTCTCTCAATTAATTTCTCCAATTAGCCCTAAGTAAACAATTAGGCTAACCTATAGCTTATTATGAATCTCATTCACATTAAAATATATATCACATCATTCATATCTCATATAAATGACATAAAGGCCCTTTAAGTGAAATTGAACACTTTAATTTCATACCAAAACATTAACCCTTCTTTTAACCCAGATTAAGCCAACCGAGTGACCTAATGGACTTACAGTGACGAGCTCCAATGATACGAGATTAACCTATCAAACTCTTTCGTCTGGTTAATCAACCTTCATTAGCTACGGTAACATTCCACTAAAGCCCGTAGCTGCACTCCCGTCAGTGCAGAATATTACGTGTCCACTGATATAACCAATAACCATGAGTCGACCCTTCACCGATTGTTCATAGGCACGGTTTGGTAAAATTACCGTTTTACACCTGTGTCTACCTCTTGTTCCTTAAGTCCCTACTGCTCCTCTAATGAACAACATATTGTGATGGTCTAACCACACACAACACCCTTCTCGGGCCAGTGAGAAGCTGGGCGCCTGTTGTCCAAGCCCTGGAGACAACACTTAAGGGAAAAACCCCTCTAGTTTCCCTAAAGGCGGGAACGAGTGAATTCCATCTCGCGTAGTTAAGTTCCCAACTCTCTAATTGGTCCTGTCCCTGAGAAGATAGGCATATTGGGCGAGTAACTGTGACCACCCTCACCCGTACTAGTCAAAGGACAGACCCCTGCAGACAAGAGTCCGTAACACGCTCAGGATTCAGGTCGAGTTACTAATGATCATCTACGATGTTATTAGTCCTTACTGTCAACGGTGTTACATCAGTAAGTCTAATAATTCACGGTCCGGTCTTGTACAATCTCATTGCACAGGATGTCCCCACTCGCATGTCAACCACATGAACGAGTCAGATCACCTCGTTTGTATCTAATACAAAGCGGGCCGCATCCACAGCGTATCCAGGATTAGGTCTCCAACCCTATCCATATACTGTAGACCGTTCGGGTCATTAACTCGAACGTGATCCTCCCTGTGTGTCCACTACACACTTTTGAAGTTCTAGTTCTCTCATAAATTCAATGAACCTAGAGCTTAGGTTATTGGAAAAGTTTGTAAAATTTGCGTGACACAAAGTAATGAAATGAATAACACTTTATTAATTTCAAACAGTAATTTACAAACAAGGGATTAGGACAAACATCCCAACAAACTCCCACTTGGACTAAGCTAGTGGAGAAAATACATTTCTGAAATTTACATAAATTACAACGAATTAATACAATAAACTAGGACATTGAATACCCGTTTACATATCTCCCACTTGCCCTAGTCAGGAAGCACTTGAAGACCTAGACTCTCTAGGTTACCCTCAAACACCTTAGCCATGAGGGGCTTTGTAAAAGCTACGTTGTGCTCCGACGCTATCTGCGTGACTGTCACGACTCCACGGTGCACAATCTCTCGTATCAAGTGATACTTCCGCTCATTGTGTTTGCCTCTCTTATGGCTCCGAGGATCTCTAGAGTATGCTCTTTGCACCACCAAGTATATCACGTAGCGATGTGATCGACAAGTTCATATTTGGAACAACTTCCAAATCAGTCATGAACTTCCTAAGCCAAACAGCTTTCTTTGCAGCTTCACAAGCCACAACGTACTCCGCTTCCATAGTGGAATCAGCGATGCATCCCTGCTTGATGCTTCACCATACAACAGCTCCTCCATTCAGAATGAAGGCTGACCCTAAGTGGATTTCCTAGAATCCTTATCGATCTGTAAGTCAGAATCCGTGTATCCCGTAAGAATTAAATCCCCACATCCATACACTAAGTTGTAGTTCCTCGTTCTCCTAAGATACTTGAGGATTGCCTTTACAGTTGTCCAATGATCTAATCCTGGTTTGGATTGATACCTACTGACAATCCCTACTGTATAACAGATGTCGGGCCTAGTACACAACATGGCATACATCAGGCTCCTTATAGCTAACCTCTTGAGGAGTCTTAGGACACTGATCCTTAGACTAGTGAACCTCATGCCTGAAAGGTAGCAAGCCCTTCTTGGAGTTCTGCATCTTATATCTAGACAACATCTTGTCAATATAAGACGCCTGAGACAAGGCTAGAGTTCTGTTCTTCCGGTTTCGGACTATCTTGATACCTAGAACATACTGAGCTTCTCCCAAATCTTTCATTTGGAATTGCGAAGCTAGCCACTTCTTAACGTCAGTAAGAAATTCTACCTCATTCCCAATGAGAAGAATATCATCCACATACAACACTAAAAATGCGTCAGTTTTGTCAACGATTTTCTTGTAGACACAAGGCTCGTTGAAATTTTGATCAAAGCCATAAGATTTGATTGCCTCATCAAACCTTATATTCCAAGACCTCGAAGCTTGTTTCAGTCCATAAATAGACCTATGAAGCATGCAAACCTTTTGCTCTTGGCCTTTGGCAATGAACCCTTTGGGTTGGTCCATGTAGATGGTTTCATCAAGTTTGCCATTCAGAAAGGTTGTCTTGACGTCCATCTGCCATACCTCGTAGTCATCATACGCGACAATGGACAGAAGGATCCTGATCGACTTTACCATGGCAACAGGTGAAAGGGTCTGCTCATAGTCAACCCCTTCAACCTAGGTAAAACCCTTTGCCACTAGTCGGGCTTTGAAGGTCTGCACCTTCCCATCTACGCCACGTTTACGCTGGTAGATCCATTTGAAACCAATAGATTTTACCCCATCCTATTGATCCACAAGCTCCTAGATACAATTGAAGTACATCGACTCCATTTCCTGGTCCATAGCTTTAATCCATTGGTGTTTGTCAACATACACCATTGCCTGATCATAGGTCAATGGATCCTCGCAGTCATCATCAGGAGCGACAATTGAGGTTTCAGCTAAACCCATCTAACGATCAGGCTGTCTCACAGCCCTCCGACTACGTCGAGGCATTCCCAACTCTTGGGAACGAATTTGATTAGATGTGCTAGGATCAACAACACTTGTTGATGTACTAGCCCCATCAACAACTCTTGCTGATGTACTGTCCATTTCATTTAACACAATTTTACTCCTTGGTCAATGATCCCTGACGTGGTCTTCCTCTAGGAAAGTGGCGTTTGTCGACACAAGTACCCTATTATCCTTAGAATCGTAAAACAGACCACCTCTGGTCTCTTTTGGGTAACCTACGAATAGGCATAATTTCGAACGGAGTTCCAACTTTTTTGGGTTTGACACCAATACGTGGGTCGGGCATCCCCAAATTCTGAAATGGTGTAAACTGCCTTTACGACCATTCCAGAGTTCGAAAGGTGTTTCACAAACACTCTTCGATGGAACGTTGTTTAAAATATATACCGCAGTCTCCACTACGTAACCCCAAAAGGAATCAGGGAGACGAGCATAACACATCATCGACCAAACCATGTCCAAAAGGGTTCTGTTTCTCCTCTTCGATACACCATTCTGTTGTGGCATACCAGGTGCTTAGAGTTGGGACGTAATTCCGTGTTCTATCATATAGTCCTGGAATTCAGTGTCCATATACTCTCCACCTCGATCCGATCGAAGTGTTTTAAGCGATTTACCTAACAGGTTCTCAACCTCAGTCTTGTACTCCTTGAACTTTTCAAGAGTTTTAGACTTCTTATGCATTAGGTAAATATACCCATACCTCGAGTAATCATCTATGAAAGACACGAAGTATTCATAACCACCTCGTGCTTTAACATTCATCGGACCACAAAGGTCAGAATGTATAAGCTCAAGGGGCTCCTTGGCTCTATATCCTTTTCCACGAAAAGGACGTTTGGTCATTTTGCCCTCAAGGCATGACTCACACACCGGTAAAGAGTTTTCTTCCAACTCGTTTAGAAGTCCACTCTTCACTAGTTTCTTAATCCTATTGAGATTAATGTGGCCTATCCGTAGATGCCAAAGATGAGCATTTTCTTTAGTAGAAACTTTTTCTCTTTTAGTTTGCGTTTCTACCGTTTTAAATAATTCAGTATTCAAAACACTTTTAACCGAATTAGGTTTCAAAACATACAGATTATTCTCAAGTGAAGCTGAACAAATAAAGTTTCCATTTCGTGAAATAAACGCTTTATTTCCTTGGAAAGAAACGGAAATACATTGTTCTAACAGGCAGGAAATAGAAACTAGGTTTCTAGTAAACCTTATAACTATATACATATTGTCTAACAAAATGTAATTCCTGCCAAAATGTAGCTTCACCGTGCCGACAGCTGCAGCAGAGATAAGCTCCTCGGATCCAACCCGTAGAGTCACCTCACCCTCTCGCAGCTGCTGCTAGGAATCAATCCCCTGAAAAGAAGAACAAACATGGTTAGTGGCGCCCGAATCCAATATCCAGGCAGAGTCACTACTCTCCACTAAACAGGTTTCAATAAAAAAGAAATCACATTTACCTTGATTCTTCCTCTCGGCTAGGAATTTGGGACAGTTCCTCTTCTAGTGTCCGCCCCCATTGCAGTGGAAACACTTTACTTTCTCTGCAACTTCCTTGACCTTCTTGCCCTTTTGGGCGGCAACTCGTCAGTTTTACCCCTCTTCATCTTCTTCTTCCCTTTCGGGCGTGAAGGAGCTACAGGCTTTGTCCCAGAGGTCGAACCCCTATGATAAGACCTAAAAATAACATTTGCCTCAGCTTCCGACGTCCTGATCCTCATCAAGGACTAGAAGGTTTGCAGCTCGTTAAGAAGAGTAGTCAGAGTGTAGTTTATCTTGTTCATAACAACATTGCTACGAAACTGAAGGAAACTCTTCGGAAGAGTTTACAAGATAAGAATGACCTGGCTCGACTAGTCGATCGAAGCCCCGTTCATCTCGCTAGATTAAAGTGGGTCATCATGTCTAGAACATGTTCACGGATAGACGACCCCTCTTTCATCCGTGCGTTGAAGACGTATTTGAGCGAGTCATGCCGGACTTCAAAGGACTGTTGTCCAAACATTTCCTGCAAGGACTCCATGATCTTCTTAGCGGTGACCATCAACTCATGCTTCTTTGCCAAAAATCAGACATGCTAGCAATGATATAGACCTTGGCCTTTTCATTGGCCCTGATCCATCGATCGTATGCATCACGAACACTTCGCGATGCAGTGGAGCCCGAAATCTGAGGACACTCCTCAGAGAGCACGAATTTAATGTCGTAAGTTACCAAAATTATGTTTAAGTTGTTTTTCCATGTTTGTTAATTATCTCCCACTAATTTGTCAGACGCGAGTAAAGTTATTATTGAGCTAAACATGTTTTAAGCTGAAAAATCAAGAAAACTTTGTGTTAGTCTGGCAAAAAACTTTTGAAATCAAATCATGTTTTAGCAAAAATTGTTTCATGATCCCTAGGTCATTCAAAATTTTGCAATGAAATCCTAAAGGTTTAGAATGACCGCCACCGAAGGGTGAACAAAACACTCCTTCTCTAGGACGAGACTTTCTCGATCAGACCCTAATCCCAGAATAACTCTTATTCCATTAGGCGTCCAATTGCCATTGTTCGGTTGAATTCATTAACTCTTAACGAATTCTGTGAGTGTCACCCTCAATCTTTAAGTTTCCAAGTATCCGTCCAAACAATAGCCACCGAAGGGTGAACCAAGAAGGAAAACCAACTAGGAAACTGTATCCCTTTTGAGAATTCACGATGTTCCGACTCCCATGATCATGCCCTCCGATGGGATTGTCTGATCTAGGCCAAACTAGCAGGCGGATCATAGGTGTCTCACGGTGTGAATCGAAAGAAGAGACCGTGGGTCCCGTTTTCACAAGTCCCGTTCCCACTCACTATAAGTACTCTCTCCATCCACGATGATATTGATCCATACAAATGCCATCCGAAGGGGGGCGCTCCCATTTGCGCCATGAGGCCGAGTATGGATCTCACGGTGCGGACTTAGCGGAGATTTGTGGTCGGAAATTAAATGTATCTTATACACTATATTTCCTCCCACTCAACACTTTATTTTTAGGGATTGACCTAGATAAACCGGCTAAAATTTACCTAAGTCTACTAATATAACTCTTATATGGTATTAACCTAAGTTTATAATCACATTATTACTTAGGTCTATGTGAGTAAATTAAAACACTTTTAATTATCGGCACTCACGATAAGTATAATCTAAGAATCTCTAGACCGAATTCACTCCCAGGTCGGTTTTCAGGTAGGGGTGTTCCGCAAGCGTCAACTTAAATACCCCAACCTTACACAAAACCTTCCTTAGACAGAGTTACTAATAAGTCACAATTCATAGACTAAAGTTTGATTTCCTAATTCTAATCTTATTAGAACTAGAAAACCTAAGACTAATTATTGAAGTTCTAAACTCTCTAAAACTAAAAATTAACTTAGGTTGCATGCATTTCTATGTTATAGTGCTTGATCATTCATCACATGAATAACTATATACTATAACAAAAATAATTCATCACATGAATATTAAATGCATGAGCATTCTTTAATCTAAAAAGTATAACACTTATTTTAATTAAATTAAAACATGCATTTAATTATATTATAACACTTATAATATAACCTATCATGCATAGTATATATATTAATTTTATAATATAAATGATGCATGAAAATGTTTAACCTAAGGTGGGATTTTAAATCTATATGACATACACTATGCACATAGAATTTAATTAAATCATACATCACATGCATAAAATAATTAAATAGAAAAAATGGACCGGTTTTTGACACCTAGGAGCAAATTATTTAATTAAATAACATTAATATAACTATTATATAACTATTATTTAATAAAATAATTAAAGAAATAATTAAAATACATTTTACATAAATAAAATAAATTAAAAAAAAAAACTGCCCACTAAGCTTTACAACCGCCCACGAACTAGCAAAAACGCCCGCGAACTACCCACTATGCGTGCGGCTGTGCTCCACGTCGTGGCGTTCCAACGCTGCCCTACAGCGCACCTTGTTCCCGCTGGCACAACGTTGAGATGCCAATGAATAGCGTCTCAACGCCGTCGCCTTTATAGCAAACACGTTTGCTGTTTTGCTTCGAATTCTGCCCGTTTCCGCTCCGATTTCTTCACAGAAACTCTTGCTACTAAAGACTCGGACTTACAGACTCGATTTCTTCAAACCAACATTCATCTCATGAATTAAAGAAATTTACCCACCTAATTTTAATGAAAAACAGTGCATAACGAAGAACCATAACCTGACTTTGATACGAATTGAAGGGAATGAGAATCCCCGCGCAGCGGAAGACGATCGAATCGTCAAGGTATCGTTACGCTACTAGAAATTCATTAAAACGATTTAACACTTAAATCTAGGCTAAACATACAAAATGGAAAGGAAAAACAGTAAGATGAAGTTACTTACTTGTTGAATACCCTCTTCAAGAACTCCTTTCTAGAGAATCACAAACCCTTCGCGAAAAACCCGATCTCAACGAACTCGTTCTCTTCTCACGATCAAGAACCAAACACAACCACTAAAGGCTTCTCAGTTGTTCTTCCTTTGGAAAGAAGGAAGTTTGTGGGAACATCTTGGTTTTGGAGAGGGAGGAGAGTTGAGAGAATGGTTGAGAGAGAATTCTCTTCTTTTGGTCAAATTTCCAAAAATGAGAGAATGACATAAGAAACCCTTTTTGCAAAGGGTTTAAATAGTGATAGAACATATAGTTAAAATCTCCACATTAATACCATTTTACCATAACTATAGCTTATGCAAATCACATTTGTATAACCATATATTATAAGATATCTCATATCTAATTATACAAATCACATTTGCATAATTGTGGATTTTATTAAATGGAATCACATGCAATTTAATTTCTCTCAATTAATTTCTCCAGTTAGCCCTAATTCAACAATTAGGCTAACCTATAGTTTATTATGAATCTCATTCACATTAAACTATATATTATATCATTCAAATCTCATATAAATGACATAAATGCCCTTTAACTGAAATTGAACACTTTAATTTCATACCAAAACATTAACCCTTCTTTTAACCCAGATTGAGCCGACCGAGGGACCTAATGGACCTACAGTGACGAGCTCCAATGATACGAGATTAACCTATCAAACTCTTTGATCCGGTTAATCAACTTTCATTAGCTACGATAATGACCACTAAAGCCCGTAGTCGCCTCCCCGTCGCGCAAGCAAGAATATTACGTGTCCACTGATATAATCAATAACCATGAGTCGACCCTTCACAGGTTGTTCGTAGACACGGTTGGGTAAAATTACCGTTTTAACTCTGTGGCTACCTCTTGTTCTTTAAGTCCCCACTGCTCCTCTAATGAACAACATATTATGATTGTCCAACCACACACAACACCCTTCTCGGGCCAGTTAGAAGGTGGGCTCCCGTTGTCCAAGCCCTGGAGACAACACTTAAGGGAACAACCCCTCTAGTTTCCCTAAAGGCGGAAACGAGTGAATTCCATCTCGCGTAGTTAAGTTCCCAGCTCCCTACTTGGTCCTGTCCCTTAGGAGATAGGCATATTGGACGAGTAACTGTGACCACCCTCACCCGTACTAGTGAAAGGACAGACCCCTGCAGACTGGAGTCCGAAACACGCTTAATATTCAGGTTAAGTCACTAATGATCATCTACGAAGTTATTAGTCCCATCACAACCCAGCGGTGTTACATCGCAGAAGTCTAATAATTCACTGGTCCTCCGGTCTTGTACAATCTCATTGCACAGGATGCCCCCACTCGCATTTCAACCACATGAACAAGTGAGATCACCTCGTTTGTATCGAATACAAAGCGGGCCACATCCACAACATATCTTGGATTAGGTCTCCAACCCTATCCATATACTGTAGACCGTTCGGGTCATTAACTCGAACGTGATCCTCCCTGTGTGTCCACTACACACCGTTCAAGTTCTAGTTCTCTCATAAATTCAATGACCCTAGAGCTTAGTTTATTGGAAAAGTTTGTAAAATTTGCGAGACAAAAAGTAATGAAATGAATAACACTTTATTAATTTCAAACAGTAATTTACAAACACGAGATTAGGTTAAAAATCCCAACAATAATATATAGTATGCATGATAGGATTATATTATAAGAGTTATAATATAGTGTTTGCATGTTTTAATTTATTTAATATAAGTGTTATATTTCTTAGATTAAAAGCATGCATATGCATTTAATTCATGTGATGAATGTATATTATATAGTTTAATTATTCATGTGATCAATGATCAAACATTATAATATAGAAATGCATGTAACCTAAGTTAATTAATGGTTTTAAAATGTTTAAAACATGAATAATTAGACTTAGGTTTTCTAGTTCTAATAAGATTAGAATTAGGAAATCAAATATGACTTATGAATGGAGCCTAATAAGTAACTTTGTCTAAGGAAGGTTCTATCTAAGGCTTGGGTATTTAAGCTGACGCTTTGCAGAACACCTCTACCTGGGAACCGACCGGGGAGTGAATTTAGTCTGGAGATTCATAGATTATATTATCTGAGTGTCGTTAATTAAAAGTTAATTAATTTATTCACATAGACCTAACTGAATAATGTGATTATAGACTTAGGCTAATCCAATATAAGAGTTATATTGGTAGACTTAGGTAAATATTACCCGATTTATTTAGGTTAATCCCGATCAATTTAAAGTGCTGAGTGAGAGGAAATAATGTGTATAAGATACATTTGATTTTTCGACCACAAATCTCCGTTAAAGTTCACACCGTGCGATCCATACTCGGTCTCCTAGCGCAGACGGGAGTGTCCCCCTTCGGATGGTATTTGTATGGGCCAATATCAACGTGAATGGAGAGAGTACTTATAGTGAGTGGGTGGGGACTCAGGGAAACGGGGACCCGTGGTCTCTTCTTTCGATTCACACCATGAGACGCCTATGATCCGCCTCTCTAGTTTGGCCCGACTGCACAATCCCTTCGGAGGGCCTTGATCATGGAAGTCGGAACACCGTGAATTTCCGAAAGGGATACAATTTCCTTGTTGGTTTTCCTTCTTGGTTCACCCTTTGGTAGCTATTGTTTGGATGGATACTTGGAAATTTAAAGATTGAGGGTGACACTCACGGGATTCATTAAGAGTGAATGGATTCAGAATGAAAAATGGTAATTGAATGCCAAATGAAATAAGAGTTATTCTGGTATTAGGGTCTTGTCAAGAAAGTCTCGTCCCAGAGGAAGAGTATTTCTATTCACCCTTTGGTGGCAGTCATTCTAAAGCTTTGGGGTATCATTGCAAATTTTAATGGCCTAGGGATCATAGGATAAATTTGTGCTAAAACTTGATTGAATTTTTTAAAGTTTTGCGAGACTAATACAAAGTTTTTACTTATTTTCAGCAAAAATGTCTAGCTCAATAATCGCCATTTTAGCTTCCGACAAACTAGTGGAAGATAATTTCCAAACGTGAAAAAATAATACCAACACAGTTCTAGTAACTGACGACCTAAAGTTCTTGCTCACTGAGGAGTGTCCTCAGGTGTCGGGCTCAACCGCATCACGAAGTGTTCGTGATGTGTACGATCGATGGATCAGGGCCAATGAAAAGGCCAAGGTCTATATCATTGCCAGCTTATCTGAAGTATTGTCAAAAAAGCATGAGTTGATGATCACCGCCAAGGAGATCATGGAATCCTTGAAGGAAATGTTTGGACAACAGTCCTTTCAGGTCCCACATGATTCACTCAAACACATCTTCAATGCGCAGATGAAAGAAGGGACGTCTGTACGTGAACATGTTCTTGACATGATGACCCACTTTAATCTGGTTGAGATGAATGAGGCTTCGATCGATGAGTCGAGCCAAGTCAGCTTTATTCTTGAGACTCTTCCGAAGAGTTTCCTTTGGTTTCGTAGCAATGCTGTTATGAACAAAATTAGCTACACTCTGACAACCCTTCTTAACGAACTAAAGAACTTCAAGTCCTTGATGAGGATTAGGACACCGGAAGCTGAGGCAAACAGTGTCTTCAGGAACTTTCACAGGGGTTCGACCTCTGGAAAAAAATCTGTAGGTTCTTCAGGCCCGAAAAAGAAGAAGAAGAAGATGAAGAAGGGAAAAAAATGACTGTGTTGCCGCCAAAAAGGGCAAAAGGGTCAAGGAAGTTGTAGAAAAAGGAAAGTGTTTCCACTGCAATTGGGACGGACACTGGAAGCATAATTGTCCCAAGTTCCTTACCGACAGGAAGAAAGAACGTAAATTTGATTTACTTGTAAGTGAAACCTGTTTAGTGGAGAGTAATGACTCAGCCTGGATATTGGATTCGAGCGCCACTAACCATGTTTGTTCTTCTTTTCAGGGAATTAGTTCCTGGCAACAGCTGTAAGAGGGTGAGATAACACTACGGGTTGGATGCGGGAAAGTTGTCTCTGCTGCAGCGGTCGACACAATGAAGCTCTTTTTTGGGGGGGAGAGGGAAATACTTATTATTGGATAATATATATATAGTTCCAGGGTTTACTAAAAACCTTGTTTCTATTTCCTGCTTACGTGAACAATGTATTTCCGTTGAATTTTCTGGTAATAAAGCGTTTATTTCCCGAAATATAAGAGTTATATTGGTAGACTTAGGTAAATTTTAGCCGGTTTATCTAGGTCAATCCCGATTAATTTAAAGTGCCGAGTCGGAGGAAATAAAGTTTATGAGATACATTTATTTTTCCATCCACAAATCTCCGTTAAGTTCGCATCGTGAGATCCATACTAGGCCTCGTGGCGCAAATGGGAGCGTCCCCTTACGGGTGACATTTGTATGAGTCAATATTCAACGTGAATGGAGAGAGTACTTATAATGAGTGGGAGCGGGACCTGTGAAAACGGGACCCACGATCTCTTCTTTCGATTCACACCGTGAGACACCTATGATCTGTCTGCTAGTTTGGCCTGGACAAGACAATCCCTACGGAGGGCCTTGATCATGGCAGTCGGAACACCGTGAATTCTCGAAAGGGATACAATTTCCTTGTTGGTTTTCCTTCTTAGTCCTCCCTATGGCGGTTATTGTTTAGACGAATACTTGGAAATTTAAAGATTGAGAGTGACACTCACAGGATTCATTAAGAGTTAATGGATTCAGACGAAAAAATTGTAACTGGATGGCTAATGGAATAAGAGTTATTCTGGTATTAAGGTATTGTCGAGAAAGTCTCATCCTAGAGGAGGAATGACTTTGTCTACCCTACGGTGGCGGCCATCTAAACTTTTAGGGTATCATTGCAATTTTGAAAATGACTTAGGGATCATAGGATAAAAATTTGCTAAAACCTGATTGGATTTTCAAAAGTTTTTGTGAGACTAATATAAAGTTTTGTTTTTTTTTCCATTTTTCAGCAACAAAATGTCAAACGCTTTTAACGCTCCTATAGCTTTCGTTAAGTTAGTAAGCGATAATTTTTTGTGGAAAAACAATGTTAACACGATTTTGGTAAATGACAACCTAGAGTTCGCGCTCACTGAGGAAGGTCCTCCGGTACCTGGTTCAACAGTTCTATTCAACGATCTACATACCTTCCAGTTCTTGGTGCAAACCAGGGACAGGAAGCTGAGGCGAGTGTTGCCTTTAGACCTTTTCACAGAGGTATGACCTCTGGGACAAAGTTTGTAGATTCTTCAGGCCCGAAAGAGAAGCGGGAGAAGTTGAAAGAGGATAGGGTTGACCGTGCTGCCGCCCTAAAGGGCAATGAGATCAAGGAAGTTACCAGAAAGTGTTTCTACTGCAATGGGGACGGGCACCTGAAAAGAAGTTGTCCCAAGTTCCTTGATGAAAAGAAGATGACAGGTAAATGTGATTTACTTGTCACAGAAACTTGTTTAGTGGAGAGTAATGACTCAGTCTGGATATTAGATTCAGGCGCCACTAAACACGTTTGCTCTTCTTTTCAAGGATTAAGTTCCTGGCAGCAGCTGCAGAAGGGTGAGGTAACACTCATAGTTGGATCCGGAGAAGTTGTCTCACCTGCATCAATTGGGACGGTGAAGCTGTTCTTTGGCGGGAAGTACCTATTATTGGATAATATGTATATAGTTCTTTGGTTTACTAGAAAACTAGTTTCGATTTCCTACCTATTAGAACAAAATATTTTCGTTTCATTCAAGAGTAATAAAGCGTTTATTTCTCGAAATGGAAATCTGCTTCGCTTGAGATCAATTTATATGTTTTGAACCCTAATTCGGTCAAAAGTGTTTTGAATACCGAATTGCTTAAAACAACAGAAACGTGAACTAAGAGATTAAAAATTTCTACAAAAGAAAGTGACCATCTTTGGCATTTAAGGTTAGGCCACATAAATCTCAATAGGATTGAGAGACTAGTGAAGAGTGGACTCCTAAATGAGTTGGAAGAAAACTCTTTATCGGTGTGTGAGTCATGCCTTGAAGGAAAAATGACCAAACGTCCTTTTAGTGGAGAAGGATATAGAGCCAAGGAGCCCCTTGTGCTTATACATTTTGACCTCTGTGGTCCGATGAATGTTAAAGCACGAGGAGGTTACGAATACTTCGTATCTTTCATAGATGACTATTCGAGGTATGGATACATTTACCTAATGCATAGAAGTCTGAAACACTTGAAAAGTTCAAGGAATTCAAGACTGAGGTTGAGAACCTGTTAGGTAAAACTATAAAAACACTTCGATCGGATCGAGGTAGAGAGTATATAGACACTGAATTCCAGGACTATATGATAGAACATGGAATTAGCAGAATGGTGTATTGGAGAGGAGAAACAGAACCTTGTTTGACATGGTTCGGTCGATGATGAGCTATGCTCGTCTCCCTAATTCTTTTTGGGGTAACGCAGTGGAGACTGTGGTTTACATTTTGAACACCGTTCCGTCGAAAAGTGTTTGTGAAACACCTTTCGAACTCTGGCATGGTTGTAAAACCAGTTTACGACATTTCAGAATTTTGGGATGCCCGACCCATGTGTTGGTGTCAAACCCGAAGAAGTTGGAACCCCGTTCAAAGTTGTGCCTCTCTGTAGGTTACCCAAAAGAGACTAGGGGTGGTCTATTTTATGATCCTAAGGATAATAAGGTGCTTGTGTCGACAAACACCACTTTCCTTGAGGAAGATCACATCAAGGATCATATACCAAGGAGTCAGATTGTGTTAAATGAAATGGACATGGTGCTAGTACGTTAACAAGTGTTGTTGATCCTAGCTCGTCTAGTCAAGTCCGTTCCCAAGAGTTGGGAAGGCCTCGATGTAGTGGGAGGGCTGTGAGACAGCCTGAACGTTACATGGGTTTAGCTAAAACCCTGGTCGTCACTCCTGATGATGACTGTGAGGATCCATTGACCTATGATCAGGCAATGGCTGACGTTGACAAAGACGAATGGATTAAAGTTATGGACCACGAAATGGAGTCGATGTACTTCAATTCTGTCTGGGAGCTTGTGGATCAACCGAATGGGGTTAAATCTATTTGTTGCAAGTGGATCTACAAGCGTAAACGTGGCATAGATGGGAAGGTGCGGACCTTCAAAGCACGACTAGTGGCAAAGGGTTTTACCCAAGTGGAAGGGGTTAACTATGAGGAAATCTTTTCACCTGTTGCCATAGTAAAGTCGATTAGAATCCTTCTGGCCATTGTCGCATATTATGACTATGAGGTATGGCAGATGGATGTCAAGACCGCCTTTCGGAATGGCGACCTTGACGAGACCATCTACATGGACAAGCCCAAGGGGTTCATTGCCCAAGGCCAAGAGCAAAAGGTTTGCTGGCTTCAAAGATCTATTTATGGTCTGAAACGAGCCTCGAGGTCTTGGAATATAAGGTTTGATGAGACGATCAAATATTATGGCTTTGATCAAAATATTGACGAGCCTTGTGTCAACAAGAAAATCGTTAACAGTACTGTCGCGTTTCAAATATTGTATGTGGATGATATCCTTCTCATTGGGAATGAGGTAGGATTTCTTACGGGCATTAAGGAATGGTTGGCTTCACAATTCCAAATCAAAGATTTGGGAGAGATATAGTATGTTCTAGGAATCCAGATAGTCCAGAACCGGAAGAACAGAACACTAGCCATGTCTCAGATATCTTATATTGACAAGATGTTGTCTAGATATAAGATGCAGAACTCCAAGAAGGGTTTGCTGCCTTTCAAGCATGGGGTTCACCTGTCTAACGATCAATGTCCTAAGACACCTCAAGAGGTTGAGGATATGAGACGAATCCCCTATGCTTCAGTCGTAGGAAGCCTGAAGTATGCCATGTTGTGTACAAGACCCGACATCTGTTATGGAGTTGGGATTGTCAGTAAGTATCAATCCAATTAAGGAGAACGAGGATCTACAGCCTTGTGTATGGGAGTGGGGATTTTGAAGGGAATTAGAGTCCAAGCGTAACTGAAGACGATCGAATTGTTGTGGTGTTGTTGTGCAACTCAATTACATTAAAATTAAACAATATCATATAGTTAAGGCTAAACATGCTTTCTAAGAAAGGGAAAACAACAAGTTCATGATTACTTACTTGTTGAAGATAATTTTCAAGCTTTCATTCCGTTCACGAACTCTTCGTGTTCTCCTCATTCTCAACGATCTCGTACTTTTCACACAAACACCAATCGAACACCTCCACAAGGTTACACGATTGTTCTTCTTTAGGAAGAAGGAGGATTGTGGGATCCTTCTTTTTGGTTTAGGGAGGAGAATTTTGAGAGAGGATTTGAGAGAGAGAGCAATGCTTCTTTTGGTGAGAAATCCAAAAATGAGCATTTGATTAAAGAACCCTTATTGCAAAGGGGTTTATATAATGGTGATAGGTGGAGTTGAAATCTCCACCTACTTACCATTTTACCACAACTATAGGTTATGCAAATCATATTTTCATAACCACATATTATAAGATATCTCATATCTCATTTTACAAATCACATTTGTATTATTGTGGATTTTTAAATTGAATCACATCCAATTTAACATCTCTCAATCTAATTTCTCCAAATTAGCCTTAATTCAACAATTAGGCTAACCTATAGTTTATTATGAATCTCATTCACATTAAACTATATAATATATCATTCATATCTCATATAAATGACATAAATGCCCTTCAGTGAACTTGAACACTTCAAGTTCACACCAAAAATGTAAATCTTCTATTAATCCAGTTTGAGCCAACCGAGGGACCCTATGGACCTACAGTGACGAGCTCCAATGATCCGAGATTAACCTATCAAACTCTTTGACCCGGTTAATCAACATTAATTAGCTACAGTAACACTCCACTAAAGCCCGTAGCTGCACTCCAGTGAGTGTAAGACAAGATGTGTCCACTGATATAACCAATGCCCATGAGTCGACCCTTCACAGGTTGTTCGTAGACGCTGTTTGGTCAAATTACAGTTTTACCCCTGTGTCTACTTCTTGCTCCTTAAGTCCCCACTGCTCCTCTAATGAACAACAACAGTGCAATGGTCTAACCATACACAACAACCTTCCTGGGCCAGTGAGAGGGTGAGCGCTTGTTGTCCAAGCCCTAGAGACAACACTTAAGGGAACAACCGCTCTAGTTTTCCTAAAGGCGAGAACGAGTGAATTCCATCTCGCGTAGTTAAGTTCTCAGCTCCCTACTTGGTCCTGTCCCTGAGAAGATAGGCATCTTGGGCGAGTAACTGTGACCACCCTCACTCGTACTAATCAAAGGACAGACGCCCGCAAACAGGAGTCCGTTACACGCTCAGGATTCAGGTCGAGTCACTAATGGTCATCTACGAAGTTATTAGTCCATACTGTTTCCGGTGTTACATCAGTAGGTCTAATAATTCACGGTCCGGTCTTGTACAATCTCATTGTACATGATGCCCCCACTCGCATGTCAACCATATGAACGAGTCAAATCACCTCGTTTGTATCTTAATACAAAACGGGTCGCATCCAAAGCGTATCCAGGATTAGGTCTCCAACCCTATCCATATACTGTAGACCGCTCAGGTCATTAACTCGAATGTGATCCTCCCTGTGTGTCCACTACACACCGTTCAAGTTCTAGTTCTCTTATATATTCAATGACCCTGGAGCTTAGTTTATTGGACAAAGTTTATAAGAAATGCGAGACACAAAATGATGAAATAAATAACCTTTATTAATTTCAAATGTATATTTACAAACTAAACGTGAATAGGACAAACATCCCAACAAACTCCTACTTGGACTAAGCTAATGGAGCAAATACATTTCTGAAATGTACATAAATTACAATGAAGTAATAAAATAAACTAGGGCATTGAATACCCATTTACATATCTCCTACTTGCCTTAGTCAGGAAGCACTTGAAGACCTAGACTCTCTAGGTGACCCTCAAACACCTTAGCCGTGAGGAACTTTATAAATGGATCAACTACGTTGTGCTTCGACGCTATCTGCGTGATTGTCACGTCGTCGCGGTGCACAATCTCCCGTATCAGGTGATACTTCCGCTCAATGTGTATGCCTCTCTTATGGCTCCGAGGCTCTCTGGAGTTGGCTACAACACCATTGTTGTCACAATACTGTGTGATCGACAAGTTCATATTTGGAACAACTTCCAAATCAGTCATGAACTTCCTAAACCAAACAACTTCCTTTGTAGCTTCACAAACCGCAACATACTCTGCTTCCATAGTGGAATCAACGATGCATCCCTGCTTGATGCTTCGCCATCCTACAGCTCCTCCATTCAGAATGAAGGTTGACCCCGAAGTGGATTTCCTAGAATCCTCATCAGTCTGAAAGTCAGAATCTGTGTATCCCTACTGCATAACAAATGTCAAGCCTAGTACACAACATGGCATACATCAGGCTCCATACAGCTGAAGCATAAGGGATCTGTCTCATATCCTCAACCTCTTGAGGAGTCTTAGGACACTGATCCTTAGACAGGTGAACCCCATGCCTGAAAGGCAATAAACCCTTCTTGGAGTTCTGCATCTTACATCTAGACAACATCTTGTCAATATAAGACGCTTGAGACATGGCCAGTGTTCTGTTCTTCTGGTTTCGGACAATCTGGATACCTGGAACATACTGAGCTTTTCCCAAATCTTTCATTTAGAATTGCGAAGCTAGCCATTTGTTTACGCCAGTAAGAAATCCTACCTCATTCCCAATTAGAAGGATATCATCCACGTACAATATCAGAAATGCGACAGTTTTGTCAACAATTTTCTTGTAGACACAAGGCTCGTCAACGTTCTAATCAAAGCCATAAGATTTGATTGCCTCATCAAACCTTATATTCCAAGACCTCGAGGCTTGTTTGTCACACCCCCTCCCGAACCACCTGCTAACTTAGCCCGGAAAGAGGCATGATGCCAACAGACATTGCTCACCTCTTAACAATACCTGTTCTACCTGATAAACATACTATGCTCGTATATGGTAAACTTTAACATAACACAGCGGAAACTTGATAACTACTAAACATACACAGGGAGAAACATTTCTTAAGTCTCTCATTTGAAAACTTAAACGAGCAATAGCATCACAACTCAGAACATGTCAACCCACTGTTTATACAACCTATTATGCACAAACAACTATAACTACATAACGACTTGCTATACAACACCAGCCACGTACAACTATCAACTTATAAAACTTCCGGCAGACTATGGCAGGATGTCAGGTACCAGGAGGTCGATCTCTACCTGAAAAGGTTTGAAAACATTGAAAGAATGAGCTAAAAAGCTCAGAGAGTGTCTATCTTTAAAACATTATAAGCTCACAGGTGAATCATAATAATGGCAGATTATAAGTAGAAAATAGCTTAACATCTATTTGTAAACATAAACAAACCATACTTCCAATTTACAGGTTTAAGTCACCACTTGTGCATAGCACACAACTCGAAATGTACTATCATATCGAGGGTAGATAGATCAATAATATAGAAGCTCATAAAAGTAAAACGTATGACAAGATACCACATTCAAATCATAGAGATGGTAGAGTTACATTTATACCAATAAGGTTCATACCTCTCACTCTCACGTGCACGTGGAATACCTTTGGTCGTTTATATTCCCTAATACCTTCTCTATGTCCTTCAGTATTAAGGTAAAACCATTTACTACCCGAATACCTTCTCATTGTCCTTCAGTATTAAGGTAAAACAATTTACTACCCGAATACCTTCTCATTGTCCTTCAGTATCGTGATATCATGATTCATTCCCCCCTAAGTACCTTCTCGAATGTCCTTCAGTATTAGGGGTTAACCACAAACAAGTGCATAATTTGTGTACCATGGAAATCATGTCTTAATAACACATACAACAATTTCTTGACATTTTCATATTATCATCTAAACATGTTCCCAAGTGGATTTACACAAAACATTCTCTAAAGGAAAGCATACTTTCATAATTTAGTTTCCATACTTGGATTTAGAGTTACAACTAATTCAAAGCATGCTTAGGTTCCATCATGAACTTTATATTAGAAAACTCTATGAAGCCATACATAATTAGTTCAAACAGGATGTAATTATCAACACTTATGTTCTTGAAGAAAAACATAGGTCAAGCATAGTTCTAAGATCGAGTCACTCACAGTATTAGAATTAGAACCTTGGCTTGTAAACATGACCTATTTGCTCTTGGTCTGTGAAACAAACCAAATTAACCATTAGAACCTCGAGCTCATGATTTTTGACCTTAAAACTTACAAGAAAACACACTTTCAAATTTCCAGCATATTCAGATTTTCCGCCCTGTTTTCAGACAGCCATAACTTCTTCATTACTTATCCTAACATAATGTAATTTATACCAAACTCTTCCTTTTTGAACCCTCTAAAAAGCATATGAAGACATGAAATTGAAATACCAAACGGATTTGTTCAAAAATACCTCGAAAGGTACTTTCTTCAAAATAGACTTCTGCTGTTTCCAGATTCGGATTTCCTGCTGCACAACAAAGTTAACCTGATATGTAAAATATCTTCTAGACATTTTCTACTCACGATTTCTTCACAAAAGTTGTAGGAAATTCAATAAGCTTTCGAACCATACCAAGTAGAGCTTCTAACTCCAAGTATACAGATCAGAACAACCAAAACATCAGAGACTTCCCAGATTTGACAGCAAATTCTGTCTTCTCTCTTCCTCTTAACAAAACAGTAAGTTAACTTCAGTATTAGCTCGAGCTTTCTTCACGAAATTTGTTCCAAATTGAGTTAACTTTCATGTATCAAAAACGCAACTCTTACCGCTTCTTGTTGAGCTCGAAAAGACCAAAACATCTGAACTGGTCTGAGTTGATCACCTTGCTGCTATATAATTAAGCTTTGAGTTCTCCTCCTTTCTTCTACAATTCCAGCTCCAAAATCACGAAAATGGCTTCCTTTTTCTTTCTTTCTCCTTCTCCCATGAAGCTTCAGCTTTGGTTTTGATAAATGAAGAAGAAAATTGAGAAGATAAAGCTTTTCTAAAAAGCAAACGGTGGAGGAAAAGACAAATTTGTCTTTTTCCCCTTTTGCTTTTTCTTTTTCCTTTCCTTTATCCCTTTCTTTCTTTTCTTTTCTTAACAAACAAAACTTAATATATTAAACATTTGTTTCATTTCCTTTTCTTCTTTTGTCTTTAAAGCAATCCAAACCAAAATGGTTTAATTTTCCTTCCTTGTTTTCCTTTTGTCTTTCACTTCATTTCTTTTCTTTTTAAAACATGGAAAACCAAGTTTTAAACATTCATTTCTTCTTTCTTTTTGTTGTTTATTAATAAGGAAGTTCCAAAGAAAGATCCTTGGTTTACATTGTTTCAGTCGGTAAATGGACCTATGAAGCCGACAAACCTTTTGCTCTTGGCCTTGGGTTATGAACCCTTTAGGTTAGTCCATGTAGATGGTTTCGTCATAGTTGCCATTTAGAAAGGTGGTCTTGACATCCATCTGCCATACCTCATGGTCATAATACGCGGCAATGGCCAGAAGGATCCTGATCGACTTTACCCTGGCAACAGGTGAAAAGGTTTCCTCATAGTCAACCCCTTCGACCTGGGTAAAACCCGTTGCCACTAGTCGTGCTTTGAAGGTCTGCACCTTCCCATATACGCCACGTTTACTCTTGTAGATCCATTTGCAAACAATAGGTTTTACCCCATCCGGTTGATCCACAAGCTCCCAGACAGAATTGAAGTACATCGACTCTATTTCCTGGTCCATAACTTTAATCCATTCGTCCTTGTCAACGTCTGCCATTGCCTGATCATAGGTCAATGGATCCTCGTAGTCATCATCAGGATTGACGACTTGAGTTTCAATTAAATCCATGTAACGTTCAGGCTGTCTCACAACCCTCCCACTACTTCGAGGCATTCCCAACTCTTGGGAACGGACTTGACTTGACTTGCTAGGATCAACAATACTTGTTGACGTTGTAGCCCCATCAGCATCTCTTGCTGATGTACTGTCCATTTCGTTCAACACGAATTTGCTTCTAGGCAAATGATCCCTGACGAGGTCTTCCTCAACGAAAGTGGCGTTTGTCGACACAAGCACCCTATTTTCCTTAGGATCGAAAAATAGACCATCCCTAGTCTCTTTTGGGTATCCTACGAATCGACATAATTTTGAACGGAGTTCCAACTTTTTCGAGTTTGACACCAACACGTAGGTCGGGCATCCCCAAATTCTAAAATGGTGTAAACTACGTTTACGTCCATTCCAGAGTTCGAAAGATGTTTCACAAAAACTCTTCGAAGGAACATTGTTCAAAATATAAACCGCAGTTTCCACTGCGTAACCCCAAAAAGAATCTGGGAGACGAGCATAGCTCATCATCGACCGAACCATGTCCAACAGAGTTCTGTTTCTCCTCTCCGATACACCATTCTGCTGTGGCATACCAGGTGCTGAGAGTTGGGACGTAATTCCGTGTTCTATCATACAGTCCTGGAATTCAGTGTCCATATACTCTCCACCTCGATCCGATCGAAGTGTTTTTATGGTTTTACCTAACAGGTTCTCAACCTCAGTCTTGTACTCCTTGAATTTTTCAAGTGTTTCAGTCTTCCTATGCATTAGGTAAATATACCCATACCTCGAATAGTCATCTAAGAAAGATACGAAGTATTCGTAACCTTCTCGTGCTTTAACATTCATCGGACCACAGAGGTCAGAATGTATAAGCTCAAGGGGCTCCTTGGCTCTATATCCTTTTCCACTAAAAGGACGTTTGGTCATTTTGCCTTCGAGGCATGACTCACACACCGGTAAAGAGTTTTCTTCCAACTTACTTAGAAGTCCACTCTTCACTAGTCTCTCAATCCTATTGAGATTAATGTGGCCTAACCTTAGATGTCAAAGATGGACATTTTCTTTTTAACTCTTTTAGTTCGTGTTTCGGCAGTTGTAAATAATTTAGTGTTAAAAACGCTTTTGACCAAATTAGGTTTCAAAACATACAAATTTGACTTAAGTGTGATGGAGATCTGATCTCCTTGAGCAGCAGAAACATGGTATGGGATCGTGATTGCTTGATTGTTTAGGTTGAATAAAAAACCGATACATTGACAAAATTACAAAACAAGGATACTTTTAATCTAATTAAAACATGGAAATATACATGCAAACATGATTAAAGTTTAACAATTAAACTAAGAATGGAAAGGAAATTACCTTTGTAGACTAAATTCTCCAGTAGCAACTCCTTGCTGCAAAACGTAGTAACACAACAACTTTCTCTGTTTTCTTCCAGCAAGAACACAACCACCAGAGATCATGTAACGCCCCTACTTTTCTAACTCTACAACTCTTAGGGACATTACTACACATGCATGCATTATTAGGCCAAAGGACATAAAACATTCTTTAAATCTCCACTGTAACCAAAATCATCTTTAGGGATCCCATTAAAACATTCAAAACATGTAAAAGAAGTAGTTTAGACTTGGCCTATTTAAAAATCCAGAAAATAAGTTTTAAACTTAGAAATCATAGAACGACAACATCAATTATTAAGAAAATATGCGGAAAACATGACTATTCCCATGGTTCTGACCACGCGCCTCCGTCACTCGCCCCGCACGTCCTTGGCCTTACCTGAAAAACATTTTAACATAAAAGGGTGAGTATTGCAATACAATACCCAGTAAGTGACCTCGCTACCGAGGTTTGGGATATGCAAACACATACAATCATGACTTTTAAACTTGGTCAAAATGTACATATGTGGGACCTAAAACTTTCTTGTATCAACATGACTGTAATACATGACTTTCTTGTTCTTTAAGTGGTTAATTGGTCATCCTGAGCCATTTCATTTTGAGTCCCTCACAGACCCCTGTAATTATATGAGTCCTCACGGACCCTCTCGTATGGATTGAGTCCCTCACAGACCCTGTATGGTTTGAGTCCCTCACAGACCCCTGTAAACTTGACCCATAGGGTCTCTAATGCATGTTTGACCATGCATACAATGCCCTCAGGAGACCAATTTCCACATCTTACTTTAAATCGTTTTATGGCATACATAACATGCATGAGGTCCCATCATTCAACATGACTATAGTGTACGTGTCATGAAACATTATCATTGATATGCAAATCATGATTTTCTCACAATAGTTTGAAGATAATACTCTGGTATGTAATCATGAAATATTCTCATATAAAGTACTATATCATTCTCACATGAAATACTGAAATATTCTTACATAAGATACAAAGATATTCTCATATAAAATACTGAATTATGCTCACATAAAATATTGAGATATCTTCACATAAAATAATAAAGTATTCTCACATAAAATATTAAAATATTCTCATGTAAAAATAACAAACTAAATTCGCGTAAAATACTGAAATTCATTTTCTGTAATCCCATTTAGAAAAGTTCGGCACAAGGTCCCTTACCTTAGTTCAGATTCTACTCCAAAACCTAACCCGAGCTCCTTGAGTACTCTTCTTTAGTAGAACCTGATTCACACAACAATCCGAAATTATTCTCCAAGCATACACCAAATCCATAACGTAAAGGTATCTAACTTACGTTCTTAAGGATTCATGCCCCACTTACCTCAAGTTCAACGCGAATACCTAATATTCCTTAGTTCGTCTCGACGTTTGACCTTCAATTCCGCTCCAACCTTGGTCCCTAAATGTCGTGTTCGAACAGTAATTTCAGTTCTTACGTAAACGTTTTAATAACCAAAAGTCATTGTATAAATCTCTCCAATTTCGGGACGTAACAAAAACGCTCACCGAGTTGAAATCCAGCCAGCCAGCAAAATGGTCTTTGCTTTCGGCTACGTGGTCGGAGGCGGATCCAGACGTCGACGGTAAGCTGCACGAGCCTTCGGCGGCTGTTGACCCTACGAGCAGTAGCAGCGGCGGCGCCTTCCCCGAATCAGCAGCAGTACAGCGGCAGGCGTGCGTGGTCGAGGCTTCGACGGTGGCTCCTCGGCGTGCACTCGACGGCGTCAACTCCTCGTTCGAACTCCAGCAACAACCGCAGTGTAGTCAGGCCGCGCTCTTCGTCCGTGGACTCGCAGCGCTCGTGGTCGGAGCCGCCTCTCGCTCGTGGGTTTGCCGCGTGAGTCGCTTTGAAACAACCTTCGATCGTGGCTTGCCGGCGCGAGCGGCTGCAACGAACAGCCTTCGTTCATGGACCTACCGGTAGGATCGGTTGAAACGGCAATAGGGGAGAGAGTTGATCGGCTAGGGCATAGAGAAGAAGTAGAAGAAGAAGGTGATGGTGAACTAGGGTTAGGGTTTTGCTTTTGATTGCACTTAAGGAGACTAAATACTACAAAATTAGGTCAAAATCCAAAAGTCCTATGTAACCTTCATTTAGGCGTTATTTACTAAAGTGCCATTGCCTCTTTCTCTTCTTTTAGTTTTATAAGAAATTTCATTTCAAAGGAAATAATTTGCTTAAGCCATCATGAATTGAAGGGTTCACCCACACCGAGCCCGAAAACATTTACTAATCCGACCCCACATAAGGATTGCTGGAATAAAAATAAACATAATTAGTACCTGTGGTTGTGGTCGTCACAATCTTCCCTCCTTAAGAACTTTCGTCCTCGAAAGTTCCTATTCTTGGAATAGTTCTGGATATTTAGTTTGCACTTCTTCTTCTCGCTCCCAGGTAGCTTCTTCCGCACGGTGATTTTGCCATAACACTTTAACCAAGTTGATCTCACGGTTACGGAGGGTCTTTTGATATCTAGCAATAATCCGTACAGGTCGCTCGCCATAACTCAAATCTTCTGCTAGCTGTAACGGTTCAAAGTCTACAACGTGAGTCGGGTCTGGCACGTATTTCCTCAGCATGGAGACATGGAATACGTTATGAACTGCTGATAGGGAAGGCGGCAATGCTAGCTTGTAGGCCACCACATCGACCCTTTCTAAGATCTCAAATGACCCTATAAAGCGCGGACTCAACTTCCCCTTTCGGCCAAACCTTAGGATCCCTTTCATCGGGGCCACCTTAAGAAATACGTGGTCCCCAACTTCGAATTCTAGGTCCCTTCGCCTCGAATCGGCATAACTCTTTTGTCTGCTTTGGGCGGTCTGCATTCGCGCCCTAATCTTTTGTATTGCACCATTAGTGACCTGTACTAACTCTGGACCCAATAACTGGCGTACGCCAACCTCCTCCCAGAAAACCGGGGTTCTGCAACGCTTTCCATAAAGGGCTTCGAATGGAGCCATTCCGATGGTCGACTGATAACTATTATTGTAAGCAAACTCCATCAAATGCAAATTAGTGTCCCAACTACCTGGAAAGTCTAAGGTGCAAGCTCGCAACATGTCTTCCAAGATCTGATTCAAACGTTCATGCCGCCCATCCGCCTGCGTGGATGAAAAGTCGTCTTCAAGTTTAACCGTGAACCTAACGCTTTACAGAAACTTCTCCAAAAGTTGGAGGTGAAACGTGGATCCCTGTCTGAAATAATCTTGGCTGGAATCCAATGTAGACGGACTATCTCTTCCAGGTACAGTTGTGCCCACTTATCCGTAGAGTAGGTGGGTTTCCCTGGTACAAAATGTGCTGACTTTGTTAACCTGTCCACGATGACCCAAATCACTGAGTAACCTCGTAAAAAGTCTGGGCGATCCGACTATGAAGTCCATAGAGATCTCCTCCCACTTCCACCGAGGTACATGTAAAGGCTGCGATGAGTCCTGCGGGCCTCTGTCTAGGTGCCTTCACTTGCTGACAAGTCAAACACCTGCTAACAAACTCTGGCACGTCGCGCTTCATGTTACACCACCAGAATGACTGTTTCAGATCTCGGTACATCTTGGTACTACCAGGATGTATAGAAAATGGTGAGTTATGAGCCTCGCCTAAGATTTCCGCCTTGATTTGTCATCGTTTGGTACACATAATCGTCCCTCAAATAGTAATCCTCCATCCGTGGATAGTGAAAACTCGCCAACTCACTCCGTAGTTACCGCCGTAAGCTTCTCTACTAACTGAGGGTCCCCCTGTTGAGACTCAACGATGCGTTGCCTCAAGGTCGGTTATGCAGCTTAATCGAGCTAAGCGTGTCGTGGTCTTCCCTACTAGTACCGCAATTTCACTCGTGCAAACTCTGCCAGTAACTCGCTCACAAGCCGGTAACTCTCGTGTTGAAGTATGAACGCTTTTCATCGAGGGGCATCGGCCACGACATTAGCCTTACCGGGGTGGTATTGAATATCTATGTCGTAATCCTTCACTAACTCCAACCATCTGCGTTGCCTCATGTTCAATTCCTTACGGGTGAACAGAGATACTTGAACTTTTATGATCCTGTAAAAATCAATTTTCTCATCCATACAAGTAATGTCTCCAGCATTTTTAGTGCAAAGACTATTGCCGCTAGTTCTAAGTCATGGGTTGGATAATTTCTCTCGTGCGTCTTCAGTTGTCGGGATGCATAGGCTATTACTTTACCGTGCTGCATTAGGACACAACCCAAACCTTTCTTAGAAGCATCACTGTAAACCACAAAGCTTCCTGTTCCCTCGGGGACTGTAAGAATCGGAGCTGACACCAACCTACACTTGAGTTCCTGGAAACTCGCCTCACAAGTGTCATCCCAAACAAATGGGTTACCTTTGCGCGTCAGCTGAGTCATGGACATGGCTATCTTGGCGAAGTCCTGCACGAAACGTCTATAGTATCCTGCAAGACCCAGAAAACTACGTACCTCTGTGACGGTGGTCGGACGAGGCCACTGCGTGACTGCTTCCACTTTTGCTGGATCAACAGAGACACCTGCCTCGGACACCACATGTCCCAAAAAGGATACCTGTCTGAGCCAGAATTCGCACTTGGAAAATTTTGCATACAACATATTCTCTCTCAGCGTGAGCAAAACTTTCCTCAGGTGCCTTTCATGATCTTCATCACATTTGGAGTATATCAGAATGTCGTCAATAAACACAATCACGAACGTATCTAGAAACTCTTTGAATAAACGGTTCATTATGTCCATGAAAGCGGCAGGGGCGTTGGTCAAACCAAACGGCATCACTGTGAACCCGTAGTGTCCATAACGTGATCTGAATGCTGTCTTAGGAATATCTTCTTCACTGATTCTCAACTGATGGTAGCCTGATCTCAGGTCAATCTTGGAAAACACCGTTGCTCCCTGCAACTGATCGAACAAATCGTCTATTCTAGGAAGAGGGTATTTATTCTTGATCGTAACCTTATTCAACTCTCTGTAATCTATACACAGACGCATGGACCCGTCTTTCTTTTTCACAAACAACACAGGGGCTCCCCAAGGCGAAACGCTAGGGCGTATAAATCCCTTATCTAGTAAGTCCTGTAATTGTAGTTTCAGTTCTTTCAACTCTGCTGGTGCCATTCTGTTCGGTGCCTTGGATATCGGAGTCGTCCCTGACTCCAATCCTATGTTAAAATCCACCTCCCTGACCGGAGGTGTTCCGGGGAGGTCCTCGGGGAAGACGTCTGGGAATTCATTCACCACTGGTACCGATGACACTGAGATCTCCGTACACCTCGCATCTAGTATACAAGCTAAGACGCCCCAAGCTCCCCGATGTAATAACTTCCCGGCCTTAAGGGCGTGAATTACCTTAGGCCTACTTCCCGCTAACGTGCCTCCGAACTCAGAACTAGGTTGGTCGGGGAGTGAACACTACCTCCTTCCCCGGCGATCAATGCAAGCATGGTTCTGCGCTAACCACTCCATACCCAATATCACATCAAAGTCAATCATGTCTAAGACTACTAGGTTTACTTCTAACTCATGATCTGTGATAGTCATACTACCATCCTTGACTTTCATGGTGGCTAACAGATTTATCCCCGCAGGAGTGGAAACAGACAAAGCATCAGAATCGTTTCTAACTCTAACTCACTTTTGACTCACGAAGGATGCGGAAATAAAAGAATGTGTAGAACTGTAATCAAATAACACAAAGGCAAGGTGCCCAAGTAATGGGAGTGTACACAGAAACCACGAGTCTCATGCCATGGGTGCTCTTACTCGTGCTCGCATAAGCTCTTCCTTGATGTATTACGGGCTTGGCAGCAGCTCCACTATTGATAACCTGAGGTTGGCTAGCATTGGCTTGACTCGGACAACTATTAGCTCTGTGCCCTTCTTTCCCACATCCGGCACACCCCTTTGACCGGGCAAACACTTACCCCAATGATGTTTACCACGCTTTGCATTGTGGCTTGTCTCCACCGCTAGTTCCCCGCCTGTTGAACTGTGGTTTCGGTCCCGAACCTGCACGAAAGTTCCCTGGCCTATGTGGCGTATGCTGGGGACGCTGCGAGCTTGAATTTGTCTGTTCCCATTTCCTCTTCGACGATTTGCCGGTACCCAGGTTAGCCACTACACAGTGGGCGATGCGTGCTGCACCCAAATCAACTCCGCCACTCTCACTGCGGAGGCATAGTCAGGAGGTGCTAGTGCCTGTATGAAGCCTCGAATATTTTCATCCAGTCCCATAACGAAACGCTCTGTTTTCTTGGCCTCAGTGTCCACTAACTCGGGGGCAAAACGAGACAAACGGGTGAATTCCCTCTCATATACCTCCACTACCCTCCTGTTCTGGCTAAGCTGTAAGAATTCCGCCTGCTTCCTATATCGAGCTGCGGCAGGGTAAAATTTCCGCCAGAATGCTTCCTTAAACAAATTCCAGGTAATCGTCTCTCTGCTGGCGACTATGGTTCCCTTAGCGGACTCCCACCATAAGTAAGCGTCGTCTCTCAACATGAAGGTTGCACAAGACACCCTCTGGTCCTCAGGACAGTTCATCAGTCTGAAAATGGTCTCGATGGAGGACAACCATAATTCAGCCACAGTGGGGTCACTAGAAGACCCATCAAAAGATCTGGGATCATATTTCCTGAAATCCTTCAGATATCGAGACTCCAGAGTTGCATCATTCCGTCCCTGACTTGCTTGGGCCAACTGAGTGGCTACTGTAGCTCGCACGAGAGTCTGCATAGCCTCTACCATCATAGTCATGACATTAGGGTTTCCTTGATCCGCCACTGGAGCGACTGCAGGTGCATCCTCTTGGCGATCTGGTTGGTCTTGGGGGAGATCTGGCACGGGTGGAGTAATCTCTTCCTGACCCAGTGGTAAATCTGGTTGGGTGTTAACGTTTCCTCCTGTCCTCCGACCCCTACCACGTCCTCTACCTCTCCCTCGACCTCTAGGTGGCATTTTTGTCAGAACTACAATGCAGAGAATTTCTAACTTAGTTTTCATCACTTTCTAGCTGTAAGATAGGATCACCCTTAGGGTTTAAATTCATTTACAATCATAATACAGAATTACATCATAAACATTTGCTTAGTTTATAAATTACGTAACGCATTACTGGCGGTGGCCCGGACGCGTTGCTCAACCATGGGAACTACTCTCGTGCTTACTCTGTAAGCAAGTCTACAGAACCCTAAACCTAGGGCTCTGATACCAACTGTAACGCCCCTACTTTTCTAACTCTACAACTCTTAGGGACATTACTACACATGCATGCATTATTAGGCCAAAGGACATAAAACATTCTTTAAATCTCCACTGTAACCAAAATCATCTTTAGGGATCCCATTAAAACATTCAAAACATGTAAAAGAAGTAGTTTAGACTTGGCCTATTTAAAAATCCTGAAAATAAGTTTTAAACTTAGAAATCATAGAACGACAACATCAATTATTAAGAAAATATGCGGAAAACATGACTATTCCCATGGTTCTGACCACGCGCCTCCGTCACTCGCCCCGCACGTCCTTGGCCTTACCTGAAAAACATTTTAACATAAAAGGGTAAGTATTGCAATACAATACCCAGTAAGTGACCTCGCTACCGAGGTTTGGGATATGCAAACACATACAATCATGACTTTTAAACTTGGTCAAAATGTACATATGTGGGACCTAAAACTTTCTCGTATCAACATGACTGTAATACATGACTTTCTTGTTCTTTAAGTGGTTAATTGGTCATCCTGAGCCATTTCATTTTGAGTCCCTCACAGACCCCTGTATGGATTGAGTCCCTCACAGACCCCTGTATGGTTTGAGTCCCTCACAGACCCCTGTAAACTTGACCCATAGGGTCTCTAATGCATGTTTGACCATGCATACAATGCCCTCAGGAGACCAATTTCCACATCTTACTTTAAATCGTTTTATGGCATACATAACATGCATGAGGTCCCATCATTCAACATGACTATAGTGCACGTGTCATGAAACATTATCATTGATATGCAAATCATGATTTTCTCACAACAGTTTGAAGATAATACTCTGGTATGTAATCATGAAATATTCTCATATAAAGTACTATATCATTCTCACATGAAATACTGAAATATTCTTACATAAGATACAAAGATATTCTCATATAAAATACTGAATTATGCTCACATAAAATATTGAGATATCTTCACATAAAATAATAAAGTATTCTCACATAAAATATTAAAATATTCTCATGTAAAAATAACAAACTAAATTCGCGTAAAATACTGAAATTCATTTTCTTTAATCCCATTTAGAAAAGTTCGGCACAAGGTCCCTTACCTTAGTTCAGATTCTACTCCAAAACCTAACCCGAGCTCCTTGAGTACTCTTCTTTAGTAGGACCTGATTCACACAACAATCCGAAATTATTCTCCAAGCATACACCAAATCCATAACGTAAAGGTATCTAACTTACGTTCTTAAGGCTTCATGCCCCACTTACCTCAAGTTCAACGCGAATACCTAATATTCCTTAGTTCGTCTCGACGTTTGACCTTCAATTCCGCTCCAACCTTGGTCCCTAAAAGTCGTGTTCGAACAGTAATTTTCGATTCTTAAACGCGTTTTAATAACCAAAAGTCATTGTATAAATCTCTCCAATTTTGGGACGTAACAAAAACGCTCACCGAGTTGAAATCCAGCGGCTGTAAAATGGTGCTGCCCGGCGCTATGGTCGGAGGCGGATCCGGACGTTGACGGTAAGCTGCACGAGCCTTCGGCGGTGGCTGACCCTACGAGCGAGAGCGGCGGCGCGCCTTCCCGAATCAAGAGCAGCAGCGATACGGCGGCGTGCGTGGTCGAGGCTTCGACGGTGGCTCCTCGGCGTGCACTCGACGGCGTCAACACCTCGTTCAAACTCCGGCGCAACCGCAGGTGTAGTCGGCTTGGCAGTCTTCGTCCGTGGACCTGCAGGCGTTCGTGGCTGGAGCCGTCTCTGTTCGTGGGTTTGCCGGCGTGAGCTGCTGAAACAACCTTCGATCGTGGCTTGCCGGCGCGAGTGGCTGCAACGAACAGCCTTCGTTCGTGGACCTGCCGGCAGGAGCGGTTGAAACGGCAATAGGGGAGAGAGTTGATCGGCTAGGGCATAGAGAAGAAGTAGAAGAAGAAGGTGATGGTGAACTAGGGTTAGGGTTTTGCTTTTGATTGCACTTAAGGAGACTAAATACTACAAAATTAGGTCAAAATCCAAAAGTCCTATGTAACCTTCATTTAGGCGTTATTTACTAAAGTGTCATTGCCTCTTTCTCTTCTTTTAGTTTTATAAGAAATTTGATTTCAAAGGAAACAATTTGCTTAAGCCCTCATGAATTGAAGGGTTCACCCACACCGAGCCCGAAAATATTTACTAATCCGACCCCACATAAGGATTGCTGGAATAAAAATAAACATAATTAGTACCTGTGGCTGTGGTCGTCACAGATCACCTTCTATATCTCTGAATGCTTAGATCTTTTCTTGGTGGGAAGGATTCCAACTTTTGGAAGATTTTTTAGGAATGTGAGAATGAGAGAATTTTTCACACCAATTCTCCAATTGCAAAACAGCAAGAAAAATTAATCAATTGAACATCAAGCCTCTTCTCCCTGTTAAACTGTCGATAGGGAGAAGAAATAGGGTAGTTGGAACGTGTCAATCATATTACCCCTTTAACCTATAGTTTTAATGTACATCCAGCGCACATTAAAATTTAACCTATAGTTTTCAAATGTGAATCACATTCACATATAATATTTGAATTCTTTCAAATATTCAATTCTCTCATATAATTTAATATGAATCATATTCACATTAAATTTATAATATATAGTTCCAAAACTATATATTATATTGTATCTAAATACATTAAATATATTCCCTAATGAATTTGAACATTTAAAATTCAAATGATCTAAGAACCCTTTACGAGCTAGAAGGTGGACCTAATGGACCTACAGATCAGAAGCTCCAACGATACGAGATTGCTCGGTTAATCTCATTAACCTCTCAATCAACATTCGTTAATTGCAGGAACACTCCACTAAAGACCCACAACTGCACTCTTCTCACTGCAGATATATTCCTGTATCCACGAATATTGACCAATAACAGCAAGTCAATCCTTCATGAATGTTCGTAACACCAGCTGGGTCAAATTACCGTTTTACCCTTGGGTTACATCTTGTGCCTTAAGTACCAGTGCTCCTCTAATGAACAATTTGTTTGTGGTCCTACCAACAAACAGAGTCCCTCTCGGGCCAATGAGAGGGTCGGGCCCTTTGTTCAAATTCTGGAGACACCACTTAAGGGAACATTCCTCTACTTACCCTAGTAGACGGGAAGGAGTGAATTCCATCTTGCTAAGTTAAGTTCCCAGCCGCTCACTCGGTCTTATCCCCAAGAAGGTAGGCATATTGAGTCGGTGAATCTAGCCACTCTCACCCATACTAGTCAAAGCACAATCCCTCACGAACAGGAGTTCGTAACCTGCTCAGGATTGAGATCAAGTTGCCTAGGTCATCCTAGTGAAATAGAAACCTAACTAGTCAACCGAGTTACAACTAGAGGTTACTATTTCGTGGCCTGGTCTTATGTAATCTCATTACATAAGATATCCCCACTCACATGTCATCTACACGAACACGTTAGGATCACAATGTATGTATCAAATACAAAGTGGGCCACATCCATAGTTTTACCAGGGTAAGGCACCCAAACCTTATCCCCTAACTATAGACCCTTTAGGCTGTATCTCGAACCGAGATCTTTTATATGTACACTATATTCAGTTTAAAGATTCATATAACAACCTTGGATGTTTAGTTTATTAGATTTAGGGTTTAAATAAAGGCAAACTCGTAGATAACGAACAATAACTCTTTATTGAAATAATAATACTTTAATACATTAACTAGAACATAAATACAAACTACGAGTTTTAGGGCACAAACCCCAACAAAGTGGAGCAGAACAAATCAAATGACCATTTCTGAAAAAAAAATGCTTTATTACCATGAAATGAAACGGAAATACATTGTTCTAAAAGACAGGAAATAGAAACGAGGTTTCTAGTAAACCCTGGAACTATGTACATATTGTCTAACAAAATATAATTATTGCCAAAGAAAAGCTTCACTTCGCCAATAGTTGCACCAGAGACTATCTCCTCGGATCCAACCCGTAGAGTCACCTCACCCTCTCGCAACTGCTGCTAGGAATCAATTCTCTGAAAAGAAGAACAAACGTGGTTTGTTGCGCCCGAATCTAATACCCAGGAAGAGTCACTACTCTCCACTAAAGAAGTTTCAGTTACTAGTAAATCACATTTACCTTGATTCTTCCTCTCGGTTAGAAACTTGGGATAGCTACACTTCCAGTGGTCGTCCCCATTGCAGTAGAAACACTTTCCTTTCTCTGGAAATTCCTTGACTTTCTTACCCCTTTGGGCGGCAACTCGGTCAGCTTTACCCTTCTTCATCTTCTTTTTCCCTTTCGGGCGAGAAGGAGCAACAGATTTGGTCCTAGAGGTCGAACCCCTGTGGTATGACCTGTAAGCAACATTTGCCTCAGCTTCCGGTGGCCTGATCCTCATCAAGGACTGGAAGTTCTTTAGCTCGTTAAGAAGGGTGGTCATAGTGTAGCTAATTTTGTTCATAACAGCATTGCTACGAAACTGAAGGAAACTCTTCGGAAGAGTCTTCAAGATAAAGCTGACCTGGCTCGACTCATCGATCGAAGCCCCGTTCATCTTCGCCAAATTAAAGTGGGTCATCATGTCCAGAACATGTTCACGGACAGACGTCCCTTCTTTCATTCGAGCGTTGAAGAAGTGTTTGAGCGAATCGTGCCTGACCTGAAAGGATTATGGTCCAAACATGTCTTGCAACGACTCCATGATCTCCTTAGCGGTGATCATCAACTCGTGCTTCTTTGCCAAGACTTCAGATAAGCTGGCAATGATATAGACCTTGGCCTTTTAATTGGGCCTGATCCATCGATCGTATGCATCATGAACACTTCGTGATGCAGTCGAGGTCGACAACTGAGGACACTCCTCAGTAAGCACGAACTTCAGGTCGACGGTTACAAGAATCGTGTTAATATTGTTCTTCCACGTTTGGAAGTTATCTCCTAATAACTTATCAGAAGCGAGTAAAGTAATTATTGAGCTAGACATTTTTGCTGAAAAAAAAAACAAATATAATTTTGTGTTAGTCTCGCATAAACTTTTTGAAATCCAATCAAGTTTTAGCAAAATTTAATCCTATGATTCCTAGGTCATTTTTAAAAACTGCAATGATATCCTAAAGGTTTAGAATGACCGCCACCGAAGGGTGAATAGAAACATTCCTCCTTTAGGACGAGGCTTTCTCGACCAGACCCTAATCCCAGAATAACTCTTATTCCATTAGGCGTCCAGTTAACATTTTTCGGCCGAATTCATTAACACTTAACGAATCTCATGAGTGTCACCCTCAATCTTTAAGTTTCCAAGTATCCGTCCAAACAATAGCCACCTAAGGTGAACCACGAAGGAAAACAAACAAGGAAACTGTATCCCGTTCGGGAATTTACGGTGTTCTGACGCCCATGATCAAGGCCCTCCGAAGAGATTGTCTAGTCAAGGCCAAAGTAGCAGGCAAATTATATGGGTCTCACGACGTGAATCGAAAGAAGAGACCGTGGGTCTCGTTTTCACAGATCCCGCTCCCACTCACTATAAGTACTTCTCCATCCACTTTGATATTGACCCATACAAATACCATCCGAAGGGGGACACTCCCATTTGTGCCAGGAGACCGACTATTGATCTCACGGTGTGGACTTAACAAAGATTTGTGGTCGAAAAATTAAATGTATCTTATACACTTTATTTCCTTCCACTCAACACTTTCTAATTTTCGAGATTGACCTAGATAAACCGGCTAAAATTTACCTAAGTCTACCAATATAACTCTTATATTGAATTAGGCCTAAGTTTATAATAACATTATTACTTAGGTCTATGTGAGTAAATTAATCAACTTTTAGTTAACGACACTCACAAAAAATATAACCTAAGAATCTCCATACCGAATTCACTCCAGGTCGGTTTTAAGGTAGGGGTGTTCCGCAAGCATCAACTTAAATACCCCAGCCTTAGACAAAACTTTCCTTAGACAGAGTTACTAATCAGTCACCATTCAAAGATTATATTTTGATTTCCTAATTCTAATATTATTATAACTAGAAAACCTAAGTCTAATTATTCAAGTACTAAACACTTTAAAACTAATAATTAACTTAAGTTACATGCATTTCTATGTTATAATGCTTGATCATTCATCACATGAATAACTATACTATAACATAATAATTCATCACATGAAATTAAAATGCATGAGCATACCTTAATCTAAAAAATATAACAATCATATTTAATTAAATTAAAACATGCATTTAATTATATTATAACACTTATAATATAACCTATCATGCAAACTATATATTATAACAGTTATAATATAAATGATGCATGAAATGTTTAACCGAAGGTGTGATTTTAAATCTATATGACATATACTATACACATAGAATTTAATTAAATCATACATCTCATGCATAAAAATAACTAAATAGCAAAAATGGACCGATTTTGGCACTTAGGGGCATTTATTTAATTAAATAACATTAATATAACATTTATATTAATATTATTTAATAAAATAAATTAAATAAATAATATAAATTAATACATTTTATAAAAAAAAATGAATTTAATAAACTGCCCACGTTGAAAACTTTCTCCAACCACCCACTATCACGCGAACTGCTCGCTGCACACATTCACTACGCTTGAAGCGTTGTAACGCTGCAGCGTCCAGCGTCACGCCCTGCGTGCTCCACGCCTTGGCGTTACAACGCTGCTTTGTAGCCAAGCCTCCGCCCGCATGTGCAGCGTTGAGACGCCGATGAAAAGCGTCTCAACGTTGTCGAAAGAACATCAAGCACCTCTTGCTATTTTTTGTCGTTTCTCGCCTGTTTCTGCTCCGATTTCTTCACATCATCTCATGCCACGAACGACACGGATTTACAGACTCGATTTACATTAAAATTGCCCAAAAACACGGGCCCCTACATTGATCACATCAACAAAAATGTAAATCTAAAAACAGTGTCAAAACCGAAAACATCCATTATGCAAACCAACATTCATCTCATGAATTAAAGCATAAACCCACCTAATTTTAACAAAATTAAGTGCACAACAAGAAGCCAACTAGGCTCGGATACCATTTGAAGGGAATTAACGTCCCACCACAGCGGAAGACGATCGAATCGTCGTGGTGTTGTTGTGCAACTCAATTAAACTATAATTAAACTATCATATAGACAAGGCTAAACATGTTTTCTAAGAAAGGAAAAACAACAAGTTCATGATTACTTACTTGTTGAAGACAATCTTCAAGCTTTCCTTCCGTTCACGAACTCTTCGTGCTCTCCTCGCTCTCAACGATCTCGTACTTTTCACATGAACACCGATCGAACACCTCCACAAGGTTACACGGTTGTTCTTCTTTAGGAAGAAGGAGGATTGTGGGATCTTTTTTTTTGGTTTAGGGAGGAGAATTTTGAGAGAGGATTTGAGAGAAGAGCAATGCTTCTTTTGGTGAGAAATCCAAAAATGAGCATTAGATTAAAGAACCCTTCTTGCAAAGGGGTTTATATAATGGTGATAGGTGAAGTTTAAATCTCCACCTATTTACCATTTTACCACAACTATAGGTTATGCAAATCATATTTGCATAACCACATATTATAAGATATCTCATATCTCATTTTACAAATCACATTTGTATTATTGTGGATTTTTAAATTGAATCACATCCAATTTAAAATCTCTCAATCTAATTTCTCCAAATTAGCCTTAATTCAACAATTAGGCTAACCTATAGTTTATTATGAATCTCATTCACATTAAACTATATAATATATCATTCATATCTCATATAAATAACATAAATGCCCTTAAGTGAACTTGAACACTTCAAATTCACTCCAAAAATGTACACCTTCTATTAATCCAGTTTGAGCCAACCGGGAGAGCTTATGGGAGATTGTTGGGATGTATGTCCTCATCCCGTGTAGTTTGTAATATTCCAAGTTGTAAATAAATAAGAGTTATTTATTTGAACTTTGTGTCTCGCATATTTTATAAACTTAATCCAATAAACTAAGCTTCAGGGTCATTGTATTATGAGAGATCTGGGAACTTGAATGGTGTGTAGTGGACACACAGGGCGGATCACGCTCGAGTTTATGACCCGAACGGTCTATAATATACGGATAGGGTTGGAGACCTAATCCTGGATACGCTGTGGATGCGGCCCACTTTGTATTAGATACAAACGAGGTGATACAGCTCGTTCATGTGGTTGACATGCGAGTGGGGGCATTCTGTGCAATGAGATTGTACAAGACCAGACCGTGAAGTATTAGACTTACTAATGTAACACCGTTAACAGTATAAGGCTAATAAATTTGTAGATGACCATTAGTGACTCGACCTTAATCCTGAGCGTGTTACGGACTCCTGTATGCGGGGGTCTGTCCTTTGACTAGTAAAGGTGAGGGTGGCCACTGTTTCTCACCCAATATGTCTATCTTCTTAGTAACAGGACCACATGGGGAGCTGGGAACTTGACTACGCGAGATGGAATTCACTCGTTCCCGATTTAGGGAAACTAGAGGGGTTGTTCCGTTAAGTGTTGTCTCCAGGGCTGGAACAACGGGGCCCCACCCTCTCGCTGGCCCGAGAGTGTTGTTGTTTATGGTTAGACCATGCAACGCAGTTGTTCATTAGAGGAGCAGTGAGATTTAAGGAGTAAGAGGTAGACACAGGGGTAAAACGGTAATTTGACCCAGCAATGTCTACGAACAACCTGTGAATGGTCGACTCATGGGTATTGGTTATATCGATGGACACAACTTTCCTACAGTGATGAGAGTGCAGCTACGGGCTTTAGTAGAGTGTTACCGTAGCTAATGAATGTTGAATAACTGGGTCAAAGAGTTTGACCGGTTAGTCTCGGATCATTGGAGCTCGTCACGTGTAGGTCCATTAGGTCCCTCGGTTGGCTCAAATTGGACAATTTAAGGGTTTTCAGTTTGGTATGAATTTGAAGTGTTCAAAATCATTATTTGGGTATTTATATCATTTATATGAGATATAGATGACATAATATATAGTTTGATGTGAATGAGATTCATAATAAACTATAGTATAGCCTAATTGATTAATTAGAGCTAATTGGAGAAATTGAATTGAGAGAAATTAAATTGAATGTGATTCAATTTAAAAATTCACAATTATGCAAATGAGATTTGTATAATAAGGTATGAGATACCTTATATTATGTGATATGAAAATATGATTTGCATATCATATAGTTGTGGTTTAATGGTAATTTTGTGGAGATATTAACTTCGCATCTCACCATTATTTAAAGGCTTGGTGAGAAGCCTTTGGTATGGTTGGTTCTCATTTTTGGAAATTCAAGTTCCAAGAGAACTTCATTCTCCTTCAACTCTCTCAAATCTCTCCTCACCCAAAATCCAAAGAGAGTCTCACCTACTCTCCCTCAACCTCTCGAGAACAACCGAGAAGACATTTTGCAAGTGTCTTGCAACACTGTTCGAGGTTCGATTCGAGGAGATCGTTGGTTCGAGAGAGATTGTGACCGGAGAAGGAAAGCTTTGAAGAAGTGTTGTTCAACAAGTAAGTAACGAGACCTTACTGTTTTTCCTCTCTTTAATTCATGTTTAACCTAGAATTAAAGTTGTTTAGTTCAATTTTAAGACAAGAATTACACAACGGATCAACGACGTTTCACGTCTTCTGCTGCGGGAATTTCAAATCCCTTCATTTCGATCCTAAGGAAAATAGGGCTCTTGTGTCGACAAACGCCACTTTTCTCTAGGAAGACCACATCAGGGATCATTTACCTAGGAGTCAAATTGTGTTAAACGAAATGGACAGTACACCAGCAAGAGTTGTTGATGGGGCTATTACGTCAATAAGTGTTATTGATCCTAGCTCGTCTAGTCAAGTCCGTTCTCAAGAGTTGAGAATGCCTCAACGTAGTGGGAGGGATGTGAGACAACCTGAACGTTTCATGGGTTTAGCTAAAACCCAGGTCGTCACCCCTGATGATGACTGCGAGGATCCATTGACCTATGATCAGGCAATGGCAGACGTTGACAAAGACGGATGGATTAAAGCTATGGACTAGGAAATGGAGTTGATGTACTTTAATTCTATCTAGGAGCTTGTGAATCAACCGGATGGGGTAAAACCTATAGGTTGCAAATGGATCTACAAGCGTAAACGTGGTAGATGGGAAGGTGCAGACCTTCAAAGCCCGATTAGTGGCAAAGAGTTTTACTCAGGTTGAAGGGGTTGACTATGAGGAAACCTTTTTACCTCTTGCCATGGTAAAGTCGATCAGGATCCTTCTGGCCAAGTCCACATATTATGACTATGAGATATGGCAGATGAATGTCAAGACAACCTTTCTAAATGGCAAACTTGACGAGACCATCTACATGGACTAGCCCAAGGGGTTCATTACCCAAGGCCAAGAGCAAAAAGTTTGTCAGCTTCATAGGTCTATTTATGGACAGAAACAAGCCTCGAGGTCCTGAAATATAAGGTTTGATGAGACGATCAAATCTTATTGCTTTGATCAGAATGTTGAGGAGCCTTGTGTCTACAAGAAAATCGTCAACAACACTGACGCATTTCTCATATTATATGTGGATAATATCCTTCTCATTGGGAATGAGGTAGGATTTCTTACTAACATTAAGAAATGGTTGGCTTCACAATTCCAAATGAAAGATTTGGGAGAGGCTTAGTATGTTCTAGGTATCCAGATAGTCCGGAACTGGAAGAACATAACGCTAGCCATGTCTCAGGCATCTTATATTGACAAGATGTTGTCTAGATATAAGATGAAGAACTCCAAGAAGGGCTTGCTTCCTTTCGGGCATGGGTTCACCTGTCTAAGGATCAATGTTCTAAGACTTCTCAAGAGGTTGAGGATATAAGACGAATCCCCTATGCTTCAGCTGTAGGGAGCCTCATGTACGCCATGTTGTGTACTAGGCCCGACATCTTTTATGCAGTTGGGATTATCAGTAGGTATCAATCCAATCCAGGATTAGATCACTGGACAACTCTAAAGGCAATCCTCAAGTATCTTAGGAGAACGAGGAACTACAACTGTTGCGTAAAATAATATTGCAATACCGCAAGTGTACGGGTCAAGTTTTAGTATAGTGATTTATGAGTCCAACTATCGTCCTCGGGAGTGGGTTTCTAGATTAATTAATTACTAAGGTACTAATTCTCAATTTTAGCTAAAGAAACATAACATGGATAGTTTGTTGAAAGTAAAGACAAGCAAACAAACAAACATGTGGAGACACGAATTGATAGAATTGAGGGAAGTGATTATACAAGTTAATGACTCAATTAACACATACAATGAACCAAAGAGATGAAATTATAAACAAGAAGTAAAATACTCAAGATAACCACTCGATTCTTATTGAGCCTTACACATGCAATAAACTCCATAGTTTCCGTATGAACCTACGACATGCATGGCATTAATCAACTTCTTTATGCGTTTCCCTAAGATTTCTAGGTCATTCTCATGCCAGATTTCTAAGGGTTTTGACAATTTTGCTTTAATTCAAGCTTTATCTCTCGAGTCCACTTAAACCAACAAATTAGGAAGTAAAGAACGAATTACCAAAAATAAGAACAAAACATGCTTCCATTCATGGTAAGAATGTCTTAACAAGTAAATCAAATCCTAACTACAATATTTAGCAACTTTAAATCATATGAAAATCAAGCTAAACATGTGCAAAACGTCTTAGAACGCTATTACAATCTGAAAGAAAAGGAAATTAAACTTATGTGTCGATGTCGACCCTTCGTCTCTGAGCTCCCGTCTTCGATCTCGAACCTCCACGGATGCTTTGGCTCCCAAAAATACTCTTTTCTCTCTTCTTACAAAGTGTATTTTGAAAATAGGGCAAAAATCTAGCAAATTCGGTTCCCTTTACAAGAATGCATAATGATATATTTATATGTTCAATCGGTGCAGCGTTGCAACGTTGTACCCTAGACGCGTATCAAATATGGAAACTGTCGATGGCGTTGCAACGCTGAGGGCAGCGTTACAACGCCGCTACCCTAACGCGCGCGTCTTTCTATCGATGTGGCGTTGCGACGCTGCCGCGTTGCAACACCCTCTGTGCAGTCCTTTATATATGCTTCCTTATCGAGATAGCGTTGCAACGCTGTAAGGCAGCGTTGCAAGGCTATCGGCAGTGGACTTCAACGCCTTTAAACAGCATGCTCGGCGTTGCAACGCTATGGACAGCGTTGCAACGCCATCACTTCGAGTCATCATGCTTGGATTGATCCTTTCTCTTCCAATTGGTATTATTTTTAGCTCCAAATAGCCTCGGTTCGATCCCGAGTGATCCGAATTGTCTCCAAATGTCCTGTTTGAGTTCATTACCTAAAATTCAATGATTTAAACACATCAAAACTTTAAAATTATCATAAAACTAGCAATTATTAAGCATAAGGATAGCACATTTTGTGTGCTATCAAACACCCCCAAACTTAAACTTTTGCTAGTCTCGAGCAAAAACAGAATTAAACATCAGATTGTTCTTATACATGCATTTGATTCAAGCCTAAAAAATTTAAGGGAAAATCTAGTAACCGCAGGAAACATTCAACCATAACACTTCAACAAGCAATTTAAAACTTTTCCCAAGTGTTCCTACGTGTGTGTGTGATTAGCCTATGTTCCCTTTTATTTTTACTAAGCCTGGATCAACTTTATTAGGCTTTCCATTCAACTTCCCCCTACACTGGTCTTAATTACTAATCTTTGAGTCTCCCCACATTCAAGAATTAAATAACTCTACTCAACACTTATTCACTTTTTATGAATTTCTCCATTTTCTTCTTTTTTTTTGGTACAAGGGCACTAGCTTTCACACATCCACTGCAGGGACCCTTACCCAGAGCACTCGCTCAATGAGTGGCCTAACTCATCACAATGAAGGTAGCTCTTTTTGCCCTCACGAATTTTTTTTTCTTCAGCAAACAAACAACGAAAACCAACTAATTCACATATTATACAGGTCATGCACTTCATATTGTTATTCACCCTATCTTGCGGTTTAACTCTCAAATCAGTTCTTAGACCTATCGAGGTGACATCAAACTTCTAACCCTAATAACTTAGTTCTAAGCATTTCAAAACTACAGGAGACAGACTATGTGCATAATAGTGCAGGAAAAACTGAAGAAAAATTTTAAATTAACTCGAATTCATGTCATGCTCTCAAGTTTCAGCAGAATCACAAGAATTTCTAATTAAATCTCATCCTAGGCTATCATGATCATACTTAGGTACAAGATCAATCAACAATTCAGCACATACTCAGGACAGTCAAAACAAATAAACAACATCCCACCCCCAAACTTAAACTAAACATTGTCCCCAATGTTTGCAGAATTAAGCACAAATTAAGTATAAGGGTAAGAGTGAACAATACTGTCCTAGTTGATGGAGATCTTTCTGAGTTTCTTGGATAGCCAAAACATGTGTGTTGGAGTTCCTCAGAATGGGAGCATGGATTTCAACGAAGAAAGGCATCGTCACAACCTACAAAGCAAAAAAACAACTAGTAAATAAACTAGGAATTGAAAACAACTAAAAACAAACTAAAGCAAGCTAAAGACAGAAAAACAAAAGTAAGTAAAGCTTGGGTTGCCTCCCAAGAAGCGCTTTGTTTAACGTCTTTAGCTAGATTGTACTCCCTCAAGGTGTTTCCTTCCTTGCTTGTAGTGCCTGGAGTGATGTGTTCATTTGGCCAATCTTGGTCTCTATAATCTTTATCGCAACTCCATGACTAGTAACAATACCAGATAGACTGGTGACTGCATTCTCCAGCTGGTTGGACCGACTTCTGGATTCAACTATGAAGGACTGCAATGTGTCATCTAGATATGATTTCCTCTCTGATGTAGAAGCACACCCTATAGGGAGATTCAACACATTTTTGTTGTTAGCATAAGAGAAATTTTCATGATACCTCAAACCTGGATTATAATGTGTTGGGAGGTTATTCTAAGTCTGATTCCCTCCATAGGTGTTGCTTCTGTTGTTCAGGTTGTGTAATTGATCCATAGTGGATTCCCCATTGGGCTGGGAGCAGAGGACATCCCTGTTCATGGTGATCCTACGAAATTATTCAGAGCATGAGTGAGAGATGCCATATGAGATCTAAGAGAAGTTACCTCATCCAGTTGATACAGTCCAGCTACTGGCTAAGATCTGTCATTGTCTGTAGGCCACTGGTAGCTGGTAGTTGACACTTTCTCGAGGAGGGCACGTGCTTCTGGCACAGTCTTCGCTATGAAAGCCCCTCCAGCAATGGCATCCAGAATGGTCCTTGTCTTACCTTCCAGTCCATTATAAAACAATTGTACCTGGAGCCAATCTGGGTAGCCATGTTGTGGCCACCTCCTGAGCATTTTCTTGTACCTTTCCCATGCCTCGAATAGTTGCTCTCCCTCCTACTGCCTGAATGTTCCAATCTCAGTCCTTAACTTTGCAGCCTTCACAGGTGGAAAGAATTTGGTCATGAAGGCTTGGGCCGACTCCTCCTAGGAAGTGATACTACCTGAGGGAAGGGACCCTAGCCATTCTTTGGCTCTACCCTGCAAAGAGAAAGAAAAGAGACGTAAGCGAATACTATCAGCAGAGATACCATTCATTTTAAATGTACCATAGATTTCTAAGAAATTTTGAAGATATGAGTTAGGATCTTCTGTGACTAAGCCTCTGAAAGCACCTTCCCTAACCATCTGTATCAACCATGTCTTTAGTTCAAAATTATTAGCATTTATAGGGGTATGGACTATTCCAGCCTGCTCAGAATTAAACACAAGTTGGAAATACTCCCTAATAGATTTAGGGTTATTGACGAGCTCCTGATCAGCCATAGTCTGCGATTCTGCTTTTCCTTCCCTTAGGAGTCTCCTACAGGTCCTCTCGATCTCAGGATCAAAAGGGTGCAGGTCTGCAGCACTCCCCTTGAGCATACACCTGGAGGTACAAAAAGAATTAAATTAGTCAAAACACACAAAAAAACTAGGAAATAAAACATAAAAGAAAGAAAAATACAAAAAAAAAATAAAGACATGAAACATAAAACTTGGGTTGCCTCCCAATAAGCGCTATCTTTAACGTCTTTAGTCAGATGGTGACTTATCAGGGCATATAAAATTGCTCATATTTCTTTGGGTCCTTCTTGTTCGAATCGATATAGCCTTCTAAGTCTAAAAGGCTATCCTACTTTTCATGGGCACCAGAGATAGAATTATTTTTAGTATTTTCGTTTAGTGAAAAGAAAGAACTAAAATCAAACCAAGATTTGTGAGTATAGGACAAATGGTTATAAAAAATAAAGGAAATTTCTGGGGGATAAAGGAAAGAAGACTTCTCAGCCTCTAACTCTATCACCTGGATCTCCCCTGTGGAACTAAGTGTATCACCAATATCTTCCTCACTAACCTGATCATGGTGTGCCTCAGTCTCCCCCAAACTATCCTCATTATCATCTGAACAAATCCTCCTAAGTGGCACCTCCTGAGTGGTAAGGATAAGAAATTGCTCCTGTAAGGCCTTAAGGGAAATTACTAGCTGGTTAAGGTACTGAGCTCTATCTTGTACTATTTCCTAAAGTCCTACCACCTCAGTTTCTAACCTATCCAACCTCTCTAATTCACTATGGACCAAATTTTTAATTTTCAATTCTAAGGTATATTCCATCAATTGGTCCACAAGAGAAGATTTTTCTATGGGTTGGCCAAGGTACGAAAAACTATATTTCCAACTGCCTAGATAACTACAATTGCATGAATGTTTATCAATTTCAGGTACAAAATGGTAAAAATTAGACAGATGAAATTCAGAGAAATCATGATGCACATATATAGGGTCCTGGGAGGGACAATAGAAAGCTGGAGAGTCAAAATCATGCAAAGTCATGCTTGAAAAATTAATAATTCAGATCAAGACTTCTAAACAATAGCAACACAACCAAAAACAGGGGACAAACACTCAAAAACAACACACAAAACTAAACTAAAACAAATAAGGAAACAAACAAACACACAAAAACAAATAAGGAAAAACACACAAACAAGCTTTAGTCTAAAACTTCAAATTTTCTCCTAATATTAATTAATCTAAATAATCGTCATTACCCGGCAAAGGCGCCAAAAACTTGTTGCGTAAAATAATATTGCAATACCGCAAGTGTACGGGTCAAGTTTTAGTATAGTGATTTATGAGTCCAAGTATCGTCCTCGGGAATGGGTTTCTAGATTAATTAGTTACTATGGTACTAATTCTCAATTTTAGCTAAAGAAACATAACATGGATAGTTGGTTGAAAGTAAAGACAAGCAAACAAACATGTGGAGACACAAATTGATAGAATTGAGGGAAGTGATTATACAAGTTAATGATTCAATTAACACATGCAATGAACCAAAGAGATGAACCTACGATTCTTAATGAGCCTCACACATGCAATAAACTCCATAGTCTCCATATGAACCTACGACATGCATGGCATTAAGCAACTTCTTTATGCGTTTCCCTAAGATTTCTAGGTCATTCTCATGCAAGATTTCTTAGGGGTTAGACAATTTTGCTCTAATTCAAGGTTTATCTCTCGAGTCCACTTAAACCAACAAATTAGGAAGTAAAGAATGAATTGCAAAAAATAAGAACAAAACATGCTTCAATACATGGTAAGAAAGTCTTAACAAGTAAATCAAATCCTAACTACAATGTTTAGCTACTCTAAATCACATGAAAATCAAGCTAAACATGTAGAAAACGTCTTAGAACGCTATTACAATCTGAAAGAAAAGGAAATTAAACTTATGTGTCAATGCCGGTCCTTCGTCTCTGAGCTCTCGTCTTCGATCTCAAAGCTCCACGGATGCTTTGGCTCTCAAAAACACTCTTTTCTCTATTCTTACAAAGTGTATTTTGAAAATAGGGCAAAAATCTAGCAAATTCGGCTCCCTTTACAAGAATGCATAATGATATATTTGTAGGTTCAATCGGTGCAGCGTTGCAACGCTACGGACAACATTGCAACGCTTTACCCAAGACGCGTATCAAAAATGGAAACTGTCGATGCCGTTGCAAAGCTGAGGGCAGCGTTGCAACGCCGCTACCCTAACTCGCGCGCCTTTCTATTGATGTTGCTTTGAGACGCTGCAAGGCAGCGTTGCAACGCTATCGACAGTGGTCTCCAGCGCTTTTAAACAACACGCTCGGCATTGCAACGCTATGGACAGCGTTGCAACGCCATCACTTCGGGTCATCATGCTTGGATTGATCCTTTCTCTTCCAATTGGTATTATTTTTAGCTCCAAATAGCCTCGTTTCGATCACGAGTGATTCGAATTGTCTCCAAATGTCCTATTTGAGTTCTTTACCTGAAATTCAATGATTTAAACACATCAAAGCCCTGAAATTATCATAAAACTAGCAATTATTAAGCCTAAGGATAACACATTTTTTGTGCTATCAACAACCTTTTGTATGGGAGTGGGGATTTGATCCTTACGGGATACACAAATTCTGACTTTCAGACTGATAAGGATTCTAGGAAATCCACTTCGGGGTCAGCCTTCATTTTGAATGGAGGAGCTGTACTGTGGTGAAGCATCAAGCAGGGATGCATCGCTGATTTCATGATGGAAATCGAGTATGTTGCGGCTTGTGAAGCTGCAAACGAAAATGTTTGGCTTAGGAAGTTCATGATGGATTTGGAAGTTGTTCCAAATATAAACTTATTGATTACCCTGTTTTGAGACAACAGTGGTGCAGTAGCAAACTTGAGAGAACCTCGGAGACATAAGAGGGGCAAGCACATTGAGCGGAAGTATCATGTTAGTTAGAAATGTATTTTTTCTAGGTCTTCGAGTGCTTCCTGACTAGTGTTGGGATTTATGCCCTAAACTTGTGTAATTTTGATCAATTAAATAAAGGGTTATTTCTTTTGATAGAATTACAGTCTTGCTTTATGAATCCAATAAACTAAGCTCTAAGGTTATAACATATATCTTGAACATCAGTGTAGTGGACACTATTTGGATTGTGTTCAAGAATATAACCTAAATGGTCTATGGTATAAGAATAAGGTTGGAAACCTCATTCTGGAAACAACATGGATGCGACCCATTTTGTAATTAGTACAAATGAGGTAATCCAACTCATTCATGTAGTTGACATGCGAGTGGGGGCATCCTGTATGAAGAGTTCATACAAGACCGGACCACAAATTATTAGTCTAACCAGTGTAATACCGTTAACAGGATAAAATTAGTAATTTATAGATGGTCATTAGTGACTCGACCTGAATCCTTAATAAGTTAAGAACTGCTTATAGGGGTTTGTCCTTAGACTAGTATGGGTGAGAGTGGCCTCTAGCCGACTCAATAAGCCCACCTTCTCAGGGACAGAACCTCGTACGTAGTTGGGAACTTAACTGTGCAAGATGAAATTCACTCATTCCTACACTAAGGAATTAGATAGGTTGTTCTCTTAAGAATTGACTCCAGGTCTTGAACAATGGGGCCCCGCCCTCTATGAGGGTATGAGTCTAAGGTAGGACCTTAGACTTGTTGTTCATTAGAGGATCAGTGGTGCTTAAGGAACAAAGAGGTAATCACAGGGGCAAAATGGTAATTTGACCCAGCTTTAATTACGAACAACCTGTGAAGGGTCGACTCATGTGTAATGAATATATAAGTGGACACAATATTATCTACAATGAGGAGAGTGCAGCTACAAGTCTATAGTGGAGTGACTTGTAGTTAATGAATATCGATTAACTAGATCAAAGAGTTTGGTCAGTTAATCTCATATCATTGGAGCTCATGAACTGTAGGTCCATTAGGTCCCTCCGTTGGCTCAACATGGTTATATTGAGCGTATAAAGTTAGGAATGAAATTGAAGTGTTCAAATTTCATACATGAGGTGTTATATCAATTGTATATGATATAATTGATATAATATAAAGTTTTAATGTGAATTAGATTCACATATAAACCATATACTAATGAGAGAATAAAGGAATGGTAGGATGGTCATTTCCATCCTATTTCCTTATATATATGGTTGCATGAGATGCAACTAGATTAAGAGAAATTATATGCCATTTGGTTGTGTTGTTGGAAAGGTTCCAAAGACCACAATCTCTCTATCTCACAACATCTCATCTTACCTAAAGGGAACCCACATTCCTCCCTCACCTAGAGAACAACGGAGAAGATCCAGTGGTCGTGTCTTAGTCCGTTCGTGGTTCGTGTTGTTGAGATCTTGATCGTGAGAGAAGAGGAGCACTTGAAGAAAGGTTCTCCAAAGGTACAATTTCTTGTTGTCCATCTAGTTTTTATGTGCTTAATATAGTTGTTTTCGTTCTTGAATGAAATCGTTGTAACTAAATCAAGAGCGCGCGATTCACAATCCCTTCCGTTGTGGGATTCGATTCCCTTCAATTGGTATCAGAGCCCAATTACGTTCTGGATTTTTCAAGAACGAGGTCGGATTTACTGTTTTTGCAGGAGATGTATGAACGGTTTTGCAAATTAGATGGTTTCAATTTTGGCACTTAGATTTACAATTTCCATTGAATCGTTCAATGTAAGGACCCGGTGTTTTGGGCAAATTTAATTGTAAATCGAGTCTAAAAGTCCGTGTCGATCGAGGCAAGGTGGTTGCTGAGAAGATCGGAGCGAAAACGAACTTGGAATGGGAGATTCCTTATGTTGTCTGTGTGCAGCGTTGCAACGCTGTTCATTGGCGTTGCAACGCTACGCTTGCGGAAGGAGGCACGCATTAGAGGCAGTGTTGCAACGCGGGCTTCAACATTGCAACGCCAAAAGCGTTTCACAACGCGCTCAAACGGGCAGAAACGGATAAGGCGCAGCATTGCAACGCTGCCATCAGTGTTGCAACGCCACATGCATTTCACGCGAAGGAGCAACGGGCGAAAATTCAGTTTTATTATATATATTAATTATAAAAACGTTTTATATTTAATATATTTAATATATTTAATTTATTTAATTTTAATTAATATAATTAGATTATATTAATTAAAATTAAAATTAGGGTGCCAAAATTGGTCTAATTTTGCTATTTAAATTATGCAATTGTTGTGTAATTATTGCCATGCATAATGTATTCTTTTATTTTAGAAATCTCACCTTAGGTTAAGCATTTTCATGCATCATTTATAATATAAGGAGTTATATCATATAGTTTGCATGATTAATTAATACAAATTTGTTATATTAATTTATGGACAACATTGACATGCATTATATATCATGAGATGATTATGCTGTGAATGTCTTATTATTCATGTGATGAATGATCAAGCACTATAATATAGTATGCATGTCACCTAAGCTTAATTATTAGTTGTAAAATGTTTAGAACTTGGCAATAATAGACTTTAGGTTATCTAGTTCTAATTAGATTAGAATTAGGAACCAAGTAATTTATAAGCTATGATTAAAAGAGGAACTCTGTCTAAGAAAAGTTCTGTCTAGGGTCAGGTATTTAAGTTAACTAAACTAAACACTCCTACCGAACCGACACGGGAGTGAAATTTAATCGAGAGAGTTTATAAATTACAAGATGGCGTCAATGGGTTTTATTAAGGGGTTAATAAACTAGAAATCCTAGGTTTAATATAAATAGTTATATTAACAAACATAGGATAAAATCAATATAAGAATTATATTGATTATGGGTATAAGAGTTATATTGATAGAGTTAGGTAAAACTATTAGCCGGGTTTTAGCCTAAGTAAGATTCCTATAACTTTAAAGTATTCAGTGGGAGGGAAAGTGTATGAGATACATATTTTCCCACCTACGCAATCTCCAGGAAGTTCACACTGTGAGACTCATACTTGGCCTCGTGGCGCAAACGGGAGCGTCCCCCTTCGGATGGTGTTTGTATGAGTCAATATCCAGGTGAATGGAGAGGGTACTTATAGTGAGTGTGAGCAGGTTTAGTGAAAACAAAACGTACGGTCTCTTTTGTCGGTTTACACTATTAGACCACTATGGTCAGCCTTCTAGTTTGGCCTGGACAAGACAATCCCTTCAGAGGGCTTGATCATAGGGGATCAAACACAGTAGACACCCTAAAGGGATAAAGATTTCCTTAGACTATTTTTCAACCTAGTCCTCCCTTCGGCAGATTTTATTGGATGGAGACTCTGGGATCTAAAGACAAAGGGTTACACTCACGGGGTACATAAGTTGTGTATGTATCCTGACCGAAAAATGGTAACTAAAACCTATAGGAATAAGAGTTATTCTGATATTGGGTTTTGGTCAAGAGTGTCTTGATCCAGAGGAGGAGTATTTTTTATTACCCTTCGGTGTCATACATTCTAAACCTTTGGAGTATCATTGCAAATTATAAATGACCTAGGAATCATTTTGATAATTAGCTAAAACATGATTGGATTAGAGTTATAGCAAGAAACTCATACAAGTTCGTTTGTAAATTTTTCAGCAAAAATGTCTAGCTCTATTATTTCCTTATTGGGTGCGAAAAAGTTAACCGAAGAGAACATAATGACTTGGAGGAATGGACTCAACATAATCTTGGTTGCACATGATCTTAAGTTCGTTCTCAATGAGGAGTGTCCTCAATTTCCTACTCAAAACACATCTCAAGCTGTTGAGGATGCGTATGACCGCTGGATCAATGCCAACGAAAAGGAAAAGGCCTATATCCTGGCAAGCATACCTGATGTTTTAGCTAGGAGGCTGGAGGGCAAGGTCTCAACTCGTGAGATCATGGATTTTGTGCTAAATTTGTCTAGACAACCGTCCAAACAAATTTGGCATGAAGCCCTAAAATTCGTTTACAACGCATGCATGAAGGAAGGAATATCAGTGAGAGAACATGTTCTCAATCTGATTGTCCACTTCAACATAGCGGAATTAAACGGAGCGGTCATAAATGAGAAATGTCAGGTTTTGTTCATCCTAGAATCTCTTCCGAAGAGTTTTCTGCAATTCTGTAGCAATGCAGCGATATTGAACAACATAGAGTATGATCTGACTTCTCTGCTAAATGAGCTGCAGAATTATCAGTTTCTTATGGATGATAAGAGACAACAAAATGGAGAGGCAAATTTGTTTTCTCATTCCAAAAGTTCTCAGAAGGATTCATCCTCTGGGACTAAGAACTGCAACTATACTTCTAAACTTAAGAAGATACAGAAGATGAGGAAAAGGAGCAAATAAAGAGCAATTATCTGGCAAAGAAAAGTTGTTATTTGATAGCATGTAGCTTAAGGGTTTATTAGAAACCTTATTTCATTGGAAAAGTATTGTACTATGTGATGCTCTTCTTGAGAATTATTTGCAAACGGTTTAATTCAGTTAAAATAGTTTTAACAGTGAATTATACAAAATTGCAAGTACACGAACTAATTTCTCCTAAAGAAAATGCTCATCTTTGGCATCTAAGATTGGGTCACATTAATCTCAATAGGATTGAGTGATTGGTAAAGAACGAACTTCGAAACGAGTTAGAAGAAAACTCTTTGTCGGTATGTGAATCATGCCTAGAAGGCAAAATGACTAAAAGACCTTTTAGTGGAAAAGGTTATAGAGCCAAAGACACTCTAGAGCTTATACATTCAGACCATTGTGGTCCGATGAATGTTAAAGCCAGGAGAGGATATGAATATTTCATTTCTTTTATAGATGATTTTTCTAGATTTGGGCTTATTTACCTAATGCACCACAAGTCTGAAGCACTTGAAAAGTTCAAGGAATTCAAAACAGAGGTTGAAAATCAATTAGGTAAAACTGTTCAAACACTTCGATCAGATCGAGGTGGAGAGTACATGCATTTAAAATTCTAGAACTATATGATAGAACATAGAATTACATCCTAACTCTCAACTCCCGACACACAACAGCAAAATGGTGTATCGAAAAGGAGAAATAGAACCTTGTTGGATATGGTTCGATCAATGATGAGTTATGCTCATCTCCCTAGTTCCTTTTGGGGTTACGCAGTGGAGACTGCAATATACATTTTGAATAATTTGCCCTTAAAAGTGTTTCTGAAAGTGTTTCTGAAACACCTTTTGAACTCTGAAAAGGACGTAAAGGTAGTTTATGTCACTTCAGGATATGGGGTTGTCTAGCACATGTGCTTGTGACAAATCCAAAGAAGTTGGATTCACGTTCAAGGTTATGCCTATTCGTAGGATATCCAAAAGAAACAAGAGGTGGTTTATTCTATGATCCTAAGGAAGATAAGGTTTTTGTGTCGACAAATGCCATTTTCTTAGAGGAGGACCACATAAGGGACCACAAACCAAAAGTAAAGTTGTGTTGAGTGAGTTAGACGGAACAATAACAAAGGTTGCAAATAAAACTAGTACGTCAACAAGAGTTGTTGATACTGGTTTGTCTAGTCAAGAGAGTCCATCTCAAGAGTGGAGTATGCCTCGACGTAGTGGGAGGGTTATAATACAACCTGACCATTACATGGGTTTATCTGAAACCCAATTTGCTATACAAGATGACAACTGCGAGTATCCATTGACTTATAATCAAGCAATGGGTGACAAATACAAAGACAAATGGGTCATAGCCATGGACCAAGAAATGGAGTCTATGTACTTCAATTCTGTTTGGGATCTTGTAGATAAACCTGATGGGGTAAAACCTATATGTTGTAGGTGGATCTACAAGAGAAAGCGTTGTGTAGATGGAAAGGTGCAAACCTTTAAAGCTAGATTAGTAGCAAAGGGTTATACCAAGGTTGAAGGGGTTGACTATGAGGAAACCTTTTCACCTGTTGCTATGTTAAAGTCCATACGTATCCTACTTGCAATTGCCGCATATTATGACTATGAGGTATGGCAAATGGATGTCAAGACAACCTTTTTGAATGACAATCTTGAGGAAAATATCTACATGGACAAACCCAAAGGGTCCATTGAACAGGACAAGAGCAAAAGGTTTGCAGGTGTAAAAGGTCGATTTATGGACTGAAACAAGCCTCTAAGTCCTGGAATATAAGATTTGATGAAGCAATCAAATCTTATGGTTTTGACCAGAATGATGATGAACCCTGTGTCTACAAGAAAATCATAAATAGTTCTGTCGCATTCCTAATTTTCTATGTGGATGATATCCTACTGATTGGGAATGATGTAGGTTATCTTACTGACATCAAGGAATGGCTAGCTACGCAGTTCCAAATGAAAGATTTGGGTGATGCACAGTATGTTCCTGGGATCCGATTGTCCGGAACTGCAAGAATAAAACACTAGCCTTGTCTCAAACATCTTACATAGACAAAGTGTTGTCAAGGTTTAAGATACAAGATTCCAAGAAGGGCTTGTTGCCTTTTAGACATGAAATCCATTTGTCTAAGGAATAGTGTCCTAAGACACCTCAAGGAGTTGAGGATATGAGACGGATTCCTTATGCATCGGCTGTTGGGAGCCCGATGATACGCGCATGTTGTTGTGTACTAGGCCCGACATCCATTTTGCAGCTTGGGATGGTGGTGAGGGTATCAATCCAATCCGGACTTGAACACCGGGACAACGGTTAAGACAATCCTTAAGTATCTTCTGAGAACAAGGAACTACATACTCATGTATGGGGTCGAGGATCCGATCCTTACAGATATACTTGATTCATCTTTTCGGATCAAAAAAAATTCTCGAAAATCTACATCAGGGTCAGTATTCACTTTTAACGGAGGAGTTGTAGTATGGCGAAGCGTCAAGCAAGGATGCATCGTTGATTCCACCATGGAGGCCAAATATGTAGCAACTTGTGAAGCAGCTAAAGAGGCCGTTTGGTTAAGGAAATTCATGCTAAATTTGGAAGTTGTTCCAAATATGACTTTGTCCAATCACGCCAGTATTGCGATATAATGGGTGCGATGGCAAATTCGAGGAACCCCGAAGTCACAAGAGGGGAAAGCACATTGAGCGGAAATATCATCTCATTCGGGAGATCGTGCATAGAGGAGTCGTGATTGTCACGAAGATAGCCTAAGAGCACAACATTGTTGATCCCTTTACAAAGGCTCTAACGGCTAAAGTTTTTTAGAGTCACCAAGAAGGTCTAGGTTTACAAGTCTTCCCCAACTAGGGCAAGTGGGAGTATTTTGTACAAAGGGGTTTAAATGTCCTATTTATTGTATTTACATTACTGTAATGTTATAGTACTACGACAAAAGACACAATAGGTTTTGTTTTCATTAAACCTGTTCCCACTCACTATAAGTACCCTCTCCACTCACCTTGATATTGACTCATACAAACACCATCCGAAGGGGGACGCTCCCGTTTGCGCCACGAGGCCAAGTATGAGTCGCACGGTGTGAACTTCCAGGAGATAGCGTAGGTGGAAAAATATGTATCTCATACACTTCTTCCTCCCACTGAATACTTTAAAGTGTATAGGAATCTTACTTAGGCTAAAACCCGCCTAATGGTTTTACCTAACTCTATCAATATAACTCTTATATTGATAATCAATATAACTCTTATATTAATTTTATCCTAAGTTTGTTAATATAACTCCTTATATTAAAGATAGGATTTCTAGTTTATTAACCACTTAATAAACCTGTTGACGCTACTGTAATTTATAAAACTCTCTGATTAAATTTCACTTCAAGGTCAGTTTCCAGGTAGGGGTGTTCCGCTTCCGTCAGCTTAAATACCCCAGCCTAGACAAAACTTTCCTTAGACAAAGTTCCTCTTTTAATCATAGTTTATAAATTACTTTGATACCTAATTCTAATCTAATTAGAACTAGATAACCTAAGGTCTATTATTTCCAAGTTCTAAACACTTTAAAACTAATAATTAACCTTAAGTGGCATGCATACTATGTTATAGTGCGTGATCATTCATCACATGAATAATAAGACATTCATAGCATATCATCTCATGATATATAATGCATGTCAATGTTGTCCATAAATTAATATAACAACCTTATATTAATTAATCATGCAAACTATATAATATAACTCCTTAAATTATAAATGATGCATGAAAATGCTTAACCTAAGGTGAGATTTCTAAAATACAAGCATACACTATGCATGACAATAATTACACAACAATTGCATAATTAAAATAGCAAAATTAGACCAATTTTGGCACCCTAGAAATAATTTTAACTAATATAATCTAATTATATTAATTAAAATTAAATATATTAAATATAAAAATTTTTTATAATTAATATATAATAAAAAAACGTTTTCTGCCCGTTGCTCATTTGCGTGAAACGTATCTGGCGTTGCAACGCTGCTTCTTGTCGTCTTTTGCCAAGCGTTATGCAACGCCACAACGTTGCAACGCTGCCTCCTGTGCGCGCCTTTTCCCGCAAGCGCAACGTTGCAACGTTGATGAACAACGTTGCAACGCTGCACACAGACAACAATGAGAATCCACTATTCCTTGCTCGTTTTCGCACCGATCTTCTCAGCAACTACTTTGCCTCGATCGACACGGACTTATAGACTCGACTTACAATTAAAATTGCCCAAAACATCGGGACCTTACATTGAACGATTCAATGAAATTGTAAATCTAAGTGCCAAAATTGAAAACATCTAATTTTGCAAAACTGTTCATACATCTCATGCAAAAAAGGTAAATCTCACCTTGTTCTTGAAAAAAAATTCAGAACATAAATCAAGAACCCAACCTGGCTCTAATATCAATTGAAGGGAATCGTAATCCCGCAGCGGAAGCGATTGCGAATCGCGCGCTCTTGATTTAGTTACAACGATTAATTCAAGAACATAAAACACTAGATTAAGCATGTAAAACAGAATGGACAGCAAGATAATTACCTTTGAAGAACCTTTCTTCGAGTGCTCCACTCTCTCACAATCACGATCTCAGCAACACGAACTCCAACGTACGAAGACACGACCACCGAATCTTCTCCGTTGTTCTCTAGGTGAGGGAGGAAGGTGGGTTCCCTTTAGGAGAGGTGAGGTATTTTGAGAGAGATGTGCTTTGGAACTCTTCCAACAACACAACAAGAGAGAACTTGTAATTCCTTAGCATGACTTAACCTAGTTGCATCTCATGCAACCATATATATAGGGGAATAGGATGGAAATGACCATCCTACCCCTCCTTTATTCTCTCTTTAGTATATAGTTTTTATATGAATCCAATTCACATTAAAACTATATATTATATCAATTATATCATATATAATTGATATAACACCTCATGTATGAAATTGAACACTTCAATTTCACTCCTAACTTTATACCCTCAATATTACCATATTGAGCCAACGGAGGGATCTAATGGACCTACAGTTCATGAGCTCCAATGATGTGAGATTAACTAATCAAACTCTTTGATCCAGTTAATCAATATTCATTAACTACAAGTCACTCCACTATAGACTTGTAGTTGCACTCTCCTCACTGTAGATAATAATGTGTCCACTGATATAGTCATTACCCATGAGTCGACCCTTCACAGGTTGTTCGTAATCACAGCTGGGTCAAATTACCGTTTTACCCCTGTGATTACCTCTTTGGTCCTTAAGCACCACTGATCCTCTAATGAACAACAAGTCTAAGGTCCTACCTTAGACTCATACCCTCATAGAGGGCGGGGCCCCGTTGTTCAAGACCTGGAGTTAGTTCTTAAGGGAACAACCTATCTAATTCCTTAGTATAGGAATGAGTGAATTCCATCTTGCACAGTTAAGTTTCCAGCTACCTACGAGGTTCTGTCCCTGAGAAGGTAGGCTTATTGAGTCGGCTACAGGCCACTCTCACCCATACTAGTCTAAGGACAAACCCCTATAATACGGAGTTCTTAACTTGCTCAGGATTCAAGTCCAGTCACTAATCACTATCTATAAATTACTAGTCTTATCCTGTTAACGGTAGACTAATAATTTGCGATCCAGTCTTGTATGAACTCTTCATACAGGATGCCCCCACTCGCATCTCAACTACATGAATGAGTTGGATTACCTCATTTGTACTAATTACAAAGTGAGCCACATCCATGGTGTTCTCAGAATGAGGTTTCCAATCTTATTCTTATACCATAGACTATTTAGGTTATATTCTTAAACTCAACCCAAATAGTGTCCACTACACTGATGTTCAAGATAAAAGTTATAACCTTGGAGCTTAGTTTATTGGATTTATAAAGCAAGACTGTAATTCTATAAAAACAAATAACTATTTATTTAATTGATCAAAATTACACAAGTTTAGGGCATAAATCCCAACAAGGATCATAGTCTTGTTGTTCATTAGAGGATCAGTGGTGCTTAAGGAACAAAGAGTTAATCACAGTGGTAAAACGGTATTTTGACCCAACTGTGATTACGAACAACCTGTGAATGGTCGACTCATGGGTAATGATTATATCAATGGACACAATATAATCTACAGTGAGGAGAGTGCAGCTACAAGTCTATAGTGGAATGACTTATAGTTAATGAATATTGATTAACGAAATCAAAGAGTTTGATCAGTTAATCTCACATCATTGGAGCTCATGACTTGTAAGTCCATTAGGTCCCTCCGTTCGCTCAACATGGTAATATTGAGGCTATAAAGTTAAAAATGAAATTAAAGTGTTCAATTTCATATATGAGGTGTTATATCAATTATATGTGATATAATTGATATAATATATAGTTTTAATGTGAATTAGATTCACAAATTAACTATATACTAATAAGAGAGTGAAGGAGGGATAGGATGGTAATTTCCATCCTATTTTCCTATAAATAGTTGCATAAGATGCAACTTTGAAAAAGACTATTGTGAGCAACCCTAGAGTTCCCACATTTGTGTTGTTGGAAAGAGTTCCAAACACACATCACTCAAACCTCCACATCTGATCCTAAAGGAATCCACCTTCCTCCCTCACCTAGAGAAAAACGGAGAACATCTAGTGGCGAATCTTCATACGTGGTGGGTTTGCATTGTTGAGATCGTGATCGTTGGAGAAGGAGCTCGTGAAGAAAGTGTTCTTCAAAGGTAAAATTATTGTTGTCCTAAGTTGTAATGCATGCTTAATCTTTAGTATTTAGTTCTTGTTTTAGATCCATGTAACGAAATCACGAACACGCGATTCACAATCGCTTCTACTGTGGGATTCGATCCTTTCACTAACATTGTTAACGGTGTTATATTAGTAGGTCAATAATTCACGGTTCGGTCTTGTACAATATCATTACACGGAATTCCCCCACTCGAACGTCAACCACATGAACGAGTTGGATCACCTCGTTTGTATCTAATACAAAGCAGCTCGCATCCACAGTGTTACTAGGATGAGTTCCCAAGCCTATCCATATACTGTAGACCATTTGGGTCATTAACTCGAACGTGATCCTTTACGTGTGTCCACTACACACCATTCAAGTTCAAGTTCTCTCAAATAATATGACCCTGGAACTTAGTTTATTGGATTAAGTTTATAAAATGCGAGATACAAAGTTCGATAAATAAACAACCTTTATTTATTAAAACAATTGTATTACAAACTACACGAGATTAGTGTTGGGATTTTTGTCCAAATCTCGTGTTTGTAACATATTGTTTGAAATTAATAAGAGTTATTCATTTCATCACTTTGTGTCTCGCAATATTTATAAACTTTTCCAATAAACTAAGCTCCAGGGTCATTGAATTTATGAGAGAACTAGAGCTTGAACGGTGTGTAATGGACACACAAGGAGGATCACATTCGAGTTAATGACCCGAACGGTCTACACTATATGGATAAGGTTGGAGACCTAATCCTGGATACACTGTGGATGCGATCCGCTTTGTATTATATACAAACGAGGTGATCTGACTCGTTCATTTAGTTGACATGCGAGTGGGGGCATCCTGTGCAATGAGATTGTACAAGACCGACCGTGATTTATTAAACCTACGATGTAACACCGCTGACAATGAGGACTAATAACTTCGTAGATGACCATTAGTGACTCGACACAATCTCGAGCGTGTTACGGACTCCATGCTGCGAGTGTCATTCTTTGACTAGTACGCGGTGAGGGTGGTCACGATTACTCGCCCAATATGCCTTTCTTCTCGAGAGAGTAACCAAGTAGGAGCCGAACTTAACTACGCGAGATGGAATTCACTCGTTCCCGCTTTAGGGAAACTAGAGGGGTTGTTCCCTTGAGTGCTATCTCCGTGGCTTGGACAACGGGCACCCACCTTCTCACCGGCCGAGAAGAGTGTTGTGTATGGTTGGACCATCACAATATGTTGTTCATTAGAGGAGCGGTGGGGACTTAAGGAACAAGAGGTAGACACAGGGGTAAAATGGTAATTTGACCAGTAGTGTCTCTCTGAACAACCCGTGAAGGGTCGACTCATAGGTATTGGTTATATCGGTGGACACGTAATATTCTCGTGACCGACGGGAGTGCAAAATACGGCTATAGTGGAGTGTTACCGTAGCTAATGAATGTTGGTTAATCAGTGTCAAAGAGTTTGACAGGTTAATCTCGGATCATTGGAGCCCGTCACTGTAGGTCCATTAGGTCCCTCAGTTGGCTCAATCTGGATTAAAAGAAGGGTTAAAGTTTTGGTATGAAATTGAAGTGTTCAATTTCACCTTAAGGGCATTTATGTCATTTATATGAGATATGAGTGATATAATATATAGTTTAATGTGAATGAGATTCATAATAAACTATAGGTTAGCCTAATTGTTGAATTAGGGCTAATTGGAGAAATTAATTGAGAGAAATTAAATTGAATGTGATTCAATTTAATTAATCCACAATTATTGCAAATGAGATTTGCAATATGAGATATGAGATATCTTATATTATGTGGTTATGCAAATGAGATTTGCATAACCTATGGTTTTGATAAAGTGGTAATAATGAGGAGATATTAACTCCCTCATTCCACTATTTAAACCCTTTGCAAGAAAGGATTGGGATCACTTCTCTCATTTTTTAGATTTTCACAAAAGAGAAGAAGAAAGTTCTCTCTACTTTCTCTCTAATCTCCTCCCTCTCCAAAACACAAAAGGTTCCCACAAACTTTCCTTCTCCAAAAGAGAACAACCGAGAAAGCCATTGGTGGTGTTCAAGACCATTCGTGGGAAGAGTTCGTTGAGTTCGAGGAAGCACGAAGAGGTCGTGATTTTGAGGAATAAACTTTGAAGAAAGTCTTCAACAAGTAAGTGTGTTTATTCTTACTGTTTTTCTTCATTTTTCCAGCATGTTTAGCCTAGATCTATGGTGTTGGGATTTTTATCCTAATCTCGTGTTTGTAATATATTGTTTGAAATCAATAAGAGTTATTTATTTCATCACTTTGTGTCTCGCAATATTTATAAACTTTTCCAATAAACTAAGCTCCAGGGTCATTGAATTTATGAGAGAACTAGAACTTGAACGGTGTGTAGTGCACACACATGGAGGATCACGTTCAAGTTAATGACCCGAACGGTCTACAGTATATGGATAGGGTTGGAGACCTAATCCTGGATACACTGTGGATGCGGCCCGCTTTGTATTAGATACAAACGAGGTGATCTGACTCGTTCATGTAGTTGACATGCGAGTGGGGGCATCCTGTGCAATGAGATTGTACAAGACCGGACCGTGAATTATTAGACCTACTGATGTAACACCGCTGATGATGAAGGACTAATAACCGTAGATGACCATTAGTGACTCGACACGAATCCCGAGCGTGTTACGGACTCCATCATGCGAGGTCCGTTTCTTTGACTAGTACGCGGGAGAGGTGGTCACTGTTACTCCCCAATATGCCTATCTTCTCGGGGGTGACAGAACCAAGTAGGGAGCTGGAACTTAACTACGCGAGATGGAATTCACTGCGTTCCCGCCTTTTAGGAAACTAGAGGGGTTGTTCCCTTAAGTCTTGTCTCCGTGGCTTGGACAACGCGCCCACCTTCTCACCGCCCGATAAGGGTGTTGTGTATGGTCGGACCATCACAATATGTTGTTCATTAGAGGAGCAAAGGTGGGGACTTAAGGAACAAAAGGTAGACACAGGGGTAAAATGGTAATTTGACCCACCGTGTCTCACGAACAACGTGTGAAGGGTCGACTTATGGGTATTGGTTATATCGGTGGACACGTAATATTCTCTGCAGACGGGACGGAGTGCAACTACGGGCTATAGTGGAGTGTTACCGTAGCTAATGAATGTTGGTTAACCGGGCCAAAGAGTTTGGGAGGTTAATCTCGGATCATTGGAGCCCGCCATCAGAGGTCCATTAGGTCCCTCGGTTGGCTCCATCTGGATTTAAGAAGGGATAAAGTTTTGGTATGAAATTGAAGTGTTCAATTTCACTTTAAGGGCATTTATGTCATTCATATGAGATATGAATGATATAATATATAGTTTAATGTGAATGAGATTCATTATAAACTATAGGTTAGCCTAATTGTTGAATTAGGGCTAATTGGAGAATTTGATTGAGAGAAATTAAATTGGATGTGATTCAATTTAATAAATCCACAATTATTGCAAATGAGATTTGTAATATGAGATATGAGATATCTTATATTATGTGGTTATGCAAATGAGATTTGCATAACCTATGGTTGTGGTAAAGTGGTAAATATGTGGACATTTTAACTCCACTAATCCCAATATATAAACCCTTCTTTCAAGAAGGATTATGATTGATTCTCTCATTTTTTAGTTTTACACAAAAAGGAGAAGAGAAACTCTCTCTATTCTCTCTCAAATTCTCCTCCCTCTCCAAAACGAAAAAGGTTCCCACAAGCCTCCTTTCTCCAAAAGAGAACAACCGAGAAGGCTTCTTGGTGGTGTTTGATTCACAATCGTTGGAGGAAATTGTTGTGTACGAGGAGCACGAAGAGTTCGTAGATTTGAAGAAGATATTGTGAAGAAAGTCTTCAACAAGTAAGTAAAATCTTTTCTTACTGTTTTTCTTCTTCTTAGAAGCATGTTTAGCCTAGATCTATGTATTAGATCAATTTTAACAAAGACGGTTTGCATAATTGATACATCGACGATTCAATCGTCTTCCGCTGCACGGGATTCTCATTCCCTTCAATTGGTATCAGAGCCAGGTTGATGGTTTCTTAATTATGCAGTGTTTTGTTAAAATTTGGTGGGTATTTTACCATAATTCATGAGATGAATGTCTTGGTTTGCTTAATGGATGTTTCGATTTTTGGCACTTTTAGATTTATTTTCTGTTTGATGAGATCAAATGTAAAGGGCCCGTGTTTTTTGGGCATTTTAGAAAATAAATCGAGTCTGTAAGTCCGTGTCGTTCGTGGCAAGTGTTGCTGTGAAGAAATCGGAGCGGAAACAGGCGAAAATCGACAAAGAACAACAAAGGAGTTTGTTGTTCTGTCGATGGCGTTGAGACGCTGTCCAACGACGTCTCAACGCTATCCTTGCGGTTGGAGGCCATGCTGCAGAACAGCGTTGCAACGCTGGGCGTAGCGTTGAGAACGCAGGTCGACGCTGGAGACGACAGCGTTGCAACGATGCCCACGGCATTGCAACGCCAGACGCGCGAGGAGCGCGATTCGCGGCGATTCTGCGAGGTCGTGAGATCAAGGCCTGTTTTGGGCGGTTTTCACACGTTTTATTTATTTATTTTCATAAAATGTATTTTATTTATTTTTTATTTAATTATTTTACTAAATAATATTAATAAGATTGTTATATTAATGTTATTTAATTAAATAATTGCCCCTAGGTGCCAAAAATCGGTCTATTTTTGCTATTTAATTATTTTATGCATGAGATGTATATTTTAATTAATTTCTATGTGCATATTGTATGTCATATAGATTTAAAATCTCACCTTAGGTTAAACATTTCATGCATCATTTTTATATTATAAGAGTTATAATATATAGTATGCATGATAGGATTATATTATAAGAGTTATAATATAATGTATACATGTTTTAATTTATTTAAATATAAGTGTTATATTTTTAAATTAAAAGCATGCTCATGCATTTAATTCATGTGATGAATTATATTATGTTATAGTATTATTCATGTGATGAATGATCAAGCACTATAACATAGAAATGCATGCAACCTAAGTTAATTATTAGTTTTAAAGTGTTTAGAACTTGAATAATTAGACTTAAGTTTTCTATTTTTCTAATGAGATTAGAAATTTAGGAAATCAAATATAACCTTTGAATGGAGACTGATAAGTAACTCTGTCTAAGGAAGGTTTTGTCTAAGGTTGGGGTATTTAAGTTGACGCTTGCAAACACCCTACACGAAACCCACCAGGAGTGAATTTGGTCCGGAGATTCTTAAGTTATATTCTCGTGAGTGTCGTTAATTAAGTGTTAATTAATTTACTCACATAGACCTAAGTTAATAATGTGATTATAAACTTAGGTTAATACCATATAAGAGTTATATTGGTGGACTTAGGTAAATTTTAGCCGGTTTATCTAGGTCAATCCCTATTAAAAAAATTAAAGTGCTGAGTGGGAGGAAATAAAGTGTATGAGATACATTTGAATTTCCAACCACAAATCTCCTTTAAAGTCCGCACCGTGAGATCTATACTCGGCCTCGTGGCGCAAATGGGAGCGTCCCCCTTCGGATGGCATTTGTATAGGTCAATATCATCGTGGATGGAGAGAGTACTTATAGTGAGTGGGAGCGGAACTTGTGAAAACAAGACCCACGATCTCTTCTTTCGATTCACACCGTGAGACGCCTATGATCTACCTGTTAGTTTGGCCTAGACCAGACAATCCTTTCGGAGGGCTTGATCATGGGAGTCGGAACACCGTGAATTCCCGAAAGGGATACAGTTTCCTGGTTGGTTTTCCTTCTTGGTTCACCCTTCGGTGGCTATTGTTTGGACGGATGCTTGGAAACTTAAAGATTGCGGGTGACACTCACATAATTCATTAAGTGTTAATGAATTCGACCGAACAATGGTAATTAGACGCCTAATGGAATAAGAGTTATTCTGAGATTAGGGTATGATCGAGAAAGTCTCGTCCTAGAGGAGGAGTGTTCTGTTCACCCTTCGGTGGCGGTCATTCTAAACCTTTAGGGTATCATTGCAAAATTTTTTAATGACCTAGGGATCATGAAACAATTTTGCTAAAACTTAATTGGATTTCAAAAGTTTTTTGCGAGACTAAAACAAAGTTTTCTTATTTTTCAGCTTCAAATGTCTAGCGCAATAATAACTTTACTCGCTTCAGACAAATTAGTGGGAGATAACTATCAAAGTTGGAAAAACAACATAAATACAATTTTGGTACAAGACGACATTAAGTTCGTGTTATCTGAGGAGTGTCCTCAGATGCCGGGCTCGACAGCGTCGCGAAGTGCTCGCGATGCGTACGATCGATGGATCAGGGCCAATGAAAAGGCCAAGGTCTACATAATTGCCAGCATGTCTGATGTCTTGGCAAAGAAGCATGAGCTGATGGTTTCCACTAAGGAGATCATGGAGTCCTTGCAGGAAATGTTTGGACAGCAGTCGTTTCAGGTCCGACATGACTCGCTCAAATACGTTTTCAACGCACGGATGAAAGAGGGGTCGTCTGTCCGTGAACACGTTCTAGACATGATGACCCACTTCCATCTGGCCGAGATGAACGGGGCTTCGATCGATGAGTCGAGCAGTCGATTTTATTTTGGAGACTCTTCCAAGAGTTTCCTTGATTTAAAGCAATGTCTTTGTTATGAACAAAATTAGCTACACTCGACTACCCTCCTCAACGAGCTACAGAATTTCCAATCCTTGAACAGGTCAAGGAATGCGAGGCAAATGTTGCCTCACGTGTCTTATCACAGGGGTTCGACCTATGGGACGAAGCCTGTTGCTCATTCACGCCCGAAAGGGAAGAAGAGGATGAAGAGGGGTAAAACTGACCGTGCTGCCGCCCACAAGGGCAAGAAGGTCAAGGAGGTTGCAGAGAAAGGAAAGTATTTCCACTGCAATGGGGGCGGTCACTGGAAGAGAAATTGTCCCAAATTCCTGGCCGAAAGGAAGAATCAAGGTAAATGTGATTTACTTGTGACCTAAAAATGTTTAGTGGAGAGTAGTGACTCTGCACGGATATTCGATTCGGCGCCACTAACCACGTTTGTTCTTCTTTTCGAGTTGATTCTGGCGCACACGCGAGAGGGTGAGGTAACTCTACGGGTCGGATTCGGGGAGCTTGTATCTGCTGCAGCGATCGGCAAGGTGAAGCTTAACTTTGGCGGGAAGTACTTATTGTTGGACAATCTGTACATAGTTCCAGGGTTTACTAGAAACCTTGTTTCAATTTCCTGCCTAATAGAACAATGTATTTCAGTTTCTTTTGAATCGAATAAAGCGTTTATTTCTTTCAAAGGGAATGTGATTTGTTCAGCTTCACTTGAAAATAATCTGTATGTTTTGAAACCCAATTCGGTCAAAAGTGTTTTGAATACTGAATTGTTTAAGACTGCAGAAACAGGAACTAAGAAAGCGAAAGTTTCTCCAAAAGAAAATGCCCATCTTTGGCATCTTCGGTTAGGCCACATTAATCTCAATAGGATTGAGAAACTAGTGAAGAGTGGACTTCTAAACGAGTTGGAAGAAAACTCTTTACCGGTGTGTGAGTCATGCCTTGAGGGCAAAATGACCAAACGTCCTTTTAGTGGAAAAGGATATAGAGCCAAAGAGCCTCTTGAGTTAGTACATTCTGACCTCTGTGGTCCGATGAATGTTAAACCTCGGGGCGGTTATGAGTTCTTTGTGTCTTTCATAGACGACTACTCTAGATATGGGTACATTTACCTAATGCATAGGAAGTCTGAAACTCTTGAAAAGTTCAAGGAGTACAGGACTGAGGTTGAGAACCTCTTAGGTAAATCGCTTAAAATACTTCGATCGGATCGAGGTGGAGAGTACATGGACACTGAATTCCAAGACTATATGATAGAACACGGAATTACGTCCCAACTCTCGGTGCACAGTATGCCACGTGCAGAATGGTGTATCGGAGAGGAGAAAGCAGAACCTTGTTAGACATGGTTCGGTCGATGATGAGCTATGCTCGTCTCCCTAATTCTTTTTGGGGATACGCCGTGGAGACTGCGGTTTATATTTTGAACAATGTTCCCTCGAAGAGTGTTTGTGAAACACCTTTCGAGCTCTGGAGTGGACGTAAAGGCGCTTTACATCACTTCGAGGATTTGGGGATGCCCACCCATGTGTTGGTGTCAAATCCAGAAGAAGTTGGAACCCCGCTCAAAATTATGCCTATTCGTAGGTTACCCTAAAGAGACTAGAGGTGGTCCATTTTTATGATCCTAGGGAAAATAGGGTGCTTGTGTCGACAAACGCCACTTACCTGGGAGGAAGACCACGTGCGGGATCATTTACCAAGGAGTAAAATTGTATTGAATGAAATGGGCGATACATCGCCAGAGTTGCTGATGGGGCTAGTACGTCAACAAGTGTTGTTGATCCTAGCACGTCTAGTCAAATCGGTTCCCAAGAGTTGGGAATGCCTCGACGTAGTGGGAGGGTCGAGACACCCTAATCGCTACATGGGTTTAAATGAAACCTCGCTTTGTCGCTCCCGATGATGATCGTGAGGATCCATTGACCTTTGATCAGGCAATGGTTGATGTTGACAAAGACGAGTAGATTAAAGCTATGGACCAGGAAATGGAGTCTATGTACTTCAATTCTATATGGGAGCTTGTGGATCAACCGGATGGGGTAAAACCTATTGGTTGCAAATGGATCTACAAGCGTAAACGTGGCGTAGATGGGAAGATGCAGACCTTCAAAGCCCGACTAGTGGCAAAGGGTTTTACCCAGGTTGAAGGGGTTGACTATGAGGAGACCTTTTCACCTGTTGTCATGGTAAAGTCGATCGAGATCCTTCTAGCCATTGTCGCGTATTATGACTACGGGTATGGCGGATGGACGTCCAAGACAAATGACTTTCTCGAATGGCAAACTTGATGAGACCATCTACATGGACCAGCCCAAAGGGTTCATCGCCCAAGGCCAAGAGCAAAAGGTTTGCGGCTTCATAGGTCCATTTATGGGCTTAAACAAGTTTCGAGGTCTTGGAATATAAGGTTTGATGAGGCGATCAAATCTTATGGCTTTGATCAAAATGTCGACGAGCCTTGTGTCTACAAGAAAATCGTTGACAAAAGCTGTCGCATTTTTTGGTGTTGTATGTGGGCGATATTCTTCTCATTGGGAATGAGGTAGAATTTCTTACTGACGTTAAAAAGTGGCTAGCTTCGCAATTCCAAATGAAAGATTTGGGAGAAGCTCAGTATGTTCTAGGTATCCAGATTGTCCGGAATCGGAAGAACAAAACGCTAGCCCTGTCTCAGGCATCTTATATTGACAAGATGTTGTCTAGATATAAGATGCAGAACTCCAAGAAGGGCTTGCTGGCTTTAGGGCATGGGGTTCACCTGTCTAAGGATCAATGTCCTAAGAATCCTCAAGATGTTGAGGATATGAGACGGATTCCATATGCTTCAGCTATAGGGAGCCTCATGTATGCCATGTTGTGTACTAGGCCCGACATCCATTATGCAAGAGGGAATTGTCGGTGAGATATCGGTCCAATCCAGATTAGATCACTGGACGGTAGTAAAGGCAATCCTCACGTATCTTAGGAGAACGAGGAACTACAACTTAGTGTATGGTAGTGGGGATTTGATCCTTACGGGATACACATTCGATTTTCGGGCCGATAAAGATTCTAGGAAATCCACCTCGGGTCGACCTTCATTCTGAATGAAGGAGCTGTAGTATGGCGAAGCATCAAGAAGGGATGCATCGCTGATTCCACTATGGAAGCGGAGTATGTTGCGGCTTGTGAAGCTGCAAAGGAAGCTGTTTGGCTTAGGAAGTTCATGACGAGATGGAAGTTGTTCCTAACATGAACTTGCCCATCACAATCGCTCGTGATAACATGGTGGTGCGATAGCCAACTCACATGAGCCTCGAGCCATAAGAGAGGCAAACATATTGAGCGCAAGTATCATCGATACGGGAGATTGTGCACCGCGAGACGTGATGATCGAGCGATATAGCGTCGAGCACAACATAGCCGATCCATTTACAAAGCCCCTCACGGCTAAAGTGTTTGAGGGTCACCTAGAGAGTCTAGGTCTTCGAGAGCTTCCTGACTAGGGCAAGTGGGAGATGTGTAAACGGGTATTCAATGCCCTAGTTTATTGCATTACTTCGTTGTAATTTATATACATTTCAAATGTATTTTCTCCACTAGCTTAGTCCAAGTGGGAGTTTGTTGGGATTTTTGTCCTAATCTCGTGTTTGTAATATATTGTTTGAAATCAATAAGAGTTATTTATTTCATCACTTTTTGTCTCGCAATAATATTATAAACTTTTCCAATAAACTAAGCTCGGGTCATTGAATTTATGAGAGAACTAGAACTTGAACGGTGTGTAGTGGACACACAGGAGGATCACGTTCAAGTTAATGACCGAACGGTCTACGATATATGGATAGGGTTGGAGACCTAATCCTGGATACACTTTGTGGATGCGGCCGCTTTGTATTAGATACAAACGAGGTGATCGGCTTCGTTCATGTAGTTGACATGCGAGGGGCATCTTGTGCAATGAGATTGTACAAGACCGGACGTGAATTATTAGACCCTCTTGATGTAACACCGCTGATGTGATGAGACTAATAACCGTAGATGACCATTAGTGACTCGACACAATCACGGGCGTGTTACGGACTCTGTCTGCGGGTCCATTCTTTGACTAGTGCGGGTGAGGGTGGTCACTTTGTTACTCGCCCAATATGCCTATCTTCTCGGGGACGAGAACCAAGTAGGGAGCTGGGAACTTAACTACGCGAGATGGAATTCACTCGTTCCACTTTAGGGAAACTAGAGGGGTTGTTCCCTTAAGTCTTGTCTCCCGGGCTTGACACAGCGCGCCCACCTTCTCACCGCCCGAGAAAGGTGTTGTGTATGGTCGGACCATCACAATATGTTGTTCATTAGAGGAGCAGTGGGGACTTAAGGAACAAGAGGTAGACACAGGGTAAAACGGTAATTTGACCCAGCTGTGTCTACGAACAACCTGTGAAGGGTCGACTTATGGGTCTTGGTTATATCAGTGGACACGTAATATTCTGCACTGTCGGGAGTGCAACTACGGGCTATAGTGGAGTGTTACCGTAGCTAATGAATGTTGGTTAACCGGGCCAAAGAGTTTGGCAGGTTAATCTCGGATCATTGGAGCTCGTCACTGTAGGTCCATTAGGTCCCTCGGTTGGCTCCATCTGGATTTAAGAAGGGATCAAGTTTTGGTATGAAGTTGAAGTGTTCAATTTCACTTTAAGGGCATTTATGTCATTCATATGAGATATGAATGATATAATATATAGTTTAATGTGAATGAGATTCATAATAAACTATAGGTTAGCCTAATTGTTGAATTAGGGCTAATTGGAGAATTTGATTGAGAGAAATTAAATTGAATGTGATTCAATTTAATAAATCCACAATTATTGCAAATGAGATTTGCATTATGAGATATGAGATATCTTATATTATGTGGTTATGCAAATGAGATTTGCATAACCAATGGTTGTGGTAAAGTGGTAAATATGTGGACATTTTAACTCCACTAATCCCAATATATAAACCCTTCTTTTAAGAAGGATTATGATGGATTCTCTCATTTTTTTATTTTTACACAAAAAGGAGAAGAGAAACTCTCTCTATTCTCTCTCAAATTCTCCTCCCTCTCCAAAACCAAAAAGGTTCCCACAAGCCTCCTTTCTCCAAAAGAGAACAACCGAGAAGGTTTCTTGATGGTGTTTGATTCACAATCGTTGGAGGAAATTGTTATGTACGAGGAGCACGAAGAGTTCGTAGATTTGAAGAAGATATGGTGAAGAAAGTCTTCAACAAGTAAGTAAAATCCTTTCTTACTGTTTTTCTTCTTCTTAGAAGCATGTTTAGCCTAGATCTATGTATTAGATCAATTTTAACAAAGACGGTTTGCATAATTAATACATCGACGATTCAATCGTCTTCCGCTGCACGGGAACCTCATTCCCTTCATATGGTAGATCATTTTAATAAAACCATGTTGCATAATGATACCACGATGATTCAATCGTCTTCCGCTGCGCGGGATTCTCATTCCCTTCAATTGGTATCAGAGCCATCTCGATGGTTCTTCATTTATGCACTGTTTTATTAAAATTATATGGGTATTTTGCCATGATTTATGTGATAAATTGTTGGTTTGTATAATGAGATCAAATGTAAAGGGCCCGTGTTTTTTGGGCATTTTAGAAAATAAATCGAGTCTGTAAGTCTGTGTCGTTCGTGGCAAGTGTTGCTGTGAAGAAATCGGAGCGGAAACAGGCGAAAATCGATGAAGAACAGTAAAGGTGTTTGTTGTTCTGTCGGTGGCGTTGAGACGCCGCCCAACGGCGTCTCAACGCGTCGCCCTGCGACGAGGCCTGCGGCGAGCAGCGTTACCGCGCGGCGGCGTTGAGAACGCGGTCGGCGCTTCTGGCGGCAGCGTTACAGCGCGCGCCACGACGTTGCAACACTACACGCGTTGAGGAGCAGTTCGCGGCAGTTTTGCGAGGACGTGGGATCAAACCTCTTCATGAGCAGTTTTTTTTCCAATTTTATTTAATTTTATTTATAAAATGTAATTATTTATTTTATTTAATTATTTTATTAAATATTATTAATATAAATGTTATATTAATGTTATTTAATTAAATATTTGCCCCTAGGTGCCTAAAATCGGTCCATTTTTGTTATTTAATTATTTTATGCATGAGATGTATTTTTTAATTAATTTCTATATGCATAATGTATGTCATATAGATTTAAAATCCCACCTTAGGTTAAACATTTCATGCATCATTTATATTATAAGAGTTATAATATATAGTATGCATGATAGGATTATATTATAAGAGTTATAATATAATGTTTGCATGTTTTAATTTATTTAAATATAAGTGTTATATTTTTAAATTAAAAGCATGCCCATGCATTTAATTCATGTGATGAATTATATTGTGTTATAGTATATAGTATTATTCATGTGATGGATGATCAAGCACTATAACATAGAAATGCATGCAACCTAAGTTAATTATTAGTTTTAAAGTGTTTAGAACTTGAATAATTAGACTTAGGTACAAAGTTGGAAAAACAACATTAATACAATTTTGGTACAAGACGACATAAAGTTCGTGCTATCTGAGGAGTGTCCTCAGATGGCGGGCTCGACCGCGTCGCGAAGTGTTCGCGACACGTACGATCGTTGGATCAGGGCCAATGAAAAGGCCAAGGTCTACATAATTGCCAGCATGTCTGATGTCTTGGCAAAGAAGCATGAGCTTATGGTTTCCGCTAAGGAGATCATGGAGTCCTTGTAGGAAATGTTTGGACAGCAGTCCTTTCAGGTCCGGCATGACTCGCTCAATACGTTTTCAACGCACGGATGAAAGAGGAGTCGTCTGTCCGTGAACATGTTCTAGACATGATGACCCATTTTCATCTGGCCGAGATGAATGGGGCTTCGATCGACGAGTCGAGCCAGTCGATTTATTTTGAGACTCTTCCAAGAGAGTTTCCTTGATTTAGTAGCAATGTTTGTTATGAACAAAATTAGCTACACTCGACTACCCTCCTCAATGAGCTACACAATTTCCGACCCTTGAACAGGGTCAGGAATGCGAGGCAAATGTTGCCTCACAGTCTTATCACGGGGTTCGACCTGCGGGACGAAACTGTTGCTCCTTCACGCCCGAAAGGGAAGAGAGGATGAAGAAGGGTAAAAGCGGCCGTCTTTGCCGCCCCACAAGGGCAAGAAGGTCAAGGAGGTTGCAGAGAAAAGGAAAGTGTTTCCACCTGCAAATGGGGCGATCACCGAAAGAGAAACGGTCCCAAATTCTGGCCGAGAGGAAGAATCACGGTAAATGTAAATATGATTTACTTGTGGATCAAACATGTTTAGTGGAGAGTAGTGACTCTGCTGGATATTGGATTCGGGCACCACTAACCACGTTTGTTCTTCTTTTCAAGGGATTGATTCTGGCGCACTTCTAGAGGGTGAGGTGACTCTCACGGTTGGATTCGGGAGCTTGTCTCTCTGTGTGCGATCGGCGCAGTGAAGCTATATTTTGGCGGGAAGTATTTATTGTTGGACAATCTGTACATAGTTCCAGGGTTTACTAGAAACCTTGTTTCAATTTCCTGCTTAATTGAACAATGTATTTCAGTTTCTTTTGAATTGAATAAAGCGTTTATTTCTTTCAAAGGGAATGTTATCTGCTCACTTCACTTGAAAATAATCAGTATGTTTTGAAACCCAATTCGGTCAAAAGTGTTTTGAATATCGAATTGTTTAAAATCTATGAAACACGAACTAAGAAAGCAAAAGTTTCTCCAAAAGAAAATGCCCAACTTTGGCATCTTCGGTTAGGCCACATTAATCTCAATAGGATTGAGAAACTAGTGAAGAGTGGACTTCTAAACGAGTTGGAAGAAAACTCTTTACCGGTGTGTGAGTCATGCCTTGAGGGCAAAATGACCAAACGTCCTTTTAGTGGAAAAGGATATAGAGCTAAAGAGCCGCTTGAGTTAGTACATTCTGACCTCTGTGGTCCGATGAATGTTAAAGCTCGGGGCGGTTATGAGTATTTTGTGTCATTCATAGACGATTAGTCCAGATATGGGTATATTTACCTAATGCACAAGAAGTCTAAAACTCTTGAAAAGTTCAAGGAGTACAAGACTGAGGTTGAGAACCTCTTAGGTAAATCTCTTAAAACACTTCGATCGGATCGAGGTGGAGAGTACATGGACACTGAATTCCAGGACTATATGATAGAACACGTAATTACGTCGCAACTCTCAGCGCCTGGTATGCCACAGTAGAATGGGGTATCGAAGAGTAGAAACAGAACCTTGTTGGACATGGTTCAGTCGATGATGAGCTATGCTCGTCTCCCTGATTCTTTTTGGGGGTACGCAGTGGAGACTGCGGTTTATATTTTGAACAACGTTCCGTCGAAGAGTGTTTGTGAAACACCTTTCGAGCTCTGGAGTGGACGGAAAGGCAGTTTACATCACTTCAGGATTCGGGGATGTCCGGCCCACGTGTTGGTGTCAAACCCGAAAAAGTTGGAACCCCGTTGGAAATTGTGCCTATTCGTAGGTTACCCTAAAGAGACTAGGGGTGGTCTATTTTACGATCCTAGGGAAAATAGGGTGCTTGTGTCGACAAACGCCACTTTCCTAGAGGAAGACCACGTCAGGGATCATTTACCAAGGAGAAAAATTGTATTAAATGAAATGGACAGTACATCAGCAAGAGTTGCTGATGGGGCTAGTACATCAACAAGTGTTGTTGATCCTAGCACGTCTAGTCAAATCCGTTCCCAAGAGTTGGGAATGCCTCGACGTAGTGGGAGGGCTGTGAGACAGCCTTATCGCTACATGGGTTTAGCTGAAACCTCAGTTGTCGCTCCTGATGATGACTGTGAGGATCATTTGACCTATGATCAGGCAATGGTTGATGTTGAGAAAGACGAGTGGATTAAAGTTATGGACCAGGAAATGGAGTCTATGTACTTCAATTCTGTATGGGAGCTTGTGGATCAACCGGATGGGGTAAAACCTATTGGTTGCAAATGGATCTACAAGCGTAAACGTGGTGTAGATGGGAAGGTGCAGACCTTCAAAGCACGACTAGTGGCAAAGGGTTTTACCCAGGTTGAAGGGGTTGACTATGAGGAGACCTTTTCACCTGTTGTCATGGTAAAGTCGATCAGGATCCTTCTAGCCATTGTCGCGTATTATGACTACGAGGTATGGCGGATGGACGTCAAGACGACCTTTACGAATGGCAAACTTGATGAGACCATCTACATGGACCAAATTTCAAGGGTTCATCGCCCAAGGCCAAGAGCAAAAGGTTTGCGGCTTCATAGGTCCATTTATGGGCTTAAACAAGTTTCGAGGTCTTGGAATATAAGGTTTGATGAGGCGATCAAATCTTATGGCTTTGATCAAAATGTCGACGAGCCTTGTGTCTACAAGAAAATCGTTGACAAAACTGTCGCATTTTTGGTGTCAGACGTGGATGATATTCTTCTCATTGGGAATGAGGTAGAATTTCTTCTCGACGTTAAGAAGTGGCTAGCTTCGCAATTCCAAATGAAAGATTTGGGAGAAGCTCAGTATGTTCTAGGTATCCAGATTGTCCGAAATCGGAAGAACAAAACACTAGCCCTGTCTCAGGCGTCTTATATTGACAAGATGTTGTCTAGATATAAGATCTGCGAACTCCAAGAAGGGCTTTGGCTTGCCTTTAGGGCATGGGGTTCACTTGTCTAAGGATCGGTGTCCTAAGACTCCTCAAGATGTTGAGGATATGAAACGGATTCCATATGCTTGGTGTAGGGAGCTTTGATGTATGCCATCTTTGTGTACTAGGCCCGACATCCATTATCTTTGTAGGAATTGTGATATCACCAATCCAGATTAGATCACCGGGAGCGGTAGTAAAGGCAATCCTCAAGTATCTTAGGAGAACGAGGAACTACAACTTAGTGTATGGTAGTGGGGATTTGATCCTTACGGGATACATGGATTCTGATTTTCAGACCAATAAGGATTCTAGAAAATCCACCTCGGGGTCAGCCTTCATTCTGAATGGAGGAGTTGTAGTATGGCGAACCATCAAGCAGGGATGCATCGTTGATTCCACTATGGAAGCGGAGTATGTTGCGGCTTGTGAAGCTGCAAAGGAAGTTTTTTGGCTTAGGAAGTTCATGACAGATTTGGAAGTTGTTCCAAATATGAACTTGTCGATCACACTATTCTATGATAACAGTGGTGCAATAGCCAACTCACGTGATTCTCGGAGCCATAAAAGAGGCAAACACATTAGCGCAAGTATCATCTGATACGAGAGATTGTGCAACGCAGAGACGTGACGGTCACGTAGATAGCGTCGGAGCACAACGTACCTGATCCATTTACAAAGCCCCTCACGGCTAAGGTGTTTGAGGGTCACCTAGAGAGTCTAGGTCTTGAGAGCTTCTGACTAGGGCAAGTGGGAGATGTAAACGGGTATTCAATGCCCTAGTTTATTGTATTACTTCATTGTAATTTATGTACATTTCAAATGTATTTTCTCCACTAGCTTAGTCCAAGTGGGAGTTTGTTGGGATTTTTGTCCTAATCTCGTGTTTGTAACATATTGTTTGAAATTAATAAGAGTTATTTTGTGTCTCGTAATACTTTTAAACTTTTCCAATAAACTAAGTTCCGGGGTCATTGAATTTATGAGAGAACTAGAGCTTGAACGGTGTGTAGTGGGCGCGACACGGGGTGGATCACATTCGAGTTAATGACCCGAACGGTCTACGATATATGGATAGGGTTAGAGACCTAATCCTCGGATACATCTGTGGATGCGATGCGACCGCTTTGTATTAGATACAAACGAGGTGATCGACTCGTTCATGTAGTTGACATGCGAGTGGGGGCATCTGTGCAATGAGATTGTACAAGACCGGACCGTGATTTATTAGACCTCGATGATGTAACACCGCTGACAAAGATGAGCCTAATAACTTCGTGAGATGACCATTAGTGACTCGACACGAATCACGAGCGTGTTACGGACTCTGTCTGCGAGTGTCCATTCTTTGACTAAATGCGGGTGAGGGTAGTCATAGTTACTCGCCCAATATGCCTATCTTCTCGGGACGAACCCAAATAGGAAGTCGGGAACTTAACTACGCGAGATGGAATTCACTCGTTCCCGCCTTTAGGGGAAACTAGAGGGTTGTTCCCTTGAGTGCTATCTCCGTGGCTTGGACAACGGCGCCCACCTTCTCACCGCCCGCCCAAAGGTGTTGTGTATGGTTGGACCATCACAATATGTTGTTCATTAGAGGAGCAGTGGGGACTTAAGGAACAAGAGGTAGACACAGGGGTAAAACGGTAATTTGACCAGCCATATCTACGAACCTGTGAAGGGTCGACTCATAGGTATTGGTCATATCAGTGGACACGTAATATTCTGCACTGACGGGAGTGCAGCTACGGGCTATAGTGGAGTGTTACCGTAGCTAATGAATGTTGGTTAATCGGGTAAAAGAGTTTGACAGGTTAATCTTGGATCATTGGAGCCCGTCACTATACGTCTATTAGGTCCCTCGATTCCCTCAATCTGGGTTAAAAGAAGGGTTAAAGTTTTGGTATGAAATTGAAGTGTTCAATTTCACCTTAAGGGCATTTATGTCATTTATATGAGATATGAGTGATATAATATATAGTTTAATGTGAATGAGATTCATAATAAACTATAGGTTAGCCTAATTATTGAATTAGGGCTAATTGGAGAAATTAATTGAGAGAAATTAAATTGAATGTGATTCAATTTAATTAATCCACAATTATTGCAAATGAGATTTGCAATATGAGATATGAGATATCTTATATTATGTGGTTATACAAATGAGATTTGCATAACCTATGGTTGTGATAAAGTGGTAATAATGAGGAGATATTAACTCCCTCATTCCACTATTTAAACCCTTTGCAAGAAGGGATTGGGATCACTTCTCTCATTTTTTAGATTTTCACAAAAGAGAAGAAGAAAGTTCTCTCTACTTTCTCTCTAATCTGCTCCCTCTCCAAAACACAAAAGGTTCCCACAAACTTCCCTTCTCCAAAAGAGAACAACCGAGAAGGCCAATTGGTGGTGTTCAAGACCATTTGTGGGAAGAGTTCGTTGAGTTCGAGGAAGCATGAAGAGTTCGTGATTTTGAGGAAGAAACTTTGAAGAAAGTCTTCAACAAGTAAGTGCCTTTATTCTTACTGTTTTTCTTCCTTTTTCCAGCATGTTTAGCCTAGATCTATGGTAGATCATTTTAATAAAACCATGTTGCATAATGATACCACGACGATTCAATCGTCTTCTGCTGCGTGGGATTCTCATTCCCTTCAATTAGGGCATACACCCCAACACGACCTCGGGGACCAAATTTGTAGCTTCTTCTTTTTCAGGACCGAAAGGGAAGAAGAAGAAGATGAAAAAGGTTGGCAAGGAGAAACAAGTTGACCATGTTGCCGCCTAGAGGTCAAGAGGTCAACGAAGTTGCGAACAAAGGAAAGTGTTCCGATTACAACACTGATGGGCAGTGGAAGAGCAATTGCCCCAAGTACTTGGTCGACAAGAAAAAAGATAGTAAAGGTAAATATGATTTACTATGTATTGAAACTTGTTTAGTGGAGAGTGATGACTATCTTCGGATACTGGATTTAAGCGCCATAAACCACGCTTGTTCTTCTATTCAGGGATTTAGTTCCTGGCAGCAACTGCGGGAAGTGGAATAACACTCAGGGGTTGTTTGGGGTGCAGGTTCGGAATCAGAATCCTTGGAATCAGAAGCCTAGAGGGTTTATCGTTAGCGGTTCTGAAGCCTGAGAATCAAAAAATTGTGTTTGGGGTGGAGTGTTCTAAAGTCTGGGTATCAGAAAACTATGTTTGGAGTGCAATGTTCTGAAGCCTGGGAATCAGAGGGTTGTGTCTTAAGTGCAGTTTTCTGAACTCTAGGTTTCGTACAGTTTTATTTCACATTTTTTCTTTTAGCTATTTTATTCCTTTCAAATTTTTGTAATTGATGTTACGTAAATTGTAGAAGCTAAAGTCTAATATGGATCAATTTTTTAAGTAACTTTTCCATTAAGCTTTCAATTTAGATTGTTGTTGAGGAATAAAAAAAGAGTTTTAAACCTTTAAAACAATTTTTAGCATTTAGACTCAAATCAGCTATTCGGGTTGCAAATATCTTCAACCCAAACAACCCTAATTAAGTGATGAACCCAAATCTAACCCAACCATGAAACATTTGGGTTGGGTTGGTTTAAGTTTATACGTTATATATATATATATATATATATATTAATATTGAATTAAGATTAGAAACTCCATTTTAATTTATATTATGAAAGACTCAAAAACTTATTTTAAAAAGTTATTGAAGAATAAATCATCTAAAAATAATTATAAAATTAAATAAATATATGTACATATAGTTGTAATATAAGTAAAAAAATATTTTTCTAAAATTAATATGATGTTTGGGTTGGATCGGTTCTAGGTTCAACCCAAACTAATTTTTCGTGAGCCCCACGAATCAACCCAACTCATAAATTTATTTTTTTAAACCAAACCCAACCCAAACCGTAGAATTTGGTTGGGTTGATTGGGTTTACACATACAGATACACCGTCCAAAAGTGTTGCAACTGACATGAAACAAAATGATATAAAACGCCTCTATGCGAAAGAAAAAAATATATTTTATTTTTTTCTAACTTTTAAAAAAGAAATTACAAAATTGAGCCATTTGAGTGTACATTAAAAAAAATAAATTACCCAGTTTGTTTTTAATAAAAATTTCACAAAATTCAAAGGTTTTGAGAGTAGCATAAAAAATTGTTTAGTAGCCATTTTTTAGTTTTATTTTAACCTTTTAAAAAATTGACTAGATTGTTGGATTGTTGGAGTGGTCGAGTTGATGAGGTGATTGAATTGTCGAGCTGGTGGCTAGATTTTTGGTTGTCGGTGGTCATCGGGTTATCAGAGTTGTTGTTAAAAAGGTCGTTGAGGCAGCTGTCAGTGGTGGCGAGTCGCCGGTGTGGTCGTCGGAGTTTTCGTTGTCTGTGGTCGCCGAAGTTGTCATTGGAGTTGTTGTCGAAGTGGTGCCTGAAAAATGGAAACGAAAAATGGAAGAGGAAATGGAAAATCTATTGGTCGCAAGAGGTAGCCGTCAATGGTGGTGGAGTCTCTGTTGTAATTGTCATTATCGGTGATCACTGGAGTTATCATCAGAGTTATTGTCGAAGCGGTCATCGACAATGAAAAATGACAAATTGAAGAGAAAATGGAAAATCAAGTGTTTGTCGGAGGCAGTAGTCGAGTCGCCGGTGTGGTCGTCAGAGTTGTCGTTGTCAAGGGTGTTGGGTGGTCGTTGGAGTTGTCACCGGAGTTGTTGTCAAAGTGGTCGTCAGAGTTGTCACCAAAGTTGTTGTCAAAGTGGTCGCCTGGTGCGGTTATCGGAGTTGTCGTTGTCGATGGTCGTCGGGTGGTCGTCGGAGTTTTTACTGGAGTTGTCGAACGTAACTAGTCGACAAATGGATGAGAAAAGCATGAAACAAATTCCATGGGTTGCACTGTTGTAACCCATGGGATTGAGTTTCAAAACCAAGGATTTGAAACACCTTGCTCCAAACATGGGTTTGGATTTGGAATCCAAACTCATCCAAATCAAAACCCATGTGCCAAATGTCACGGTCATGCTTGTCCAGGGCGTGTTGCCCATGGCCTCATGGTCGTCCCCATCCTTTTTTATCATGTTATCATGTTATGTATTTCATTTAGCTTTGTTATTTCATTTTCTTGTATTTTCGTGGGCGTATGGCTCCTCACCAAAATGACGTGCAAGGGTGTCATAGCCAAATATTCTAGAATGTACTATAGGGGGATGCAACCATCCATCAATTCTCCCTACCAAGAGTTATATGCTAGTTAAGCGTGGCTTTCATTTAATTGTTTATCAGCTGTATAACGAACTTTCTAAATGCTTTCAAATGTTTTTCAAATGTTTTCACAAACTTTCTCTAACCCCATTTTCTAAAACTGTTTTCTCGAGAACGGGGGTGGAGGTTGCGAGATAGGGGCCACCGACGATCCGAATTTGAGTTGGCTGACTTACTCACGAGCGAGAGTAAGTGTCGCACGACCGCATCGGGACCCTTTGAGGATGCGACCGTGACACCAAACACACTAAGATTTGGCACTAGGAAGGTTGTCTCAGTCGTATTAGTGGGCACAGTGGAGTTGTTGTTTGGCAAGAAGAAACGGTAAGAGAGCCAATTTTTATATTTCATGTATTTAATATGTGTAAGAGAGCCAATTTTGATGGATGAAAAATAGGAGAGAAAAAGTAAAATAATTACAATTCTAACTTATATCTATGCGATGGAGATACAGATTTTATGAAGGTAATAAGAGAAATTTTGAGTTGTGAGATGGGAATGAAAAATTTATTAGAATAATTTTAATGGTTTCGTGTTAGGTTCCTTTATTTTCTTAACAAATTATGGAGGTCATTTATTAGAGAAAATAGTGAACGAAAGGTAAAGTATGATATTAATATTTCAACCCTAAATTGTGTTGACTTTATTTCTCAAGGAGTTAATGTTGATTTTTAATTTTTACTCTAAGGATAGTTTATACTTTATGTATTGCATTAAAAAAAATTGAAAATCAATGTTGTAAAACTTTTAACATTTCCAAAATTTTATAATGTATAAGTAAATGTAATTAGATAACAATATTAATTTTAGAATTGCTAATTTTTCACATTTCATTCATTTAATCTTCATAGGTGTATTTTAATTGTATTATCGCATGTCATATTCTTCATGAATTTTAGGTTACATTTTATTGTTTTAATAATTCAATTAAAAAATATAATGATATTTTTAATTTGAAAAAGTTATTTTACACAATTTGGACCAATTACTTTTTTAATTACTTTGTTTGTGTATTAAAAATTCTAAATATTTTCAGACTAACTTTTTGTCACAGACTGAATTTTCAACGATAAAATTAATTTATTAATTTGATTTTATACTATAATTAAAATGATATTATAACTAAAGAAAAACTCTTTAATTTCATAGAGAATGAAATGCGAATATTTTTTTTATTCTAAGTCTTTATATTTCACATAAATTATTGTTTATAAATAATTTTTTTTGTTTATTATTGATAATTAATTAATTTATTGTTTATAATTTATAATTAATTAAAAACTTTGTGAAACGTTAGGTTACATGATTATTTTCTCAACGAAAGTAACATAAAACTTGTAATTGATCAATAAATTTTTATTCTTTCAACAAATAATACTTTAAAGAAAAAAAATACTAATTATAGGAGAACAATAACAAAAAGAAATCAAGATCTTAGCATATACTCATTTCTTCAAATAGATTTCTCACTTGCCAATTGAAAGATAAGCATTGTAATTGAACTTTATCAAAGTTGAGTTACATTATAATGTTGCAAGCCTTGGGTCGAGATATAGATACGACACACACATCCTTACAACTTGAATGTAACAACAACATTTTGAGATCCATATTTTAAAAATTGAAAAGCTTTTGAGGGGAATACATTGAGAGAACAAAAATGGGTATGGGATATACGACACATGCATCCCTTGCAACTTGAATGCAATATCAACATCTTGAGATCAATACTTTGAAAATTGAAGAGTGTTTGAGAGCAATGTGCTGAGAGAATACAAATAAAGAAATAATGATGTTCTAGGTGTTAGTGAAAAAATGGTGAAGAAAACTCATTTTTATAGTTGAAATGAGAGAGTAACAAAATCTTTTTGAATTCTAAAAGTTTTAAATTTTCATTTTAATTTAAATTAAAGAAAAAAAAAACTTTTAAGTGGTAGAAAACCTTTTACATTCTAACCTTTTACATATTTATAGAAAATTAACTATTAATTAATTAATTTATCATTATTTATAATTAATTGTGACATATTTTGTAAATATATAAATTAAAAATGGATATAATTGTCCAAGAAAAGTGTTTGCTTTTTAAGATATTAAATCAAAAGAATAAGTCAAATCAAGTAAGGAGAAATTAGAGAAATTTGCATCGAAAACTCTTTTTCACGCGCATTAATGTGATTTGACCCATGTTCTGAAATTAATGACATTTGACCCTTTTTGTACTGTGCATTTCGTCCAAATTAACGTAAGGGCATCATACTAACTCTAGCTCTCTCGCTCTCGCTCAAGTCACGTTCTCGCTCTCGCTCAAGTCTCGTTCTCGTTCTCGTTCTCGCTTATGATAGTAATTAAGTTGTCAAAATTCTGGAGAAAAAAAAAATAAAAATCGCACTATAGTTGACTCACTCTCGCTGACTCGCTGACTCGCTCTCACTGTCTCGCTCTCGCTCTATCTCTGCTACTCCAGTTCTTCTCTGACATTTTTTTGTCATTCTTTCTTTATATTTTTGTCCATTCATTTGAGCGAGAGCGAGAGCGACACAACGAGAGCGAGATAGCGGGAGCAAGAGCGTGAACAGCGTGCGCGAGCGTAAACAAGAAATACCGTTTCATATTACCCTTATGAGTCATTTTGCGCGCATTGCCACGTCAGAATGAGTCATATTTCATTATTTTGAAATGTTAGGTCAAATGTCATTAATGCATGGAAAAATGGGTTATCCGTACGAATACCCAGAGAAATTAAGACTAGAACCAATGTGAAATGGGTCCAACATCAATCAATAGGTAAAACACACAAGGACAAGCTTTTGAGAAACAAGTAGAGAAGAAGAAATTGGGCCAAAGCCTGATCCTTTTTCTCCATCTCGGGAAGGAGATGGGAAAACTCTATTTTTGAACCCATATAATTATATTTTTTAAGTCACAGAGAAAGCACTTTCTAATTTACTTAATTCAAGTTTACCATATTTTTTCCTCTCTGACTTAATTATCAGAGTATATGTGATAAACTGTGCGATCTTTTTATGTTTTACATGTCACTTCTTTCTCTATGAAACAAATTTACTGTTTCCATCACGTAAAAGTCAAATGAAATTTTTTCAAAATTTTAGCACCAACATCTTTCAATAATATTAATTCGGCATATCAAATAAATGAAATCCTACCACAATAGATAACCATACACATTGATGATCTCTATTAAATGGTTGACTAGACTAGGGTGCCCAATCAAGTTGAATAGTGGAGTTGCTTCATGAGTTGGTGCCATTATAACTATTAAAGCGAAGCTACTTCGAAAGATAAAAACAATATAAATAACACCCAAATTTTATCTCCAGTCTTTGGATCAATTTTGTCCCTTTATCACATTCAAAATTTTAATAATTAATTCTACTCATATTGAGTGTTGAATACTAAATATTTAACTAATCGGTCAATGGTAATTGTCATTATTAAACCAAAAAGAAAGAAAAGATAAAATTAGTTCAATGAAACAAATGGAGTTAAAGAAAGACCATTACACATAAACAAAAGAAGAAAATCTAAATCGTGTCGGTCTTTTGAAGCAAGCCACCTTAAAATATATATATATATCTATATGTATATATGTACACACACTAAGACTTATCTTGAATGAGATATATATTTTTGACTAAATTATAGAAAATGTCGTTAAATTTTATTCTTCGTTTCAATTAAAAACAAATTCATTAATATCTTTGAACCTTTAAAAGAATGTAAAAAAATACCCAACCATTAAGTTTTGATAGAAAACATTAAAATTTCTTTAATACTTTTTACCTTTAAAAAAATTTAAAAAATACCTTTACTGAAAATGTTTATTTTTTTTCTTCCACTCTCTACAAATTCTCCCTCCACAAAAATTAATGTCAAAAGTTTGTTTATAAAGACTCTGTGCAACAGAACAATAGAAGAAAACAAAGTTTGAAATCGTGCTTTTCCTTTTTAAAAGTGTAAAGAATATAAGTTTGAGAAAAAATAAAAGTTTTTTTTCTTGGTCAAATTGTTACTACGATTTTCAAATGCTAATAGACTTGAAGCATGCAGGCTTGATATAATTTACAATGTTAATTAATCAAAAGTTAGATACGGGATTAATTTTTAAAATATTTAAAAGCATTTTTACCATATAATTAAAAAGCGTTAGAATCACATAAGACAATATTTTCAAAGCTAATGGATAAAAAAAATATTACACATAAATTTGATTTTATGTATCTTGAAGTCTATCAACAAAATCAAATCAAGGACATGAAAATTTGATTAGGCTCTTGAAATATTATGTTGAAGGAGGAGAATCAAGGACATGAAATGTGACGCCCTAGGAAGAGGGGTACATGAACAGGCCGAGTCCACATCCCGAATGAGAGGATCCCGAGGATATGAAAGTATGGTGCCCGAGGAAGAGGGGTACATGAGAGTGATCATGAGGATATGAAAGTATAGTTGAGAAAGGCTTAAAAGAATTGATAGCTACTACCTATACCAACAAGGTGCACCTTCCTTTTCGGTGACTCAATCATAGGAACTCCACATTAAGCGTGCTTGGCTTGGAGCAATTCTATGTTGGGTGACTTCTGAATTTTCCTAGAGAGCATGTGAGTGAGGACAAAGCGTCTTTGAAAGGACCCCGTGTTGGTTTGTGGGGATAGTGTCTTCACTCTTACAAGCGATCATGGATGATCGAGTGGCGACGCAGCCTGTGTCGCAGAAGATCCCGGGCACAGGGCGTTATAAATGGTATCGTGTGGAACCTCTCCCGGTAAGATGTGGTTCGGGGGACGAACCAAGGCGGAAGCCGGTGGGCATGTGACGCCGAGGAAGAGGGGTACATGAACGAACCAGAGTCTACATCCGAATGAGAGGGATCCCGAGGATATGAAAGTATGGTGCAGGAAGAGGGTACATGAGAGTGATCATGAGGATATGAAAGTATAGTTGAGAAAGGCTTAAAAGAATTGATAGCTACTACCTATACCAACAAGGTGCACTCTTTTTTTGGTGACTCAATCATAGAACTCCACGATTAAGCGTGCTTGGCTTGGAGCAATTCTATGTTGGGTGACCTCCAGGAATTTTCCTGAGAGAGCATGTGAGTGAGGACAAAGTATCTTTGAAAGGACCGTGTTGGTTTGTGGGATATAGTGTCTTCACTCTTACAAGCAGTCATGGATGATCAGAGTGACGCAGCCAGGTCGCAGAAGATCCTGGGCCTGGGGCGTTATATGAAAATTTCAACAATAAAGCAAAAGTATTTTGAAGTCTCAACATATAATATTATGTTGAATGAGGAGAAAAACTAATAGTCTATGAATGCATGATAGATGAAGAAATCTTCTCATTAATTTTCATGGAGGAAGAAGAAAAAATATTTTTCACTGAGAGTATTTTTAAAACAAAACATTTTTCCTTCAAAATTTAACAATAAAGGTATTTTTGAATGATTTTGAAAGGTCAAGGGTATTATTAAATTTGAAGCAATACCAATAGTTCAAGGGTTTCTCTATAATTTAGCCTATATTTTTTATACCAAAAATATCTTGACTCTCTCAAACATGTGTACAAACTTTTTATTGTTGTTTTTATTAATTGTTTTTAAGTATCGTGTACGAGCTCATTACATAAAAAAAAATTAATGTAAATTTGTAAATTTGATTGTTAAAGCACGGTTTGATAATCGTTTAGGCCCCGTATCATAACCATTTACTTTTTGATTTTTGGTTTTTGAGAATTAAGCCTATAAATACTAGTTTCACTTAAGGATTTACTTGTTTTGTTATCTATATTTTATCTATATTTTCAAAAACTAACTCCTCTTTTACAAATTTAAAAAAATAGTTTTCAAAAACATGTTTTTATCTTTAGAATTTAGCTAAGAATTCAAATGGTTTCTTAAAAGAGATGAAAACAATTGAAGAGAAATTGCGAGAAAACAAGCTTAATTTTAAAAAATTATTAGCAAAAAATAAAATAGTATTCAAACGGGGGTCTTAATTTTTTGTTTTTGATTTTTTAAAATTGAACTGATAAATACAAATTTTACTAATGAATTTCCTTATTTTGGTATTTATTTTTTACATATATGTTTTCAAAAATCAAGTCAATTTTTTAAATTAGGAAAAAAATAGTTTGCAAAAGCTTGTTTTTATTTTTAAGAATTTGGCTAAAAATTCAAATATTTTCGTAAGAAAATGAAACATGTAGTAGAGAAATGATGAGAAAACAAGTACAATTTTCAAAAACCATAAATAAAAAATCAAATGACTATCAAACATGCGATGCTTAATCTTAAACTTGTAAGATAATATCGATTCAGTCCTTGTATTTTAAAAAGTTTCTAATGGAATAGGAAAATGTCTATCCACTTATTCATCAGTAACCGCGAAATTGAAGAATGCAACTAAAATAAGAAAAACATGAAACAACACACTACAACCGTAAAAAGAAACTTCCATACATTGCAAGCTATTACAATCACACAAAATTCTTTCTTCAACCTCAATTACATAAAAACACAGTCTCAAAGTTTTGTACTACTCACAAAACTAACTTTAGTATACACGACTTAATATGCTTTAAATTGAAATGATTTGAAAATAAAGTCATGGGTCCTTTTATATTACTTGAAGCCTATTACCTTTTTATACTTTTTCGATGGAAAAATGTTGCTCTTCTAATATTTTGTCAAAACCCTTACCTTTTCAACTTGTGTCTAATAGCTCATTATTGATGTAATATTTTTTCCATCAATTATCTAAACATGTCAAAAATAAGTTCATCACTTTCATTTTAAAATAACACATCGTGCCACATAAGTAAAAAAATTGACAAGGTTAATAGCATGAAAAAATTTAGAATTTTAGTAGAAACTTTTTAGAGTAGAAAGAGTACCTAGGAGGCAAAAGCAAGTTTGGAATATTAGAGATTTATTATTATTTTTAAAAGTATCAAATTTATAATTTAATCATAATATTCTTACCACTAGAAGAAAATAAGGCTACAATGACGGACGAAAAAATCAAGGGGCGAGAAACAATGACGGACGGGGAAAAGGCGCGCTGAAATTTTTTCGCCGGACATACAATGACGGGCATTGCCCGTCATTGTAAATTCTTTTTAATGACGGGCTTTGCCCATCATTATAGGATATATTAATTAAAAAGATATTTTCGGACACCTCACACCCGACAACTCACTCTCTCTCTTCACGTCTCTCAACACTTCCACCCTTGATCTCATCTCCCCATCTCAGCTCACAGTCTCTCAAAGTATCCACCCTCGATCTCATCTCTCCATCTCAGTTCACGACCCATCTCCGACCTCTGTCGGCCGTTCGTTTGGGGGAGTCGAAACCGCCGTCCACGGAGCACATGTACCCATCTAATTCACTCTGAGTACGACGACCGTTCATTTGGGGTAATCCTACGAGAAGGAATTCACTCATATCCGCTTTAGGGATTAGTAGAGAGGTTGTTACCTTAAGTACTGACTCGGGGTCTTGAACAAGGGCCCCCCACCCTCTCATTGGCCTTAGAGGGACTCGGTTTTGTTGTTGGAGCACAAACCAATTGTTCATTAAAGGATCAACAAAACTTAAGGAACGAGAGGTAATTGCATGCGTATAACGGTAATTTGACCCAGTTATAATTACGAACAACCTGTGAAAGATCAACTTACTAATTGTGGTTATATCAAGTGGATAGAAATATATCTATAATGAAGAGAGTGCAACCGTTAGGCTTTAGTGGAGTGTCTCGACGGTTAACAAATGTTGATTAGTTGGCTAAAGAGTTTGACTGGTTAATCTCGTATCGTTGGTGCTCATGATCTGTAGGTCCATTAGGTCCACTTTGATAGCTTGTACTAATCGTTGTAACAGTCTGAGAGAAAAGAATTTAAATTGTTCAAATTCGATTTTTAATTATATGTGATATACTTAAAGTATCGTAGTTTATTTATGAATTAAACTATGATGTAGAGAAATGGACATATTTAAATGTGATTTAAATGTTGGTTCGGTTTAATACATGAATAGGAATTCATGTTCGAACGGTCGATTTTAGAAATTAAGATTGGTCCTATTATTTAATTAATATTTCATATTGAATTAAAGAATTAAATAGTTTAATTAACTAATTTAGAATTAATTTCGTATAAAATTAATTTTAAATTACAAAATAAAGTTCAATTAGTAGATGGTGGAAAATTTGGGTGTCTTGAAGTGTATTGTGACTAACCTACTTAAAAATTAACCTTAATTGGACTCCTAATTGAAGGACTCCTAATTGATGACCAAGCTCCTTCCTTTATGTGTTGTCATGTTAAGCAAGCTTAATGAAGCAGGTTTATGGCTTTAATTGCAAAGAAACACAAGAGATTAAGTAGGATTTTACATAAAACTTTCTTCACTCTCGGTTTTAGACCTCTTGCTCTTCTCTCTCAAATTTCTCTTAAACTAGGATCCCACAATCCGTTCAAAAGCCTAAGGATAGTGAGGAAGACACAAGAAGTGGTCCAGGAAGTGTTCGTGATTCAAAACAAGTAACGAGTTTGGAGAATTTCAGCTTCAAAGGTGAGTTTTCTATTGGTTTGTTTTTCTATTTAATGAACATGTTTTTGTTTGGTTAAATTGATACACTTGAAATGTTTAAGATCCAAATTGTTTCCGCTTTGGTGATATGCACTTTTTCAATTAAAAAAAAAAAGAAAAATTATAAGAGGGTCGAGTGGTTAAAGATGAAGGATCATTTTTGTATTTTATAAAATACCAAAGATAATGTGGTCTACAACAAGTTTTTCTTCATTGGTATATATATATGTGTGTGTGTGTGTGGTGATTAGACTCTATCTCCCATACTTCTTCCTTTTCTCTTACATCATCACTGCAGATATCTTACCGTTTTTAGTTTAAAAATATATAAAGTGGAAAGTCTGAACGGAGACCTCGGTGAGTCTAGTAGAACTTGGTTGCACCCATTTTTTTTCGATCATATATGTCTGCCAAGGCACGTTCAAGTTGACCCTACAATCTGATTCTTTCCATACTATTGTATTAAAAAAAAAAAAAAAAAAACTCTAACGATATAAATAAATAACAATAACAATACTTTTTTTTAAAATAACAATAATAATAAATAATTGAATTTCAAAAACAAAAAGAAAACGTGAGAAGCCATTTATATATACAAACGTGGATGAGAGTTTTGAGTTGAAATTAATTAGAAAAGGAAACACAAAAAAGTACGATGGAGGCGTGGTTCATCATCATCATTTCTCTCTGTATCTGCTCCCTTCTCAACTCCATCTTTTCCCACTTCCGAGGCTTCACCAAACTCCCACCAGGCCCTCCTTCAATCCCCGTCCTCACCGGTTTCCGATGGCTCCGCAGATCCCCTTTTCGAACCGAATCTCTGTTGCGCACTTTCATCGCCAAATATGGCCCCATCATCACCCTCCCCATCGGCACCCGCTCCGCCGTCTTCATCGCCGATCGCTCCATCGCACACAAGGCCCTCGTCCTCAACGGCGCTCTCTTCGCCGACCGTCCGCCCGCCCTTCCTCTCAGTAAAATCGCCTCCAGCAACCAGCACAACATCACCACCGCCTCTTATGGCCCACTCTGGCGCCTTCTCCGCCGCAATCTCACCTCTCAAATTCTCCATCCTTCTCGGGTCAAGTCCTACGGTCCTGCTCGTAAGTGGGTTTTACATATTCTTCTTAATCGCTTTCTCTCTCTCTCTGAATCCGGAAATCCCGTTTGTGTGGTCGATCATTTCCAGTACGCTATGTTTTGTTTGTTGGTCCTGATGTGTTTTGGGGACAAGCTTGACGAATCCAAGATCAAGGAAATTGAGAACGTGCAGCGTACGATGCTGGTGAATTTTGGGGATTTCAACGTCCTCAATTTCTGGCCCAAATTCACCAAGATTTTCCTCCGAAAGCGCTGGGAGAAGTTTTTCGAACTCAGAAGGAATCAAGAGAAAGTCCTGATCCCTTTGATCGAAGCAAGAAGGAATGCCAACCAAAACAGAGCAAACAGAGCAGAAGAACAAGAAGAAGAGGAAGAATTCGTGGTGTCCTATGTGGATACGCTTCTGGATTTGGAGCTCCCCGACGAGAACAGAAAGCTTACAGATGACGAAATGGTCACCATAGCCTCCGAGTTCCTCAACGCCGGCACGGATACCACCTCCACAGCCCTGCAATGGATCATGGCGAATTTGGTGAAATACCCAGAAATTCAGAACAAACTTTATGCAGAGATCAAAGGAGTGATGAGCGATGGATCAGGGGAAGAGGTGAAGGAAGAAGATTTGGGGAAACTTCCATATCTGAAAGCTGTAGTTTTTGAAGGATTAAGAAGACACCCACCAGCGCATTTCGTGTTACCACACGCAGTGAAAGAAGACACCACGTTGGAAAATTATGTGATACCGAAGAATGGGAGTGTGAATTTCATGGTGTCGGAGATTGGTTGGGATCCAGAAGTGTGGGAAGATCCGATGGCGTTTAAGCCGGAGAGGTTCATGAAAGGCGGCAAAGAAGAAACAGAAGTGGAGTTTGATATAACAGGGAGCAAGGAGATAAAGATGATGCCGTTTGGAGCAGGGAGGAGGATATGTCCAGCATATAGTCTGGCAATTCTTCATTTGGAATATTTCATTGCCAATTTGGTTTGGAGGTTTCAATGGAAGGCTTTGGACGGAGACGATGTTGATCTGTCGGAGAAGGTGGAATTCACAGTCGTTATGGATAAGTCTCTAAAAGCCAACATAACTTCAAGGTCTTAAATTTGTGATGATTTTTCCTGCACTCTACTATGTGCCTTGTGGTTAATCTTATTCTATTTCTATCTACACTACACAGACAGGTTTCAAAATAAAAGGGAAAACTTGCTTTATTTTATTTTTTAGATTAGTTTCTTGCAAATAAGAGGTGCAGATTATCCTCCACCTTTGCAGTAGTCTGCCCAGAATGGATACCAATAGAGAAAAAAAACAGTTGACTATTATAGAGGGATGATAATGTACTAGTTGTTGTGAAATTGGGAAGGAAAACCCGGCACGGAAAACTTTACCAATATATGATGATGATGATGATAATAATAATAATATAAGTATTGTGGAAATGAAATATATATAATATAAATAAGAGATAATGGAGTTTTATGATAAATTAAATAATGAATAAATTAGAGAGAAAGTGGGAGAGAAGAAGAAATATTTGAGAGGAATTCACTCAATTGTGTCTATTATTTATTCACCAAAAGCTACTTGTGATCCATTTGAACATCAATCTATGGCCTTAGTTGGACACATGAGAGACACTTTGGCTATGGATAATTTGTCACATGGCATGGGAGTTAAAGGGGCATGTGGAATGAGCATTTACATGATAATATTTACAATACTCCTTCTTAAATGCTCATTTATTAAAATATGCCCCGTTAAAACCTTACTAGGAAAAATCTAATGGGATAAAAATCCTAGCGAAGGGAAAAAAGTACATATTTTATATAATACATTTACTCTCCTTCATGAATATATCACTTGAGATCTCTGAGTCGTCGCATTCCAATACCGCAAACCAATTTCTCAAATGTTGTAGTTGGTAATGTCTTTGTTAATATGTATGTCAAGTTATCTTTCGAACAAATTTGTTATACTGAGATGTCGCCATTTTCTTCAAGGTCATGAGTGTAGAAAAGTTTTGCTGAGATATGTTTCGTTCTATCTCATTTGATATATCCTCCCTTGATTTGGGCTATACAGGTTGTGTTGTTTTCGTATAATATTGTTGGAAGATGTTTACTAGAAGACAAACCACATGTTTCACGAATGTGTTGAGTCATCGATCTTAGTCATACACATTCTCAACTCGCTTCATGAATAGCGAGGATTTCAACATGATTTGAAGAAGTGGTCGTTATAGTCTATTTCACTGATCGTCACGATATTGCAGTTCATCCACATGTGAATAGATAACTTGTCTGAGATCTACTTTTGTGTGGATCAGATAGATAACCAGAATCTTCATAACCAATTAGATCATAATTTGATTTGTTAGAATAAAATAAACTCATATCAATCGTCCCTCGAAGATATTCGAGTACATGCTTAACTCCGTTTCAATGTCTTTTTATAGGACATGAACTATATCTAGCTAATAAATTTACTGAAAATGTAATATCTAGTCTTGTGTTATTAGGCAGATACATAAGTGCACCAATTGCACTAAGATATGGTACTTCATGACCAAATAGTTCTTCATTGTCATCTCGAGGTCGAAATATGTCTTTTTTTACATCCAGTGAACGAACTTTCATTGAAATGTTCAATGGATGTGCTTTATCCATATAGAATCTTTTTAAGATTTTCTCTGTATAAGTTGATTGATGAACAAATATCTCATTTGTTAAATGTTTGTTAAATGTTCAATTTGCAAACCAAGGTAAATTTTTTCTTTCCAAGATCTTTCATCTCGAATTCTTTCTTAAGATATTCTATTGTATTGGATAACTCTTCAGGAGTTCCAATTATATTTAAGTCATCAACATATACAGTTATAATAGCAAATCCTAACTGAGATTTCTTTATAAAACGCACGAAAATAGTGGATTATTTTGATATCTTTCTTTCAACAGATATTCACTCAGGCAATTATACCACATTCGTCCTGATTGTTTTAATCCATATAATGATCTCTGTAACTTTATTGAATACAATTCCCGAGAACTTGATTCATATGTTTCTTGTATTTTAAATCCTTCCGAGATTTTCATATAAATGTTATTATCCAAAGATCCATATAAATACGTCGTGACTACATCCATTAGATGCATATCAAGTTTTTCATATACAGTCCGGTCAATCAAATATCTTAGCGTTATTGCATCCACCATAAGAGAATATGTCTCCTCATAATCAATACCAGGCCTTTGCGAGAATTCTTGTGCAACAAGTCTCGCTTTATATCTTGTGACTTCATTCTTTTCATTTCTTTTCCTTACAAATACCAATTTGTATCCCATAGGTTTGACACCTTCTGGTGTTAGGACTACTGGTCCAAAAACCTCACGTTTTGAAAGTGAGTTCAACTCTACTTGGATTGCTTCTTTCCATTCGCCAATCCTTTCTACGTTGATATTCTTCGATATATTTTGGATCAAAATCGTCACTTTCATGAATAATATCGTAAGCAACATTATAAGCAAAAACGTTGTCAACAATGATATCATTTTGGTTCCATCTCTTTCCTGTTGTAACATAGTTTATAGAAATTTCATTATTATCCTCAAGCGATTGATTTTCATCAATACTCTTTTGAATAGTTGTATTCTGGATTTCTTCTGGAAGATCCATACCTTTTATTGAATAATTTTGATTCTCAACCACTTTTCTTTTTTGAGGATTTTTATCTTTGACACTCATTGGTCTACCACACTTCTGGCATGCTCCAGACTCATTATTGACAACTTGTTCCTTTGGGATATTAATTTTTGATGGAGTATTTGCAGATGATATATATGATTTAGTCACTCTTTTAGCATCTGTGAGTGCATCTGGTAATTGACTTGCTATATTTTGCAAATGAATTATTTTTTGAACTTCGAGTTCACATTGATCTCTACGAGAATCTAAATAAGATAATAACGATGCATCCCATGTAATTTCTTTTTCCAACTTCTTAATTTCTGTCCCTAATGTTGGAAAATTTGTCACATTAAAATGACAATTGTTGCGTATAATTTATGATATTGCAATACCGCAGTGTACGGGTAAAGTTTTAGTATAGTGATTTTAGTCCAATTATCTTCATCGGGAATGAGTTTCTAGATTAATTAATTACTAAGATACTAATTCTCAATTTTAGCTAAAGAAACATAACATGGATAGGTGATTGAAAGTAAAAACAAACAACAGACTAACATGTGGAGACACGAATTGATAGATTTGAGGAAAGTGATTTTACAGGTTAATGACTTAACTAACACATGCAATGAACCAATGAGATTAATTTATAAACAATAAGTAAAATACTCAAGAAAACCTCTCGGTTCTTAGTGAGCCTCGCACATGCAATAAACTCCATAGTCTCCATATGAACCTACGACATGCACGACATTAAGCAACTTTTTTATGTGTTTCCCTAAGATTTCTAGGTCATTCTCATGCCAGATTTCTAAGGGTTTTGACAACTTTGCTCTAATTCAAGTTTTATCTCTCGAGTCCACTTAAACCAACAAATTAAGTGTTAAGAACGAATTGCCAAAAATAAGAACAAAATATGCTTCAATTCATAGTAAGAAAGTCTTAACAAGTAAATCAAATCCTAACTACAACATTTAACTACTCTAAATCACATGAAAACCAAGCTAAACAAGTAGAAAACGTCTCAAACGGAGTTACAATCTAAAAGAAAATGAAATTAAACTTATGTGTCGATACCGGTCCTTCGTCTCCGAGCTCCCGTCGTCGATCTCGAACCTCCACGAATGCTTTGCTCCCAAAAACACTCTCTTTTCTCTTCTCACAAAGTGTATTTCGAAATTAGGGTGGAAAATCTACCAAATTCGGCTCCCTTTGCAAGAAGAATTAAGGTTGTATTTATAGGCATCAACGGTACAGCATTGCAACGCTGTACCCTAACCGCGTGGTAAATAAGGAAAGCGATCGGCGTTGCAACAACACTAAGGGCGTTGTTGCAACGCTTCTTACCCTAACGCGCGCCTCTTATCGATCCGGCGTTGCGGCGCAAGGCAACGCAACGTTACGCGCGCCTCTCTATGCGGCTCCTCATGCATGCTTTCTTATCGAGATAGCGTTGCATCGCTATCGCCTGGAGTCTTCAATGTCTCTAATCAGCAAGCACGGCATTGCAACGCCATCACCTCGAGTCTTCAAGCTTGGATTGATGTTTCTTCTTCTTAATGGTGTTATTTTTGGCTCCAAATAGCCTCGTTTCTATCCTGAGTGTTCCAAAATGTCTCCAAATGTCCTGTTTAAGCTCTTAACCTGAAATTGAGTGATTATACCACATAAAATCTCTGAAATCATTATAAAACTAGCAATAATTAAGCCTAAGGATAGCACATTTTGTGTTATCAAACACCCTCAAACTTAAACTTTTGCTAGTCCCGAGCAAAAACAGAATCAAACATCGTATTGTTCTTATGCATACATTTGATTCAAGCCTCAAAGATTTAAGAGAAGATCTGGCAAATCACAGGAAACACTTAAACATAACACTTCAGCAAGCAATTTAAAACTTTTCCTAAGTGTTCCTACGTGTGTGCGTGATTAGCCTATGCTCCCTTCATTTTTACTAAGCCCGGATCAACTTTATTAGGCTCTTCATTCAACTTACCCCTGCACTGGTCATAATTACTAATCTCTGAGCCTCCCCACATTCAAGAATTAAATAACCCTACTTAGGACGTAATCACTTTTTTTATAATTTTTTCTACTTTCTTATTTTTTTGTGCAAGGACACTAGCTTTCACATATCCACTGCAGGGACCCTTACCTAGAGCACTCGCTCAATGAGTGGCCTAACTGATCACAGTGAAGGTAGCTCTTTTTTGCCCTCACGATTATTTTTTCTTCTTAAACAAACAAACAACAAAAACAAAAACTCTTTCACATAATGCACAAATTACACAGATCATGCACTTCATATTGTCATTCATCCTATCCTACAGTTTAACTCTCAAATCAGTTCTCAGACCTATCGAGGTGACATCAAACTTCTAAACCTAATAACTTTGTTCTAAGCATTTCAAAACTACAGGAACACAGGCTATCTGCATAATGGCGCAGGAAAAACTCAAGAAAATTTTTAAATTAACTCAAATTCATATCATACTCTCAAGTTTCAGTAGAATCACAAAGATTTCCAATTATATCTCATCCTAGGCTATCATGATCATACTTATGCAAAAGATCAATCAACAATTAAGCATATACTCAGGACAGTCACAACAATTAAACACATCACACCCCCAAACTTAAACTAAACATTGTCCCTAATGTTTGCAGAAATAAGCACAAATTAAGTATAAGAGTAAGAGTGAACAATACTGCCCTGAGTTATGGAGATCTTTTTGAGTGTCTTGGGTAGCCAAATCATGTGTGTTGGAATTTCTCAGAACGGAAGCATGGATTTCAATGAAAGATGACATCATCACAACCTACAAAGCAAAACAAACAAACTAGTAAATAAACTAAGAGCTGAAAACAACTAAAACAAACTAAAGACAAAAAATAGAAAAAATGTAAAACTTGGGTTGCCTCCCAAGAAACGCTTTGTTTAACGTCTTTAGCTAGATTGTACTCCCTCAAGGTGTTTTTTTCCTTGCTTGCAGTGCCTGGAGTGATGTGTTCATTTGGCCAATCTGGGTCTCTATATTCTTTATTGCAGCTCCATGACTAGTCACTATACCAGATAGACTGGTGACTGCATTTTCTAGCTGGTTGGACCGACTTCTGGATTCAACTATGAAGGAGTGCAATGTCTCTTCTAGAGATGGTTTCCTCTCTGATGTAGAAGCATGCCCTGTAGGAGGATTCAACAAATTTTTGTTGTTAGCATAAGAGAAATTCTCATGATACCTCAAACCTGGATTGTAATGTGTTGGGAGGTTATTCTGAGTCTGATTGCCTCCATAGTTGTTGTTTCTGTTGTTCAAGTAGTGCAATTGCTCCATCTTGGATTCTCCATTGGGCTGGGAGCATTGAGAGGGCATCCCTTTTTATGGTGATCCAGCAAAATTATTCAGGGCATGAGTGAGGGATGCCTATGAGATCTAAGAGAGGTTACCTCATCTAGTTGATACACTCCAGCTACTGGCTTAGATCTGTCATTGTCTGTAGGCCACTGGTAGCTGGCAGTTGACACTTCCTCTAGGAGGGCACGTGCTTCTGGCACAGTCTTCCCCATGAAAACCCCTCCAGCAGTGGCATCCAGAATGGTCCTGGTCTTACCTTCCAGTTCATTATAAAACAGTTGTACCTGGAGCCAATCTGGGTAGCCATGTTGTGGGCACCTCCTAGGCATGTCCTTGTTCCTTTCCCATGCCTCAAATAGTTGCTCTCCCTCCTGCTGCCTGAATGTTCCGATCTAGTCCTTAACTTTGCAGCTTTCACAGGTGGAAAGAATTTGGTCATGAAGGCTTGGGCCAACTCCTCCCAATAAGTGATACTACCTGAGGGAAGAGACCCAAGCCATTCTTTAGCTCTACCCTGCAAGGAGAAAGGAAAGAGACGTAAGTGAATATTATCAGGAGAGATACCATTCATTTTAAATGTACAACAGATTTCTAAGAAATTTTGAAGGTGTGAGTTAGGATCTTCTGTGGCTAAGCCTCTGAAAGCACCTTCCCTAACCATCTGTATAAGCCCTGTCTTAAGTTCAAAATTATTAGCATTTATAGGGGCATGGACTATTCCAGCCTACTCAGAATTAAACACAGGTTGGAAATACTCCCTAATAGGTTTAGGGTTAATGATGAGCTCCTGATCAGCCATAGTCTGAGTTTCTACCCTTCCTCCCCTTAGGAGTTTCCTACAGGTCCTCTCGATCTTAGGATCAAAAGGGTGCAAGTCTGCAGCTCTCTCCTTGGGCATACACCTAGAGGTACAAAAAGAAAAAAATTAGACAAAAACACAAAAAAAACTAAAAAATAAAATAAAACATAAAAGAAAGAAAAATAAAAAAATAAAGATATGAAACATAAAACTTGGGTTGCCTCCCAAGAAGCGCTTTCTTTATCGTCTTTAGCTAAATGGTGACTTATCAGGGCACATAAAACTGCTCATATTTCTTTGGGCCCTTCTTGCTCGAATCGATATAGGCTTCTAAGTCTAAAGGTTATCCTTTTTCTCCTGGGCACCAGACAGAAAATTATTTTTGGTATTTTTGTTTATCAAAATAAAAGAACAAAAATCAAAACAGGACTCTTGAGTGTAAGACAGTTGGTTATCAAAAAATAAAAGAAATTTTTGGGGATAAAAGGAAAGAAGATTTCTCAGCCTCTAACTCTATTACCTGGAATTCCTCTTTGGAAGTGATTATATCACCAATGTCTACCTCACTAATCTGATTATGGTGTGCCTTAGTCTCCCCCAAACTATCCTCATTATCATAAGAACAAATCCTCCTAGGTGGCACCTCCTGAGTGGTAAGGATAAGAAATTGTTCCTATAAGGCCTTAAGGGAAATTACTAGCTGATTGAGATACTGAGCTCTATTCTGTACTATTTCCCAAAGTCCTACCACCTCAGTTTCTAACCTATTCAACCTTTCTAATTCATTATGACCCAAATTTTTAATTTTCAATTCTAAGGTATATTCCATCAATTGGTCTACAAGAGAAGATTCTTCTATGGGTTGGTCAAGGTACGAAAACTTATGGTTCCAATTGTCTAGATAACTACCATTACATGAATGTTTATTAATTTCAGGTACAGAATGGTAAAAATTAGACAGATGAAATTCAGAGAAATCATGATGCACATACCTAGGGTCCTGGGAGGGACAATAGAAAGATGGAGAATCAAAATCATGCAAAGTCATGGTTGAAAAATTAATAATTCAGATCAAGACTTCTACACAATAACAACACAACCAAAAACAAGGGACAAATACTAAAAAACATACAAAACTAAAATAGAACAAATATGGAAACAAACAAACACACAAAAAGAAATAAAGAAAGACAACACAAACACACTTTAGTCTAGAATCTCAAATTTTCTCATAATATTAATTAATCTAAATAATCGCCTGTCCCCGACAACGGCGCCAAAAACTTGTTGCGTATAATTTATGATATTGTAATACCGCAGTGTACGGGTCAAGTTTTAGTATAGTGATTTAAGAGTCCAAGTATCGTCCTCGGGAATGAGTTTCTAGATTAATTAATGACTAAGATATTAATTCTCAATTTTAGCTAAATAAACATAACATGGATAGGTGATTGAAAGTAAAAACAAACAACAGACTAACATGTGGAAACACAAATTGATAGATTTGAGGAAAGTGATTTTACAGGTTAATGACTTAACTAACACATGCAATGAACCAATGAGATGAATTTATAAACAATAAGTAAAATACTCAAGAAAACCTCTTGGTTCTTAGTGAGCCTCGCACATGCAATAAACTCCATAGTCTCCATATGAACCAACGACATGCACGACATTAAGCAACTTATTTATGTGTTTCCCTAAGATTTCTAGGTCATTCTCATGCCAGATTTCTAAGGGTTTTGACAACTTTGCTCTAATTCAAGTTTTATCTCTCGAGTCCACTTAAACCAACAAATTAAGAGTTAAGAACGAATTGCCAAAAATAAGAACAAAACATGCTTCAATTCATGGTAAGAAAGTCTTAACAAGTAAATCAAATCCTAACTACAACATTTAACTACTCTAAATCACATGAAAACCAAGCTAAACAAGTAGAAAACATCTCAAACGGAGTTACAATCTGAAAGAAAAGGAAATTAAACTTATGTGTCGATGTCGGTCCTTCGTCTCCGAGCTCCCATCGTCGATCTCGAACCTCCACGAATGCTTTGACTCCCAAAAATGCTCTCTTTTCTCTTCTCACAAAGTGTATTCCAAAATTAGGGTGGAAAATCTACCAAATTCCGCTCCCTTTGCAAGAAGAATTAAGGTTGTATTTATAGGCATCAACGGTACAACGTTGCAACGCTAGGGACAGGGTTGCAACGTTGTACCCTAACCGCGTGGTAAATAAGGAAACAGTCGGCAGCGTTGCAACGCTGAGGACAGCTTTGCAACGCTGCTACCCTAACGCGCGCGCCCCTTATCGATCTGCCGTTGCGACGCTGCAAGGTAGCGTTGCAACGCCCTCTGTGTGGCTCCACATGCATGCTTTCTTATCGAAATAGCGTTGCGACACTGCAAGACAGCGTTGCAACGCCAGGAGTCTTCAATGTCTCTAATCAGCAAGCACGACGTTGCAACGCCATCACCTCGGGTCTTCAAGCTTGGATTGATGTTTCTTCTTCTGAATGATGTTATTTTTGGCTCCAAATAGCCTCGTTTCGATCCCGAGTGATCCAAAATGTCTCCAAATGTCCTGTTTAAGCTCTTAACCATAAATTGAGTGATTAAACCACATAAAAGCTCTGAAATCATTATAAAACTAGCAATAATTAAGCCTAAGGATAGCACATTTTGTGTTCTATCAACAATCAGCAAATCATGGAGTCAATACATCACCCGTCAGGGGTTCAAGATATTTAATAATTGATGGGGAATCATATCCAACATATATTCCTAACCTCCTTTGAAGACCCATATTAGTACGTTGTTGTGGATCAATTGGAACATATACTGCACATCTAAAAATTATTAGATGGGATATATTTTGCTGTTGGTCATAAGCTAATTGCATAAGAGAATATTTATTATAGGCTACTAGCCTAATACGTAATAATGATGCAGCGTGCAAAATAACATGCCCCCAGACCGATGTAGGAAGTTTAGCTCTCATAAGCAATGGTCTTTCAATTAGTTGCAGACGTTTTATAAATGATTTTGCTAGACCATTTTGTGTATGAACGTGGGCTATAGGATGTTCAACACTTATCTCAATTGACATATGATAAGACACAAAATGTGCTATCCTTAGGCTTAATTATTGCTAGTTTTATGATAATTTCATGGCATTGATGTGTTTAAATCACTCAATTTCAGGTTAAGAGCTTAAACAAGATAATTGGAGACATATTGGATCACTCGGGATCGAAAAGAGGCTTTTTGGAGCTAAAAATAATACCAATTGGAAGTAGAAAGACCAATCCAAGCTAAAGGACCAATCCAAGCTAAAGGACCCGAGGTGATGGCGTTGCAACGCCATGCAGAGCGTTGCAACGCCCAACTTGCTGTTTTAAAGCATAGAGAAGCAATGTCGATAGCGTTGCGACGCTACAAAGCAGCGTCCCAACGCTATCTTGATAAGAAGACCAAGTCGATGACCCGTGCAGAGGGCGTTACGACGCTGCAAGACGCGCACGTTAGGGTAGCGACATTGTATCGCTGCCTTCAGTGTTGCAACGCCATCGACACATTCCTTATTTACCACGCGGTTAGGGTATAACGTTGCAACGTTGTGTCGTTGATGCCTATAAATACAACCTTATTTCTTCTTGTAAAGGGAGTCGAATTTGATAGAGAATTCACCCTAATTTCGAAATACACTTTGTAAGAAGAGAAAAGAGAGCATTCCTTGGGAGCCAAAGCATTCGTGGAGGTTCGAGATCGAGACGGGAGCTCGGAGACGAAGGACCGACATCGACACATAAGTTTATTTCCTCTTTCTTTCAGATTGTAACACCGTTCTAAGACGTTTCTACACTTTTAGTTTGATTTTATTGTGATTTAGAGTAGCTAAATATTGTAGTAGGATTTGAATTGCAGGTTAAGACTTGTTTGCCATGTTTTGAAGTATGCTTTGTTATTTATTTTTGATAATTCGTTCTTTAATTCCTTGATCTTGTTGGTTTAAGTGGACTCGAGAGAAAGAAACTTAGATTAGAACAAAGTTGTCAAAACTCTTAGAAGTCTGGCATGAGAATGACCTAGAAGTCTAAGGGAAACACATAAAAAAGTTGCTTAATGTCGTGCATGTTGTCGGTTCATATGGAGACTATAGAATTTATTGCATGTGCGAGGCTCACTAAGAATTGAGAGATTTTCTTGAGTATTTTACTTCTTGTTTATAAATTCATCACATTAGTTCATTGTATGTGTTAATTAAGTTATTAACTTGTGAAGTCAATTTCCTCTAAATCTATCAATTCGTGTCTCCACTTGTTTGTTTGTCTTTTATCCTTGTTTCACCACCTATCCATGTTATGTTACTTTAGCTAAAATTGAGAATTAGTATCTTGGTAATTAATTAATCTAGAAACTCATTCCCGAGGACGATACTTGGACTCTCAAATCACTATACTAAAACTTGACCCGTACACTTGCGATATTATATTATCATAATTATACGCAACAAGTTTTTGGCGCCGTTGCCGGGAAATGGCGATTATTTAGATTGATTAATATTGGGAGAAAGTTTGAGATTTTAGACTAAAGTTTGTTTGTGTTGTCTTTCCTTATTTGTTTCATTGTGTGTTTGTTATTTGTTAACTTATTTGTCTTATTTTAGCTTTGTGTGTTTTTTAGTTTTTATCTCCTGTTTTTTGTTGTGTTGCTATTATGTAAAGTCTTGATTTGAATTATTGATTTTTAAAGTATGACTTTGCATGATTTTGATTCTCCACCATTGTACTGTCCCTCTCAGGACCCTAGATATGTGCATCATGATTTTTCTGGATACCATTTATCTAATCTTTATCATTCTGACTCTATGATTGATGAAAATTCTTTTGATGGTAATTATATGGACACTTGGAACCAAAATTTCTCTTATCCCAACCAACCTATAGAAAATCCTTCTCTTGTGGACCAATTAATTGAATATACGTTAGAGTTGAAAATTAAAAATTTGGTTCATGCTGAATTAGAAAGGTTGGGTAGGTTAGAGGCTAAAGTGGTAGAACTTTGGGAAATAGTACATGAAAGAACTCATTATCTTAATCAATTAGTAATTTCCCTTAAGGCATTACATGAACAATTTCTTATTCTTACCACTAAGGAGGAGCCACCTAGGAGGACTTATACGTACGATAGTGAGGATGGGTTGGAAGAGACTAAAACACACCAGAAACAGGTTTGTGAGGTAGACAGTGATAATCCAATCACTTCCACAAGGGAGATTCAGGTGATAGAGGTCGAGGCTGAGAAGTCCTTTCCCCTTTTATCTCTAGAAATTTCCTTTAATCATGATAGTCATTTGTCCTACACTCACGAGTCTTGTTTTGATTTTTTTCTTTTATTTCAATACACAAAAATACCAAAAATAATTCTTTCTCTGGTGCCCAAAAAAAACAGGATAGCTTTTTAGACTTAGAAGGCTATACCGATTCAAGCAAGAAGAGCCCAAAGAAATATGAGCAGTTTTACATGTCTTGATAAGTCACCGTCTAGCTAAAGACGTTAAAGAAAGCGCTTCTTGGGAGGCAACCCAAGTTTAATTTTATGTTTCAGTTCTCTGTTTTATTAAGTTTTCTGTCTTTTTATGCTTCTTTCCTTCCTTAGTTTTTTTTTTAATTCTTATCTTTTTTTGGTACCTCCAGGTGTATGCCCAAGGGTAGAGCTGCAGACTTGCACCCTTTTGATCATGAGATCGAGAAGACCTATGGGAGACTCCTAAGGGAAGGAAGAGCAGAACATCAGACAATGGATGATCAGGGGGCTAATCAACAACCCTAAACTCATCAGGGAGTACTTCCAACCTGTGTTTAATTCTGAGCAGGTTGGAATTGTCCATGCCCCCATAAATGCTAACAAATTTGAACATAAAACCGGGCTTATTCAGATGGTTAGGGAAGGAGCTATTAGAGGACAAGCCACAGAAGATCCTAATTCACATTTACAGAATTTTCTAGAAATCTGTGGTACAATTAAATTTAATGGTATTTCTGCTGACAGTATTCACTTACGTCTCTTTCCTTTTTCTTTGCAGGGTAGGGCTAAGGAATGGCTAGGATCTCTCCTACCAGGAAGTATCACTTCCTGGGAGGAGTTGGCCCAAGCCTTCATGACCAAATTCTTTCCACCAGTGAAAGCTGCAAAGATAAGGACAGAGATAGGAACATTCAAGCAACAGGAGGGAGAACAACTATTTGAGGCTTAGGAACGGTATAAGGACATGCTCAGGAGATGCCCACAACATGGATACCCAGATTTGCTCCAGGTACAATTATTCTATAATGGACTTGAAGGTAAGACCAGGACCCTTCTCGATGCCACTGCTGGAGGGGCCTTCATGGCGAAGACTGTGCCAGAAGCACGTGCCCTCCTAGAAGAAGTGTCAACTGCCAACTACCAATGGCCCACAGACAATGACAGATCTAAGCCAATAGTTGGGTTGTATCACTTGGATGAGGTAACCTCCCTTAGATCTCATATGGCATCCCTCACTCATGCTCTGAATAATTTTGCAGGATCACCCCAAACAGTGATGCCTTCTCAATGCTCCCAGCCCAATGGATAATCTACTTTGGAGCAAAAAAATTATCTGAACAATAGAAGCAACACCTATGGAGGAAACCAGACTCAGAATAACCTTCCAACACACTATAATCCAGGGTTGAGGTATCATGAAAACTTCTCTTATGCTAACAATAAAAATGTGTTGAATCCTCCTATAGGGTATGCTTCTACATCTGAGAGGAAACCATCTCTAGAAGAGACAATGCACTTCTTTATAGTTGAATCTAGAAATAGGTCCATCCAGCTGGAGAATGCAGTCACCAGTCTAACTGGTATAGTGACTAGTCATGGAGCTACCATAAAGAATATTGAAACAAAGATCAGCCAGATGAATACATCACTCTGAGCACTGCAAGATAGGAAAGAAACACCTTGAGGGAGTACAGTCTAATTAAAGACGTTAAAGAAAGCACTTCTTGGGAGGCAACCCAAGCTTTACATTTTTGTCATTTCTGTTTTCTATTTTAGTTTGTTTTGGTTGTTTGTTATTTTCTTAGTAGTTTGTTTGTTTTGATAGGTTGTGATGATGTCTTCCCTCGTTGAAACCCATGCTCCCGTTCTGAGGAACTCCAGCACACATGCTTTGGCTATCCAAGGAACTCAGAAAATAATAAAGATCACCATAACTCATGACAGTATTGTTCACTCTTACCCTTATACTTGCTTTGTGCTTATTTTTGCAAACATTGAGGACAATGTTTAGTTTAAGTTTGGGGGTGGGACATCATTGATATGTTGTGACTGTCCTGAGTATATGTTGGATTGTTGATTGATCTATTGCATAACTATGTTCATGATAGCCTAGGATGAGAATTATTTGAAAAATTTTGTGACTCTGCTGACACTTGAGAGCATGATATGAATTTGAGTTAATTTAAAAATTTTCTTGAGTTTTTCCTGCACTATTGATGCACATAGCCTGTATTCCTATAGTTTTGAAATGCTTAGAAAAAAGTTATTAGGCTTAGAAGTTTAATGCCACCTCGATGGGTCTAAGAGCTTATTTGAGAATTAAACTGCAGGATAGGGTGAATGACAATATGAAGTGCATGATATGTATACTATGTGAAGTAGTTTGTTTTTGTTGTTTGTTTGTTAAAGAAAAAAAATTTGTGAGGGCAAAAAGAGTAACCTTCATTGTGATCAGTTAGCCCACTCATTGAGCGAGTGCTCTGGGTAAGGGTCCCTGCAGTGGATGTGTGAACGCTAGTGTTCTTGCACAAAAAAAAAGAAGAAAATAGAAAAAGTGATAAAAAAGTGATTAAGTGCTAAGTAAAGTTGTTTATTGTTTGAATGTAGGGAGGCTCAAGGATTAATAACTATGACCAGTGTAGGGGGAAGTTGAATGGAGAGCCTAATAAAGTTGATCCGGACTTAGTAAAAATGAAGGGAACATAGGCTAATCACACACACGTAGGAACACTTAGGAAGAGTTTTAAAGTGCTCATTGAAGTATTATGTTTGAGTGTTTCCTATGATTGCCAAAATTTTCTCTTAAATCTTTGAGGCTTGAATCAAATGTATGTATAAATACAATCACATGTTTAATTATGTTTTTGCTCGGGACTAGCAAAAGTTTAAGTTTGGGGGTGTTTGATAACACACAAAATGTGTTATTCTTAGGCTTAATTATTGCTAGTTTTATGATAATTTCAGGGCTTTGATGTGTTTAAATCACTTAATTTCAGGTTAAAAGCTTAAACAGGACAATTGGAGACATATTGGATGACTCGAGATCGAAAAGAGGCTCTTTGGAGCTAAAAATAATACCAATTGGAAGTAGAATGACCAATCCAAGCTAAAGGACCCGAGGTGATGGCGTTGCAATGCCCAGCTTACTGTTTTAAAGCATAGAGAAGCAATGCCGATAGCGTTGCAACGTTGCCTTGTAGCGTCACAATGCTATCTCAATAAGAAGACCAAGTCAAAGACCCGTGCAGAAGGCGTTGCAACGCTGCCTTGCAGTGTCGCAACACCAGATCGATAGCAACGCGCGCGTTAGGATAATGGCGCTGCAACGCTGCCCTCACCGTTGCAACGCCATCGACACATTCCTTATTTACCACGCGGTTAGGGTACAACGTTGCAACGCTGCCCCTAGCGTTGCAACGATGTGCCGTTGATACCTATAAATACAACCTTATTTCCTCTTGCAAAGGGAGCCGAATTTGATAGAGAATTCACCCTAATTTCAAAAAACACTTTGTAAGAAGAGAAAAGAGAGCATTCTTTGGGAGCCAAAGCATTCGTGGAGGTTCGAGATCGAGACGGGAGCTCAGAGACGAAGGACCGACATCGACACATAAGTTTATTTCCTCTTTCTTTCAGATTGTAACACCGCTCTAAGACATTTTCTACACTTTTAGTTTGGGTTTATTGTGATTTAGAGTAGCTAAATATTGTAGTTAGGATTTGAATTGCATGTTAAGACTTGTTTTTCATGTTTTGAAGTATGCTTTGTTATTTATTTTTGACAGTTCATTCTTTAATTCCTTGATCTTGTTGGTTTAAGTGGACTCGAGAGAAAGAAACTTTGATTAGAGCAAAGTTGTCAAAAATCTTAGAAGTCTGGCATGAGAATGACCTAGAAGTCTAAGGGAAACACATAAAAAAGTTGCTTAATGTCGTGCATGTTGTAGGTTCATATGGAGACTATAGAATTTATTGCATGTGCGAGGCTCACTAAGAATCGAGAGATTTTCTTGAGTATTTTACTTCTTGTTTATAAATTCATCACATTAGTTCATTGCATGTATTAATTAAGTTATTAACTTGTGAAGTCAATTTCCTCTAAATCTATCAATTCGTGTCTCCACTTGTTTGTTTGTCTTTTATCCTTGTTTCACCACCTATTCATGTTATGTTACTTTAGCTAAAACTGAGAATTAGTATCTTGGTAATTAATTAATCTAGAAACCCATTTCCGAGGACGATACTTGGACTCTAAAATCACTATACTAAAACTTGTCTCGTACACTTGCGGTATTGCATTATCATAATTATACGCAACAAGTTTTTGAAAAAAAAATAACAACGCTAATGGTCTTAATTGTATAACAATAATTATTAAAAGTTTGGGATGTAAATTCACCAGTATTATCAAGTCGAATGGTCTTAATTGTATAAACAGGAAATTGTGCTCTTAACTTAATTATTTGAGCAAGTAATGTTGCAAATGCAAGATTTCGACTTGATAATAAGCATATATGTGACCATCTGCTGGATGCGTTAATTAATACCATAAAATATCTAAATGGACCACTTGGTGGGTTAATAGGTGCACAAATATCACCTTGAATTCGCTCTAAAAATGCAGGTGACTCAATCCCCACTTTAGCTGGTGATGATCTAATATCCAACAATTACGACCACCACCGGCAATCGATAACCACCTCCAGCGACCATCTCTGGCAACCGGTGACCATTTCCGATGATCGAAAACATTCTTCCGACGACCACCTTTGGCGATTGAAAACCACCTCCGACGACCATTTTCGACGATCGGTGACAATCTCTGACGACTGACGACTGAAAACCTCCTCCTCCGACCATCTCCAACAACCGGTGACCATCTCTAATGATCGAAAACCACCTCCGACAACCATTTGTAACGATCAGTGACCATTTTCGGCAATTGAAAACTACCTCTGATGACCATTTTCAGCGATCGGTGATGATCTCCAGTGAGCAAAAACCTCCTGTAGAACCGAAAACCTTTTTTGGCAACTGACAACCACCTCTGATAACCTTCTCTAGCAACCAAAATCTACCTCCGACGATCATCTCTGGAAATCGATCACCATCTCTGACAACAAAAAAACTACCTCTGACGACCATCTTTGGCGATCAGTGACCATTTCTAGCATTCGACAATAGACAACCACCTATGATGACCTTCTCCAGCGACCACTATCAGGCGACCTTAACTATCGACGACCATATGCGACAATTGACGACTACTATCGACTACCTTGTCTGACGATTTATAACAATCGTTGAAGACCTTATCTTGCAACTAGCAGAATCTTCTCCAATGAGTATCACCAACAATAGTTCCCAACGACCAACGAGATTCTCATGGTTCAAAATAATATGAAATGCACATGTACTTAGTTGGTTTTACTCTCTTCTCCAACAATCTTTCTACGGACATACAAACTCGACTCATTGGTGGTCATTACTTATATTTTGTGAACCATAATTATGTTTGTAAATCATGTAAATAGGTCCTTGATAACCTACTAATATTTTGTGAATATTTCACTTTTACATTACATTAATTTGTCATTTAATTGTCAACTTCATGTGATTTAACAAAGGTAAACAAACAATGTTTCTTTAAAAAAAACGTAACGATCATTGTATTTTAAAACAAACGACCCTATTAGTACTTAAAAAAGGTTATGATAAGTTCCTCATTTGTAAGTTTGAAAGAAGTTCAATATATGTTTAGACAATGAAAACTTAGATTTTTCTATTTTAATAGAAGTTTAATTTGTATTTAAAGAAAAAAATTCGGGTACATTGTCTTTTTTTTTCATTTATCAATTGTTATATGTTATTATAAAGAATATAACATATGATTTCTATCAATTGAATTAAGTTCAATGTGTACTAAAAATATGTGATTTCTATAAATTGAAAGAAGTTTAATGTATATCAAAAAGAGAAAACAATGCTACATTGCCGTTTGGAAAATAAAAAACAAATTCTAAAAGAAAGAAAGAATGATTTTTTTTTTAAAAAAGGATCAATGTTGTATATATGTGTGTGCATATATATATATATCTATATATATATGTATATATTGTAGTAGACATCTTAGTTAATTGTTGCAAATATGAAAAAAAATTGTTCCTAGATGAATTTTATTGGAAAAGAAAATTTCATATAAATCCCAATATCCATTACTTTCGCAAATATCCCTAACACAAATTTGACAAATAATAATATATATTATAATTTTGTAGTTGATCTCATAATTGAGTTTTAAAATTGTAGACAAATGTGTTTGCAATTGATTTGTTGGAAAAAAAAAAGTCATAAAAAAATCAGACTTATTCAAGTTACAAAAAAACTGCATAAGATACCTCTAACATAATAACTCAACTCTACACCCCCAAACACAGACTTCCTGACTCAACTCAACTCAACTTTGCACCCGAAACGCAAACTTTCGAAACTCACTAACAAAACAACTCTACAGAACTCAACTCAACTCAACCAAACTCAATTTAATTCTGCAATCCAAACACCCCATAAATGACACATCATCAATCATACAAGAAAAAGACAAAAATACCCCTACTTAATATGTCATAAAAAGGATAAAATAGAAAAGCAATAAAATTACATCAAAAGTATTAACTAAAAGACTAATAATAAATTAATGTTTTTGGCAGTTCATAGAATCTTCTCCTTCTTTTGAAGGATTTATCCTCGAATTCAAATTAATAACTTGTAAAGCATTTTTAAAGTTTTGAGAAGAAAATAGTGTGACTGTTCTTCGGTTTCTCTTGGATGGTCTCCCTTATAAAGCAACTTCATAAACATGTGATATCAAAGGCTCATCTCTTCTTAGATTCCATCTATTTTGGAAAGAATGATGGTTCTTCTAATTCATATGTAGTTTGCAACCATAAAATAATTTAAGCTCATTTTTTAGGTTTGCTTCATGATCAATGTTTTAACACAAGAATTCAAAAGAAAAATTAGGAAATTTTGGTTAAAGCTCACCTGTCAGAAAACAAACTATTTTATAAAAAAGTTCGAGAATGTTTTGTTTTGATATCAAGAAAGAATTGCCCTCACAAGTATTTAAAGGCACATTCTTGGCTTTTCTGTTATTTTGATCTCTAGACCAAGTACTACTCACTTGATCTTCTCTCTCATTCGTGTTTTCTCTATTGGGATTTATGCCCTAAACTTGTGTAATTTTGATCAAATAAATAAAGGGTTAATTGTTTTGATGAAATTATAATGCTTGCTTTATAAATCCAATAAACTAAGCTCCAAGGTTATAATATATCTTGAACATCAGTGTAGTGGACACTATTTGGATTGTGTTCAAGAATATAATCTAAATGGTCTATGGAATAAGAATTAGGTTGGAAACCTCATTCTGGTAACACCATGGATGCGACCCACTTTGTAATTAATACAAATGAGGTAATCCAGCTTATTCATGTAGTTGACATGCGAGTGGGGGCATCCTGTATGAAGAGTTCATACAAGACCGGACTGTAAATTATTAGTCTAACCAGTATAACACCGTTAACAAGGTGAGACCGAAAATTTATAGATGGTCATTAGTGACTCGACCTGAATCCTGAGCAAGTTAAGAACTCCTGCTTATAGAGATTTGTCCTTAGACTAGTATGGGTGAGAGTGGCTTGTAGCCGACTCAATAAGCCTACCTTCTCAGGGACAAAATCTCGTAGGTAGCTGGGGACTTAACTATGCGAGATGGAATTCACTCATTCCTACTCTAAGGAATTAGATAGGTTGTTCTCTTAAGACCTGACTCCAGGTCTTGAACAACGGGGCCCCGCCCTCTATGAGGGTATGAGTCTATGGTAGGACCTTAGACTTGTTGTTCATTAGAGGATCAGAGTGCTGCTTAAGAACAAAGAGGTAATCACGAGGGTAAAACGATAATTTGACCCACCAGTGATTACGAACAACTGTGTGAAGGGTCGACTCATGGGTAATGACTATATCAGTGGACACAATATTATCTACAGTGAGGAGAGTGCAGCTACAAGTCTATAGTGGAGTGACTTGTAGTTAATGAATATTGATTAACTGGATCAAAGAATTTGATCAGTTAATTTCACATCATTGGAGCTCATGAACTGTAGGTTCATTAGGTCCCTCCGTTGGCTCAACATGGTAATATTGAGGGTATAAAGTTAGGAATGAAATTGAAGTGTTCAATTTCATACATGAGGTGTTATATCAATTATATATGATATAATTGATATAATATATAGTTTTAATGTGAATTAAATTCACATATCAACCATATACTAAAGAGAGAATAAAGGAGGGGTAGGATGGTCATTTCCATCCTATTTCCCTATATATATGGTTTCATAAGATGCAACTAGGTTAAGAGTTTTTATGCCTTTGTTGTGTTGTTGGAAGAGTTCCAAAACACAAACCTCTCTCTCACAACATCTCATCTCACCTAAAGGGAACCCACCTTCCTCCCTCACCTAGAGAACAACGGAGAAGATCCGGTGGTCGTGTGCGACATCGATTGGGTTCGTGTTGCTGAGATCGTGGTCGTGGGAGAAAGAGCACTCGAAGAAAGGTTCTTCAAAGGTATATTTCTTGCTGTCCATATTCTGTTTTTATGCTTAATCTAGTTATTTTAGTTCTTGAATGTAATCATTGTAACGAAATCAAGAGCGCGCGATTCACAATCGCTTCCGCTGCGGGATTCGATTCCCTTCAGTTGGTATCAGAGCCCAATTGCGTTCTTGATTTACGTTCTGGATCTTTCAAGAACGAGGTGAGATTTACTGTTTTGCATGAGATGTATGAACGGTTTACAAATTAGATGTTTTCGATTTTGGCACTTAGATTTAGTATTTTTCCATTGAATCGTTTAATGTAAGGGCCCGGTGTTTTGGGCAATTTTAATTATAAATCGAGTCTGTAAGACCATGTCGATTGAGGCAAAGTGGTTGCTGAGAAGATCGAAGCGAAAACGAGCTTGGAATAGGAGATTCCATATGTTGTCGTAATGCGCGTTGTAACGCTGCTCATTGGCGCGTTACTGTCATTGCGCTTGCGAAGGAGCGCTACTGAGACGTCACACAAAGCAACAACGGGCAGAAACAGATTTTTTATTGTATATTAAATATAAAAAAGTTTTATATTTATTTATATTTAATTTAATTAATATAATTAGATTATATTAATTAAAATTGATTTTAGGGTGCCAAAATTGGTCTAATTTTACTATTTAAATTATGCAATTGTTGTGTAATTATTGTCATGCATAATGTATGCTTTTATTTTAGAAATCTCACCTTAGGTTAAGCATTTTCATGCATCATTTATAATATAAAGAGTTATATTATATAGTTTGCATGATTAATTAATATAAACTTATTATATTAATTTATGGGCAGCATTGACATGCATTATATATCATGAGATGCTATGAATGTCTTATTATTCATGTGATGAATGATCAAACACTATAACATAGTATGCATGTCACCTAAGATTAATTATTAGTTTTAAAATGTTTAGAACTTGGAAACAATAGACCTTAGGTTATCTAGTTCCAATTAGATTAGAATTAGGAACCAAGTAATTTATAAGCTATGATTAAAAGAGGAACTCTGTCTAAGGAAGGTTCTGTCTAAGTTGGGGTATTTAAGCTGACGGAAACGGAACACCCCTACCTATGAACTGACCTGGGAGTGAAATTTAATCAGAGAGTTTATAAATTACGGTAGTGTCAACGGGTTTATTAAGGGGTTAATAAACTAGATATCCTAGGCTTAATATAAAGAGTTATATTAACAAACTTAGGATAAAATCAATATAAGAGTTATATTGATTATCGATATAAGAGTTATATTGATAGAGTTAGGTAAAACCATTAGCCGGGTTTTTTAGCCTAAGTAAGATTCCTATAACTTTAAAGTATTCAGTGAGAGGAAAAGTGTATGAGATACATATTTTTCCACCTACATTATCTCTGGGAAATTCACACCGTGAGACTCATACTTGGCCTCGTGCCGCAAACGGAAGCGTCCCCCTTCGGATGGTGTTTGTATGAGTCAATATCAATGTGAATGGAGAGGGTACTTATAGTGAGTGAGAGCGGGTTTAGTGAAAACAAAACCTACGGTCTCTTTTGTCGGTTTACACCGTTAGACCACTATGGTCAGCCTACTAGTTTTGTCTGGACAAGACAATCCCTTCGGAGGGTTTGATCATAGGGGATCGAACATAGTAGATACCCGAAAGGGATAAAGATTTCCTTAGTTTGTTTTTTAATCTAGTCATTTTATTGGATGGAGACTCTGGGATCTAAAGACAAAGGGTTACACTCACGGGGTACATAAGTTGTGTATGTATCCTGACCGAAAAATGGTAACTAAAACCTATAGGAATAAGAGTTATTCTGAGATTAGGTTTTGGTCAAGAGTGTCTTGATCTAGAGGACGAGTGTTTTTTATTACCATTCGGTGTCATACATTCTAAACCTTTGGAGTATCATTGCAAATTATAAATGACCTAGGAATCGTTTGATAATTAGCTAAAACATGATTGGATTAGAGTTATAGCAAGAAATTCATACAAGTTTATTTGTAAATTTTCACCAAAAATGTCTAGCTCTATAATTTCCTTATTGTGTGCGGAAAAGTTAACCGGAGAGAATATGATGACATGGAAAAACAAACTCAACACTATATTGATAATGGATAATCTGAAGTTTGTGCTCACTAAGGAGTGTCCTCAGGTGCCAGGCTCGAATGCGTCACGAAATGTTCGTGATGCATACGATCAATGGATCAAGGCCAATGATAAGGCCAAGGTCTACATGCTGGCAAGTATGTCTGACATATTAGCCAAGAAGCATGAGGGCATGATAACCGCCAAGGAAATCATGGATTCCGTGCAGGGTATGTTTGGACAACAGTCCACACAGGCCCGACACAATGCCCTAAAGTACATATTCAACTCAAGGATGCCAGAGGGTACATCTGTTCGGGATGATGTCCTGGATATGATGGTGCACTTCAACATCGCAGAGTCGAATGGTGCTTCCATCGATGAGTCGAGCCAGGTAAGCTTCATTCTGGAAACCCTTCCAGATAGTTTCCTGCAATTTAAAAGTAATGTTGTTATGAACAAGATTACTTTTAACCTTACCTCCCTTCTGAATGAACGCTAGACCTTTCAATCTTCGATCAAAATTCAGAGATCGAAAGGTGAGACAAATGTTGCCAGTAGGAGTTATCATAGAGGTTCGACCTCTGAGACAAAAACAGTGGCTTCATCTTCTTCTAACCTGAAAGGGAAGAAGAAGAACATGAAGAAGGTTGGTAAAGGGAAACGAGCTGACAAAGCTGCCGCCCAGAAGGGCAAGAAAGTCAAAAAAGTTGCTGATAAAGGAAAATATTTTCACTGCAACGAAGACGGGCATTGGAAACGAAACTGTCCGAAGTACATTGCAGAAAAGAAGAAGGAAGGTAAATATGATTTACTTTACCTAGAAGCTTGTTTAGTGGATAATGATAAAACTGCTTGGATACTTGATTCAGACGCCACTAATCATGTTTGCTCTTCTTTTCAGGGAATTGATTCGTGGCAGCAGCTGCAGAAAGGAGAGATAACGCTCCGGGTTGGAAATGGAGAAGTCGTCTAAACTGTAGCAGTAGGCACGATGAAGATTTATTTTGGCAAGAAATATATGTTGTTAGACAATATATTAGTGATACCAGGGTTTACTAGAAACCTTATTTCAATTTCTTGCCTCATAGAACAATGTATTTCTGTTTCTTTCTCAATGAATAAAGTGTTTATTTTAAAGAAAGGTGTGGAAATATGTTCAGCTTCATTAGAAAATGGATTGTATGTTTTAAGACTTAATTCAGTCAAAATAGTTTTGAATACTTAATTATTTAAAACTGCAGATGCACAAACTAAGAAACGTCGAATTTCTCCTAAAGAAAAAATGCTCACCTTTGGCATCTTAGGTTGGGTCACATTAATCTTAATAGGATTGAGAGATTGGTAAAGAACGGACTTCTAAACGAGTTAGAAGAAAATACATTACCTGTATGTGAATCCTGCCTAGAAGGCAAAATGACTAAAAGACCTTTTAGTGGAAAAGGTTGTAGAGCCAAATGAAAGGATTTTGAATTTCCGCAGCGGAAGACGTTGTGAAACGTCGTTGATCCGTTGTGTAAAACGTGTCTTAAAATTGAATCTATCTCATAGATCCTAAGCTAAACATGCAAATAGGAAAAGAAAACAATAAGGAAAAATACTACTTACTTGTTGAAGAACACTTCTTCAATCCTCTTCTCCTCCGGTCACGATCTCTCTCGATCTAACGTTCTCCTCGAACACGAACCACGATCCGAACAGGGAGACACCTCCAAAGGGTCTTCTCGGTTGTTCTCGAGAGGTTGAGGGAGAGTGAGTGGGACTCCCTTTGGTTTTGGGTGAGGAGAGAATTTTGGAGAATTGAGAGTGTTCTAGAGAGAAAAACCTTTGCTCTCTTTGGATGAAAATTCAAAAAAAATGACAAGAAGAGACATGAGATGCCTTTGAATGCATCCTTTTATAATGGTGTGTGGTGGAGTTAAAATCTCCACCAATTCACCATTTTACCACAACTATATAATATTCAAATCGTATTTGAATATTATATAATATAAGGTATCTCATACCTTATTATACAAATCTCATTTGCATAAATGTGGAATTATAAATTGAATCACCTTCAATTTAATTTCTCTCAATTCAATTTCTCCAATTAGCACTAATTAATCACTTAGGCTATACTATAGTTTATTATGAATCTCATTCACATCAAACTATATATTATGTCATCTATATCTCATATAAATGACATAAATACCCAAATAATGAATTTGAACACTTCAAATTCACACCAAACTGTAAACCTTCAATTTGTCCAATTTGAGCCAACCGAGGGACCTAATGGACCTATACGTGACGAGCTCCAATGATCCGAGACTAACCTGTCAAACTCTTTGACCCGCTTATTCAACATTCATTAGCTACGGTCACACTCCACTAAAGCCCGTAGCTGCACTCTTATCACTGTAGGACAAGTTGTGTCCATCGATATAACCAATACCCATGAGTCGACCCTTCACAGGTTATTCGTAGACACTGCTGGGTCAAATTACCGTTTTATCCCTGTGTCTACCTCTTGCTCCTTAATTTCCCTCTCAGGTCAATGAGAGAGTGGGGCCCCGTTGTTCAAGCCCTGGAGACAGCACTTAAGGGAACAACCCCTCTAGTTTCCCTAGGTCGGGAACGAGTGAATTCCTTCTTGCGTAGTCACGTTCCTAGCTCTCCACGTGGTTCTGCCCCTGAGAAGATAGGCATATTGGGCGAGCAACAATGGCCACCCTCACCCGTACTAGTCAAAGGACAGACCCCCGCAGATAGGAGTCCGTGACACGCTTTTGATTAAGGTTGAGTCACTAATGGTCATCTACGAAATTATTAGCTCTATACTTTTAACGGTGTTACATCAGTAAGTCTAATAATTCACGGTCCGGTCTTGTATAATCTCATTGCACAGGATGCCCCCACTCGCATGTCAACCACATGAACGAGTTGGATCACCTCGTTTGTATCTAATACAAAACGGGCCGCATCCACAGTGTATCCAGAATTAGGTCTCCAACCCTATCCATATACTGTAGACCGTTCTGGTCATTAACTCGAACGTGATCTTCTCTGTGTGTCCACTACACACCATTCAAATTCTTACTTCTCTCATAATGCAATGACCCTGGAGCTTAGTTTATTCGATTAAGTTTATGAAAAATGCGAGACACAAAGTTTAAATAAATAACACTTATTTATTACACAATGTTGAAATAAATAACTCTTATTCATTTACAACTTGGAATATTACAAACTACACGAGATGAGGACATACCTCCCAACAAACTCCCACTTGGACTAAGCTAGTGGAGTACATGATACATTTCTCAAATGTACAGTAAAGTAATACAATAAACTAGGGCATTGAATACCCCTTTACAATACTCCCACTTGCCCTAGTCAGGAAGCACTCGAAGACCTAGACTCTCTAGGTGACCCTCAAACACCTTAGTCGTGAGGGCGTTTGTAAATGGATCAGCAACGTTGTGCTCCAAAGCTATCTGCGTGACTGTCACGTCTCCGCAGTGCACAATCTCCCGTATCAGGTGATACTTACGCTCTATGTGCTTGCCCCTTTTATGACTCCGAGGTTTTCTCGAGTTGGCTACTGCACCACTATTGTTACAAAACAGCGTGATCGGTAAGTTCATATTTGGAACAACTTCCAAATCCTTCATGAACTTCCTGAGCCAAACAGGTTCCTTTGCAGCTTCACAAGCCGCAACATACTCGGCTTCCATCGTGGAATCAACGATGCATCCCTGCTTGATGCTTCGCCACACTACAACTCCTCAATTCAGAATGAAGACTAACCCCGAAGTGGATTTCTTAGAATCCTTATGGGTCTGAAAATCAAAATCTGTGTATCCCGTAAGGATCAAATCCCCACTCCCATACAAAAGGTTGTAGTTCCTCGTTCTCCTAAGAAACTTGAGGATTGCCTTTACGGCTGTCCAGTGATCTAATCCTGGATTGGATTGATACCTACTGACAATCCCAACTGCATAACAGATGTCGGGCCTAGTACACAACATGACATACATCAGGCTCCCTACAGCTAAAGTATAGGGGATTCGTCTCATATTCTCAACTTCTTGAGGCGACTTAGGACATTGATCCTTAGACAGGTGAACCCCATGCCTGAAAGGCAGCAAGCCCTTCTTGGAGTTCTGCATCTTATATCTAGACAACATCTTATCAATATAAGACGCTTAAGACATGGCCAACGTTCTGTTCTTCCTGTTCCGAACAATCTGGATACCTAGAACATATTGAGCCTCTCCCAAATCTTTCATTTGGAATTGCGAAGCCAACCATTCCTTAATGTCAGTAAGAAATCCTACCTCATTCCCAATGAGAAGGATATCATCCACATACAATATAAGAAACGCGACAGTACTGTTAACGATTTTCTTGTAAACACAAGGCTCGTCAACATTTTGATCAAAGCCATAAGATTTGATCGCCTCATCAAACCTTATATTCCAATACCTTGAGGCTTGTTTCAGTCCATAAATAGAGCTTTGAAGCCGGCAAACCTTTTGCTCTTGGCCTTGGGCAATGAACCCCTTGGGTTGGTCCATGTAGATGGTCTCTTCAAGGTTGTCGTTCAGAAAGGCGGTCTTGACATCCATCTGCCATACCTCATAGTCATAATATGCGACAATGGATAGAAGGATTCTAATCGACTTTACCATGGCAACAGGTGAAAAGGTTTCCTCATAGTCAAACCCCTTCGACCTGGGTAAAATCCTTTGCCACTATTTGAGCTTTGAAGGTCTGCACCTTCCCATCTACGCCACGTTTACGCTTGTAGATCCACTTGCAACCAGTAGGTTTAACCCCATCCGGTTGGTCCACAAGCTCCCAGACGGAATTGAAGTACATCGACTCCATTTCCTGGTCCATAGCTTTAATCCATTCGTCTTTGTCAACGTCAGCCATTGCCTGATCATAGGTCAATGGATCCTCACTGTCATCATCAGGAGTGACGACTTGGGTTTCAGCTAAACTCATGTAACGTTCAGGCTGTCTCACAACCCTCCCACTACGTCGAGGCATTCCCAACCCTTGAGAACGGACTTGACTAGACGAGGTAGGATCAACAACACTTGTTGACGTACTAGCACCACCAGCAACTCTTGCTGATGTACTGTCCATTTCATTTAACACAATCTTACTCCTTGGTAAGTGATCCCTGATGTGGTCTTCCTCAAGGAATGTGGCGTTTGTTGACACAAGCACCCTATTATCCTTAGGATCGTAAAAGAAACCACCTCTAGTCTCTTTTGGGTAACCTACAAAAAGGCACAACTTTGAACGGGGCTCCAACGTTTTCGGGTTTGACACCAACACATGGGTCGGGCATCCCCAAATTCTGAAATGACGTAAACTTGTTTTACGACCATGCCAGAGTTCGAAAGGTGTTTCACAAACACTTTTCGGTGGAACGATGTTCAAAATGTAAATCGCAGTCTCCACTGCGTAACCCCAAAAGGAATCAGGGAGACGAGCATAGTTCATCATCGACCGAACCATGTCCAACAAGGTTCTGTTTCTCCTCTCCGATACACCATTCTACTGTGGCATACCAGGTGCTGAGAGTTGGGACGTAATTCCATGTTCTATCATATAGTCCTGAAATTTAGTGTCCATATACTCTCCACCTCGATCCGATAGAAGTGTTTTAATCGATTTACCTAACAGGTTCTCAACCTCAGTCTTGAACTCCTTGAACTTTTCAAGTGTTTCAGACTTCCTATGCATTAGGTAAATGTACCCATACCTCGAATAGTCATCTATGAAAGATACGAAGTATTCGTAACCTCCTCGTGCTTTAACATTCATCGAATCACAGAGGTTAGAATGTATAAGCTCAAGGGGCTCCTTGGCTCTATATCCTTTTCCACTAAAAGGACGTTTGGTCATTTTGCCTTCAAGGCATGACTCACACACCGGTAAAGAGTTTTCTTCCAACTCGCTTAGAAGTCCACTCTTCACTAGTCTCTCAATCCTATTGAGATTAATGTGGCCTAACTGTAGATGCCAAAGATGGGCACTTTCTTTTGGAGAAACTTTTAATCTCTTAGTTCGCGTTTCAGCTGTTTTAAACAATTCGGTGTTCAAAACACTTTTGACTGAATTAGGGTTCAAAACATATAAATTGCTCTCAAGCGAAGCAAAACAAATCAAATTTCCATTTCGAGAAATAAACGCTTTATTACTCTTAAAAGAAACGGAAATATTTTGTTCTAATATGCAGGAAATAGAAACTAGGTTTCTCGTAAACCCAAGAACTATGTACATATTATCCAATAATAAGTACTTCTCGCCAAAGAACAGCTTCACCGTGGCTATTGCTGCAGCTGAGACAACTTCTCCAGATCCAACCCTGAGTGTTATCTCACCCTCTTGCAGCCGCTGCCAGGAACTTAATCCTTGAAAAGAAGAGCAAACATGGTTAGTGGCGCCTGAATCCAATATCCAAGCAGAGTCATTACTCTCCACTAAACAAGTTTCTATGACAAGTAAATCACATTTACCTGTCATCTTCTTTTCACCAAGGAACTTGGGACAACTTCTTTTTAGGTATCCATCCTCGTTGCAGTAGAAACACTTTTTGGCAACATCCTTGATTTCTTTGCCTTTTAGGGCGGCAGCGCGGTCAACCTTAACTTCCTTCAACTTCTCCTTCTTCCCCTTAGGGCCTGAAGAGTCTACAAACTTTATCCCAGAGGTCGTACCCCTATGAAAAGGTCTTAAGGCAACACTTGCCTCAGCTTCCTGTCCCCTAGTTTGCACCAAGGGCTGGAAGGTTTGTAGATCGTTGAATAGGACTGTTGAACCGTGCACTTGAGGACCCTCCTCAGTGAGCGCGAACTCTTGGTCGTCATTTACCAAAATCGTGTCTATATTATTTTTCCACGAAATACTATCGCCGACTAACTTAACAGAAGCTAAAGGAGCGTTAAACGCGTTTGACATTTTTGTTGCTAAAAAATAGAAAAAACTTTGTATTAGTCTCGCAAAAACTTTTGAAAAACCAATCGGGATTTAGCAAATTTTTATCCTATGATCCCTAGGTCATTTTAAAATTTGCAATGATACCCTAAAGGTTTAGAATGACCGCCACCGTAGGGTAGACAAACCCACTCCTCCTCTAGGACGAGACTTTCTCGACCAGACCCTAATACCAGAATAACTCTTATTCCATTAGGCATCCAGTTACCATTTTTCGATCAAAATCCATTAACTCTTAATGAATCTTGTGAGTGTCACCCTCAATCTTTAAATTCCCAAGTATCCGTCCAAACAATAGCCGTCATAGGGAGGACTAAGAAGGAAAACCAACAAGGAAATCGTATCCCTTTCGGGAATTCACGGAGTTCCGACTCCCATGATCAAGGCCCTCCGTAGGGATTGTCTAGTCCAGGCCAAACTAGTAGGCAAATCATAGGCGTCTCACAGTGTGAATCGAAAGAAGAGACCGTGGGACCCATTTTCACAGATCCCGCTCCCACTCACTATAAGTACTCCTCCATTCACGTTGATACTGACCCATACAAATGCCACCCGTAGGGAAACGCTCCCATTTGCGCCACGAGGCCGAGCATGGATCTCACGGTGTGAACTTAACGAAGATTTGTGGATGGAAAATTAAATGTATCTCATACACTTTATTTCCTCCCACTCAGCACTTTAAAATAATCGGGATTGACCTAGATAAATCGACTAAAATTTACCTAAGTCTACCAATATAACTCTTATATTGGATTAGCCTAAGTCTATAATCACATTATTAACTTAGGTCTAAGTGAGTAAATTAATTAACTCTTAATTAACGACACTCACGAGAATATAACCTAAGAATCTCCGGACCGAATTCACTCCCAGGTCGGTTTTCAGGTAGGGGTGTTTCGCAAGCGTCAACTTAAATACCTCAGCCTTAGACAAAACCTTCCTTAGACAGAGTTACTTATCAGTCTCCATTCAAAGGTCATATTTGATTCCTAATTCTAATCTTATTAGAACTAGAAAGCCTAAGTCTAATTATTCAAGTTCTAAACATTTTAAAACTAATAATTAACTTAGGTTACATGCATTTCTATGTTATAGTGCTTGATCATGAATAAATAATACTATACTATAACATACATTCATCACATGAATATGCATGAACATGCTTTTAATTTAAAAATATAACATTTATATTAAATAAATTAAATCATGCAAACATTATATTATAACTCTTATAATATAATCCTATCATGCATACTATATATTATAACTCTTATAATATAAATATGATGCATGAAATGTTTAACCTAAGGTGGGATTTTAAATCTATATGGCATACTCTATGCACATAGAAATAATTAAATCATACATCTCATGCATAAAATAATTAAATAGCAATATTGGACCGATTTTTGGCACCCTAAGGGAATAAAATAAAATTAATTAACATTAATATAACAATTATATTAATATTAATTAAAATAACTAAATAAAATATATTTATAAAATAAAATTTACAAATAAATAATAAAAAAAATAAAACAGAAGTTGCATAACGCTAGGCTCGAACTGCAGCCCTCATACCACGTCCACGAAAAATTTGCACTCCATGCACCAATACACCACAGTGTTGCAACATTTTTATTCGGTTGCAACACTGTAATGTATAGCATCGCGCCTAGCGTTCTCAACACTGTGGCATTGCAACGCCACCCCTAGCGTTGCAACGCTGCATTGCAGCAACCTCCAGCAGCATGGATGGCGTCGCAACGCTAATGAACTTCCAACAAACAACTTTTGTTGTTTTTCACCGAAATCGTCTGTTTTTGTTCCGTTTTCTTCACGAATACTCTTGCCACGAACGACACAGACTTACAGACTCGATTTCCATTAAAAATGCCCAAAACAACGGGCCCTTACATTGATCTCATCAACTTTAATGTAAATCTAAAAAATGTGCCAAAAACCGAAAACATCCAAAATGCAAACCATTAACATTCATCTCATGAAAATTAATGCTACCCACCTAATTTTAAGAATTCACAGAATACACAATGAAGAGCAACGATTATCTCATAGATCCTAGGCTAAACATGCAAATAGGAGAAGAAAACAGTAAGGAAAAATACTACTTACTTGTTGAAGAACACTTCTTCAATCCTCTTCTCCTCCGGTCACGATCTCTCTCGATCAACGTTCTCCTCGAACACGAACCACGATCCGAACAGGGAGACACCTCCAAAGGGTCTTCTCGGTTGTTCTCGGGAGGTTGAGGGAGAGTGAGTGGGTCTCCCTTTGGTTTTGGGTGAGGAGAGAATTTTGGTGAATTGAGAGAGTTCTAGAGAGAAAAACCATTGCTCTCTTTGGATGAAAATCCAAAAAAATGGCAAGAAGAGACATGAGATGCCTTTGAATGCATCCTTTTATACTGGTGTGTGGTGAAGATAAAATCTCCACCAATTCACCATTTTACCACAACTATATAATATACAAATCATATTTGCATATTATATAATATAAGGTATCTCATACCTTATTATACAAATCTCATTTGAATAAATGTGGAATTATAAATTGAATCACATTCAATTTAATTTCTCTCAATTCAATTTCTCCAATTAACACTAATTAATCAATTAGGCTATACTATAGTTTATTATGAATCTCATTGACATCAAACTATATATTATGTCATCTATATCTCATATAAATGACATAAATACCCAAATAATGAATTTGAACACTTCAAATTCACACCAAACTATAAACCCTCAATTTGTCCAATTTGAGCCAATGAGGGACCTAATGGACCTACACGTGACGAGCTCCAATGACCCGAGACTAACCTGTCAAACTCTTTAACCCGGTTATTCAACATTCATTAGCTACGGTAACACTCCACTAAAGCCCGTGAGTCGCACTCTCATCATCAGAGGACAAGTTGTGTCCATCGATATAACCAATACCCATGAGTCGACCCTTCACAGGTTGTTCGTAGACACTGCTGGGTCAAATTACCATTTTACCCTTGTGTCTACCTCTTGCTCCTTATGTCCCATTGCTCCTCTAATGAACAACTACGTTGCATGGTCCAACCATAAACAACAACCCTCTCAGGTCAATGAGAGAGTGGGGCCCCGTTGTTCAAGCCACGAGACAAAGACTTAAGGGAACAACCCTCTAGTTTCCTAAGTCTGAACGCAGTGAATTCCTTCTTGCGTAGTCAAGTCCCAGCTCCCCACGTGGTCCTGCCCCTTAGAAGATAGGCATATTGGGCGAGCAACAATGGCCACCCTCACCCGTACTAGTCAAAGGACAGACCCCCGTAGACAGGAGTCCGTGACACGCTCAGGATTAAGGTCGAGTCACTAATGGTCATCTACAAAATTATTAGCTCTAGAGTGTTAACGGTGTTACATCAGTAAGTCTTATAATTCACGGTCTGGTCTTGTACAATCTCATTGCACAGGATGCCCCCACTCGCATGTCAACCCATGAACGAGTTGGATCACCTCGTTTGTATCTAATATAAAGCGGGTCGCATCCACAATGTATCCAGAATTAGGTCTCCAACCCTATCCATATACTGTAGACCGTTCGAGTCATTAACTCGAACATGATCCTCCCTGTGTGTCCACTACACACTGTTCAAGTTCTTACTTCTCTCATAATGCAATGACTCTGGAGCTTAGTTTATTGGATTAAGTTTATGAAAAATGCGAGACACAAAGTTTAAATAAATAACTCTTATTTATTACACAATGTTGAAATAAATAACTCTTATTCATTTACAACTTGGAATATTACAAACTACATGAGATGAGGACATACCTCCCAACACTAAAGACCCTCTAGAGCTTATACATTCAGACCTTTGTGGTCCGATGAATGTTAAAGCTAGGGGAGGATATGAATATTTCATCTCATTTATAGATGATTATTCTAGATTTGGGCATATTTACCTAATGCACCACAAGTCTGAAGCACTTGAAAAGTTTAAAGAATTCAAGACTTAGGTTGAAAATCAATTAGGTAAAACTATTAAAACACTTCGATCTGATCGAGGTGGAGAGTACATGGATTTAAAATTCCAGAACTATATGATAGAACATGGAATTACGTCCCAACTCTCAGCTCCCGGCTCACCACAGCAAAACGGTGTATCGGAAAGGAGAAATAGAACCTTGTTGGACATGGTTCGATCAATGATGAGTTATGCTCATCTCCCTAGTTCCTTTTGGGGTTACGCAGTGGAGACTGCAGTATACATTTTGAACAATGTGCCCACAAAAAGTGTTTCTGAAACACCTTTTGAACTATGGAAAGGACGTAACGACAGTTTATGTCACTTCAGAATATGGGGTTGTCCAGCATATGTGCTTGGGACAAATCCAAAGAAGTTGGATTCACGTTCAAAGTTATGCCTATTCGTAGGATACCCAAAAGAAACAAAAGGTAGTTTATTCTATGATCCTAAGAAAGATAAGGTTTTTGTGTCGACAAATGCCATTTTCTTAGAGGAGGACCACATTAGGGACCACAAACCAAAAAGTAAAGTTGTGTTGAGTGAGTTAGACGGAACAATAGCAAAGGTTGCTAATAAAATTAGTACGTCAACAAGAGTTGTCAAAGTGTTGTCAAGGTTTAAGATGCAAGATTCTAAAAAGGGCTTGTTGCCTTTTAGACATGGAGTCCATTTGTCTAAGGAACAGTGTCCTAAGACACCTCAAGGAGTTGAGGATATGAGACGGATTCCTTATGCATCGCCAGCTGGAAGCTTTGATGTACTCCATGTTGTGTGTACTAGAGGTGACATCCTGCTTTGCGATTGGGATGGTCGATGAGGTATCAATCCAATCCGAGGACTTGAACACCGGACAATGGTTAAAACAATCCTTAAGTATCTTCGGAGAACAAGGAACTACATGCTTGTGTATGGGCCTAAGGATCTGATCCTTACAGGATACACGGATTCTGACTTTCAGACTGATAAAGATTCTCAGAAATCCACATCAGGGTCAGTGTTCACTCTTATCGGAGGAGCTGTAGTATGGCGAAGCGTCAAGCAAGGATGCATCGATGATTCCACCATGGAGGTCGAATATGTAGCGACTTGTGCAAATGCAAAAGAGGTCGTTTGGTTAAGGAAATTCATGCTAAATTTGGAAGTTGTTCCAAATATGATTTTGCCCATCACGCTGTATTGCGATAACAGTGGTGCAATGGCAAATTCGAGAGAACCCCGAAGTCACAAGAGGGAAAAGAACATTGAGCGGAAATATCATCTCATCTGGGAGATCGTGCACAGAGGAGACGTGATTGTCACGAAGATAGCCTCAGAGCACAACGTTGCTGATCCTTTTACAAATACTCTCACGACTAAAGTATTTAAGAGTCACCTAGAAGGTCTAGGTTTACAAGTCTTCCCCAACTAGGGCAAGTGGGAGTATTTTGTACAAAGGGAAGGGTTTAAATGCCCTAGTTTATTGTATTTTCATTACTGTAATGTTTTAGTACTCCACAAGCTTTAGGTCAAGTTGGAGATTGTTGAGATTTATGCCCTAAACTTGTGTAATTTTGATCAAATAAATAAAGGGTTATTTGTTTTGATGAAATTATAATGCTTGCTTTATATATCCAATAAACTAAACTCCAAAGTTATAATATATCTTGAACATCAGTGTAGTGGACACTATTTGGATTGTGTTCAAGAATATAACCTAAATGGTCTATGGTATAAGAATAAGGTTGGAAACCTCATTCTGGTAACACCATGGATGCGGCCCACTTTGTAATTAGTACAAATGAGGTAATCCAACTCATTGATGTAGTTGACATGCGAGTGGGGGCATCCTGTATAAAGAGTTCATACAAGACCGAACTGCAAATTATTAATCTAACAAGTATAACACCATTAATAAGGTAAGACCGATAATTTATGGATGGTCATTAGTGACTCGACCTGAATCCTGAGCAAGTTAAGAACTCCTGCTTATAGGATTTGTCCTTAGACTAGTATGGGTGAGAGTGGCACATGGCCAGGCTCAATAAGCCTACCTTCTCGTGACAGAATCTCTCGTGAGGTAGTCTGGGGACTTAACTATGCAAGATGAAATTCACTCATTCCTACTCTAAGGAATTAGATAGGTTGTTCCCTTAAGAACTCGACTCTCGTGTCGTGAACAACGGGGCCCCACCCTCTATGAGGGTATGAGTCTATGGTAGGACCTTAGACTTGTTGTTCATTAGAGGATCAGTAGTGCTTAAGGAACAAAAAGGTAATCACAGGGGTAAAACGGTAATTTTACCCAGTTGTGATTACGAACAACCTGTGAAGGGTCGACTCTGTTGGGATTTGTGCCCTAAAACTCGTAGTTTGTAATTATGTTCTAATTAATGTAATAAAGTGTTATTATTTCAATAAAGTGTTATTATTCGTTATTTACGAGTTTGCCTTTATTTAAAACCGTAAATCCAATAAACTAAACATCCAAGGCTGTTAAATGAATCTTTAACTGAATGTAATGTACATAAAAAGGATCTCGGTTCGAGATACAGCATAAAGGGTCTATAGTTAGGGGATAAGGTTTGGGTACCTTACCCTGGTTAAACTATGGATGTGACCCACTTTGTATTTGATACAAACACTGTGATCCTAACATGTTCGTGTAGATGACATGTGAGTGGGGATATCCTATGTAATGAGATTACATAAGACCGGACCACGAAATAGTAACCCCAGCTGTAACTCCGTTGACTAGTTAGGTTTCTATTTCACTAGGATGACCTAGGCAACTTGAACTCAATCCTGAGCAGGTTACGAAGTCCTGTTCGCGAGGGATTTTCCTTTGACTAGTATGGGTGAGAGTGACCAGATTCGCCGACTCAATATGCCTACCTTCTTGGGGACAAGACGGAGTGAGCGGCTGGGAACTTAACTTAGCAAGATGGAATTCACTCCTTCCCGCCTACTAGGGTAAGTAGAGGAATGTTCCCTTAAGTTGTGTCTCTGGGACTTGAACAAAGGGCCCGACCCTCTCATTGGCCCGAGAGGGACTCTGTTTGTTGGTAGGACCACAAACAAATTGTTCATTAGAGGAGCACTGGTACTTAAGGCACAAGATGTAACCCAGGGGTAAAACGGTAATTTGACCAAGCTGGTGTTACGAACATTCGTGAAGGATTGATTTGTTGTTATTGGTCAATATCCATGGACACATAAATATATTTGCAGTGAGAAGAGTGCAGCTGTTGGACTTTAGTGGAGTGTTCCCGCAGTTAACGAATGTTGATTGTGAGGTTAATGAGATTAACCGAGCAATCTCATATCATTGGAGCTTCTGATCTGTAGGTCCATTAGGTCCACCTTCTAGCTTGTAAAGAGTTCTGAGATCGTTTGAATTTGAAATGTTCAAATTCACTAGGGAATATATTTTATGTATTTAGATACGATATAATATATAGTTTTGGAACTATATATTATATTTAATGTGAATATGATTCATATTAAATTATGTGAGAGAATTAAATATTTGAAAGAGTTCAAATATTAAATTTAAATGTGAATGTGATTCATATTTAAAAACTATAGGTTAAATTTAATGTACATTAGATGTGCATTAAAACTATAGGATAGAGGGATAATTCATTAAATGTGTTTTAATATAAATTAAATATAAGATATTTAATTCATGTTGATTATTTAATTAATGTGATTAATTAAATAAATAAGGAACGTGTCAGGAGGACACGTTCCCCCTCTCTCTCCCAACTTCCTATTCGATAGGAAGTGGGAGATGCCCGCTACTGGGTTTAACCTCTCCTGGAGAGAAGTGAAGATTATCGATTGATCAATTCCAAGTTTTTGGAGAATTGCTGGAAAAATTTCTCTCTCACTCTCAAATTCCCTTCACATTCCAAAAGTTGGAATCCTTCCCACCAAGGAGGATCTAAGAACTCAGAGGATAGAAGGTTTATCCAATTGGTGGTGTCCTGTTAGTGAAGAACAGAGAAGTTTCTTGGAAGATCTTTTGTTGCTGTACTGCTTGGAGCAAGGAGTTGCTGTGCATCTACAAAGGTATTCTTTTTCTTTCCTGTTAGTTTAATTGTTAAACTTGCAGTATGTTTGCATGTAAAACATCCATGCCTAATTAGATTAGGGTTAATTTTATGCTTGTTCTGTATTTTTGGTCATTGTACTGGTTTTTTATTTTAAACAAAACAATCAAGAAAATTAACGATCCCAATCACATTTTCGCTGCTCAAGGAGATCAGATCTCCATTAGACTCATGGGTAATGATTATATCAGTGGACACAATATAATCTACAGTGAGGGGAGTGCAGCTACAAGTCTATAGTGGAGTGACTTGTAGTTAATGAATATTGATTAACCGGATCAAAGAGTTTGATCGAGTTAATCTCACATCATTGGAGCTCATGAACCGTAGGTCCATTAGGTCCTCTCCGCTCAACAACATGGTAATATTGAGGGTATAAAGTTAGGAATGAAATTGAAGTGTTCAATTTCATACATGAGGTGTTATATCAATTATATATGGTATAATTGATATAATATATAGTTTTAATGTGAATTAAATTCACATATAAACCATATACTAAAGAGAGAATAAAGGAGGGGTAGGATGGTCATTTCCATCCTATTTTCCTATATATATGGTTGCATAAGATGCAACTAGGTTAAGATTTTTTATGCCTTTGTTGTGTTGTTGGAAGAGTTCCAAAGCACAAACCTCTCTCTCACAACATCTCATCTCATCTAAAGGGAACTCACCTTCCTCCCTCACCTAGAGAACAACAGAGAAGATCCGGTGGTAGTATCCGTGATCGATTGGGTTCGTGTTGCTGAGATCGTGGTCGTGTGAGAAGGAGCACTCGAAGAAAGGTTCTTCAAAGGTATATTTTTTGCTGTCCATATTCTGTTTTTATGCTTAATCTAGTTATTTTAGTTCTTGAATGTAATCATTGTATCGAAATCAAGAGCGCGCGATTCACAATCGCTTCCGCTGCGGGATTCGATTCCCTTCATTCTCATCCTTCTTCTTCATTGATTTCTATGATTTCCCCTCGATCTTATGTCTTTTATTTTCCAATTTATATGCATCAAATTTTACTTCTCTTAGAAGCACTGATACAAGAGTAGGATCACATGTTACTTTGTTATCGAATGTACTAACAATGTCATTACACAAAATAGTCTAGTTCAAGCTCACTACCATCTACTTTCTCTCCTCCACTATTATCAACACAATATACTTCTCCAGAAATAAGTAGCACAACACTAGTAGTATGATTACAGTCATGTGATTCCTTGTTATCTTATAATGACCTACTAAGCAAAATATCATTAATTATCATGTATAAATACAACATTGATAAACTTTTCTTTTCTACTTTCTACCCTATCAAAATATTCATGCATGCAGGTAAACTAACCCTTTTTATAAATGTATTAGTATTGGAGCTAGACTTAGATTTTTTGTACCTTGAAGATTTCTTTTGGAGTTATCTTTCTATTTTGATGGCAATGTGCACCATCTCTTCCAAATCCTCACAAAGTCGAATTTCTTCTCGTTCAACAATTATCTTGGCAATCTTCTTATTAAGTCCTTGGTAGAATTAATATGTGGTAGCTTCCTCATCCTCATATAAATTAATCTCCTCAAGCAATGCAAGAGTTTCTTCGTAGTATTTTTTTCACACTTTTACTCCCTAGTCTTAAAGTTCACAATTTGTGAAAAGACGTAGGAACAAAATGCTTCCTCATAGAAGTTTGATCTCTTTCCACGAGTGTATTGCATAATCTTCACTTTTTCTTCCTTTTCGACACCAAATTATTCCACCATGTTAGGGCATAATCCTCAAATGAAGAGATGATAAGTTTTACCTTTTCCTTTTCACTATAGTGGTGGTGATCAAATATGACATCAAATTTTTCCGCCCAAAAAGGTAATTCTTTGGACCGAAAATACTCCAAAAGAACAGTAGAGGTTTGTATTCAATTAGTATTATGCTAATTCCTTAGTGCTTTCCTTTGTGTACACATGACTGCAAAAAGATGTTAGCATAATGAAAATTGGACCTCACAATCACTCTCACACATATTCACTCAAAAGATGAATGTGAAGGGATCGAATCCCGCAGTGGAAGCAATAGTAAATCACATGTTCATGATTTTATTACATAGATCTAAAATACAAGAACTAAATCTAAGATTAAGCATGCTTTTAAAGATAGGACAACAAGAAATATACCTTTGAAGAATACTTTCTTCACGAGTTCCTCCTCCAATGATCACGATCTCAGCAACAAACCCGAACCTTGTGAAGACCCACCACTAGATCTTCTCTGTTGTTCTCTAGGTGAGGGAGGAAGGTGAGTTCCTTTTAGGATAAGGTGAGGAGATCTTTTGGAAAAGTGTTTGGAACTCTTTCCAACACAAATGGGAGAACTCTAGGGTTTATGTGTAAAGCCTTAGCCCAAATATGAATCTCATGCAACTATTTATAGGGAAATGGGATGGAAATTACATCCTATCCCTCCTTCATTCTCTCATTAGTATATAGTTAATATGTGAATCTAATTCACATTAAAACCATATATTATATCAATTATATCACATATAATTGATATAACACCTCATATATGAAATTCAACGCTTCAATCTCATTCCTAACTTTATACCCTCAATATTACCATGTTGAGCCAACGGAGGGACCTAATGGACCTACAGTTCATGAGCTCCAATGATGTGAGATTAACTGATCAAACTCTTTGATCCAATTAATCATTATTCATTAACTACAAGTCACTCCACTATAGACTTGTAGTTGCACTCTCCTCACTGTAGATTATATTGTGTCCATTGATATAATCATTACCCATGAGTCGACCCTTCACAGGTTGTTCGTAATCACAGTTGGGTCAAATTACCGTTTTACCCATGTGATTACCTCTTTGTTCCATAAGCACCACTGATCCTCTAATGAACAACAAGTCTATGGTCCTACCATAAACTCATACCCTCTTAAGCTAGTTTAGATGGTGGGGCCCCGTTGTTCAAAACCTGGACTTAGTTCCAAATGGAACAACCTATCTAATTTCGTAGTGTAGGAATGAGTGAATTCCATCTTGCATAGTTAAGTCCCCAGCTACCTACGAGGTTTTGTCCCTGAGAAGGTAAGCTTATTGAGTCGGCTACTGGCCACTCTCACCCATACTAGTCTAAGGATAAACCCCTATAAGTAGGAGTTCTTAACTTGCTAAGGATTCAGGTCGAGTCACTAATGACCATCTATAAATTATTAGTCTTTTCTTGTTAACGGCGTTATACTGGTCAGACTAATAATTTGCATTCCAGTCTTGTATGAACTCTTCATACAGGATGCCCCCACTCGCATGTCATCCACATGAATGAGTTGGATTACCTCATTTGTACTAACTACAAAGTGGGCCGCATCCATGGTGTTACAAGAATAAGGTTTCCAACCTTATTCTTATACCATAGACCATTTAGGTTATACTCTTGAACACAATCCAAATAGTGTCTACTACATTGATGTTCAAGATATATTATAACCTTGGAGCTTAGTTTATTGGATTTATAAAACGAGAATATAATTTTATCAAAACAAATAACTCTTTATTTATTTCACCAAAATTACATAAGTTTTAGGGCACATATCCAAACAATGTCCCACTTGACTTAAAGCTTGTGGAGTACATAATTTAAACATTACAAAAATGTAGAATACAATAAACTAGGGCATTTAAACCCTGCGTACAATATACTCCCACTTTCCCTAGTTGGGGAAGACTTGTAAACCTAGACCTTCTAGGTGACTCTCAAATACTTTAGCCGTGAGAGTCTTTGTGAAAGGATCAACAATGTTGTGCTCTAAGGATATGTTCATGACGATCACGTCTCCTCGATGCACGATCTCTCGGATGAGATGATATTTCCGCTCAATATGCTTACCTCTTTTGTGACTTTGGAGTCCCCTTGAATTTTCCACGACACCACTGTTATCACAATACAGCGTGATAGGCAAACTCATATTTGGACAACTTCCAAATCTAACATGAATTTCCTTAACCAAACGACCTCTTTAGCTACTTCACAAGCTGCTACATATTCAACCTCCATGGTGGAATCAGTGATGCATCCCTGCTTGACGTTTCGCCATACTACAACTCCTTCATTAAAAGTAAATACTGACCCTGATGTAGATTTCTAAGAATCTTTATCAGTTTGAAAGTCAGAATTCGTGTATCCTGTAAGGATCAAATCCTTAGCCCCATACACAAGCATGTTGTTCCTTGTTCTCCGAAGATACATAAGGACCGTTTTAACCGTTGTCCAGTGTTCAGGTCCTTGATTGGATTGATACCTACTGACCATTCCAACTACAAAACAGATGTCTAGCCTAGTACACAACATGGCGTACATCAGGCTCCCAACAACTGATGCATAAGGAATCCGTGTCATGTCCTCAACTCCTTAAGGTGTCTTAGGACACTGTTGCATAGACAATTGAACTCCATATCTAAAAGGCAGTAAACCCTTTTTGGAGTCTTGCATCTTAAACCTCAACAACACTTTGTCGATGTCAGATGTCTGAGATAAGGCTAGTGTTTTATTCTTGTGGTTCCGGACAATCTTGATCCCAAGAACAAACTGTGTTTCACCCAAATCTTTCATTTGGAATTGCGTAGCTAGCCAATTCTTAATGTCAGTAAGATAACCTACATCATTCCCAATGAGTAGGATATCATCCACATATAAGACTAGGAATGCGACAGAACTATTGATGATTTTCTTATAGACACAAGGTTCATCATCATTCTGATCAAAGCCAAAAGATTTGATTGCCTCATCAAATCTTATATTCCAGGACCTAGAGTCTTGTTTCAGTCCATATATTGACCTTTTAAGCCTGCAAACCTTTTGCTCTTGTCTTGGTTCAATGAACCATTTGGGTTGGTCCATGTAGATGTTCTCGTCAAGATTGTCATTCAAGAATGTTGTCTTGACATCCATTTTCCATCCCTCATAGTCATAATATGCAGCAATAGCAAGTAGGATACGGATAGACTTTACCATAACAACTGGCGAAAAGGTTTCCTCATAGTCAACCCCTTCAACATGGGTATAACCCTTTGCTACTAGTCTAGCTTTAAAGGTTTGCACCTTTCCATCTACACCACGCTTTCTCTTGTAGATCCACTTACAACCTATAGGTTTTGCCCCATCAAGTTTATCTACAAGATCCCAAACAGAATTGAAGTGCATAGACTCCAATTCTTGGTCCATGGCTATGACCCATTTGTCTTTGTCTTTGTCAACCATCGCTTGATTATAAGTCAATGGATCCTCACAGTCGTCATCTGTTATAACAACTCGTGTTTTAGATAAACCCATGTAACGGTCAGGTTGTGTTATAACCCTCCCACTGTAATGGGGTATATGGATGCCCTAGTTTATTATATTTGTATCTCTCTAACCACTGTTTTAGAATGTAATGTACTCCACTAGAGTTTTAGTTCAAGTGGGACTTTGTTGGGGTTTGTGCCCTAAAACTCGTAGTTTGTAATTATGTTCTAATTATTGTAATAAAGAGTTATTGTTCGTTATTTACGATATTGCCATTGTTTTAACCCTAAATCCAATAAACTAAACATCCAAGGCTATAAAATGTATCTTGAACAGAGAAGGAAAACTTGAAGACAGTTCTTCAACAAGTAAGTAGGCTTGCTATTTTTGTTCTTATTTTTATGTTTAGCCTAGTTTTTATGTGATAGAAACGGTTTTAAGAAAACTTATTTCACAACGATACCACGGTGATTCGATCACCCTTCCGCTATGCGGGATTTCATTCCCTGCAATTGGTATCAGAGCTAATTGCTGGCTTTCTCGTTGTGCAATTTGTTTTCTTAAAATTAGGTGGGTAATTCTTCAATTTCATGAGATTCGATTTTGGCACTAGTTCCGGTTCATTTTCTGTTTGATGAAATAAAATGTAAAGGCTCGTGTTTTGGGGCATATTAGCAAATAAATCGAGTCTGTAAGTCCATGTCTTTGGCGGCAAGAGTTACTGTGAAGAAATCGGAGAGGAAACGGGCGAGAAATGACGAAGAACAGTAAGAGGAGCTTGTTGTTCTGTCGATGGCATTGAGACGCTGTTCTTCGACGCCTCAACGCTGTCGCGCGGAGGATGGCCTGGCTGCAGATTAGCCTTGCAACGCTAGGCGTAGCGTTGCAACGCCCTGGCGTGGAACACGCGGCGTGCGATGCTGAGTGCTGCAACGTTGCAACGCTGCGTGCGTTAAGGGGCAGTTCGCGAGGCGTGCGCATGAAGACGTGGCAGGTTGGGTGAATTTCTCAACGTGGGGCGGTTTTTACATTTTTAATTTAATTATTATTTTTGTAAAATGTAAATTATTTTTATTTTAATTAAATTAATTAATTAATATTAATATAATGTTATATTTATGTTAATTAATTTATTTAATGCCCTGAGTACCAAAATCGGTCTGATTTTTGCTATTTAATTATTTTATGCATGAGATGTATGAAATATTTTTATTCTATGTGCATAATGTATGTCATATAGATTTAAAATCTCATCGTAGGTTAAACATTTCATGCATCATATTTATATTATAAATGTTATAATATATAGTATGCATGATAGGTTATATTATAAGTGTTATAATATAATTAAAGCATGTTTTAATTTATTTAATATAAGAGTTATATTTCTTAGATTAAAAGTATGCTCATGCATTTAATTCATGTGATGAATATTTGGTATAGTATATAGTTATTCATGTGATGAATGATCAAGCACTATAACATAGAAATGCATGTAACCTAAGTTAATTATTAGTTTTAAAATGTTTAGAACTTGAATAATTAGACTTAGGTTTTCTAGTTCTAATAAGATTAGAATTAGGAAATCAAAATATGACCTTTGAATGGTGACTGATAAGGAACTCTGTCTAAGGAAGGTTTTGTCTAAGGCTGGAGTATTTAAGTTGACGCTTGCGGAACACCCCTACCTAGAAACCGACCTGGGAGTGAATTCGGTCTGGAGATTATTAGGTTATATTATCGTGAGTGTCATTAATTAAAAGTTGATTAATTTACTCACATAGACCTAAGTTAATAATGTGATTATAAACTTAGGCTAAATCAATATAAACGTTATATTGGTAGACTTAGATAAATATTAGCCGATTTATCTAGGTCAATCCCGACTAACATAAAGTGTTGAGTGGGAGGAAATAAAGTGTATAAGATACATCTGATTTTTCGACCACAAATCTCCGTTAAAGTCCGCACCATGAGATCCATACTCGGCCTCGTGGCGCAAATGGGAGCGTCCCCCTTCGGGTGGTATTTGTATGGATCAATATCATAGTGGATGGAGAGAGTACTTATAGTGAGTGGGACCAGGACCTGTGAAAACGGGACCCACGGTCTCTTCTTTCGACTCACACCGTGAGACCCCTATGATTCGCCTGCTTGTTTGGCCTAGACCAGACAACCCTTTTGGAGGGCTTTGATCATGGGAGTCGGAACACCGTGAATTCCTGAAAGGGATACAGCTTCCTTGTTGGTTTTCGTTCTTGGTTCACCCTTCGGTTGCTATTGTTTGGACGGATACTTAAAAACTTAAAGATTGATGGTGGCACTCACGGGATTCATTAAGAGTTAATGGATTCGACTGAGAAATGGTAACTGGATGTCTAATGGAATAAGAGTTATTCTGGGATTAGGGTCTAGTCGAGATAGTCTCGTCCTAGAGGAGGAGTGTTTTTGTTCACCCTTCGATGGCAGTCATTCTAAGCCTTTGGGATATCATTGCAAATTTTAAATGACATAGGGATCATAGGATAATTTTTTGCTAAGACTTGATTGGATTTCAAAAAGTTTTTTGCGAGACTGACACAAAGCTTTTATTTGATTTTTTCAGCAAAAATGTCTAGCTCAATAATAGCGTTACTAGCATCCAAATTAGTGGGAGATAATTTCCAAATGTGGAAAAACAATATAAACACGATTCTAGTAACTGACGACCTTAAGTTCATGCTTACTAAGAAGTGTCCTCAGTTGCCGAGCTCGATTGCATCACGAAGTGTTCGTGATGCATACGATCAGTAGATCAGGGCCAATGAAAAGGCCAAGGTCTACATAATTGCCAGCTTGTCTGAAGTCTTGGCAAATAAGCATGAGTTGATGGTCACCGCTAAGGAGATCATGGAGTCGTTGCAGGATATGTTTGGATAACAGTCCTCTCAAGTCCGACATGACTCACTCAAACACGTCTTCAACGCTTGGATGAAAGAAGGGACGTTTGTCCGAGAACACGTTCTAGACATGATGACCCACTTTAATCTAGCGGAGATGAACAGGGCTTCGATCGATGAGTCGAGCCAGGTCAGTTTCATCTTGGAGACTCTTCCGAAGAGCTTCCTTTAGTTTCGTAGCAATGCTTGAAGGGGTATGGAATTTCCGCAGTGGAAGACGTTGTGAAACGTCGTTGATGCGTTGTGTAATACTTATCTTAAAATCGAACTAAATTAGTTTAATTCTAGGTTAAACATGTAAACAAGAAGAAGAAAACAGTAAGGAAGACAAGTTACTTACTTGTTGAAGAACTCTTCTTCAACGCTTTCCTCCTCCGGTCACGATCTCTCTCGAACCAACGATCTCCTCGAATCAAACCTCGAACAGTGTTGCAAGACACTTCCAAAACGTCTTCCCGGTTGTTCTCGGGAGGTTGAGGGAGAGTAGGTGGGACTCCCTTTGGCTTTTGGGTGAGGAGAGATTGAGAGAGAATTGAGAGAGAATCCTTGCTCTCTTTGGATCAAAATCCAAAAAATGGCAAGAGAGTTACCAAAGGCTTCTTGCAAAGTCTTTAAATACCATTGTGTGATGGAGTTAAAACCTCCACCAAATCACAATATTACCACAACTATATGATATACAAATCATATTTGCATATCACACAATATAAGGTATCTCTTACCTTATTATACAAATCTCATTTGCATAATTGTGGATTTTTAAATTCAATCATATTCAATTTAATTTCTCCAATTAGCACTAATTAATCAATTAGGTTGTACTATAGTTTCTTATGAATCTCATTCACATTAAACTATATATTATGTCATCTATATCTCATATAAATGACATAAGTACCCAAATAATGAATTTGAACACTTAAAATTCACACGAAACTGTAAACCCTCAATTTGTCAAATTTGAGCCAACCAAGGGACCTAATGAACCTACACGTGACGAGCTCCAATGATCTGAGACTAACCTGTCAAACTCTTTGACACGGTTATTCAACATTCATTAGCTACGGTAACACTCTACGAAAGCCCGTAGCTGCACTCTTATCACTGTAGGATAAGTTATGTCCATCGCTATAACCAATACCCGTGAGTCGACCCTTCACAGGTTGTTCGTAGACACTGGTGAGTCAAATTACCGTTTTACCCCTGTGTCTACCTCTTGCTCCTTATGTCACACCCCCTCCCGAGCCACCTGCTAACTTAGCTCGGAAGACGGCGTGAAGCCAACAGGCATTGTTTACCTCTTAACAATACATGTTGACCCTGTTTTACCTGATAAACATACTATGTTCGCATATGGAACACCTTAACATAATACAGCGGAAACTAGACAACTACTAAACATACATAAGGAGAAACTCTTCTTAAGTCTCTCTTGAAAACTTAAACAGGCAAAAACATCAGAAACCAAACAGGACAAACCATTGTTTATACAATCTCTAATTCACATACAACTATAACTACATAGTCCCCTAAAAAATAACTACAATACATAAGGACTTGCTATACAACCAAGCCACGTACAAAATATCAGACTTATGGAGCTTTCAGCAGACTATGGCAGAATATCAGGTACCAGGAGCTCGATCTCTACCTGCAAAGTTTGGAAAACACTGAAAGAATGAGCTATGAAGCTCAGTGAGTGACTGTGTTTAAACTCTATAACTTGTAAAACATGTCACCTGAAAACTATGAGCATATGCATTTGTATTCAAGCGTTAAAAGTAAACGTGGAATCATAATAGATTTTAAGAAAACTAGCTAGCATGTCGTTAAAATCTCATAAGGCATATAAATGATATAAACACTTTTAAAACATGTCACAATCCACGTTGTGTAGGGCACACCCAGTACAACCAACGTTTACTCTACGATGTAGTGGGGCCCGCCCAACACTCCCATCGTCTTTGTCGTAGTGGGGTCTGCCCAACACTCCCATCGTCTTTGCCATAGTGTGGAAATGAATTTAAAATGATTTTAAAAGGAATTTAAAGAAAACCATGCGGTGGAGGTTTTGTCCTTTTGTCTTTTTGCTTTTTCTTTTCTTTTTCTTTTTTTATTTCTTTCCTTTATCTCTTTCTTTCTTTTCTTTTCTTTTTAAAACAAAACAAAACCAACATATATTAAATTTTTCCTTTTCTTTTCTTTTTCTTTTCTTTTCTTTTCTTTTCTAATAAGGAAATTCCAAAGAGAGATCTCGGGTTTACACCTTAAGTCCCACTGCTCCCCTAATGAACAACTACGTTGCATGGTCCAACCATAAACAACAACCCTCTCAGGCCAGTCAGAGGGTGGGGCCCCGTTGTTTAAGCCCTAGAGACAACACTTAAGGGAACAACCCCTCTAGTTTTCCTTAGTTGGGAACGAGTGAATTCCTTCTTGCGTAGTCAAGTTCCCAGCTCCCCACGTGGTCCTGCCCCTAAGAAGATAGGCATATTGGGCGAGCAATAGTGGCCACCCTCACCCGTATTAGTCAAAGACGTGACCCCATGCATGTGAGTCCGTAACACGCTCAGGATTAAGTTCGAGTCACTAATGGTCATCTACGAAATTATTAGCCCTATATTGTTAACGGTGTTACATCAGTAAGTCTAATCATCCATGGTCCGGTCTTGTACAATCTCATTGCACAGGATGCCCCCACTCGCATGTCAACCACATGAACGAGTCAGATCACCTCGTTTGTATCTAATACAAAGCATGCCGCATCCACAGTGTATCCAGGATTAGGTCTTCAACCCTATCCATATACTGTAGTCGTTCGGGTCATTAACTAAAACGTGATCCTCCCTGTGTGTCCACTACACACCCTTCAAGTTTTTAGTTCTCTCATAATACAATGACCCTAGAGCTTAGTTTATTGGATTAAGTTTATTAAATATGCGAGACACAAAGTTCAAATAAATAACTCTTATTTATGACACAAAGTTCAAATAAATAACTCTTATTTATTTACAACTTGGAATATTACAAACTACACGAGATGAGGACATACATCCCAACAATGCTATTATGAACAAAATTAGCTATACACTGACCACCCTTCTGAACGAGTTACGAAACTTCTAGTCCTTGATGAGGATCAGGACACCGGAAGTTGAGGAAAATATTGCCTTTAGGTCCTATCACAGGGGTTCGACCTCTGGGACTAAACCTTTAGCTCCTTCTCACCCGAACGGGAAGAAGAAGAAGATGAAGAAGGGTATAGCTGACCGTGCTACCGCCCAAAAGGGCAAAAAGGTCAAGGAAGTTGCAAAGAAAGGAAAGTGTTTCCACTGCAATGGGGACGACCACTGGAAGCGAAACTGTCCCAAGTTCCTTGTCGAGAGGAAGAATCAAGGTAAATGTGATTTACTAGTAACTGAAACCTGTTTAGTAGAGAGTAATGACTCTGCCTGGATATTGGATTCGGGCGCCACTAACCACGTTTGTTATTCTTTTCAGGGAATTAGTTCCTAGCAGCAGCTGCGAGAGGGTGAGGTGACTCTATGGCTTGGATCCGGGGAGATTGTCTCTGTTGCAGCGATCGACACCGTGAAGCTTTATTTTGGCAGGAATTACTTATTATTAGATAATTTGTATGTAGTTCCAAGGTTTACTAGAAACCTCGTTTCTATTTCCTGCCTACTTGAACACTCCATTTCTGTAAATATTTCTAGTAATAAAGTGTTTATTTCTAGAAATGGAAATTTCTTGTGTTCTGTTTCACTTGAGTCTAATCTGTATGTTTTGAAAGAAAATTCGTTCAAAAGCGTTTTGAATACTGAATTGTTTAAAACAGCAGAAACACGAACTAAAAGAGGAAACATTTCTCCAAAAGAAAATGCCCATCTTTGGCATCTACGGTTAGGCCACATTAATCTCAATAGGATTGAGAGACTAGTGAAGAGTGGACTTCTAAGCGAGTTGGAAGAAAACTCTTTACCGGTGTGCGAGTTATGCCTCGAAGGTAAAATGACCAAACGTCCTTTTAGTGGAAAATGATATAGAGCGAAAGAGCCCCTTGAGCTTATACATTCTGACCTCTGTGGTCCGATTAGTGTTAAAGCACGAGGTGGTTACGAATACTTTGTATCATTCATAGATGACTATTCGAGGTATGGGTATCTTTACCTAATGCATAGGAAGTCTGAAACTCTTGAAAAGTTCAAGGAGTACAAGACTGAGGTTGAGAACCTGTTAGGTAAAACGATAAAAATACTTCGATCGGATCGAGGTGGAGAATATATGGACATAGAATTCCAGGACTATATGATAGAACACGGAATTACGTCCCAACTCTCAGCACCTGGTATGCCACAGCAGAATGGTGTATTAGAGAGGAGAAACAGAACCCTGTTGGACATGTTCGGTCGATGATGAGCTATGCTCGTCGCCCTGATTCTTTTTGGGGTTACGCAGTGGAGACTACGGTGTATATTTTGAACAACGTTCCGTCGAAGAGTGTTTGTGAAACACCTTTCGAACTCTAGAATGGTCGTAAAGGTAGTTTACACCATTTCTGAATTTGGGGATGTCCGACCCACTTGTTGGTGTCAAACTCGAAAAAGTTGGAATCCCGTTCAAAATTATGCCTAATCGTAGGTTACCCAAAAGAGACTATGGGTGGTCTGTTTTTCAATCCTAAGGAAAATAGGGTGCTTGTGTCAACAAACGCCACTTTTCTTGAGGAAGACCATGTCAGGGATCATTTACCTAGAAGCAAAATCGTGTTGAACGAAATGGACAGTATGTCAGCAAGAGTTGCTGATGGAGCTAGTACATCAACAAGTATTGTTGATCCTAGCACGTCTAGTCAAGTCCGTTCCCAAGAGTTCAGAATGCCTTGACGTAGTGGGAGGGCTGTGAGACAGCCTGAACGTTACATGGGTTTAGCTGAAACCCAAGTCGTCACCCCTGATGATGACTGCGAGGATCCATTGACCTATGATCAGGCAATGGTTGACGTTGACAAGGACGAATGGATTAAAGCTATGGACCAGGAAATTGAGTCGATGTACTTCAATTCCATCTGGGAGCTTGTGGATCAACCGAATGGGGTAAAACCTATAGGTTGCAAATGGATCTACAAGCGTAAACGTGGCATAGATGGGAAGGTGCATACCTTCAAAGTACGACTAGTGGCAAAGGATTTTACCCAGGTTGAAGGGGTTGACTATGAGGAAACCTTTTTACATGTTGCCATGGTAAAGTCGATCAGGATCCTTCTGGCTATTGTCGCATATTATGACTATGAGGTATGGCAAATGGATTTCAAGACAACCTTTCTGAATGGAAACCTTGGCGAAACCATCTACATGGACCAGCCCAATGGGTTCATTACCCAAGACCAAGAGAAAAAGGTTTGTCAGGTTTATAGGTCCATTTATGGACTGAAACAAGCCTCGAGGTCTTGGAATATAAGGTTTGAGGAGGCAATCAAATCTTATGGCTTTGATCAGAATGTTGACGAGCCTTGTGTCTACAAGAAAATCGTCGACAACACTGTCGCATTTCTTGTATTGTACGTGGATGATATCATTCTCATTGGGAATGAGGTAGGATTTCTTACTGATGTAAAGCAATGGTTAGCTTCGCAATTCCAAATGAAAGATTTGGGAGAAGCTCAGTATGTTCTAGGTATCCAGATTGTCCAGAACCGGAAGAACAGAACGCTGGCCATGTCTCAGGCGTCTTATATTGAAAAAATGTTGTCTAGATATAAAATGCAGAACTCCAAGAAGGGCTTGCTGCCTTTCAGACATGGAGTTCACTTGTCTACGGATCAATGTCCTAAGACTCCTCGAGAGCTTTAGGATATGAGACGGATCTCCTATGCTTCAGCTGTAGGAAGCCTGATGTATGCCATGTTGTGTACTAGGCCCGACATCTGTTATGCAGTAGGGATTGTCAGTAGGTATCAATCCAATCCAGGATTTGATCGCTGGACAAACGTAAAGGAAATCCTCAAGTATCTTAGAAGAACGAGGAACTACATTCTAGTGTATGGGAATGGGGATTTGATCGTTATGGGATACAAGGATTCTGACTTTCAGACCGATAAGGATTCTAGGAAATCCACTTCAGGGCCAACCTTCATTCTAAATGGAGGAGTTGTAGTATGGCGAAGCATCAAGCAGGGATGCATCGCTGATTCCACTATGGAAGCTGAGTACGTTGCGGCTTGTGAAGCTGCAAAGGAAGTTGTTTGGCTTAGGAAGTTCATGACTGATTTGAAGGTTGTTCCAAATATGAACTTGCCGATCACGTTGTTTTGTGATAACACTGGTGTTGTAGCCAACTTCAGAGAGCCTCGGAGTCATAAGAGAGGCAAACACATTGAGCAGAAGTATCACCTGATACGGGTGATTGTGCACCGCGGCCACATGGCAGTCATGCAAATAGCGTCGGAGCACAACATTGCTGATCTATTTACAAAGGCCCCCACGACTAAGGTGTTTGGTGGTCACCTAGAGAGTATAGATCTTCGAGTGCTTCCTGACTAGGGCAAGTAGGAGTATTGTAAAGGTTATTCATTGCCCTAGTTTATTGTATTACTACATTGTAATCTATTGTACATTTGAGAAATGTATGTTTGCTCCACTAGCTTAGTCAAAGTGGGAGTTTGTTGGGATGAATGTCCTAATCTCGTTTTCGTTTGTAATATTACTATTTGAAATAAATAAGAGTTATTTCTTTCATCGCTTTGTGTCTCGCAATTTTACAAACTTTGTCCAATAAACTAAGCTCCAGGGTCATTGAATTTATGAGAGAACTAGAACTTGAACTGTGTGTAGTGAACACACAGGGAGGATCACGTTCGAGTTAATGACTCGAACAGTCTACAGTATATGGATAGGGTTGGAGACCTAATCCTAGATACACTGTGGATGCGGCCGCTTTGTATTAGATTTAAACGAGGTGATCTGACTCGTTCATGTGGTTGGCATGCGAGTGGGGGCATCGTGTGCAATGAGATTGTACAAGACCGGACCGTGAATTATTAGACATACTCATGTAACGCCGTTAACAGTATGCGACTAACAACTTCATTGATGACGATTAGTAACTCAACCTGAGTCCTGACCGTGTTACTCCTGTTTACGGGGGTCTGTCCTTTGACTAGTATGGGTGAGGGTGGTCAAAGTTACTCGCCCAATATGCCTGTCTTCTCAGGGACAGGACAACATGGGGAACTGGGAACTTAACTGCGCGAGATGGAATTCACTCGTTCCCGACCTTAAGGAAATTAGAGGGGTTGTTCCCTTAAGTGCTTTCTCCAAGGCTTGGACAACGGGCGCCCACGCTCTAACTGGCCCGAGAGAGGTGTTGTGTATGGTTGGAAAATTACAACGTTGTTGTTCTTAGAAGAGCAGTGGGGACTTAAGGAGCAAGAAGTAGACACAGGGGTAAAACGGTAATTTGACCCAGTAGTGTCTACGAACAACCTGTGAAGGGTCGACTCATGGACATTGGTTATATCAGTGGACACAACTTGTCTTACAGTGACGGGAGTGCAACTACGGGCTTTAGTGGAGTGTTACCATAGCTAATGAATGTTGATGGTCAAAGAGTTTGACAGGTTAATCTCGAATCATTGGAGCTCGTCACTGTAGGTCCATTAGGTCCCTCGGTTGGCTCAAACTGGATTAATAAAGGGTTTACAGTTTTGGTTTGAATTTGAAGTGTTCAAGTTCACTAAAGGGTAATTATGTCATTTATATGAGATATGTATGACACATTATATAGTTTAATGTGAATGAGATTATTCATAATAAACTATAGGTTAGCCTAATTGTCTAATTAGGGCTAATTTTAAGAAATTTGATTGAGAGAAATTAAATTGAATGTGATTCAATTTAAAATCCACAATTATACAAATGTGATTTATATAATGAGATATGAGATATCTTATTATATGTGGTTATGCAAATATAATTTGCATAACCTATAGTTGTGGTAAAATGGTAAATAGGTGGAGTTGAACTCCACTTATCACCATTATATAAACTCCTTTGCAAGAAGGAGTTGTAAGGTTGAATGCTCATTTTTTGGATTCTCACCAAAAAGCATTTTACAAATTCTCTCAACTCTCCTCTCTCAATTTCTCCTCCCTTTCACCCAAAAAGAAGATCCCCACAACTCTCCTTCTACCAAAAGTAGAACAACCGAGAAACTGTGTGGAGGTGTCCGGGTTACTGTTCGAGGAGATCGAGTACGTTGAGATCGTGAGAGGGAAGAATCGACGAGCTTTTTCAGCCCCTCAGAATCAATGGAATGAATGTATCTAAGGCTATCCATGATAAGATCTATTCTATCTGTATAGATAGGGCGTCAGAGCTTTACTTTAAGATCACGAAGGGTTCGTGAACGGAGAAGGAAAACTTGAAGACGGTTCTTCAACAAGTAAGTAGGCTTGTTGTTTTTCTTCTTATTTTATGTTTAGCCTAGTTTTTATGGGATAGAAACGGTTTTAAGAAAACTTATTTCATAACGATACCATGGTGATTCGATCACCCTTCCGCTGCGCGGGATTTCATTCCCTACATGAAAGAGTTCAAATATTAATGTGAATGTATTTCATATTTAAAAACTATAGGATAAATTTTAATGTGCATAAGATGTACATTACAACTATAGGTTAGAGGGAAATTGATTAAATATGATTTAATCTAAATTAAATATATGATATTTAATTCATTTGTAAATTAAATATATGAAATTTTGATTTAAAGTTAATTAAATATAATTTAATTATTAAATGTATTTAATAATTAAATTGTTTATTTATTAAATAATAAAAAGGAGGGAACTTGTCAGGAGGACACGTTCCCCTCTTCCCCACTAAACCCCTATCGATAGGAGTGGGGAAGTGCCCCTCTTTATCTTCTGGTTTTGACAGAGGAAATGGTTGATCGGTCATTGAACGCAGTGCAATTGGTGAATTGCTAAAAATTCTCTTTCTCCAAAATTCCCTTCTCCTTTCCAAATTAGTTGGAACACCTTCCCACCAAGGTTGATCTAAGTAGATACTCAAAGATATAGAAGGTTTTCCTGTTGGTGGTGTTCTGTAAAAACAGAGAAGATATTTTGCCGCTATGTTGCTGTTCAAAAGGGAGTAAGGAATTGCTTGAAATTCGTATCTACAGAGGTAATTTCCAATTCCCTTTTAGTTTAGTTAATTTTACAGCATGTTAGCATTTTTATAATTCCATGCCTAATTAGATTAGATTACTGCTTATTCTCTGTATTTTTACCCAATATACTGGTATTTGTTTTCAACCAAAAACAATCAAGCAATATCGATTTCTAATCACGTTTCCGCTGCTCAAGGGGATCCAATCTCCATCACCCACTACGTCGAGGCATACTCAACTCTTGAGATGGACTCTCATGACTTGACAAGCTAGTATCAACAACTTTTGTTGACGTACTAGCTTTATTAGCAACTTTTGCTATTGTTCCGTCTAACTCACTTAACACAACTTTACTTCTTGGTTTGTGGTTTTCTTCTAAGAAAGTGGCATTTTTTGACACAAGTACCTTATCTTCCTTAGGATCATAGAATAATCCACCTCTTGTCTCTTTTGGGTAGCCTACGAATAGGCACAATTTTGAACGTGAATCCAACTTCTTTGGATTTGTCACAAGCACATGTGATGGACAACCCCAAATTCTGAAATGACATCAACTACCTTTACGTCCTTTCCAGAGTTCAAAAGGTGTTTCAGAAACACTCTTTGATGACACATTGTTCAAAATGTATCCTGCAGTCTCTACTGCGTAACCCCAAAAGGAATTAGGGAGATGAGCATAACTCATCATTGATCCAACCATGTCCAGCAAGGTTTTATTTCTCCTTTCCGATACACTATTTTGTTGGGGCATACCGGGTGCTGAAAGTTGGGATGTAATTCCATGTTCTATCATATAGTTCTAGAATCTTAAATCCATGTACTCTCCACCTCGATCTGATCGAAGTGTTTAAATTGTTTTACCTAATTGATTTTCAACTTCAGTCTTTAATTCCTTGAACTTTTCAAGTGCTTCAGACTTATGATGCATTAGGTAAATATGCTCAAATATAGAATAATCATCTATGAAAGAGATGAAATATTCATAACCTCCTCTGGCTTTAACATTCATCGGATCATAAAGGTCTGAATGTATAAGCTCAAGAGGCTCTTTGGCTCATAACCTTTTTCACTAAAAGGTCTTCTAGTCATTTTGCCTTCTAGGCAGGATTCACATATAGGTAAAGTATTTTCTTCTAACTCATTTAGAAGTCCATTTTTTACCAATCTCTCAATCGTATTGAGGTTAATGTGACCCAATCTAAGATGTCAAAGATGAGCATTTTCTTTAGGAGAAATCAGTTTGTGTACTTGCTATTTTGAATAATTCAGTGTTTAAAACTATTTTGACTGAATTAAACCATTGCAAATAATTCTCAAGAACAACAACACATAGTTCAATACTTTTCCAAAGAAATAAACATTTCATTCAATTGAAAAGAAATTGAAATACATTGTTTGCTAAGGCAAGAAATAAGGTTTCTAATAAACCCTGAAACTACATACATGTTATCAAATACAACATTTTCTTGCCAGACAATTGCTCTTTATTTGCTCATTTTCTTTTTCTTTTGTATCGTCTTAAGTTTAGAAGAATAACTGCAATACTTAGTTCCAGAGGGTGAACCCTTCTGAGAACTTTTGGAATGGGCAAATAAATTTGCCTCTCCATTCTGTTGTCCCTTAACATCCATAAGAGACTTGTAATTCTGCAGCTCATTTAGCAGAGAAGTCAGATCATACTCTAGTTATTCATCATTGCATTGCTGCGGAATTACAGAAAACTCTTCGGAAGAGATTCTAGGATGAACGATACCTGGCCTTTCTCGTTTATGACCGCCCCGTTCATTTCCTCTATGTTAAAGTGAGCCATCATATTGAGGACATGTTCTCTTACTGACGTTCCCTCCTCCATGTGTGCTTTGTAAACGTACTTTAGGGCTTCATGCCAAATTTATTTGGACGGTTGTCTAGACAAATTTAGCATAAAATCCACGATCTCACGGGTTGAGACCTTGCCCTCTAGCCTCGTGTTTGTAAATTACTGTTTGAAATTAATAAGAGTTATTTATTTCATCACTTTGTGTCTCGCAATATTTATAAACTTTTCCAATAAACTAAGCTCCAGGGTCATTGAATTTATGAGAGAACTAGAACTTGAACGATGTGTAGTAGACACACAGGGAGGATCACGTTCGAGTTAATGACCCGAACGGTCTACAGTTGATAGCACACAAAATGTGCTATCCTTAGGCTTAATTATTGCTAGTTTTATAATGATTTTGGGGCTTTTACGTGGTTAATTTATTCAATTTCAGGTTAAGAGCTTAAACGGAGCTATTGGAGACAATTTGGATCACTCGGGATCAAAACGAGGCTATTTGGAGCCAAATAGAACATCAAATGGAAGTGAAAGAATCAAACCAAGCTTTAAGACCCGAGGTGATGGCGTTGCAACGCCATATAGAGCGTTAACGCGCCAACGTCTGACCAAAAGGCTTTGAAGGCTACGAGCGATGGCGCGCTAACGCCTTTTTTGGCGTTACAACGCCATCTCGATAAGAAGATGCTTATGAAGATCGTGCGGTAGCGTTGCAACGCCGCCTTGCGCGCGTCGAACGCCGGATCGATAAGGCGCGCGCAGCAAGGTAGCGGCGTTGCGTAACGCTGTCCCTAAGCGTTACTGCAACGCCGCCGATAGTTTCCATATTTACCACGCATTTAGGGTACAACGTTGCAACGCTGCCCCATTGATGTCTATAAATACAACCTTATGATTCTTGCAATGGGGAGCACAATTTGGTAGAGTTTTGCCCTAAATTCGAAACACACCTTGTAAGAAGAGGGAAAAAGTAATTTTGGGAGCCAAAGCATTCGTGGAGGTTCGAGATCGAAGACGGGAGCTCGGAGACGAAGGATCGGCATCGACACCTAAGTTTATTTCTCTTTCTTTCAATTTGTAATAAATGTTTCTAAGACGTTTCCTACTTGTTTAGTTTTTTTATGGTGATTTCTTAGTAGCTAAACATTGTAGTTTGATTTGATTTACTTGTTATGACTTTATTGCTATGTTTTGAAGCATGTTTTGTCCTTATTTTTGGCAATTCGTTCTTTACTTCTTAATCTGTTGATTCAAGTGGACTCGAGAGATAAAGCTTGAATTAGAGCAACATTGTCAAAACCCTTAGTAGTCTGGCACGAGAGTGACCTAGAATTCTTAGGGAAACACTTAAAGAAGTTACTTAATGCCATGCATGTTGTAGGTTCGTATGGAGACTATGAATTCTATTGCATGTGTGAGGTTCACTAAGAACCGAGAGGTTTTCTTGAGTAATTTACTTCTTGTTTATAAATTCATCTCATGAGGTCAATGCATGTGTAGTTAGGTTATTAATTTGTAAAATCACTTCCTTTAATTCTATCAATTCGTGTCTCCACATGTTTGTTTGTTTGATTGTCTTTAATTCCTGTTTCATCACCTATCCATGTTATGTTTCTTTACCTAAAATTGAGAAGTAGTATCTTAGTAATTAATTAATCTAGAAACCCATTCCTTTAGGACGATACTTGGACTCATAAATCACTATACTAAAACTTGACCCGCATAATCGCGGTATTGCAATATAATTTTACGCAACAACGAAAGATATGGATAGGGTTGGAGACCTAATCCTGGATACACTGTGGATGCGACCCGCTTTGTATTAGATACAAACGAGGTGATCTGACTCGTTCATGTGGTTGACATGCGAGTGGGGGCATCCTGTGCAACGAGATTGTACAAGACCGGATCGTGAATTATTAGACCAACCGATGTAACACCGCTGATGATGAAGGACTAATAACTTCGTAGATGACCATTTGTGACTCGACCTGAATCTAGAGCGTGTTACGGACTCCTCATCTGCGAAGGGTCCGTCCTTTGACTAGTACGGGTGAGGGTGGTGACAGCTTACTCACCCAATATGCCTATCTTCTCGTGGGCGGACCAAGTAGGGAGCCGGGAACTTAACTACGCGAGATGGAATTCACTCGTTCCCGCCTTTAGGGAAACTAGAGGGGTTGTTCCCTTAAGTGTTGTCTCCAGGTCTTGGACAACAGGCTCCCACCTTCTCACTGGCCCGAGAAGGGTGTTGTGTATGGTTGGACCATCACAATATGTTGTTCATTAGAGGAACAGTGGGGACTTAAGGAACAAGAGGTAGACACAGGGGTAAAACGGTAATTTGACCCAACCGTGTCTATGAACAACCTGTGAAGGGTCGACTCATGGGCATTGGTTATATCAGTGGACACGTAATATTCTGCACTGACGGGAGTGCAACTACGGGCTATAGTGGAGTGTTACCGTAGTTAATGAATGTTGATTAACCGGGACAAAGAGTTTGACAGGTTAATCTCGGATCATTGGAGTCCATCACTATAGGTCCATTAGGTCCCTCGGTTGGCTCAATCTGGGTTAAAAGAAGGGTTAATGTTTTGGTATGAAATTGAAGTGTTCAATTTCACTTTAAGGGCATTTATGTCATTTATATGAGATATGAATGATATAATATATAGTTTAATGTGAATGAGATTCATAATAAACTATAGGTTAGCCTAATTGTTGAATTGGGGCTAATTGGAGAAATTAATTGAGAGAAATTAAATTGGATGTGATTCTATTTAATTAATCAACATTTATTGCAAATGAGATTTGTAATATGAGATATGAGATATCTTATATTATGTGGTTATGCAAATGAGATTTGCATAACCTATAGTTGTGGTAAAGTGGTAATAATGTGGAGATATTAACTCCATCATTTTCACTATTTAATCCCTCTTGCAAGAAGGAATTCAAGCTTTCACTCTCATTTTATTGATTTCACCCAAAAAGAAGAGTTTTCTCTCAATTCTCCCCCCTTTCCAAAACAAAAAGTCTCACCACTTTCCTTCTTCCTAAAGAAGAACAACCGAGAAGGTCGTTGGTGGTGTTCGTTTTGTACGAGAGAAGCGATCGTTGAGAAGCACGAAGTGTTCGTGACCGAGGAAGAAACTTTGAAGTTTTTGTCTACAACAAGTAAGTAAACTTCTCCTTACTGTTTTTCTTCCTCTTTTGCATGTTTAGCCTAGATCTAAGAGTTAGATCATTTTAACAAAATCGAGTAGCGTAATGATACCATGACGATTCGATCGTCTTCCGCTGCATGGGGATTTTCATTCCCTTCAATGTTCCCTTAAGTGGTGTCTTCGGGACTTGAACAAAGGGTTTGACCCTATCATTGGTCCGGGAGGGACTTCTATTTTTTAGTAGGACCACAAACAAATTGTTCATTAGAGGAGCACTAGTACTTAAGGTAAAAGATGTAACCCAGGGGTAAAACGGTAATTTGACCCAGCTGGTGTTACGAACATTCGTGAAGGATTGATTTGTTGTTATTGGTCAACATCCGTGGACAGAGAAATATATCTGCAGTGAGAAGAGTGCAACTGTGGGACTTTAGTGGAGTGTTCCCATAGTTAACGAATGTACATTAGGAGGTTAATGAGATTAACCAAGTAATCTCGTATCGGTGGAGCTTCTGATCTGTAGGTCCATTAGGTCCACCTTCTATGTCGTAAAGGATTCTTAGATCGTTTGAATTTGAAATGTTCAAATTCAATTAGGGAATAAACATTAATGTATGTAGATACATTATAATATAAAGTTTTGGAACTTTATATTATAAATTTAATGTGAATATGATTCATATTAAATTATATGAGAGAATTAAATATTTGAAAGAATTCAAATATTAATTTAAATGTGAATGTGATTCATATTTAAAAACTATAGGTTAAAATTTAATGTGCATAAGATGTACATTAAAACAATAGGTTAAAAGGGAATGTGATTAAATGTGATTTAATCATATATATAACCTAAATCAAATATAAGATATTTGAATTAATTAGTTAAGAATTAATTAATTAATTTAATTAAATTTGATTTAATTAAATAGGTTATATATAAATAAATAATTAATTATATTATTATTTAATTGTTAAATTAAAAATAGGGGAACGTGTAGATGACATGTTCCCTACTTCCGCGCTTTGACTCCACTCCCTATCGTTAAGAGTAGGGAGTTGGGAGATGAAGAAGATCGATGAATTTTAGAGTTGTTGGTTGAATTGCTGCAAAATTGATTTTCTCTCTCTCAATCAAAAATTCCATTTCCTCTCCAAAAGTTGGAATCCTTCCCACCAAGATTGGATCTAAGTGGAACTCAGAGCCATAGGAGGTTTTCCAAGTGGTTGTTGTCCTGTTGAAAAGATAGAGGAGTTCAACTTACTGTGTTGTTGTGCTTTTGGGGGCAAGGAGTTGCTGGAATTTGAACTACAAAGGTAATTGAATTTATTTTCTTTTAGTTTAGAAAGTTACAACATGCTTCTTATTGTTTTATTCATGCCTAATTTGCTTATCGGTACTTTTTGCCAATCTACTGGGTATTTGATTTTGCCAAATCAAAACGAGATTTTGATCCAATTTTAACTTCCGCTGTGCAATTGGGATCTACAGTCCATCAGGTGGACCGTTCTGGCTTCAGTCTCTGTAAATTGTAGGGGCTCGATCTTCCATCCCTGGATCAATTGAGAAGATACATGGGTAGAAAGCATCTTGTCGAGCTTCATGAGCAATTGCTTTCCTCTTCCTGCTGGATTCGCCCGCCGCTGGTCCTCCAAAAATCGTCCTGATCTCTCAGGGTTGCTCATCCTCAGCTCGGCCTCAGCCATCGTCTGGTCGACCTCAGCTTGATTCCGGTCGACCTCGGCTACTTTTGGCTGACGCGGGCAAGGTCTCGTCTTAAATGTATTCTTTCAGGTATCCTTCTCTGATTAGAGCTTCGATCTCGTCTCGGAGTTGATAACAATTGGAGGTTGTGTGCCCGTGGTCTCTGTGGAACATGCAATACTTGGTTGGGTCACTTCTTCTAGGTGGAGCTGTCATCTTTTCAAGAAACTTTACGAGATTCAAATGGTGAATCTCTATCAAGAACTTTTTGGGAGGAAGAGTCGTGGGAGTGTACCTTCCGAATGGTTGATTTGGAGGCATTCGATAATCTGGTCGGCTTCGGTACTCCTCTGGTTGGCCTCACCACTTTCTTCGACTCTTCTTCTTTTGGAGCTCGACGAAGGATTGTCCTGTGCCCTAACTTGATCCATATTTTTGTCGTTCTTTGCTTGGCCAGGCACTTCTTTGGATCGCAAGAGGTCTTCTGCACTCATGTACTTCTGTGCTTTCACTATGAACTCAACGTAAGATGCTGGTTCCTTCTTCCCGATCGATCTCAACAAACCCTTATCTTGCAAACCTGCAACAATGGTAATTAATGTCCTAATGTCTGTGAAACCTTCGACCTGTAGAGTTTCTTTATTGAAACGAGAGACGTAGTCGCGTAAGCTTTCTTGTGGTCCTTGCTTTATCGTCAGCAAGTGCATTTGGGGCTTCTGCTGATCTCGACCTCCCAGAAACTGTGACACGAATGCCTTGGCAAGTTCTTTGAAGTAATTGATGGACTTTCTCTTCAATTTTCTGTACCAATCTTGTGTTTGCCCTGTTAGTGTGGAAGAAAAAGCACTGCACTTAAGTACTTCTGATGCTCCTTGCAACTCGATGCACGACCTATACGTGTCCAAATGTTCCACAGGGTCTGAGCTTCCGTCGTAAGGGGTGATGGTTGGTACATTGAATTTTTCTAGAATCTTTTCGTTCATGATCTTGTCAGTGCAGAGAGGATGAACCTGCTCGATGAGAGCTTCAAGGCCCCATCTTTCAACCTCTCGAACCTTCAAGAGGTTCCCTTGGCGATCCACAAATTCTTTTTGTATTTTGCGGATTTCAACCTTCTAGGGGGGTCGCTCCAACTGCCAACTTTGGGTCTTCAGCCTCTGCTACGCTTTCGTCGTCCTCGGCTCTTCTCTAGTCAGGCTCGGTCGTTACCTGGTCGGCCTCGACCTATGCTTTCCTCTTTTGGTTAATTAATTCTCGCAGGTTCAATGTTACTCCGGAGCTTTTCCCATCTGCCGCTTCCGAGTCACCTGGTCGGCCTCTGCGATGGGTGTGCGAGCTTACCTGCACGACGTATTTTAATTTGTCCACTTTACTTGCTTTGCTCTTGGCCGAGCATCGGTGCGGTCTATCGTTTCCTCCAAGGATCAGCTTATCGATGTGCTTCTGGGTTGGGAATTTTGATTCTCCCATCCCTTCCGCAACCTTCGTTTTTCCTTTGTGTTGGTCTTGCGTGGTTGACGGTTCATCCCTCTTTTGGTCGTTTTCCTGTTGGTCGAGCGTTTCCAAGATCTTCCACAGACATTCGTCCATCTTGTCGACCTTCTCTCTCAATTCGACCATCCCCTCGTATGGTCGGCCTGTGTCAGTATGAGGCCGAAGAGAGGAGGCTACTCTAACTCTCCGAGGATGACGGTCGTGATCGAATTCTTCTCTGCCTTCACTTCGGTTTCCGTTCCCTGTGAATCGACTCATGCTTCTCTAGCTACTTGACTTAAACTCGCAGTTTTTCAAGCAAGCGTTTATCGTTCCCCACAGACATCGCCAACTGTTGTTGTCAAATTTTGGACAGGAGAACACACCTGACCTCCACATGACAACGACGGTAAATTTGTAATTCTTGGGGGAAGAAAGCAACCTGCAAGATAAGGAAAACTTGGACACCAGTGTGGTGTAGACCAGACAAGCTCTGATGCTTAAGTCAGAGAGGGTTTTTAGAGAATTCTGGAGGAGTTTAGTATTTAGGTGACTAGAACTTACTTACCTCACTCTCCTCTTTTGGGAGAGTTTAAATAGTTTTCCCCTAGGGTTCCTTGTGGGTTTATGTGGCCTACTGGGCAAAGGAAAGATCGAGAGAAGGTTGAATGTAAGCTCGTGGGTCGTGTGGGATCGATGCAAGGCCCAAAGGTCGACGTTACACCTGGCTGACCACGGACTTGGGCTTCGACCCAAGCCCAAATCCCGCTCTCCGTGTCATTGGGCGAGGGTAGAGCCCAAATGAGGGGGGCTCTTCCCTGGTCGGCCTTGGCCTAGGCCAAGGCCGACCACGCGCTTGGGCCAAAGCCCAAGCGTGCTTTCTCGTCTTTTCTATTATGTCCCCGTTCGATTTCGACCCGTTATAACTTCGTATTGGACTTTTAATCTCAAATGACCCTTTGTTGTAGCTAGTTGTTCAACTCACTCTTATTGGTCTAATTTAACCCCTAACAATTTTAGTTATTAATTCAAGGAAAAAATATTTTATATAATTAAAAAAATTAAAAAATTAAATTAAAAAATTAACCAGGCGATCCAACCCAACTCAACCTGAAATATATTGGGTTGGGTTAAACTCATGAATAGAATTGGTTGGGTTGAAGGAATGACCAACCCGAATTTTTGGGTTGGTCCAAAAAACCCCAACCCAACCTTACTTATATACACTCTAATTGTTGTTGCTTCGTTTAAGTATATATCAAAACCTGTAGGGAAAGATTTTCAAACACGGTAAAATAAACGTAGTGGCTTGTTATCTTTGTGGGAAGTGAGTTTTGACATTCTCGATGTATTTCTCACATGTCGCAGGTTCGATCCCTTTCGGTATAGAGAAGAAACAAAACAATTCGAAGATTTAGAAGGATTAGATTAGACTTGTTATTTAACTACAAAGAAAAGCCATTTCAGAGAGGAGAAAATAATCAATTTGGAAAAACCATTATGTTAAAACAATAATATTCCTAGAGATGTCCATTCTCTCCGCGGGGACACGCCCCTAACGGGGGAGGGAGCAGGCATAAAATTTTCTCCGTTGGACAGGGACGGGAAATACATTCCTCGTCCCCGCCCCCCGCCCCGCTCCCCGTCCTCGCCCCGATTACTTAATTTAATTTTAAATATATAAATTTATATACCTATAATAGACCATAAGCCTAAAATTTTATTAAATATCATTTTATTTTTTTAAAAAAAAGAAATTAGTTAACAAAATTTTTCTTAAAAAAATTCTAAACGGTCAATTATTTCCACGGGGAATTCGATCCCCGCGAATTCCTCATAGGGAATCTCCGCCCCGTTCCCCGCGAAATTAAATGGAGAATTTTGCAGGGACGAAGAGCCATCCCCCGACCTCACCCGTGACATCTCTAAATTTTCCTCCTTAAAAAAGAACAGTTATAAATTATAATAATAATTTTCGAATGGCTTTTAATTCTACAACAAGTCAAAAAAAAATATCTGGCTACCATTAGAGAAAACAAATGCAAGTCCTGATAAAAACAAAATAAAGAAAAAAGATGATGGCGTCCGTGACGCACGTATATAAGTAATGGATATGGGTCTGATTAAACAGAACGCCCAATCTCAACACACAAAAAAATGGAGATTTGGTTCATCGTCCTCGTCTCCCTCTGCATCTGCTCTCTTCTCACCTCCATTTTTACCCACTTCCGAATCTCCACCAAGCTACCACCAAGCCCTCCTTCAATTCCGATCATCACCAATTTCCTATGGCTCCGCAGATCGCCTCTCCAAATTGAATCCCTGCTCCGCAGTTTCGTCGCTAAATATGGCCCCATCGTCACCATCCACATCGGCAACCGCCCGGCCATCTTCATCGCCGACCGCTCTATTGCCCACAAGGCCCTCCTCCAGAACGGCGCTCTCTTCGCCGACCGTCCACCGGCTACTCCAGTCGGCAAAATCGCCACCAGCAACCAGCACAACATCAGCTCTGCCTCTTACGGCCCACTCTGGCGACTCCTTCGCCGGAATCTCACTTCCCAAATCCTCCATCCTTCTCGGGTCAAGTCCTACAATCGAGCTCGCAAGTGGGTTTTGGATATTCTTCTCAATCGCCTTCTCTCTCACTCTGAATCTGGAAGTCCCGTCCGTGTTGTCGATCATTTTCAGTACGCCATGTTTTGTTTGTTGGTGTTGATGTGCTTCGGCGATAAGCTTGACGAAACCCAGATTCAGGAAATCGAAAACGTGCATCGAGCTCTGCTTTTAAATTTTGGGCGTTTCAACATGCTCAATTTCTGGCCAAAATTGACCAAGATTATCCTCCGGAAGCAGTGGGAGGCGTTTCTCCAACTCCGACGAGAGCAAGAAAAAGTCGTCATCCCTTTGATTCAAGCCAAAAGGAAAGCCAAACAAACCAGAGCAAACAGAGGCGAAACAGAAGAAGAATTTATAGTGTCATATGTGGATACGCTCCTCGATTTGGAGCTCCCCGACGAGAAAAGAAAGCTAACAGATGACGAGATGGTCACCATATGCTCCGAATTCCTCAACGCCGGCACGGACACCACCTCCACGACCTTGCAGTGGATAATGGCGAATTTAGTGAAATACCCAGAAATTCAGAACAAAGTTTATGCAGAGATCAAAGGAGTGATGGGAGATGGATCAGGGGAAGAGGTGAAGGAAGAGGATTTGGGGAAACTTGCATATCTGAAAGCTGTGGTTTTAGAAGGACTAAGAAGGCACCCACCGGGGCATTTCGTGTTACCACACGCAGTGAAAGAAGAAACGAGATTAGAAAATTATGTGATACCAAAGAATGGGAGCGTGAATTTCATGGTGTCGGAGATTGGTTGGGATCCAGAAGTGTGGGAAGATCCGATGGCGTTTAAGCCGGAGAGGTTCATGAAGGGCGGCAAAGAAGAAGACGAAGTAGTGGAGTTTGACATAACAGGGAGCAAAGAGATAAAGATGATGCCGTTCGGAGTAGGGAGAAGGATGTGCCCTGGATTTGGTCTGGCGATTCTTCATTTGGAATATTTCATTGCTAATTTGATTTGGAGGTTTCAATGGAAAGCTGTGAATGGAGACGAAATTGATCTATCAGAGAAGGTGGAGTTCACCGTCGTGATGAAAAAGCCTCTGAAAGCCAACATACATGCGAGGTCATTACTGTAAGTTGGAAATTTGCTCTGTAGTGTACACAATAAACAAAGTTTTTTGCACTCGCGTAAGTTTGTAGTGATAAATTGAGAACCATCTGAAAGTCCAAATGCGTGACAAGTTCTCTTGAATGAAGGGTAACAGAGATGACCAAATAAAGACAGTAAGCTTGAGGATATTGTAATAATTATATGGTGAAATTTGCGTTTATTCGCTATATGTACTTTTAAAAAGTATTCAGATAGATTTTTTAAATTTCAATTGTGTTACTATGTCACATTACTTTCAATTTTATATTTAATAGGCATAGGTCCTTTGATACCTATTAAATATTTTTTAAAATTGATAAACGAAATATATACAAATCTATATTTAAGGATTTATTAGACACTATATGATTGTGGGTAATCTTAATAGGGTTGTGGGGTAATCTTGAATTGTGGGATGAACGTAATGGCTCGTAATGGAAGAGAATTACGTTTGACATTGTTAACGTCACAAATATGTATGATTATCATTATGCATTCTTATACTTATAATTAATTAAAATACAATAATATGCTATCAGACTTAACATCTTCTTCAATTTTATCTAAAAATCATAATAGAATTTTATGCAATTATGTATATCAATCGAAATATAGTTTAATCAAATCTAAAATACCGTAATATATTAACCGGATCTCTTTTTTTCAGTTTTATTTATTTATTCAAAATTTTCTAAAATGATTTTTTCAAATTTTTTTAAATGATTTTTATAACAGTTCAAATAAAAAATAGTGTATATGATAAAAAAAAAAATTCATAACATATTTTCATGCAATTATTTGTATATAGATTGAAATATAGTCTTACCAAATCTCAATTATCAATTATTGTTTCGATTATGGTTACCGCCGTAAAAATATGACCTATTGATAAAAATATAGTTAGACCAAAATTTGCATTAAAAAAATAGGTTAATTAGTATCATTACCGCTATCTTTATACTATCGTTATCACTATCACTAAGAATAAAAAAAATTAAAATATGACTTTGTCGATAAAGATAGGATCTGGCCAAAACTGATTGACCAAAACTCATAAAAAAATCAATTATATTATCAATACCATAAAAAATATGGCCTCATAGCATAAAAATATGGTTGGGCTATAACTCATACATAAAAACGTTGATCTCATAAAACAAATAAGAAATCTTTAATAAAACAATAAACATAATTATAGGCTTTCTTTATCGACTTGAAGACACTCCAGGGAAAAAAAAAGAAGAAACAAAAAACAAAAAAGAAGAGAAGAGGAAGAAATTTCCTGGACCAAAACTATGAAAATATGTTTAGGCAAAACTCACGCATAAAAGAAATATCAAGGAGAAAACTTTAATAAAACCATAAAAATAATTATGGGTTTTTTTTATCAACTTGAAGAAATTAAAAAAAAAACGAAAGAATGAGAGAGGAAGAAGACGGAAGGAAGAAGAGAAGAGGAAGAGGAAAAAAATAATCAAGAGACAAAACGTATCAAGTAAACAAAAAAAGGTGGCCTCACATAATACTCATATGTAGATTAACTACACTTTTGAGTGTAATGTGATTACGAGACTGTGTCAGAGGTGGATACCACGGTAAATGGTAAACACATTCCATCACAATATGAGACTCACTTTTCAAATTGCATTTGATTATTTACATTTACGGGGAGGTAAACACGCTCTTAAAGTTCAACGACTAAATAGATACAAACTTAAAATTTTAGGGACTACATTTGCAATTTAACTTTTCTTTTATAGTAAAATACATTTAAGCGATATTAGCGATATTTTGCAGCTTGTACAGTTAATTTGGATGAAACTATCACTACTACTGAATTCGTTTTCCCACACTCGCTATAACAAAAGATGTGATCTAACAATAAAAATCAATGATTTTGAATTCAAATATGTGGCTAAGTGATTTTAAAGTAATGGAAGTTGATTAAAAATTAAAAATCAAATCTAACTTCACGAATGAATTTATTAGAATTAAAGGCTAACAACAGCAATGGAAGGAAGTTGAAATTGAAAATCAACAAAATCAACACAAGGAGCTATTAACTATTAGTAGGGTGTAGTTTACATTACTGTTGTAATAGTTAAATCAAGTGGTTTAGTATTCGGTTTAAGTTAGTTCAAGTGGTCGCTCTGTGGTTAGTATTTTGTTATACTAATTAATGGTTATATAAACCTCTCTAGTAAAGTTATCTCGTGAATAAGAATATAAAGGCAATTTCCTCTTTCTTCAACAACTATTGTAAACTATTTTTGGTATCAAAGCTTGAGAGGACACACGTGCATATGGTTTTGTCTTCCTCTAATACCTCCGACTTACAAAATTCAAATTATCAACCTAGTTCTTCACTGTTTCTCCTCTCTTATTTGCAATTTGGTTCCTGTTCGGCTGGATTCAATGAATTACATGTTCTGGAGGTTTCAAGTGGAGTCGATGTTGAAGGTTCACTCATTGTTTGGCATCATCAGTGGTTCCGAACCCTGTCCAAGCAAGTTCTTGCGCAACGAGACAGGAACAATCACCTTCACCAGCATGCTCAATCATGCTTATAATCACTGGATTGCTAAAGATAAGGCTCTTATTACCCTAATTAATGCAACACTGTCAAAGGTTGCTTACTCGTTTGTCATTGGTTGCAATTCGTTTAGTGAGCTATGGATCACTTTAGAAAAGCTCTTTTCATCTTTAACTCAATCTCATGTCCATGAATTAAAGTCTGCTCTGCATACTATCTCCAAAAATTCTAATGAATGGATCGATGACTATCTAATGTGAATCAAAGAGTTAGTAGATAAGCTTGCAACTGTCTCTGTGATTATCGATGATGAAAACCTATTGCTTTATACTTTGAATGGTTTGCTCGTAGAGTATAATTCATTTCGAACAGCTGTTCACACACGACGTGGTTCAGTAACACATGAAGAGCTTCATGCTCTCCTCAAGTCTGAGGAAAACTTTCTTCAACAACAGACTAAGGTCATAATGTCCACATCGTTCAATCCGACTACCATGTTCACCAATGCCTCTCGAGGATCTAATAATAACACTCGTGCACGAGGACATAGCTCTAATAATCAAGACAGAGGCTTCTATAATCCAGGGCGTAGCTCTGGTCAGAGTTCGTTTTCTCATGGTCGTGGCCCTAATCAAGGTAAGAACACTCAGGTTAGAGGAGTGATCAATTCCAATCAAAATAAAGCACAAGGGCAAAATCTTAATGGGGCACCAGGACGAATTATTTGTCAAATCTGTTCTAAAGAAGGCCATAGTGCACTGGAATGCTACAACCGCATGAATTTTTCCTTTCAAGGGCGACATCCACCAACTAAACTAATGGGAATCTGATCCCCTTGAGCAACGGAAACATGATTAGAGATCGATTTTACTTGATTATTTTGGTTTACTAGAAATACCAATACATTGGAAAAACAGAGAATAAGCAACATAAACTAATCTAATTAGGCATGGATCCTAAACATGAAAACACATAGTGTAAATTAACTAAACTAAAAGGGAATGAACTATTTACCTTTATAGTTTTTCAATTACACAACAACTTCCTTGCTCCAAGTTTTCAGCAACAAAGTATGTTTTCCTCTGTCCTAAGCAAAACACAACCATTCAACAAACCTTCTATCCTCTGAGTTTCTATTTATATCTCTTTTGGTGGGAAGGTACCAATAATTTGGTAGTGAAGGGGAATTGAGAGAGAGAGTTGGAAAAGCAATTCAACCAATTGCACAAGATGGTCGATTACCCTCAACTTCTCTCAATTGAGAAGTTAAAGGTCGAAAAGCTCTTCCCCCCACTCCGTATCGATAGAGAGTTAGTGGGGAAGAGGGGAACGTGTCTTCTTGACACGTTCCCATTAATTAATTAATTAACAATTGAATTCCATGCCTGAAAGGTAATAAACCCCTCTTGGAATTCTCCATCGAATATCGAGCCAACATTTTATCGATATAAGATGTTTGAGACAAAGCTAGCGTTCTGTTCTTGCGATTCCTGAAGATTTGAATCCCAAGAATATATTACGCCTCTCCCAAATATTTCATTTGGAATTGGGTCGCTAGCCATTTCTTTATGTCAGTTAGGTATCCCACATCATTCCTAATGAGTAGAATTTCATCCACATACAGTACTAAGAAAGCTATTTAGTTGTTGATGATTCTCTTGTAAACACAAAGCTCATCAACGTTTTGGTTAAAGGCATAAGACTTGATCGCAGTATCAAATCTTATGTTCCAAGATCTGGATGCTTGTTTCAACCCATAAATAGATCGATTGAGCTTGCAATGAGTAGGATATCATCCACATACACTAAGATGCTCTCGTCAAGATTACCATTCAAAAAGGCAGTCTTGACGTCCATTTTCCATATTTCATAATCATAAAATGTGGCTATGGAAAAGAATAACCTTATAGACTTAAGTATAGGAACATGGGAAAAAGTTTCCTCATAGTCAACTCCTTCCCTTTGGGTAAAATCCTTTGCTACAAGTCTTGCCTTAAAGGTCTGTACTTTTCCAGCTGCATCTCTCTTTCTCTTATAGATCCATTTGCACCTTATGGGTCTTACCCCTTCAGGCTGGTCTACAAGTTTCCAAACGGAATTGAAGTACATTGACTCCATTTCAAGGTCCATGGCTTTGATCCATTGGTTCTTGTCTAAGTCATTCATTATCTGTCTATAAGACAATGGATCCTCTACACCGTTATTAGGCATGAAAACTTGAGTTTCAGCTAAACCCAAGTAGCGGTCAGGTTGGGAAACAACCCTCCCACTTCGTCGAGGCATTCCCAACGATTGAGAAGGACGAGACTAACTTGATGTGCCAGCTTCATCATCAACTCTTGATGAAGGTTTAACTTGATCAACAACACTTCTTAACTTACTACACTGTTTATGGTCCCTCATGTGATCTTCCTTTAAGAAAGTGGCGTTTGTCGATACAATCACCTTGTTTTCTTGTGGGTCGTAGAAAAGACCACCTCTCGTTTTTTTGGGACAACCCACAAATTGACATAATCTTGAACGAGGTTCCAGTGTCTTTGGGTTTGTCGCCAGCACGTGTGCTGGACAACCTCAAATCCTTAAGTGTTGTAAACTAGGTTTACGACCCTTCCACAACTCAAAAGTTGTTTCTGAAACACTCTTTGATGGAACTGTGTTCAAGATTTGAACCGCAGTCTCTACTATGTAACCCCAAAACGAGGCAGGCAATAGAGCATAGCTCATCATTGATCGAACCATGTTTAAGAAGGTTCTATTTCTCCTTTCTGACACACCATTCTGCTGTGGTATATTAGGTGATAAGAGTTGAGATTCGATTCCATGTTCTATCAAATAGTCCTAGAATCTGAAATCCATATACTCTCCACCCTGATCAAATCAAAATGTTTTTCTGGTTTTCCCTAATGCATTCTCCTCTTCAGTCTTATACTCTTTGAACTTTTCAAGAGCCTCTGACTTATGATGCATTAGGTATAGATAACCATACCTCGAATAATCATTTATGAAAGAGATGAAATATTCGTACCCTCCTCGTGCTTTAACATTCACCGTACCACAAAGATCCGAATGTATAAGCTCTAAGGGCTCTTTGGCTCTATAACCTTTTCCAGTAAAAGGTCGCTTAGTCATTTTACCTTCCAAGCATGATTCGCAAGGAGGTAAAAAATCATCTTCTAACTTGTTTAAAAGTCCATTCTTAGATAGTCTCTCAATTTTGTTGAGATTTATATGACCAAGTCTAAGATTCCAAAGATAGGTATTATTATTAGGAGAAATTCTTTGCCTTTTACTTTAAGTATTAGCAGTTTTAAACATCTCATGATTTAAAATTGCTTTAGTTTGTTTCGGTTTAAGTACATACAAGCCGTTTTCTAATCTAGTAGAACAAATATTGACACCCTTTTTCGAAATGAACGCTTCCTTAATTGAAAAAAAAAATACAATATCCACATTCAATTAGACAAGAGATAGGTATCAAGTTCCTCTTAATCTTAGAAACTATGTATAAATTTTCTAAATATAAAAATCTATCTCTAAAAAATAGCTTGGCATCTCCCATCGCACGAGAGCCGAGACGACGCCTCCTGCCTGCACTCCTAAGCGTCATCTCACCCTCTTCGAGCTCCTTGAAGGAACTAGTTTCCTGTAAGGAAGAGCAAATGTGGTTAGTGGCCCCTGAATCAAGTATCCAGGTAAAATCATCATTTTTCACTAAAGAAGTTTCAAGAATAAGTAATCACATTTACCTTTCTTTTCCTTGTTTGTACTTTGGGCAGTTTCGCTTCCAGTGCTCGTCCATGTTGTAGTGGGGACACTTTCCTTTGTCTGCAACCTTGGCCTTTCCCTTGCCCTTATCAGCAGCAGGTGCCTTCCCTTTCCCTCATTTCTTCTTCTTTGGGTCTTCTTAAGCCCAGAAGATGGACCACAGGACTTAGTTCTAGAGGATGAACCCTTCTAGAACCTTCTAGAATTGGCAAACAGATTTGCCTCTCCATCAGCCTGTCCCTTATTCTTCATAAGGGACTGGAAAGTCTGCAGTTCATTGAGGTTAGGTTATACTCTATCTGTTCATCACTGCATTGCTATGAAATTGCTGGAAACTCTTCGGAAGAGATTCCAGTATGAACAACACGTGACTTTGCTCGTCTATGACCGCGCCATTCATTTCAACCACGTTGAAGTGGACCATCAGATCGAGAACATGTTCTCTCACCGATGACCCCTCCTTCATATGGGAGTTATAAATGTCCTTGAGGGATTCGTGCCGAAGTTATCCAAATGGTTGTCCAAACATATTCTGCAACGAACCCATGATCTCATGAGGTGAGACCATGCCTTCGTGCTTTTTAGCCAGAACTTCAGAAACACTAGCCAAAATGTAGACCTTGGCCTTGTCATTGGACATGATCCAGCGGTCATACACATCCTAAACAGTTTGAGCAGCGTTTCGAGTAGGGACCTGAGAACATTCCTCAGTTAGTACAAACTGTAAGTCGTCAACAACCAGAATCGTATTCAGGTTTGACTTCCACGTAGTATAATTTTCGCCAGTTAAACGTTCACTTTTGAGTAAGGCTATTATTGAGGACGACATGCTGAAAATTCAAAAAAAAAGTTCTAATTAGCTATGCCTTTAACCCATTACAAACCAATCAATTTTTAGCAAAATTATTAAAGAACCCTAGTATTTAAATTAAACCTTTAATTTTGCAATGATACTTCAAGGGTTTAGAATAAAAACCATCGTCGGGTAGTCAGTCACTTCTCCCCTGAATTGAGACTATCTCAGCTAATTTTTACTACCAAAACATCTCATGTCCCAATGATTCTTAGCTACCGTTAGTTTGGTCAAGGACTTGTTAACTAGCTTAACTTATCCCGTAAATGTGACCCTATCATTTTCAGATCCAATAGGTCCGAGAAACCTGGCTAGTATTAAGAAAGACAACTATTGTCAAATTACTTAAGAGACCCTATCCATTTCTGGAGTTCGCGGTGTTCCGACCCCTATAGTCAGGTCCTCCGAAGGGATTGGCTGTTCCAGGACAACCTAGCAGGTGGACTATAGAAATCTCACGGTGCGACCTAATGGAGGAGACCGTAGGATACGTTGACATGCGTTCTACTCCCATTTACTATGGATACTTCTCTCATTCACCCTGGTATTGAACCATGCAAACACTTACCATGGGTGGACACCCTATTGACGCCATGTAGCCAAGCATGGAACTCACGGTGTGAACTCTTAAGGACGTGAAAGTAAACTTGATGTAAACATCTCGTTTTCTCCCACTGAAGTTCCTAAGGTTAGGGTGTAGGTTTAACTTAGTTGGATTCTGACTAAAAAAATCTATCTAAGTCTATGCCTATTATAACTATTATAACTAGGTCTTTTAACAATACGTCTAGGTGAATAAACATTTTAATTACCTAGATATAAAAAAGGACTATGGTTAATTCAACTCAAGCTCCGTGTCGGTTCCTGTGTAGGAGGTGTTCTGCTAACTGTCACCTTAACCCTGAACCTTAAAGAACATCACTGGTAGAGTTCCCTTATAACCAACACCCTAGTGTCCTACTATATTTTAAACTATTTAATACTATGTAAGACTAACTTCTAATCTCATTAGAAAATGAACTTAGGTCTAAATTAATTTAAACAATTTAAAACTAATTTTATTTAACCCAACCTCCTATGTTTGCATGCAATTCTTTGTTATAGGTTATGCTTTTTAAAACCCCTTTATTTATAACTTTTATAAATTTTAATAATTAACCTATGACAAAGAACTGTATTATAAAACCAACAAACAATTTCAAATTGGAATTATAAAACATATTCAACTAATTGAATATATATCAAATTACTTAAATAAAATAACATTTTATTTCAAACTAAGTAATTTCATGCTCCATGCTCTTTATTTTCCATATAATCTAATTATAACAATTATAATTAATTCCGCATGAAAAATAAATTAAATTATGCATTTCTACCATATTTATATAACATTTATATAAATAAAAAATGCATGAGCATGCTTATCCCAAGGTGGAAAAAATTCTAAATACATTCATGAAGAAAAATAGCTGTAAAACCGAAAAAATTTGGCCCCTAAAGTGCAAAAATAATAAAATTACACTAATTCTATTACAAAATCAGTCCAAAACTCCTTGAACTCGACTCAGATCGCTCGAATCGGACAAAAATCGATCCGAACCGCCCAAACCGGTATGCACCTTCAAGTTGGCATCACGGCGTTGCAACGCTGAGGAGAGCATTGCAACACCGCCTCATCTCGCGCACGCGCCTGACATCGGGGTACGTTGCAACGCTGAGGGGCAGTGTTGCAATGCTGCAGACCCCTCGCCATTCTGTAGCGATAGGAGCTTCGACATTGCAATGTCGTTCATCAGCGTTGCAACGCTGACGAACGGCGTTGCAACGCTGTTGCTTCTGCAGAAGCTCGATTCTTCGAAAAACAGCAGCTTCCAATGGTGAATTCTCCTCCGATACTCATTCGAATTGCATAAAACTTGTCCCGAACGACTCACAACTTAATTACAGACTCGATTATGCACTTAATTGCCCAAAACACAGGGGACCTTTACATTTAATTTGATAAAATCACAATTAAAACTAAGGCCAAAGTTTTCCTAAACAGTTTTACAACAAACCAAATGCAATTCCCACCTATTCAATGCAAATTTGTTTCAACCAAAATAAAACAAGCATTTCTCTGATATCAATTGATGAGAATCGGATTCCCTTGAGCAACGAAAACGTGATTAGAAATCGATTTTTGCTTGATTGTTTTGGTTTACTAGAAAGACCAATACATTGGTAAAATTACAGAGGATGAGCAACATTAAATCTAATTAAATTGAGCATGGATTCTAGACATGCAAAAATGATGTAAATTAACTAAATTAAAAGTGAATGTACTATTTACCTATGTAGTTTTTCAATTACACAGCAACTTCCTTGCTCCAAGTTTACAGCAACACAGTAAGTTTTCCTCTGTTCTCAGCAAAACACAACCATTCAACAAACCTTCTATCCTCCGAGTTTCTACTTAGATCTCCCTTGGTGGGAAGGTACCAACAATTTGGTAGTGAAGGGGAATTGAGAGAGAGAGTTGGAAAAGCAATTCAACCAATTGCACAGGATGGTTGATTACCCTCAACATCTCTCAATTGAGAAATTAAAGGTCGAGGAGCTCTTCCCCCACTCCCTATCAATAGGGAGTTAGTGGGGAAGAAGGGAACGTGTCCTCCTGACACGTTCCCATTAATTAATTAATTAATAATTAATTAAATCAAATTTAATTAATTATTTGACTAAATATCATATATTTAATTAATCTTTAAATATCATATATTTAACTAAGATCAAATCATATTTAATCTATTTCTCCTCTAACCTATAGTTTTAATGTACATCTAATGCACATTAAATTTTAACCTATAGTTTTTACATATGATTCACATTCACATTTAAATTAAGATTTGAACTCTTTCAAATATTTAATTCTCTCATATAATTGAATATGAATCATATTCACATTAAATTTATAATATAAAGTTCCAAAACTTTATATTATAATGTATCTATATACATAAACATTTATTCCCTAATGAATTTGAACATTTCAAATTCAAACAATCTAAGAACCCTTTACGAGCTAAAAGGTGGACCTAATGGACCTATTGATCAAAAGCTCCAACGATACGAGATTATTCGGTTAATCTCATTAACCTCCTAATCAACATTCGTTAGCTGTGAGAACACTCCACTAAAGTCCCACAGCTGCACTCTACTCACTGCAGATATTTTTCTGTATCCATGGATATCGACCAATAACGACAAGTCAATCCTTCACGAATGTTCGCAACACCAGCTGGGTTAAATTATCGTTTTACCCCTGGGTTACATCTTGTACCTTAAGTACCAGTGTTCCTCTAATGAACAATTTGTTTGTGGTCCTACCAACAAACAGAAGTCTCTATCGAGCCAATGAAAGGGTCAGGCCTTTTGTTCAAGTCCCGGAGACACCACTTAAGGAGACATTTCTCTACTTACCCTAATAAGCGGGAAGGAGTGAATTCCATCTTGCTAAGTTAAGTCCCCAGCTGCTCACTCGGTCTTGTCCCCAAGAAGGTAGGCATATTGAGTCGGCACATGACCACTCTCACCCATACTAGTAAAAGGACAATTCCTCGCAAATAGGAGTTCGTAATCTGCTCAGGATTGAGATAAAGTTTCCTTGGTCATCCTAGTGAAGAAATAGAAACCTAACTAGTCAACGGAGTTACACCTAGTGGTTACTATTTTGCGGTCCAGTCTTATGTAATCTCATTACATAGGATATGCCCACTCACATGTCATCTACACGAACACGTTAGGATCATAGTGTTTGTATCATATACAGAGTGGGCCACATCCATAGTACTACCAAGGTAAGGTACCCAAACCTTATCCCCTTACTATAGACCCTTTAGGTTGTATCTCGAACTGAGATCCTTTATATGTACACTACATTCAGTTCAAGAGATATCTTACAACCTTGGATGTTTAGTTATTGGATTTAGGGTTAATTCAAGGGCAATAATGTAAATAACAAACAATAACTCTTTATTGAAAATAATAACTTTTTATTACAATAATTAGAAAAAAAATTACAAACTACGAGTTTTTGGGCACAAACCCTAACATAAACTTGCTGCCATGGCTGCTGTTAATGATTCATCTACTGCCACTGCGACTTGCCTTGCTGATAGTGGTTGTAATAACCATGTGGCACAGGATCTTTCGTATCTGACCCTAAATTCCAACTTCAATGGGGAAGAGGCTATTACTGTGGCAAATGGACAAGGATTTCCTATTGGGGTGTTTTCCCTAATCTCCTGTAGTTTGTCATACAGTTGTTATAAATGAATGAAAGTTATTGATTTGTCAAAACTTTGTTTCTCTCCTTTTATAGAACTTAATCCAATAAACTAAGTTCCAAGGTCATATTATAGTATTTGAACGGTGTGTAGTTGACACACGGGGAGGATCGCGTTCGAGTTAATGACTCGAACGACCTACAATATATGGATAAGGTTAGAAACCTAATCCTGGTTACACTGTGGATGCGACCTGTTTTGTATTAGATACAAACGAGGTGATCCAACTCGTTCATGTGGTTGACATGCGAGTGGGGGCATCCTGTGCAATGAGATTGTACAAGACCGGGCCGAGAATTATTAGACCTGTTTGTGTAACACCGTTAACAGTTGGACTAATGACTTCATAGATGACCATTAGTGACTCGTCCTTAATCTTGAGCGTGTCACGAACTCCTGTCTGCAAGGGTTTGTCCTTTGACTAGTACGGGTGAGGGTGGTCTGCATACACCCAATATGCCTATCTTCTTGGGGACAAAACCTCGTGGGGAGCTGGAAACTTGACTACGCAAGAAGGAATTCACTGGTTCCCGAACTAGGGAATCTAGAGAGGTTATTCCCTTAAGTGTTGTCTCTGGGGCTTGAACAATGGGCGCCCACCCTCTCACTGGCCCGAGAGGGACATTGTTTATGGGCTGACAATATAACAAAGTTGTTCATTAGAGGAACAGTGAGACTTAAGGAACAAGAAGTAGAAAGAGGGGTTTAATGCTAATTTGAGCCAACAGTGGCTACGAACAACCTGTGAAGGGGCGACTGTTGCGTAAAATTATATTGATATGCAATACCACAGTGTACGGGTCAAGTTTTAGTATAGTGATTTATGAGTCCAAGTATCGTCCTCGGGAATGAGTTTCTAGATTAATTAATTACTAAGATACTAATTCTCAATTTTAGCTAAAGAAACATAACATGGATAGTTGATTGAAAGTAAAGACAAGCAAACAAACAAACATGTGGAGACACGAATTGATAGGTTGAGGGAAGCGATTATACAAGTTAATGACTCAATTAACACATGCATTGAACAATGAGATGAATTTATAAACAAGAAGTAAAATACTCAAGAAAATCTCTCGATTCTTAGTGAGCCTCACACATGCAATAAACTCCATAGTCTCCATATGAACCTATGACATGCATGGCATTAAGCAACTTCTTTACGTGTTTCCCTAAGATTTCTAAGTCATTCTCATGCCAGATTTCTAAGGGTTTTGACAATTTTGCTCTGATTCAACCTTTATCTCTCGAGTCAACTTAAGCCAACAAATTAAGAAGTAAAGAACGAACTGTCAAAAATAAGGACAAAACATGTTTCAATACATAGCAAGAAAGTCATAACAACTAAATCAAATCATGACTACAATGTTTAGCTACTATAAATCACATGAAAATCAAACTAAACAAGTAGAAAACATCTTAGAATGGAAAATCAAATCCTGACTCCCATCTTCGATCTCGAACCTCCACGAGTGCTTTGGTTCCAAAAACGCTTTTTTCTCTCTTCTTACAAAGTGTATTTCGTAATTAGGGTGGAAAATCTACAAAATTCGGCTCCCTTACAAGAATGCATAATGATATATTTATAGGTTCAATCGGTGCAGCGTTGCAACGCTAGGGACAACATTGAACGCTGTACCCTAGGCGGCTGGTAAATAAGGAAACTCTCGATGGCGTTGCAACGCCGCTACCCTAACGCGCGCTTTCCTGATCGATACGGCGTTGCGGCCGCCGCAAGGCGCACTGCAACGCCCACATCTTGCCCCTTCTTGCGCATCTTCTTATGGAGATAGCGTTGTGACGCTGCAAAGCAGCTTTGCAACACTATCGCCTGGGGTCTTCAACGCATCTTAGCTGCACGTTCGGCATTGCAATGCCATCACCTCGGGTCTTCAAGCTTGGTTTGGTCTTTTCACTTCCAATTGATGTTATTTTGAGCTCCAAATAGCCTCGTTTCGATCCCGAGTGATCCATTTGTCTCCAAATGTTTTGTTTACGCTCTTAACCTGAAATTGAGTGATTTAAACATGTAAAAGCCCTGAAATCATTATAAAACTAGCAATTATTAAGCATAAGGATAGCACACTTTGTGTGCTATCAAACACCCCCAAACTTAAACTTTTGCTAGTCCCGAGAAAAAACAGAATGAAACATCAGATTGTTCTTAAACATACATTTGATTCAAGCCTCAAAGATTTAAGAGAAAATCTGGCAATCACAGGAAACATTCAAACATAACACTTCAGCAAGCAATTTAAAACTTTTCCTAAGTGTTCCTCCGTGTGTGTGATTAGCCTATGTTCCCTTCATTTTTACTTAGCCTGGATCAACTTTATTAGGCTCTCCATTCAACTTCCACCTACACTGGTCTTAATTACTAATATTTGAGCCTCCCTACATTCAAGAATTAAATAACCCTACTTAGTACTTACTCACTTTTTTATCATTTTTTCTATTTTCTTCTTTTTTTTGTGTAAGCACATTAACTTTCACACATCTACTGCAGGGACCTTTACCCAGAGCACTCGCTCAATGAGTGGCCTAACTGCTCACAGTGAAGGTAGCTCTTTTTGTGCTCACGAATTTTTTCTTTAGCAAACAAACAACAAAAACAAACTATTTCACATATTATACAGATCATGCCCTTCATAATGTCATTCACCCTATCCTGCAGTTTAACTCTCAAATCAGTTCTCAGACCTATCGAGGTGGCATCAAACTTCTAAACCTAATAACTTTGTTCTAAACATTTCAAAACTACAGGAACACAGACTTTGTGCATAACGGTGCAGGAAAAACTCAAGAAAATTTTTAAATTAACTCGAATTCATGTCATGCTCTCAAGTTTCAGCAGAATCACAAGAATTTCCAATTAAATCTCATCCTAGGCTATCATGATCATACTTATGTAAAAAATCAATCAATAGTTCTAGCACATACTCAGGACATCTAGCACATACTCAGGACAGTCACAACAATTAAACAACATCCCACCCGCAAACTTAAACTAAACATTGTCCCCAATTTTTGCAGAAATAAGCACAAATTAAGTATAAGGGTAAGAGTGAACAATACTGTCCTGAGTTATGGAGATCTTTCTAAGTTCCTTGGATAGCCAAAGCATGTGTGTTGGAGTTTCTCAGAACGGGAGCATGGATTTTAACGAAGGATGACATCATCACAACCTATAAAGAAAAATAAACAACTATTAATTAAACTAAGAACTGAAAAACAACTAAAACAAACTAAAGACATAAAACAACAAAAATGTAAAGCTTGAGTTGCCTCCCAAGAAGCGCTTTGTTTAACGTCTTTAGCTAGACTGCACTCCTCTCAGGTGTTTCTTTCCTTGCTTGCAGTTGCACGGAGTGATGTGTTCATTTGGCTAACTGGTCTCTATGTTCTTTATTGCACTCCATGACTTGTCACTATACCGATAGATCAGTGATCGCATTTTCCAGCTGGTTGGACCGACTTCTGGATTCAGCTATGAAGGAGTGCAATGTGTCTTCTAGAGATGGTTTCCTTTCTGATGTAGAAGCATGCCCTATAGGAGGATTCAACACATTTTTGTTGTTAGCATAAGAAAAATTCTCATGATACCTCAAACCTGGATTGTAATGTGTTGGTAGGTTATTCTGAGTCTGATTTCCCCCATAGGTGTTGCTTTTGTTGTTCAGGTAGTGCAATTGCTCCATAGTAGATTCATCATTAGGTTGGGAGCGTTGAGAGGACATCCCTTTTTGTGGTGATCCTGCAAAATTATTCAGAGCATGAGTGAGAGATGCCATATGAGATCTAAGGGAGGTTACCTCATCCAGTTGATATAATCCAGCTACTGGCTTAGATCTGTCATTGTCTGTAGGCCATTGGTAGCTGGCAGTTGATACTTCCTCGAGGAGGGTACGTGCTTCTGGAACAGTCTTCGCCATGAAAGCCCCTCCAGCAGTGGCGTCCAGAATGGTCCTAGTCTTACCTTCCAGTCCATTATAAAACAGTTGTACTGGAGCCGATCAGGGTAGCCATGCTGTGGGCACCTCCTGAGCATGTCCTTGTACCTTTCCCATGCCTCGAATAGCTGCTCTCCCTCCTGCTGCCTGAATGTTTAAATCTCAGTCCTTAACTTTACAACGTTCACAGGTGGAAAGAATTTGGTCATGACGGCTTGGGCCAACTCCTCCCAGGAAGTGATACTACCTGAGGGAAGGGACCCTATGTAGGGAATCGAAGTCCCCGCAGCGGAAGCGATTGTGAATCGCGCGCTCTTGATTTAGTTACAACGGAAAATGAAAGAACGTAGGACATAGATTAAGCATAAAATACAGAAATGGACAACAAGTATATTACCTTTGAAGAACCTTTCTTCAAGTGCTCCTCTCTCTACGGTCACGATCTCAGCAATAAGAATTCGTACGAACACCGACACCACCACCGAATCTTCTCCGTTGTTCTCTAGGTGAGAGAGGAAGGTGGGTTCCCTTTAGGAGTGGTGAGGTATTTTGTGAGAGAGATTTTGTGTTTTTGGAACACTTCCAACAACAACAACGAGGCTAGGAATACAATTTCTTAAGTCTTAACCTAGTTGCATCTCATGCATTTATATATATAGGGGAATGGTATGTAAATGACCATTCTACCCCTCCTTTAATCTCTCTTTAGTATATAGTTTATATATGAATCTAATTCACATTAAAACTATATATTATATCAATTACATCATATATAATTTATATAACTCCTCATGTATGAAATTGAACACTTCAATTTTACTCCTAACTTTATACCCTCAATATTATAATGTTGAGCCAACGGAGGGATCTAATGGACCTACAGATCATGAGCTCCAATGATATGAGATTAACTGATCAAACTCTTTGATCTAGTTAATCAATATTCATTAACTACAAGTCACTCCACTATAGACTTGTAGTTGCACTCTCCTCACTGTAGATATTATTGTGTCAACCGATATACTCATTACCCATGAGTCGAACCTTCACAGGTTGTTCAGAATCACACCGGGTCAAATTATCGTTTACCCTCGTGATTACCTCTTTGCTCCTTAAGCACCACCGATCCTCTAATGAACAACAAGTCTAAGGTCCTACCTTAGACTCATACCCTCATGAGGGCGGGGCCCGCTGTTCAAGACCGGAGTCAGTTCTTAAGGAAACAACCTATCTTATTCCTCGAGAGAGGAATGAGTGAATTCCATCTTGCACAGTTAAGTTCCCGCTACCTAGAGGTTCTGTCCCTGAGAAGGTAGGCTTATTGAGTCTGGCCATGTGCCACTCTCACCCATACTAGTCTAAGGACAAACCCCTATAAGCGGGAGTTCTTAATTTGCTCAGGATTCAAGTCAAGTCACTAATGACCATCTATAAATTACTAGTCTTATCCTCATTAACTGTTATATCTTTGGTTAGACTAATAATTTCGCGATCCATCTTTGTATGAACTCTTCATACAGGATGCCCCCACTCGCATGTCAACTACATGAATGAGTTGGATTACCTCATTTGTACTAATTACAAAGTGGGTCGCATCCATGGTGTTACTGAATGAGGTTTCCAACCTTATTCTTATACCATAGATCTGTTTAGGTTATAATCTTGAAGTCAACCCAAATAGTGTCCACTACACCGATTTCAAGATAAACGTTATAACCTTGGAGCTTAATTTATTGAATTTATAAAAGCAAGATCAGTAATCTTATCAAAACAAATAACACTTTATTTAATTGATCAAAATTACACAAGTATAGGGCATAAATCCCAACAATCTCCCACTTGACCTAAAGCTTGTGGAGTACTAAACATTACAATAATGTAAATACAATAAACTAGGGCATTTAAACCCCTTTGTACAAAAATACTCCCACTTGCCCTAGTTGGGAAGACTTGTAAACCTAGACCTTCTAGGTGACTCTCAAATACTTTAGTTGTGAGAGCCTTTGTAAAAGGATCAACAATGTTGTGCTCGAGGCTATCTTCGTGACAATCACGTCTCCTCTATGCACGATCTCCCTGGATGAGATGATACTTTCGCTCTATGTGCTTTCCCCTCTTGTGACTTCTGGGTTCCCTCGAATTTGCACCGCACCACTCATTATCGTGTACAATGTGATTTGTAAAGTCATATTTGGAACAACTTCCAAATTTAGCATAAATTTCCTTAACCAAGCGGCCTCCTTAGCTGCTTCACAAGCTGCTACATATTCGGCCTCCATGGTGGAATCAGCGATGCATCCTTGCTTGACACTTCGCCATACTACAGCTCCTCCGTTAAGAGTGAAAACTTACCACCTCGATGTAGATTTTCGAGAATCTTTATCGATCCAAAGTCGAAATCTGTGTATCTGTAAGGATCAAATCCTTAGCACCATACACAAGCATGTAGTTCCTTGTTCTCCAAGATACTTAAGGATTGTTTTAACCACTGCCCAAAGTTCAAGTCCTGGATTGGATTGATACCTACTGACCATCCTAACTGCAAAACAGATGTCAGGCTTAGTACATAACATGGCGTACATCAGGCTCCCAACAGCTGATGCGTAAGGAATCCGTCTCATATCCTCAACTCCTTGAGGTGTCTTAGGACACTGTTCCTTAGACAAATGGATTCCATGTCTAAAAGGCAACAAGCCTTTTTTGGAATCTTGCATCTTAAACCTTGACAACACTTTTTCTATGTATGATGCTTGAGACAAGGCTAGTGTTTTATTCTTGCGGTTCCGGACAATCTGGATCCCAAGAACAAACTGCGCATTAGCCAAATTTTTCATTTGGAATTGCGTAGCTAGCCATTTCTTGATGTCAGTATGATAACCTACATCATTCCCAATGAGTAGGATATCATCCACATAGAGAATTAGGAAAGCGAAGAACTATTGATGATTTTCTTGTAGACACAAGGTTCATCATCATTCTGGTCAAAACCATAAGATCTGATAGCCTCATCAAATCTTATATTGCAGGACCTAGAGGCTTGTTTCAGTCCATAAATCGATCTTTTAAGCCTGCAAATCTTTTGCTCTTGTCCTGGTTCAATGAACCCTTTGGGTTGGTCCATGTAGATGATTTCCTCAAGATTGCCATTCAAAAAGGCTTTCTTGACATCCATTCACCATACCTCATAGTCATAATATGCGACAATGGTAAGAAGGATACATATAGACTTTACCATAGCAACAGGTGAAAAGGTTTCCTCAAAGTCAACCCCTTCAACCTGGGTATAACCCTTTGCTACTAGTCTAGCTTTAAAGGTTTGCACCTTCCCATCTACACCTCGTTTTCTCTTGTAGATCCATTTACAACCTATAGGTTTTACCTCATCAGGCTTATCTACAAGATCCCAAACAGAATTGAAGTGCATAGACTCCATTTCTTGGTCCATGGCTATAACCCATTTGTCTTTGTTAATGTCAACCATTGCTTGATTATAAGTTAATCGATCCTCGCAGTTGTCATCTGGTGTAACAACTTGGGTTTCAGCTAAACCCATGTAACGGTCAGGCTGTATCACAACCCTCCCACTACGTCGAGGCATACTTAACTCTTCAGATGAACCCTCTTGACTAGACAAACTAGTATCAACAACTCTTGTTGATGTACTAGTGTTCTTATTAGCAACCTTTGCTACTGTTCCGTATAACTCACTCAACACTACCTTACTTTTTGGTTTGTGGTCCCTTATGTGGTCCTCCTCCAAGAAAGTGACCTTATCTTCCTTAGGATTATAGAATAAACCACCTCTTGTTTGTTTTGGGTATCCTACGAATAGGCACAACTTTGAACGTGAATCCAACTTCTTTGGATTTGTCACAAGCACATGTGCTGGACAACCCCATATTCTGAAGTGACATAAACTACCTTTACGTCCTTTCCAGAGTTCAAAAGGTGTTTCAGAAACACTTTTGGAGGCACACTATTCAAAATGTATACTGCAGTCTCCACTGCATAACCCCAAAAGGAACTAGGGAGATGAGCATAACTCATCATTGATCGAACCATGTCCAACAAGATTCTATTTCTCCTTTTCGATACACCGCTTTGTGTGGTGTGCTTGAGCCGAGAGTTGGGATGTAATTCCATGTTCTATCATATAGTTCTGGAATTTTAAATCCATGTACTCTCCACCTCGATCCGATCGAAGTGTTTTAACTCTTTTACCTAATTGATTTTCAACCTCAGCCTTGAAATCCTTGAACTTTTCAAGTGCTTCAGACTTGTGGTGCATTAGGTAAATATGCCCATATCTGGAATAATCATCTATAAAAGAGATGAAATATTCATATCCTTCCCTAGCTTTAACATTCATCGGACCACAAAGGTCTGAATGTATAAGCTCTAGAGGATCTTTGGCTCTATAACCTTTTCCACTAAAAGGTCTTTTAGTCATCTTGCCTTCTAGGCAGGATTCACATACTGGCAAGGAATTTTCTTCTAACTCGTTTAGAAGTCCGTTCTTTACCAATCTCTCAATCCTATTGAGATTAATGTGACCCAATCTTAGATGCCAAAGATGAGCATTTTCTTTGGGAGAATTTTTTCGTTTCTTAGTTTGTGCGTTTGCAGTTTTAAATAATTTAGTGTTCAAATCCATTTTGACTGAATTAGGCCTTAAAACATACAACCATTTTCTAATGAAGCAAACATACAATCCATTTTCTAATGAAGCAGAACATATTTCTAAAACTTTCTTCAAAATAAATACTTTATTCATAGAAAAGAAAACAGAAATACATTGTTCAATAAGGCAAGAAATGGAAATAAGGTTTCTAGTAAACCCTGGTATCACTAATATATTGTCCAACAATACATATTTCTTGCAAAAATAAAGTTTCATTGTGCCTACTGCTATAACTGAGACGACTTCTCCATTTCTAACCCGGAGTGTTATCTCTCCTTGTTGTAGCTGCTGCCAAGAATCAATTCCACGAAAGAAGAACAAACATGATTAGTGGCGCTCAAATCAAGTATCCAAACTGCTTTATCATTATCCACTAAACAAGCTTCTAGGCAAAGTAAATCATATTTACCTTCCTTCTTCTTCTTTCTCGCAATGTACTTGGACGATTCGCTTTCCAATGCCCGTCTTCGTTGCGGTGGAAACACTTTCCTTTGTCAAGAACGTCTTTGACTTTCTTGCCCTTTCCCGGCGGCGACTTTATCAACATGTTTCCCTTTACCAACCTTCTTCATGTTCTTCTTCTTATCTCTCGGGTTAGAAGAAGATGAAGCCATATTTTTTTGTCCTGCAGGTCGAACCTCGTGATAACTCCTCTCGACAACATTTGCCTCACCTTTCGATCCTCGAATTTTCATCAAAGATTGAAAGGTCTGGAGTTCATTCAGAAGGGAGGTAAGATTAAAAGTAAGTATGTTCATAACAACATTATTTCTAAACTGTAGGAAACTATCTGGAAGGGTTTCCAGAATGAAGCTGACTTGGCTCGACTCATCGATGGAAGCACCATTCGACTCGCGATGTTAAAGTGTACCATCATATCCGTGACATGATCCCGAATAGATGTACCCTCCGGCATCCTCGAGTTGAATATGTACTTTAGGGCATTATGTCGGGCTTGTGTGGACTGTTGTCCAAACATACCCTGCACAAAATCCATGATTTCCATGGCGGTAATCATGCCCTCATGCTTCTTGGCTAATATGTCAGACATACTTGCCAGCATGTACACCTTGGCCTTATCATTGGCCTTGATCCATCGATCATATGCATCACGAACATTTCGTGACGCATTCGAGCCTGGCACCTGAGGACACTCCTCAGTTAGCACAAACTTCAGATCATCCACTACTAAAATAGTGTTGAGTTTGTTTTTCCATGTCATCATATTCTCTCCGGTTAACTTTTCCGCACCCAATAAGAAAATTATAGAGCTAGACATTTTTGCTGGGAAATTTACAAACAAACTTGTATGAGTTTCTTGCTATAACTCTAATCCAATCATGTTTTAGCTAATTATCAAATGATTCCTAGGCATTTATAATTTTCAATGATACTCGAGAGGTTTAGAATGTATGACACCGAAGGGTAATAAAAAACACTCCTCCTCTGGATCAAGACATTCTTGACCAAAACCTAACACCACAATAACTCTTATTCCTATAGATTTTAGTTACCATTTTTCGATCTGAATATATACACAACTTATGTATCCCGTGAGTGTAACCCTTTGTCTTTAGATCCCAGAGTCTCGATCCAATAAAATTCGCCGAAGGGAGGACTAGATTGGAAAATAGTCTAAGGAAATCTTTATCCCTTTCGAGTGTCTACTGTGTTAGATCCCTTATGATCAAACTCTCCGAAGGGATTGTCTGGTCCAGGCCAAACTAGCAGGCTGACCATAGTGGTCCAACGGTGTAAACCGAAAAAAGAGATCGTAGGTTTTGTTTTCACTAAACCTGCTGCCACTCACTATAAGTACCCTCTCCATTCACCTTGGTATTGACTCATACAAACGCCATCCGAAGGGGGACTCTCCCGTTTGCACCACGAGGCCAAGTATGAGTCTCACGGTGTGAACTTCTCGGAGATAGCGTAGGTGGAAAAATATGTATCTCATACACTTTTTCCTCCCACTGAATACTTTAAGTCTATAGGAATCTTTCTTAGGCTAAAACCCGGTTAATGGTTTTACCTATATCTATGAACATAACCCTTATATTGACAATCAATATAACTCTTATATTGATTTTATCCTAAGTTTGTTAATATAACTCCTTATATTAAACCTAGGATTTCTAGTTTATTAACCCCTTAATAAACCCGCTGACGCTACTGTAATTTATGAGACTCTCTGATTAAATTTCACTCCCAGGCCAGTTCCCAGGTAGGGGTGTTCCGTTTCCGTCAGCTTAAATACCCCAGCCTAGACAGAACTTTCCTTAGACAGAGTTCCTCTTTTAATCATAGCTTATAAATTACTTGGTTCCTAATTCTAATCTAATTAGAACTAGATAACCTAAGGTCTATTATTTCCAAGTTCTAAACACTTTAAAACTAATAATTAACCTTAGGTGACATGCATACTATGTTATAGTGCTTGATCATTCATCACATGAATAATAAAACATACATAGCATATTCATCTCATGAAATATAATGCATGTCAATGCTGTCCAAAAATTAATATAACAACCTTATATTAATTAATCATGCAAACTATATAATATAACTCCTTATATTATAAATGATGCATGAAAATGCTTAACCTAAGGTGGGATTTCTAAAATACAAGCATACACTATGCATGACAATAATTACACAACAATTGCATAATTAAAATAGCAAAATTAGACCAATTTTGGCACCCTAGAAATAATTTTAATTAATTAATCTAATTATATTAATTAAAATTAAAATTATTAAATATATTAAAATAAAATGTTTTTATAATTAATATAAATAATAAAAAAACGTTTCTGCTCGTTGCTCCTCGCGTGAAACGGCTCCGGCGTTGCAACGTTGCAATGCTGCTTTTGTCATTTTCGTCGAGCGTTGCGCAACGCTGCCTCCTGCGCGCGCCTTCTCCCGCAAGCGCGCGTTGCAACGCCGATAACAAACGTTGCAACGCTGCACGCAGACAGCAATGTGAATCCACTATTCTTTGCTCGTTTTTACTCCATTCTTCTCAGCAACCGCTTTGCCTCGATCGACACGGACTTACAGACTCAATTTACAATTAAATTTGTCCAAAACACCGGGCCCTTACATTGAACATTTCAATGAAAAATTGTAAATCTATGTGCCAAAATCGAAAACATCTAATTTCGCAAAAACCGTTCATACATCTCATGCACAAAACAGTAAATCCCACCTTGTTCTTAAAAAATCCAGAACATAAATCAAGAACGCAATTGGGCTCTGATACCAATTGTAGGGAATCAAAGTCCCCGCAGCGGAAGTGATTGTGAATCGCGCGCTATTGATTTAGTTACAACGAAAAATGCAAGAACGTAAAACATAGATTAAGCATAAAATACAGAAATGGACAACAAGTATATTACCTTTGAAGAACCTTTCTTCAAGTACTCCTCTCTCCACGGTCACGATCAACAACAACAAGAATTGCGTATTTAACACCGACACCACCACCGATCTTCTCCGTTTTTCTCTGAGTGAGGAGGAGGGTGGGTTCCCTTTAGGAGTGGTGAGGTATTTTGTGAGAGAGATTTTGTGTTTTTGGAACACTTCCAACAACAACAAGGAGGCTAGGAATACAATTTCTTAAGTCTTAACCTAGTTGCATCTCATGCAACTATATATATAGGGGAATGGTATGGAAATGACCATTCTACCCCTCCTTTAATCTCTCTTTAGTATATAGTTTATATATGAATCTAATTCACATTAAAACTATATATTATATCAATTACATCATATATAATTGATATAACTCCTCATGTATGAAATTGAATACTTCAATTTCACTCCTAACTTTATACCCTCAATATTACCATGTTGAGCTAACGGAGGGATCTAATGGACCTACAGATCATGAGCTCCAATGATGTGAGATTAACTGATCAAACTCTTTGATCCAGCTTAATCAATATTCATTAACTACAAGTCACTCCACTATAGACTTGTAGTCGCACTCTCCTCACTTTGTAGATATTATTGTGTCAACCGATATAGTCATTACCCATGAGTCGACCCTTCACAGGTTGTTCGTAATCATAGCTGGGTCAAATTATCGTTTTACCCCTGTGATTACCTCTTTGCTCCTTAAGCACCACTGATCCTCTAATGAACAACAAGTCTAAGGTCCACTACACTGATTTCAAGAAAAACATTATAACCTTGGAGCTTAGTTTATTGAATTTATAAAAGCAAGACTGTAATCTTATCAAAACAAATAACACTTTATTTAATTGATCAAAATTACACAAGTATAGGGCATAAATCCCAACACCCTAGCCGTTCTTTGGCTCTACCCTGCAAAGAGAAAGGAAAGAGACGTAAGCGAATACTATCAACAGAGATACCATTCATTTTAAATGTTCCACAGATTTCTAAGAAATTTTGAAGATGAGAGTTAGGATCTTCTGTGGCTAAGCTTCTGAAAGCACCTTCCCTAACCATTTGTATCAACCCTGTGTTAAGTTCAAAATTATTAGCATTTATGGGGGCATGGACTATTCCACCCTACTCAGAATTAAACACAGGTTGAAAGTACTCCTTGATAGGTTTAGGGTTATTGATGAGCTCCTGATCAGCCATAGTATGCGTTTTTGCCTTTCCCTCCCTTAGGAGTCTCCTACAGGTTCTCTCGATCTCAGGATCAAAAGGGTGCAAGTCTGCAACTCTCCCCTTGGGCATACACCTGGAGGAAGAAAAAGAAAGAAATTAGACAAAAAAACACAAACAACTAGAAAATAAAACAAAAAATAAAAAGAAAAAAATACAGAAAATAAAAATATGAAACATAAAACTTGGGTTGCCTCCCAAGAAGCGCTTTCTTTAACGTCTTTAGCTAGACGGTGACTTATCAGGGCACATAAAATTGCTCATATTTTTGCGGGCCCTTCTTGCTCGAATCGATATAGCCTTCTAAGTCTAAAAGGCTATCATGCTTTTCATGGGCACTAGAGATATAGTTTTTTTTTGTATTTTCGTTTAGTGAAATGAAAGAACTGAAATCAAAGCAAGACTCGTGAGTATAAGACAAATTGTTATCGAAAATAAAGGAAATTTCAGGGGATAAAAGGAAAGAAGACTTCTCAGTCTCTAACTCTATCACCTGGATCTTCCCTATGGAACTAATTGTATCACCAATGTCTTCCTCACTAACCTGATCATGGTGTGCCTCAGTCTCCCCCAAACTATCCTCATTATCATCTGAACAAATCCACCTAGGTGGCACCTCCTGAGTGGTAAGGATAAGAAATTGTTCCTGTAAGGCCTTAAGGGAAACTACTAGTTGCTTAAGGTACTGAGCTCTATCTTGTACTATTTCCCAAAGTCCTACCACCTAAGTTTCTAACCTATCCAACCTCTCTAATTCACTATGAACCAAATTTTTAAATTTCAATTCTAAGGTATATTCCGCCAATTGATCCATAAGAGAAGATTTTTCTAGGGGTTGGTTAAGGTACGAAAAACTATGGTTCCAACTGCCTAGATGACTACCATTACATGAATGTTTATCAATTTCAGGTTGCAGACAGGTAAAAATTAGACAGATGAAATTCATAGAAATCATGATGCACATACCTAGGATCTTGAGAGGGACAGTAGAATGGTGGAGAATCAAAATCATGCAAAGTCATAATTAAAAAAATTTAATAATTCAGATCAAGACTTATAGACAATAGCAACACAACCAAAACAGGGGACAAAGACTCAAAAACACACAAAACTAAAATAAAACAAATAAGGAAACAAACAAACATACAAAAACAAATAAGGACAAACACACAAAGAAGCTTTATTCTAAAATTTCAAATTTTCACCTAATATTAATTAATCTAAATAATTGCCATTCCCCGGCAACGGCGCCAAAAACTTGTTGTGTAAAATTATATTGATATGCAATACCGCAGTGTACGGGTCAAGTTTTAGTATAGTGATTTATGAGTCCAAGTATCGTCCTCGGAAATGAGTTTCTAGATTAATTAATTACTAAGATACTAATTCTCAATTTTAGCTAAAGAAACATAACATGGATAGTTGATTGAAAGTAAAGACAAGCAAACAAACAAACATGTGGAGACACGAATTGATAGGTTGAGGGAAACGATTATACAAGTTAATGACTCAATTAACACATGCAATGAACCAATGAGATGAATTTATAAACAAGAAGTAAAATACTCAAGAAAATCTCTCGATTCTTAGTGAGCCTCACACATGCAATAAACTCCATAGTCTCCATATGAACCTATGACATGCATGGCATTAAGCAACTTCTTTATGTGTTTCCCTAAGATTTCTAAGTCATTCTCATGTAGATTTCTAAGGGTTTTGACAATTTTGCTCTAATTTAAGCTTTATCTCTCGAGTCCACTTAAACAAACAAATTAAGAAGTAAAGAACGAACTGTCAAAAATAAGGACAAAACATGCTTCAATACATAGCAAAAAAGTCATAACAAGCAAATCAAATCCTGACTACAATGTTTAGCTACTCTAAATCACATGAAAATCAAACTAAACAAGTAGAAAACATCTTAGAATGCTATTACAAATTGAAAGAAAAAGAAATTAAACTTATGTGTCGATGTCGGTCCTTCGTCTCCGAGCTCCCGTCTTCGATCTCGAACCTCCACGAGTGCTTTGGTTCCAAAAATACTTTTTTTTCTCTTCTTACAAAGTGTATTTCGAAATTAGGGTGGAAAATCTACCAAATTCGGCTCCCTTACAAGAATGCATAATGATATATTTATAGGTTCAATCGTGCAGCGTTGCAACGCTAGGGACACCGTTGCAACGCTGTACCCTAGGCGACTGGGAAATAAGGAAACTCTCGATGGCGTTGCAACGCTGAGGGCAGCATTGCAACGCCCGTTGTGCGGTCCTTCTTGCATTGCGACGCTGCAAAGCAACATCGCCTGGGGTCTTCAACGCATCTTGGCTGCACGTTCGGCGTTGCAATGCTCTTCATGGCGTTGCAACGCCATCACCTCGGGTCTTCAAGCTTGGTTTGGTCCTTTCACTTCCAATTGATGTTATTTTGAGCTCCAAATAGCCTCGTTTCGATCCCGAGTGATCCAATTTGTCTCCAAATGTTCTGTTTACGCTTTTAACCTGAAATTGAGTGATTTAAACATATAAAAGTCCTGAAATCATTATAAACTAGCAATTATTAAGCCTAAGGATAGCACATTTTGTGTGCTATCAGTGACTCGTGGGGATTGGTTATATCGATGGACCTAACTTGTCCTACAGTGATGGGAGTTCAGCTATGGGCTTTAGTAGAGTGTTACCGTAGCTAATGAATAGTGGTTAACCAGATCAAAGAGTTTGATCGGTTAATCTCATATCATTGGAGCTCATCATGTTGGGATTTTTGTCCTAATCTCGTGTTTGTAAATATACATTTGAAATTAATAAAGTGTTATTCATTTCATCATTTTGTGTCTCGCATTTTATACAAACTTTGACCAATAAACTAAGCTTCTAGGTCATTGAATATATGAGAGAACTAGAACTTGAACGGTGTGTAGCGGACACACAGGGAGGATCACGTTCGAGTAAATGACCCGAACGGTCTACAGTATATGGATACGATTGGAGACCAAATCCTAGATACACTGTGGATGGGCCCGTTTTGTATTAAGATACAAACGAGGTGATCTGACTCGTTCATGTGGTTGACATGCGAGTGGGGGCATCCTGTACAATGAGATTGTACAAGACTGGACCGGGAATTATTAGACCTACTAATGTAACACCGTTTGACAGTAAGGACTAATAACTTCGTAGATGACCACTACTGACTCGACCTGAATCCTAAGCGTGTTACAAACTCCTGTCTGCGGGGGTCTATCCTTTGACTAGTACGGGTGAGGGTGGTCACAGTTACTCGCCCAATATGCCTACCTTCTCAGGGACAGAACCAAGTAGGGAGCAGGGAACTTAACTACGCGAGATGGAATTCACTCGTTCCCGCCTTTAGGGAAACTAGAGGAGTTGTTCCCTTAAGTGCTGTCTCCAGGGCCTGGACAACGAGCGCCCACTCTCTCACTGGCACGAGAGAGTTTTTGTGTATGGTCGGACCATTACAACGTTGTTGTTCATTAGAGGAGCAGTGGGGACTTAAGGAGCAAGAAGTAGACACAGGGGTAAAACGGTAATTTGACCCAAAGCGGTCTACGAACAACCTGTGAAGGGTCGACTCATGGGCATTGGTTATATCAGTGGACACGTAATATTCTGCACTGACGGGAGTGCAGCTACGGGCTTTAGTGGAGTGTTACCGTAGCTAATGAAGGTTGATTAACCGGGACAGAGAGTTTGATAGGTTAATCTCGGATCATTGGAGCTCGTCACTGTAGGTCCATTAGGTCCCTCGGTTGGCTGAAACTGGGTTAAGAGAAGGGTTAATGTTTTGGTGTGAATTGAAGTGTTCAATTTCACTTAAGGGCATTTATGTCATTTATATGAGATATGAATGATATAATATATAGTTTAATGTGAATGACATTCATAATAAACTATAGGTCAGCCTAATTGTTGAAATAGGGCTAATTGGAGAAATTAATTGAGAGAAATTAAATTGAATGTGATTCAATTTAATAAATCCACAATTATACAAATATGATTTGTAAGATGAGATATGGGATATCTTATATTATATGGTTATGCAAATATGATTTGAATAACCTATGGTTGTGGTAAAATGGTAATAATGTGGAGATTTTAACTCCATCATTTTCCATTACTTAAACCATTCTTGCAAGAAGGAAAGGATGCAATTCTCTCATTTTTTGGATTTCAGCAAAGAGAAGAGATTCAATTTTCTCTCAAACTCTCTCATTTTCTCCTCCCATAAACCAAACATAGAATCCCACCATTCTCCTTCTTCCAAAAGAAGAACAGCCGAGATTCCGATTGGTGGCGTTCGTTCTTGATCGAGAGAAGAGTTCGAGAAGTTCAAGAAACACGAAGAGTTCGTGACTGGAAAGGGAGATTCGAAGCACGTTTTCAACAAGTAAGTGTACATTTACTTGCTATTTTTCTTCCCTTTTTATACGTTTAGCCTAAACTATTAGATAGTTGATTTTAGTGAAATTGAGTTGCAAAACGATACCACGACGATTCGATCGTCTTCCGCTGCGCTGGTATTCTTATTCCCTTCAATTGATATCAGAGCCATACGTTGGTTCTTTGTTGTTGCACTTAATTTTGTTAAAATTAGGTGGGTAAACCCTTAATTTATGTGATAAATTGTAGGTTTGCAAAAATTGGATGTTTTCGGTTTTGGCACTTTTAGATTTATTTTCTGTTTGATGAGATCAAATGTAAGGGTCTGTGTTTTTGGGCAATTTAGAAAATAAATCAAGTTTGTAAGTCCGTGTTGTTCGTGGCAAGAGTTGCTGTGAAGAAATCGGAGTGGAAACGGGCAGAAAATGACGAATAACAGCAAAGGAGTTTGCTGTTCTGTCGACGGCGTTGATACGCTGTCCTTGCGGGCGCTGACTTGGCTGCAGAGCAGCGTTGCAACGCTACGGCGTGGAGCACGCAGGGCGTGACGCTGAACGCGGCAGCGTTGCAATGCTGCCCACGACGTTGCAACGCCGCACGCGTAGTGGACAGTTCGCGAGGAAGTTGCATGACGTGTGCGGTTGAAGATGAAAGTGGGGCGATTTTTCTTATTTTTTTTATTTAGTATTTATAAAAATGTAATTATTTATTTAATTAAATTATTTAATTAAATAAATGCCCCTAGGTGCCAATTATTTTATGCATGAGATGTATGATTTAATTATTTTCTATGTGCATATTGTATGTCATATAGATTTAAAATCCCACCTTAGGTTAAACATTTCATGCATCATTTATATTATAAGAGTTATAATATATATAGTTTGCATGATAGGTTATATTATAAGAGTTATAATGTAATTTAATGCATGTTTTAATTTAATTAATATAAGTGTTATATTTTTTAAATTAAAGTATGCTCATGCATTAATATTCATGTGATGAATTATTTTGTTATAGTATATAGTTATTCATGTGATGAATGATCAAGCACTATAACATAGAAATGCATGCAATCTAAGTTAATTATTAGTTTTAAAGTGCTTAAAACTTGAATAATTAGACTTAGGTTTTCTAGTTCCAATAAGATTAGAATTAGGAAATCAAAGTATAGTCTTTGAATGGTGACTGATTAGTAACTCTGTCTAAGGAAGGTTTTGTCTAAGGCTGGGGTATTTAAGTTGACGCTTGCGGAACACCCCTACCTGGAAACCGACCTAGGAGTGAATTCGGTCCGGAGATTCTTAGATTATACTTATCGTGAGTGCTGTTAATTAAAAGTGTTTTAATTTACTTACATAGACCTAAGTAATAATGTGATTATAAACTTAGGTTAAATACCATATAAGAGTTATATTGGTAGACTTAGGTAAATTTTAGCCGGTTTATCTAGCTCAATCCCGAAATTTATAAAGTGGTGGGTGGGAGGAAATATAGTGTATGAGATACATTTAATTTCCAATCACAAATCTCCGTTAAGTCCGCACCGTGAGATCTATGAAGGGAATGAAAATTCCGTGCAGCGGAAGACGATTGAATCGTCGGTGTATCAATTACGCAAACTGTCTTTGTTAAAATTGATCTAAAACATAGATCTAGGCTAAACATGCAATTAAGAAGAAGAAAAAGCGATGAAAGAAAGGATTTACTTACTTGTTGAAGACTTTCTTCACAATATCTTCTTCAAATCCACGAACTCTTCGTGCTTCTCGTACACAACGATTTCCTCCAACGATTGAGAGTCAAAACACTACCAAGAAGCCTTCTTGGTTGTTCTCTTTTGGAGAAAGGAGGCTTGTGGGAACCCTTTTGGTTTTGGAGAGGGAGGAGAATTTGAGAGAGCATAGAGAGAGTTTCTCTTCTCTTTTTGTGTAAAACTAAAAAATGAGAGAGTGAATTCATCATCGTTCTTGAAAGAAGGGTTTATATAGTGGATTAGTGGAGTTAAAATGTCCACATATTTACCACTTTACCATTAATCATAGGTTATGCAAATCTCATTTGCATAACCACATAATATAAGATATCTCATATCTCATATTGCAAATCTCATTTGCAATAGTTGTGGATTTATTAAATTGAATCACATCCAATTTAATTTCTCTCAATCAAATTCTCCAATTAGCCCTAATTCAACAATTAGGCTAACCTATAGTTTATTATGAATCTCATTCACATTAAACTATATATTATATCATTCATATCTCATATAAATGACATAAATGCCCTTAAGGTGAAATTGAACACTTCAATTTCATACCAAAACTTTATCCCTTCTTAAATCCGGATGGAGCCAACCGAGGACCTAATGGACCTACAAAGGCGGGCTTTCAATGATCCGAGATTACTCTCGCCAAACTCTTTGACCCGATTAACCAACATTCATTAGCTACGGTAACACTCCACTATAGCCCGTGAGTCAGACTCCCGTCGATGAAGAATATTACGTGTCCACCGATATAACCAATACCCATGAGTCGACCCTTCACGGGTTGTTCGTGACACGGTTGGGTCAAATTCATCGCTTTACCCCCAGTGTCTACCTCTTGTTCCTTAAGTACCCACTGCTCCTCTAATGAACAACATATTGTGATGGTCCAACCATACACAACACCCTTATCGGACACGGTGAGAAGGTGGGCGCGTTGTCCAAGCCACGGAGACGACGACAAGGGAACAACCCTCTAGTTTCCTAAAGGCGGGAACAGGTGAATTCCATCTCGCGTAGTTAAGTTCCAGCTCCTACTTGGTTCTGTCCCCTTAGAAGATAGGCATATTGGGCGAGTAATCGTGACCATCCTCACCCGTACTAGTCAATGAGCAGGACCCTCGCGAGGCGAGAGTGCGTAACACGCTCGAGATTCGGTCGAGTCACTAATGGTCATCTACGAAATTATTAGTCCTTTCACAACGGTGTTACATCGGTGAGGTCTAATAATTCACGGTCCGGTCTTGTACAATCTCATTGCACAGATGCCCCCACTCGCATGTCAACCACATGAACGAGTCGAGATCACCTCGTCAGTATCTAATACAAGGCGGTCGCATCCACGATGTATCCGAGATTAGGTCTCTAACCCTATCCATATCAGTAGACCGTTCGGGTCATTAACTCGAGCGTGATCTTCCCCGTGTGTCCACTACACACCGTTCAAGTTCTAGTTCTCTCATGTATACAATGACCCCACGGAGCTTAGTTTATTGGAAAAGTTTATAAATATTATGAGACACAAAGTGATGAAATAAATAACTCTTATTAATTTCAATCAATATATTACAAACACGAGATTAGGACAAAAATCCCAACAAACTCCCACTTGGACTAAACTAGTGGAGAAAATACATTTCAAAATGTACATAAATTACAACGAAGTAATACAATAAACTAGGGCATTGAATACCAGTTTACATCTCTCCCACTTGCCCTAGTCGGAAGCTCTCAAGACCTAGACTCTCAGGTGACCCTCAAACACCTTAGCCGTGAGGGGCTTTGTAAATGGATCACCTACGTTGTGCTCGACGCTTATCTGCGTGGATCATCACGTCTCCGCTGAGCACAATCTCCGTGTCGGATGATACTTGCGCTCAATGTGTTTGCCTCTCTTATGGCTCCGAGGCTCACGTGAGTTGGCTCTTTGCACCACTGTTATCACGAGCGATGTGATGGGCAAGTTCATGTTAGGAACAACTTCCAAATCATCATGAACTTCCTTAGCCAAACAGCTTCCTTTGCGACTTCACAAGCGCAACATACTCCGCTTCCATAGTGGAATCGATGCATCCTCGCTGATGCTTCGCCATACTACGCTCCTCCATTCGTAATGAAGGTTGACCCCGAGGTGGATTTCCTAGAATCCTTATCGGTCCGAAAATCGAATCTGTATCCCGTAAGGATCAAATCCCCATTCCCATACACTAAGTTGTAGTTCCTCGTTCTCCTAAGATACTTGATGTTTGCCTTTACTACCATCCGGTGATCTAATCTCGGATTGGGTGATATCTACCGACAATTCCTCTTTGCATAACAGATGTCGGGCCTAGTACACAGCATGACATACATCAGGCTCCCTACAGTTGAAGCATATGGAATTCGTCTCATATCCTCAACATCTTGAGGAGTCTTAGGACATTGATCCTTAGACAAGTGAACCCCATGCCTGAAAGGCAGTAAGCCCTTCTTGGAGTTCTGCATCTTATATCTAGACAACATCTTGTCAATATAAGACGCCTGAGACAAGGCTAGCGTTCTGTTCTTCCGGTTCCTAACTATCTGGATACCTAGAACATACTGAGCTTCTCCCAAATCTTTCATTTGGAATTGCGAAGCTAGCCACTTCTTAACGTCAGTAAGAAATTCTACCTCATTCCCAATGAGAAGAATATCGTCCACATACAACACCAAAAATGCGACAGTTTTGTCAACGATTTTCTTGTAGACACAAGGCTCGTCAACATTTTGATCAAAGCCATAAGATTTGATTGCCTCATCAAACCTTATATTCCAAGACCTCGAAGCCTGTTTTAGTCCATAAATGGACCTATGAAGCCGGCAAACTTTTTGCTCTTGGCCTTGGGCAATGAACCCTTTGGGTTGGTCATGTAGATGGTCTCATCAAGTTTGCCATTCAGAAAGGCTGTCTTGACATCCATCTGCCATACCTCGTAGTCATAATACGCGGCAATGGCCAGAAGGATCCTGATCGACTTTACCATGGCAACAGGCGAAAAGGTCTCCTCATAGTCAACCCCTTCAACCTGGGTAAAACCCTTTGCCACTAGTCGGGCTTTGAAGGTCTGCACCTTCCCATCTACGCCACGTTTACGCTTGTAGATCCATTTGCAACCAATAGGTTTTACCCCATCCGGTTGATCCACAAGCTCCCATACAGAATTGAAGTACATAGACTCCATTTCTTGGTCTATAGTTTTAATCCACTCGTCTTTGTCAACATCAACCATTGCCTGATCATAGGACAATGGATCCTCACAGTCATCATCAGGAGCGACAACTGAGGTTTCAGCTAAACCCATGTAGCGATCAGGCTGTCTCACAGCCCTCCAACTACGTCGAGGCATTCCCAACTCTTGAGAACGGATTTGACTAGACGTGCTAGGATCAACAACACTTGTTGACGTACTAGCCCCATTAGAAACTCTTGCTGATGAACTGTCCATTTCATTCAATACAATTTTACTCCTTGGTACATGATCCCTGACGTGGTCTTCCTCTAGGAAAGTGGCGTTTGTCGACACAAGCGCCCTATTTTCCCTAGGATCATAAAATAGACCACCTCTAGTCTCTTTAGGGTAACCTACGAATAGGCACAATTTCGAACGGGGTTCCAACTTTTTCGGGTTTGACACCAACACATGGGTCGGGCATCTCCAAATCTCGAAGTGATGTAAACGCGCTTTACGTCCACTCCCGAGCTCGAAAGGTGTTTCACAAACACTCTTCGACGAAACGTTGTTCAAAATATAAACCGCAGTCTCCACTGCGTACCCCCAAAAAGAATCAGGGAGACGAGCATAGCTCATCATCTACCGAACCATGTCCAACAAGGTTCTGTTTCTCCTCTCCGATACACCATTCTGCTGTGGCATACCAGGTGCTGAGAGTTGGGACGTAATTCCGTGTTCTATCATATAGTCCTGGAATTCAGTGTCCATGTACTCTCCACCCCGATCCGATCGAAGTGTTTTAAGCGATTTACCTAAGAGGTTCTCAACCTCAGTCTTGTACTCCCTGAACTTTTCAAGAGTTTCAGACTTCTTATGCATTAGGTAAATGTACCCATATCTAGAGTAGTCGTCTATGAAAGACACAAAGTACTCATAACCGCCTCGAGCTTTAACATTCATCGGACCACAGAGGTCAGAATGCACTAATTCAAGAGGCTCTTTGGCTCTATATCCTTTTCCACTAAAAGGACGTTTGGTCATTTTCCCCTCAAGGCATGACTCACACACCGGTAAAGAGTTTTCTTCCAACTCATTTAGAAGTCCACTCTTCACTAGTTTCTCAATCCTATTGAGATTAATGTGCTTCTAACCAAGAAGATGCCAAAGGTGGGCATTTTCTTTTGGAGAAACTTTCGCTTTCTTAGTTCGTGTTTCTGCAGTTTTAAATAATTCAGTATTCAAAACACTTTTGACCGAATTAGGTTTCAAAACATACAGATTATTTTCAAGTGAAGCTGAACAAATCACATTCCCTTTGAAAGAAATAAACGCTTTATTCGATTCAAAAGAAACTGAAATACATTGTTTTATAAGGTAGGAAATTGAAACAAGGTTTCTAGTAAACCCTAGAACTATGTACAGATTGTCCAACAATAAGTACTTCCCGCCAAAGTTTAGCTTCACTGTGCCGATCGCTGCAGCAGAGAGACAAGCTCCCCGGATCCAACCCGTAGAGTCACCTCACCCTCTCGCAGCATTTCTTTGCCAGAATCAATCCCGAAAAGAAGAACAAACGTGGTTAGTGGCGCTCGAATCCAATATCCAGGTAGAGTCACTACTCTCCACTAAACAGTTTTGATCCACAAGTAAATCACATTTACCTTGATTCTTCTTCTTCTCGGCAAGGAATTTGGGACGAGTTTCTCTTCCGATTACGCGCCCCATTGCAAAGTGGAAACACTTTCCTTTCTCTACAACCTCCTTGACCTTCTTGCCCTTGTGGCGGGCTCGATCGATTTTACCCCTCTTCATCCTCTTCTTCCCTTTCGGGCGTGAAGGAGCAACAGTTTCGTCCCGAGGTTGAACCCCGTGATAAGACACATGTAGGCAACATTTGCCTCGCATTCCCGACCCTATGCAAGGATTGGAAATTACAGAGCTCATTGAGGAAGGTGTTGGTGTGTAGCTAATTTTGTTCATACAAAGATTGCTCTGGCCCAATGAAACTCTTCTAAGAGTCTCCAAAATAAAATCGGCACTGCTCGACTCATCGATCGAAGCCCCGTTCATTTCGGCCGATGGAAGTGGGTCATCATGTCTAGAACGTGTTCACGGATGATAGACGACCCTTCTTTCATCCGCGCGCGTTGAAAACGTATTTGGCGAGTCATGCCGGACTGAAAAGATTCTTTGTCCAAACATTTCTGCAGAGACTCCATGATCTCCTTGGCGGAAACCATCAGCTCATGCTTCTTTGCCAAGACATCAGACATGCTGGCAATAATATAGACCTTGGCCTTTTCATTGGCCCTGATCCATCGATCGTACGCATCGCGAACACTTCGCGACGCTGGTCGAGCGACATCCGAGGACACTCCTCGGATAATACGAACTTAATGTCATCTTGTACCAAAATTGTATTTATGTTGTTTCTCCAACTTTGATAGTTATCTCCCACTAATTTGTCCGAAGCGAGTAAAGCTATAATTGCGCTAGACATTTTTAGCTGAAAAATCAAGAAAACCTTTGTATTAGTCTCGCAAAAACTTTTGAAATCCAATCAAGTTTTAGCAAAAATTTGTTTCATGATCCCTAAGTCAATGAAAATTTTGCAATGATACCCTAAAGGTTTAGAATGACCGCCACCGAAGGGTGAGCAGAACACTCCTCCTCTAGGACGAGACTTTATCGATCAGACCCTAATCCCATAATAACTCTTATTCCATTAGGCGTCCAATTACCATTGTTCTGGTCGAATTCATTAACACTTAACGACTGCAGCGAGTGTCACCCTCAATCTTTAAGTTTCCAAGCATCCGTCCAAACAATAGCCACCGAAGAGTGAACCAAGAAGGAAAACCAACCAGGAAACTATATCCCTTTCGGGATTGTCTAGTCCAGGCCAAACTAGTAGGCAGATCATAGGGGTCTCACGGTGTGAATCGAAAGAAGAGACCGTGGGTCTCGTTTTCACAAGTCCCGCTCCCACTCACTATAAGTACTCTCTCCATCCACGATGATATTGACCTATACAAATGCCATCCGAAGGGGGACGCTCCCATTTGCGCCACGAGGCCGAGTATAGATCTCACGGTGCGGACTTTAAAGGAGATTTGTGGTTGGAAATTCAAATGTATCTCATACACTTTATTTCCTCCCACTCAACACTTTAATTTTTATTAGGGATTGACCTAGATAAACCGACTAAAATTTACCTAAGTCTACCAATATAACTCTTATATGGTATTAACCTAAGTTTATAATCACATTATTAACTTAGGTCTATGTGAGTAAATTAATTACCACTTAATTAATCTAAGCACTCACGAGAATATAACCTAAGAATCTCCTGATCGAATGCACTCCCGTGTCGGTTTCGGTGTAGGGTGTTCATGGCGTCAACTTAAATACTGACCTTTAGACAAAACCTTCCTTAGACAGAGTTACTTATCAGTCACCATTCATAGGTTATATTTGATTTCCTAAATTTCTAATCTCATTAGAAAATTAGAAAACCTAAGTCTAATTATTCAAGTTCTAAACACTTTAAAATTAATAATTAACTTAGGTTGCATGCATTTCTATGTTATAGTGCTTGATCATCCATCACATGAATAATACTATATACTATAACATAATATAATTCATCATATGAATTTAAATGCATGAGCATGCTTTTAATTTAAAATATAACACTTATATTTAAATAAATTAAAACATGCATACATTATATTATAACTCTTATAATATAATCCTATCATGCATACTATATATTATAACTCTTATAATATAAATATGATGCATGAAATGTTTAACCTAAGGTGGGATTTTAAATCTATATGACATACAATATGCACATAGAAATTAATTAAAATATACATCTCATGCATAAAATAATTAAATAGCAAAAATAGACCGATTTTTGGCACCTAGGGGTAATTATTTAATTAAATAACATTAATATAACATTTATATTAATATTATTTAATAAAATAATTAAATTAAAAATAATAAAATACATTTTATTAAAATAAATAAATAAAACGTGTGAAAACCGCCCAAGTGGAGGCTTGAACCCACGTCCTCGCAGAATCGCCGCGAATCGCTTCATCAGCGATGCAGGCGTTGCAACGCTGCGGCGTTACAACAACGCTGCTGCCTCTCGCGTTGACGCGCGTTCTCAACGCCGGTAGCGCGTTGTAACGCTACGCCCGGCGTTACAACGCTGCTTACTGCTGCGCAGGCCTCCATCCGCGAGGATAGCGTTGAGACGCCATTGGGCAGCGTCTCAACGCCATCGACAGAACAACAAACACCTTTGCTGTTCTTGGTCGATTTCCGCCTGTTTCCACTCCGATTTCTTCACAGCAACACTTGCCACGAACGACACGGACTTACAGACTCGATTTATTTTCTAAAATGCCCAAAAAATACGGGCCCTTTACATTTGATCTCATCAAACAGAAAATAAATCTAAAAGTGCCAAAAACCGAAAACATCCATTATGCAAACCAAAACATTCATCTCATGAATTATGGTAAAATACCCACCAAATTTTAACAAAACAGTGCATAATTAAGAAACCATCGAAATGGCTCTGATACCAATTGAAGGGAATGAAAATCCCGTGCAGCGGAAGACGATTGAATCGTCGGTGTATCAATTACGCAAACCGTCTTTGTTAAAATTGATCTAAAACATAGATCTAGGCTAAACATGCAATTAAGAAGAAGAAAAACTGTAAGAAAGGATTTTACTTACTTGTTGAAGACTTTCTTCACAATATCTTCTTCAAATCCACGAACTCTTCGTGCTCCTCGTACACAACGATTTCCTCCAACGATTGAGATTCAAAGCACTACCAAGAAGCCTTTTCGGTTGTTCTCTTTTGGAGAAAGGAGGCTTGTGGGAACCCTTTTGATTTTGGAGAGGGAGGAGAATTTGAGAGAGAATAGAGAGAGTTTCTCTTCTCTTTTTGTGTAAAACTAAAAAATGAGAGAGTGAATTCATCATCCTTCTTGAAAGAAGGGTTTATATAGTGGATTAGTGGAGTTAAAATGTCCACATATTTACCACTTTACCACAATCATAGGTTATGCAAATCTCATTTGCATAACCACATAATATAAGATATCTCATATCTCATAATGCAAATCTCATTTGCAATAGTTGTGGATTTATTAAATTGAATCACATCCAATTTAATTTCTCTCAATCAAATTCTCCAATTAGCCCTAATTCAACAATTAGGCTAACCTATAGTTTATTATGAATCTCATTCACATTAAACTATATATTATATCATTCATATCTCATATAAATGACATAAATGCCCTTAAGGTGAAATTGAACACTTCAATTTCATACCAAAACTTTATCCTTCTTAAATCCAGATGGAGCCAACCGAGGGACCTAATGGACCTCTGATGACGGGCTCCAATGATCCGAGATTAACTCGCCAAACACTTTGACCCTGGTTAACCAACATTCATTAGCTACGGTAACACTCCACTATAGCCCGTGAGTTGTACTCCCGTCGGTCACGAGAATATTACGTGTCCACCGATATAACCAATACCCATGAGTCGACCCTTCACAGGTTGTTCGTAGACACGGCTGGGTCAAATTGTCGTTTTACCCCTGTGTCTACCTCTTGTTCCTTAAGTCCCTACTGCTCCTCTAATGAACAACATATTGTGATGGTCCAACCATACACAACACCCTTCTCGGGCCAGTGAGAAGGTGGGCGCCCGTTGTCCTAGCTTTGGAGACAACACTTAAGGGATTTGCCCCTCTAGTTTTCCTAAAGGCGGGAACAGAGTGAATTCCATCTCGCGTAGTTAAGTTCCCAGCTCCTACTTGGTTCTCACACTCGAAGATAGGCATATTGGGCGAGTAAATCGTGACCACCTCACCTGCACTAGTCAAAGAATGCACTCTCGCAGCATGTAAGTCCGTAACACGCTCAGGATTCAGGTCGAGTCACTAATGGTCATCTACGAAATTATTAGTCCTTTTTGTCAACGGTGTTACATCAGTAGGTCTAATAATTCACGGTCCGGTCTTGTACAATCTCATTGCACAGGATGCCCCCACTCGCATGTCAACCACATGAACGAGTCAGATCACCTCGTCTGTATCTAATACAAAGCGGGCCGCATCCACAGTGTATCCAGGATTAGGTCTCCAACCCTATCCATATACTGTAGACCGTTCGGGTCATTAACTCGAACGTGATCTTCCCTGTGTGTCCACTATACACCGTTCAAGCTCTAGTTCTCTCATGTATACAATGGCCCTGGAGCTTAGTTTATTGGAAAAGTTTATAAATATTGCGAGACACAAAGAGATGAAATAAATAACTCTTATTAATTTCAATCATTATATTACAAACACGAGATTAGGACGAAAATCCCAACAATCTATACTCGACCTCGTGGTGCAAATGGGAGCGTCCCCTTCGGATGGTATTTGTATGGGTCAATATCAACGTGGATGGAGAGAGCACTTATATTGAGTGGGAGCGGGACCTGTGAAAACGAGACCCACGGTATCTTCTTTCGATTCACACCGTGAGACCCCTATGATTCGCCTGCTAGTTTTGCATGGACCAGACAATCCCTTCGGAGGGCCTTGATCATGGGAGTCGGAACACCGTGAATTCCCGAAAGGGATACAGTTTCCTTGTTGGTTTTCCTTCGTGGTTCACCCTTCGGTGGCTATTGTTTGGACGGATACTTGAAAACTTAAAGATTGAGGGTGACACTCACAGAATTCGTTAAGTGTTAATGAATTTGACCAAATAATGGTAACTGGGCGCCTAATGGAATAAGAGTTATTCGGGATTAGGTGCAGTCGAGAAAGTCTCGTCCCTGAGGAGGAGTGTTTACATTCACACCCTTCGGTGGCGGTCATTCTAAACCTTTAGGATATCATTGCAATTTTTATATGACCTAGGGATCATAGGATTGAATTTTGCTAAAACTTGATTGGTTTTCAAAAAGTTTGTGCGAGACTGACACAAAATTTTATTTGATTTTTCAGCTAAAAACATGTCTAACTGAATAATAGCTTTGCTAGCTTCCGACAAATTAGTGGGAGATAACTTCCAAACATGGAAGAATAATATCAACACGATCTTAGTAATCGACACGAAGTTCGTGTGCTGCTTGAGGAATGTCCTCGATTCTTGAAAGCTCGATCGCATCACGAAGTGTTCGTGATGCTTACGACCGATGGATCAGGGCCAATGAAAAGGCCAAGGTCTATATAATTGCCAGCTTATCTGAAGTCTTGGCAAAGAAGCATGAGTTGATGGTCACCGCTAAGGAGATCATGGATTAGTTGCAAGACGTGTTTGGACAACAGTCCTTTCAGGTCAGGCATGATTCACTCAAACACGTCTTCAACGCCCGAATGAAAGAAGGGTCGTCAGTCCGAAAACACGTTCTAGACATGATGACCCACTTTAATTTGGCAGAGATGAACGAGGCTTCGATCAATGAGTCGAGCCAGGTTAGATTTATTCTGGAGACTCTTCCGAAGAGTTTCCTTCAGTTTCGTAGCAACGCTGTTATGAACAAGATTAGCTACACACTAACTACCCTCCTCAATGAGATATAGAATTTCCAGTCCTTGATGAGAATCAGGGCAACGGAATCTGAGGCAAATGTTGCCTACAGGTCTTATCACAGGGGTTCGACCTCTGGGACTAAACCTGTTGCTCCTCTCACCCGAAAGGAAAGAAGAAGAAGATCAAGAGGGGTAAAGCTGACCGAGCTGCCGCCCAAAAGGGCAAGAAGGTAAAGAAAGTTGCAGAGAAAGGAAAGTGTTTCCACTGCAATGGGGACGACCATTAGAAGAGAAACTGTCCCAAGTTCCTTGCTGAGAGGAAGAATCAAGGTAAATGTGATTTATTGGTTACTGAAACATGTTTAGTGGAGAGTAGTGACTCTGCCTGGATTTTAGATTCGGGCGCCACTAACCACGTTTGTTCTTCTTTTTAGGGAATTGATTAATGGCAATCGTTGCGAGAGGGTGAGGTGATTCTACGGGTTGGATCTGGGGAGATAGTCTCTGCTGCAGCGATCGGCAAAGTGAAGCTCTATTTTCGAAGGAATTTTTTATTGTTGGACAATATGTATATAGTCCCAGAGTTTACTAGAAACCTTGTTTCTATTTCCTGCTTATTAGAACAATGTATATTCGTTTCATTTAATGGTAATAAAGCGTTTATTTCCAGAAATGGTAATCTTATTTGTTCAGTTTCACTTGAGTCTAACTTGTATGTTTTAAAGCCAAATTCGGTCAAAAGCATTTTGAATACTGAATTGTTTAAAACTGCAGAAACACAAACTAAGAGAGTTAAGGTTTCTCCTAAAGAAAATGCCCATCTTTGGCATCTAAGGCTAGGCCACATTAATCTTAATCGGATTGAGAGACTAGTGAAGAGTGGACTTCTAAGTCAGTTAGAAGAAAACTTTTTACCGGTGTGTGAGTCATGCCTTGAAGGCAAAATGACCAAACGTCCTTTTAGTGGAAAAGGATATAGAGCCAAGGAGTTCTTTGAGCTTAGACATTATGACCTCTGTGGTCCGATGAGTGTTAAAGCACGAGGTGGTTACGAATACTTCGTTTCTTTCATTGATGATTATTCGAGGTATGGGTATATTTACCTAATGCATAAGAAGTCTGAAACTCTTGAAAAGTTCAAGGAGTACAAGACTGAGGTTGAGAACATGTTAGGTAAAACCATTAAAACACTTCGATCGAACACAGAATTACCAGGTGGAGAGTATATGGACACTGAATTCCAGGACTATATGATAGAACACAGAATTACGTCCCAACTCTCAGCACCTGGTATGCCATAGCAGAATGGTGTATCGAAGAGGAGAAACAGAACCCTGTTGGGCATGGTTCGATCGATGATGAGCTATGCTCGCCTCCCTGATTCCTTTTGGTTCGGTCGACTTCTTTATGTGTTTCAATTAGACTTCTGGGTCATTCTCATGCTAGACTGCTAAGGGTTTTTACAATTTTGCTCTAATTCAAGTTTTATCTCTCGAGTCCACTTAAGCCAACATAATTTAGAGTTAAAGAACAAATTGTCAAAAATAAGAACAAAACATGCTTTAATACATAGCAATTTAGTCTTAACAAGTAAATCAAACCCTAACTACAATGTCTAACTACTCTAAATCACATGAAAACTAAGCGAAACAAGTAGAAAACGTCTCAAACGGAGTTACAATCTGAAAGAAAAGGAAATTAAACTTATGTGTCGATGTCGGTCCTTCGTCTCCGAGCTCCCGTCTTCGATCTCAAACCTCCACGAATGCTTTGGCTCCCAAAAACGCTCTTTTCTCTCTTATTACCAAGTGTATTTCGAATATTGATTGAACACAAGACATACGCAGCGGAATAAGGATCTAATGACACTCTAATTGCATCTAACTTAATAGAAATTAACATTCTAACATACAAAAAACAATAAACTAAAAAGGGAAGAAAATACAACCTTTGTAGCATGATTTCTTCACGATCTCCTTGCGAAAGTACAAACCGAACACAATCGGACCACCACTAGAGCTTTTCCACTATCCTCAGGACTTAGAACCGAGTTGTGGGACCCGGTGAATGAAGGATTGAAAAGAAGGAATGGGAGGTTGAAAGCTTTGTGTGAGAAAAGGAAAAGAAGTACCTTTTGGTGAGACTTCATCTTTTTGAAAAGACTAAAAATTCAGCAAAAAGAGGACCCTTTGTTTTGAAAACAATCCTATTTATAAAGGATTTACATGCATCAAATGCATGCCAAGGTTCACAAAGATGCAACACCTCACAAAACACTAACTAAAGTGGGCTATGTGTCATTCTATAATGTTTACACATAATCCACTTAAGTTAGTGGGATTGCCCAACAAAAACATGGATAATTCAACTAACTCTAGTCAAGGGTAAAATAGTCTTTTTCCTTTGGTCAAAGTCAAACTTTGACTTTTCTCGAGCCAAAAAGTCAACCTTTTGACTTTTTACGATTTTGACCCTCTTGACTAATTTTGTCCTCCCGAACATGAATCCGCATTCATATTTTTTAAATTCAAATCACATTTGAATATATTGTGTCATAAAAAACCGATAGCTATATCACATATACTTGACGGTTTAAAACTCCTTACCTAATTCGAACAATTCGAAATAATCCAACATACTGTTCTAAGTTTAATCCATATGAGCTAGCAGGGGGACCTAATGGACCTACAGATCATGGGCTCCAACAATCTGAGATTAACCGGTCAAACTCTTTAACCTAATTAATCAACATTTGTTAACTAACGAGTCATTCCACTAAAGTCCCGTAGTTGCACTCCCCTCACTGAGATATATTTCTGTCCACCTGATATAACCGTAACCAGTAAGTCAATCCTTTACAGGTTGTTCGTGGTCTCGGCTTGATCAAAATACCGTTTTACCCCCGAGAACACTTCTTGTTCCTTAAGTCCCACTAAACCTCTATAGAACAATTGATTTGTGGTCCAACCAACAAATCTAGTCTCTCTCATCCTGAGAGGGTGGGGCCCCTTGTTCTAGTTCCGAAGTTAACACTTAAGGGAAGAACCTATCTACTATCCCTAGAGTCGGGTAAGAGTGAATTCCGTCTTGCACCCTATGTCCCTAGCCATCTACCCGATCTTACCCCTGAAAGGGGAGGCTTATTGAGTCAGCGTTGTTGAGCTGCTCTAACCCATGCAGATCTAAGGATAATCCCGAATAAACAAGAGTTCATAGTTAGCTCAGGATTGAGATCGAGTTACCTAGGTCATCAAAATTGAATTAGTCAGTTTTATACAGTAAACGGTGTTATGAAGCAAAAGTGACTAAGTCGTGGTCCAGTCTTATACAAACTCATTGTATAGGATGTTCTCACTTACATATCTCTATATGAACGATTAAGGATCACATCGTTTGTACTAACTATAAAGTATGCCGCATCCATAGTGTCCCTAGAATAAGGCGCCCAACCTTATCTCTATACTATAGACCATTTTAGGTTATATACTCGAACTTGATCCATGTTTTATGTCATACATAAAGTTCAAGTCTACATTAAATAGCCTTGGGACCTTAGTTTATTGGATTTAAGATTATGGTATACTAATTCAATAACAATTTTATCGAAAAAAGAAAGAGAAAAAATGTTTATCAATTACAAACTACGAGTTTTAGGACATAAAATCCAACAAACTCCCACTTGGACTAAAACTCATAGTGGAATATCCCAATGTTGAATTTAAGTGAGAAACATATGAGTACAATAAACATATGAATACAATAGACTAGGGCATATACCCAAAAGTTCTCCCACTCGTCCTAGTTTACTAACTTCGTAGACCTAGAGACTGCAGGTGACCTTCAAACACTTTAGCCGTGAGGGTCTTTGTAAAAGGATCAACAATGTTAGCTTCTTGGTGATCTTGAATTTGCAACTGCACCACTGTTATCACAACATAGGGTGATAAGCAGATGCATATTTGGAACGACTTCCAAATCTTTCAAGAATTTCCTCAACCTTACTACTTCCTTAGTTGCTTCACATGCAACTACGTATTCAGCTACCATTGTGGAGTCTGCAATACAGTTTTGCTTCACACTTCTCCACACTACTGCTCCTCCATTTAGAATGAACACTGATCCCGATGTGGATTTTCTTGCATCATTATCGGTCTGGAAATTAGTGTCAGTGCATCCAATTAAGGCTATCATGGATTCGTTAAAAGTGATGTTCGGGCAACCGTCATCTGTTCTAAGACACGAGGCTATTAAGTACATTTACAACAAGTGTATGAAGGAAGGGACCTGCAGTAAGAGAACATGTCCTAGACATGATGGTCCACTTCAATATTCTTTGAAGTAAATGGTGGCGCCATCGACGAGGCAAATCGAGTTAGCTTTATTATGGAGTCTCTTCCAAGAGCTTCATACCATTTCGCATTTCCAATGCTTCTCTGAATAAAATAGAGTTTAATCTCGACAACCCTTCTTAACGAGCTCCAACGTTTTCAAACTCTTACAAAAGCTAAGGGGAAAGAGGTGGAGGCAAATGTTGTCACTACAACGAAAGTTTTAAGAGGATCGCCCTCTAAAACTAAAGTTGGACCTTCAAAGAACAAGAATGTTCAAATGAAAAAGAAGGGTAAGGAAGGCTCCCATGACAAGCAAGGAAAAAAAGTTGCGAGAAAAGGAAAATGTTTTCATCTGCGACCAAAACAGCACCGAAAGAGGAATCGCCGAAGTACCTTCTTTGGGAAAAAGCGGATAAAGAAGCACAAGGTAAATATGAGTTACTAGTTGTTGAAACATGTTTAGTGGAGTATGATACCTCAACCTGGATATTGGATTCAGGGGCCACTAATCATATTTGCTTCTCTTTTCAGGAAACTAGTTCTGGAAAAAGATAAAAGAGAAGCGAGATCACCCTCGAGGTTGAAAACGAGAAGAGGTTGTCTCGATCGATCTGATGGAAGACTTGAAGTTGTATTTCGATGATAGATATATCGTACTTAAAGATGTTTTGTATGCTCCTAAAATAAAACAGAACTTAATATCTATCACGTGTATATTACAACAAATGTATAAAATGTCCTTTGAAATCAATGAAGCGTTCATTTTCAGATAAGGTATTCAAATTTGATCTGCTATACTATAAAACAACTTATATATGTTAAGACCAACTAAAGCAAAATTTGTCTTAAATACTGAGATGTTTAGAACAGCCAAAGGTCAGAATAAAAGACAAAAAGTTTCTTCTAAAGCCTATCTATGGCACTTAAGACTTGGTCGCATAAATCTCAATATGATTAGGAGATTGGTTAAGAATGGACTCCTAAATAAGTTAGAAGACAATTCTTTACCTCCATGTGAGTCTTGTCTTGAGGGAAAAATGACTAAGAGATCTTTTCTTTTGGAAAGGTCTCGAGAGCAACAATACCCTTAGAGCTCGTACATTCGCACCTCTGTGGGTGATGAATGAATGTCAAAGCTCGAGGTGGGTATGAATATTTCATCAGTTCCATTGATGATTATTCAAGGTATAGTCATATTTACCTAATGCATCACAAGTCTGATTCTTTTGAAAAGTTCAAAGAATATAAAACTGAGGTTGAGAACCAGTTGGGTAAAATGATTAAGACATTTTGATCAAATCGAGGTGGGGAGTACATGGACTTTAGATTCCAAGACTATATAATAGAACATGGAATCAAGTCACAACTCTCTGCACTTAATATACCTCAGTAGAACGGTGTATCTGAAAGAAGAAACAGAACCTTGTTGGACATGATTCGCTCAATGATGAGCTTTGCTAAGTTACCTGATTCCTTTTGGGGACATGCATTAGAAACTGCTGTTTATATTTTGAATAACGTTCCCTCTAAAAATATTTTTGAAACACCTTATGAGCTATAGAAAGGGCGTAAAGGCAGTTTATGTCACATTAAGATCTGGGATGCCCAACACACGTGTTGGTGCAAAATCCTAAAAAATTAGAACGTCGTTCAAAGTTATGCCTATTTGTAGGTTATCCAAAAGAAACAAAAGGTGGTATGTTTTACGATCCTCAAGAGAATAAGGTGTTTTGTGTCGACAAATGCCACATTCTTAGAGGAAGACCACATCAGAAGTCATCGACCTCGCAGTAGACTAGTATTGAATGAACTTTCCAAAGACGCTACAGATAGAGGTAGTTCATCTACTAAAGTAGTAGATAAAACTAGTACATCTGGTTAGTCACATCATTCTCAAGAGTTGAGAATACCTCGACGTAGTGAGAGGGTTGTTCATCAGCCTGACCATTACTTGGGTTTATAGTCCAATCCTGGATATGATCATTGGACTGCCGTTAAGAATATCCTCAAATCCTTAGCACCATACACGAGCATGTAGTTCCTCGTTCTCCTAAGATACTTGATGATATTCTTAACGTCAGTCCAATGATCATATCCAGGATTTGACTATTAACCTAAGTAATGGTCAGGCTGATGAACAACCCTCTCACTACGTCGAGGTATTCTCAACTCTTGAGAATGATGTGACTAACCAGATGTACTAGTTTTCTCTACTACTTTAGTAGATGAACTATCTCTATCTGTAGCGTCTTTGGAAAGTTCATTCAATACTAGTCTACTGCGAGGTCGATGACTTCTGATGTGGTCTTCCTCCAAGAATGTTGCATTTGTCGACACAAAACACCTTATTCTCTTGAGGATCGTAAAACATACCACCTTTTGTTTCTTTTGGATAACCTACAAATAGGCATAACTTTGAACGACGTTCTAATTTTTTAGGATTTTGCACCAACACGTGCGCTGGGCATCCCCAGATCCTAATGTGATGTAAACTGCCTTTACGCCCTTTCCATAGCTCATAAGGTGTTTCTAAAACATTTTTAGAGGGAACGTTATTCAAAATATAGACAACAGTTTCTAATGCATGTCCCCAAAAGGAATCAGGTAACTTAGGCAAAGCTCATCATTGAGTGAACCATGTCCAACAAGGTTCTGTTTCTTCTTTCAGATACACCGTTCTGCTGAGTCATATTAGGTGCAAAGACTTGTGACTTCATTCCATGTTCTATCATATAGTCTTGGAATCTTAAGTCCATGTACTCCCCACCTCGATCTGATCGAAGTGTCTTAATCGTTTTACCTAACTGGTTCTCAACCTCAGTCTTATATTCTTTGAACTTTTCAAAAGAATCAAACTTGTGATGCATTAGGTAAATATGACCATACCTTGAATAATCATCAATGAAACTGATGAAATATTCATACCCACCTCGAGCTTTGACATTCATCGGTCCACAGAGGTGCGAATGTACGAGCTCTAAGGGTATTGTTGCTCTAAGACCTTTTCCAGTAAAAGATATATTAGTCATTTTTCCCTCAAGACAAGACTCACATGGAGGTAAAGAATTGTCTTCTAACTGATTTAGGAGTCCATTCTTAACCAATCTCCCAATCCTATTGAGATTTATGGGACCAAGTCTTAAGTGCCATAGATAGGCATTGGAAGAAACTTTTTGTCTTTTATTATGAGTTTTGGCTGTTCTAAACATCTCAGTATTTAAGACAAATTTTTCTTTAGTTGGTCTTAACTTATATAAGTTGTTTTCTAGTATAGCAGAACAAATTTGAATACCTTTTCTGGAAATGAACGCTTCATTGATTTCAAAGGATATTTTATACATTTGTTCTAATATACACGTGATAGATATTAAGTTCCGTTTCATTTTAGGAGCATACAAAACATCTTTAAGTACGATATATCTATCGTCGAAATACAACTTCAAATCTCCCACTGCATCGGCAGAGAGAACCTCTCCTGTTCCAACCTTGAGGGTGATCTCGCCTTCTTTTAACTTTTTCCAGGAACTAGTTTCTTGAAAAGACAAGCAAATATGATTAGTGACCCCTGAATCCAATATCCAGGTTGAGGTATGATACTCCACTAAACATGTTTCAACAACTAGTAAATCATATTTACCTTGTGCTTCTTTATCCGCTTTTTCTCAAAGAAGTACTTCGAGCGCCTCTTCCAATGCCTGCTTTGGTCTCCGGTGAAAATATTTTCCTTTTTCTCGCAACTTTCTTTCCTTGTTTGTCATGGGAGCCTTCCTGCCCTTCTTTTTCATTTGAACATTCTTGTTATTTGAAGGTCCAACTTTAGTTTTAGAGTACGATCCTCTTAAAACTTTCCATGTGGTGACAACATTTGCCTCCACCTCTTTCCCCTTAGCTTTTGTAAGAGTTTGAAAACGTTGGAGCTCGTTAAAAATGGTTGTTAGATTAAACTCTATTTTATTAAGAGAAGCATTCGTCTGAAATGGTTTGAAGCTCTTCGGAAGAGACTCCATAATAAAGCTAACCTGATTTGCCTCGTCGATGGCGCTACCATTTACTTCAACATTATTGAAGTGGACCATCATGTTCAGGACATGTTCTCTAACAGAGGTCCCTTCCTTCATACGCTTGATGTAAATGTACTTAATAGCCTCGTGTCTTAGAACCGATGACGGTTGCCCGGACATCTCTTTTAACGAATCCATGATAGCCTTAGTTGTGCCCAATGATTCGTATTTCTTAGCCAATACATCAGTCATGCTGGCAAGAATATAGATACAGACTTTATCGTTAGCCTTAATCCATCGATCATAAGCTTCTCGACTAGTTCGGTTAGCATTTGAGGCAGGGGCCTGAGGACATTCCTAGGTTAAGATAAATCTCAAGTCATCTATTACTAATATTGTATTCAGATTTGTTTTCCATGTTGTGTAGTTGTCGCCGTTAAGTTTTTCGGAAGCTAATAGTTGAACTAAAGAGCTTGTCATGCTGGAAAATAACATATCATTTTTAGTAAAAAATAATTAACCTTTACAATCCAATCAAGTTTAGCAAAAAATAATGTACACATCATTATTATGTTTGCAACGATATTTCAACGGTTTAGAATAACCTTCACCGAGGGGTGACCAACCATTCCTCCGTTGAACAAAGACTATCTTGACTAAATACTATCACCAGAATAACTCTTATTCCTATAGTAACTTAATTATTGCTCCTTTGGTCGAGAATTTGCTAACACTTAGTAATTCTTGTAAGTGTAACCTTCCATTTTCAGGCGTCAAAGATCAGGATCATTATGCTCTCGAAATTGGAAAGACAAGAATGAAAACGGACCTGAGAGACCCTATCTATTTTTGGAGTTCGCGGTGTTCCGAATCCTATAATACAACCCTCCGATTGGTAAGGTCGCTCCAGGGCAGACATGCAGGTGCATTATAGGAATCTCACGGTGTGACCTACTAGAAGAGACCGTAGGATGCGTTGACACACTTCCTTCTCCCACTTACTATGAACGACTTCCCCTATTCACCTTGATATTGACTCATGCAAACACTCTCCTAATGGAGTCCACTCCCAGGGCGGCCCAAAGACAAGCATAAATCTCACGGTGTGAACTCTTAGGGACGCTAGAGTTAAAAGTACATTACTTCTCTCTAGCTAAAGTGTTCTAGACTGTTAGGGTATAAATTAATTAACAATATATTTCGGCTAACTAAAACATATCCTAAGTCTAGGCAAAAAATCCGAATATAATATTTATACTGAATTTTAACCTATGATGTCTAGGTGATAAACAAATTTTATTACCTCACACCGCTCACGCTGGTGGAGATCGGATCTCCTTGAGCAACGGAAACGTGTTTGGGATCGTAATTTGCTTGATTGTGTTAATTGAAACAAAAATCAGTACATTGACAAAAACATACAGAAAAAGCATGCTAATTCTAATCTAATTAGACATGGAGATATACATGCAAACATTCCTAAATTTAACTGTTAAATTAAGAAGAGAAAAGAATTACCTTTGTAGTTTCTAATTCTCCAGCAACACCTTGCTCCTAGCTTTTCAGCAACACAAGAACTAAACTTCTCTGTTTTTTTCCAGCAACAGAACACCACCAAAATGGCAAACCTCCTATTCTCTGGATTCTACTTAAATCAACCTTGGTGGGAAGGTAATCCAACAATTGGAAAAGGTTTGGGAATGTGAGAGTGAGAGAGAGAGAACAATTCTCCAATTGCTTGAACAATTCAGTTGATCGATCAATCGGCAAGAGCAACCCCCTTCCCCTTGTCGTACTATCGATAGGGAGAAGTAGGGGGTAGTGGGAACGTGTTTGGATGACACGTTCCCTTATTTTATTATTAAAATAATAATAATAATATAATAATTAAATCAAATTTAATTATTAATTTAAATAATATTTAAATAATACAAATTAAATATCATATATTTAATTTGGATTAAATCTCATTTAATCATATTACCCCTTTAACCTATAGTTTTAATGTACAACCGGTGCATATTAAATTTTAACCTATAGTTTTCAAATGTGAATCACATTCACATTTAATATAATATTTGAACTCTTTCAAATATTCATTTCTCTCATATAATTTAATATGAATCATATTCATATTAAAGTTATAATATATAATTCCAAAACTATATATTATATCGTATCTGGATACATTAAATATATTCCCTAATGAAATTGAACATTTCAAATTAAAATGATCTAAGAACCCTTTACGAGCTAGAAGGTGGACCTAATGGACCTACAGATCAGAAGCTCTAACGATACGAGATTGCTCGGTTAATCTCATTAACCTCCCAATCAATATTCGTTAACTGCAGGAACACTCCACTAAAGTGCCACAGCTGCACTCTTCTCACTGTAGATATATTTCTGTGTCCATGGATATTGACCAATAACAACAAGTCAATCCTTCACGAATGTTCGTAACACCAGCTTGGTCAAATTACCATTTTACCCCTGAGTTACATCTTGTACCTTAAGTATCAGTGCTCCTCTAATGAACAATTTGTTTGTGGTCCTACCAACAAACAGAGTCCCTCTCGGGCCAATGAGAGGGTCGGACCCTTTGTTTAAGTCCTGGAGACACTACTTAAGGGAACATTCCTCTACTTACCCTAGTAGGCGGGAAGGAGTGAATTCCATCTTGCTAAGTTAAGTTCCTAGCCGCTCACTCGGTCTTGTCCCCAAGAAGGTAGGCATATTGAGTGGCCGAATCTGCCACTCTCACCCATACTAGTCAAAGGACAATCCCTCGCGAATGTGAGTTCGTAACTCGCTCAGTTTGAGATCAAGTTGCCTAGGTCGTCCTAGTGAAATAGAATCCTAACTAGTCAACGGAGTTACAGCTAGAGGTTACTATTTCGTGGTCCGCTCTTATGTAATCTCATTACATAGGATATCCCCACTCACATTTCATCTACACGAACACGTTAGGATCACTGTGTTTGCATCAAATACAAAGTGGGTCACATCCATAGTTTAACTGTGGTAAGGTACCCAAACCTTATCCCCAACTATAGACCCTAAGGTCAGTATCTCGAACCGAGATCCTTTTATGTGTACATTACATTCGATTAGAGATTCATTTAATGACCTTGGATGTTTAGTTTATTGGATTTAGGGTTTGAATGAAGGCAAACTCGTAGATAACGAACAATAACACTTTATTGAAATAATAACACTTTATTACATTAATTAGAACATAATTACAAACTACGAGTTTTAGGGCACAAATCCCAACAAACTCCCACTTGAACTAAAACTCTAGTGGGGTACAACATAATCTAAAACAGTGGTTATAGAGATATAAATACAATAAACTAGGGCATCCATATACCCCATTACATATGTCCCACTTGCCCTAGATTTAGCATATGTACATATCTCGTAGACCCAAACTTTCCAGATTACCCTCGAGCACTTTAGCTGTGAGAGTCTTTGTAAACGGATAAACAATATTGTGCTCCGAAGTGATCTTCGTGACTGTCACATCTTCTCGTTGCACTATTTCTCGTATCAGGTGATACTTCCTCTCGATGTGCTTACCTCGCTTATGGTTGCGAGGTTCTTTCGAATTGGCTACCGCACCACTGTTGTCACAGTATAAGGTGATGGGAGATTCCATATTTAGATCAACTTCCAAATCAGTAAGGAATTTCCTTAGCCAAACAGCCTCTTTAGCTGCTTCACAAGCAGCGACATACTCAGCCTCCATCGTGGAGTCAGCGATGCATCCTTGCTTGATGCTTCGTCATACTATAGCTCCCCCGTTAAGGGTGAAAACTGATCCCGATGTGGCTTTCCGAGAATCCTTATCGGTCTGAAAATCAGAATCAGTGTATCCAGTAAGGATCAAATCCATAGACCCATACACAAGTGTATAGTCCCTCGTTCTCCTTAGATACTTGAGGATATTTTTAACTGCTGTCTACTGGTCTAACCCTGGATTGGACTGGTACCTACTGATTATTCCCACTGCATAACAAATGTCCGGCCTCGTGCACATCATAGCATACATTAAGCTACCTACTGCAAAGGCATAGGGAATATGTCTCATATCCTCAACTTCTTGAGGTGTCTTGGGACACTGTTCCCTAGACAGATGAACTCCATGCCTGAAGGGCAATAAGCCCCTCTTGGAATTCTGGATCGAATATCTTGACAACATTTTGTCGATATAAGACACTTGAGACAATGCTAGCGTTCTATTCTTGCGATTCCTGAAGATCTGAATCCCAAGAACATATTGCGCCTCTCCCAAATCTTTCATTTGGAATTGGGTCGCCAGACAATTCCTTATGTCAGTAAGGTATCCTACATCATTCCCAATGAGTAGGATATCATCCACATAAAGTACTAACAAAGCTACTTTGTCGTTGATGATCCTCTTGTAAACACAAGGCTCATCAACGTTTTGGTCAAAGCCGTAAGACTTGATCGCAGTATCAAATCTTATATTCCAAGATCTTGACGCTTGTTTCAACCCATAAATGGATCGATTGAGCTTGCAAACTTTTTGCTCCTGACTTTGGGCTATGAACCCTTCGAGCTGAGACATATAGATGCTCTCGTCAAGATTACCATTCCAAAAAGCAGTCTTGACGTCCATTTGCCAAATTTCATAATCATAATGCGGCTATGGACAAGAGTATCCTTATAGACTTCAACATAGCAACAGGGGAAAAAGTTTCTTCATAGTCAACTCCTTCCCTTTGGGTAAAACCCTTTGCTACAAGTCTAGCCTTAAAGGTCTGCACCTTTCCTACTTTGCATCTCTCTTTCTCTTATAGATCCATTTACACCCTATGGGTCTAACCCCCTTGAGGTTGGTCTACAAGTTCCCATACTGAATTGAAGTCCATTGACTCCATTTCAAGGTCTATGGCTTTGATCCATTGGTCCTTGTCTACGTCATTCATTGCCTGTTTATAAGACAATGGATCTTCTACGTCGTCATCAGGTATGACAAATTGAGTTTCAGCTAAACCCAAGTAGCGGTCGGGTTGGAAACAACCCTCCCATCGCGTCGAGGCATTCCCAACGATTGAGAAGGACGAGACTAACTGAGAGTCTTTGCTCTTCCATTAACTCTTGATGAATGTCCAGCTTGATCAACAACTCTTGTTGGTTTATGAGTAGCTTCATTTAGTACTAATTTACTACGCGGTTTGTGGTTCATCATGTGATCTTCTTCCAAGAACGCGGCGTTTGTCGATACAATCACGTTGTTTTCTTATGGGTCGTAGAAAAGACCACCTCTCGTTTCTTTGGGATAGCCAACAAATTGACACAATTTTGAACGAGGTTCCAACTTCCTTGGGTTTGTCACGAGCACGCAGCTTGGACAACCCTGCATCCCCAAGTGTTGTAAACTAGGGTTACGCCCTTCCATAGTTCAAAAGGTGTTTCAAACACTTTTTGATGGAACACTGTTCAAGATTTGAACTACAGTCTCTACTGCGTATCCCCAAAACGAGGCAGACAATTGAGCATAGCTCATCATAGAACGAACCATGTCCAACAAGGTTCTATTTCTCCTTTCTGACACACCATTTTGCTGTGGTGTATTAGGTGCTGAGAGTTGAGATTTAATTCCATGTTCTATCATATAGTCCTGGAATCTCAAATCCATATACTCTCCACCTCGATCGGATCGAAGTGTTTTAATGGTTTTCCCTAATGCATTCTCTACTTCAACCTTATACTCTTTGGACTTTTCAAGAGCCTCAAACTTGTGATGCATTAGATATAGATAACCATACCTCAAATAATCATCTATGAAAGAGATAAAATATTCGTACCCTCCTCGAGCTTTAACATTCATCAGACCACAAAGATCCGAATGTACAAGTTCTAAGGGTTCTATGGCTCTGTAACCTTTTCCTGTAAAAGGTCGCCTGGTCATTTTACCTTCCAAGCATGATTCGCAAGGAGGTAAAGAATCATCTTCTAACTTATTTAGAAGTCCATTCTTAGAGAGTCTCTCAATCCGGTTGAGATTAATATGACCAAGTCTAAGATGCCATAGATAGGTATTATTATTTGGAGAAATTCTTCGCCTTTTAGCTTAAGTACTAGCATTTGTAAACATCTCATGATTTAAAATTGCTTTGGTTTTATTCGGTTTTAGTACGTACAAGCCATTTTTCAATTTAGCAGAACAAATATTGACACCTTCTTTCAAAATGAACGCTTCGTTAATTGAAAAGAAATACAATATCCAAGTTCTATTAAACAAGAGATAGAAATTAAGTTCCTTTTAAGCTTAGGAACTTTATACAGATTTTTTAATAAAAGAAATCTATCTCCGAAAAATAGCTTGGCATCTCCCACTGCACGAGCTGAGACGACGTCTCCCGTTCCGACAGTAAGCGTCATCTCACCCTCTTCGAGCTCCTTGAAGGAACTAGTTTCCTAAAATGAAGAGCAAACGTGATTAGTGGCTCCTGAATCAAGTATCCAGGTAAAATCATCATTTTCCACTAAGCAAGTTTCAAGAACAAGTAAATCGAATTTACCTTTTTTCTCTTTGAGCTCAGCAAGGTATTTTGGGCAGTTTCGCTTCCATTGCCCATCCATGTTGCAGTGAAAATAATTTCCTTTGTCTGTAACCTTGGCATTTCCCTTGCCCTTATCAGCAACATGTGCCTTCCCTTTCCCTCCTATCTTCTTCTTTTGGGTCTTCTTAAGCCCAGAAGATGAACTACAGGACTTAGTCCCAGAGGATGAACCCTTCTGGAACCTTTCTCGGAATGGGCAAACAGATTTGCCTCTCCATCAGCCTGTCCCTTATTCTTCATAAGAGACTGGAAAGTTTGTAGTTCATTAAGGAGAGTAGTCAGGTTATACTCTATCTTGTTCATCACCGCATTACTGCGGAATTGCAGGAAACTCTTCGGAAGAGATTCCAGGATGAACGATACCTGACTTTTCTCGTCAATGACCGCTCCGTTCATCTCAGCCACGTTGAAGTGGACCATCAGATCGAGAACATGTTCTCTCACCGACGACCCCTCCTTCATACGGGAGTTATAAAAGTATTTGAGGGATTCGTGTCGAATCTGTCCAGATGGTTGTCCAATCATTTCCTGCAGCGAGCTAATGATCTCACGAGCTGAGATCATGCCCTCGTGCTTTTTGGCCAGAACTTCAGAAACACTAGCCAAAATGTAGACCTTGGCATTATCATTGGCCTTGATCCAGCGATCGTATGCCTCCTTAACAGATTGAGGAGCGTTACGAGCAGGGACTTGAGGGCATTCCTCAGACAGTACAAATCGTAGGTCATCAACAACCAGAATCGTATTCAGGTTGGATTTCCACGTAGTAAAATTCTCACCATTATTGAGGACGACATGCTGAAAACCAAAATAGTTCTAATTAGTTATGCCTTTTAACCCATTGTAAAAACCAATCAAATTTAGCAAAACTATTAAAGAACCCTTGTGTTTAAACTAAACCCATAATTTTGCAACGATACTTCAAGGGTTTAGAACAAAAGCCTCCGTCGGGCGGTCAGTCATTCCTCCCTTGAATTGAGACTTTCTCAGCCAATTCTCACTACCGGAACATCTCATGTCCCAATGGTCATTAGCTACGGTTTATTTGGTCAAGGATTTGTTAACTAACTTAACTCATCCCGTAAATGTGACCCTACCATTTTCAAATCCAATAGGCCCGAGCCAACAGGCTACTATTAAGAAAGACAATCATGGCAAATAACCTAAGAGACCCTATCCATTTCTGAGTTCATGCGGTGTTCCGATCCCTATAGTCGCCCTCCGTAGGGTTTGGCTGCTCCAGACAACCTAGCAAAGCGAACTATAGAAATCTCACGGTGCGACCTAATGGAGGAGACCGTAGGATACGTTGACACGCGTTATGCTCCCATTTACTATGGATACTTCCCTCATTCACCTTGGTATTGAACCATGCAAACACATACCATAGGGGAACGCCCTATTGACGCCACGTAGCCGAGCATGGAACTCACGGTGTGAACTCTTGAGGACGTGAGAGTAAACTCGATGCGAACATCTCGTTTTCTCCCACTGAAGCTCCTAAGATTAGGGTATTGGTTTAACTTAGTCGGATTCTAGCTAAAAGAATCTATCTAAGTCTATGCCTATTATAACTATTATAACTAGGTCTTAAAACCTTATGTCTAGGTGAATAAACATTTTAATTACCTAGAGATAAAATAGAACTAAGGTTAATTCAACTCAAGCTCCAGGTCAGTTCCCAGGTAGGAGGTGTTTCGTTAACCGTCAGCTTAAGTACCCCCAGCCTTAGACAGAACTTCACCGGTAATGTTCCCTTATAACCAAAGTTCTAATTTCCTACTAGATTTTAAACTATTCAAAATACTACGTAAGACTAACTTCTAATCCTATTAGAAATTAAAACTTGGGTCTAAATTAATTTTAAACGATTTAAAACTAATTTAAATTTTAACCCAAGTTCCTATGTTTGCATGCATTTCTTTATTATAGGTTATGGTTTCTAAAACCCCTTTAATTTATAACATTTATAAATTTAATTATTAACCTATAATAAAAAACTATATTATAAATCCAACAATTAATTTTTCAAATTGGAATTATAAAAAGAATTCAACTAATTGAATTATAAAATTACTTAAATAAAATAACAATTACTTTAAACTAAGTAATTTCATGCTCCATGCAATTTATATTCATATAACCTAATTATAACACTTATAATTAATTACTCATGAAATATAAATTGATCATGCATTTTCAATCATATTCATATAACATTTATTCAAATCAAATGCATGAACATGATTATCCTAAGGTGGGAATATTCTAAATGACATTCATAAAGACATAAAACTGTAAAACCAGAATATTTTGGCCCCTAAAGTGCAAAAAAAAAAAAAATAATAAAATTACATTAATTTTAATACATAAAACCGGTCCAAAACACCTTGAACCGGCCTTGAACCGCTCAAACCGGATCGAAATCAACGAACCAGCTGAACCGGCATGCATCTGCTTGTAAAGCGTCACGGCGTTGCAACGCTGATGCTACCGTTGCAACACCCGCTTCATCCTCGCGCGCGCCTGCTATTGGGGTGGCGTTGCAACGCTGAGGGGCAGCGTTGCAACACCACTGACCCCTTGAGTGCCCGCGTCGATAGGGAGCGCTGGCGTTGCAACGCCGTTCTATAGTGTTGCAACGTTGATGAACGGCGTTGCAACGCCACGGGCTGCGCGTTAGTAACGCTCATCGCTTTCGGCAAGCAAGCGAAATCCACTTAACATAGCAGCTTCCAATTGCAATTTCTCCTTCCAATCTCCATCGAATTGCTTGAAACTGGTCCCGAACGACTTAAAACTCAAATACAAACTCAATTATGCACTTTATTTGCCCAAAAACGCAGGGGCCTTTACAATAATTTGATCAAATCAAAAGTAAACTATGGCAAAAAAACTCCTAAACAGTTTTACAACAAACCAATGCAATTCCCACCAAAATCAATGCAATTTTGTTTTGATCAAAACAAATCAAGCATTGCTCTAATACCAATTGATGGAGATCGGATCTCCTTGAGCAGCAAAAACGTGTTTGGGATCGTAATTTGCTTGATTGTTTTAATTGAAACAAAAACCAGTACATTGACAAAAACATACAGAACAAGCATGGGGTCTTCAACGCATCTTGACTGCACGTTCAGCGTTGCAACGCTCTACATGGCGTTGCAATGCCATCACCTCGGGTCTTCAAGCTTGGTTTGGTCCTTTCACTTCCAATTGATGTTATTTTAAGCTCCAAATAGCCTCGTTTCGATCCCGAGTGATCCAAAGTGTCTCCAATTGTTTTGTTTACGCTCTTAACCTGAAATTGAGTAATTTAAACACGCAAAAGCTCTGAAATCATTATAAAACTAGCAATAATTAAGCCTATGGATAGCACATTTTGTGTGCTATCAGCCTCCTAGACTTAGAAGGCTATATAGATTCAAGCAAGAAGGGGCCAAAGAAATATGAGTAGTTTTACGTGCCTTAATGTCAATCATAAGTCACTGTGTAGCTAAAGACGTTAAAGAAAGCACTACTTGGGAGGCAACCCAAGTTTATGTTTTAGTTCTCTGTTTTATTTTCTTTTTGTGTTTTCTTTCTTTTTATGTTTTCTTCCCTTTCCTAGTTTTGTTGTCTAATTCTTGTTTTTCTTTTTGGTACCTTCAGGTGTATGCCCAAGGATAGAGCTGCAGACTTGCATCCTTCTGATCCTGAGATTGAAAGGACCTGTAGGAGACTTCTAAGGCAAGGAAGAGCAGAAACTCAGACAATGGCTCATCAGGAGCTAATCAACAACCCTAAACCCATCAGGGAGTATTTCCAACCTGTGTTTAATTCTGAGCAGGCTGGAATTGTCCATGCCCTCATAAATGCTAAAAATTTTGAACTTAAAGCAGGGCTTATCCAGATGGATAGGGAAGGTGCTTTTAGAGGACAAGCCACAGAAGATCCTAATTCACATTTACAGAATTTTTTAGAAATTTGTGGCACAATTAAATTGAATGGTACCTCTGTTGATAGTATTCGCTACGCGTCTTTTCCTTTCTCTTTGCATGGTAGAGCTAAGGAATGGCTAGGGTCTCTCCCACCATGAAGCATCACTTCTTGGGAGGAGTTGGCCCAAGGCTTCATGACTAAATTCTTTCTGCCAGTGAAAGCTGCAAAGTTAAGGACAGAGTTAGGAACATTCAGGCAGCAGGAGGGCGAACAACTATTTGAGGCCTGGGATCGTTATAAAGATATGCTTAGGAGGTGCCGACAACAAGGTTACCCAAATTGGCTCCATGTACAATTATTCTATAATGGACTTGCAGGAAAGACTAGGATCATTTTGGATGCCATTGTTGGACGGGCTTTCATGCCGAAGACTATGCCAGAAGCACGTGCCCTCCTAGAAGAAGTGTCGACTGCCAGCTACCAATGACCCACATACAATGACAGATCTAAGCCAGTAGTTGGATTGCATCAATTGGATGAGGTAACTTCTCTTAAATCCCATATGGCATCTCTCACTCATGCTCTGAATAGTTTTGCAGGATCACCCCAAATAGTGGTACCCTCTCAATGCTCCCAGCACAATGGAGAATCCACTATGGAGCAAATACATTATCAGAACAACGGAAGCAATACTTATGGAAACAACAAGAATCAAAATACCCTTCCAACACATTATAATCCAGGTTTGAGATATCACGAAAATTTCTCTTATACTAACAATAAAAATGTGTTAAATCCTCCTACAGGGTATGCTTCTACATCTGAGAGGAAACCATCTCTTGAAGAAACAATGCACTCCTTTATTGTTGAATCCATAAATAGGTCTAACCAGCTAGAGAATGCAGTCGCTAGTCTAACTGGCGTAGTAACAAGTCATGGAGCTGCCATAAAGAATATTGAGACCTAGATCAGCCAGATGAATGTATCAATTCAAGCACTGCACGGAAAGAAAGAAACACCTTGAGGGAGTACAGTCTAGCTAAAGACGTTAAAGAAAGTGATTCTTGGGAGGCAACCCAAGCTTTGCATTTTTGTTATCTTTGTTTTATGTTTTTAGTAGTTTGCCAGTTTTCAGTTTACTTATAGTTTGTTTGTTTTGCTTTGATAGGTTGCTGTTGATGTCACCCTTCGTAAAAACCCATGCTCCCGTTCTGTGGAACTCCAACACACGTGTTTTGGTTATTCAAGGAACTTAGAAAATAATAACGATCTCCATAACTCAGGACAGTATTGTTCACTCTTACCCTTATACTTGCTTTGTGCTTATTTTTGCAAACATTGGGGACAATGTTTAGTGTAAGTTTTGGGGTGTGATGTTATCGATATGTTGTGACTGTCCTGAGTATATGCTGGATTGTTGATTGATCTTTTGCATAAGTATGATCATGATAACCTAGGACGAGATTTAATTGAAAAGTTTTGTGATTTTGCTGAAATTGAGAGCATGATATGAATTTGAGTTAATTTCAAAATTTTCTTGAGTTTTCCTGCACAATTATGCACATAGTCTGTGTTCCTGTAGTTTTGAAATGCTTAGAACAAAGTTATTAGGCTTAGAAGTTTAATGTCATCTCGATAGGTCTAAGAGCTGATTTGAGATTCAACTGCAGGATAGGGTGAATGACAATACGTAGTGCATGATCTGTGTAATATGTGCATTATGTGAAAAAGTAGTTTGTTTTGTGTTTGTTTGTTTAAAGAAAAAATTTGTGAGGGCAAAAAGAGCTACCTTCACTGTAATCAGTTAGGCCACTCATTGACCGAGTGCTCTGGGTAAGGGTCCCTATAGTGGATGTGTGAAACCTAGTGTCCTTGCAAAAAAAAAAAAAAAAGAAGAAAATAGATAAAGTGAAAAAAAAGTGATTAAGTGCTAAGTAGAGTTATTTATTTCTTGAATGTAGGGAGGCTCAAGGATTAGTAATTATGACCTGTGTAGGGGGAAGTTGAATGGAAAACCTAATAAAGTTGATCCGGGCTTAGTAAAAATGAAGGGAACATAGGCTAATCACACACACACGTAGGAACACTTAGGAAAAGTTTTTAAATTGCTTATTGAAATAGTATGTTTGAGTGTTTCCTGTGATTGTGAAAATTTTCTCTTAAATCTTTAAGACTTGAGTCAAATGTATGTATAAGAACAATCTCATGTTTAATTCTGTTTTTGCTCGGGACTAGCAAAAGTTTAAGTTTTATGTTAATCTCAGAGCTTTTATGTGTGTTAATCATTGAATTTCAGGTTAAGAGCTTAAACAAGACAATTGGAGATATTTTGAATCACTCGGGATCGTAACAAGGCTTTTGGAGCTAAAAGTAACATCAATTGGAAGTAGAAGGACCAATCCAAGCTAGTAGACCCGAGGTGATGGCGTTGCAACGCCGTGATTGTTGTTTTCAAGCCTAGAGGGATCATGCCAATAGTGTTTCAACGCTGCCTTGCAGCGTCGCAACGCTATCTCGATAAGAAACAAAGTAGAAGAGTCGTGGCGAGGGCGTTGCAACGCCAGATCGATAAGAGGCGCGCGCGTTAAGGTAGCGACATTGCAACGTTGCCCTAAGCATTGCAACGCCATCGACACTTTCCTTATATGCCAGCCACCTAGGGCACAATATTGCAACGTTGTCCCTAGCGTTGCAACGCTGTGCCTATTATTCCTATAAATACAACCTTATATCTTCTTGCAAAGGGGGTCGAATTTGATAGAGATTTCACCCTAATTTCGAAATACGTTCTGTAAGAAGAGAAAAGTAAGCATTTCTTGGGAGCCAAAGCATTCGTGGAGGTTCGAGATCGAGACGAGAGCTCGGAGACGAAGGACCGACATCGACACATAAGTTTAATTTCTATTTCTTTCATATTGTAACACCGTTTTAAGACGTTTTCTACACTTTTAGTTTTGTTTTATTGTGATTTAGAGTAGCAAAATGTTGTAGTTAGGATTTGAATTGCATGTTAAGACTTGGTTGTCATTTTTTTTATTTATTTTTGACAATTCGTTCTTTAATTCTTTGATCTTGTTGGTTTAAGTGGACTCGAGAGAAAAAGCTTAGATTAGAGCAAAGTTGTCAAAACTCTAAGAATTCTGGCATGAGAATGACCTAGAAGTCTAAGGGAAACACATAAAGAAGTTGCTTAATGTCGTGCATGCTTTAGATTCATATGGAGACTATAGAATTCATTATGTGTGCGAGGCTCACTAAGAATCAAGAGATTTTCTTGAGTATCTTACTTCTTGTTTATAAATTCATCACATTAGTTCATTGCATGTGTTAACTAAGTTATTAACTTGTGAAGTCAAATTCCTCCAAATCTATCAATTCGTGTCTCCACTTGTTTGTTTGTCTTTTATCTTTGTTTTCATCACCTATCCATGTTATGTTACTTTAGCTAAAATTGAGAATTAGTATCTTGGTAATTAATTAATCTAGAAACCCATTCCTGAGAATGATACTTAGACTCTCAAATCACTATACTAAAACTTGACCCGTATACTTGCCTTTGTCTCAAGCATCCTATATCGACAAGGTGTTGGTCTGCGTGCCACCCTTCGTCTGTCTGCGTGCCACCCTTCGTCTGTCTGCGTGCCACCCTTCGTCTGTCTGCGCTTGTGGGGTTCACAACCAACTCCCTTCTAGTGTGGTTGTGACACTCTCCCCCACTTAAACTAGTCATCGTCCCGATGACTTACTCGGGGGTTCAATCCAAATCATCACACAATGGATTGTAACACTCTCCCCCACTTAAACACGGCATCGTCCCGATGACGATCCGTTCTCGGGCTTGCAACTGACGGACTTGCTGAATATAATCGTGCATCAGATCGAATATGGAAACTGTCACCTACTCGCGAACTGAACCGCCCCAGGGACCTATTGCGCCCAACTCTAGGACTTGGCCCGACGACCAGAAACACAAGCACGAACAACTGCCACCCTGTGGGTTATCCCTCTCTGGGCCTACCTGGCCCAACTTTAGGACTCGACCCGGGAATCACCCGGCAGGACATGGCAAAAGGCATAGGCATTCTCTTACCTAGCCACGGGGAGCGCGCCCCAAACTCACTTGGCCACTCTGGCCACCACATCACATATTCTCTGAGCGGCACATCACGGTGCACGGAATGGACTCATCGTGACACCAACTCTCACGGTAGCAAAGTCTGAAAGCCCACTGACATAGCCCTCTCATGCTGCTGGCACTCCCCTCACCAACTCTCAACCAAGCACCCTCATGTGGCAACGCTGCAAAGATGCTTCTCTGATCTTGCTGCAGCTTCTCTCTCTTCCTGCTCTTGTCTCCGGTCTGATGCTCCAACATGAGCTAATACCGATCTCGACAACTCTGTGAAGTCACCCACCTAGGCGTAGTGGAATGACTTAAGGGACACACGTGCTCTAACTCACGAGCACTCTCACGGGACAAGCAACCCATTTTCGCGGGCACTTTCCCACTCAACTCAATTGGCTCTGCTCAACCAAAACGTCCACCCACATGGACTTGCAATCTTGCACAACTTTGCACTTGACCGACACATGTCGACTGACTGTCGGCTTCTTGCTTGCAACCATTCACATTATCCCTCTGATGGAAATGGCTCTTTGGAAGGCACCCTACCTGGTACACCTTCTGAACAACACTCTTTGGCACAACGTAACCCAAGCCCTTTGCAAATAGACTTGGTTCTTCCTCAGTGACGGGTTGGACTCGCTCCTGGAGTCCGGCTCTTGACCCACACACTCGCTTCTCTCGAGCATCGACAACACAATCGCCTCGCTGCTTTCTTAGCACTCTTGACGCACTTGTGAAGTCATGAACACGATCCTGGGTTTGTTCTGTCTGACTTGTCCGACTACACGCACAAAAGATGGCTCTGATACCAAATGTCACGGTCGTATCTCTCCAATCGTGCGGCGCCATAATTTTTCGCTCAATCATGGTCAGCCTTAAGGGGAACTCAAGCCCTGTCTCTCTGATCGGAACCTTTTGTGGCTTCGTCGGACCTTAGGCGAGGTTCTTTCCCTCAACCAAGCTTCTTTACAACATGCAGCGGAATAACACTTGGTCATACAAGTCTCAAGGCTCAACCTTGCCTCTACACTAGGCCAAGGTCATTAGAAAGCTCTGTCACTTCTAAAGACAACATCTTCAACATCTTAGACATCTCCGACAAGGTCTCACATCGATTCGAGACTTCTTCGGGACTCATTCGGACCCTTCTTGGGGCCAAAACGACCTAAAAAGCTCAACCAGAGGTTACCGGGTATTTCGGGACTTATCGGGACTTACCAAGGCATTATAACGCTTACCGGGTGCAAACATTGTAAATCGGAGCTTTTCGGGCCATTATAATGCTTACCGAGACATAACGGGCAAATATCGAGCCAACCGAAAACTATCGGGTCCCACTGATGAATAGTAATGCCATCCCGACTCCCATGATGTCATCTGACTTAGCTGCTCGCTCGGACATGCTATCGAAACTTTTCCATGGCATACCTTCATGATCAGGGCCTCTCGGACATCCATCCATCCGAGTCATCGGGGCATGAACCCTTCCAAATTTATGTCGAGTCATTTTCGTATCGCGTGCCGCTACCGGGCCCTATGGTGCAACCTCTAGCTCATGGGGAAGGGCGCAATGTCGGCACACCCGTGCCGCCCGACACTGTCCTTGGAAAACCCATTCCATAGGAAGACGCCCCAAGACACTCGTCTTGACACGCTCGCCCCAGCCATGACACACTTGCATGTGCCATGGGGTAGCTCACTTAGGCCATGAGGCCCAGGGGTGGTGGAGAGCCAACACCATGCCTCCCCCTATAGTAGACTATGTGAAATTTTGGCTTTGACACCCATGCACGTCATTTTGGCGAGGAGTCATACCCCAGCGTAGAGCGCTCGTCTGGACTCCGATTGATACGAAATCTCGCGAGCTTTCATCTTGTCCATATAAGGACTTAACTCCAGAGCCGCTCGTCAAAACGCACGGCGGAACCCCGACTTTCGAGGCTATGGCCCGGGGCCCTATCTGGCCCCCACTAGGCGTGTCACTGACACCACTGACGACATGGTTTCCCGCAACTTTGCTCTTTTCACATCTTGGCATTCATGCACACTTATCTTGGTGTGTTAGATGATGCACCGTCCTCCTCGGTCGCATTATGGCACTTGTCTTCTCGGCCCTCGTATGGCCTGGCGGGCGACACTCGCGTGCCACCCTTCGTCTGTCTGCGCTTGTGGGGTTCACAACCAACTCCGTTCTAGTGTGGTTGTGACACCAAACACCTAAGGGTTTTGACAATTTTGCTCTAATTCAAGTTTTATCTCTCGAGTCCACTTAAACCAACAGAATTTAGAGTTAAAGAACGAATTGTCAAAAATAAGAACAAAACATGCTTCAATACATAGCAATTTAGTCTTAACAAGTAAATCAAATCCTAACTACAATGTCTAGCTACTCTAAATCACATGAAACCTAAGCTATAAACAAGTAGAAAACGTCTCAAATGGAGTTACAATCGGAAAGAAAAGGAAATTAAACTTATGTGTCGATGTCGGTCCTTCGTCTCCGAGCTCCCGTCTTCGATCTCGATCCTCCACGAATGCTTTGGCTCCCAAAAACGCTCTTTTCTCTCTTCTTACAAAGTGTATTTCAAAAATAGGGCAAAAATCTAGCAAATTCGGCTCCCTTGTAATGAAAACACAAGGTTGTATTTATAGATGGAATCAGTGCAGCGTTGCAACGCTAGGGACAGCGTTGCAACGCTGTACCCTAGGTGACTTGTCATATAAAGAATGTCTCGATGGCTGTTACAATGTTGAGGGCAACGTTGCAACGATGCTACCCTAACACGCGCGTTCCTCTATCAAAGTAGCGTTGCGACGCAACAAGGCAGCGTTGCAACGCTACCTGCACGACCTTCATACGCATCTTCTTATCGAGATAGGGTTGCGACGCTGCAACGCTATCGCCTGGGGTCTTCAACGCATCTTGACTGCACGTTCAGCGTTGCAACGCTCTACATGGCGTTGCAATGCCATCACCTCGGGTCTTCAAGCTTGGTTTGGTCCTTTCACTTCCAATTGATGTTATTTTAAGCTCCAAATAGCCTCGTTTCGATCCCGAGTGATCCAAAGTGTCTCCAATTGTTTTGTTTACGCTCTTAACCTGAAATTGAGTAATTTAAACACGCAAAAGCTCTGAAATCATTATAAAACTAGCAATAATTAAGCCTAAGGATAGCACATTTTGTGTGCTATCAGCCTCCTAGACTTAGAAGGCTATATAGATTCAAGCAAGAAGGGGCCAAAGAAATATGAGTAGTTTTACGTGCCTTAATGTCAATCATAAGTCACTGTGTAGCTAAAGACGTTAAAGAAAGCACTACTTGGGAGGCAACCCAAGTTTATGTTTTAGTTCTCTGTTTTATTTTCTTTTTGTGTTTTCTTTCTTTTTATGTTTTCTTCCCTTTCCTAGTTTTGTTGTCTAATTCTTGTTTTTCTTTTTGGTACCTTCAGGTGTATGCCCAAGGATAGAGCTGCAGACTTGCATCCTTCTGATCCTGAGATTGAAAGGACCTGTAGGAGACTTCTAAGGCAAGGAAGAGCAGAAACTCAGACAATGGCTCATCAGGAGCTAATCAACAACCCTAAACCCATCAGGGAGTATTTCCAACCTGTGTTTAATTCTGAGCAGGCTGGAATTGTCCATGCCCTCATAAATGCTAAAAATTTTGAACTTAAAGCAGGGCTTATCCAGATGGATAGGGAAGGTGCTTTTAGAGGACAAGCCACAGAAGATCCTAATTCACATTTACAGAATTTTTTAGAAATTTGTGGCACAATTAAATTGAATGGTACCTCTGTTGATAGTATTCGCTTACGTCTTTTTCCTTTCTCTTTGCATGGTAGAGCTAAGGAATGGCTAGGGTCTCTCCCACCATGAAGCATCACTTCTTGGGAGGAGTTGGCCCAAGGCTTCATGACTAAATTCTTTCTGCCAGTGAAAGCTGCAAAGTTAAGGACAGAGTTAGGAACATTCAGGCAGCAGGAGGGCGAACAACTATTTGAGGCCTGGGATCGTTATAAAGATATGCTTAGGAGGTGCCGACAACAAGGTTACCCAAATTGGCTCCATGTACAATTATTCTATAATGGACTTGCAGGAAAGACTAGGATCATTTTGGATGCCATTGTTGGACGGGCTTTCATGCCGAAGACTATGCCAGAAGCACGTGCCCTCCTAGAAGAAGTGTCGACTGCCAGCTACCAATGACCCACATACAATGACAGATCTAAGCCAGTAGTTGGATTGCATCAATTGGATGAGGTAACTTCTCTTAAATCCCATATGGCATCTCTCACTCATGCTCTGAATAGTTTTGCAGGATCACCCCAAATAGTGGTACCCTCTCAATGCTCCCAGCACAATGGAGAATCCACTATGGAGCAAATACATTATCAGAACAACGGAAGCAATACTTATGGAAACAACAAGAATCAAAATACCCTTCCAACACATTATAATCCAGGTTTGAGATATCACGAAAATTTCTCTTATACTAACAATAAAAATGTGTTAAATCCTCCTACAGGGTATGCTTCTACATCTGAGAGGAAACCATCTCTTGAAGAAACAATGCACTCCTTTATTGTTGAATCCATAAATAGGTCTAACCAGCTAGAGAATGCAGTCGCTAGTCTAACTGGCGTAGTAACAAGTCATGGAGCTGCCATAAAGAATATTGAGACCTAGATCAGCCAGATGAATGTATCAATTCAAGCACTGCACGGAAAGAAAGAAACACCTTGAGGGAGTACAGTCTAGCTAAAGACGTTAAAGAAAGTGATTCTTGGGAGGCAACCCAAGCTTTGCATTTTTGTTATCTTTGTTTTATGTTTTTAGTAGTTTGCCAGTTTTCAGTTTACTTATAGTTTGTTTGTTTTGCTTTGATAGGTTGCTGTTGATGTCACCCTTCGTAGAAACCCATGCTCCCGTTCTGTGGAACTCCAACACACGTGTTTTGGTTATTCAAGGAACTTAGAAAATAATAACGATCTCCATAACTCAGGACAGTATTGTTCACTCTTACCCTTATACTTGCTTTGTGCTTATTTTTGCAAACATTGGGGACAATGTTTAGTGTAAGTTTTGGGGTGTGATGTTATCGATATGTTGTGACTGTCCTGAGTATATGCTGGATTGTTGATTGATCTTTTGCATAAGTATGATCATGATAACCTAGGACGAGATTTAATTGAAAAGTTTTGTGATTTTGCTGAAATTGAGAGCATGATATGAATTTGAGTTAATTTCAAAATTTTCTTGAGTTTTCCTGCACAATTATGCACATAGTCTGTGTTCCTGTAGTTTTGAAATGCTTAGAACAAAGTTATTAGGCTTAGAAGTTTAATGTCATCTCGATAGGTCTAAGAGCTGATTTGAGATTCAACTGCAGGATAGGGTGAATGACAATACGTAGTGCATGATCTGTGTAATATGTGCATTATGTGAAAAAGTAGTTTGTTTTGTGTTTGTTTGTTTAAAGAAAAAATTTGTGAGGGCAAAAAGAGCTACCTTCACTGTAATCAGTTAGGCCACTCATTGACCGAGTGCTCTGGGTAAGGGTCCCTATAGTGGATGTGTGAAACCTAGTGTCCTTGCAAAAAAAAAAAAAAAAAAAAGAAAATAGATAAAGTGAAAAAAAAGTGATTAAGTGCTAAGTAGAGTTATTTATTTCTTGAATGTAGGGAGGCTCAAGGATTAGTAATTATGACCTGTGTAGGGGGAAGTTGAATGGAAAACCTAATAAAGTTGATCCGGGCTTAGTAAAAATGAAGGGAACATAGGCTAATCACACACACACGTAGGAACACTTAGGAAAAGTTTTTAAATTGCTTATTGAAATAGTATGTTTGAGTGTTTCCTGTGATTGTGAAAATTTTCTCTTAAATCTTTAAGACTTGAGTCAAATGTATGTATAAGAACAATCTCATGTTTAATTCTGTTTTTGCTCGGGACTAGCAAAAGTTTAAGTTTTATGTTAATCTCAGAGCTTTTATGTGTGTTAATCATTGAATTTCAGGTTAAGAGCTTAAACAAGACAATTGGAGATATTTTGAATCACTCGGGATCGTAACAAGGCTTTTGGAGCTAAAAGTAACATCAATTGGAAGTAGAAGGACCAATCCAAGCTAGTAGACCGAGGTGATGGCGCTGCAACGCCGTGATTGTTGTTTTCAAGCCTAGAGGGATCATGCCAATAGTGTTTCAACGCTGCCTTGCAGCGTCGCAACGCTATCTCGATAAGAAACAAAGTAGAAGAGTCGTGGCGAGGGCGTTGCAACGCCAGATCGATAAGAGGCGCGCGCGTTAAGGTAGCGACATTGCAACGTTGCCCTAAGCATTGCAACGCCATCGACACTTTCCTTATATGCCAGCCACCTAGGGCACAATATTGCAACGTTGTCCCTAGCGTTGCAACGCTGTGCCTATTATTCCTATAAATACAACCTTATATCTTCTTGCAAAGGGGGTCGAATTTGATAGAGATTTCACCCTAATTTCGAAATACGTTCGTAGTTAAGAAGAGAAAAAAGCATTTCTTGGGAGCCAAAGCATTCGTGGAGGTTCGAGATCGAGACGAGAGCTCGGAGACGAAGGACCGACATCGACACATAAGTTTAATTTCTATTTCTTTCATATTGTAACACCGTTTTAAGACGTTTTCTACACTTTTAGTTTTGTTTTATTGTGATTTAGAGTAGCAAAATGTTGTAGTTAGGATTTGAATTGCATGTTAAGACTTGGTTGTCATTTTTTTTATTTATTTTTGACAATTCGTTCTTTAATTCTTTGATCTTGTTGGTTTAAGTGGACTCGAGAGAAAAAGCTTAGATTAGAGCAAAGTTGTCAAAACTCTAAGAATTCTGGCATGAGAATGACCTAGAAGTCTAAGGGAAACACATAAAGAAGTTGCTTAATGTCGTGCATGCTTTAGATTCATATGGAGACTATAGAATTCATTATGTGTGCGAGGCTCACTAAGAATCAAGAGATTTTCTTGAGTATCTTACTTCTTGTTTATAAATTCATCACATTAGTTCATTGCATGTGTTAACTAAGTTATTAACTTGTGAAGTCAAATTCCTCCAAATCTATCAATTCGTGTCTCCACTTGTTTGTTTGTCTTTTATCTTTGTTTTCATCACCTATCCATGTTATGTTACTTTAGCTAAAATTGAGAATTAGTATCTTGGTAATTAATTAATCTAGAAACCCATTCCTGAGAATGATACTTAGACTCTCAAATCACTATACTAAAACTTGACCCGTATACTTGCCTTTGTCTCAAGCATCCTATATCGACAAGGTGTTTTTCTGGAATAACAAGAACAGAACGCTAGCTTTGTCTCAAGCATCCTATATCGACAAGGTGTTGGTCTGATATTCAATGAAAAATTTCAAAAGGAATTTATTACCCTTTAGTCATGGAATTCATTTGTCTAAGGATTAATGTCCTAAGACATCTCAAGAAGTTGAGGATATGAGACGTATTCCCTATGCCTCGGCAGTAGATAGCTTGATGTATGCTATTTTATGCATGAGGCCAGACATTTGCTATACTGTGGGAGTAGTCAGTAGGTACCAGTCCAATCCAGGGTTAGACCACTGTACCGCAGTTAAAAATATCCTTAAGTATCTAAGGAGAACGAGGGATTATACGTTTGTGTACGGGTCTAAGGATTTGATCCTTACAAGATACACTGATTCTGATTTTCAGGCCGATAGAAAATCCACATCGGGATCAGTTTTTACCCTTAACGGAGGAGCTATAGTATGGCGTAGCATAAAGCAAGGATGCATCACCGACTCCACAATGGAGGTAGAATATTTAGTTGCTTGTGAAGCAACTAAGGAGGTTGTTTGGCTAAGGAAATTTCTGACTGATTTGGAAGTCGTTTCAAATATGAAATTTCCCATCACCTTATACTGTGAATCAGTGGTGCAGTTGACAATTCAAAGGAACCCGTAGTCACAAGCGAGGGGAGCACATAGAGAGAAAATATCATCTCATTTGAAAGATAGTGCAACGAGGAGATGTGATAGTCACAAAGATTGCTTCAGTATACAACGTTGTTGATCCATTTACGAATACTCTCACGGCTAAAGTGTTCGAGGGTCATCTGGAGAGTCTAGGTTTACGTGACATATATATAGGATAATCTAGGGCAAGTGGGAGATATGTAATGGGTATATGAATGCCTTAATTTATTGTATTTTTGTATCTCTGTAACCACTTTTTTAGATTGTAATGTATCCAACTAGAGTTTTAGTTCAAGTAAGAGTTTGTTGGATTTTATGCCCTACAACTCGTAGTTTGGAAATAATGTTCTAATTAATCAATAAAGAGTTATTGTTTATCATTATTTTCTATATTGTCTTAAGTTAACCCTAAATCCAATAAACTAACATCCAAGGTTGTTGCATGTCTCTTGAACTGAATGTATGGGACATATAAGGGTCTCAGTTCGAGATACAACCTAAAATGTCTATAATAAGGGGATAAGGCTGGCTACCTAACCCTGGTAATACTATGGATATGTCCCACTTTTTATACGATACAAACATAGTGATCCTAACGTGTTCGTGTAGATGACATATCAGTGGAGATGTAATGAGATTGCATAAGACCGGACCACGAAAAAGTAACCACTAGTTGTAACTCCATTGACTAGTTAGATTTCTATTTCAATAGGATGACTTAGGCAACTTGATCTCAATCCTAAGCAGGTTACAAACTCCTGTTTGTGAGGTATTGTCCTTTGACTAGAATGGGTGAGAGCAGCCTGAGTCGCCGACTCAATAAGTCTACCTTCTTGGAGACAAGACCGAGTAGGCAGTTGGGGACATAACCTAGCAAGATGGAATTCACTCATTCCCACCTATTATTGTAAGTAAATGAATGTTTCTTTGAGTGGTGTCTCCGGGACTTGAACAAAGGGTCTGACCCTCTCATTGGCCCGAGAGGGACTTCTGTTTGTTGGTAGGACCACAAACAGGTTGTTCATTAGAAGAACACATGAACTTAAGGTAAAAGATGTAACCTAGGGGTAAAATGGTAATTTGACCCAACTGTTGTGACGAATATTCGTGAAGGATTGACTTGTTTTTTTGTCGATATTCGTGGACACAAAATATATCTGCATTGAGAAGAGTGCAAGTGTTAGACTTTAGTGGAGTGTTCTCGCAGTTAACGAATGTTGATTAGGAGGTTAATGAGATTAACTGAATAATCTTGTATCGTTGGAGCTTCTGATATGTATGTCCATTAGGTCCACTTCCTAGCTCGTAAACGGTTCTTGAATCATTAGAATTTGAAATGTTCAAATTCTATTAGGGAATAAGCATAATGTATGGAGATGTGTATTATAATAAAAGTTTTTATATGCATTAAAACTTTATAGTATAATTTATTTTGAATATGATTTAAAGTAAATTGATTAAGAGAATTAAATATTTGAAAGAGTTCAAATATTATTTATATGTGAATGAGATTCATATTTAAAACTATAGGTTAAAATTTAATGTGCATAAGATGTACATTAAAACTATAGGTTAGAGGGAAAATGATTAAATGTGATTTAATCATAATTAAATATATGGTATTTAATTTCATTTTAATTAAATATGATTAATTAAAATATAATAATTAATTTATTAATTATTAATTAATTAATTAATAAATGGAAACGTGTCATCCTGACACGTTCCCACACTTCCACCATCTCCCTATCGATAGGGTGTGGGAAGTTCCCTCGATAGTCTTCTTCTTCTTAATTGAAAAGGTGAAGATCAATGATGGGTAAAAAAAAAAAGAAGGTTGAACTTGAAGAAACTCACAAAAATTCTCTCTCTCTCAAATTCCTGATTTCTATATTGTTGGAGGTCTTCCCACAAATACCTAGATCTAAGACACTCAGAGGATAGGAAGTTTTCCTATTAGTAGTGTTCTACTAAGAAGAGAAGCTTGTTGTTCATCGTGTTGTGCAATTGTTGGATAAGCAAGGAGTTGATCTTATGAAAGTACAAAGGTATAATTCGAATTGCTTTTAGTTTAGAATTCTATCCAACATATCTAATTGTAGATTCCATGCTTTTAAGTTAGCTTATCTCTATTTTATTCCAATGTACTAGTTTTTGAAGTAAACCAAAACAAACAAGCAATTACGTTCCAATTACACGTTTCCGCTGCTCAAGGGAATTCGATTACCTTCATGGTTGACTTGGGGCCTCGTCTTTGGAATCGACTTGGACTTTAAGCCAACTTTGTTGGACTAGGTTTGGCTAATTTGTGCCTTCAATGCTTTGATATTTTAAATTTTAAATAACCCAAATGTGTACCTAGATTTGTCATTTAATTTATGGATCCTTACAAATTTAATTAATCTCTCATTAAATAAAATTTTGCCATCAATGTTGAGTGATGACTTGACAATTTTGGATTTGTCAAAATTTTTATTCCAACGGGGTGTATCCCTAAACTCGTGGATTTTGTAAATGCTTGATGAAGGAATAAAGTTTTATTTTCATCTATTCTTCTGTACTCGCATTTAAACTTAAATTCAATAAACTAAGTTCTACGGTTATACACATTTATGAGAACTTGAGCAATATGTAGTTGACATACAAGTGAGATCATGTTCGAGTAAATAACCTGAATGGCATATAGTATACATACAAGGTTAAGAACCTAATCCTAGTGACACTATGGATGTTGCCAACTTTGTATTTGGTACAATTAAGGTGATCCAACTCATTCATGTAGTAGACAAAGTGAGGGCATCCTATGCAATGAGTTCGTACAAGATCGAACTGCAAATTATTAACTCTGATGTAACATCGTTAACATATTAGGTTTAATAATTCATATATAATCAATAATAACTTGACCTAAATCTTGGGCGAGTTATGGACTCCTGACTGCGAGAGATTGTCTTTTAACTAGTATGGCTGAGAGTGGCCAAGTCGTCGACCCAATAAGTATACCTTCTTGGAGACAAAACTGCGTGGGGAGCTAGGAACTTAACTTCGCGAGATGAAATTCACTCATTCCCGAGTTAGAAAAATTAGATAGGTTGTTTCATTAAGTGCTGACTCTAGGAGTTGAACAACGGGACCACACCCTCTAACTAGTCCGAGAGGGACTTAGTTTATGGTAAGACCATGAACATGTTGTTCATTAGAGGTTCAATGGAACTTAAGGAATAAGAAGTAATCACAAGGGTAAAACAATAATTTTATCAAACTATGATTACGAAGAACTTGTGAAGGGTCCACTTTACGGGCAATGGTTAAATCAATTAACCCAACTTATCATATAGTGAGAATAGTGCATCTACCTGTCTATAGTGGAGTCACTCGTAGTTAATGAATGTTGGTTAATAGGATCATAGAGATTGATCAATTAACCTCGTATGATTGAGCTCGTGATATGTAGGTCCATTAGGTCTCTATGTTGGCTCAATATGGATATATACGATGGTATAGAGTTTTTTAGTGAATTTGAAACATTCAAATTGATAAAAGAGATTTATATCAATTATATGTGATATAATCGATATAATATATAGTTTGATGTGAATAGATTCATTATACACTATATACTATATTTGGACTAATTTCTAAATATTAATTTATTATAAAAGAGTTTCATATTAAATACTATTGAGTATCATTGAGAGAAGTCCAATTCAATATGATTCAATTTATGTTAAATAAAGTATTTGATACTTTATAATATGCAATATGCACAATGCATATATTATGGAGTAAATGGGTGAGTGGATGGAGGAAGTTGCTCCATCCTCACTCATTATAAATAGGTGCATTGGTGAATTCCATAATACTCTACAAAAGCTAAGTCTCTCTCAAATTCTCCATCTTTGAAATTCTCTTAGAGAATTTTTTGGCGTGTTCTGGCGATTCATTGATGTAATGCCTCAGGCCCAAGATTTGGATCGAGATTCAGAATCTCTGGTTTTCTCCCGCATTTCCTGCGACCTGGCAACACTTCTGTTGTGGTTTGTGCCCTAAAACTTCTAGTTTGTAAATATTGTTCTAATTAATGTAATAAAGAGTTATTATTATCAATGAAGAGTTATTGTTCGTTAATTACAATATTGCCCTTTTATTATCCCTAAATCAAATAAATTAACATCCAAAGCTGTAAAATGTCTCTTGAGCTTAATGTAGTTTACATATAAAGGATCTCAGTTCGAGATACAACCTAAAGGGTCTATAGTAAGGGGATAAGGTTTGGGTACCTTACCCTGGTAATACTATGGATATGACCCACTTTGTATATGATACAAACACAGTGATCCTAACGTGTTCGTGTAGATGACATGTGAGTGGGGATATCTTATGAAATGAGATTGCATAAGACCGAACCACGAAATAGTAACCACTAGGTGTAACTCTGTTGACGAGTTAAGTTTTTATTTCAGTAGGATGACCTAGGCTACTTGATCTCAATCCTTAGCAGGTTACGAACTCCTATTTGCGAGAGATTGTCCTTTGACTAGTATGCGTGAGAGTGGCCAAGTTCACCGACTCAATATGCCTACCCTCTTAGGGACAAGACCGAGTGAGCAGCTGGGGACTTAACGTAGAAAGATGGAATTCACTTCTTCCCACCTATAGTAAGTAAAGGAATGTTCCCTTAAGTGGTGTTTTCGGGACTTTAACAAAGGGCCCGACCTTCTCATTGGCCCGAGAGGGCCTTCTGTTTGTTGGTAGGACCACAAACAAATTGTTCATTAGAGGAGCACTGGGACTTAAGGTAAAAGATGTAACCCAAGGGTAAAATAGTAATTTGACCCAGCTAGTGTTACGAACATTCGTGAAGGATTGACTTGTTGTTATTGGTCAATATCTGTGGACACAGAAATATATCTACATTGAGAAGAGTGTAGTTGTGGGACTTTAGTAGAGTGTTCCCACAGTTAACAAATGTTTATTAGGAGGTTAATGAGATTAACCGAGTAATCTCGTATCGTTGGAGCTTCTGATCTATAGGTCCATTAGGTCCACCTTCTTGCTCGTAAAGGGTTCTTAGATCGTTTGAATTTGAAATGTTCAAATTCAATTAGGGAATCAATTTAATGCATATAGATACACTATAATATAAAGTTTTGGAACTTTATATTATAAATTTAATGTAAATATGATTCATATTAAATTATGTGAGAGAATTAAATATTTGAAAGAGTTCAAATATCAAATATTAAATGTGAATGAGATTCATATTTGAAAACTATAGGTTAAAATTTAATGTGCATAAGATGTGCATTAAAACTATAGGTTAGAGGGAAAATTGATTAAATGTGATTTAATCAAATTATAATGTAATTAAATTGGTTTAATTAATTTTATTAATTAAATAAAATAAAAAAAGGGAAGGGAACGTGTAAGAGACACGTTCCCACTTCCCCCCTTTCTCTCCATCCCTATCGTTAAGAGAGGGAGTTGGGCAAAATTCCCCTCACCTTTTCCAAATAGTTGGAATCTTTCCCCACCAAGGATTGATCTAAGTAGAACTCAGAGTCATAGAAGGTTTTCCATTTTGGTTGTGTTTTGTTGGAAAAGAAGAACAGAGAAATTTAGTGTTGTTGTGCATTTTGTCATAAGGAGTTGTTGTTGAATTGAAACTACAAAGGTAATTTTGAATTTCCTCTTAGTATAAAGGTTATATAGCATGTTTGCATGCTTCAATTCCATGCGTTGATTAGAATAGATTGTTTATTCTCTGTTTTTTACCAATGTATTAGTATTTGAAGTAAACCAATAACAAACAAGTAAATCGATCTTAAAATCACGTTTTCGCTGCTCATAGGGATTAGATTCTCTTCAATTGTTATCAAAGCAATGCTTGTTTTTTTTTTTTTGTTGAAACAAATTTGCATTGGTTAGGTGGGAATTGCATTTGGTTTGCTGTAAAACTTAATTAGGAAAGTTTGGCTTAGTTTTAGTTGTGATTTGATCAAATTAAATGTAAACACCCCTGTGTTTTGGGCAATTAAGTGCATAATTGAGTATGTAATAAAGTTATGAGTCGCTCGTGACAAGTTTGAAGTAATTCGGATGAGATTCAGGTGAGAATTTTCAATTGGAAGCTACTGCTTTTCGAAGGAAAAGCTACTGGCAGAAGCAGTAGCGTTGTGACGCTCCCAACAGCATTGCAATGTCGTTCATCAGCGTTGCAATGCTAAAGAACGACGTCGCAACACCAATGTCGATAAGGAATCCAAGGAGTCAGTGGTGTTGCAATGTCGTTTCATGGCGTTGCAACGCTACCCCGATAATTGTCGCAGACGCTTAGGGAGGCGGCGTTGCAACGCTCTCCTTAGTGTTGCAACGTCGTGGTAGTTTCTTGGTGAAACAGACCAGTTCAACGGCGGTTCGAGCGGTTCGGAGGGTGGATGGTACGGTTCAAGTAGTCTGAGCCCGGTTCAATGAGTTTTGGACCGATTTTGTAATAAAATTAGTGTAATTTTATTATTTTTTGTACTTTAGGGGCCAATTTTTTTCGGTTTTACAACTATTTTCTTTATGAATGTCATTTACAATTTTTCTCACCTTAGTATAAGCATGTTCATGCATTTTATTTGTATAAGTGTTATATAAATCTCATAGAAATGCATGATGCAATTTATTTTTCGTGAATAATTAATTATAATTGTTATAATTAGATTATATGAAAAATAAATAGCATGGAGCATGAAATTACTTAGTTTAAAATAAAATGTTATTTTATTTAAGTAGTTTGCTTAATTCAAGTAGTTGAATGTAATTCCAATTAGAAATCGTTTGTTGGAGTTATCATATAGTTCGTTGTCATAGGTTAATAATTAAAATTTATAAAACTTATAAAGGGGTTTTAGAAACCATAACCTATAACAAAGAACTGCATGCAAACATAGGAGCTTGGGTTAAATAAAATTAGTTTTAAATTGTTTAAAATTAATTTAGATCTAAGTTTAATTTCTAATAGGATTAGAAGTTAGGCTTACATAGTATTTTAAATAGGTTAAAATATAGTAGGACTATAGGACATTGGTTTTAAGGAAACTCTACCGGTGATGTTCTGTCTAAGATTGGGGGTACTTAAGTTGACGGTTAACAGAACACCTCCTACTTGGGAACTGACCTGGAGCTTGAGTTGAATTAACCTTAGTCCTGTGTTATTTCTAGGTAATTAAAATGTTTATTCATCTAGACATAAGGTTAAAAGACCTAGTTATAACAGTTATAATAGGCATAGACTTAGATAGATTTTTTTAGCCAGAATCCGACTAAGTTAAACCTACACCCTATCCTTAGGAGCTTCAGTGGGAGAAAACGAGGTGTTCACATCAAGTTTACTCTCCCGTCCTCAAGAGTTCACACCGTGAGTTCCATGCTCGGCTACGTGGCGTCAATAGGGTGTCCCCCTACGGTAAGTGTTTGCATGGCTCAATACCAAGGTGAATGAGGGAAGTATCCATAATAAATGGGAGCAGGACGCGTGTCAACATATCTTACGGTCTCCTCTATTAGGTCGTACCGTGAGATTTCTATAGTCCGCCTGCTAGGTTGTCCTGGAACAACCAATCCCTACAGAGGGCCTGACTATAGGGATCAGAACATCGCGAACTGTAGAAATGGATAGGATTTCTTAGGTAATTTGCCAACAGTTGTCTTTCTTAATAGTAGCCTGTTGGCTCAAACCTATTGGATCTGAAAATTGTAGGGTCACATTTACAGGATAAGTTAAGCTAGTTAACTAGTCCTTGACCAAAAAAACGGTAGCTAAAAATCATTTGGACATGAGATGTTCTGCTAGTGAGAATTAGCTGAGATAGTCTCAATTCAGGGGAGGAGTGATTGACCACCCGATGGTAGCTTTTATTCTTACCCCTTGAAGTATCTTTGCAAAATTAAAGGTTTAATTTAAACACTAGGGTCCTTTAATAATTTTGCTAAAATTGATTGGTTTGTAAAGGGTTAAAGGCAAAACTAATTAGAACTATTTTTGTAATTTCAGCATGTCATCCTCAATGATAGCCTTACTCAAAAGTCAACGTTTAACTGGCGAAAATTATACTACATGGAAGTCCAACCTGGATGCGTTTTTGGTTATGGATGACCTTCGGTTTGCATATCTGATGTTTTCGCCAGGAAGCTTGAGGGAATGGTCTCAGCACGTGAGATCATGAGTTATCTACAGAATTTGTCTGGACAACCGTCTGAGCAAATTCAACATGAATCCCTCAAATACGTTTATAACACGCGCATGAAGGAGGAAATTTTAGTGAGAGAACATGTTCTCAATCTGATAGTTCACTTCAACGTGGCCGAAATTAACGGAGCGATTTTGGATGAGCAAAGTCAGGTATTGTGTATCCTGCAATCTCTTCCGAAGAGTTTCCTAAAATTTCACAGCAATGTGGTGATGAACAAAAGAGAGTATAACCTGACTTCCCTCCTAAATGAGTTGCAGACTTACCAGTCTCTTATTGAAAATAAGGGATAGGTTGATGAAAAGGCAAATCTATTCACCCATTCCAAAAGGGTTCAGATGGGTTCATCCTCTGGAACCAAGTCTTGCGGTTCTTCTTCTAGGATTAAGAAGACTCAGAAGAAGAGGACAGGAGGAAAGGGGAAGGCTTTTGCTACTGCAGACAGAGAGCTCAAAGAGAAGAAAGGTAAATGTGATTTACTTGTTCTTGAAACTTGTTTAGTGGAAAGTAATGACTTTACCTGGATACTTGATTCAGGGGCCACTAACAGTGCTTGCTCTTCTTTACAGGAAACTAGTTCCTTAAAGGACCTCAAAGAGGGTGAGATGACGCTCAGGGTCGGAACGGGAGAAGCCGACTCAGCTCGTGCAATGGGAGATGCTAAGTTGTTTTTAGAGATAAATTTTTATTTTTCAAAAATCTGTACATAGTTTCCAAGATTAAGAGGACCTTAATATCTATCTCTTACTTAATTGAACACGGTTATTGTATTACCTTTTCTATTAATGAAGCGTTCATTTCAAAAAAGGGTGTCAATGTTTGTTCAACTAAGTTACAAAATGGCTTATACGCACCTAAACCGAATCAAACTAAAGCAATTTTGAATCATGAGATGTTTAAAATGTTGGGATTTATGCCGTAAACTTGTGTAATTTTGATCAATTAAATAAAGTGTTATTTGTCTTGATAAGATTACAGTCTTGCTTTTATAAATTCAATAAACTAAGCTCCAAGGTTATTACGTTTATCTTGAAATCAGTGTAGTGGACACTATTTGGGTTGAGTTCAAGATTATAACCTAAATAGTTTATTGTATAAGAATAAGGTTGGAAACCTCATTCTGGTAACACCATGGATGCGACCTACTTTGTAATTAGTACAAATGAGGTAATCCAACTCATTCATGTAGTTGACATGCGAGTGGAGGCATCCTGTATGAAGAATTCATACAAGATTGGATCGCAAATTATTAGTCTAACCAGTATAACACCGTTAACAGGATAAGACTAGTAATTTATAGATGGCCATTAGTGACTCGACCTGAATCCTGAGCAAGTTAGGAACTCCTGCTTATAGAGGTTTGTCCTTAGACTAATATGGGTGAGAGTGGCCTGTAGCCGACTCAATAAGCCTACCTTCTCGGGTGATGAACCCTCGTGAGGTAGTCGGGAACTTAATCATGCAAGATGGAATTCACTCATTCCTCTCTTGAGGAATTAGATAGGTTGTTCCCTTAAAGAACCGATTCCGTGTCTTGAACAACGGGGCCCCGCCCTCTATGAGGGTATGAGTCTAAGGTAGGACCTTAGACTTGTTGTTCATTAGAGGATCAGTGGTGCTTAAGGAGCAAAGAGGTAATCACATGGGTAAAACGGTAATTTGACCCAGCCGTGATTACGAACAACCTGTGAATGGTCGACTCGTGGGTAATGACTATATCAGTGGACACAATAATATCTACAGTGAGGAGAGTACAGCTACAAGTCTATAGTGGAGTGACTTGTAGTTAATGAATATTGATTAACTGTATCAAAGAGTTTGATCAGTTAATCTCACATCATTGGAGCTCGTGATCCAGTAGGTCCATTAGATCCTCTCGTTGGCTCAACATGGTAATATTGAGGGTATAAAGTTAGGAGTGAAATTGAAGTGTTCAATTTCATACATGAGGAGTTATATCAATTATATATGATATAATTGATATAATATATAGTTTTAATGTGAATTAGATTTATATATAAACTATATACTAAAGAGAGATTAAAGGAGGGGTAGGATGGTAATTTCCATCCCATTCCCCTATATATATGGTTGCATGAGATGCAACTAGGTTATGAGATTCTAAGGTTTTACAAGCTCCCTTGTTGTGTTGTTGGAAGAGTTCCAAAACACACATCTCTCTCACAAAATACCTCACCACTCGTAAAGGGAACCCACCTTCCTCCCTCACCTAGAGAACAACAAAGAAGATCCGGTGGCAGTGTCGGTGTTCGTACGAGTTCGAGTTGCTGTGATCTTGATCGAGAGAGAGGAGGAGCACTTGAAGAAAGGTTATTTAAAGGTAATTTCTTGCTGTCAATACTAATTTTATGCTTAATCTAGTGTTTCGTGTTCTTGAATTTACCGTTGTAACTAAATCAAGAGCACGCGATTCGCAATCGCTTCCGCTGCGGGGACTTCGATTCCCTTCAATTGGTATCAGAGTCCAATTATGTTCTTGATTTATGTTCTGGTTTTTTCAAGAACGAGGTGGGATTTACTGTTTTTGCATGAGATGTATGAACGGTTTTGCAAAATTAGATGTTTTCAATTTTGGCACTTAGATTTACAATTTTTATTGAAATGTTCAATGTCAGGGCCCGGTATTTTGGACAAATTTAATTGTAAACCGAGTCTGTAAGTCCGTGTTGATCGAGGGAAAGCGGTTGCTGAGAAGATCGGAACGAAAACGAGCTAGATTTGGAGAAATCAAGTTGTTGTTTGTGTGCAGCGTTGAAACGCAGCCTCTAGCGTTGCAACGGTCGGCAGAAGACGACAAAAGTATCGCTGTAACGCGGCGATATCGCTGCGTTACGCCATATATACGCTTTCACGCGAGGAGCAAATCTTATTTGAAAAACATTTTTATATATATTAATTATAAAAACGTTTTATATTTAATATATTTAATATATTTAATTTTAATTAATATAATTAGATTATATTAATTAAAATTATTTCTAGGGTGCCAAAATTAGTCTAATTTTTGCTATTTTAGTTATGCAATTGTTGTATAATTATTGCCATGCATAGTGTATGCTTGTATTTTAGAAATCCCACCTTAGGTTAAGCATTTTCATGCATCATTTATAATATAAGGAGTTATATTATATAGTTTGCATGATTAATTAATATAAGGTTGTTATATTAATTTTTGGATAGCATTGGCATGCATTATTTCCCATGAGATGAATATGCTATGAATGTCTTATTATTCATGTGATGAATGATCAAGCACTATAACATAGTATGCATGTCACCTAAGGTTAATTATTAGTTTTAAAATGTTAAGAACTTACAAATAATAGACCTTAGGTTATCTAGTTCTAATTAGATTAGAATTAGGAACCACGTAATTTATAAGCTATGATTAAAAGAGGAACTCTGTCTAAGGAAAGTTTTGTCTAGGCTGTGGTATTTAAGTCGACTTAAACTAACACCCCTACCGAATCGACACAGGAGTGAAATTTAATCGAAAAGTCTTATAAATTATCAAGATCTGCCTCAGTTTATTAAGGGGTTAATAAACTAGAAATCCTAGGTTTAATATAAGGAGTTATATTAACAAACTTAGGATAAAATCAATATAATAGTTATATTGATTATCAATATAAGAGTTATGTTGATAGAGTTAGGTAAAACCATTAGTCGGGTTTTAGCCTAAGAAAGATTCCTATAGACTTAAAGTATTCAGTGGGAGGAAAAAGTGTATGAGATACATATTTTTCCACCTACGCTATCTCCGAAAAGTTCACACCGTGAGACGCATACTTGACCTCGTGGCGCAAACGGGAGGGTCCCCCTTCGGATGGTGTTTGTATGAGTCAATATCAAGGTGAATGGAGAGGGTACTTATAGTGAATGGGAGCAGGTTTAGTTAAAACAAAACCTACGGTCTCTTTTGTCAGTTTACACCGTTAGACCACTATGGTCACCGCTAGTTTGGCTCGGACTGCATAATCCCCTTCTGAGGGCTTGATCATAGAGGATCTAACACAAGAGAGACACCCGAAAGGGATAAAGATTTCCTTAGACTATTTTCCAATCTAGTCCTCCCTTCGGCGAATTTTTTGGATCGAGACTTCTGGATCTAAAGACAAAGGGTTACACTCACGGGATACATAAGTTGTGTATGTATCCCGACCGAAAAAATGGTAACTAAAACCTATAGGAATAAGAGTTATTCTCGGTATTAGATTTTGGTCAAGAGTGTCTTGATCTGTAGGAGGAGTGTTTTTATTACCCTTCAGTGTCATACATTCTAAACCTTTGGAGTATCATTGCAAATTATAAATGGGCTAGAAATGATTTGATAATTAGCTAAAACATGATTGGATTAGAGTTATAGAAAGAAAACTCATACAAGTTTGTTTGTAAATTTTCAGCAAAAATGTCTATTTCTATAATTTCCTTATTGGGTGTGGAAAAGTTAACGGGAGAGAACATGATGACATGGAAAAACAAATTCAACACTATTTTGATAGTGGATGATCTGAAGTTTGTGCTAACTAAGGAGTGTCCTTAGGTGCCAGGCTCGAATGCATCACGAAATGTTCGTGATGCATATGATCGATGGATCAAGGCCAATGATAAGGCCAAGGTCTACATGCTGGCAAGTATGTCTGACATATTGGCCAAGAAGCATGAGGGCATGATTACCGCCAAGGAAATCATAGATTCTGTGCAGGGTATGTTTGGACAACAGTCCACACAAGCCCGACATAATGCCCTAAAGTACATATTCAACTCGAGGATGTCGAGAGGTATCATGCTTCGGATCATGTCCTGGATATGATGGTAGACTTTAACATCGCAGAGTCGAATGGTGCTTCCATCGATTAGTAGAGCCAGGTCAGCTTCATTCTGGAAACCCTTCCAGATAGTTTCCTGCAGTTTAGAAGTAATGATGTTATGAACAAGCTTACTTTTAATCTTACCTCCTTCGAATGAACTCCGCACATTTCGGTCTTTGATGAAAATTCGGGGATCGAAAGGTGAGGCAAATGTTGCGGTGGGAGTTATCACAGAGGTTCGACCTGCGGGATAAAAATAATGAGCTTCATCTTCTTCTAACTCGAGAGGTAAGAAGAAGAACATGAAAAGGTTGGTAAAGGAAACAGTGACACAAAGCCGCGCGCTGTAAGGGCAAGAAAGTCAAAGACGTTGCTGATAAAGGAAAGTGTTTCCACTGCAATGAAGACGGGCATTGGAAACGGAACTGTCCGAAGTACATTGCAGAAAAGAAGAAGGAAGGTAAATATGATTTACTTTGCCTAGAAGCTTGTTTAGTGGATAATGATAAAACAGCTTGGATACTTGATTCAGGCGCCACTAATCATGTTTGCTCTTCTTTTCAGGGAATTTATTCCTTACAGTAGCTACAACAAGGAGAGATAACGCTCCGGGTTGGAAATGGAGAAGTCGTCTCAAATTTGTGAGCAGAGAGGCACAATGAAGCTTTATTTTGGCAAGAAATATGTATTGTTGGACAATATATTAGTGATACTAGGGTTTACTAGAAACCTCATTTCCATTTCTTGCTTTATTGAATAATGTATTTCTGTTTCCTTTTCTATGAATAAAGTGTTTATTTTGAAGAAAGGTTTAGAAATATGTTCAGCTTCATTAGAAAATGGATTGAGAATGCTCATCTTTGGCATCTAAGATTGGGTCACATTAATCTCAATAGGATTGATATATTGGTAAAGAACGGACTTCTAAACGAGTTAGAAGAAAATTCTTTGCCAGTATGTGAATCTTGCCTAGAAGGCAAAATGACTAAAAGACCTTTTAGTGGAAAAGGTTATCGAGCCAAAGATCCTCTAGAGCTTATACATTCAGACCTTTGTGGTCCGATGAATGTTAAAGCCAGGGGAGGATATGAATATTTCATCTCTTTTATAGATGATTATTCCAGATATGGGCATATTTACCTAATGCACCACAAGTCTGAAGCACTTGAAAAGTTCAAGAAATTCAAGACTGAGGTTGAAAATAAATTAGGTAAAAGAGTTAAAACACTTCGATCGGATCGAGGTGGAGAGTACATGAATTTAAAATTCCAGAACTATATGATAGAACATGGAATTACATCCCAACTCTCGCTCTCCCTACAGCACACGACACAAAGAAAACGATGTATCGGAAAGGAGAAATAGAACCTTGTTGGACATGGTTCGATCAATGATGAGTTATGCTCATCTCCCTAGTTCCTTTTGAGGTTATGCAGTGGAGACTGGAGTATACATTTTGAATAGTGTGCCCTCCAAAAGTGTTTCTGAAACACCTTTTGAACTCTGGAAAGGACGTAAAGGTAGTTTATGTCACTTCAGAATATGGGGTTGTCCAACACATGTGCTTGTGACAAATCCAAAGAAGTTGGATTCACGTTCAAAGTTGTGCCTATTCGTAGGATACCCAAAAGAAACAAGAGGTGGTTTATTTTATGATCCTAAGGAAGATAAGGTCTTTGTGTCGACAAATGCCACTTTCTTGGAGGAGGACCACATAAGGGACCACAAACCAAAAAGTAAGGTAGTGTTGAGTGAGTTAGACGGAACAATAGCAAAGGTTGCTAATAAGAACACTAGTACGTCAACAAGAGTTGTTAATACTAGTTTGTCTAGTCAAGAGGGTCCATCTCAAGAGTTGAGTATGCCTCGACGTAGTGGGAGGGTTGTGATACAACTTTGACTGCTTACATGGGTTTAAATGAAACCCAAGTTGTTATACCGGATGACAATCATGAGGATCCATTGACTTATAATCAAGCAATGGTTGACATTGACAAAGACAAATGGGTCATAGCCATGGACCAAGAAATGGAGTCTATGCACTTCAATTCTGTTTCGGATCTTGTAGATTAGCCTGATGGGGTAGAACCTATAGGTTGTATGTGGATCTACAAGAGAAAACGTGGTGTAGATGGGAAGGTGCAAACCTTTAAAGCTAGACTAGTAGCAAAGGGTTATACCCAGGATGAAGGGGTTGACTATGAGGAGACTTTTTCACTTGTTGCTATGGTAAAGTCTATCCGTATCCTTCTTGCCATTGCCGCATATTATGACTATGAGGTAGGGCAAATGGATGTCAAGACAACATTTTTGAATGGTAATATTGAAGAAACCATCTACATGGACCAACCCAAAGGGTTCATTAAACCAGTTCAAGAGCAAAAGGTTTGCAGGCTTAAAAGGTCGATTTATGGACTGAAACAAGCCTCTAGGTCCTGGAATATAAGATTTGATGAGGCTATCAGATCTTATGGTTTTGACTAGAATGATGATGAACCTTGTGTCTACAAGAAAATCATCAATAGTTCTGTCGCATTCCTAATTCTCTATGTGGATGATATCCTACTCATTAGGAATAATGTAGGTTATCTTACTGACATCAAGGAATGGCTAGCTACGCAGTTCCAAATGAAAAATTTGGGTGATGCGCAGTTTGTTCTTGGGATCCAGATTGTCCGAAACTGCAAGAATAAAACACTAGCCTTGTCTCAAGCATCATATATAGACAAAGTATTGTCAAGGTTTAAGATGCAAGATTCCAAAAAGGGCTTGTTTCCTTTTAGACATGGAATCCATTTGTCTAAGGAACAGTGTCCTAAGACACCTCAAGGAGTTGAGGATGTGAGACGGATTCCTTACGCATCAGCTGTTGGGAGCCTGATGTACGCCATGTTGTGTATTAGGCCTGACATCTGTTTTGCAGTTGGGATGGTCAGTAGGTATCAATCCAATCCAGGACTTGAACACTGGACAACGGTTAAAACAATCCTTAAGTATCTTCGGAGAACAAGGAACTACATGCTTGTGTACGGGGCTAAGGATTCTATCCTTACAGGATACACGGATTCTGACTTTCAGACTAATAAAGATTCTCAAAAATCTACATCTGGGTCAGTTTTCACTCTTAACGAAGGAGCTGTAGTATGGCGAAGCATCAAGCAAGGATGCATCGCTGATTCCACCATGGAGGTCGAATATGTAGCAGCTATGAAGCAGATAAGGAGGCCGTTTGGTTAAGGAAATTCATGCTAAATTTGAAAGTTGTTCCAAATATGACTTTGACCATCACGTCAGATTGCGATAATAAAGGTGGTGCATGGGAAAATTCGAGGAACCTGAAGTCACAAGAGGGGAAAGCACATAGAGCGGAAGTATCATCTCATCCGGGAGATCGTGCATAGAGAAGACGTGATTGTCACGAAAATAGCCTCAGAGCACAACATTGCTTATCCTTTTACAAAGGCTCTCACGGCTAAAGTTTTTTAGAGTCACCTAGAAGGTCTAGGTTTACAAGTCTTCCCCAACTAGGGCAAGTGGGAGTATTTTGTACAAAGGGGTTTAAATGCCCTAGTTTATTGTATTTACATTCTTCAGAATGTTTAGTACTCCACAAGCTTTAGGTCAAGTGGGAGATTGTTGGGATTTATGCCCTAAACTTGTGTAATTTTGATCAATTAAATAAAGTGTTATTTGTCTTGATAAGATTACAGTCTTTCTTTTATAAATCCAATAAACTAAGCTCCAAGGTTATAATGTTTATCTTGAAATCAGTGTAGTGGACACTATTTGGGTTGTGTTCAAGATTATAACTTAAATAGTCTATGGTATAAGAATAAAGTTGGAAACCTCATTCTGGTAACACCATGGATGCGACTCACTTTGTAATTAGTATAAATGAGGTAATCCAACTCATTCATGTAGTTGACATGCGAGTGGGGGCATCATGTATGAAGAGTTCATACAAGACTGGATCGCAAATTATTAGTCTAACCAGTATAACACCGTTAACAGGATAAGACTAGTAATTTATAGATGGCCATTAGTGACTCGACCTGAATCCTGGGCAAGTTAAGAACTCTTGCTTATAGGGGTTTGTCCTTAGACTAGTATGAGTGAGAGTGGCCTGTAGCTGACTCAATAAGCCTACCTTCTCGGGATGTAGAACCTCGTAGGGTACCGGGAACTTAACATGCAAGATGGAATTCACTCATGAAGGAAATGAAAATACCGTGCAGCGGAAGACGATTGAATCGTCGGTGTATCAATTACGCAAACTGTCTTTGTTAAAATTGATCTAAAATATAGATCTAGGCTAAACATGCAATTAAGAAGAAGAAAAACAGTAAGAAATGAATTTACTTACTTGTTGAAGACTTTCTTCAAGATTTCTTCTTCAAATCCACGAACTCTTCGTGCTTCTCGTACATAACGAACACCTCCAATAGCTATGAACTGAACACAACCAAAATGTCTTCTCGGTTGTTCTCTTTTGGAGAAAGGAGGCTTGTGGGAACTTTTTGGTTTTGGAGAGGGAGGAGAATTTGAGAGAGAATTGAGAGAGTTTCTCTTCTCTTCTTTTTGAAAAACTAAAAAAAATGAGAGAATGATTCACCATCCTTCTTGAAAGAAGGGTTTATATAGTGTGATTAGTGGAGTTAAAATGTCCACATATTTACCACTTTACCACAACCATAGGTTATGCAAATCTCATTTGCATAACTACATAATATAAGATATCTCATATCTCATATTGCAAATCTCATTTGAAATAATTGTGGATTTATTAAATTGAATCACATCCAATTTAATTTCTCTCAATCAAATTCTCCAATTAGCCTTAATTCAACAATTAGGCTAACCTATAGTTTATTATGAATCTCATTCACATTAAACTATATATTATATCATTCATATCTCATATAAATGACATAAATGCCCTTAAGGTGAAATTGAACACTTCAATTTCATACCAAAACTTTATCCCTTCTTAAATTCAGATGGAGCCAACCGAGGGACCTGATGGACCTACAGTGACGGGCTCCAATGATCCGAGATTAACCTGCCAAACTCTTTGACTCGGTTAACCAACATTCATTAGCTACGGTGACACTCCACTATAGCCCGTGAGTCGCACTCCCGTCGCTGCGAGAATATTACGTGTCCACCGATATAACCAATGCCCATGAGTCGACCCTTCACAGGTTGTTCGTAGACACGACTGGGTCAAATTACCATTTTACCCCTGTGTCTACCTCTTGTTCCTTAAGTCCCCACTGCTCCTCTAATGAACAACAAATTGTGATGGTCCAACCATACACAACACCCTTCTCGGGCCAGTGAGAAGATGGGCGCCCGTTGTCCAAGCCCCGGAGACAACACTTAAGGGAACAACCCCTCTAGTTTCCCTAAAGCCGGAACGAGTGAATTCCATCTCGCGTAGTTAAGTTCCCGCCTCCTACTTAGCTCTGTCCCACGAGAAGATAGGCATATTGGGCGAGTAACTGTGACCACCCTCACCCGTACTAGTCAAAGAACAGACCCTCTTAGACAGGAGTCCGTAACACGCTCAGGATTCAGGTCGAGTCATTAATGGTCATCTACAAAATTATTAGTCCTTACTGTCAACGGTGTTACATCAGTAGGTCTAATAATTCACGGTCCGGTCTTGTACAATCTCACTTTGCACAGATGCCCCCCCACTCGCATGTCAACCACATGAACGAGTCGCCGATCACCTCATCCAGTATCTAATACAAAGCGGGTCGCATCCACAATGTATCCGAGGATTAGGTCTCCAACCCTATCCATATATCAGTAGACCGCTTCAGGTCATTAACTCGAACGTGATCCTCCCCTGTGTGTCCACTACACACCGCTTCAAGTTCTAGTTCTCTCATAAATTCAATGACCACGGAGCTTAGTTTATTGGAAAAAGTTTATAAATATTACGAGACACAAAGTGATGAAATAAATAACTCTTATTAATTTCAAACAATATATTACAAACACGAGATTAGGACAAAAATCCTAACAAACTCCCACTTGGACTAAGCTAGTGGAGAAAATACATTTAGAAATGTACATAAATTACAACGAAGTAATACAATAAACTAGGGCATTGAATACCCGTTTACACATCTCCCACTTGCCCTATTCAGAAGCTCTCGATGACCTAGACTCTCTAGGTGACCCTCAAACACTTTAGCCGTGAGGGGCTTTGTAAATGGATCACCTTCGTTGTGCTCCGACGCTATCTCTGCGTGGACGCCACGTCTCGCGGTGCACAATCTCCCATGACGATGATACTTGCGCTCAATGTGTTTGCCTCTCTTATGGCTCCGAGGCTCACGTGAGTTGGCTCTCGCACCATTGTTATCACGAGCATTAAGTGATGGGCAAGTTCATGTTAGGAACAACTTCCAAATCACATGAACTTCCTAAGCCAAATACTTCCTTTGCGACTTCACAAGCCGCAACATACTCCGCTCCATAGTGGAATCAAATGATGCATCCTCGCTGATGCTTCGCCATACTATAGCTCCTCCATTCGTAATGAAGGTGACCCCAGGTGAATTTCCTAGAATCCTTATCGGTCCGAAAATCGAATCTTTGTATCCCGTGAGATCAAATCCCCACTCCCATACACTAAGTCAGTAGTTCCTCGTTCTCCTAAGATACTTGAGGATTGCCTTTACGGTACATGTCGGTGATCTAATCTGGATTGGACCGATATCTCACCGACAATTCCCTCTTGCATAACAGATGTTGGGCCTACTACACAACATGGCATACATCGGGCTCCCTACACCAAGCATATGGAATCCGTCTCATATCCTCAACATCTTGAGGAGTCTTAGGACATTGATCCTTAGACAAGTGAACCCCATGCCCGAAAGGCGATAAGCCCCTTCTTGGAGTTCTCGCATCTTATATCTAGACAACATCTTTTCAATATAAGGCGCTTTGAGACAAGGCTAGCGATCTGCTTCTTCCTGTTCTCGACTATCCGGATACCTAGATCATCATCGAGCTTCTCCCAAATCTTTCATTTGGAATTGCGAAGCTAGCCACTTCTTAACGTCGATGAAGAAATTCTACCTCATTCCCAATGAGAAGAATATCGCCCACATACAACACCAAAAATCGACGCTTTTGTCAACGATTTTCTAGTAGACACAAGGCTCGTCGACATTTTGATCAAAGCCATAAGATTTGATTGCCTCATCAAACCTTATATTCCAAGACCTCGGCTCTGTTTCATCCATAAATGGACCTATGAAGCCAAAGAAACTTTTTGCTCTTGGCCTTGGGCAATGAACCCTTTGGGTGGTCCATGTAGATGGTCTCATCAAGTTTGCCATTCGAAAGGTCGTCTTGACATCCATCCGCCATACCTCGTAGTCATAATACGCGGCAATGGCCGAAGGATCTGATCGACTTTACCATGGCAACAGCGAAAAAGTCTCCTCATAGTCAACCCTTCTTCAACCTGGGTAAACCCTTTGCCACTAGTCGGGCTTTGAAGGTCCGCACCTTCCCATCTACGCCACGCTTACGCTTGTAGATCCATTTGCAACCAATAGGTTTTACCCCATCCGGTTGATCCACAAGCTCCCATACGACTGAAGTACATAGACTCCATTTCTTGGTCCATAGCTTTAATCCACTCGTCTTTGTCAACATCAACCATTGCCCGATCATAGGACAATGGATCCTCACAGATCATCATCGGGAGCGACAAGCGAGGTTTCAAACTAAAACCCATGTAGCGATCGGTCGTCTCACAACCCTCCCACTACGTCGAGGCATTCCCAACTCTTGAGAACGGATTTGACTAGACGTGTTAGGATCAACAACACTTGTTGACGTACTAGCCCCATCGAAAGAACTCTTGGCGATGAACCGCCCATTTCATTCAATACAATCTTACTCCTTGGTACATGATCCACGACGTGGTCTTCTTCTAGGAAAGTGGCGTTTGTCGACACAAGCACCCTATTTTCCTAGGATCATAAAACATACCACCTCTAGTCTCTTTAGGGTAACCTACGAATAGGCACAATTTGAGCGGGTTCCAACTTTTTGGATTTGACACCAACACATGGGCGGGCATCCCCAAATCCTCAAGTGATGTAAACCGCCTTTACGTCCACTCCGGAGCTCGAAAGGTGTTTCACAAACACTCTTCGAGGAACGTTGTTCAAAATATAAACCGCGATCTCCACTGCGTACTTCAAAAAGAATCGGGGAGACGAGCATAGCTCATCATTGACCGAACCATGTCCAACAAGGTTCTGCTTTCTCCTCTCCGATACACCATTCTCACAGTGGCATACCAGTCTTGAGAGTTGGGACGTAATTCCGTGTTCTATCATATAGTCCTCGGAATTCGGTGTCCATGTACTCTCCACCCGATCCGATCGAAGTGTTTTAAGCGATTTACCTAAGAGGTTCTCAACCTCGATCTTGTACTCCTTGAACTTTTCAAGAGTTTGGACTTCTTATGCATTAGGTAAATGTACCCATATCTAGAGTAGTCGTCTATGAAAGACACAAAGTACTCATAACCGCCCCGAGCTTTAACATTTATCGGACCACAAAGGTCAGAATGCACTAACTCAAGAGGCTCTTTGGCTCTATATCCTTTTCCACTAAAAGGACGTTTGGTCATTTTGCCCTCAAGGCATGACTCACACACCAGTAAAGAGTTTTCTTCCAACTCGTTTAGAAGTCCACTCTTCACTAGTTTCTCAATCCTATTGAGATTAATGTGGCCTAACCGAAGATGCCAAAGATGGGCATTTTCTTTTGGAGAAACTTTCGCTTTCTTAGTTCGTGTTTTTGCAGTTTTAAATAATTCAGTATTCAAAACACTTTTGACCGAATTAGGTTTCAAAACATACAAATTATTTTCAAGTGAAGCTGAACAAATCACATTCCCTTTGAAAGAAATAAATGCTTTATTCGATTCAAAAGAAACTGAAATACATTGTTCAATAAGACAGGAAATTGAAACAAGGTTTCTAGTAAACCCTGGAACTATGTACAAATTGTCCAACAATAAGTACTTCCTGCCAAAACTTAGCTTCACCGTGCCGATCGCTGCAGTAGAGACAAGCTCCCCAGATCCAACCCGTAGAGTCACCTCACCCTCTCGCAATTTGCCGCCAGAATCAATCCCCGAAAAGAAGAACAAACGTGGTTAGTGGCGCCCGAATCCGAGATCCAGCAGAGTCACTACTCTCCACTAAACAGGTTTCAGTCACAAGTAAATCACATTTACCTTGATTCTTCTCATGGCAAGGAATTTGGGACAGTTTCTCTTCCAAAGACGCCCCATTGCAGTAGTGGAAACACTTTCCTTTCTCTCTCGCATCCTCCTTGACCTTCTTGCCCTTGTGGGCGGCAAAGACACGATCGATTTTACCTCTTCATCCTCTTCTTCCCTTTCGGGCGTGAAGGAGCAACGAGTTTCGTCCCCGCAGGTCGAACCCACGTGATAAGACACATGAGGCAACATTTGCCTCGCATTCCCACGACCCTATGCAAGGATTGAAAATTCTCAGAGCTCGTTGAGGAGGGTTGTCGGTGTGTAGCTAATTTTGTTCATAACAATTTGCTACTGGCCCAAGGAAACTCTTGGAAGAGTCTCCAAAATAAAACCGGCTGGCTCGCTCGACTCATCGATCGAAGCCCCGTTCATCTCGGCGGATGGAAGTGGGTCATCATGTCTAGAACGTGTTCACGGACAGACGACCCCTCTTTCATCCGTGCGTTGAAGACGTATTTGAGCGAGTCATGCCGGACCTGAAAGGACTGTTGTCCAAACATTTCCTGCAGAGACTCCATGATCTCCTTGGCGGAAACCATCAGCTCGTGCTTCTTTGCCAAGACATCAGACATGCTTTGGCAAAAATATAGACCTTGGCCTTTTCATTGGCCCCGATCCATCGATCGTGCGCGCGCCGCGAACACTTCATGACGCGGCCGAGCCCGACATCCGAGGACACTCTTGAGATAACACGAACTTAATGTCATCTTGTACCAAAATTGTATTTATGTTGTTTTTCCAACTTTGATAGTTATCTCCCACTAATTTGTCCGAAGCGAGTAAAGCTATAATTGCGCTAGACATTTTTCTTTAGCTAAAAAAATGAAGAAAACCTTTGTATTAGTCTCGCAAAAAACTTTTGAAATCCAATCAAGTTTTAGCAAAATTTGTTTCATGATCCCTAGGTCAATCAAAATTTTGCAATGATACCCTAAAGGTTTAGAATGACCGCCACCGAAGGTGAATGTAACACTCCTCCTCTAGGACGAGACTTTCTCGATCAGACCCTAATCTCAGAATAACTCTTATTCCATTAGGCGTCCAATTACCATTGTTCGGTCGAATTCACTAACACGTAACGAATTTTGTAAGTGTCACCCTCAATCTTTAAGTTTCCAAGCATCCGTCCAAACAATAGCCACCGAAGGGTGAACAAAGAAGGAAAACCAACCAGGAAACTGTATCCCTTTTGGGAATTCACGATGTTCCGACTCCCATGATCAAGCCCTCCGAAGGAATTGTCTGGTCCAGGCCAAACTAGCAGGCAGATCATAGGCGTCTCACGGTGTGAATCGAAAGAAGAGACCGTGGGTCTCGTTTTCACAAGTCCCGCTCCCACTCACTATAAGTACTCTCTCCATCCACGATGATATTGACCTATACAAATGCCATCCGAAGGGGGACGCTCCCATTTGCGCCACGAGGCCGAGTATAGATCTCACAAAGGCGGACTTTAAAGGAGATTTGTGGTTGGAAATTCAAATGTATCTCATACACTTTATTTCCTCCCACTCAAAGACTTTAATTTTTATTAGGATTGACCTAGATAAACCGACTAAAAATTTACCTAAGTCTACCAATATAACTCTTATATGGTATTAACCTAAGTTTATAATCACATTATTAACTTAGGTCTATGTGAGTAAATTAATTAACACTTAATTAATTAAGACTCACGAGAATATAACCTAAGAATCTCCTGATCGAATTCACTCCCGTGTCGGTTTCGTGGGGTGTTCATAGCGTCAACTTAAATACCCCAACCTTTTTAGACAAAACCTTCCTTAGACAGAGTTACTTATCACCACCATTCATAGGTTATATTTGATTTCCTAAATTTCTAATCTCATTAGAAAATTAGAAAACCTAAGTCTAATTATTCAAGTTCTAAACACTTTAAAACTAATAATTAACTTAGGTTGCATGCATTTCTATGTTATAGTGCTCAATCATCCATCACATGAATAATACTATATACTATAACATAATATAATTCATCATATGAATTTAAATGCATGAGCATGCTTTTAATTTAAAATATAGCACTTATATGTAAATAAATTAAAACATGCATACATTATATTATAACTCTTATAATATAGTCCTATCATGCATACTATATATTATAACTCTTATAATATAAATATGATGCATGAAATGTTTAACCTAAGGTGGGATTTTAAATCTATATGACATACAATATGCACATAGAAATTAATGAAAATATACATCTCATGCATAAAATAATTAAATAGCAAAAATGGACCGATTTTTGGCACCTAGGGGCAATTATTTAATTAAATAACATTAATATAACATTTATATTAATATTATTTAATAAAATAATTAAATTAAAAATAATAAAATACATTTTATTAAAATAAATAAATAAAACGAGTGAAAACCGCCCAAAATAGGCCTTGATCCCACGACCTCGCGTAACTGCCGCGAACTGCTCCTCAACGCGTCATGCAGCGTTACGCTGCGCCGTGGCGCGTTACAACTGCCGCTGCGTCTCAGCGTCGACCAGCGTTCTCAACGCCAGTAGCGTTACAACGCTTCGCCCGCGTTGCAAAGGCGTTACGTTGCGCAGGCCTCCATCCGCGAGGATAGCGTTGAGCGCCGCTGGCGGCGTCTCAACGCCATCGACAGAACAACAAACTCCTTTGCTGTTCTTCGTCGATTTCTGCCTGTTTTCGCTCCGATTTCTTCACAACAACACTTGCCACGAACGACACGGACTTACAGACTCGATTTATTTTCTAAAACGCCCAAAAACACGGGCCCTTTACATTTGATCTCATAAAAAAGAAAATAAATCTAAAAGTGCCAAAAACCGAAAACATCCATTATGCAAACCAAGACATTCATCTCATGAATTATGGTAAAATACCCACCAAATTTTAACAAAACAGTGCATAATTAAGAAACCATCGAAATGGCTCGATACCAATTGAAGGAAATGAAAATCCGTGCTGGTGGAAGGCGATTGAATCGTCGGTTGTATCAATTACGCAAAAATCGTCTTTGTTAAAATTGATCTAAAACATAGATCTAGGCTAAACATGCAATTAAGAAGAAGAAAAACAGTAAGAAATGAATTTACTTACTTGTTGAAGACTTTCTTCAAGATTTCTTCTTCAAATCCACGAACTCTTCGTGCTCCTCGTACATAACGAACACCTCCAATAGCTATGAACCAACACAACCAAAATGTCTTCTCGGTTGTTCTCTTTTGGAGAAAGGAGGCTTGTGGGAACCTTTTGGTTTTGGAGAGGGAGGAGAATTTGAGAGAGAATAGAGAGAGTTTTTCTTCTCTTCTTTTTGAAAAACTAAAAAAAATGAGAGAATGATTCACCATCCTTCTTGAAAGAAGGGTTTATATAGTGGGATTAGTGGAGTTAAAATGTCCACATATTTACCACTTTACCATTACCATAGGTTATGCAAATCTCATTTGCATAACTACATAATATAAGATATCTCATATCTCATATTGCAAATCTCATTTGCAATAATTGTGGATTTATTAAATTGAATCACATCCAATTTAATTTCTCTCAATCAAATTCTCCAATTAGCCTTAATTCAACAATTAGGCTAACCTATAGTTTATTATGAATCTCATTCACATTAAACTATATATTATATCATTCATATCTCATATAAATGACATAAATGCCCTTAAGGTGAAATTGAACACTTCAATTTCATACCAAAACTCTATCCCTTCTTAAATCAAGATGGAGCCAACCGAGGACTGATGGACCTCTGATGTGAGGCTCCAATGACCCGAGATTAACTCGCCAAACTCTTTGGCCGGTAACCAACATTCAATAGCTACTGGTGACACTCCACTATAGCCCGTAGCTACACTCCCGTCGATCACGAGAATATTACGTGTCCCACCGATATAACCAATGCCCATGAGTCGACCCTTCACAGGTTGTTGTTCAGAGACACTACCGGGTCAAATTACCATTTTACCCACGTGTCTACCTCTTGTTCCTTAAGTCCCCACCGCTCCTCTAATGAACAACAAACTGTGATGGTCCAACCATACACAACACACCTTCTCGGGCTAGTGAGAAGGTGGGCGCCGTTGTCCAAGCCCGAGACAAGACTTAAGGGAACAACCCTCTAGTTTCCCTAAAGCGGGAACGCAGTGAATTCCATCTCGCGTAGTTAAGTTCCCAGCCTCCCTACTTAGTTCTGTCACACGAGAAGATAGGCATATTGGGCGAGTAAATCGTGACCACCCTCACCCGTACTAGTCAAAGAACGGACCTGCGTGAGCGGGAGTCCGTAACACGCTCGTGGATTCGTGTCGAGTCATTAATGGTCATCTACGAAATTATTAGTCCTCATCACAACGGTGTTACATCGGTGAGGTCTAATAATTCACGGTCCGATCTTGTATAATCTCATTGCACGAGGATGCCACCACTGCGCATGTCAACCACATGAACGAGTCGAGATCACCTCGTCTCGTATCTAATACAAAGCGGGTCGCATCCACGGTGTATCCGAGGATTAGATCTCCAACCCTATCCATATATCAGAGGCCGTTCGGGTCATTAACTCGAACGTGATCCTCCCTGTGTGTCCACTACACACCGTTCAAGTTCTAGTTCTCTCATAAATTCAATGACCCTGGAGCTTAGTTTATTGGAAAAAATTTATAAATATTGCGAGACACAAAGTGATGAAATAAATAATTCTTATTAATTTCAAACAATATATTACAAACACGAGATTAGGACAAAAATCCTAACAACTCATTCCTCTACTGAGGAATTAGATAGGTTGTTCCCTTAATAAGCGACTCAGTCTTGAACAACGGGGCCCCGCCCTCTATGAGGGTATGAGTCTAAGGTAGGACCTTAGACTTGTTGTTCATTAGAGGATCAGTGGTGCTTAAGGAGCAAAGAGGTAATCACAGGGGTAAAACGGTAATTTAACCCAGTTGTGATTACGAACAACCTGTGAAGGGTCGACTCATGGGTAATGACTATATCAGTGGACACAATAATATCTACAGTGAGGAGAGTGCAGCTACAAGTCTATAGTGAAGTGACTTGTAGTTAATGAATATTGATTAACTGTATCAAAGAGTTTGATCAGTTAATCTCACATCATTGGAGCTCATGATCTGTAGGTCCATTAGATCTCTCCATTGGCTCAACATGGTAATATTGAGGGTATAAAGATAGGAGTGAAATTGAAGTGTTCAATTTCATACATGAGGAGTTATATCAATTATATATGATATAATTGATATAATATATAGTTTTAATGTGAATTAGATTTATATATAAACTATATACTAAAGAGAGATTAAAGGAGGGGTAGGATGGTCATTTCCATCCCATTCCCCTATATATATGGTTGCATGAGATGCAACTAGGTTATGAGATTCTAAGGTTTTACAAGCTCCCTTGTTGTGTTGTTGGATGAGTTCCAAAACACACATCTCTTTCACAAAATACCTCACCACTCCTAAAGGGAACCCACCTTCCTCCCCCACCTAGAGAACAACGGAGAAGATCCGGTGGCAGTGTCGGTGTTCGTACGAGTTCGAGTTGTTGTGATCTTGATCGTGAGAGAGGAGGAGCACTTGAAGAAATGTTATTCAAAGGTAATTTCTTGCTGTCAATACTAATTTTATGCTTAATCTAGTGTTTCGTGTTCTTGAATTTACCGTTGTAACTAAATCAAGAGCACGCAATTCGCAATAGCTTCCGCTGCGGGGACTTCGATTCCCTTCATAAAATTGCAAATACTCAAAGTAAAAGGCAAAGAATTTCTCCTAATAATAATACCTATCTTTGGCATCTTCGACTTGGTCATATAAATCTCAACCGGATTGAGATATTATCTAAGAATGGACTTCTAAACAAGTTAGAAGATGATTCTTTAATTCCTTGCGAGTCTTGTTTGGAAGGTAAAATGACTAAGCGACCTTTTATTGGAAAAGGTTATAGAGCCAAAGAGCCATTAGAGCTTATACATTCGGATCTTTGTGGTCCAGTGAATGTTAAAGCTCGTGGAGGGTACAAATATTTCATCTCTTTTATAGATGATTATTCGAGGTATGGTTATCTATACCTAATGCATCATAAGTCTGAAGCTCTTGAAAAGTTCAAAGAGTGTAAGGCTGAAGTAGAGAATGCATTAGGAAAAACCATTAAGTCACTTCGATCTGATCGAGGTGGAGAGTATATGAATTTAAGATTCCAAGACTATTTAATAGAACATGGAATCTAATCTCAACTCTCGGCACCTAATACACCGCAGCTGAATGTGTTGGGATTTGTGCCCTAAAACTTGTAGTTTGTAATTATGTTCTAATTAATATAATAAAGTGTTATTATTTCAATAAAGTGTTATTGTTCGTTATCAACGAATTTGCCTTTATTTAAACCCTAAATCCAATAAACTAAACATCCAAGGCTGTTAAATGAATCTTTAACTGAATTTAATGTACATAAAAAGGATCTCGGTTCGAGATACAGCCTAAAGGGTCTTTAGTTAGGGGATAAGGTTTGGGTACCTTACCCTGGTTAAACTATGGATGTGGCCCACTTTTTATTTGATACAAACACTGTGATCCTAACGTGTTCGTGTAGATGACATGTGAGTGGGGATATCCTATGTAATGAGATTACATAAGACCGAACCACGAAATAGTAATCTCTAATTGTAACTCCGTTGACTAGTTAGGTTTCTATTTCACTAGGATGACCTAGGCAACTTGATCTCAATCCTGAGCAGGTTACGAACTCTTGTTCACGAGGGATTGTCCTTTGACTAGTATGGGTGAGAGTGGCCAGATTCGCCGACTCAATATGCCTACCTTCTTGGGGACAAGACCGAGTGAATTGCTGGGAACTTAACTTAGCAAGATGAAATTCACTCCTTCCCGCCTACTAGGGTAAGTAGAGGAATGTTCCCTTAAGCGGTGTCTCCGGGACTTGAACAAAGGGCCCGACCTCTCATTGGCCCGAGAGGACTCTGCTTGTTTGGTAGGACCACAAATAAATTGTTCATTAGAGGAGCACTGGTACTTAAGGCACAAGATGTAACCCAGGGGTAAAACGGTAATTTGACCCAGCTGGTGTTATGAACATTCGTGAAGGATTGACTTGCTGTTATTGGTCAATATCCATGGACACGAAAAATATATCTCTGCGGTGAGAAGAGTGCAAAATGGGACTTTAGTGGAGTGTTCCATGATTAACGAATGTTGTTTGGGAGGTTAATGAGATTAACCGAGCAATCTCGTATCGTTGGAGCTTCTGATTTGTAGGTCCATTAGGTCCACCTTCTAACTCGTAAAGGGTTCTTAGATCATTTGAATTTGAAATGTTCAAATTTATTAGGGAATAAACTTTATGTATATAGATACGATATAATATATAGTTTTGGAACTATATATTATAAATTTAATGTGAATATGATTCAAATTAAATTATATGAGAGAATTAAATATTTGAAAGAATTCAAGTATTAAATGTGAATGTGATTCATATTTGAAAACTATAGGTTAAAACATAATGTGCATGAGATGTATATTAAACTAGAGTATAAAAGGTAAAATGATTTAATCATTCAATTAATACTATATTTGAATTAAATATGATTTAATTTAATGAAATTAATTAAATAGTTAATTAATTTATATATTATTAATTGGGAGCGTGTCAGGAGGACACGTTCCTACTACCCCCCAACTCCCCCTCGATAGGGAGTGGGGAGTTGCCCATTGAATGTTCTTCTTCTCCTGGTGAGAAGAAGAAGTGGGTCAATCGATCAATTAGATTGAACTCACAAAAGAAATTCTCTCTCTCTCATACTCTCATTCCCTTATTCTTCCAATTGTTGGATCCTTCCCACCAAGGAAGATCTATGAATTCAGAGATATAGAAGGTGCTCACTGTTGGATGTGTTCTTGTTGGAGAAAAACAGAGAACTTTGGAAGTTCCTGTGTTGCTGATTTCTTTTGAAACAAGGAGTTGCTGTGCTGGAGAATTGGAAACTACAAAGGTATTCTTCTTCTTCCCTTTAGTTTAATTGTTAAAATTTAGTATGTTTGTATGCAATTAATCCATACCTAATTAGATTAGAGTTTATTATATGCTTGTTCTGTATATTTGTCAATGTATCGGTTTTTGTTTCAAGTAAAACAATCTTGCAAATTACGATCTCAAACACGTTTTCGCTGCTCAAGGAGATCAGATCTCCATCAGAATGATGTATCTAAAAGGAAAAATAGAACCTTGTTGGGCATGCATGGATTGATCTATGATGAGTTATGCTCAATTGTCTGCCTCAATTTGGCGTTACGAGTAGAGACTGCGGAACAAATCTTGAACACTGTTCTGTCAAAGAGTGTTTCAGAAATACCTTTTGAGTTGTGGAAGGGGCCTAAACCTAGTTTACAACACTTCATGATTTGGGGTTGTCTTGCACACGTGCTGGTTACAAACTCAAAGAAACTGGAACGTCGATCAAGATTATGCCAATTTGTTGGCTATCCCAAAGAAACGAGAGGTGGTCTTTTCTACGACCCACAAGAAAATAAGGTGATTTTATTGACGAACGCCACTTTCTTGGAGGAAGATCACATGAGGAACAACAACCACGCATCTCGCATTTTATTGATTTGTCAAACTTTGTATCTCGCATTTTATAAAACTTAATCCAATAAACTAAGCTCCAGGGTCATACAATAGTACTTGAACGGTGTTTAGTTGACCCACGGGGAGGATCACATTTGAGTTAGTGATCCGAACGGTCTACAATATATGGATAGGATTGGAGACCTCATCCTGGATACATTGTGGATGCAACCCGCTTTGTATTAGATACAAACGAGGTGATCCACCTCGTTCATGTTGTTGACATGTGAGTGGAGGCATTCTGTGCAATGAGATTGTACAAGATCGGACCGTGAATTATTAGACCTACTGATGTACCACCGTTAACATTAGGACTAATAATTTCGTAGATGACCATTAGTGACTCGTCCTTAATCCTTAGCCTGTCACAGACTCCTGTCTTTGAGGGTATGTCCTTTGACAAGTACGGGTGAGGGTGGTCTGGATACACCCAATAAGCCTGCCTTCTTGGAGACAGGACCTCGTGGGGAGCTTGGAACTTGACTATGTAAAAAAGAATTCACTCCTTCCCGACCTAGAAAAACCAGAGAGGTTGTTCCCTTAAGTGTTGTCTTTAGGGCTTGAATAACGGGTGCCTACCCTCTCACTGGCTTGAGAGGGACATTATTTATGGTTGGACCATATAACAAAGTTGTTCATTAGAGGAACAGTGAGACTTAAGGAACAAGGAAGTAGACACAGGTGTAAAACGGTAATTAGACCCAGCAGTGGCTACGAACAACTGTGTGAATGGACGACTCGCGGGGATTTGTTATATTGATGGACACAACTTGTCCTACAGTGGTGGGAGTTAAGCTATGGGTTTTACTGGAGTGTTACTGTAGCTAATGAATAATGATTAACTGGATCGAAGAGTTTGATCGGTTAATCTCATATCATTTGAGCTCATCATGTGTAGGTCCATTAGATCCCTCGATTGGCTCAACTGGACAAATTGAGGGTTTATAGGTTGGAGTGAATTTGAAGTGTTCAAATTCATTATTTGGGTAATTATGTCAATTATATGTCATATAGTTGACATAATATATAGTTTGATGTGAATTAGCTTCATAATAAACTATAGAATAACCTAATTGAATAGTTAGTGCTAAATTAGATAAATTAAATTGAATATGATTCAATTTTTTATTCCACAATTATGCAAATTGGATTTGTATAATAAGATATGAGATACCTTATATTATGAGATATGCAAATATGATTTTCATATCATATGGTTGTGGTAAAATGGTGAATTGGTGGAGATTTTAACTCCACCACCCACCATTATAAATAGGTGTTTTGTGAAGCACTTAAGGGATCAAGGATTCACTTTTTGGGATTCCACCAAAAGAGAAAGAAAGAATTCTCTCTAGTCTCTCTCAATTCTCTACACTTTTTCTCCATCCCAAATCCCAAAAGGAGTTCCACCACTCTCCCTCTACCTCCCGAGAACAACCGAGAAGAACTTTTGGAAGTGTCATTGTTCGTGAGGTTCGTTGGATCAAGAGAGATCGAGAAGGAACTGCTAGAAGTTGTCTACAAGAGGTTAGTAAAATGTTTACTCACTGTTTTCCTTCTTAATTCACCATGCTTAACTTAGGTTTTTATGAGATAAATTTTGTTTTTAAGAAATTACACACACAACGAATCAACGACGTTTCACGACGTCTTCCGCTGCGGAAAATCGATTCCCTTCAATTGGTATCAGAGCCCAACGTTGCTCTTCGTTGTGCATTCTGTATTTTTTTAAAATTAAGGTGGGTAGCATTAATTTTATGAGATGAATGTTAATGGTTTGCAAAATGGATGATTTCGATTTTGGCACTTAGACTAGATTTACAATTTTCATTGATGAGATCGATGTAAGGGTCCGTTGTTTTGGGCATTATTGTATGTAAATGGAGTCTGTAAGTCCAGGTCGTTTGTGGCATGAGTTGCTGTGAATAAACGAAGCGAAAATGGGTGAAAAACTCGAATTAGAGATGTTGGACAGAGGATAGTGTTGCGACGCTGTTTATCGGCGTCACAACGGCATCCTTGCGGATGGAGGGCTTGCATCAAGCAGGCGTTGCAACGCAAAACCCTGCGTTGTGACGCTGAATGGTGTGGAGGCGCGCGCAACACACTCAGCGTTGCGACGCCAGTGGCAGCGTTGTTACGCTGCGTGCGCAGTGCGCGCTGGCAGACATGCATCAAGCGCAGCGTTGCAACGCTGCTACGATAGTGGGCAGTTCCAACATTTTTTTCTCTTGAAATGGGTGATCATGGAGCATGATGGAGATTTTTAAGGCCATTTTCTCTGTTTTTTAATATTAATTATATTAATATTTATGTAATTTGAGTTTTAATTAATATAATTTAATTAATGTTAATATAAGTGTTATATTAATGTTAATTAATTAAATTAATAGCCCTAGGGTGCCAAAATCACTTCATTTTGCTATTTTATTATGCAAGTGTTGTATGATTTAATTATATGCATAATGTATGTCATATAATTTTCAAATTCCACCTTAGGTTAAACATTTCATGCATCATGTTTATATTATAAAAGTTATAATATATAGTGATATGAACCACCAGGGCATCAAATTGTTATTTTCTAATTTTTATATAATTCTATTATTTTTCTAATTTTATCCTTTTTATGACATTTTAAGTAGGGGTATTTTTGTCATTTGTCGTGATATGACATTTAGGGTTTTGGGAAGCTATTTAAAGCTTGGCCATTAGGTTGTACAAGATAGGTTTTGGAAGAATACAAATTTCGCGTGTTTTGTTGCATAGCCACTTCATCACTCTTTTGCAATTCTTGAGTACAGGGTTGCAAGCCAGGAACATTCTGGTAGGTTCGATCAACTTGCTTGTGGAGTGTTCCAACCTTGAGTGAGGAACTAGTTTCCTTGCCTCTTGGTCTTCGATCATAAGGTAATTTGCATCTAGTCCTTTTCCTTGGGATTGAATCGAATCAATTTATGGGTTTTAGTGATTGAGAATTAGGGGTTCACATAACCAAAGGGTTCCTAATTCCAATTCGCTAGGATTTTCTTATCATATAGTATGCATGGTAGGATTTTATTATAAGAGTTATAATAAAATACATGTTTTAATTTAGTTAATATAAGAGTTATATTACTTAGATTAAAAGCATTGACATGCATTAATACATGTGATGTATGCATGTTATAGTTTAATTATTCATGTGATGAATGATCAAGCACAATAACATAGAAATGCATGTGACCTAAGTTAATTATTAGTTTTAAATGGTTTAGAACTTGAATAATTAGACTTAGTTTTTTTTTTCTAATAAGATTAGAATGAGAAAATCAAAATATAACTAATGGATGGTGACTAATTAGTAACTCTATCTAAGGAAGGTTCTGACTAACTGTCACACCCCCTCCCGTACTACCTGCTAACTTAGCCCGGAAGACGACATGAAGCCAACAGACGTTGTTTACCTCTTAACAATACCTGTTGACCCTGTTTCACCTGATAAACGTACTATGCCCGCATATGGAACACTTTAACATAATACAACGGAAACTTGACAACTACTAAACATACATAAAGAGAAACTCTTCTTAAGTATCTCTTAAAACTAAAACGACAAGAGCATCAGAACCACAAATAGGCCAACCCATTGTTTATACAACCTCTAATGTACAAACAACTATAACTACATAGTACTCTCAAGATAATCTACAGCACATAAGGACTTGCTATACAACTCCAGCTACGTACAAATATCAAACTTATGGAGCTTTCAGGAGACTATGGCAAGATATCAGGTACCAGGAGCTCGATCTCTACCTGAAAAGTTTGAAAACATTGAAAGAATGAGCTATGAAGCTCAGTGAGTGGTTGTGTTTAAAATTTATAACTCGTAAAACATGTCACTTGAAAACTATGAGCATATATATTGGTAGTCAAGCATTAAAAGTAAACATGGAATCATAATAGATTTTCAGAAAACCAGCAAGTATGTCGTTAAAATCTCATAAGGCATATGAATGATATAAACCCTTTTAAAACATGTCACAATCTACGTTGTGTAGGGCACGCCCAGTACAACCAACATTTACTCTACGATGTAGTGGGGCCCGCCCAACACTCCTATCGTCTTTGTCGTAGTGGAGCCCGCCCAGCACTCACGACAACATTGTTGTCACAAAGTACACTCAACGTCGATAACAAAATATGACCTGTGTGCACACGGTACTATAAAGCCTCGAGCTCAATATCTCAATCATTTACTCAATCGAGTCTCAGAAAATAACATAAAAATGTTTGAACATGTCTGCTTATCTTTTCTTTTGTAAAACTCAAGCTTACTCAACTTGTTTATAAAAACTGGAAATCTTTAAATCATACTTGCTAGTACATACTTGCTCGAAACCATAACATTTTCATACATTTTGGCAAACAATAAATATATGCTCACGTATAAATTTCATCGGGAAATCTAGGCTCACAACGAGCACTTGAAAACATTTCTAGGAATACATGAATGCTCATAAATATGTGTTTAAAAAAAAATAAAGCATTGAAACCTTTTCGTTCCAACAAAACTTGTATTTCTTTAAACATAATTCAAGCATATAGATCGTTTTCGGAGTTCGTTTTGTCACTCACAGCGTTAGAACTAGAACCTTGGCCCGTACACTCGACCTATTTCCTCTTGGCCTGTCAAACAAACCAAAACCAAGTATTTTAACTCGAGCTCATGATTTTCAACCTTAAAATTACAAAAACCACACCATCTAAATTTCCAGCATTTTATAGATTTCGTACCCTGATTTCAAACATTCATAACTTCTTTATTACTTAGCCAAAAAGGACGTACTTTATACCAAACTCTTCCTTTCTAAACCCTCTAAAATGCATATGAAGAAATGAAATTGAGATTCCCAACGGAGTTGTTCAAGAATACCTCGAAAACTGCTTCCCTAAAAAAACCTTCTGCTGTTTCCAGATTCATTTCCCTGCTACAACCTGAAATTGACCTGACATTTTAATCATCTTCCAGTCGATTTCTACTAACGAGTGATTCATAAAAGTTGTAAGAAATTCAATAAGCTTTCCAAACATACCTATTAGAGCTTCCGATTCCAACTCTACAGATCAGCACGACCAAAACACCAAAGGTTTCTCGAATTTGACAGCAAATTCTGTCCTCTGTCTTCCTCTAAACAAATCAGTAGCTTAAGATCCGAATTTGCTCGAGCTTCCTTCACAAATTTTGTTCAAATTTGAGTTAAATTTCAAGAAAATAAAACCTCAACTCTTATCCCTTCTTGTGGAACGCGAAATGATTAAGAAATCAGAACAGGGCAGAGTGATTACCTTGCTGCTATACTAATTTGCTTGAGTTCTCTCCCTCTCTTTTGCAATTTCAACTCCAAAAATCACCTTCTTCCTCTTCCTTTATCCTTCTCCCATGAAACCCTCAGCTCTAAGTTTGGTAAATGAAGAAAAATAAGGGAAAATAGGATAATAATGGTTGGTAAAGGCTTAGGCGGTGGAGAAAATTTTTGTCCTTTTCCCTTTTCCCTTTTTCCTTATTAAATTTCCTTTTCTTTCCTTTTCTTTTTTTTCCTTTCCTTTTCTTTTCTTTTTAAAACAAAGAAGACCAAATATATCCAACATTTCTTTTTCTTTTGTTTTGTTTTATTTGTTTTGTTTTTTTAGGATATTTCAAGGAGAGATCTCGGTTTTACAACTTACCTCCCCCTGAAGAAACTTCGTCCTCGAAATTTAGTAGTCCTTAGGTGAAAATCGTCTGATACTTCTTCCTCATTTGCTCATTTAACTCCGAGGTTTCCTCCTCACCTCTGTGATGTCTCCAACGATCCTTTACGAGTGGGTTCGTCATGTTTCTTAAAACTTGTTCTTTCTTGTCGAGGATTTGAATTGCATCTTCTACGTAACTCATGTCTTCTTTCAGCTCAAGTGGTTGTGCTTGCAACACATGAGTTGGATCTGGAATATAATTCCTCAACATGGACACATGAAAAACATCATGTACTCGAGATAGTTCTGCTGGCAACTCCAGTCTGTAGGCTACTGGCCCAACTCGTCCCGTTACTTGGTAAGGACCAATATATCTAGGACTTAGCTTACAGAAAGCTATGGGGACTTATTGGTGGCCTGGGATGAAGCGGGAGATAGGTGACTATGTTGATAGATGTTTGATCTGCCAGAAGGTTAAACCAGTAAGTCAGAGGCCATGAGGACTCCTTAACCCACTGCCAGTGCCAAAATGAAATTGAAATTCCCAACGGATTTGTTCGAAAATACCTCGAAAGCTTCTTCCCTAAAAACAACCTTCTGCTGTTTCCAGATTCATTTCCCTGCTGCAACCCGAAATTGACCTGAAATTTTAAACCGCTTCCAGTCGATTTCTACTCATGAGTGCTTCATGAAAGTTGTAGGAAATTCAATAAGCTTTCCAAACATACCTATTAGAGCTTCTGATTCCAACTCTACAAATCAGCACGACCAAAACACCAGAGGTTTCTTGGATTTGACAGTAAATTTTGTCCTCTGCCTTCCTCTTAACAAATAAGTAGCTTAAGATCCGAATTTACTCGAGCTTCCTTCATATATTTTGTTCCAATTTGAGTTAACTTTCAAGAAAATCAAACCTCAACTCTTACCTCTTCTTGTGGAGCTCGAAATGATCAAGAAATCAGAACAGGGCAGAATGATTACCTTGTTGCTATACTAATTTGCTTGAGTTCTCTCCCTCTCTTCTGCAATTTCAGCTCTAAAAATCACCTTCCTCCTTTTCCTTTATCCTTCTCCCATGAAACCCTCAGCTCTAAGTTTGGTAAATGAAGAAAAATAAGGAAAAATAGGATAATAATGGTTGGTAAAGGCTTAAGCGGTGGAGAAAATTTTTGTCTTTTTTCCCTTTTTACTTTTTCCTTAATTCTTTTCCTTTTCTTTCCTTTTCTTTTCTTTTCTTTTCTTTTTAAAACAAAGAATACCAAATATATCCAACATTTCCTTTTTCTTTTATTTTCTTTTGTTTGTTTTATTTTTTTTAGGATATTTCAAGGAGAGATCTCGGGTTTACACTAACATTGGGGTATTTAAGCTGACGCTATGCGGAACACCCCTACCTGGGAATCGACCTGGGAGTGAATTTGGTCCGAAGATCTATAGGTTATATTATGCGTGAGTGTCGTTAATTAATCGTTAATTAAATATACTCATATAGACCCAAGTTAATAATATGATTATAGACTTAGGCTAATCCAATATAAGAGTTATATTGGTAGACTTAGGTAAATATTAGTCGATTTATCTAGGTCAATCCCGTTAATTTAAAGTACTGAGTGGGAGGAAATTAAGTGTATAAGATACGTTTAAGTTTCCTTCCACAAATCTCCGAATTTCACACGGTGAGATCAATACTCGGCGTCGTGGCGCAAATGGGAGCGTCCCCATACGGGTGGCATTTGTATGGGTCAACATTCAAGGTGAATGGAGAGTACTTATAGTGAGTGGGAGCGAGACCTGTGAAAACGGGACCCATAGTCTCTTTTTTCGATTCACACCGTGAGACGCCCATGATCTGCCTACTAGTTTGGCCTGCCCCAGACAATCCCTACAGAGGGCTTTGATCATGGGAGTCGAAACACCATGAATTCCACTGCAACAGGGACGATCACTAGAAGAGGAATTATCCCAAGTACCTTCCCGAGAAGAAGAAGGAAGATAAATATGATTTACTTGTTGTTGAAACTTGTTTAGTCGAGAGTAGTGACTCTGTCTGGATACTTGATTCAGACGCCACTAACCATGTTTGTTCTTCTTTTCAGGGAATAAGTTCCTGACAGCGACTTCAGGAGGGTGAGATAACGCATAGGGTTGGAACCGGAGAAGTTGTCTCGGCTGCAGCTCTGGGCACAATGAAGTTATACTTCGGCAGGAAGTACATTTTATTAGATAACATGTACATAGTACTAGGGTTTATTAGAAATCTTGTTTAAGTTTCCTGTCTGTTAGAACAATCAATTTCTATTTCTTTTATGAGCAATAAAGTGTTTATTTCTCGAAATGGAAATGTGTTATGTTCAGCTTCACTTGAGAATAATTTGTATGTTCTAAAACCAAACTCAATCAAAAGTGTTTTGAATACTGAACTGTTAAAACAGCCGAAACGCGAAATAAGATTTTAAAAGTTTCTCCAAAAGAGAACACCCATCTTTTGCATCTAAGGTTAGGCCACATAAATCTCAATAGGATTGAGAGACTTGTAAAAAGTGAACTTCTAAGCGAGTTAGAAGAAAACTCATTGCCAGTTTCTGAGTCATGCCTTGAGGGCAAAATGACCAAAAGACCTTTTACTGGAAACGGTTATAGAGCCAAGGAGCCTCTTCAGCTAATACATTATAACATTTGTGGTTCGATGAATGTTAAAGCGCGTGGAGGTTACGAGTACTTTGTATCGTTTATAGATGACTACTCTTGATATGGGTATATTTACCTAATGCATCAAAAGTCTGAAACTCTTGAAAAGTTCAAGGAGTACAAGACCGAGGTTGAGAACCAATTAGGTAAAACAATTAAAACGCTTTGATCGGATCGAGGTGGAGAGTACATGGACACTGAATTCAAAGACTATATGATAGAGCATGGAATTACGCCCCAACTCTCAGCACCTGGTATGCCACAGCAGAATGGTGTATCGGAGAGGAGAAACAGAACCTTGTTGGACATGGTTCAGTGGATGATGAGTTATGCTCATCTCACTCATTCGTTTTGGAGTTATGCAATGGAGACTGTTGTATATATTTTGAACACTATTCCATCCAAGAGTGTTTCTGAAACACCATTTGAACTCTTGTTTGGTCGTAAAACAAGTTTACGCCACTTAAGAATTTGGGGATGCCCGACCTATGTGTTGGTGTTAAACTCGAAGAAATTGGAACTCTATTCAAAATTATGCCTATTCGTAGGTTACCCAAAGGAAACAAAGGGTGGTTTCTTTTATGATCCTAAGGAGATTAGGGTGTTTGTATCGACAAACGCCACATTCCTTGAGGAGGACCACATTAGGGACCATAAACCAAAGAGTAAGATTGTGTTGAACGAAATGGACAATTCATCAGCAAAAGTTGTTGATGAAGCTAGTACGTCAACAAATGTTGTTGATCCTACCTCGTCTAGTCAAGCCCATTCTCAAGAGTTAAGAATGTCTCGACGTAGCAGGAGGATTGTCAAACAGCCTGAACGTTACATGGGTTTGGCTGAAACCCAAGTTGTCATACCTGATGATGACGACGAGGATCCATTGACCTATGATCAGGCAATGAATGATGTTGACAAAGACGAATGGATTAAAGCCATGGACCAGGAAATGGAGTCTATGTACTTCAATTCCGTCTGGGAGCTTGTGGACCAACCGGATGGGGTCAAACCTGTTGGTTGCAAATGGATCTACAAGCGTAAACGTTGTCTAGATGGGAAGGTACAAACATTCAAAGTCAGACTAGTGGCAAAGGGTTTTACCCATAGAGAAGGGGTTGACTATGAGGAAACCTTTTCTCCTGTTGCCATGGTAAAGTCTATCAGGATCCTTCTAGCCATTGTCGCATATTATGACTATGAGGTATGGCATATAGATGTCAAGACGACCTTTCTGAATGACAATCTTGACGAGACCATCTACGTGGACCAGCCCAAGGGGTTCATTGCCCAAGGCCAAGAGCAAAAGGTTTGAAGACTTCAAAGGTCTATTTATGGACTGAAACAAGCCTCAAGGTCTTGGAATATAAGATTTAATGAGGCAATTAAATCTTATGGTTTTAATCAAAATGGTGATGAGCCTTCTATCTAGAAGAAAATCATCTACAGACTGTCACATTTCTTATATTGTATGTGATTGATATCCTACTCATTGGGAATGATGTAGAATTTCTAATTGAGATTAAGCAATGGCTAGCTTCGCAATTCCAAATGAAAGATTTGGGAGAAGCTCAATATGTTCTCGGTATCCAGATAGTCCAAAACCCAAAGAACATAACGCTAGCCATGTCTCAAGCGTCCAATATCAATAAGATGTTGTCCCGATATAGTGTACAGAACTCAAGAAGGGCTTGTTGCCTTTCAGCCATGGGGTTCACCTGTCTAAGGATCAATGTCCTATGACACCTCAAGAAGTTGAGGATATGAGACGCATCCCTTATGCTTCAGCTGTGGAGAGCCTTATGTATGCAATGTTGTGTACTAGGCCTAACATTTGTTATACAGTCGGGATTGTCACTAGATATCAATCCAATCCAAGATTAGATCACTAGACAGTCGTAAAGGGAATCCTCAAGTATCATAGGAGAACGAGAGACTACATGCTGGTGTATGGTAGTAGGGATTTGATCCTTACGAGATACACAGACCCTGGCTTTCAAACCGATAAGGATTCTAGGAAATCCACATCGGGGTTAGTGTTCATCCTCAACAGAGGAGCTGTAGTGTGGCGAACCATCAAGCAGGGATGCACCGTTGATTCCACGAGGGAAGCCGAGTATGTAACAGCTTCTGCAGCTGCAAAAGAAGTTGTCTGGCTTAGGAAGTTCATGCTAGATTGGGAAGTTGTTCCAAATATGAACTTGTCAATGACCCTGTTTTATGATAACAGTGGAGTAGTAGCCAACTCGAGAGAACCTCGAAATCATAAGAGGGGCAAACATATTGAATGCAAGCATCACCTGATACGGGAGATTGTGCACTGCGGAGACGTGACAATCACGCAGATAGCTTCAGAGCACAACGTTGTTGATCCGTTTACAAAGGCCCTCACGGCTAAGGTGTTTGAGGGTCACCTAGAAAGTCTAGGTCTTCGAGTCCTTCTAGACTAGGGCAAGTGGGAGTATTGTAAAGGGTATTCGTATGCCCTAGTTTATTGTATTACATTCATGTATTACTTTGCATTTGAGAAATGTATATGTACTCCACTAGCTTAGTTCAAGTGGTAGTTTGTTTGGGTGTTTGTCCTAATCTCGTGTAGTTTGTAATACAGTTGTTATAAATGAGTAAAAGTTATTGATTTGTCAAAACTTTGTATCTCGCATTTTATAAACTTAATCCAATAAACTAAACTCCAGGGTCATATTATAGTACTTGAACGGTGTGCAGTTGACACACGGGGAGGATCACGTTTGAGTTAGTGACCCGAACGGTCTACAGTAAATGGACAGGGTGGAGACCTCATCCTGGTTACACTGTGGATGTGGCCCGCTTTGTATTATATACAAACGAGGTAATCAAGCTCGTTCATGTGGTAGACATGTGAGTGGGGGCATCCTGTGCAATGAGATTGTACAAGATCCGACCGTGAATTATTAGACCTACTGATGTAACACCGTTAACATTAGGAATAATAATTTTGTAGATGATCATAAGTGACTCATCCTTAATCCTGAGCGTGGCATGCATTCCTGTCTGTGGGGGTCTGTCCTTTGACTAGTACGGGTAAGGGTGGTCTAGATACACCCAATAAGCCTGCCTTCTTGGAGACAGGATCTCGTGGGGAGCTGGGAACTTGACTACGTAAAAAGGAATTCACTTGTTCCCGATCTAGGGAAACCAAACAGGTTGTTCCCTTAAGTGTTGTCTCTAGGGCTTGAACAACGGGCACCTACCCTCTCATTGGCCCGAGAGGGACATTGTTTATGGTTGGACCATATAACAAAGTTGTTAATTAGAGGAACAGTGGGACTTTAGGAACAAGAAGTAGACACAGGGGTAAAATGGTAGTTAGACCCAACAGTGGCTACGAACAACCTGTGAAGGGACGACTCGCGGGGATATGTTATATCGATGGACACAACTTGTCCTACATTGGTGGGAGTTAAGCTACGGGCTCTAGTGGAGTATTACCGTAGCGAATGAATAGTGATTAACCGGATCAAAGAGTTTGATCGGTTAATCTCATATCATTGGAGCTCATAATGTGTAGGTCCATTAGGTCCCTCGGTTGACTCAATTGGACAAATAGAGGATTTATAGTTTAGAGTGATTTTGAAGTGTTCAAATTCATTATTTGGATAATTATGTCAATCATATGTGATATAGTTGACATAATATATAGTTTGATGTGAATTAGATTCATAATAAACTATAGAATAGCCTAATTGAATAGTTAGTGCTAAATTAGAGAAATTGAATTGAGAGAAATTAAATTGAATATGATTCTATTTATTATTCCACAATTATGCCAATTGGATTTGCATATCATATGGTTGTGGTAAAATGGTGAATTGGTGGGAATTTTAACTCCACCACACACCATTATAAATAGGTGTTTTGTGAAACACTTAAGGGACCAAGGATTCAATTTTTGGAATTCCACCAAAAGAGAAAGAAAGAGTTCTCTCTAGTCTCTCTCAATTCTCTACAGTTTTCTCCATCCCAAATCCCAAAGGGAGTTCCACAACTCTCCCTCTACCTCCCGAGAGCAACCGAGAAGAACTTTTGGAAGTGTCATTGTTCGTGAGGTTTGTTGGATCGAGAGAGATCGAGAAGGAACTACTAGAAGTTGTCTACAAGAGGTTAGTAAAATGTTTACTCGTTCTTTTCCTTCTCAATTCAGCATGCTTAACTTAGGTTTTTATAAGATAAATTATATTTTTAAGAAATTACACACACAATGAGTCAACGACGTTTCACGACGTCTTCCGTTGTGGGGAATCGATTCCTTTCAAGAAAGAGAGATGCAGTCGGAAAGGTACAAACCTTTAAGGCCAGACTTGTAGCAAAGGGTTTTACCCAAAGGGAGGGAGGTGACTACGAGGAATCTTTTTCTCCTGTTGCTATGCTTAAGTCAATTAGGATACTCTTGTCCATAGCCGCATTTTATGATTATGAGATCTGGCAAATGGACGTCAAGACTGCTTTTTTTAATGGTAATCTTGACGAGAGTATCTATATGTCTCATCCCAAAGGGTTCATAACCCAAGGTTAGCGGCATAAAGTTTGCAAGCTCAATCGATCCATTTATGGGTTGAGACAAGCATCCAGATCTTGGAACATAAGATTTGATACTGCGATCAAGTCTTATGGCTTTAACCAAAACGCTTATGACCCTTGTGTTTACAAGAGGATCATCAACGACAAATTAGCTTTCTTAGTACTTTATGCAGATGATATCCTACTCATTGGGAATGTTGTAGGATACCTGACTGACATAAAGAAATGGTTGGTGACACAATTGCAAATGAAAGATTAGGGAGAGACGCAGTATGTTCTTGGGATTCAAATGTTCAGAAATCGCAAGAACATAACGCTAGCTCTGTCTCAAGCGTCTTATATCGACAAAATGTTGGCCCGATGATATTCGATGCAGAATTTCAAGAGGGGCTTATTACCCTTCAGACATGGAGTTCATCTATCTAAGGAACAGTGTCCAAAGACACCTCAAGAAGTTGAGGATATGAGACGTATTCCCAATGCCTCAGCAGTAGGTAGCTTAATGTATGTTATGTTGTGCACGAGACCAGACATTTTTTAGGCAGTGGGAATAGTCAGTAGGTACCAGTCCAATCAAGGGTTAGACCACTAGACTACAGTTAAAAATATCCTCAAGTATCTTAGGAGAACGAGAGACTATACGCTTATGTATGGGACTAAGGATTTGATCCTTACAGGATACGTTGATTCTGATTTTCAGACCGATAAGGATTCTAGGAAATCTACATCGGGATCAGTTTTGACCCTTAATAGGGAGTTGTAGTGTGGCGAAGCATCAAGCAAGGATGCATCGCTGACTCCACCATGGAGGTAGAGTACGTCGCTGCTTGTGAAGCAGCTAAAGAGACTGTTTGACTAAGGAAATTCCTTACTGATTTGGAAGTTGTTCCAAATATGGAATTTCCCATCATCTTATAATGTGACAACTGTGGTGCGGTAGCCAATTCGAAGGAACCTCGCAGCCACAAGCGAGACAAGCACATCGAGAGAAAGTATCACCTGATACGAGAGATAGTGCAACAAGGAGATGTGACAGTCACGAAGATCGCTTTGAAGCACAACATAGCTTATTTGTTTACAAAGCCGACTCTCACTGCTAAAGTGTTCGAGGGTCATCTGAAAAGTCTAGGTCTACGAGATATGTACATAGGCTAATCTAGGGCAAGTGGGAGATATGTAAAGGGTATATGGATGCCCTAGTTTATTGTATTTTCTATCTCTGTAACCACTGTTTTAGATTGTAATGTACCCCACTAGAGTTTTAGTTCAAGTGAGAGTTTGTTTGGGTTTGTGCCTTAAAACTCCTAGTTTGTAAGTATTGTTCTGATTAATGTAATAAAGAGTTATTATTATCAATAAAGAGTTATTCTTCGTTAATTACAATATTGCCCTTTTATTAACTCTAAATCCAATAAACTAACATCCAAGGTTCTACAATGTCTCTTGAACTGAATGTAGTGTACATATAAAGGATCCAAGTTCGAGATACAGCCTAAAGGGTCTATTGTAAGGGGATAAGGTTTGGGTATCTTACCCTGGTAATACTATGGATATGGCCCACTTTGTATGTGATACAAACAAAGTGATCCTAACGTGTTCGTGTAGATGACACGTGAATGGGGATATCCTATGTAATGAGAGTTCATAAGACCGAACCACGAAATAGTAACCACTAGGTGTAACTCTGTTGACTAGTTAGGTTTTTATTTCACTAGGATGACCTAGGCAACTTGATCTCGATCCTGAGCAAGTTACGAACTCCTATTTGTGAGAGATTGTCCTTTGACTAGTATGGGTGAGAGTGGCCAAGTTCGCCAACTCAGTATGCCTACCTTCTTGGGGACAAGACCAAGTGAGTAGCTAGAGACTTAACCTAGTAAGATGGAATTCACTCCTTCCCGCCTATTAGGGTAAGTAGAGGAATGTTCACTTAAGTGGTGTCCTGGGACTTGAACAAAGGGTCTGACTCTCTCATTGGCCCGAGAGGGACTTCTGTTTCTTGGTAGGACAACAAACAAATTGTTCATTAGAGGAGCAATGGGACTTAAGGTAAAAGATGTAACCAAGGGTAAAAAAGTAATTTGACCCAGTTGGTGTTACGAACATTCGTGAAAGATTGACTTGCTGTTATTGGTCAATATACGTGGACACAGAAATATATCTACAGTGAGAAGAGTGCAGTTGTAGGACTTTAGTGGAGTGTTCCCATAATGAATGTTTATTAGAAGGTTAATGAGATTAACCGAGTAATCTCGTATCATTGGAGCTTCTGATTTGTAGGTCTATTAGGTTCACCTTCTAGCTCGTAAAGGGTTCTTAGATCGTTTGAATTTGAAATGTTCAAATTCAATTAGGGAATAAATTTAATGTATATAGATACATTATAATATAAAGTTTTGGAACTTCATATTATAAATTTAATGTGAATATGATTCATATTAAATTATCAGAGAGAATTAAATATTTGAAAGAGTTAAAATATCAAATATTAAATGTGAATGATATTCATATTTGAAAACTGTAGGTTAAAATTTAATGTGCATAAGATGTGCATTAAAACTATAGGTTAGAGGGAAAATTTATTAAATGTGATTTAATCAAATTATAATGTAATGAAATTGGTTTAATTAATTTTATTAATTAAATAAAATAAAAAAAGGAAGGAAACGTGTAGGAGACACGCTCCCTATCGTTAAGAGAGGGAGTTGGGAGAAACCTCTGATCGATGGTTTTTTGAAGTAATTAGAGAATTGCTGGTAACATCTCTCTGGAAAAACAAAATTCCCCTCACCTCTTCCAAATAGATGGAATCCTTCCCCACCAAGGATTAATCTAAGTAGAACTCAGAGTCATAGAAGGTTTTCCATTTTGGTTGTGTCCTGTTGAAAAAGAAAAACAGAGAAATTTAGTGTTGTTGTGTTGTTGTGCATTTTGTCGCAAGGAGTTGCTGCTGAATTGAAACTATAAAGGTAATTCCGAATTCCCTTTTATTAGAAAGGTTATACAACATGTTTATATGCTTAAATTTCATGCGTTAATTAGAATAGATGGCTTATTCTCTGTTTTTTACCAATATATTAGTATTTGAAGTAAATTAATAACAAACAAGCAAATCGATCTTAAAATCATTTTTCCACTGCTCACGGGGATCAGATCCCCTTCAACGTCAACAACCATCCATATTGAGTTGCTTACAAGATTGAATACTTTACCCCACAAACCAACACGTGTCCTTTCAGCATGTTTTGTCCTCACTCACATGCTCCTAAGGAAAATTTCCAAGATGACACGAAACGTAGGATTACTCCAAGCCAAGAACGTTTAACTTTTGAGTTCCTATGATTAAGCCACTGAAAAAAAAGGTGCACCTTGTTGTGCTTTGATACCTTTTTGTAACGCTCCAGGCCCAGGATTCGGACTGGAATTCAGAATCTCCGGCATTCCCCACATCCTCTACGACCTGGCCATGTCCCCATACCATCCATAGCATGGTTGAGCCGCTTACGAGAGAGACTACTTTCCCCACAAATCAACACAGATCCTTCCAACATGTTTTGTCCTCGGTCACATGCTCCCTAGGAAAATTCCCAGGAGGTCACTGGTGGAATCAAAATTCCAAGTGCATAACAGAAGTCTAATTGGATCGAAATTCTCGTTTTTCATTTGGAAACTCAAATACCCATACATTGGCAAATTTTAACGATAAACATATAGAGGCATGAAAATACAGTAAAACATGTTGATTTGTATTCTTAATCTATAGGATAAAGAAATTTACCTTAGATTTCTAGAATGCAGCTCCTTGTTCCTTCTTGAACTTTGTACAGAATGCCCAACACCAAAAACTCCTTTTGTGGGTTTAATAGAGAACATCACCAATAAAGAGCACTGTCTATTCTCTGAATCCTTAGATTTAAGGTTTTATGGGAACCTTTGATTTTAAGAATGAATTAGAGAGAGAGAGTTTTGGAAGAGAGAGGTTTTGACAACTACTTGCCAGAATGCCAAAATGATCATCGATTCTCTCACACCCCTCCCTGTGCATTTATCGATGAAGAGAGGAAGAAGAGGGAGGTGAGTGCGCAACGTGTGTATCACACGTTACCACTCACTTAATTAATTAATAATTATTAATTAATTAATAATATATAATATAATACAATTAAACAAGGATTCAAGGTTTTGTGGGAACCTTTGATTTTGAGAATGAATTAGAGAGAGAGAGTTTTGGGAGAGAGAGGTTTTGACAACTACTTGCCAGAATACCAAAATGATCATCGATTATCTCACACCCCCCTCCCTCTGCATTTATCGATGAAGAGAGGAAGAAGAGGGAGGTGAGTGGGCAACGTGTGTATCACACGTTCCCACTCACTTAATTAATTAATAATTATTAATTAATTAATAATATATAATATAATACAATTAAACCATATTTAATTATATATATTAATATATAACCTATTAATTTAATTAAAATCATATTTAATTAAATTAATTAATTATCATATATTTAATTTAGGTTATCTATGATTAAATCATATTTAATTACACTCCTTCTAATCTATAGTTTTAATGTATATCTTATGCGTATTAAATTTTAACCTATAGTTTTAAATATGAATCTTATTGACATTTAAACAATATTTGAACTCCTTCAAATATTTAATTCTCTCATTAATTTACTTTGAATCATATTCAAATTAAAAACTTTATATTATAATGTATCTCCATACATTAAGCTAATTTCCAAAGCAAATTTGAACATTTCAAATTCTAATCAATATTTAATAATCTAGGAACCTTTTACGAGCTAGAAAATGGACTTAATGGACCTACAGATCAGTAGCTCCAATGATATAAGATTAATAAGTTAATCTCATTAACCCCCTAATCAACATTCGTTAACTGCAAGAACACTCCACTAAAGTCTCGCAATTGCACTCTTCTCACTGCAAATATATTTATGTATCTGTGGATAACGACCAATAACATCAAGTTAATCCTTCACGAGTGTTCGTAACACCAGCTGGGACAAATTACCGTTTTATCCCTAGGTTATATCTTTTACCTTAAGTACCATTTCTCCTCTAATGAACAACCTGTTTATGGTCCTACCAACAAACAGAAGTTCCTCTCGGGCCAGTCAGAGGGTCGGGCCCTTTCTTCAAGTCCCGGAGGCACTACTTAAGGGAACACTCATCTTCTTACCATAATGTCGGGAAGGAGTGAATTCCATCTTGCTAGATTAAGTCCCCAGCTGCCTGCGCGATTTTGTCCCCAATAATGTAGGCATATTGAGTCGGCTTCTCAGGCCACTTTCACTCATATTAGTCAAAGGACGATCCCTTACAAACAGAAGTTTGTTACCTGCTCGAGATTGAGATCAAGTTACCAAGGTCATCCTATTGAAATAAAAACCTAACTAGTCAACGAAGTTACATCTATTGGTTACTATTTCGCAGTCCGGTCTTATATAATCTCATCACATAGAATATCCTCACTCACATGTCGTCTATAAGAACACGTTGGATCACTTGATGTTTGTATGACATCAAATTACATCTATTGGTTACTATTTCGCAGTGGGCCATATCCATAGTGTCACCAGGATAATGTACCCAACCTCATCCCTATACTATAACCTTTTAGACTGTTTCTCGAACTATGATCCAAATATGTCTTCTACATGCAGTTTTGGAGACATACAACAACTTAGGATGTTCATTTATTGGATTTAGTGTTAATATAAGACAATTAATAGAAATAATGAAACCAATAACATTTTATTGAATTAAATAGAAGAAAAGTTACAAACTACGAGTTTTAGGGCATAAAACCCAACAAACTCCCACTTGAACTAAAACTCTAGTCTAGTGGGGTACATACAATTCAGAACAGTGGGTACATAAATACAATAAACTAGGGTATCCTTATACCTATTACATATCTCCCACTTGCCCTAAGTTACATTATGTACAAATCTCGTAGACCTGGACTCTCTAGATGACCCTCGAACAATTTAGTCGTGAGAGTCTTTGTAAACACGTCAGCAATGTTGTGCTCTGAAGCGATCTTGGTGACTATCACATCTCCTCGTTGCACTATCTCACGAATGAGATGATATTTCCTCTCGATGTGATTTCCTCGTTTGTGGTTACGAGGTTCTTTAGAATTAGCCACTGCACCACTGTTGTCTCAATATAGGATGATAGGTAATTCCATATTTGGAACGATTTCCAAATCTGTCAAGAACTTCCTTAGCCGAACCACCCTTTTAGTTGCTTCACAAGCGGCTACGTATTCAACCTCCATTGTGAAGTCTACGATGCATCCTTGCTTAATGCTTCGACATACTATAGTTCCCCCGTTAAGGGTGAAAACTAATCCCGATGTGGATTTCCTAGAATTCTTATCGGGTCGAAAATCAGAGTCACTGTATCCTGTAAGGATCAAATCCTTAGTCCCATACACTAACATATAGTGCCTCATTCTCCTTAGATACTTAAGGATGGCTTTAATTGCAGTCTAGTGATCTAACCCTAGATTGAACTGGTACCTACTGATTATTCCCACAGCATAATAAATGTTTGGCCTCATGCATAGCATAACATACATTAGGCTACCTACTGCAGACACATAGGGAATACGTCTCATATCCTCAACTTCTTAAGGCATCTTAGCATACTGTTCCTTAGACAGATGAATTCCATGCCTAAAGGGCAATAAACCCTTCTTGGAATTATGCATCAAATATCATACAAACGTTTGATCGATATAGGACACTTGAGACAAACCCGACGTTCTTTTCTTGGGATTCCTCAGAATTTGAATCCTAAGAATATATTGCGCCTCTCCCAAATCTTTCATTTGAAATTGGGTTGCTAGCCATTTCTTTATGTCGGTAGGGTATCCTACATCATTCCCAATGAGTATGATATCGTCTACATAAAGTACTAAGAAAGTTACTTTATCGTTGATGATCCTCTTGTATACACAAGGCTCATTAACGTTCTGGTCAAAATCATAAGACTTGATCGCAGTATCAAATCTTATGTTCCAAGATCTTGAAGCTTTGTTTAACCCATAAATGGATCGATTAAGCTTGCAAACTTTTTGCTCCTGACCTTCGGCTATGAACCCTTCGAGCTGAGACATATAGATACACTCATCAAGATTACCATTCAGAAAAGCAGTCTTGACGCCCATTTGCCATATTTCATAGTCATAAAACGTGGCTATAGACAAGAAGATCCTTATAGACTTTAACATAGCGATAGGGGAAAAAGTTTCTTCATAATCAACCCCTTCTCTTTAGGTAAAACCTTTTTCTACGAGTCTAGCCTTAAAGGTATGTACCTTTTCGGTTGCATCTCTCTTTCTCTTATAGATCCATTTACACCCTATGGGTCTTACCCCTTAAGGTTGGTCTACAAGTTCTCATACTGAATTGAAGTACATTGACTCCATTTCAAGGTCTATGACTTTCATCCATTGGTCTTTGTCCACGTCATTCATTGCCTGTTTATAAGACAATGGATCCTCTACGCCATCATTAGATATGACAACCTGAGTTTTTAGTTAAACCCAAGTAGCGGTCAGGTTGTGAAATAACCCTCCCACTGCATCGAGGCATTCCCAACAATTGAGAAGGATGAGACTGACTAGATGTATTGGCTCTTTCATCAACCCTTGATGAAGCTCTAGCTTGGTCAACAACTCATCTTGACTCTTCAGTAGCTTCATTAAGTACCAGCTTTCTACGTGGTTTATGGTTCCTCATATGGTCTTCCTCCAAGAAAGTGGCATTTGTCGATACAAGTACCTTGTTTTCTTGTGGGTCGTAGAAAGGACACCTCTTGTTTCTTTGGGATAGCCTACAAACAGGCATAATCTTGAACGAGGTTCTAGTTTCTTTGGATTTGTCACTAGCACATGCTGGACAACCCCAAATTCTAAAGTGACGCAAACTATGTTTATGACCCTTCTATAACTCCAAAGGTATTTCAGAAACACTTTTTGATGGAACAGTGTTCAAGATTTGAACTGCAGTCTGTACTGCATGACCCCAAAACGAGTCAGGCAATTGAGCATAGATCATCATTGATCGAACCATGTCTAACAATGTTCTATTTCTCCTTTTTGACACACTATTCTGTTGTGGCGTGTTAGGTGCTGAGAGTTGTTACTGGATTCTATGTTCTATCAAATAGTCCTGGAATCTTAAGTCCATATACTCTCCACCTCGATCAGATCGAAGTGTTTTAATGGTTTTTCCTAATGCATTCTCAACTTTTGTCTTAAACTCTTTGAACTTTTTAAGGGCTCCAGACTTATATTGCATTAGGTATAAATAAACATACCTTGAATAATCATCTATAAAAAAGATGAAGTATTTGTGCCCTCCTCTTACTTTTACATTCATTAGACCACAAAGATCCGAATATATAAGTTCTAAGGGCTTTTTGGCTCTATAACCTTTTCCAGTAAAAGGTCATTTTATCTTCTAGACATGATTCACATGGAGGTAAAGAATCATCTTCTAACTCATTTAGAAGTCCATTTTTTACAAGTCTCTCAATCCGGTTGAGATTAATGTGACCAAGTCTTAGATTCAAAAGATAGGTATCTAGGAGAAGTCTTTTGCCTTTTACTTTCAGTATTAACAATTTTAAACATTTCATGACTTAAAAGTGCTTTAGTTTCAATTGGTCTTAACACATATAAATTGTTTTCACATTTATTCGAACAAATATGGACACCACTTTTACTAATGAATGCTTCATTAATATCAAAAGAAATAGAGTAATCTTGTTCGATTACACAAGAGATAGATACAAGGTTCCTCTTAATTCTAGGAACTGTATACATGTTTTCCAAAAACATAAATCTATCTCTAAAAAATAATTTAACAGCTTCCACTACATGAGCTGAGACGACGTCTCTCGCTCCAACCTGAGCGTCATCTGACCCTTTTTGAGCTCCCTGAAGGAACTAATTCCTTGTAAAGAAGAATAAACGTGATTAGTGGCCCCAGAATCCAATATCCAGGTGGAATTATCATTTTCCACTAAACAGGTCTCTAGAACAAGCAAATCCAATTTACCTTTCTTTTCCTTGAGCTCAGCTAGGTACTTTGGGCAGTTGCGCTTTCAATGCCCATCCACGATGCAGTGGAAACATTTTCTTTTATCTGCAACTTTGGCCTTCTTTTTTTCCTTTATCAGCAGCGGCAGAAGCCTTCCCTTTCCCTCCTTTCTTCTTCTTCTGAATCTTCTTAGGACTAGAAGAGTGGCTACAAGACTTAATCCCAAATGATGAACCCTTCTAGAACTTTCCGAAATGGGCAAACAAATTTGCCACTCCTTCGACTCGTCCCTTACTCTTCATAAGAGACTGGTAAGTCTGCAACTCATTGAGGTGGGTAGTCAGATTATACAAAATCTTGTTCATCACCACATTATTACGGAATTGTAGGAAGCTCTTCGAAATAGATTCGAGGATGAATGAGACCTGACTTTCCTCGTCTATGACTGTTTCGTTCATTCTAACCAAGTTGAAGTGAACTATCAGATCAAGAGCATGTTCTCTCACTAAAGTCCCTTCCTTCATACGTACGTTATAAACGTACTTGAAGATTCATGTCGTATCTGTCCAGACGGTTGTCCAAACATATTTTGCAGAGAACTCATGATCTCACAAGCTGAGACCACGCCCTCATGTTTCTTGGCTAATACCTTAGATAGGCTAGCCATGATATAGACCTTTGACTTGTTATTGGCCTTGGTCCAGCGATCATACGCGTCCTGGCTCGTTACGAGCAGGGATTTGAGGATATTCCTCAGTTAAAACGAATGTAGGTCCTCAACAACAAGAATCGTATTCAGGTTCGACTTCCATGTAGCGTAATTATTCCTAGTCAATTTTTCGTTCGCAAGAAATGCAATTATTAAGGACGACATGTTGAAATAAAAAATTGTTCTAATTAGTGATGCCTAAACCCATTACAAACCAATCAATTTAGCAAAATTATCATATAAAACCTTAGTGTTTAAACTTAAACCTTTTAATTTTGCAACGATACTTTAGGGATTTAAAATAAAAGCCACCGTCGGGTGCTCAGTCACTCCTCCTCTGAATTGAGACAATCTCAACCAATTACCATTCCCAAAATATCTCACATTCTAATGGTTTTTAGCTACCGTTCTTTGGTAAAGTAATTGTTAACTAATTTAACTCAACCCATAAATTTAACCCTACCATTTTCAGATCCAATAGGTCCGAGCCAACAAGCCACTGTTAGGAAAGACAACTATTGGCAAATTACTTAAGAGACCCTATCCATTTCTGGGGTTCGCGGTGTTTTGATCCCTATGGACAAGCCCTCCGTAGGGGTGGTTGCTCCAAGGGCTGAAGGGATTTTAAATTACCGCAGTGGAAGACGTTGTGAAACGTCGTTGATCCGTTGTGTAATTCCTATCTTAAAATTGAATCTATCTCATAGATCCTAGGCTAAACATGCAAAATAGTATAGAAAACAGTAAGTATAATGGATACTAACCTCTTGAAGAACACTTCTTCAACGTTTTCTCCTTCTCCGGTCACGATCTCTCTCGTACCAACGAACTCCTCGAACTCGATCCTCGATCCGAACAGGGAGACACCTCCAAAACGTCTTCTCGGTTGTTCTCGAAAGGTTGAGGGAGAGTGTGTGGGACTCCCTTTGGTTTTGGGTGAGGAGAGAATTTTGGAGAATTGAGAGAGGACTAGAGAGAATTGCTTTGCTCTCTTTGGATGGAAATCAAAAAAATGGCAAAAAGATTCACCAAAGGCTTCTTGCAAAGCCTTTAAATGATGGTGAGATGTGGAGTTAACATCTCCACAAAATCACCATTTTACCACAACTATATAATATACAAATCATATTTACATATTATATAATATAAGGTATCTCATACCTTATTATACAAATCTGATTTGCATAAATATGGATTTATAAATTGAATCACATTCAATTTAATTTCTCTCAATTCAATTTCTCCAATTAGCACTAATTAATCAATTAGGCTATCCTATAGTTTATTATGAATCTCATTCACATCAAACTATATATTATGTCATCTATATCTCATATAAATGACATAAATACCCAAATAATTAATTTGAACACTTCAAATTCACACCAAACTGTAAACCCTCAATTTGTCCAATTTGAGCCAATCGAGGGACCTAATGGACCTACACGTGACGAGCTCCAATGATCCGAGACTAACCTATCAAACTCTTTGACCCGGTTATTCAACATTCTTTAGCTACGGTAACACTCCACTAAAGCTCGTAGCTGCACTCTCATCACTGTAGGACAAGTTGTGTCCATTGATATAACCAATACCCATGAGTTGACCCTTCACAGGTTGTTCGTAGACATGGTTGGGTTAAATTACCGTTTTACCCCTGTGTCTACCTCTTGCTCCTTAAGTCCCACTGCTCCTCTAATGAACAACTACGTTGCATGGTCCAACCATAAACAACAACCCTCTCGGGCCAATGAGAGAGTGGGGCCCGTTGTTCAAGCCACGAGACACAATCCCAATCGCATATAATGGATGTCGGTCCTAGTACACAACATGGCATACATCGGGCTCCTATAGTCAAGCATAGGGATTCGTCTCATATCCTCAACCTCTTGAGTCGTCTTAGGACATTGATCCTTAGACAGGTGAACCCCATGCCTGAAAGGCAGCAAGCCCTTCTTGGAGTTTTGCATCTTATACGTAGACAACATCTTGTCAATGTAAGATGACTGAGACATGGCTAGCATTTTGTTCTTCCAGTTCCGGACAATCTGGATACCTAGAACATACTGCCTCTCCCAAATCTTTCATTTGGAATTGCGAAGCCAGCCATTCCTTAATGTCAGTAAGAAGTCCTATCTCATTTCCAATGAGAAGGATATCATCCACATACAATATTAGAAATGCGACAGTACTGTTAACGATTTTCTTGTAGACACAAGGCTCGTCAATATTTTAATCAAAGCCATAAGATTTGATCGCCTCATCAAACCTTATATTCCAAGACCTCGAGGCTTGTTTCAGTCCATAAATAGACCTTTGAATCCGACAAACCTTTTGCTCTTGGCCTTGGGCAATGAACCCCTTGGGCTGGTCCATGTAAATGGTCTCGTCAAGGTTGTCATTCAGAAAGGCGGTCTTGACATCCATCTGCCACACCTCATAGTCATAATATGCGGCAATGACCAGAAGGATTCTAATCGACTTTACCATGGCAACAGGTGAAAAGGTTTCCTCATAGTCAACTCCTTCCACCTGGGTAAAACCCTTTGCCACTAGTCGAGCTTTGAAGATCTGCATCTTCCCATCTACACCACGTTTACGCTTGTAGATCCACTTGCAACCAGTAGATTTTATCCCATCCGGTTGGTCCACAAGCTCCCAGACAGAATTGAAGTACATCGACTCCATTTCCTGGTCCATAGCTTTAATCCATTCGTCATTGTCAACGTCAGCCATTGCCTGATCATAGGTCAATGAATCCTCACAGTCATCATCAGGAGTGACGACCTGGGTTTCAGCTAAACCCATGTAACGTTCAGGCTATCTCACATCCCTCCCACTACGTCGAGGCATTCCCAACTCTTGGGAACGGACTTGACTAGACGAGCTAGGATCAACAACACTTGTTGACGTACTAACACCATCAGCAACTCTTGTTGTTGTACTGTCCATTTCATTTAACACAATCTTACTCCTTGGTAAGTGATCCCTGATGTGGTTTTTCTCAAGGAATGTGGCGTTTGTCGACACAAGCACCCTATTATCCTTAGGATCGTAAAAGAAACAACCTCTAGTCTCTTTTGGGTAACCTACAAAGAGGCACAACTTTGAACGGGGTTCCAACTTCTTCGGGTTTGACATCAACACATGGGTCGGGCATCCCCAAATTCTGAAATGACGTAAACTGGTTTTACGACCATGCCAGAGTTCGAAAGGTGTTTCACAAACACTTTTCGACGGAACTGTGTTCAAAATGTATACCACAGTCTCCACTGCGTAACCCCAAAAAGAATCAGGGAGACGAGCATAGCTCATCATCGACGGAACCATGTCCAACAAGCTTCTGTTTCTCCTCTCCGATACACCATTTTGCTGTGGCATACCAGGTGCTGAGAGTTGGGACGTAATTCCATGTTCTATCATATAGTCCTGGAATTCAGTGTCCATATACTCTCCACCTCGATCTGATCGAAGTGTTTTAATAGTCTTACCTAATAGGATCTCGACCTCAGTCTTAAACTCCTTGAACTTTTCAAGAGTCTCAGACTTCCTATGCATTAGGTAAATGTACCCATACCTCGAATAGTCATCTATAAAAGAGACGAAGTATTCATAACCACCTCGTGCTTTAACATTCATCGGACCACAAAGGTCAGAATGTATAAGCTCAAGGGGCTCCTTGGCTCTATATCCTGTTCCACTAAAAGGACGTTTGGTCATTTTGCCTTCAAGGCATGACTCACACACCGGTAAAGAGTTTTCTTCCAACTCGCTTAGAAGTCCACTCTTCACTAGTCTCTTAATCCTATTGAGATTAATGTGGCCTAACTGTAGATGCCAAAGATGGGCACTTTCTTTTGGGGAAACTTTTACTCTCTTAGTTCGCGTTTCTGTTGTTTTAAACAATTCAGTGTTCAAAACACTTTTGACCGAATTCGAGTTCAAAACATATAAATTGCTCTCAAGCGAAGCAGAACAAATCAAATTTCCATTTCGAGAAATAAATGCTTTATTACTCTTGAAAGAAACGGAAATATTTTGTTCTAATAGGCAGGAAATAGAAACTAGAATTCTTGTAAACCCAGGAACTATGTACATATTATCCAATAATAAGTACTTCCTGCCAAAGAACAACTTCACCGTGCCTATTGTTGCAGCTGAGACAACGTCTCCTGGATCCAACCACAGTGTTATTATCTCACCCTCTTGTAGCCGCTGCCAGGAACTTAATCCTTGAAAAGAAGAGCAAACATGGTTAGTGGCGCCTGAATCCAATATCCAAGCAGAGTCATTACTCTCCACTAAACATGTTTTTGTGACAAGTAAATCACATTTACCCGTCATCTTCTTTTCATCAAGGAATGTGGGATAACTTCTTTTCAGGTGTCCGTCCCCGTTGCAGTAGAAACACTTTCTGGCAACATCCTTGATTTCTTTGCCTTTTAGGACGGCAGCGCAGTCAACCTTAACTTCCTTCAACTTCTCCTTCTTCCCCTTAGGGCCTGAAGAGTCTAAAAACTTTATCCTAGAGGTCGAACCCCTGTGAAAAGATCTTAAGGAAACACTTGGCTCAGCTTCCTGTCCCCTAGTTTGCACCAAGGACTGGAAGGTTTGTAGATCAATGAATAGGACTGTTGAACCGTGCACTTGAGGACCCTCCTCAGTGAGCGCGAACTCTTGGTCGTCATTTACCAAAATCGTGTCTATATTATTTTTCCACGAAATACTATCGTCGACTAACTTAACGGAAGCTAAAGGAGCGTTAAAAGCGTTTGACATTTTATTGCTGAAAAAATGAAAAAACTTTGTATTAGTCTCGCAAAAACTTTTGAAAATCCAATTGGGTTTTAGCAAATTTTCATCCTATGATCCTTAGGTCATTCAAAATTTGCAATGATACCCTAGAGGTTTAGAATGACCACCACCGTAGGGTAGACAAACCCACTCCTCCTTTAACACGAGACTTTCTCGACCAGACTCTAATACCAGAATAACTCTTATTCCATTAGGCATCCAGTTATCATTTTTCGGTCTGAATCCATTAACACTTAATGAATCATGTGAGTGTCACCCTCAATCTTTAAATTTCCAAGTATCCGTCAAAACAATAGCCGCCGTAGGGAGGACTAAGAAGGAAAACCAACAAGGAAATCTGTAACGCCCCTACTTTTGAATGACTAACTCCTAGGGACATTACTACACATGCATGCATTTATAGGCCGAGAGATAAAGAACTTAAAAGAAATTTCCAATTAACGTAAATAGTTCCAGGGATCCCAAAAATAAAACATTAAAATCAGTTAAAAACATCAAATCAGCTTGGCCTATTAAAACTGTAAGTAAGTTTAACTTCAATTAAAAACATAGAGACAACAATAGTTTAAAATAAGAATATGCGGAAATCATGCTGGTTCCCATGGTCTTAGTAACGCTCCTCCGTCACACGCCCTGCACGTCCTTTCCTTTACCTGTAAAACATTTTAAAAGAAAAGGGTGAGTATTGCAAAACAATACCAGTAAGTAACCTCGCTCACGAGGTTTGGGATATGCATACACATACAATCATGATCTCTAAACTCATTCGTAACATACATAGATGGGACCTAAAACTTTCTAGTATTGTCGTCTCTTAATCCATGATCGCTATTTAATTGTCGCCTTTAATCCATGACTGCTTATTTAGTTGCCAGGTCTTTAATCCATGGCTGCTCGTTTAATTGTCAGGTCTTTAATCCATGACTGCTCGTTTAGTTGTCAGGTCTTTAATCCATGACTGTTTATTTAATTGTGGGGCCGACTGGTCATCCTGAGTCATTTCGTTTTGAGTCTCTCACAGACCCCTGTACTTTGACCCATAGGTCTCTATTGCATGTTTGACCATGCACATAACGATCTCAGAATGACCAATGTCCACACTATTCGCTAATTCATTTCGTGGCATACAAAACATGCATGAGGTCCCATCAGTCACATAATAACAGAGTACATGTCACAAACATCATCATCAGTATATCATTCATACTTTCTCATGGACAGTCTGAAGATCATACTTTTATAAGCAAACATGCATCATTCTCATACAAACTACTGTCCTATTCTCACATGAATTAATGGAATACTTTTACATAGCATACGAGAATAATCTCACATAAAATAATGGGTTATTCCCACTTGATGCATCGAAATATTTGCACATAAAATATTACATATTCTCACATGAATATCTGTATATTTTCGTATAGAAAATCATAAACTATTTTTCGCGTGAAATCATAAAAATCGTTTTCATTTAATCCCATTAAAAATTCGGCACAAGGTCCCTTACCTCGAGCTTCGATTTTACTCCAAAACCTAATCGAACTCCCTGCCTATTCTCCTTTTAGTGAAACCTGATTCACATCATAATTCCCGAATTCAAACTCCAAGCATTCACTAAAACCCTAATCATGCGATACTCAAATTACCACATTAAGATATCGTGTCCCGCTTACCTCGGTTTCAACGCGAGAACTCAATATTCCTTAGTTTGCTTGGCAATCGACCTCCAATTCCGTTCCAAGTTCGGTTCCTACAAAGACGTGTTCGAACCCGTACTTAAATTCTCAATCGAACGCTTAATCTAATCGATAGGTCGCAATAATTCTAATTAGGTATGAAACTCGAATCAAACGCTCACCGAAAGGAATCTCCGCTGCTGTAAACGTGTTGGCCGGCGCTGTGGAGCTCGACGGCGGTGAAGGAGGAGGGTTCGCGAGTGGCTGCTTCCGTGGGCTCTCGGCGTGCGCTTTACGGCGGCGGCGTACGTGTGGAAACTGCGGGCGGGTGAGTTCGCGTGAGGAAGTTCGTGCTGCAGACTTCGACGACGGCGATCTCGGACACGGCAGCGGCGGCAGCAGCGGCGGACTTCGACGCGACTCCTTCGCTCGTGAACGGCTGGGGCGACCGGCTGAACGTTCACCTGCTCGATGGACTCGCCGTCGTGAACGGAATATGTGCGCGAATGGCTGGCGGCTGGACGGGGATCACGAGCGGCTGTCGCAAGTGTGCAAGGGCTCCGGCGATCCTGACGAGGACGGCAACCCGTGAGGCCCGGTGATCCTCACGAGCGTGCGGCGCTGGTACGGCTGTCGACGGGAGCTGCTACGCGGAAGCTTCGTGGTTTCGGCTCTCTCTCTCTCTCTCTCTGTGTGTTGCCGCTGACGCAGGCCGGAGAATTGGTGGGCGTCGATCTTCTCTTCGTGATGGCCGGCGGGAGGTTGAACGGCAGCTTTGGGGGGTGGCCGGCTAGGTTAAACGAGAAGAGAGAAAACTAGGTTTAGGGTTTGTATTCTAGGTTAGAAAATGAGATGAAGGTGATGGTGATTGGACTAGGGTTTTGTATTCTAGGTTACAATGAGATGAAGGTGATGGTGATGGCCTAGGGTTTCCTTATGGTTAAATACCAAGAGACTAAGGGCTAGGGTTAGGTTAAATTTAACACACCCCTCACTTAAACAATAATCCCCAAAACGCCCTTGAGATTGCCCTTTTCCTTTAATTTCATAGTTAATCTCATCTTAAGGAACAATTCACCTAAGCTAACAAAATGACGATCTCCTCTCTCGTGAGTTTGATTAAAACACCACTCCAACTAAATCAAATGCCCAATAAAGTGTTGAATAAAATAACTAATAGTACCTGAGATGGCGGTCATCACAATCTTCCCTCCTTAAGAACTTTCGTCCTCGAAAGTTCCTATTCTTGAAATAGTTCTGGATATTTAGCTCGCATTTCCTCTTCTCGCTCCCAGGTAGCTTCTTCCGGGCGGTGATTCTGCCACAACACCTTAACCAAGCTGATCTCACGGTTACGGAGGGCCTTTCTGTCTCTTGCAATAATTTGTACCGGTCGTTCGCCATAACTCAGATCTTCTGCTAACTGCAACGGTTCGAAGTCTACGACATGAGTCGGTGCAGGAACGCGTACTTTCAAAGATGGAGATATGAAACACGTTATGAACCGGCTGCAAGGGAAGGCGGCGATGCTGCTAATCAGAGGCCACTGCACCAATCCTCTCTAAAATCTCAAATGGTCCGATGAATCGCGGACTCAACTTCCTTTTCGACCGAACCCTAGAATTCCCTTCATTGGGGCCACCTTAAGAAATACGTGGTCCCCAACATCGAATTCTAGGTCCCTTCGTCTCGTGTCGGCATAATTCTTTTGTCTTACTTGGGCGGTCTGCATTCGTGCCCTAATCTTTTGCATTGCCTCATTAGTGACCTGTACCAATTCTGGACCCAACAACTGACGCTCACCAACTTCCTCCCAGAAAACGGGGTTCTACAACGCCTTCCATAGAGAGCTTCAAATGGAGCCATTCCGATGGTCGATCGTAATCGTTATTATAAGCAAACTCCATCAGATGCAAATGAGTGTCCCAACTACCTGGGAAGTCTAAAGTGCAAGCTCGCAACATATCCTCTAATATCTGGTTTTTAATCGTTACATGCGCCCATCCGCCTATGGATGAAAAGTCATCTTGAAGTTCAACTGCGAACCCAACGCTCTCAGTAAACTCCTCCGTGTTTGGAGGTGAAACGTGGATCCTCGTGCAAAATAATCTTGACCGAATTCCATGCAAACGGACTATCTCTTCCGGTAAAAAGCTGCGCCCACTTATCTCAGTAGAATAAGTGGGTTTCCTGTATGAAATGTGCCGACTTTGTTAATCATCCCACTATGACCCAAATCACCGTGTGTAACCTCGTAAAGTTCTAGGCGATCAGACTATAAAATCCATAGAGATCTCCTCCCATTTCCACCGAGGTACATGCAACGGTTGCGGTAATCCTGCGGGTCTCTGCCTAGGTGCCTTTACCTGCTGACAAGTCAAACACTTGCTGACAAACTCTGCTATGTCGCGCTTCATGTTACACCACCAAAATGACTGTTTCAGATCTCGGTACATCTTGGTACTGCCAGGATGCATAGAAAATGGTGAGTTATGGGCTTCGTTCAAGATCTCGCCGGTTTGTCGTCACTTTGCACACATAATCGACCCTGAACTAGCAATCCTCCATCTGTGGATAGGCAAACTCTGTCAACTCACCTGTAGTTACTGCGGTACGCTTTTCTACTAACTGAGGGTCCACCAGCTGAGCCTCAATGATACGTTGTCTCAAGGTCGGTTGCACTGTTAACTGGGCTAACTGAGCCGTGGTCTTTCCTACTAGCACTGCAATTTCAGCTCGAGCAAACTCTGCCTGTAACTCTGCGCTGTCTGTCACTCGCGCAGCAGTATGCACTGGCTTCCTGCTGAGGGCATCGGCCACTACATTAGCCTTACCGGGATGGTACTGTATGTCAATATCATAATCTTTCACTAATTCCAACCATCTGCGTTGCCTCATGTTCAATTCCTTCTGGGTGAACAGATACTTCAGACTTTTATGATCTGTGAAAATCTGAATTTTCTCGCCATACAGGTAGTGTCTCCAGATCTTTAATGCAAATACCACTGCTGCTAGTTCCAGGTCATGAGTTGGATAGTTCCTCTCGTGCGTCTTCAATTGTCGGGATGCATAAGCTATTACTTTACCGTCTTTGCATCGATGCACGCCCCAACCCTTTCTTAGAAGCATCATCAGAAACCACAAAGCTCCTGTCCCCTCTGGGCTCGTAAGAATCGGGGCCGACACTAATGCGTGCTTGAGTTCCCGGAAACTCGCCTCACAAGCATCATCCCAAACAAATGAGTTTCCTTTCTGGCGTCCGTGAGTCATAGGCATGGCTATCTTGGCAAAATCCTCGCACGCAAACGCCTATAGTATCCTGCGCAAGACCCGTAAAACTACGTACCTCCAGAACGGTGGTCGGACGAGGCCACTGTGTGACGGCCTCCACTTTCGCTGGATCAACAGAGACTCCAGCTTCGGACACCACATGCCCTAAGAAAGATACTTGCCTGAGCCAGAACTCACACTTGGAAAATTTTGCATATAACTTATTCTCTCGCAACGTGAGTAACACTTTCCTCAGGTGCATTTCATGCTCTTCATCACACACGAGTATATCGAGATATCATCGATGAATACAATTACGAACGTATCAAGAAACTCCTTGAACAAACGGTTCATCAAGTCCATGAAAGCGGCAGGAGCATTGGTCAGACCAAACGGCATCACTGTGAACTCGTAATGCCCATAACGTGATCTCGAATCTTTGTTTTAGGAATATCCCTTCACCGATTCTCAATCGATGGTAGCTTGATCTCGGATCAATCTTAGAGAATCTTCGTTGCTCCTTGCAACCGATCGAATGAATCATCTATTCGGGAGAGGGTATTTATTCTTGATCGTAACTTTATTCAACTCCTCGTAATCTATACACAGCGCATGGATCCGTCTTTCTTTTCACGAACAATACAGTGCTCCCAGTATAAACGCTTGGCGTATAAACCCTTTGTCTAGCAAGTCTTGTAATCGTACTTTTAGTTCTTTCAACTCTGCCATGCCATTCTCAGACGGGGCCTTGGATATCGGGTCGCCCCCAATTCCAATCCAATGTTAAAATCTACCTCTCTGACTGGAGGTATTCCGGGAGATCCTCAGGGAAGACGTCTGTAAACTCATTCACTACTGGTACTGATGTCACTGAGATCTCTGCGCACCTTGCATCTAATATGCAAGCTAGGGCCCCAAGCTCCCGATGCAATAACTTCCGGCCTTAAGGCGTGAATCACCTTAGGCCTACTTCCTCGTTATCGTGCCTCTCGAACTCAGTAGCTGTGTTGGTCAGGAGGGGTGAACACTACCTCCTTCCTGAAACAATCAATGCACGCATGGTTCTGCGCTAACCAGTCCATGCCCAATATTACATCAAAGTCAAACATGTCTAAGACCACTAGATTCACTGCTAACTCATGGTCTCGCGATGGTCACACTACCATCCTTGACTTTCATATTGGCTAACAAATTTATTCCCGCGAGGAGTGGAGACAGAGGCGGGGCATATCAGAATCGTTTCTAGTTCTAACTCACTTGACTTACAAAGGATGCAAGTAAATAAAAGAGTCGTGAGAACAGAATCAAAACAATACAAAGGCAAGGTGCCCAAGTAATGGAAGTGTACCAGAATTCACCGAGTCCGAGCCATAGATGTCTCTCACCGGTGCTTGCATAGGCTCTCCTCGATGTATGGCCGGCTTCACAAAGGCCCACTATTCATAACTCGTGGGTCGGCTAGTCTTTGGCTTGACTCGGGCAACTATTAGCTCTGTGCCCTTCCTTTCCACACTTGAAACACACTCCGGACGGGCCAAACACTTACCCAGTCTTTCGCTACCACATTCTTTGCACCGTGGCCTATCTCTCATTGCTATTTCCGATCTGTTGACTTGGGGTTTCGGCCGAACACGCATTTAAAATGCCCTGGTCTATGCGGTGTACGCTGGGGCGCTGTGAGTGGAATTGGGCCGGTCCCACTTCCTCTTGTGATTTGGTCGTGGGCCGCCTGTTAACTATTACCCATCAGGCGATGCGTGCTCGCACCAAATCGGTCCGCCACTCTCACCGCGGCGGAGGCGTAATCGAGGAGGTGCTAATGCTTGAATAAAGCCTCGAACATTCTCATCCAGCCCATGAAGCGCGCTCGGTCTTCTTTGCCTCTGTATCCACCACTCAGGGGCAAAAGCGGGACAAACGGGTAAATTCCCTCTCATACACCTCCACGCCCTCTGCTCGCACACGTTGTAAGAATTTCGCCGCTTCTTCACAACGAGCTGCAGCGAGATAAAATTTCGCCGAGAATGCTTCTTTAAACAGATTCCGTGTAATCGTTTCCCATTGGCGACAATGGTTCCTCGGCGGACTCCCACCATAAATATGCGTCATCTCTCGGCATGAAGGTAGCACAGACACCCTCGGTCCTCGTGGCGGTTCATCATCGAAGATGGTCTCAATGGAGGACGACCACAACTCACCACGGATGGGGGTCACTGGAAGACCCATTGAACGACCTAGGATCATACTTTCAAGTCCTTCGTAACGGGACTCGAGTTGCATCGTTTCGCCCCCGATTTGCTTGGGCGGTGGGTGGCTATCAGTAGCTCGCACTGCACTCGTGCATAGCCTCCACCATCATAGTCATAACATTGGCGTTCCCCCAGTCCGCCATCGGGCAATTGCGGTACATCCTCCCGGCGGTCGGTGGTCCCGGGGAGGTCTCGAGCGGGTGGAGTAACCTCTTCCCGATCTAAGGGTAATTCCGGTTGGGCGTCAACGTTTTCCCTTGCCCTCCCGCCCCTACCACGTCCCCCTACCTCTCCCTCGGCCTCTAGGTGGCATTATGTCAAAACTACAATATAGAGAGTTTCTAACTCGGCTTCCTTTACTTTCAAATCATAAGATAGGATCACCCTTGGGGCTTTTAAGGTTATGTATATGCATAAAAACAAAGATTATCATATCATAATCATTTACTTTCTTAATAAAATATCGTAACGTGCACTCAAGCGGTGACCGGAAAGCGTTGTTAAACCATGGGAACTACTGCTGCTTACTCAGTAGCAAGTCTACGAACCCTTAAACCTAGGGCTCGATACCAACCGTAACGCCCCTACTTTTGATTGACTAACTCCTAGGGACATTACTACACATGCATGCATTTATAGGCCGAGATAAAGAACTTAAAAGAAATTTCCAATTTACGTAAATAGTTCCAGGGATCCCAAAACAAAACATTAAAATCAGTTAAAAACATCAAATCAGCTTGGCCTATTAAAACTGTAAGTAAGTTTAACTTCAATTAAAAACATAGAGACAACAATAGTTTAAAATAAGAATATGCGGAAATCATGCTGGTTCCCATGGTCTTAGTAACGCTCCTCCGTCACACGCCCTGCACGTCCTTTCCTTTACCTGTAAAACATTTTAAAAGAAAAGGGTGAGTATTGCAAAACAATACCCAGTAAGTAACCTCGCTACCGAGGTTTGGGATATGCATACACATACAATCATGATCTCTAAACTCATTCGTAACATACATAGATGGGACCTAAAACTTTCTAGTATTGTCAGGTCTTTAATCCATGACTGCTTATTTAATTGTCGCCTTTAATCCATGATCGCTATTTAGTTGCCGTGTCTTTAATCCATGGTCGCTTTCGTTTAATTGTCGTGTCTTTAATCCATGATCGCCGTTTAGTTGTCGTCTTTAATCCATGATTTATTTATTTAATTGTGGGGCCGATCGGTCATCCCGAGTCATTTCGCTTTGAGTCTCTCACGCACTTCATGCTTTGACCCATAGGTCTCTATTGCATGTTTGACCATGCACATAACGATCTCAGAATGACCAATGTCCACACTATTCGCTAATTCATTTCGTGGCATACAAAACATGCATGAGGTCCCATCAGTCACATAATAACAGTACATGTCACAAACATCATCATCGATATATCATTCATACTTTCTCATGGGCGATACCAAGATCATACTTTTATAAGCAAACATGCATCATTCTCATACAAACTACTGTCCTATTCTCACATGAATTAATGGAATACTTTTACATAGCATACGAGAATAATCTCACATAAAATAATGGGTTATTCCCACTTGATGCATCGAAATATTTGCACATAAAATATTACATATTCTCACATGAATATCTCAGATATTTTTCGTATAGAAAATCATAAACTATTTTTCGCGTGAAATCATAAAAATCGTTTTCATTTAATCCCATTAAAAATTCGGCACAAGGTCCCTTACCTCGAGCTTCGATTTTACTCCAAAACCTAATCGAACTCCCTGCCTATTCTCCTTTTAGTGAAACCTGATTCACATCATAATTCCCGAATTCAAACTCCAAGCATTCACTAAAACCCTAATCATGCGATACTCAAATTACCACATTAAGATATCGTGTCCCGCTTACCTCGGTTTCAACGCGAGAACTCAATATTCCTTAGTTTGCTTGGCAATCGACCTCCAATTCCGTTCCAAGTTCGGTTCCTACAAAGACGTGTTCGAACCCGTACTTAAATTCTCAATCGAACGCTTAATCTAATCGATAGGTCGCAATAATTCTAATTAGGTATGAAACTCGAATCAAACGCTCACCGAAAGGAATCTCCATTCTTTGTAACGTGTTGGGCGCATTGTGTGGAGCTCGACGGCGGTGAAGGAGGAGGGTTCGCGAGTGGCTGCTTCCGTGGGCTCTCGGCCGTGCAGCTTCGTCGGCGGCGGCGGCTGTGGAAACTTGCGGACGGCTGAGTTCGCGTGAGGAAGTTCGGCGCTGCAGACTTCGACGGCGATCTCGAACACGAGCGGCAGGCGGCGCCGGACTTCGGCGCGGACTCCTTCGCTCGTGAACGGCTGGGGCGACCGGCTGAACGTTCACCTGCTCGATGGACTCGCCGTCGTGAACGGAATATGTGCGCGAATGGCTGGCGGCTGGACGGGGATCACGAGCGGCTGTCGCAAGTGTGCAAGGGCTCCGGCGATCCTGACGAGGACGGCAACCCGTGAGGCCCGGTGATCCTCACGAGCGTCTGCGCGCCGCGTGCGGTTGTCGACGGAGCCGCGCTCTGTGCTGAGCTTCGTGGTTTCGGCTCTCTCTCTCTCTCTCTCTCTCTGGTGTTGCTGCCGACGGCGGCTGGAGAATTGGCTGGACGTCGATCTTCTCTTCGTGATGGCCGGCGGGAGGTTGAACGGCAGCTTTGGGGGGTGGCCGGCTAGGTTAAACGAGAAGAGAGAAAACTAGGTTTAGGGTTTGTATTCTAGGTTAGAAAATGAGATGAAGGTGATGGTGATTGGACTAGGGTTTTGTATTCTAGGTTACAATGAGATGAAGGTGATGGTGATGGCCTAGGGTTTCCTTATGGTTAAATACCAAGAGACTAAGGGCTAGGGTTAGGTTAAATTTAACACACCCCTCACTTAAACAATAATCCCCAAAACGCCCTTGAGATTGCCCTTTTCCTTTAATTTCATAGTTAATCTCATCTTAAGGAACAATTCACCTAAGCTAACAAAATGACGATCTCCCTCTCGCCGAGTTTGATTAAAACACCACTCCAACTAAATACAGCGGCCAATAAAGTGTTGAATAAAATAACTAATAGTACCTGAGATGGCGGTCATCACAAAATCGTATCCCTTTCGGAAATTCATAGTGTTCCGACTCCCATGATCAAGGCCCTCCGTAGGGATTGTCTGGTCCAGGCCAAACTAGCAGGCGGATCATAGGCGTCTCACGGTGTGAATCGAAAGAAGAGACCGTGGGTCCCGTTTTCACAGATCTCACTCCCACTCACTATAAGTACTCTCTCCATTCACGTTGATATTGACCCATACAAATGCCACCAAGAGGGGATGCTCCCATTGCGTCCACGAGGCCGAGCATGGATCTCACTAGTGCGAACTTAACGGAGATTTGTGGATGGAAAATTAAATGTATCTCATACACTTTATTTCCTCCCACTCAACACTTTAAAATATTCGGGATTGACCTAGATAAACCGGCTAAAATTTACCTAAGTCTACCAATATAACTCTAATATTGGATTAGCCTAAGTCTATAATCACATTATTAACTTAGGTCTATGTGAGTAAATTAATTAACTCTTAATTAACGACACTCACGAGAATATAACCTAAGAATCTCCAGACCGAATTCACTCCTGTGTCGGTTTCGTGTAGGGTATTCATAAGCGTCAACTTAAATACCCCAGCCTTAGACAAAACCTTCCTTAGACAGAGTTACTTATCAGTCTCCATTCAAAGGTCATATTTGATTTCCTAATTCTAATCTTATTAGAACTAGAAAACCTAAGTCTAATTATTCAAGTTCTAAATATTTTAAAACTAATAATTTAACTTAGGCTACATGCATTTCTATGTTATAGTATTTGATCATTCATCACATGAATAATACTAAACTATAACATACATTCATCACATGAATTAAATGCATGAGCATGCTTTTAATTTAAGAAATATAACACTTATATTAAATAAATTAAATCATGCAAACATTATATTATAACTCTTATAATATAATCTTATCATACATACTATATATTATAACTCTTATAATATAAATATGATGCATGAAATGTTTAACCAAAGGTGAGATTTTAAATTTATATGGCATACTCTATGCACATAGAAATAATTAAATCATACATCTCCTGCATAAAATAATTAAATAGCATTATTGGACCGATTTTTGGCACCTAGGGGAATAAAATTAAATTAATTAACATTAATATAACAATTAACAATTTTACAAATAAAAAAAAGTTAAAAAAAAATAAAAACGGCAGTTGATCCACCAAGATTCGAACCATCGCCCACATACAACAACCAAAGAATTTTCGCGCTCAACGCACTACTACGCCACAGCATTGAAACGTTGTTATTGGGTTGCAACGCTGTAATGTATAGCGTCTTGCCTGGCGTTCCCAACGCTGCATTGCAGCACTCTCCAGCAGCAAGGATAGCGTCGCAACGCTGATGAACATCCAACAAACAACGTTTGCTGTTTTTCACCGAAATCGCCCGTTTTTGCTCCCTTTTCTTCACGACAACTCTTGCCACGAACGACACGGACTTACAGACTCGATTTACACTAAAAAAATGTCCAAAACAACGGACCCTTACATTGATCTCATCAACAATAATGTAAATCTAAAAAAATGTGCCAAAAATCGAAAACATCCAAAAATGCAAACCATTAACATTCATCTCATGAAAATTAATGCTACCCACCTAATTTTAAGAATCCACAAAATACACAACGAATAGCAACGATTAGCTCTGATACCAATTAAAGGGATTTTAAATTCCCACAGCGGAAGACGTTGTGAAACGTCGTTGATCTGTTATGTAATTCCTATCTTAAAATTGAATCTATCTCATAGATCCTAGGCTAAACATGCAAAATAATAGAGAAAACAATAAGTATAATGGATACTAACCTTTTGAAGAACACTTCTTCAACGTTTTCTCCTTCTCCGGTCACGATCTCTCTCGTACCAACGAACTCCTCGAACTCAGTCCTCGATCCGAACAGGGAGACACCTCCAAAACGTCTTCTCGGTTGTTCTCGAGAGATTGAGGGAGAGTGTGTGGGACTCCCTTTTGTTTTGGGTGAGGAGAAAAATTTGGAGAATTGAGAGAGGACTAGAGAGAATTGTTTTGCTCTCTTTGGATGGAAATCCAAAAAATGGCAAAAAGGTTCACCAAAGGCTTCTTGCAAAGCCTTTAAATAATGGTGAGATGTGGAGTTAACATCTCCACCAAATCACCATTTTACCACAACTATATAATATACAAATCATATTTGCATATTATATAATATAAGGTATCTCATACCTTATTATACAAATCTGATTTGCATAAATATGGATTTATAAATTGAATCACATTCAATTTAATTTCTCTCAATTCAATTTCTCCAATTAGCACTAATTAATCAATTAGGCTATCCTATAGTTTATTATGAATCTCATTCACATCAAACTATATATTATGTCATCTATATCTCATATAAATGACATAAATACCCAAATAATTAATTTGAACACTTCAAATTCACACCAAACTGTAAACCCTCAATTTGTCTAATTTGAGCAAACCGAGGGACCTAATGGACCTACACGTTACGAGCTCCAATGATCCGAGACTAACCTGTCAAACTCTTTGACCCGGTTATTCAACATTCATTAGCTACGATAACACTCCACTAAAGCCCATAGCTGCACTCTCATCACTGTAGGACAAGTTGTGTCCATCGATATAACCAATACCCATGAGTTGACCCTTCACAGGTTGTTTGTAGACACGGCTGGATCAAATTACCGTTTTACCCCTGTGTCTACCCCTTGCTCCTTAAGTCCCACTGCTCCTCTAATGAACAACTACGTTGCATGGTCCAACCAACAACCCTCTCAGGCCAATGAGAGAGTGGGGCCCCGTTGTTCAACCCCTGGAGACAACACTTAAGGGAACAACCTCTCTAGTTTTCCTAAATCGGGAATGAGTGAATTCCTTCTTGCGTAGTCAAGTTCCCAGCTCCCCACGTGGTCCTGCCCCTGAGAAGATAGGCATATTGGGCGTGCAACAGTGGGCACCCTCACCTGTACTAGTCAAAGGACAGGCCCCCCGTAGACAGGAGTCTGTGACACGCTCAGGATTAAGGTAAAGTCACTAATGGTCATCTACGAAATTATTAGTTCTATACTGTTAACGGTGTTACATCAACAAGTCTAATAATTTATGATCCACTGTTGTACAATCTCATTGCAAAGGATGCCCCCACTCGCATGTCAACCACATGAACGAGTCAGATCACCTCGTTTGTATCTAATACAAAGTGGGCCGCATCCACATCGTATCCAGGATTAGGTCTCCAACCCTATCCATATACTGTAGACCGTTCGGGTCATTAACTCGAACGTGATCCTCCCTGTGTGTCCACTACACACCGTTCAAGTTCTTAGTTCTCTCATAATACAATGACCCTGGAGCTTAGTTTATTGGATTAAGTTTATGAAAAATGTGAGACACAAAGTTTAAATAAATAACTCTTATTTATTTACAACTTGGAATATTACAAATTATACGAGATGAGGACATACATCCCAACAAGGGCAACATGCAGGCGAACCATAGAAATCTCATGGTGCGACATAATGGAGGAGACCACAGAATACGTTGACACGTGTCCTTCTCCCATTTACTATAGACACTTCCCTCATTCACCTTGTTATTGAACCATGCAAACACCATTCGTAGGGGAATGCCATATTGACGCCACAAGGCCGAGCATGGAACTCACAATGTGAACTCTTGAGGACGTGAGAGCTAAAATGTGATGCGAACATCTTGTTTTCTCCTATTAAAGTATCCTAAGGAATTAGGGTTAAGTTTCAACTTAGGTGGATTCTGGCTAAATCAATCTATCTAAGCCTATGCCTATTATAACTCTTATAACTAAGTCTTTTATCTTAACGTCTAGGTGAATTAAGCGTTTAATTACCTAGTGTTCTTGCATGCTAACAAGACTATGATTAATTCAACTCAAGTGTCGGGTTAGTTCCCAGGTAGGAGGTGTTTCAAAATTTGTCAGCTTAAAATACCCCCAGCCTAAGACAGAACCTCAGTTGTAGAGTTCCCTTATAACCAAAGTCTTATTTTGTCCTACTTAACCATATTTTAAAACTATTTAAAATACTAAGTAAGACTAATTGCTAATCCAATTAGAAATTATGATCTTAGGTTTAATTAATTTTAAATATTTTAAAATTAATTCGATTTACCTAAAAATCGTAAGTTTGCATGCAACTCTTTATTATAAGTTAATGTTTCTAATTCAAATTTATAACTATTATAAATGTTAATATATTAACTTATAACATCCTTCTATGGTGTAATAAATTAATAATCAAATTCTAATTAATTTACCAACCAAAAGATTGATAATTAATAAATCATGAATTAAAAATAATGTTTGACATTATTTAATAAAACTATGTAATGTCATGCAACATGCTTTTCATTTTTCATACATTTAATGTAACACTTTATATTAAATCACTCATGAAAAAAAAATATTCACATGCATATTTATATAATGAGGCTAAAATATAAAAAGAATAAATAGCATATGAATATGCATGACAATGTAATTTTCTTTAATTAAAATAACAATTATTGCCAACAAGAGCATAGATCAAATGGCATCAAGTATGAAAAAAACATTCACATGCATATTTATATAATGAGGCTAAAATACAAAAAGAATAAACAACATATGAATATTCATGACAATGTAATTTCCCTTAATTAATATAATAATTATTGCCAACAAGAGCATAGCTCTAACGACATCAAGTATGACTCATGACTAAGAGATCATGGGTTCGGATCCCCCTAACCCAAATTGTTGATGTACTAAAAAAAATAACAATTATTTTAATTAAGAAAATTAAAACTTAGAACATGCATTTCTACATAATATAACTCTTATATTATAAATGATGCATGAAACATGTTATCCTAAGGTGGGGTTTTACTAAATGACATTCATAAAATAATAAATAACCAAATAGACTGGAGCTTTTGGCCCCCTAAAAAAATAATAAATAAATAAAATTATATTAATTTTGTCACACCCCCTCCCGAACTACCTGCTAACTTAGCCCGGTAGACGGCGTGAAGCCAACAGACATCGTTCACCACTCTAACGATACCTGTTGACCCTGTTTTACCTTATAAGCATACTAAACTTGTATAAGAAACAACTAAAATATAACAAAGCGGAATATTGACAATTACGTAACCTACGTAAGGGGTAACCCTACTTATGACTCTCTGGAAAACTGAAAGAGATATGAACATCACAACCAAAAACATACCCAACTATGGATCACACAACCACAACCTAAAAATGTACACATAAACATAAGTTCATAGTCCTTCTTCTATACATATAGACTTTCTATACAACTCCACCCACGTACAACATATCAAACTTGTGAAGCTTCCAAAGAGACTATGGCGAGTTTTTCGTGCACCGGAGCTCGATCTCTACCGAAAAGTGGGAAAAACATCAAAGAATGAGCTATGAAGCTCGGTGAGTGACTTGAGTTTAAAAGAAAGCTATTAACTCATAAATCATATCACCTGGCCATCTATGAGCATATGCATTTGTAATCAAGCGTTAAAAGTAATCGTGTAATCATAATAGCTTTTCGTAAAAACCAAAGAAGTATATCGTTAAAATCTCGTAAGGCATGTAAATGATATAAACTCTTTTTAAAACATGTCACAATCTACGCTTGTTCTATGATGTAGTGGAGCCCGCCCAGCACTCCCATCGTCTTTGTCGTAGTGGGGCCCGCCAAAGACTTACGACTACAGCACACCGTTGTCACGGAGTTCACTCAACGTCGACAACATGAAATGACCGTGTGCACACTACACGGTACCATAAAGCCTCGGGTTCAATATCACAGAAGATCACATGAAAACATTCGAACATGCCTGCTTATCTTTTCTTTCATAAAACTCAAGCTTACTTAGCTTGCTCATTAAACTGGAAAACTTTAAAAACATACTTGCTTAAACATACTTGCTTGAAAACATAACATTTCCATAAATTTTGGCAACCATTGGACATATGCTCATGTATAAATTTTATAAAGACTTTTAGGGTCACAATGAACACTTGAAGCATTTCTAGGAAAACAAGAATACTCATAGACATGTGTTCAAAAATAAAAACACAAAGCTTTGAAACAATTCATTCTAACAAAACTTGCATTTCTTAAAGCATATAAGCATATTTGAAGCATTTGGTTCATTTTCGAAGTTTGTTTTGTCACTCACAGTGTTAGAACTAGAGTCTTGACCCGTACACTCGACCTTTTTGCTCTTGGCCTGTCAAACAAACCAAAACCATGTTTTAGAACCTCGAGCTCATGGTTTTTAACCTTAAAACTACAAGAAAACACTCCAACAAAAATTCCAGCATTTAACAGATTTTATACTCTGTATTCAAATACTCATAAATTCTTTATTACTTAGCCAAAAAGGATGTACTTTATACCAAATTCTTCCTTTTTGAACCCTCTAAAACTCATATGAAGACATGAAGTTGCGGTTCCTAACAGATTGGTTCGGAAATACCTCGAAAGCTTCTTTCCCAGGAACTAGCTTCTGCTATTCCAGATTCGATTTCCTGCTGCTACCTGACATTGGACCTGATATTTACAACATCTTCCAATCATTTTCTATTGACAATTTCTTCATGAAAGTTGTAGAAAATTCAATAAGCTTTCCAACCATACCTATTAGAGCTTCAAACCCCAAGTATACAGATCAGAACAACCAAAACATCAGAGACTTCTCGGATTTGACAGCAAATTCTGTCTTCTGTCTACCTCTTCACAAAACAGTAGCTTAAGATCCGAACTTGCTCGAGCTTCCTTCACGAATTTTGTTCCAATATGAGTTAACTTTCATGAAACAAAACCTCAACCCTTAACTCTTCCTGTGGAGCTCGAGATGAACAGAAAACCAGAATAGGATACAATTGATTAAGTTGCTGTTAAAAAGACAAACCTTTAGTTCTTCTCCTCTCTTCTGCATCTTCAGCTCCAAAAACCCTCTTCTTCCTCTTCCTTTCTGCTTCTCCCACGAAAACCCTTGCTTTTACTTGATAAAAATGAGAAGAAAATCGATGGATCATGTGTTTTTAAAAAGATAACAATGGTGGAGGTCCCACCATCCACCTTTCCTTTCCTTTCTTTTCTTTTCTTTTCTTTTTTTCCTTCCTTTATCTTTTTCATTTCTTATCTTTTCTTTGCAAAACAAAACAAACTTAATATATTAAACATTTGTTTCATTTCATTTTCTTCTTTTGTCTTTAAAGCAATCCAAACCAAAATGGTTTAAACTTTCCTTCCTTGTTTTCCTTTTGCCTTTCACTTCATTTCTTTCCTTTTTAAAACATGGAAAACCAAGTTTTAAACATTCATTTCTTCTTTCTTTTTGTTGTTTGATAATAAGAAAGTTCCAAAGAAAGATCTCGAGTTTACAAATTTTATTAAAAAACTAGACCAGATTGCACGAACCATACCAAATCTCACGAACCAGGCCGAACCGGACAAGATCTCATGAACCAGACCAAATCTCCAAAAACCGGACCAAATCTTCCATACAGAGCAGGTTCTTATCGATTTCTGCAGAAATTCTTAATACAGAACCCCTTCTTATCGACTTCGACAAAAATTTTGCTTGAATTTGCTTTTTTCTTCTCAACTAGTGAGGCTTCGAACAAATCATGACCAATTACAAACTCAATTTATACAAAAATGCCCAAAAACACAGGGGCCTTTACAAATTGAATCAATAATAAATACGGTAAAGTTATGGCCAAAATTTCCTAAAAAATCTAATGGAAACCAAATGCACAATTCCCATCTAACCAATGCAAATTTGATTTGCCAAATCAAAACACGAGTTGGCTCTGATACCAATTGATGAAATCGAAATTCCAATTGCACAACGGAAGTGTAATTGGATCGAAATTCTCGTTTTTCATTTGGCAACTCAAATATCCATACATTGGGAAATTTTAACGATAAACAAACAGAGGCATGAAAATACAGTAAAACATGTTGATTTATATTCCTAATCTATAGGATAAATAAATTTACCTTAGATTTCTAGAATGCAACTCCTTGTTCCTTTGTGAACTTTGTAGAAAATGCCCAACACCAAAAACTCTTTTTTGGGTTTAACCGAAAATAATACCAATAAAGAGCACTGCCTATTCTCTGATACCTTAGATTTAAGATTTTGTGGGAATCTTTGATTTTGAGAATGACTTATAGAGAGAGAGGTTTGGGAGAGAGAGGTTTTGATAACTACTTTCCAAAATGCCAAAATGATCATCGATTCTCTCACACCCCATCCCTCTACACTTATCGATGAGGAGAGCAAGAAGAGGGAGGTGAGTGGGCAACATGTGTATCACACGTTCCACTCGCTTAATTAATTAATAATATATAATATAATATAATTAAATAATATTTAATTTTATATATTAATATATAACTTATTAATTTAATTAAAATCAGATTTAACTAAATTAATTAATTAAATATCATATATTTAATTTAGGTTGTCTATGATTAAATCATACTTAATCACACTCTCTATCCTATAGTTTTAATGTACATCTTATGCACATTAAATTTTAACCTATAGTTTTAAATATGAATCCTATTCACATTTAAACAATATTTTGTTGGGTTTTGTGCCCTAAAACTCGTACTTTGCAGCATTTGTAATAATTAATTCAATAAAATGTTGTTGATTTCATAATTTCTCTATATTGTCTCATATTAACCCTAAATCCAATAAACGAACATTCTAGGTTGTTGTATGTCTCTTGAACTGAATGTAGAAAACATATTAGGATCTAAGTTCGAGAAAGAATCTAAATGGTCTATAGTAAAGGGATAAGGTTGGGTACCTCATCCTGGTGATACTATGGATATGGCCAACTTTGCATATGATACAAACGCAGTGATTCAACATGTTCGTGTAGACGACATGTGAGTGTGGGGATATCCTATGTGATGAAATCACATAAGATCAGACCACGAAATAGTAACAAATAAATGTAAATCCGTTGACTAATTAGGTTTCTATTACAATAGAATGACCTAGACAACTTGATCTCAATCCTGACCAGGTTACGAACTCCTGTATGCGAGGGATTGTCCTTTGACTAGTATGGGTGAGAGTGGCCCGAGATGCCGACTCAATATGCCTACCTTCTTGGAGACAAGACCGAGCAGGCAGCTGGAGACTTAACCTAGCAAGATGGAATTAGGATAAGTAGATGAATGTTCCCTTAAGTGGTGTCTTCGGGACTTGAACAAAGGGCCCGACAGAGGGGCTTTTATTTACTGGTAGGACCATTAAAGGAGCATTGGTACTTAAAGTAAAAGATATAACCTAGGAGTAAAACGGTAATTTGATCTAGCTGGTGTTACGAACATTCGTGAAGGATTGACTTGATGTTATTGGTGATCAATATCAATAGTATATATCTGCAGTGAGAAGAGTGCAACTGCGGGACGTTAGTGAAGTGTTCCTGCAGTTAACGAATGTTTATTAGGGGGTTAATGAGATTAACCTAATAATCTTATATAATTGGAGCTTCTGATCTATAGGTCCATTAGGTCCACTTCCTCGCTCGTAAAGGGTTCTTAGATTATTGAATAATGATCAGAATTTGAAACGTTCAAATTTGATTTGGGAAATAGTCTAATGTATGGAGATACATTATAATATAAAGTTTTTATGTACATTAAAACTTTATAGAATAAATTTAATTTGAATATGATTCAAAGTAAATTACTCGAGAGAATTAAATATTTGAAGGAGTTCAAATATTGTTTAAATGTGAATAGGATTCATATTTAAAACTATAGGTTTAAATTTAATGTGCATAAAATGTACATTAAAACTATAAGTTAAAAGAGTGTATGATTAAATATGTGTTCACACGAGATTTCAACCAACAAAAGGAAATGAGACACGTGTAAATGAATTCGTATTGTATTGATTTCAGTATTTTGTGAGTACAATCTCTAATACTTGATCCTCTGATTCTCTCTCCTGTTTGTATGTTTCACTCGAGGGCTACAAAAGCTTGTTCTCGAGATTGAAGCTGCAACGGGTTCTTCAGATTCGAAGCAACGTTCTTGATCTTTGACGTCGTGTTCTTTGTTCAGAAAGTCTTTGATCTTTAAGAATGCAAAGAGTCTTCTGGTTTTGTGAATTCTCATTGAGTCTCAAGTTTACAACCTTGAAAATGAAGGAGGGAGGTCTCTATTTATAGAGTTTCTCTAGGCCTCCAGATGGGCTTGGGCCCGTTGGACTGGGCCTGCTCTTTGCTGGGCCAACTCATTTGGGTTGGGCCAGGTTGGCTTTGGGCCAACCATTTTGGGTTGGGCCAATCTTCTTGGGCTTGGCTGATTTGGGCCTTTTGTCCTGAACCGGGTCTTATTGATTTTGGGCCTACGTCTCTGGATCGGGCTTGGATTTTTTGCTAACTGGGTCTTTAATTTAGACTTTTGTCTATCAGATTTTAAGGAACCCAATTATATAGCCACCAATTTAATTTAGGGATGCCACAGATTTGATTAGTCCCTAATTAAATAATTTTGCCATCAATGTCGGGTGATGACGTGACAATTTTGGATTCGTCGAAATTTCTATTCCAACAAATGCCCCCTTTTCGAAATTGATGCACAATTATGTGTGTGTGAATTTCGAAAAACTTATTTTGGAATCATAACATAAGAGATTTGCTCTAATTTGGATGAGGTTTGCTCCTAGTTGAATTCCGTTGGATGTGTCAATTTAATCAAATATGAAATTTTGGTTCATAGATTGATTTTTCTTTTTTGACACATTTTTTTTTTCTCTCCATGCCAATATACCAAAATATGAATTTGAGTCAACATTTTGATTTTCTTTATTTGGCATAAAATTTTGATTTGAGTTTAGTAAATTTTATGCTCTACTTTAACACAAAACAAATTTGGGTATGGTTGAAGATTCTATCCCAAAAATTTGAAATTAGATTATGTTTTGAAATTTTGCCCAAACATTTTTTTTTTGTTTGAATTTGGTAAAACTTAGTACAGGTTTGAGACAAACTTAACCGTATTCAAAACATTTTTGTTTGAGAAACTTAAGTGAAAATTTAGTTAAAATTTGGTTTGAGATAAATTTGATTCAAACCAAAACTTTTGACTTAGGAAGCTAAATTTGGAATGTGGCCAAAAATTTAAGTGATCCCCAAAATTTAAGAGATTTGATTTAAAATTTGGGCACAATTTTAAGATTGGACAAAATTTTGACCCATATTTGAATTGATTTTGAAAAATTAAACTAGACTTCCTTGAAAACTTGATTTGAAATAAGCTTGAAAAATTCAATTTAAAATTTAGCCAAAGTTTGAAAAACAATAATTTTTTTTTTTCTTTTCATGAAATTTTGATTTATCTCAATTTGATCTTTTTTTTTGAAAAATTTTGGAGGAGCCCAAATTTTAAAGAGTTTTCATAATAAATTGGAGTTTATTCTCAAATTTGACCGTTGGTACAAATTTTAAAATTCATTTAATTTTGGGCATAAATGTAGAACTTCAAACTCCAATTCCAACTGAAAAGCAACAAATGGATTAGATCTAAGTTGAAGAACTAACAAATTTTGACCATTTCAAACAAAAAAAAAAAACAAAAAATCTATTTTGAGGTAAAAACAAAATTCCAATTTAGTTGAGAGATTTTTTTTTTAACAAACCTTTGTTTATATTTTTTTAATTATTTTTTAATTATTTTTATTTTTAACCAATTTCAATTTAGATTTTGTTAACCAACTTTCTAAAATTAGCCACAAATCTCCCTCAACCTTCCCTATAAATAGTAGGGAGAGGAATGAACTCATCATTCCATCCTGAAGCCAATCATCTATCAAACTATCTCTCAATTTTCCTTTCTCACGCGTCTGCCGGAGTCGGACCTTGAAGATGAAGCCGCCGGAGTCAGACCTTGAAGATGAAGTCGCGAGTCGATCTTGAAGATGAAACCGCCAGAGTCGGATCTTGAAGATGAAGCGCGAGTCGGACCTTGAAGATGAAGCCGCCGGAGTCGGATCTTGAAGTGAAGCTGCCAGAGTCAGATCTTAATGAAGTCGCCGGAGTCAACCTTGAAGATGAAGTCGCTGGAGTCAACCTTTAAGATGAAGCCGCCGGAATCGGACCTTGAAGATGAAGCCGCCGAATCGGACCTTGAAGATGAAGCCGCGAGTCGGACCTTGAAGATGAAGCTCCGAGTCCGATCTTGAAGACGGCCGCGAGTCGTCGATCTTGGAGATGTAGCCGCCACCAAAGATCGGACCTTGAGATGTAGTCGCCGCTGCCGAGACCGGACCTTGAGATGTAGTCGCCGCCGCTGGAGACCGGACCTTGGAGATGTAGGCTGCGCCGCGGAGAGACCGGACCTTGAGATGTAGCCTCCGCCGAGACCGGACTTGACTTTGGAGATGAAGTCGCCGTTGCGAGAGATCGGACTTGACTTTGGAGATGTAACTGCCGCCGCCGGAGACCGGACTTGACTTTGGAGATGTAGCGCCCGCCGGAGACCGGACCTTGAGATGTAGTCGCCGCCGCCGAGACCGGACCTTGAGATGTAATCGCCGCCACCGAGACCGGACCTTGAGATGTAGTCGCCGCCATGAGACCGGACCTTGAGATGTAGTCGCCGCCACCGAGACCGGACCTTGAGATGTAGTCGCCGCCACGAGAGATCGACCTTGAGATGTAGTCGCCGCCACGAGAGACCTTGAAGACGCAAACGATCGCACCGCCAGAGACTTTTAAGACGAAACAATCGTGATCGCTGCGGAGACCGGGGACTTTGAAGACGGCGACCGCGATCGCTGAGACTTTGAAGACGGCGACCGCGACCGCCGAGACTTTTAAGACGGCGACCGCACCGCGAGACTTTTTAAGACGAAGCGACCGCACCGCCGGAGACTTTTAAGACGAAGCGACCGCACCGCCGAAGACTTTGAAGACGAAGCGACTGCACCACCGTAGACTTTGAAGACGAAGCACCACCGTAGACTTTGAAGACGAAGCACCACTGTAGACTTTGAAGACGAAGTACCACCAGAGTCTTTGAAGACGAAGCACCGTCAGAGTCTTTGAAGACGTTGGAGTCCTCGAGCTTTGAGAAGAAGCGACGACGGAGTCTTCTCGCTTTGAGAAGAAGCGACGACGGAGCCTTCAAGCTTTGAGAAGAAACGACGACGAAGTCTTCGAGTTTTGAGAAGAAACGACGACGAAGTCCTCGAACTTTGAGAAGAACCGATGGCGAAGCCCTCAAACTTTGAGAGGAAGCAGCGAAGCCCCTCGAATTTGAAGAGGATGCGACCTCGTATGAACTTAACTTGCAATGTCGTCCTCATAATGATGCAACATCTTTAATTTGCAGCGTCGCTATTGACAATAGGATTGAACAACTTCAATCTTTTTGTATTGCCCCAGAGATGTCATATCTTAGTAGTTGCGACACACTTTTTTTTTATCTATTTTTTTGTGACTGAACTTAAAGTTTTCTTTAAGCTGCCTACGTACCCTTAAGAAAAGGGATCAAGTCAGAACGTAGTTCAGAAGGATTTTTTTTTTTTTTTTAGCCATTCACCTTTTAAGCTCGTGCGGGCCAGGAGCATCATGCAGTTTAGGCTCTTGCGACAAGGAGCTCTTCAGATTTTAGATGATTTTGTTCTCATCATGGTCTTGACTAAATCCTTCATTTGTAGGATTTGTTACAATGACAAGATTTTTCTTTACCTTCAAGGAGCCCTCTGTATTTATGAGAACGGAGAACTTCCTTTTCATACGTGAAGGGACGGTACTTTGGACCTTGTTGTGGCTCACCTCATCGAACAGTTCTGCTTTCGAGGTGTTCATCATGCTTTCATCTTGACCACTTGTTACTTTGAGGCGGTCAAAAACAGAGGTTGAAGGTCGGCGTTTCTTTGAAGTAGAGACATTTAGCCTTTGAAAGGCTGAAGTTCGAATGGAGCTAGAAGTTAAATCTAGGTTTTCTTCTTCCGTTGCGGCCGTGCTCATCCTTTGGAAGATTGAAGGTCGAGTAGTTGAAGGCTTAATGCGATCGAAGACAGAAGTCCTTTGTTTGACTTCTTTTACGTCATCGACTTCTTCTCGCTTCAATGTAATAAACACCAACGAGTTTTCTTCCTTTTCTTTCATGTGAAGGACATTTCTATAGAAGAATTCATTTAAGGTCATCGATTTTCCAGGGTGAGAATATCTTTTGCTTCTTCTCCTTTCAGACTTAGGTTTCCTTGAATCATTCTTCTTTTGATGTTTGTCTTTGCATTTGTAGCTTCTAAACTGACAAGAATCGTTTGAAGCTAAATTTCGTTTTTGCTTCTCCAAATGAATCACAAGGACCTGACCTTTGTCTTTATCATTGGTAAGTTTGTCCCTATCTTGGAGTTTGTTTCTTGGTATCTCATGTTGAAACCAAACAACTACAGGTTCCATGGTTCCAAATTGGACTAGGCTCACTTCTTTGCCATGAAGCGGTTTAGAGCACATTTGACTGCATGCATTTACTGTTACTGCAGTATGATTCGTTTGAGCTATTTCATTGAGATCTAGCTCAATTTTTCCTTCTTTAGCTAATTTTAGAATTAGCTCTTTCAAGACGAAACACTTTTCCACTGGATGGCTGATAACTCGATGATACTTGCAATACTTGGGATCATCGATCTTTTCCATCTCTTCCGGTCGCTTACATTCTGGAAGTTCAATCAGTTGTGTGTTCGATGAGTTGCTCCAACATATCCGGGGCGTCTGAGTCCGGAAATGGATATACTTTCTCTTGTCTTTCTTTCAAAGTTGGGCGACGTCGTTCACCCACTTCTTGTTGTTTTCTTGACTTAACTTCCTTCAATTTTGAGAAAACTTTTAGAGGATCGTGTTGACGACCATTGACTCCTCGGTGGCGCTTTTCATATCCTTCTCCGCGCTTTGAATTCTTTATCCTCTCTCTTCACGTATGGGACTAAAAGATCTTTATTCCCTCTAGTAGCGATGCTTAGCTCCATGTCATGAGCGCGGGTCGCTAGCTCCTCAAAAAACGAGGCTTTATGCCTGCAAAGATGTAAAGAAGCCCCAATTCATGCCTTGGATGCACATCTCCACGGAAGAGAGCTCGGTGAGACGGTCTTTGCGATCGAGGCTTAGAGCTCTCCAAATGGTTGATGTAATCGATGACGAGTTCGCCTTTGCGTTGTCGACAACGTAAGTTCTATCATACTCACGGTTCGCCTTGTCTTTGTAGAAGCGATCTGAGAATTCTCTCTCGAATTGTTCCCGGTGTCAATCGTTTACGGCTCTAAGTCGGTGTACCACCAAAAGCATTTCCTTTCAAGGTACGCACGAATTGCTTCACCAGAGGTCACCGCGCGTCCTCGCATTTTCGCAAGTCTCAACGAAGTGTGCCACGTGTTGCTTTGGGTTGCCCTTCCACAAATCGCTGAAATTTTGGAGGTTGGTACCACTAGGCATCCTCAAATTGTCAATCCTCTTAGTGTACGGTTTGGAGTACAAAAGAGGATTTTGAGTTGGCCCGCCATACCGGGCTCTAATGGAGTTCATGATCATGTCCTGTAGTTCTTTGGGCGCATGCAGAAGCAATCAGCTTCGGTTGCGGCGGATGTTCCTCTGGATGATGGTTTTTCCTTATCATTATTCCTTATTGCGAGTGTCCGGCTGATTCACCGTTTCCTTGTTTTGAACTCCGATTCTTGAGATAGGCAATTTCAAGATCCTCTCTTCTACCGCCTTCATTAGGAGATTGATCTTTCTTTCCATCTCTCGCCATTCTTTCATCGTGGTCTCTACATCGACCATCATGACCGACATTACATCGAGTTGATGTTTCCCTTTGTTGATTAAGAGCGGGAGTTGATTGATCAAACAACGGGTTATCTTTGACGATAACCTTGCCTTTTGAAGCCTCATCTAGCCGCTTTGATGATGTTGCTTGCCATTGCATCGAGTCCGATCATTACTTGTTTCAACCCTTTTGGAACGATCGCGTTGTCGGACCTGTGTAGGTGTTGCTTGCAACAAAGCGGTGTTTGATGCAACTTTCTTTGATGCCATGACTTGATTTGATTTGATTTGAAGGAGAAAGAGATGAGAGGTAGAGAGGTCCCACTGGGCGTGCCAATTTGTTCACACGAGATTTCAACCAACAAAAGGAAATGAGACACGTGTTAAATGAATTCGTATTGTATTGATTTCGTATTTTGTGAGTACAATCTCTAATACTTGATCCTCCGATTCTCTCTCTGCTTGTATGTTTCACTCGAGGGCTACAAAAGCTTGTTCTCGAGATTTAAGCTGCAACAGGTTCTTCAAATTCGAAGGAACGTTCTTGATCTTTGACGTCGTGTTCTTTGTTCAGAAAGTCTTTAATCTTTAAGAATGCAAAGAGTCTTCTGGTTTTGTGAATTCTCTCTGGAGTCTCAAGTTTCTGAACCTTGAAAATGAAGGAGGGAGGTCTCTATTTATAGAGTTTCTCTAGGCCTCTAGATGGGCTGGGGCCCGTTGGACTGGGCCTACTCTTTGCTGGGCCAACTCATTTGGGTTGGGCCAGGTTGGCTTTGGGCAAAGGTTGGGCCAATCTTCTTGGGCTTGGTTGATTTGGGTCTTCTGTCCTGAACCGGGTCTTATTGATTTTGGGCCTACGTCTCTGGATCGGGCTTGAATTTTTTGCTAACTGGGTCTTTAATTTAGACTTTTGTCTATCAGATTTTAAGGAACCCAATTATATAGCCACCAATTTAATTTAGGGATGCCTGCAGATTTGATTAGTCCTGTAACGCCCTAGAACTTCAAATACCTTTTAAATTGTGTGTTTGAATTAATTTATTTGGAATTAAATTAATCGGACCTTAAGGCTTTCTAATATATTGAAAGGTGATGTAAATTAAGAATTTTGTGTAATTAGATTTTATGTTAAAAACATTTAATTTAGTTAAGGGCTTACTTGTGGTTAAAAAGAAGAGAGAAGGGTGTTTTTGTAATTTCTTAAAGGAAAGCCAATTAGGGTTTTGTCTTGTTTTGGCACGCATAACGAGGACCCTCTCATCCCTCACCTTCTCTTTCTCCATGCTCTCCTTCACGAGAAGAAGCTGCCGGCGACCAGAGAGCTCAAGGAGGACCGTCCGCCGTCAGTCCAATTCACGCACAACAGACGTCGTACTCGCCGGAATCCGAGGAAGATGGGTCGCACGCTGTTGACGAGTCCCCTTCGCTCGTCGTCGAACCAATCGACACTGCTGCCTTTCAGAAACTCGTCCACGCCGTCGCTCATCCTCCCCGTCGGTAGTCACGCAGGTCATTCGTCGACAGCCTCGTTCTCACGCCCTCGCCCTCCCCGCGCCTCCATCCATCGCAGCCGCGGTGGTCGAATCGTTGCACGCGCGCGCTGCAGACGTCGTACTCGCCGGAACCGCGAGCCACCAGATCGAACATTGTTGGTTCGGTCGGTTCATCACTTTTTCGACCGGTTTTCGTAAAGTAGAGAGTGGTTTCGTGTAGATCGACAAGTGGGCTTTCGGAATCTGACCTTCACGCGCCGCCAGCACGCCGCCACGCGCCGCAGCCGTCTGGAAGAGAGAGCCGCCGGTTCAGCGTTTGGTTCGAGCGATTCGTCCTAGATTTCGATCGGTTTTCGAAGTTTCAGGACCGGTTTTGGATAGATCGGGCCACAAGGATTCCAACGGCATGCTACACGCCCGAGACGCGCACACCACCACCTCCACGCCGCCGCCGCGCCACGCCACGCCGCCGCCGCCACGAGCTCTTCCGGCCCACCTGCTTTGATCCCCGAGTTCGTTTTCAGCCTCCGGTTGGGTAATTTCGCTTGTTTATTACTCGATATTCCAACTAATTTCGATCTGCACTCTAAGTTATGCTTATAGTAACTAATTAAGGAATTGACGAAATGGAATTAGGGATCCGGCGTACTAATCACGATTGTGATGAACACTGAGTTAGGAACGGAGCATGAGGAGTTTTAAGCGAAGGCTATGGTAAGGGATTTTCTACCAACGATCTTAAAAAGGGAAGTGAATACGATTTCTAGAAATATGTATTTGTTTTAAAAGATGAAAATTGAGGATTTATTTCAAAAGGTGAATTTCCAAAACTCATGCTTAGGACTTGAATTTAGGAAACGAATATTTTAAAGGGTTTTCGAGGATCTCGAGTGAATGATTTTCAAAAGGTTTAGAAAGAAATTGATGATTCAAGGGTTTGAGAGGACCCGAGCTGAAACGATTTCAAAGAATTTAAAAAAACGAGTCTTGACATAGCTATGTATATTTTTGTATATTGAGATTTTCAGTTATGTTATTGTGCTAGTTATGCACCTTAAATAATAAACGTACTTATTACTGATGATCGATTGACTCTAGTTAAAATTATGAAAGTTATGTCATGATCTTGAGTTTATGTGATTGTTGCATCATTCCTAAATGTATATGTATATGAATTCAAAGGATGGGACCTCATGCATATTGTATGTATATGAACATGTCAAGTAGGTTGTGGCAATTGGTCTCCTGAGGACTTATGCATGGTAAAACATGCATTAGAGACTCTATGGGTCATTATTACAGGAGTCTGTGAGGGGCTCAATATTACAGGAGTCTGTGAGGGGCTCAATATTACAGGAGTCTGTGAGGGACTCAAACCTACAAGGGTGCAGTGAGGGACTCAATATTACAGAGTCCGTGAGGGACTCAAACCTACAGGTGCGTGAGGGACTCAAAATGAAAAGACTCGGTAGACTCAATTGACCACGCATAGCCAAAGAGAAAAAGTCATGATTTTATGAGAAAGTTTTAGGTCCCATTACGTAAAGTTTTATGATTTTGAAAGTCATGAGTAATGATTATGTTTAAAAGTCAGATTTGAAGGAAAATCATATGCATGTGTTTGCATTTCCCGACCCCCCACTTACTGGGTATTCTATAATACTCATCCCTCTACCTTTGTTGTGTTTTCTCTGTTTTAAAAATATTTTCAGGTAGAGTCGAGAGCATACCAGGCGAGTGGCATGGATGCGCTCACGTGTTTATGGGAACCAATTCATGAATTCCGCATCAATGATTTAAAAGAATTTTTAAATGATTACTGTCTCCTGTTATGTAACGTTTAGTTTTGAAATTAGAGGCCGAACTTGGTTATGTTTATTGTAAACGTTTTGTATTTCTATGGGATCCGAAATTAAATTAATTTCTATTTATCAACTTTTGCTTATTTAAACTTCAATTAGGGCCTCGAATGCATGCATGAGTAGTAATGTCCCTAGGAATTTATGTTGTAAAAGTAGGGGCGTTACCGAACCACATCTTACTGGGAGAGGTTCCGCTCTGATACCATTTGTAACGCCCCAGGCCCAGGATCTCCTGCGACCTGGCTACGTCACTATATCATTCATGACTGCTTGTAAGAGTGAGTGAAAACACTATCCCCACAAACCAACACGGGGTCCTTTCAAAGCATGCTTTGTCCTCACTCACATGCTCCCTAGGAAAATTCCCGAGGTCACCAACAACATAGGATTGCTCCAAGCAAGCACGCTTAATCTGTGGAGTTCTTATGATTGAGCCACCGAAAAGGAAGGTGCACCTTGTTGGTATAGGTAGTAGCTGTCAATTCTTTTAAGCCTTTCTCAACTGTACTTTCATTTCCTCATGGTCACTCGCATGTACCCCTTTTCCTCGGGCACCATGCTTCCATATCCTCGGGATCCTCTCATTCGGATGTAGACTCGCTTCATTCATGTACCCTCTTCCTTCGGCGTCACATGCCCACTCACTGACTTCCGCCTTGGTTTGCGTCTCCAACCACATCTTACTTCGAGAGGTTCCGCTCTGATACCATTTGTAACGCCCTGTGTCCGGGATCTCCTGCGACTGGTTTGCGCTCACTATCTCGATCCAAGATCGCTTGTAAGATTGAAGACTTTTCCCCACAAACCAACACGGGTCCTTTTTTAGCATGCTTTGTCCTCACTCACATGCTCCCTAGGAAAATACCTGGAGGTCACCCAACATAGAATTGCTCCAAGCCAAGCACGCTTAATCAGTGGAGTTCACCTATGATTGAGCCACCGGTGCGAAGGTGCACCTTGTTGGTATAGGTAGTAGTATCACAATTCTTTTAAGCCTTTCTCAATCAGATTTCATTTCCTCATGGTCACTCGCATGTACCCCTTTTCCTGCACCATGCTTCCATATCCTCAGGATCCCTCTCATTCAGATGTGGACTCGGTTCATTCATGTACCCCTCTTCCTCGGGCGTCACAAGTCCCTAATTAAATAATTTTGCCATCAATGTCGGGTGATGACGTGACAATTTTGGATTCGTCGAAATTTCTATTCCAACAATATGATTTAATCATTTATAACCTAATTAAATATATGATATTTGATTAATTTATTTATTAATTAAATATGATTAAATTAAATAATTAGGTTCTATTTATATATTAATTAAATTTGATTTAATTATTATATTAATTAAAATTACTTTATTTATTTATTTAATTAATAAATGGAACGTGTGAGTGTCACACGTTCATCACTCCCCACTTGCCACTTCATTCTCCCTCCTTATCCATAAGTACAGAAAGAGGGAGATGAAGACAATTGATTGATCGATCGATCAAATGAGTTGATCTGGAGAATTGTTGTTCTTCCATAGCTTAAACTCTCTCTCAATTTCCCTCTCCCAAAAGTTGGAAGGTTCCCACAAACCTTAATCAAAGGAACTCAGAGGATAGGAGGTGTTTTCTTGTGGCGGTGTTCTGCAGAAAAATATTGCAGAAGAAAAGTTTTGGAAGAAGGAGTTGCAAGCTATTGCACGTCAAAAGCCAAAAGGTAAACTTTTTCTAACCTTTAATATAGGAAAATTAATCCAGCAGGTATTTACTATATATCCATGCCTATATTGCTTATTGATTTGTTATTTGTCAATGTACTGGTTTTTGCATTTGCCAAACCAAAATCAAGTTATCGATCCAAATTTGTTTCCGCCAATAGTTGTAGCAGTAGGTAGGGCTTTCGTTCTTATCGCTCCGGGTTCCGATCTATATGACCTCATTAGGGATCTAGATCCCTGCATATTTGAACTCTTTCAAATATTTAATTCTCTCATAAATTTACCTGGAATCATATTCAATTAAATTTATACTATAAAGTTTTAATGTACATAAAGATTTTATATTATAATGTATCTCCATAAATTAAGCTAATTCCAAAGCAAATGTAAACATTTCAAATTCTAATCAATATTTGATAATCTAAGAACCCTTTATGAGCTAAGAAGTAGACCTAATGGACCTACAGATCAGAAGCTCCAACGATACAAGATTAATAGGTTGATCTCATTAACCCCCTAGTCAAGATTTGTTCACGGCGAGAACATCCCACTAAAGTCCCGCAGTTGCACTCAGATATATTTCTGTGTCCATGGATAATGGCCAATAACAACAAGTTAATCCTTCACAAGTGTTCGTAACACCAGCTGGGTGAAATTACCGTCTTACCCCTGGGTTACATCTTTTACCTTAAGTACTAATGCTCCTCTAATGAAAAATCTTTTTATGGTCCTACTAATAAACAGAAGCCCTCTCGGGCAAGAGAGAGGGTCGAGCTCTTCGTTCAAGTCCCGGAGGCACTACTTAACGGAACGCTCATCTTCTTACACTAAAGTCGGGAAGGAGTGAATTCCATCTTGCTAGGTTAATTCTCCAGCCGCCTGCGCGATTTTGTCTCCGAGAAGTTAGTCATATTGAGTCGGCGTCTCAGGCCACTCTCACCCATACTAGTCAAAGGATAATCCCTTACAGACCGGAGTTCGTAACCTACTCAAGATTGAGATCAAGTTGCCTAGGTCATCCTATTGAAATAAAAACCTAACTAGTCAACGGAGTTACATCTGTTGGTTACTATTTGAAGTCTAATCTTATATAATCTCATCACAGAGGATATCCCCACTCACATGTCGTCTACACGAACACGTTGAATCACTGTGTTTGTATCATATACAAAGTGAGTCATGTCCAGAGTGTCACCAGGATAAGGTACCCAACCTCATCCCTATTTTATAGACCCTTTAGGTTGTTTTCTCGAACTTTGATCCAAATATGTCTTCTACATACAGTTCTGAAAGGAATGGATTTCCCACAACGGAATTGCGATGTGTATTGTCGTTGTTTCGTTGTTGTTCTAATTTTCTTAAAATTGAAAGTATCACATATATTTCTAGATTAAGCATAAAATAAGAAAACATAATGGTTTTCACAAAACCTACCTCTTGAAGAACCGTTCTTCACGTTTCCTCCTCGGTCATGATCTCATGATCCAACAATCTCTTGAACTCGAACCACAAACGTATCAAACCGAACACCTACACTTGATCTTCTCGGTTGTTCTCGAGAGGATGAGGGAGACTTGTGGGACTCCCTTTGGATTTCAGGGTGGAGAGAGTTTCTTGAGATTGAGAGAGAGTTGAGAGATTTTTCTTTTCTCTTTTGATGGAATTCTAAAAATAAGAGAATGGCTTACCAAATGCTTCATGAAACACCTATTTTTAATGGTGTGTGGTGGAGTTAAAATCTCCACTAATTCACCAAAATACCACAACAATATGATATGCAAATATATTTGCATATCACATAATATAAGGTATCTCATACCTTATTATACAAACCACATTTGCACAATTGTGGAATTTGAAATTGAATCGCATTTAATTTAATTTCTCTGAATCCAATTTCTCCAAATTAGCCCTAATTAATTAATTAGGCTAGACTATAGTTTATCATGAATCTCATTCACATTAAACTATATATATTATGTCCTTTATATCACATATAAATGACATAAATACTCATTTAATGAATTTGAACACTTCAAATCAACTCCAAACTGTAAACCCTCATTTAGTCTAATTTAAGCCAACCGAGGGACCTAATGGACCTACAATGATGAGCTCCAATGATACGAGATTAAACAATCAAACTCTTTGACCCAGTTAATCAACATTCATTAACTACAGTAACAATCCACTAAAGCCCGTGGTTGTACTCTCCTCACTGTAGACAAGTTGTGTCCATCGATATAACCAATGCACGTGAGTCGACCCTTCACATGTTGTTCGTAGTCACAGTTGGGTCAAATTACCATTTTACCCCAGTGTCTACCTCTTGTTTCTTAAGTCTCATTGCTCCTCTAATGAACAACTTTGTTGCATGGTCCAACCATAAACAACATCCCTCTCGGGCTATTTAGAGGGTGGGCGCCCGTTGTCTAAGCCTTGGAGACAACACTTAAGGGAACAACCCCTCTAGTTTCCCCAGGTCAGGAACGAGTGAATTCCTTCTTACGTAGTTAAGTTCCCAGCTCCCCACGAGGTCCTGCCCCCAAGAAGATAGGCATATTGGGTGAGCGCTCAGGCCACCCTCACTTGTACTAGTCAAAGGACAGACCCTCGCAGACAGGAGTCCGTAACACGATTACGATTAAGGACGAGTCACTAATGGTCATCTACGAAGTTATTAGTGATAGAATCTATATCTCGATTTCACAGCGGAAGTTAAATTTGGATCAAAATGTCGTTTTGATTTGGCAAACTCAAATACCAGTACATTGAAAAAAACTTATCGATAAGCAATTAGGCATGGATTGAGCATTAAAAGGCATGTTGTAAGTTTCCTAAACTAAAAGGAAAGATATATTTACCTTTGTAGTTGAAATTTCCCACAACAACTCCTTGGAATCTACAGCAACACAACAAGTTTTTCTTCCTCTGTAAAACAGGACAGTACAACTTGGAGAACCCTCTATCCTCTGAGTACTACTTAGATCTTTTCCTTGGTGGGAAGGAATTCCATCAATTGGAAGAAAAGGGGGACTTTTGAATGCGAGTTAGAGAAAAACAATTTTGCAGCAATTCAACAAATGCCCAAAATTAATCGATCCACTTCATCTCCCAACTCCCTACACTTAACGATAGGGAGTGGAGACGAAGCAGGGAAGTGCGGAACGTGTCATCTACACTTTCCCCTATTTTTAATTTAATAATTAATTAGCAATTAAATAAAAATATAATTAATTATTTATTTATATATAACCTATTTAATTAAATCAAATTTAATTAAATCATTAATTATTAATTTATTAATTCAAATATCCTATATTTCATTTAGGTTATATATATGATTAAATCATATTTAATCACATTCCTTTCTAACCTATAGTTTAATGTACATCTTATGCACATTAAATTTTAACCTATAGTTTTTAAATATGAATCTCATTCATATTTAAATTAATTTTTGAACTCTTTCAAATATTTATCTCTCTCATATAATTTAATATGAATTATATTCACATTAAATCTATAATATAAAGTTTCAAAACTTTATATTATAATGTATATATATACATTAATCTTTATTCCCTAATTCAATTTGAACATTTCAAATTCAAACGATCTAAGAACCCTTTACGAGCTAGAAGGTGGACCTAATGGACCTAAAGATCAGAAGCTCCAACGATACGAGATTACTCGATTAATCTCATAAACCTTCTAATCAACATTCGTTAACTGCGGGAACACTCCACTAAAGTCCCACAACTGCACTCTTCTCACTGTAGATATATTTCTGTGTCCACGGATATTGACCAATAACAACAAGGCAATCCTTCACGAATGTTCGTAACACAAGCTGGGTCAAATTACTGTTTTACCCCTGGGTTACATCTTTTACCTTAAGTCTCAGTGCTTCTCTAATGAAAAATTTGTTTGTGGTCCTACCAATAAAAAGAAGTCTCTCTTGGGCCAATGAGAGGGTTGGGCCCTTTGTTCAAGTCTAGGAGACACCAGTTAAGGGAACATTCATCTACTTACCCTAACAGGTAGGAAGGAGTGAATTCCATCTTGCTAGGTTAAGTTCACAGCTGACTGCTCAGTCTTATCCCCAAGAAGGTAGGCTTATTGAGTGGGTGAATCTAGCCACTCTCACCCATACTAGTCAAAGGACAATCGCTCGCAAACAGGAGTTTGAAACCTGCTCAGGATTGAGTTCAATTTGCCTAGGTCATCCTAGTGAAATAGAAACCTAACTAGTCAACGGAGTTACACCTAATGGTTACTATTTCGTGGTCCGGTCTTATGCAATCTCATTACATAGGATATCCCCACTCACATGTCGTCTACACGAACAAGTTAGGATCACTGTGTTTGTATCATATATAAAGTGGGTCATATCCATAGTATTACCAGGGTAAGGTACCCAAGTCTTATCCCCTTACTATAGACCCTTTAAGTTGTATCTCGAACTGAGATCCTTTATATGTACACTACATTCAGATCAAGAGACATGTTACAACCTTGGATGTTAGTTTATTGGATTTATGGTTAATAAAAGACTAGATAATAAATAATGAAACAATAACTCTTTATTAATAATAATAACTCTTTATTAAAATAATTAGAACATTATTTACAAACTACGAGTTTTATGACATAAATCCCAACAATTAGTCCTATACTGTTAACGGTATTACATCAGTAGGTCTAGTAATTCACGGTCCGACCTTGTACAATCTCATTGCACAGGATGCCCCCACTTGCATGTCAATCACATGAACAAGCTGGATCACCTTGTTTGTATCTAATACAAAGCGGGTCGCATCCACAGTGTTACTAGGATGAGGTTCCCAACCCTATCTGTATATTGTAGACCGTTCGAGTCATTAACTCAAACATGATCTTTCCATGTGTCCACTACACACCGTTCAAGTTCTAGTTCTCTCAAATAATATGACCCTGTAGCTTAGTTTATTGGATTAAGTTTATAAAATGCGAGATACAAAGTTCGAATAACAAATAACCTTTATTCATTTATTCAACAAGTTTTACAAACTACATGAGATTAGGGCAAACACCCCAACAAACTCCCACTTGATCTAAGCTAGTGGAATACATTATATATTTCCCAAATATAAAGTAATACAATAAAGTAATGCAATAAATTAGGGCATTGAATACCCCTTTAAAATACTCCCACTTGTTCTAGTCAGGAAGTACTCGAAAACCTAGACTCTCTAGGTGACCCTCAAACACCTTAGCCTCGAGGCCTTTGTAAATGGTTCAGCAACATTGTGCTCCGAAATTATCTGGGTGACGGTCACGTCTCAACAATCTCCCGTATCAAGTGATACTTGCGTTCAATATGCTTGCCTCTCTTGTGACTCTAAGTTTCTCTAGAGTTGGCTACTGCACAACTGTTATCACAAAACAACGTCACTGGTAAGTTCACATCTGGAACAACTTCCAAATCTAACATGAACTTTCTGAGCCAAACCGCTTCCTTAGCAGTTTCACAAGCCGCAACATACTCGACCTCCATAGTGGAATCAACGATGCATCCCTGCTTGATGCTTCGCTACACTACAGCTCCTCCATTAAGAGTGAACACTGACCCCAATGTGGATTTCCTAGAATCCTTATTGGTCTGAAAGTCAGAGTCTGTGTATCCCGTAAGGCTCAAATCCCCACTTCCATACACAAGCATGTAGTCCCTCGTTCTCCTAAGATATTTCAGGATTTCCTTTACGGTTGTCCAATGATCTAATCCAGGATTGAATTGATACCTACTGAGAATCTCAATTGCATAACAGATGTCGTGCCTAGTACACAGCATGACGTACATAAGGCTCCCTATAGAGGAAGTATAAGAGATCCGTCTCATATCCTCAACCTTTTTAGGTGTCTTAGGACACTGTTCCTTAGACAGGTGAACTACGTGCCTAAAAGGCAGCATGCCCTTCTTGGAGTTCTGCATGTTATATCGCAACAACATCTTGTCGATATAAGATGTCTGAGGCATGGCTAGTGTTTTATTCTTCTGGTTCCGGACTATCTAGATACCTAGAACATACTGAGCTTCTCCTAAATCTTTCATTTGGAATTGCGAAGCCAACCATTCCTTAACGTCAATAAGGAAACCTACATCATTCCCAATGAGTAGGATATCATCCACATACAATATATGAAATGCGACAGTACTGTTGATGATTTTCTTTTAGACACAAGGCTCATCAACATTTTGATTAAAGCCATAAGATTTGATAGCCTCATCAAACCTTATATTCCAAGACCTCGAGGCTTGTTTCAGGTCATAAATAGACCTTTGAAACCTACAAACATTTTTCTCTTGGCCTTGAGTAATGAACCCCTTGGGTTGGTCCATGTTGATGGTCTCGTCAAGATTGCCATTGAGAAAGGTCGTCTTGACATCCATCTGTCGTACCTCATAGTTATAATATGTTGTGATGGTCTAAAGGATCCTGATAGACATTACCATGGAAACAGGAGAAAAGGTTTCCTCATAGTCAACCCCTTCTCTCTGGGTAAAACCCTTTGCCATTAGTCTGGCTTTGATAGTCTACAACTTCCCATCTACCCCACATTTACGCTTGTAGATCCACTTGCAAGGTTTTACCCCATATGGTTGGTCCACAAGTCCCAGACGGAATTGAAGTACATAGACTCCATTTCCTTGTCCATGGCTTTAATCCATTCGTCTTTGTTAATGACATTCATTGTCTGATCATAGGTCAATGGATCCTCGCAGTCATCATCAAGTATGACGACTTGGGTTTCAGCCAAAGCCATGTAACGTTCAACCTGTCTCACAACCCTCCCACTACGTCAAGGCATTCTCAACTCTTGAGAACGTACTTGACTAAACGAGCTAGAATCAATAACACTTATTGACGTACTAGCACCATCAGTAACTCTTGCTGATGAACTGCCCATTTTGTTTAACATAGCCTTACTCTTAGGCTTATGATCCCTTATGTGGTTCTCCTCAAGGAATGTGGCGTTTGTTTACACAAGCACCCTATTCTCCTTAGGATCGAAAAAAAGACCACCTCTCGTTTCCTTAACCTACAAAGAGGCACAACTTTGAACGAGGTTCCAGCTTCTTTGGGTTTGACACCAACACATTGGTCGGGCATCCCAAAATTCTGAAATAACGTAAAATGCCTTTACGACCATTCTAGAGTTCGAAAAGTGTTTCACAAACACTCTTCGATGGAACATTGTTTAAAATGTATACCGCAGTCTCCACTGCGTAACCCCAAAATGAGTCAGGAAAATGAGCATAACTCATCATCGATTGAACCATGTCCAACAGAGTTCTATTTCTCATCTCTGATACACCATTCTATTGTGGCATACCAGGTGTTGAGAGTTGGAGTGTAATTCCATGTTTTATCATATAGTCTTGGAATTCAGTGTCCATGTACTCTCCACCTCGATCCAATCGAAGTGTTTTAAACGTTTTACCTAATTGGTTCTCAACCTTAGTCTTGTACTCCTTGAACTTTTCAAGAGGTTCAGACTTTCATGCATTAGGTAAAAATACCCATATCTCGAATAGTCATCTCTAAAGGAGATAAAGTATTCATAACCTCCCCGTGCTTTAACACTCATCGGACCACAGAGCTTAGAATGTATAAGCTCCAAAGGCTCTTTGGCTGCTATAACCTTTTCCACTAAAAGGTCTTTTGGTCATTTTGCCTTCAAGGCATGACTCACAAACCGGTAAAGAATTTTCTTCTAACTCGCTTAGAAGTCCATTCTTCACTAGTCTCTCAATCCTATTGAGATTTATGTGGCCTAACCTTAGATGCCAAAGATGAGTGTTTTCTTTAAGAGAAACTTTTAACCTTTTAGTTCGTATTTCTACTGTTTTAAACAATTCAGTATTCAAAACACTTTTGATCGAATTAGGCTTTAAAACGTACAAATTATTATCAAGTGAAGCAGAACACAAGTCATTTCCTGTGAATGAAGCAAACAGTTTATTATATTTAAAATGAATGGAAATACAGTGTTCAATAAGGCAGGAAATTGAAACTAGGTTTCTAGTAAACCCTGGAACTATGTACAAATTTTCTAATAATAAGTACTTCCCGCCAAAGAAAAGTTTCACCGTGTCAATCACTGCAGCTGAGACAACTTCTCCGGATCCAACCTTGAGTGTTATCTCTCCCTCCTGCAGTCGCTGCCTGGAACTAATTCCTTGAAAAGAAGAACAAACATGGTTAGTGGCGTCTGAATCAAGTATCCAGACAAAGTCACTACTCTCCACTAAACAAGTTTCAGTAACAAGTAAATCACATTTACCTTTCTTCTTCTTGTCGGCAAGGAATTTAAGACAATTCCTCTTCCAGTGGTTGCCCCCATTGCATTAGAAACACTTTCCTTTATTTGCAACTTTCTTGACCTTCTTTCCCTTTTGGGCGGCAGCGCGGTCAGCTTTACCCACTTTCTTCAACTTCTTCTTCTTCCCTTTTCGGGCCTGAAGAAACCACAGAGATTATCCCAGAGGTCGAACCCCTGTGAAAGGACCTGAAAGCAACATTTACCCCAACTTTCTGCCCCTTGACTTGCATCAAGGACTGGAAGGTCTGTAGTTTGTTGAAGAGGGTGGTCAGATTGTAGCTAATTTTGTTCATAACAACATTGCTACGAAACTGCAGGAAACTCTTCGGAAGAGTCTCCAGAATAAATCTTACATGGCTTAACTCATAGATAAAAGCACCGTTCATTTATGCCAAGTTAAAGTGGGTCATCATTTCGAGAACATATTCCCTAACAGACGTTCCCTCCTTCATCCTAGCATTGAATACATGTTTGAAAGCGTTGTGCCTAACCTGAAAGGGTTGTTGTCCAAACATGTTCTGCAACGACTCCATGATCTCCTTAGCGGTGACATGACCTCGTGCTTCTTAGCCAAACAAGTTGGCTATTATGTAGACCTTGGCCTTTTCATTGGCCTTGGTCCATCGATCGTACACATCACGAATACTTTGTGATGTGGTGGGCCTAACACCTGAGGACACTCCTCAGTGAGTACGAACTTAAGGTCGTCGGTAAAAAAGATCGTGTTTATATTGTTCTTCCATGTTTGGTAATTATATCCTACGAGTTTTTCGAAAGCTAAGAGGACTATAATTCAACTCGACATTTTTCCGAAAGGAAAAACTTTGTATTAGATCTCGCAAAAACTTTTTGAAAAATCTAATCATTTTTTAGCAAATTTTATTCCATGATCCCTAAGTCATTTAAAATTGCAATGATACCCCAAAGGTTTAGAATGACCGCCACCGAAGGCTAGATAGAATCACTCCTCCTATGGGATGAGACTTTCTCGACCAGACCCTAATGCTAGAATAACTCTTATTCCTATAGGCATCCAGTTTCCATTTTTCGGTCGGACTCATTAACTCTAAAGATTTCCATGAATGTAACCTTTTATTTTTAAATCTCCAGAGTTTCTATCCAAACAATAGCTGCTGAAGGGAGGACTACGAAGGAAAAATAAACTAAGGAAATCGTATTCCTATCGGGAATTCACGGTGTTCCGACTCCCATGATCACGGCCCTCCGAAGAGATTGTCTGGTCCAAGCCAAACTAGCAGGCAGATCATAAGCGTCTCACGGTGTGAATTGATCGAAGAGACTGCAAGTCCCGTTTTTACAGATCCCGCTCCCACTCACTATAAGTACTCTCTCCATTCACCCTTAATATTGACCCATACAAATACCATCCGAAGGGGGACGCTCCCATTTGCGCCACAAGGCCGAGTATGGATCTTACGGTGTGAACTTCACGGAGATTTATGGATGAAAATATAAATGTATCTCATACACTTTATTTCCACTCACTCAACACTTTAGATTAACGGGGTTGACCTAGATAAACCGATTATATTTACCTAAGTTTACCAATATAACTCTAATATTGGATTAGCCGAAGTCTATAATCAAATTATTAACTTAGGTCTATATGAGTTTATTTAATTAACACTTAATTAACATTGTCCCAACGTCATCGCGACGCGGAGCGGTCGACGTCCTCTCCCAAGGGTCTCTTTCGAGGTAAAGGTTTGGAGTCGCCACCAATCATCATAGGGTGTGATTGGTCACCAATTTTAAAGAAAAATGTTGGTCTGTGAAACCAGAAATTAGGTTCGGGAGTCGATTGAGTGTAGGGAAGATGTTAACACCCCTACAACACCCGTTTTAGAAAAACGATTACCACATTTTATTTTAAAATTATCCTTTTATTTATTGGTTCAAAGAAAAATATTTTTTGTATTTTATTTGACTGCCCCAAAATTTATTAATCCTCATTTTAAACATAAAATATGAATTAATAACTATGAGCGGCTCAATGCCATTAGAAAAACTTAGACCTTATTTTGATATTTCAAAATAAACTCCTTATTTTTTAAAACAAGTTATTTAATAAAATAATTTTAAAAATGAAGAGTTCTTATTTTAGAAATCTACTTTTAAAATGAAGCAATTTATTTTATTTCAAATTTCATTGTCAAGATTTAATTTTGAAAACAATTGGAAATTTCTTATTTCAGAAATCCAATTTTAAAAGGGGAAAACTTGTTTTATTTCAAACTTGGTTGCCAAATTTTCATTTTAAAAAATTGGAGAGTTTTTATTTTAGAAATCCAATTTTGAAAGGGGCAAATTTGTTTTATTTCAAACTTTGTTGTCAAAATGTAATTTTGAATAATTGGAGTGTTCTTATTTCAGAAATCAAATTTTAAAAGTGTGCAAATTTGTTTTATTTCAAACTGTGATGTCAAAATGAAATTTATAAATTGGAATGTTCTTATTTCAAAAATCCAATTTTAAAATAAGCAAATATGTTTTATTTCAAACTTTGATGCCAAAATGTAATTTTGAAAAATTGGACGGTTCTTATTTCAGAAATCAAATTTAAAAAAGGAAAAATTTGTTTTATTTCAAACTTTGATGCCAAGATACATTTTTTTGAAAAATTAGTAGGTTTTTATTTCAAAAATCCAATTTTAAAAGTGTGTAAATTTGTTTTATTTCAAACTTTGATGCCAAAATTAAATTTACAAATTGGAGTGTTTCTTATTTCAAAAATTCAATTTTAAAAGGGCAAACATATTTTATTTCAAACTTTGATGTCAAAATGTAATTTTAAAAAATTGGAGGGTTCTTATTTCAGAAATCCAATTTTAAAAGGGGACAAATTTATTTTAAGTCAAATTGAAATTAAATTATTGCATGCCACATATTATGATACCACATGTTATGATATTAAACAAGTAAACAAAAATTGTCAAGTAAGCATACATGCACATGCATTGGCAAAATTAACATACATTAACCCACGTTGTAACGACCCTACTTTTACAGACTCTCTTCCTAAGGGTCATTACTATCATGCATGCATTTGAGGCCCTAAATGACTTTAAATAGATAAAACTTGATAATTAAATTCACTTTAATTTGGGATCCCATAAAAATACAAAACATTTAAAAACATAAATAAGTTCGGCCTTTGGTTTCAAATCTCTATAATACATAAGCGGAAAACAGTAATCTTTTAAAATTACTTTCTAAAACATCTGTGCGGAAAACTATGACTTGGTTCCCATGACTTCTGTAGCGCATCCTTGTCACTCGCCTGGTATGCCCTCGCCTGGTATGCCCTCGCCTGGTATGCCCTCGCCTTTACCTGAAAACATTTTAAAAATGGAGAAAACAGAACAAAGGTAAAGGGGTGAGTATTATAATAATACCTAGTAAGTGGGGTTCGAGATATGCAAACACATGCAACATGACTTTTACACATGACTGTTAATCGTGACTTTTAAAATCATAAAACTTTCTGTAGTGGGACCTAAAACTTCCTTTCATAAGATCATGACTTTTCTCTTCGGTTATACGTGGTCAATTGAGTCTACCTGAGTCTTTTCATGTTGAGTCCCTCACAAACCCCTATAGGTTTTGAGTCCCTCACAGACCCCTATAAGATTTGAGTACCTCACAAACCCCTATAAGTTTTGAGTCCATCACAGACCCCTATAAGTTTGAGTCCCTCACAGACTCCTATAAGTTTGACCTATAGGGTCTCTGATGCATGTTTGACCATGCATAAATCCTCAGGAGACCAATTGCCACAACCTACATAACATGTTCATATACATACAATATGCATGAGGTCCCATTCTTCAATCACATAAACATGTGCATTCATAATGATGCAACAATCATATAAATCATATAATCGTAGCATAACTTTCATAACTTTAAACTTGAGTCAATCAATCATAAATAATAAATATGTTTATAATTTAAGGTACATATTTAACACAATGGGATAACTGAAAATCTCAATATGCATAACTATACATAACTGTGTCAAGACTCATTTTCAAATACTTTGAAATCATTTCTGTTCGGGTCCTCTCAAACCCTTAAGTCAATTGGAATTCTCTCAAATTCTAAGATAAAATCTTTTTCTAAAATCAAATGCTTCGGGGGAAATCCCTGGATATCATTTATTAAACTGCGTCCTTGAAATTCATCCTTTTGGGCAAATCCTTAAAACATATTTTAAATACATCTTTAAAAACATTCCATTTTCAAATTACTTTTTGAGAAATCCCTTACCTTAGCCTTAGCTCCGAGATATTCTATAATTAAATCTCTGACTCAGCAATTCTTTCAATCATGTTTAAAACTCGAGCCTCCTAAATCAATTTCATTAATTCCTTGATTAAATCACATAACCATAATTTATTCCTCGAATTCAATCAAAGGCTAAATTACCACAAACGGACGCTTAAAACGGACTTATGGATCGAAACTGATCGGTTTGGGCTGACACCGATGAGCGGCGGTGCGTGCGGCGGCCGGTGGCGGCGCGTCTCGGAGCGTGGAACACATCGCTGGTAAGCTTGTAGCCCGATCTATCAAAAAACGATCTCTACTCTTTGAAAATCGGACAGAAAACACCCAAAAACTCAAACAAAATCTGTGAACCGGCGACTGAGATGCTCGAGACTTGCGTTGGTTGTTCAACGGCGAGGGGACTTCAACGATACCTGCAGGTGACGGCGGGAAGCTAGAGCTCGAGTCGGCCGGTGATGAAGCATTTGATAAGGCGAAGTCGCTCGGATCTGCAAACTCGCAGCGACACACGACCAAAGGCGAGTCTACGACGCACGGTGGAGGAGTGTTTTCCGGTGAGACACACACGTAGCTTGGGTCTGCGTGTAACTTCGGTCGGCGAACAACGTTCACGCGATTACCCATGAGCAGGTAGAGGATGTCACACGATGGCCTTGTCGTGAAGGAAGGGTGTTGAGAGAAAGAAGACGCATCGCTTTGCGTGCCCCTATAAGACAAAGTGTCTTTAACCCTAATCCAAATCAATTTTCTAAAAAACCCTCCAACCTCTTTTAAATCACAAACATGCCCTTGGAGTTAAATAACACCTCTATTTATCTAATTCTCTTAAATTTGCACAAGAATACTAAATTAATCTATCTATTTTAAAGTTCCAACTTAAGTAATTTCCACTAAATTTAAGCACAAGGCACAACCTAAAGGTATTTAGAAATTTTGGGCGTTACGTACGTAGCCAAATTAACATACATTAACCTACACAGTAGCCAAATTAACATGCATAAAGTGACATGATAATTCACTTCCAGTGTCAATCTCAACAATAATAATCAATAATCAAATATGTAGACATTAACCAACAAATATGTGGCAATTCCTGAAAATATGCAGATCAACCAACTAACCAAATTTCAACCTTGACTAAATTTTAACAATAAGTAAATTTGTACCACAATCATGAAGTTTCCAAATAAATATAGGTCAAATTAACATTGATACATGCAATGGTTCGAAATTCATTCAACCTATGTTGTGTCAAGTTCAGGCCAAATATGCAAAAAAATTAATATGGATATTAAAACACAAGCATGTAGACAAAATATAACCAAATCAAGGCAAATCAAAATATAGTGGCCAAAAAGGACAATAATCAAATTGACTAAATAGCCAAATAGACTAAATCGAGTAGCCAAATTGGCCAAACTAACCTACAGAATTTGCCATATAAAATTGCAGACAAATTGAGGCTAATGAGTGAAAACTCTAGAAAAATGACAGATACACAGTGACCAAATGACCAAACTAAAATCTATAGAATTGGCCATAAAAAAAACAAACCAAATCAAATCAAAATGGCCAAATTGGCCAAATTAAAAAACACAACACAAATTGGCCAAATCAATGACTAAATATTAATACACATTGGAAATGAGAGAAAAATATTGTGCCCAAATTGGCCAAATCTCTAGAAAAAAGAAAGGAAGAAAAAAAATACCTTACAAATTGAGGAATGCTTTTTCTCAGTCGAATTCAAAAGAAAAACCACCACTTCCCCTAGTTCTATTCCCTCATGTAGAAAGAATCTTCTGGTCTCCTCTCCCTCTTCCCATTCAATCGATTGATACTTGTCAAAAGAAAAAAAAAACGATGGAGAACAGATCGGGGAAAACATGGGAAGTTAGAGGGATTTTTAAAAAATAATAAAATATAATTAACAAAATCTTTTTAAAAAAATAATTATAATAAGATTTAAATTAACAAACCATTTTAGTTTTTTTAAAAAAAAACTTTTATTTACAAGAAACAAATATGGAACAAAACAAATAAAAATTACATACGATATCTACAATATTCGCCACCAATCATAAGTTATTTTTAACAAATACGGACCAAATTCGCCATCAATACCCTAAAGTCTCCATTTATGATCATATGATAGGGAGTGCTCTAATGGAGTCGCCAAGCTGTCACAACGTCATCCCGACGCGGAGCCGCCGACGTCCTCTCCCAATGGTCTCTTTGGAGGTAAAGGTTTGGAGTCGCCACCAATCATCATAGGGTGTGATTGATCATCCATTTTAAAAGAAAAAGGTTGTCTGTGAAACCAGAAATTAGGTTTAGGAGTCGATTGAGTGTAGGGAAGTGTTAGCACCAGTACAACACCCGTTTTTAAAAAACGGTTACCACGTTTTATTTTAAAATTATCATTTTATTTATTTGTTCAAAGAAAAATATTTTTTGTATTTTATTTGAATGCCCCAAAATTTATTAATCCACATTTTAAAAGAAAAATATGAATTAATAACTATGAATGACTCAAGACCATTAGAAAAATTTAAAATTTATTTTGATATTTCAAAATAAACTCCTTATTTCTAAAAAAAATAATTTATTTAATAAAAGAATTTTAAAAATGGAGAGTTCTTATTTCAGAAATCTACTTTTAAAAGAGCAAATTTTTTTTAATTCAAACTTTGATGCGAAAATGAAATTTTGAAAAATTGGAAGATTCTTATTTCATAAATTCAATTTTAGAAGGGGCAAATTTGTTTTATTTCAAACTTTGATGTCAAAATGTAATTTTGAAAAATTGGAATGTTCTTATTTGAGAAATTCAATTTTAAGAGTACGCAAATTTGTTTTATTTCAAACTTTGATGCCAAAATGAAATTTAAAAATTGTAGTGTTCTTATTTGAGAAATTCAATTTTAAAATGAGCAAATATGTTTTATTTCAAACTTTGATGCCAAAATGTAATTTTGAAAAATTGGAAAGTTCTTATTTCAGAAATCCAACTTAAAAGGAAACAAATTTTTTTATTTCAAACTTTGATGCCAAAATACAATTTTGAAAAATTGGAAGGTTCTTATTTCATAAATCCAATTTTGAAAGTGTGCAAATTTGTTTTATTTCAAACTTTGATGCCAAAATGTAATTTTCAAAAAGTGGAGGGTTCTTATTTCATAAATCCAATTTTAAAAGTGGCAAATCTATTTTATTTCAAACATTGACACCAAAATGCAATTTTGAAAATTTGGAAGGTTTTTATTTTAGAAATCCAATTTTAAAATGGGCGAATTTTGCATGTCACATATTATGATGTAAAACCAATAAAAAAATACATTAATTAATTTATTCTCACATTGATCAAATTAAAATAATGCAACCATCAAATTAAATAGTCAATCAAAATGACCCAAAGTCAAATAAATATATGAATCATTGGGCATGTAAATATATATAATTAAAGTAGTCAAATACAAATACAGAACAATGACAAAATAAACATGTAGTGACCAAATACAAATAAATATATAATACTGCCCAAATTAACAAATTTGGATCAATGAACAAAATTAGCCAACAAACAAACATACAGTAATTGACCCAAATAAAAATATAATAATTAACAAATAAATAAGGACCAAATCTAGGTGTGCAGTGATTCAAATATGCATGGGTCAAATCACAATATATGATCACAAATTAAATTGTACATAGACCAAACTAAAATCTCACAATGGTGTGATTCACCATTAAAAATATTCCCAAATAGAACATAAGGAAGAATCTCCTAATCTAATTTTCAATATTGCAAGGGCAATTCATGAAAACATGGAACCAAATCAAATCCAAATCAAAATACAATACCAAATTAAATCAATAAATCAATATACAATAGTCATTAAATATACAGAGACTAAAACAAATCAAGTCAAAATAATTCGGTCAAATTGACCACATTTAGATGCATAATAGCACAAATTGGTCAAATCTAAATACAGAAAGGAATAAATCTAAATACAGAAAGAAATGGGAGGAAAATACGGTGACCAATTGGCCAAATCTAAATACAGAAAGAAATAGGAGGAAAATACAGTGGTCAAATTGGCCAAACTAAAACTACATGACTTGCCATAAAAAGAATGCAGACATATAGAGGCCAAATGACCAAATTAAAAAGCATGAAGGCAAGTGAAACAAGAGCATTAATGAAGCAGGAAGGCATATCTGTTGGAATAGAAATTTTGACAAATCTGAAATTTCCACGCCATCACCAAACATTGATGGCGAAATTATATTTAATTAGGGGTTAATTAAATTCTCAAGGATCCCTAAATTAAATTTTGGCAAATTCAGGTACACATTTAGGCTCTACTCAAATTGAAGGCCCAAATTAGTCAAGCCTAGCCCAAGAAGGTTGGCCCAAAGTCCAAGCCCAGTCTAGAGGCGAAGGCCCAAATAAATCTAGCCCAATCAAGTAGGTTGACCCAAAGTCAAACATGCTCAGCCCAGAAGATTGACCCAAAGTCAAACAGGCCCAACCCAAAAGATTTGCCCAACATCAACCTGACCCAGTCCAATAGGCCCAAGCCCATCTGGAGGTCCAGAGGAACTCTATAAATAGAGATCTCCCTCCTTCATTTTGGAGGTTCAGAACGGAAGAGACTCTAGAGAGAATTCACAAACCAGAACTCTTGGCATTCTTAACGATCAAACACTTCCTGAATGAAGAACATTGCTTCGAAGATCAAGAACACTTATTCAAATCTAAACAACACCACTTCGAATCTGAACAATACCGCTTCGAATCTGAACAACACCTTTTCGAATATGAAGAATCCGTTGTAGCTTCATTCTTGAGAACAAGCTTTGTAGCCCTCAAGTGAAACATACGAGGTTAAGAATCTTAAGAAGCTCAAAGAATTATGAAACAAAGTTGTGAAGTCTCCAAAAGCTCCTGAAGATCAAACATCGTCTAAACGAAGAACGCTTCAAGGGAATCGTTAAGAACACGCCACGAATCCATTGAAGTTTTCAACATCGAGAACAAGTTGTTTCAGCCCTCGGGAAAAGCTACAAGCTGAAAATCATCAACAGACTTAAGTCGAAGACCTTCAACAAGCTGCAAGCCGAAGACCTTCAACACGCTACAAGCCGAAGACCTTCAACACGCTACAAGCTGAAGATCTTCAACAAGCTACAAGCTACAAGTCGAAGACCTTAAACAAGCTGCAAGCCGAAGGCCTTCAACAAGCTACGAGCAAAGACCTTCAGCAAGCTGCAAAATCCTCAAGACAAGTCTACACTTGAGAACAAGCGGAAAAGCCCTCAAGGCAAATCTACATTCGAGAACCAGTTGTTTTAGCCCTCGATCCAAGCACATACGTAGGGGAGAGAATTAGAGGATTAAATACTAGAAATTGTACTCACAATTACCTAAAATCAATACAAATACAAAATTCATTTACACGTGTCTCATTTCTATTCATTGGTTGAATTCTCGTGTGAACAGATTGACACGTCCAGTGGGACAACTCTACCTCTCATCTCTTTCTCCTTCAAATCAAACCAAATCAAGTCATGACATCAAAGAAAGTTGTGTTAACTGTGTGCTGCTGCTGCTGTTGGGATTTCTGCCCTAAACTTGTCTAATTTTGATCAATTAAATAAAGTGTTATTTGTTTTGATAAGATTACAGTCTTGCTTTTATAAATCCAATAAACTAAACTCCAAGGTTATAACATTTATCTAGAAATTGTGTAGTGGACACTATTTGGGTTGAGTTCAAGATTATAACCTAAATAGTTTATGGTATAAGAATACGGTTGGAAACATCATTCTGGTAACACCATGGATGCGACCCAGTTTTTAATTAGTACAAATGAGGTAATCCAACTCATTCATGTAGTTGACATGCGAATGGGGGCATCCTGTATGAACAGTTCATACAAGATCGATCGCAAATTATTAGTCTAACCAAAGATAACACCGCTAATGTGATAAGACTAGTAATTTATAGATGGTCATTAGTGACTCGACTTTGAATCTGAGCAAGTTTAAGAACTTCTTCGCTTATAGGGTTTGTCCTTACACTAGTATGAGTGAGAGTGGCACATGGCCGACTCAATAAGCCTACCTTCTCGTGGACGAACCTCGTAGGTAGTCGGAACTTAATCGTGAAAGATGGAATTCACTCATTCCTCTCTCGAGGAATTAGATTGGTTGTTCCTTTAAGAACCGACTCGTGTCTTGAACATCGGGATCCCACTGTGATTTGACCACCGGGATTACGAACAACCCGTGAAAGGGTCGACTCATGGGTAATGACTATATCGTCGAAGGACACAATAATATCTACAATGAGGAGAGTGCAAAATACAAGTCTATAGTGGAGTGACTTGTAGTTAATGAATATTGATTAAGCGGATCAAAGAGTTTGATCGCTTAATCTCACATCATTGGAGCTCATGATCCAGTAGGTCCATTAGATCCTCAGTTGGCTCAATATGGTAATATTGAGGGTATAAAGTTAGGAGTGAAATTTAAGTGTTCAATTTCATACATGAGGAGTTATATCAATTATATATGATGTAATTGATATAATATATAGTTTTAATGTGAATTAGATTCATATATAAACTATATACTAAAGAGAGATTAAAGGAGGGGTAGGATGGTCATTTCCATCCCATTCCCCTATATATATGGTTGCATGGGATGCAACTAAAAAAAAAGACATTCTAAGGTTTGATAAGCTCTCTTGTTGTGTTGTTGGAAGAGTTCCAAGACACACACATCTCTCTCAAAATACCTCGCAACTCCTAAAGGGAACCCACCTTCCTCCCTCACCTAGAGAACAACGGAGAAGATCCGTGGTCGTGTCTTCGTGACGTTGGAGTTCTGTTCTTTGAGATCGTGACCGTGGGAGAGTGGAGCACTTGAAGAAAGGTTCTTCAAAGGTAAATTCTTCTTTGTCCATTTTACTTTTATGCTTAATCTAGTTTTGTATGTTCTTGAACTTATCGATGTAACTAAATCAAGAGCACGCGATTCGCAAACGTTTCCGCTGCGGGGACTTCGATTCCCTTCAGCTGCAAGTAACTCCTACATAGGACCAATAACTCGCAGTGGTTCTAGAAGAGTTGAGACAAGCGATGATCGAACCCCTGATGTAATGGCAAGCAACATCATCAAACTACTGGATGAAGCTTCGAAAGGCAAGGTTGTCGTCAAGGATAACCCCCTGTTTGACCAATCAACTCCTGCTCCTAATCAACTGGGGGAGACAACAAATCAAGATGTAATGTCAGTCATGATGGTTGATGTGGACCCTGATGAAAGAATGGTGGAGATGGAAAGAAATATCAACCTCCTGATGAAGGCGGTAGAAGAAAGAGATCTTGAAATCACCTATCTCAAAAGTCAAGTCCAAAACAAAGAAACGGCTGAATCCAAACAAACCCTGCAGATGAGAAACAACGACAAGGGGAAAAATATCATCCAAGAGGAGCAACCGCCTCAACCAGCTTGATTGCTTTTTATCCGTCCCAAAGAACTACAGACATGATCATGAGTTCTATCAGAACTCAATATGATGGACCCGCTCAATATCCTCTCATGTACTCCAAATCGTACACCAAGAGGATTGACAACTTGGGGATGCCCACAGGGTACCAACCTCCAAAATTTCAGCAGTTCGATGGGAAGGGAAACCCAAAGCAACACGTTGCACACTTCGTTGAGACTTGCAAAAATGCAGGGGCACGTGATGACCTTATGGGGAAACAATTTGTGCGTACCTTCAAAGGAACACTTTTAACTGGTACACCGACTTAGAGCCGGAAATGATTGACAGTTGGGAGCAGTTTGAGAGAGAATTTCTAAATCGCTTCTACAGTATGAGGCAAACTGTCAGTATGACGGAACTTACCAGCGCCAGACAGCGCAAAGGCGAATCTATCATCAATTACATCAATCGTTGGAGAGCTCTAAGCCTCGACTGCAAAGACCGCCTCACTGAGTTATCTTCCGTGGAGATGTGCATCCAAGGCATGCACTGGGGGCTTCTTTACATCTTGCAGGGCATGAAACCTCGTTCTCTTGAGGAGCTAGCGACTCGCGCTCATTACATGGAGCTAAGAATCGCTGCTAGAGGAAATAAAGACTTCTTAGTCCCATACGTGAAGAAAGAAGAGAAAGGATTCAAAGGCGCGGAGAAGGCTATGAAAAGTGCCATTGAGGAGTCCATGGTCGTCAACACGACCCCTCTAAAGTTTTTCTCAAAAGTTAAGGAAGTTAAGTCAAGAAAACAACAAGAAGTGGGTGAATGACATCGTTCAACTTTGAAAGAAAGACAAGAGAAAGTGTATCCATTTCCAGACTCCAACGTTCCAAATATGTTGGAGCAACTACTGAACACACAACTGATTGAACTTCCAGAATGTAAACAAATGGAAGAGATGGAAAAAGGTCGATGATTCCAAGTATTGCAAGTATCATCGAGTTATCAGCAATCCAGTGGAAAAGTGTTTCGTCTTGAAAGAGATAATTCTAAGATTAGCTAAAGAAGGAAAAATTGAGCTAGACCTCGATGAAATAGCTCAAACGAATCATACTGCAGTAACAATAAATGCATGCAGTCAAATGCGCTCTAGTCCGTGTCATGGTAAAGAAGTGAGCCTAGTCCAATTTGGAACCATGGAGCCTGTAGCAGTTTGGTTTCAACATGAGATACCAAGAAACAAACTCCAAGGTACGTTCAAACTTACTGATGATAAAGGCAAAGGTCAAGGTTTTGTGACTCATTTGAAGAAGCAAATGAGAAATTTAACTTCAGGCGATTCTTGTCAATTTAGAAGCCACAAACGCAAGGACAAGCATCAAAAGAAAAAGGATCTAGGGAGATCTAAACCAATGAGAAAATGGAATAAAAAATCTTCTCAACCTCGCCAACTGGTTACCTCAACAAAGTTCACATTTGGTTCGTATTACATCAACACAAAAGAAGTTGATGATTCAGAAAAAGTCAAGCAAAGGACTTTTGTCTTCGATCGCATCAAGCCTTCAACTACTCGACCGTCAGTCTTCCAAGGGATGAGTATGAACGCGACGGATGAAGAAAACCTAAATCTAACTTCTAGCTCAACTCAAACTTCAGTCTTTCAAAGGCTAAACGTCTCTACTTCAAAGAAACGTCGACCTTCAACATCTGTTTTTTACCGTCTCAAAGTAACAAGTGGTCAACATGAAAGAAGGATGAATACCACGAAGGTAGAACTGTTCAATGAAGTGAACCACAACAAGGTTCAGAGTACCGTCCCCTCACGTATGAAAAGGAAGTTCTCCGTTCTCATAAATACAGAGGGTTCCTTAAAGGTGAGGAAAAATATCGTCATCTTAACAAATCCTTCAAATGAAGGACTTGATCAAGACTATGGTGACGATACAAACATTTAAAATTTAAAATGTAAAAAGCTCCTTATCGCAAGAGCCTAAATTGCATGATGCTTCTGGCCCACACGAGCTTAAAAGGTGAATGGCAAAAAAAAAATCTTTTTGAACTACGTTCTTACTTGATCCCTTTTCTTAGGGGTACGTAGGTAACTTAAAGGAAACTTTAAGTTCAGTCCCACAAAATAAACAAAAAAGTGTGTCGCAACTACTGAGACATGACATTGTAAGTTAAGGATTAACTATCTCCTAGGGCAATGCAAAAATTGAAGGTGCTCAACCCTATTATCGATAGTGATGTTGCAAATTGAAGGTGTTGCATCATTGTGAGCACGACACTGTAAGTTAAGTTCATGCGAGGCTGCCTCCTCTCAAAATTCAAGGGACTTCTTCGCTTCTACTCAAAGTTCGAGGGCTTCATCATTGCTTCCTCTCAAAGTTTGAGGGCTTCGTCGTTGCTTCCTCTGAAATTCGAGGACTTCGTCGTCGCTTCCTCTCAAATTCGAGGACTTCGTCGTCGCTTCCTCTCAAATTTCGAGGGCTTCGTCGTCGCGTCCTCTCAAAGTTTGAGGGCTTCATCGTCGCTTCCTCTCAAAGTTCGAGGACTTCGTCGTCGCTTCCTCTCAAAGTTCGAGGACTTCGTCGTCGCTTCTTCTCAAATTTTGAGGGTTTCATCGTCGCTTCTTCTCAAATTTCGAGGGCTTCGTCACCGCTTCTTCTCGAAGCTCGAGGGTTTCTTCCTCTCAAAGTTCGAGGACTTCGTCGTCGCTTCCTCTCAAAGTTTGAGGGTTTCCTCGTCGCTTCCTCTCAATGTTCGAGGGCTTCGTCGTCGCTTCGTCATCGCTTCTTCTCAAAACTCAAGGGTTTCGTCGTCGCTTCTTCTTAAATCTTGGGGGCTTCATCGTCGCTTCTTCTCAAATTTCGAGGACTTCGTCGTCGCTTCTTCTCAAATTTCAAGGAATTTGGCATCCCTTCGTCTTGAAAGTCTCCGGTGTGGCATCCCTTCGTCTTCAAAGTCTGCGATGTGGCGTCGCTTCGTCTTCAAAGTCTCCTGCTTCACATCGCTTCGTCTTCAAAGTCTCTGGCTTGACGTCGCTTCGTTTTCAAGGTCTCTTGGGGTCGCTTCGTCTTCAAAGTTCGCTCTCTTGGCGACGGCCTCATCTTCAAAGTCTGGTCTCTCAGCGACGGCCTCATCTTCAAAGTCTGGTCTCTCAGCGACGACCTCATCTTCAAAGTTTGGTCTCTGACGGCAACCTTATCTTCAAAGTCCAATCTCTGGAGGCGACCTCATCTTCAAAGTCTGGTCTCTGGTCGCGGCCTCATCTTCAAAGTCCTTCAAAGTCCATCTCTGGCGGCGGCCTCATCTTTAAAGTCTGATCTCTGATGGCGGCCTCATCTTCAAAGTCTGGTCTCTAGTCGCGGCCTCATCTTCAAAGTCCGATCTCTAGCAACGACCTCATCTTCAAAGTCAGGTCTCTAGTCACGGTCTCATCTTCAAAGTTCGGTATCCTGGTGGCGTTCTCATCTTCAAAGTTTGGTCTTCCGGCGACAGCCTCATCTTCAAAATCTGGTCTCTGGTCGCGGCCTCGTCTTCAAAGTTTGGTCTCTTGGTGGTGGCCTCGTCTTCAAAGTCTAGTCTCTCGCAGCGGCCTCATCTCCAAAGTCCGATCTCTGGCAGCGACCTCATCTCCAAAGTCAAGTCTCCTAGCAGCGGCCTCATCTTCAAAGTCCGGTCTCCTAGCGAAAACCTCATCTCCAAAGTTCGGTCTCCTAGCAACGACTTCATCTTCAAAGTCCAGTCTCCTAGCAACGACCTCTTCTTCAAAGTCCGGTCTCCCGATGGCGGGTCCACCTTTATAGTTCGGCATCCCAGCGTGCTGCTCCATCTTTATAGTTCGGCATCCCGGCGGGCGGCTCCATCTCCGTAGTCCGACATCCCGGCGGGCGGCTCCATCTCCATAGTCTGGCATCCCGGCGGGCGGCTCCATCTCCGTAGTCCGACATCCCGGCAAGCGACTCCATCTCCGTAGTCCGGCATCCCGGCGGGCGACTCCATCTCCATAGTTCGGCATCCCGACGGCTCCATCTCCATTGTCTGGCATCCCGACAGCTCTATCTCCATTGTCCAGCATCCCGACAGCTCCATCTCCATTGTCCAGCATCCCGACAGCTCCATCTCCATTGCCTGGCATCCCGACAGCTCCATCTCCAGAGTTTGGCATCCCGACCTTCAAAAAAAAGAAGAAGAAAAAGAAAAAAATAGAAAAAAGAAAAAAAAATAAGTGAAAGAAAAAAATAAGGAAAAAAATTTTAAAAAATGGTGGGCCCACATGCCATTTCTCTTTCCTTTTTTTCTCTCTTCATTCTCTCTCTTCTTCTATCGCTCTCTCTAAACCCCCATCTCCCTCATCTCCCTCCGGCAAAGAAAGTAACAAACCAACGAGATCCGACAAACGTGGTGGCAATGTCTTCACTGTAGCATTCTTCGAATCCCATATTGCGACGACCATCGCTCTAGCGACCAATAGGCTAAAGTTTCAGATCTAAAAAAAAAGCAGCAATGTTTGGCCTACAATATTAAATGAGAATCCACGAGGTTATCACGTTCGTTGTTCCATAAAAAAAAAGGCGTGTGCGAACCGAACTGGTTGGAAAAACAACAAAGAATAGCGTCTGGCATCTCACTTATAAGCACCGTATCTATCTGCTCAATGGCACAACCCCATGGTGAAACTCATCCATCTTTCAATGCATATATAGTAAAAGTTATGAGAGATTTTATCATATCTAGTTAAGATTTCACACCAAGTTTAGGTTGAATTTGAAATCTCCTCTTCCAACTGGACTTCTGTTAAAAAAAAATCTTAGTCAGACTAAATTGGAGTAAAGCTAAGATTTCCTCAAAGTTGGTTATTACTTCATGCTACAAATTTGATTAGAGGCCTAAACTTTATTCCAAGAAAAAAATGGGATAAGGTTTCAATATCAGGTTCATGCTACTCCGAAACTGAAGATATACAAAATTCTAATTTAAATAAAAGTTTGAAGATACCCAAAATTATAATTTAAATAAAAGTTTGAGTAGAGTTTATATCCTATTTCAATTTGGAGTAGATGGAAACACAATTCCAGTTATGTGCTAGTCCAATTTCAAGCAAATAAAGTCGACTTTATTTTGGGTCAAAACTTTCGAAGAATTTAAATTCAATTCCACCTTGAACAAAATTCGGGGCAAATTCTATCCCAAGTTCAAGCAAAAAAATTGTAGAATTGTCTCAAATTAAAATTTGGGCACCAAGTAAAAGTGGGATCCTTCAAATCAAACGGGTGGATCCATTTCAAATTATTCCGCTTAAATTATGGTATGTCCGGATCCCGTTAACCAAAACCATGGTGAAATTTTGGCTGAAGTAAATTTCAAGTTGAATCTTAATTTTGAATTGAATTCAAAGTCTCAAATTCCAAATTGGTTCAACTTTAATATTGAAATTGTCCAATAGATTGAAGGTACATCAAATCCCATTTCGAATTTCCATATCACTATGTAGCACAATTCCATCGTGTTCCTATTCAAGTTCAAGCTAAAATAGAGTAAAATAAAAATTCCCACAAAGTTTAAGGCTTCCCATTTTTATTCAAATTTTGGGATAGAACTTTCGACCTTACCCAAATTTGTTTTGAATTAAAGTAGAAAATAAACTCTACTAAATTCAAATTAAATTTTGTGGTAAAAAAAAAAAGAGAAAATCAAAATCTTGACTCAAATTCATATTTTGATAAATTGGCATAAAAAAATTTTATGTGTCAAAGAAAGAATAATCAAGTTGTGAACCAAATTTCATATTTGATTAAATTGACACATCAAATGGAATTCAAACTAGGAGCAAACCTCATCCAAATTAGAGCAAACCTCTTAAGTCTTGATTCCAAAATAACTTTTTTCGAAATTTACACACATGTACTTGTGTATAAATCTCGAAAATGGGGCATTTGTTTGAAAAGAAATTTTCACAAATTCGAAATAGCCACGTCATCACCCAACATTGATGGCTAAATTATATTTAATTAGAGGTTAATTAAACTCTCAAGGATTACTAAATTAAATTTTGGAAAATCCAGGTATACATTTGGACTCTACCCAAATTGAATGCCCAAATTAGCCAAGCCTAGCCCAAGAAGGTTGGCCCAATGTCCAAGCCCAGTCTAGAGGCGAAAGGCCAAATAAATATAGCCCAGTCCAGAAGGTTGACCCAAAGTCAAACAGGCTCAGCCCAGAAGTCTGACCCAAAGTCAAACAGGCCCAAGCCAAAAGATTGGCCCAACATCAACCTGACTCAGTCCAATAGGCCCAAGACCATCTGGAGGCCTAGAACGGAAGAAACTCTAGAGAGAATTCACAAACCAGAAGACTCTTGGCATTCTTACAGATCAAACAATTCCTGAACGAAGAACACTACTTCGAAGATCAAGAACACTTCTTCAAATCTGAAGAACACCGCTTCGAATCTAGAGAACACCGCTTCAAATCTGAAGAACACCGCTTCGAATCTGAAGAACACCTCTTCGAATCTGAAGTATTCATTGCAGCTTCAATCTTGAGAACAAACTTTGTAGCCCTCGAGTGAAACATACGAGGTTCAGAATCTTAAGAAGCTCAGAGAATTCAGAAACAAAGTTGTGAAGTCTCCAAAAGCTCCTGAAGATCAAACTGAAGGGATCGAATCCCGCAGCGGAAGCGATTGTGAATCACATGTTCTTTATTTTGTTGCATAGATTTCAATCAAGAACAAAACATATACGATTAAGCATGTAATACAAAGTAGGACAGCAAGATATTAGCTTTGAAGATTACTTTCTTCAAGGGCTCCTTCTCCTATGATCACGATCTCAGCAACTCGAACCCGAACGTATGAAGATTCAACACTAGATCTTCTCCGTTGTTCTCTAGGTGAAGGAGGAAGGTGGGTTCTTTAAGGTGGGATGTGGAGGTTTTGAGAGAAGTTGTGTTTGGAACTTTTCGAACAACACAATGATAGGGAACTCTAGGGTTACCAAAAGATTAGTCTCAAAGTTGCATCTCATGCAACTATTTATAGGGAAATAGGATGGAAATTACCATCCTATCCCTCCTTCATTCTCTCATTAGTATATATGTAATATGTGAATCTAATTCACATTAAACCCATATATTATATCAATTATATGATATAATTGATATAACATCTCATATATGAAATTGAACACTTCAATTTCATTCCAAACTTTATACCCTCAATATTACCATGTTGAGCCAACGGAGGGACCTAATGGACCTACAGTTCATGAGCTCCAATGATGTGAGATTAACTGATCAAACTCTTTGATCCAGTTAATCTATATTCATTAACTACAAGTCACTCTCCACTATAGACTTGTAGCTTCACTCTCCTCACTGTAGATTATATTGTGTCCATTGATATAATCATTGCCCATGAGTCGACCATTTACAGGTTATTCGTAATCACAGTTGGGTCAAATTACCGTTTTACCCCTGTGATTACCTATTTGTTCCTTAAGCACCATTGATCCTCTAATGAACAACAAGTCTATGGTCCTACCATAAACTCATACCCTCTTAAGCCAGTTTAGAGGGCGGGGCCCCATTGTTCAAGACCTGGATTCAGTTCTTAAGGGAATAACCTATCTAATTCCTTAGTGTAGGAATGAGTGAATTCCATCTTGCATAGTTAAGTCCCCAGCTACCTACGAGGTTCTGTCCCTTAGAAGGTAGGCTTATTGAGTCGGCTACAGGTCATTCTCACCCATACTAGTCTAAGAACAAACTCCTATATGAAGGAGTTCTTAACTTGCTCAGGATTCAGGTCGAGTCACTAATGACCATCTATAAATTATCAGTCTTATCCTGTTAACGGCGTTATACTGGTTAGACTAATAATTTGCAGTCCAACCTTATTCTTATACCATAGACCATTTAGGTTATACTCTTGAACACAATCCAAATAGTGTCTGCTACACTGATGTTCAAGATACATTATAAACTTGGAGCTTAGCTTATTAGATTTATAAAGCACTAATATAATTTTACCAAAACAAATAACTCTTTATTTATTTCATCAAAATTACATAAGTTTAGGGCACAAATCCCAACAATCTCCCACTTGACCTAAAGCTTGTGCAGTACTAAAATATTACAATAATGTAAATACAATAAACTAGGGCATTGAAACCCTTTAAACAATATACTCCCACTTGCTCTAGTTAGGGAAGACTTGTAAACCTAGACCTTCTAGGTGTCTCTCTAATACTTTAGTCGTGAGAGCCTTTGTCAAAGCATCAGCAATGTTGTGCTATGAGGTTATCTTCGTGACGATCACGTCTCCTCGATGCACGATCTCCCGGATGAGATGATATTTCCGATTAATATGCTTTCCCCTCTTATGACTTCGGAGTTCCCTCGAATTTGCCACAACACCACTGTTATCACAATACAACGTGATAGGCAAACTCATATTTGGATCAACTTCCAAATCTAACATGAATTTCCTTAACCAAACGACCTCTTTTGCTGCTTCACAAGCTGCTACATATTCGACCTCCACGGTGGAATCAGCGATGCATCCCTGCTTGACGCTCACCATATTACAGCTCCTCCGTTAAGAGTAAATACTTACCCTGATGTAGATTTCCGAGAATCTTTATCAGTTTGAAAGTCAGAATCCGTGTATCCTGTAAGGATCAAATCCTTAGCCCCATACACAAGCATGTAGTTCCTTGTTCTTCGTAGATACTTAAGGATCGTTTTAACCGGTGTCCAGTGTTCAGGTCTTGGATTGGATTGATACCTACTAACAATTCCAACTGCAAAACAGATGTCAAGCCTAGTACACAACATGGCGTACATTAGGCTCCCAACTGCTGATGCGTAAGGAATCCGTCTCATATCCTCACGTTGTATTGTGCTTCACTCAAATCTTTCATTTGGAATTGCATACCTAGCCAATTCTTAATGTCAGTAAGATAACCTACATCATTCTCAATGAGTAGGATATCATCCACATATAGAACTAGGAATGTGACAGAACTATTGATGATTTTCTTGTAGACACAAGGTTCATCATCATTCTGATCAAAGCCAAAAGATTTGATTGTCTCATCAAATCTGATATTCCAGGACCTAAAGGCTTGTTTCAGTCCATAGATTGACCTTTTAAGCCTGCAAACATTTTGCTCTTGTCCTGGTTCAATGAACCCTTTAGGTTGGTCCATGTAGATGTTCTCATCGAGATTGTCATTCAAGAATGTTGTCTTGACATCCATTTTCCATACCTCATAGTCATAATATGCGGCAATGGCAAGTAGGATACGGATAGACTTTACCATTGCAACAGGTGAAAAGGTTTCCTCATAGTCAACCCCTTTAACCTGGGTATAACCTTTTGCTACTAGTCTAGCTTTAAAGGTTTGCACCTTTCCATCTACACCACGTTTTCTCTTGTAGATCCACTTACAACCTATAGGTTTTACCTCATCAGGTTTATCTACAAGATCCCAAACAGAATTGAAGTATATAGACTCCATTTCTTGGTCCATGGCTACGACCCATTTGTCTTTGTCTTTGTCAACAATCGCTTGATTATAAGTCGATGGATCCTCACAGTCGTCATCTGGTATAACAACTTGGGTTTCAGATAAACCCATGTAACTGTGAGGTTGTGTTATAACCCTCCCACTACGTCGAGGCCTACTCCACTCTTGAGATGGACTCTCATGACTAGACAAGCTAGTATCAACAACTTTTGTTGACGTACTAGTTTTATTAGCAACCTTTGTTATTGTTCCGTCTAACTCACTTAACACAACTTTATTTCTTGGTTTGTGGTCCGTTATGTGGTCCTCCTCTAAGAAAGTGACATTTGTTGACACAAATACCTTATCTTTCTTAGGATCATAGAATAATCCACCTCTTGTTTCTTTTGGGTAGCCTACGAATAAGCACAATTTTGAACGTGAATCCAACTTCTTTGGATTTGTCACATGCACATGTGCTGGACAACCCCAAATTCTGAAATGACATAAACTACCTTTATGTCCTTTCCAGAGTTCAAAAGGTGTTTCAGAAACACTCTTTGATGGCACATTGTTCAAAATGTATCCAGTAGTCTCTACTGCGTAACCCCAAAAGGAATTAGGGAGATGAGCATAACTCATCATTGATCGAACCATGTCCAACAAGGTTCTATTTCTCCTTTCCGATACACCATTTTGCTGTGGCGTACCGGGAGCTGAGAGTTGGGATGTAATTCCATGTTCTATCATATAGTTCTGAAATTTTAAATCCATGTACTCTCCACCACGATCTGATTGAAGTGTTTTAATTGTCTTACCTAATTGATTTACAACTTCACTCTTGAATTCCTTGAACTTTTCAAGTGCTTCAGACTTATGATGCATTAGGTAAATATGCCCAAACCTAGAATAATCATCTATGAAAGAGATGAAATATTCAAAACCTCCTCTGGCTTTAACATTCATCGGACCACAAAGGTCTGAATGTATAACCTCAAGAGGTTCTCTGACTCTATAACCTCTTCCACTAAAAGGTCTTTTAGTCATTTTGCCTTCTAGGCAGGATTCACATACAGGTAAAGTATTTTATTCTAACTCATTTAGAAGTCCATTATTTACCAATCTCTGAATCCTATTGAGGTTAATGTAACCCAATCTAAGATTCCACAGATGAGCATTTTCTTTAGGAGAAATTTTACGTTTCTTAGTTTGTGTGTTTGCATTTTAAATAATTTAGTGTTCAAAACCACTTTGACTGAATTAGGCCTTAAAACATACAACCCATTTTCTAACGAAGCTGAACATATTTCCACACCTTTCTTTAAAATAAACATTTTATTCAAAGAAAAAGAAACAGATGTACATTGTTCTATAAGGCAAGAAATTGAAATAATGTTTCTAATAAACCCTGGTATCACTAATATATTGTCTAACAACATATATTTCTTGCCAAAATTAAGCTTCATCGTGCCTATTGCTATAGCTGAGACGATTTCTCCATTTCCAACTCGGAGCATTATCTCTCATTTCTTTAGCTGCTGCCAGGAATCAATTTCCTGAAAAGAAGAGAAAACATGATTAGTGGCGCCTGAATCAAGTATCCAAGCAGTTTTATCATTATCCACTACACAAGCTTCTAAGCATAGTAAATCATATTTACCTTCCTTCTTCTTTTCTGCAATGTACTTTGGATAGTTTCGTTTCCTATGTCCGTCTTCATTGCAGTGGAAACACTTTCCTTTGTCTGCAACTTCTTTGACCTTCTTGCCTTTATGGGCGGCAGCTTTGCCAGCTCGTTTCCCTTTACCAATCTTCTTCATGTTCTTCTTCTTCCCTTTCAGGTTAGAAGAAGATGAAGCCACTATTTTTGATCTAGAGGTCGAACCTCTATGATAACTCCTACTAGCAACATTTGCCTCACCTTTCGATCCCTGAATTTTCATCAAAGATTGAAAGGTTTGGAGTTCATTCAGAAGGGAGGTAAGATTAAAAGTAAGCTTGTTCATAACAGCATTACTTGAGGGCATCATTCGACTCCGCGATGTTAAAGTGTACCATCATATCCAAGACATGATCCCGAATAGATGAACCCTCTGGCATCCTCAAGTTGAATATATACTTGAGGGCATTGTGTCGGGCCTGTGTAGATTGTTGTCCAAACATACCCTTCACTGAATCCATGATTTCCTTGGCGGTCATCATGCCCTCGTGCTTCTTAGCTAATATGTCAGACATACTTGCCAGCATATAGACTTTGGCCTTATCATTGGCCTTGATCCATCGATCATATGCATCACGAACATTTCGTGTAGCATTCGAGTCTTGCACCTGAGGACACTCCTCAGTCAGCACAAACTTCAGATCATCCACTACCAAAATAGTGTTAAGTTTGTTTTTCCAAGTCATCATGTTCTCTCCGGTTAATTTTTTCGCACCCAGTAAGGAAATTATAGAGCTAGACATTTTGCTGAAATTTACAAAAAAAAAAAAAACTTGTATAAGCTTTTTGCTATAATTGTCTAATCCAATCATGTTTTAGCTAATTATTAAATGATTCCTAGGTCATTAATAATTTGCAATGATACTCCAAAGGTTTAGATGTATGACACCGAAGGGTAATCATAAACACTCCTCCTCTTGATGAAGACATTCTTGACCAAAACCTAATGCCAGAATAACTCTTATTCCTATAGGCTTTAGTTACCATTATTTGGTCAGGATACATACACTTCTTATGTACCTTGTGAGTGTAACCCTCTGTCTTTAGACCCCAGAGTCCCCATCCAACAAAATCCGCCGAAGGGAGGACTAGGTTGAAAAACAGACTAAGGAAATCTTTATCCCTTTCGAGTGTCCACTGTGTTCGATCCCCTATGATCAAGCCCTTCGAAGGGATTGTTTGGTCTAGGCCAAACTAGCAGGCTGACCATAGTGATCTTACGGTGTGAACCGACAGAAGAGACCATAGGTTGTTGTTTCACTAAACCAACTCCCACTCACTATAAGTACCCTCTCCATTCACCTTGATATTGACTCATACAAACACCATCCGAAGGGGGACGCTCCCGTTTGCGCCACGAGGCCAAGTATGAGTCTCACGGTGTGAACTTCCTGGAGAAACGTAGGTGGAAAAATATGTATCATATATACTTTTCCTCCCACTGGATACTTTAAATCTATAGGAAATTTACTTAGGTTAAATTCGGCTAATGGTTTTACCTAAACTTATCAATATAACTCTTATATTGATAATCAATATAACTCTTATATTGATTTTATCCTAAGTTTGCTAATATAACTTTTTATATTAAGCCTAAGATTTCTGGTTTATTAACCCCTTAATAAACCCGCTGACGCTACTATAATTTATAAACCCTCTGATTAAAATTCACTCCCAGGTCAGTTCTCAGGTAGGGGTGTTCCATTTCATTTTAAATAACTTAAATACTGACCTAGACAGAAACTTCCTTACAAAGAGTTCCTCTTTTAATCACTGTTTATAAATTACATGGTTCCTAATTCTAATCTAATTAGAACTAGATAACCTAAGGTCTATTAATTCCAAGTTCTAAACATTTTAAAACTAATAATTAACCTTAGGTGACATGCATACTATGTTATATTTGCTTAATCATCCATCACATGAATAATAAACATACGTAACATATTCATCTCATGAATTATAATGCATGTCAATGTTGTCCATAAATTAATATAACACCTTATATTAATTATACATGCAAAGTATATAATATAATATTTATATTATAAATGATGCATGGAAATGCTTAACCTAAGGTGGGATATCTAAAATAAAAGCATACATTATGCATGACAATGATTATACAACAATTGCATAATTTAAATAGCAAAATTAGACAATTTTTGGCACCATAAAATTAATTTTAATTAATATAATCTAATTATATAAAATAAAATAAATATAATTAAATATAAAACGTTTTTATATTTAATATATATAAATAAAACGTTTTTTCTGTCCGTTGTGAAAATCCTGAAACGCCTTTGGTGTTGCAACGCTGATGGCAGCGTTGCAATGCTGCACATTGTCCGTTTCTGCCCGTTGAAATGTTACTCCAACAACGTTGCAATGCTGAGGATTGTGTTGCAACGCTGACTCCTTCATGTCGCGCGCCTCAGCAGCTTCAGCGTTGTGACGCCCGTGATGGCGTTGCAACGCCATCGTCTCCTCGTCATGGCGTTGCGACGCTAAGTGTAGCGTTGCAATGTTGCACCTCCTGCAGCTCGAAGACCGCCTCAACGGCGTTGCAACGCTGATGAACAACGTTGCAACGCTGCACACAGAACAACAAACAGTCTCCATTGTTTTTGCTCGTTTTTGCTTCGTTCTTCTAAGCAACTACTTTGTCTCGATCGACTCGGACTTACAGACTCGATTTACAATTAAAATTTCTCAAAACATCGGGCCTTTACATTGAACGATTCAATGAAATAAAATTGTAAATCTATGGTGTAAAAAATGAAAACATCTAATTTGCAAACCGTTCATTCATCACATGAAAACAGTAAATCCCACCTTTGTTTTTGATAAATCAAGAAGAAAATCAAGAACACAATTGGGCTCTGATACTAATTGAAGGGATCGAATCCCGCAGCAGAAGCGATCGTGAATCGCGTGTTCTTTATTTTGTTGCATAGATTTCAATCAAGAACAAAACATATATGATTAAGCATGTAATACAAAGTAGGACAACAAGATATTACCTTTGAAGATTACTTTCTCGACGAGCTCTTTCTCCCACGATCACAATCTCAAGAACTCGAACCCGAACGTATAAAGATTCACCACTAGATCTTCTCCATTGTTCTCTAGGTGAGGGAGGAAGGTGGGTTCCTTTAGGGTGAGATGTGGAGGTTTTGAGAGAAGTTATGTTTGGAACTTTTCGAACAACACAAATGATATAGAATTCTAGGGTTACCAAAAGATTAGTCTCAAAGTTGCATCTCATGCAACTATTTATAGGGAAATAGGATGGAAATTACCATCTTATCCCTCCTTCATTCTCTCATTAGTATATAGTTAATATGAAATTGATCACTTCAATTTCATTCCTAACTTTATACCCTCAATATTACCATGTTGAGCCAACGGAGGGACCTAATGGACCTACAGTTCATGAGCTCCAATGATGTGAGATTAACTGATCAAACTCTTTGATCCAGTTAATCAATATTCATTAACTACAAGTCACTCCACTATAGACTTGTAGGTGCACTCTCCTCACTGTAGATTATATTGTGTCCATTGATATAATCATTGCCAATGAGTCCACCCTTCACAGGTTGTTCATAATCACAGTTGGGTCAAATTATCGTTTTACCCGTGTGATTACCTCTTTGTTCCTTAAGCACCACTGATCCTCTAATGAACAACAAGTCTATGGTTCTACCATAAACTCATACCCTCTTAAGCCAGTTTAGAGGGTGGGGCCCCGTTGTTCAAGACCTGGATTCAGTTCTTAAGGGAATAACCTATCTAATTCCTTAGTGTAAGAATGAGTGAATTCCATCTTGCATAGTTAAGTCCCCAGCTACCTACGAGGTTCTGTCCCTTAGAAGGTAGGCTTATTGAGTCGGCTACAGGTCATTCTCACCCATACTAGTCTAAGAACAAACCCCTATAAGAAGGAGTTCTTAACTTGCTAAGGATTCAGGTCGAGTCACTAATGACCATCTATAAATTATCAGTCTTATCCTGTTAACGGCGTTATACTTTGGTTAGACTAATAATTTGCAGTCCAGTCTTGTATGAACTCTTCATACAGGATGCCCCAACTCGCATGTCAACCACATGAATGAGATGGATTACCTCATTTGTAGTAATTGCAAAGTGGGTCGCATCCATGGTGTTACCAGAATAAGGTTTCCAACCTTATTCTTATACCTTAGACCATTTAGGTTATACTCTTGTACACAATCCAAATAGTGTCTACTACACTGATGTTCAAGATACATTATAACCTTGGAGCTTAATTTATTGGATTTATAAAGCAAGAATATAATTTTACCAAAACAAATAACTCTTTATTTATTTGATCAAAATTACATAAGTTTAGGGCACAAATCCCAACACAAACACCGTCTGAACGAAGAACGCTTCAAGAGAATCGTCAAGAACACAACACAAATCCATTGAAGTTTTCAACATCGAGAACAAGCTATTTCAGCCCTCGAGAAAAGCTACAAGCTGAAGATCTTCAACTGACTTAGGTCGAAAACCTTCAACAAGCTGCAAGCCGAAGACCTTCAACAAGCTGCAAGCCGAAGACCTTTAACACACTACAAGCCAAAGATCTTCAACAAGCTACAAGCTACAAGTCGAAGACGTTCAACAAGCTATAAGCCGAAGACCTTCAACAAGTTGCAAGTCGAAGGCCTTCAACAAGCTATGAGTGAAGACCTTCAGCAAGCTGCAAAATCCTCAAGACAAATCTACACTTACGAACAAGCTGAAAAGCCCTCAAGACAAATCTACATTCGAGAACATGTTGTTTCAGCCCTCGATCCAAGCAATAAGTCGGAGAGAGAATTAGAGGATTAAATACTAGAGATTTACTCACAATCACCTGAAATAAATATAAATATAAAATTCATTTACACGTGTCTCATTTCCATTCGTTGGTTGAATTCTTGTGCGAACAATATCTTTTTATCTTTCTCTCCCTTTTTCATCCATGGGCTCCCTCTGAATCATCTGGCCTACTCCCTCAATCCTCTGGCATCCATACTCTGTCTATCAATCTTTTATTTTTCCTCCTCCCTTTTTCATTCCCTCCCCCAATCAATCGATGACCTCTTTTTTAAAAAAACTAAAAATCAAATGGAGTCCATCATCGTGACAAAAAAACGAGAAGAAAGGGAAAGTGGGGAGAGGGTGAGAAAAATGAGGAGAGAGAAAACGTGGGAAGTTAAAGGAATATTTTTTTTAAAAATAAATAATAATAATAATAATTAATAAAACAAATTAACAAAAAATTAAAAATCAATATTTTTTAACAATTTTTTATAAATAATAATAATAATAATAAGATTTAAATTAAGAGCAAATTTAATTTTTTCTAAAAGAACTTTTATTTTCAAGAAAATTATGAAAAAAATAATTAAAAAAAATTACCGGACCAAATATGGTATCTTACAGTTTTCCCTCCTTTGTGTATCCTTGAGGGATTGAAAGGGTAGACAAAGGAAAAGATAAAATATTTAGGTAGTGAATTTTTATTTCGAGAGAGTGATGAATTTAGGTGACAAAGACTTTGACCTCAACTAAACAGTAAGGCTCAATTTGACCAAAACAAAAAATAGAATTTTACTTTAAAAACACAAGAGTTTTTATTTCAAAACGTTGTTACCAAAGATCAAACACAAACTAAAAAATTTCACATTTATGAAATTTGCTTCAAAAGACACCGTTTTTTATTGTAAAACTTTGTTGTCAAAGTCAATATAAAACAACGATTTCTTATTTCAGGAACTTGTTCTAAAAAGGGACAACGATTTTGTAACGCCCCTACTTTTCTATAACTAAAACTCTTAGGGACATTACTACACATGCATGCATTCTTAGGCCAAAAGATGTAAAACGATCTTAAAATCTCCATACAAAACAAATTATCTTTAGGGATCCCATTTAAAACATTCAAAACATGTAAAAGAAGCAGTTTAAACATGGCCTACTTAAAAATCCAGAAATTTAAACTTAACTTCAAAACCATAAAACAACAACATCAGTTATTAAAGAAAATATGCGGAAAACATGACATTTCCCATGGTTCGACAACGCGCCTCCACACTCTCCCACGCGTCCTTGGCCTTACACAAAAAACATTTTGAAAAGAAAGGGTGAGTATTGCAAAACAATACCCAGTAAGTGACCTCGCTACCGAGGTTTGGGATATGCAAACACATACAATCATGACTTTTAAACCTGTTCGAAATGCACATATGTGGGACCTAAAACTTTCTCATATCATCATGACTATAGTCCGTGGCTTTCTTTTTCTTTAAGTGGTCAATTGGTCATCCTGAGTCATTTCATTTTGAGTCCCTCACAGACCCCTGTAATTATTTGAGTCCTCACGGACCCCTGTTTGGTTTGAGTCCCTCACACCCCTGTATAGATTGAGTCCCTCACACTCACCCACTGTAAACTTGACCCATAGGGTCTCTAATGCATGTTTGACCATGCATACAATGCACTCGGAGAGACCAATTTCCACATTTTACATCAAATCATTTTATGGCATACATAACATGCATGAGGTCCCATCATTCAACATACTATAGTGTACATGCCACAAACATTATCATTGATATGCAAATCATGACTTTTCACAACAATTTAGAAATAACATTCTTGCATGTAATCATGAAATATTCTCATATAAAGTACTCGCAATAACTCCACCGATATCTTTGAATATACTTACTTAAAATACAACGATATTCTCACATAAAATACTAGATTATACTCACATAAAATATTGAGATATCTTCACATAGAATATTAAAATATTCTTACATAAAATCTTCAATTATTCTCACAGTAAAATCATTAAATCTTTTTAAGTAAAATGACGAACTAATTTCACATAAAATAATGAAATTCGTTTCTTTAATCCCATTTAAAAGGATTCGGCACAAGATCCCTTACCTTAGTTCGAATTCCACTCCACAACCTAACCCGAGCTCCTTGAGTACTCTTCTTTAGTGGAACTGATTCACACCACAATTCCAAGTTCATTCTCCAAGCATTCACCAAATCCATAATCGTAAGGGTACTTAAATTACGTTCTTAAGATTTCATGCCCCGCTTACCTCAAGTTCGATCACGAATACCTAATATTCCTTAGTTCGCCTCTGACGTTTGACCCTCAATTCCGCTCCAAACTTGGTCCCTACAATTAGCGTTCAAAGCGAGTGAGCTTAAGCTCTCAATTAGACGCTTAGATAGTCAATAGGTCACGAATAATTCTTCATTAAATTAGAAACTTAACCCGAACGCTCACCGGGCTGTATTCCCTGTGGCTGTGAAGACGTGCTGGCCGGCGTTGTAGGTTTCGACGGCAGCAGCAGCGCGTTGGAAGGAAGGAGCTCGCGCGTGGTCGCTGCTTTACGTGAAGTCCGCGCAAGACCTCTTCTTTGTGATCGTGATCGGACGAGCGACTCCAAAGGAACGGCTGCGGCTGGAGCTTCGACGTGAGTGGCGTCAACCTCGTGCGGCCTCCGGCGTGCAGACGCGAGCGGCGGGCGTTTCGTGAAGTCTGGCGCAAAGGACGAAACGGTTGCTCGACGTTTCCCTCGCAGCACGGTGGAGTTTCGACTTGCGAGCGCGCGCGCGCCGCGAGGTCTTCTCGTCGGCGGCTTGACGGCGACGTGAAGTCCGGCGAAGACTTCGCGAGCGTGGCGCGGCCGAACGAACAAGCCTCGTTCGTTGATCTGCCGGCGGGAGCTGCTGCACAGTCTTCGACTTAGGCTTGCCGGCGCGAACTGTTGCAACGACCAAGCTTCCTTCGTGGAGCTGCCGGCGGGAGGGGTTTGAATGGCAAATGGGAGAGAGTTGGTCGGCTAGGGCATGAGGTAAAGGAAGGAGGAGATGGTGATTGAATTAGGGTTAGGGTCTTTCTTTTGTTTTGCAACTTAAGGAGGTTAAATACTAGGAATTAGGTTAAAATTCAAATGTCCAATATAACCTCATTTAGGCAATAATAACTAAAGTGCCATTGACACGTCCTCTTCCTCTAATTTTATAAATAATTTCATCTCAAGGAGAAACAATTAGCTTAAGCCCACCTCGAAATTACGGTTTTCACTCACACCGAGCCCGACCGAATTTACTAAACCGATCCACCAAAAAGGTTGCTAGAAACAAAAATAAGATAAACAGTTAGTACTGGGTTGTGGTCGCCACAATCTTCCTCTCCTTAAGAACTTTCGTCCTCGAAAGTTCCTATGCTTGGAATAGTTACGGATATTTAGCTCGCACTCTCTTCTTCTCGCTCCCCGGTAGCTTCTTCCGCGGTGGTTTTGCCATAACACTTTAACTAAGTTGATCTCACGGTTCACGGAGGGTCTTTTGATCTCTCGCAATAATGCATGCAGTCGCCGCCATAACTCAAATCTTACGCTAATCAGTAATTGGTTCAAAGTCCACGACGTGAGTCGGATGCGAACGTATTTTCTCAACATGGAGACGTGGAATACGTTATGAATCACGCGATAGGGAAGGCGGCAATGCTAACTCAGAGGCCACTACACCAACCTCTCTAAAATCTCAAATGGCCCTATAAAGCGCGGACTCAACTTCCTTTTCGACCAAACCTTAGAATCCCTTTCATTGGGGCCACCTTAAGAAATACGTGGTCGCCAACTTCGAATTCTAGGTCCCTTCGTCTCGAATCGGCATAACTCTTTTATGCGCTTTGGGCGGTGTTCTGCATCCGCACTCTAATCTTCTCATGTCGCACTATTAGTGACTTGTACTACTCGGACCCAATAATCGGCGTTCACCAACCTCCTCCCGAAAAACGGAGTTCTCGCAACGTTTTCCATAGAGAGCTTCAATGAAGCCATTCCGATGGTCGCTTTGATAATCGTTATTGTAAGCAAACTCCATCAAATGTAAATGAGTGTCCCAACTACCGGAAAGTCTAAGGTGCAAGCTCGCAACATGTCTTCTAGGATCTCGATTCAAACGTTACATGCGCCCATCCGTGCGTGGATGAAAAGTCGTACTAAAGTTCAACCGTGAACCTAACGCTTTACGTAAACTCCTCCAAAAGTTGGAGGTGAAACGCGATCCTCATGCTCGAAATAATCTCACCGGAATCCCATGCGACGATTTACTCTCTTCCGGTAAAGCTGCGCCCACTTATCCGTAGAGTAGGTGGGTTTCCCTGGTACAAAATGTGCTGACTTGGTTAATCTGTCTACAATGACCCAAATTACTGAGTAACCTCGTAAAGTCCTGGGTAATCCGACTATGAAGTCCATAGAGATCTCCTCCCATTTCCACTGAGGTACATGTAAAGGTTGCAGCAATCCTGCGGGTCTCTGCCTAGGCGCCTTCACCTGCTGACAAGTCAAACATTTGCTAACAAACTCTGCCACGTCGCGCTTCATGTTACACCACCAGAACGACTGTTTCAGATCTCGATACATCTTGGTACTACCAGGATGCATAGAAAATGGTGAGTTATGGGCTTCGCTCAAGATTTCGGTTTTCAGTTTGTCGTCGTCTGACACACATAATCGTCCCTGAAATAGTAGTCCTCCATCCGCGGATAGCGAAAACTCTGTTAATTCACTGTGAGTTCTGCGCAGTAAGCTTTTCCACTAACCGAGGTCCCCTGTTGAGATTCAATGATGCGTTGCCTCAAAGTTGGTTGTACCGTTAAATGAGCTAAGCGTGTCGTGGTCTTCCCTACTAGTCTTTGCAATTTCACTCGTGCAAACTCGCTCAGACTCTGCTCTCTGCTCGATGGTTCGTCTTTGAAGTATGAACGGCTTCCTCTCGAGGGCATCTGCCCACGACATTAGCCTTACAGGGGTGGTACTGAAATATCTATGTCGTAGTCCTTCACTAATTCTAACCATCTGCGTTGCCTCATGTTCAACTCCTTCCGGGTGAACAAGTACTTGAACTTTTATGATCTGTAAAAATCAATTTTTCTGCATACATCTGAGTAGTGTCTCCGATCTTTAGTGCAAAAACTACATCGCTAGTTCTAAGTCATGTGTTGGAGAATTTCTCTCGTATGCGTCTTCGGTTTGTCGGGATGCATAGGCTATTACCTTCCGTCTTTGCATTAGAACACAGCCCAAACCTTTCTTTGAAGCATCACTGTAAACTACAAAGCTCCCTGTTCCCTCGGGGACTGTAAGAATCGGAGCTGACACCAACCTACACTTGAGCTCCTGGAAGCTCGCCTCACAATTGTCATCCCAAACAAATGGGTTACCTTTGCGTGTCAAGCCGAGTCATGGGCATTGCTATCTTGGCGAAGTCCTCGCACGCAAACGTCTATAGTATCCTGCAAGACCCGAGAAAACTACGTACTCACGTGGATGGTGGTCGGACGAGGCCAACGTGTGTGCTTCCCACTTTCGCTGGGTCCACAGAGACTCCAGCTTTCGGACACCACATGCCCTAAGAAGGATACCTGTCTGAGCCAGAATTCACACTTGGAAAATTTTGCATATAACTTATTCTCTCTCAGCGTGAGTAAAACTTTTCTCAGGTGCCTTTCATGATCTTCATCACATTTGGAGTATATCAGAATGTCGTCAATAAACACAATCACGAACGTATCTAGAAATTCTTTGAATAACCGGTTCATCAAGTCCATGAAAGCGGCAGGGGCGTTGGTCAAACCAAACGGCATCACTGTGAACTCGTAATGTCCATAACGTGATCTGAATGCTGTCTTAGGAATGTCCTCTTCACCGATTCTCAATCGATGGTAGCTTTGATCTCGAGTCAATCTTGGAAAACATCGTTGTTCTCCTGCATCGAATCGATCGAACAAATCGTCTATCCTAGGAAGAGGGTATTTGTTCTTGATCGTAACCTTATTCAACTCTCTGTAATCTATACACAGGCGCATGGACCCGTCTTTCTTTTTCACAAACAACAACACCGGCTCCCAGGCGAAACGCTAGGCGCGTAAAATCCCTTGTCTAGTAAGTCCTGTGAATCGTAGTTTCGAGTTCTTTCAACTCTCTAGGTGCCATTCATGCGGTGCCTTGGATATCGGAGTCGTCCCTAACTCCAATCCTATGTTAAAATCCACCTCCACGACCAGGAGGTACTCAGGGAGATCCTCGGGAAGACGTCGGAAATTCATTCACCACTGTACCGATGACACTTTGAGATCTCCGTACACCTCGCATCTAGTATGCAAGCTAAGACGCCCCAAGCTCCCGATGTAATAACTTCACGGCCTTAAGGCGGTAATCACCTTAGGCCTACTTCACCGCTAGGGTGCCTCAAACTCAGTAACCAAGTTGGCTAGGGGAGTGAATACTACCTCCTTCCCGAAATGATCCAATGAAAGCATGGTTCTGCGCTAACCATCCATACCCAATATCACATCAAAGTCAATCATGTCTAAGACTACTAGGTTTACTGTTAACTCATGGTCTGTGATAGTCACACTACCATCCTTGACTTTCATAGTGGCTAACAAATTTATCCCCGCATGAGTGGAAACAGACAAAGCATCATCAGAATCGTTCTAATTCTAACTCACTTTTGACTCACGAAGGATGCGAGAAATAAAAGAATGTGTAGAACTGAATCAAATAATACAAAGGCAAGGTGCCCAAATAATGGAAGTGTACTGTAACCACGGAGTCTGTGTCATAAATGCTCTTACTTGTGCTTGCATATGCTCTTCCTTGGTGTATTACGGGCTTGGCAGCAGCCCCACTATTGATAACCTGAGGTTGGCTAGCACTGGCTTGACTCGGACAGCTATTAGCTCTGTGCCCTTCTTTCCCACATCCAAAACACACCCCGGATGGGCCAAACACTTACCCCAATGATGTTTACCACGCTCTTTGCATTGTGGCTTATCTCCACCGTTAGTTCTGTCTGTTGAATCGTGGTTTCGACCAAACACACGTAAAAAGTTTCTGGTCTATCGCGGCGTCTGGCGCCGGGACGCTGCGAGCTTGAATTTGGCCGATCCCATTTCTGTTATGATTTGTCATGGGGTCATCCCCGGCTAGCCATTACGATGTGCGATCATGTGCACGTGCCCCAATCAATTCCGCCACTCTCACTGCGGATGCATAGTCAGAAGGTGCTAGTGCCTGTATGAAGCCTCGAACATTTTCATCTAGTCCCATAATGAAACGCTCTGTTTTCTTCGCCTCTGTGTCTACTAGCTCGGGGGCAAAGCGTGACAAGCGGGTGAATTCTCTCTCATATACCTCCACTGCCTCCTGTTCTTGCTAAGCTGTAAGAATTCTTGCTTGCTTCCTATATCGAGCTGCATGAGGGTAAAATTTCCGCCAGAATGCTTCCTTAAACAGATTCCAGGTAATCGTTTCTCATTTGGCGACTATGGTTCCTCGGGCGGACTCCCACCATAAATAAGCGTCGTCCCTCGGCATGAAGGTAGCACAGGACACCCTCTGGTTCTCAGGACAATTCATCAGTCGGAAAATGGTCTCAATGGAGGACAACCATAACTCAGCCACGGTGGGGTCACTAGAAGACCCATCAAAAGATGCGGGATCATATTTCACGAAGTCCTTGGATATCGAGACTCGAGTTGCATCATTCCGCCCGACTTGCTTGGGCCAAGCGTGTGTGGCTATCAGAGCTCGCACAAGAGTCTGCATAGCCTCTACCATCATAGTCATGACATTAGGGTTTCCTTGATGCGCCATCGAGCGCGATCGCAGTGCATCCTCCCGGCGACCGTGTTGGTCCCGGGAGATCTGTGCGGGTGGAGTAATCTCTTCTGTTCCAGTGGTAATTAGTGCAGTTGGGTGTCAACGTTTTCTCTTGCCCTCCACCCCTACCACGTTCTCTACCTCTCCTCGACCTCTAGGTGGCATTTTTGTCGATCACTACAATGCAGAGAATTTCTAACTTAGTTTTCATCACTTTCTAACTGTAAGATAGGATCACCCTTAGGGTTTAAATTCATTTACATTCACAATACTGAATTACATCATAACCATTTGCTTAGTTTATAAATTACGAAACATACACAGCGGTGACCTAATGCGTTGTTCAACCATGGGAACTACTCAGTGCTTACTCTCAGAAGCAAGTCTACGAGTAACCTTAAACCTAGGGCTCGATACCAACCGTAACGCCCTACTTTTCTATAACTAAAACTCTTAGGGACATTACTACACATGCATGCATTCTTAGGCCAAAAGATGTAAAACGATCTTAAAATCTCCATACAAAACAAATTATCTTTAGGGATCCCATTTAAAACATTCAAAACATGTAAAAGAAGCAGTTTAAACATGGCCTACTTAAAAATCCAGAAATTTAAACTTAACTTCAAAACCATAAAACGACAACATCAGTTATTAAAGAAAATATGCGGAAAACATGACATTTCTCATGGTTTACGACAACGCGCCTCACACTCGCCCCTGCACGTCCTTGGCCTTACACTCAAAAACATTTTGAAAAGAAAGGGTGAGTATTGCAAAACAATACCAGATAAGTGACCTCGCTCATGAGGTTTGGGATATCTGAAACACATACAATCATGACTTTTAAACACATTCAAAATGCACATATGTGGGACCTAAAACTTTCTCATATCATCATGACTATAGTCCGTGGCTTCCTTTTTCTTTAAGTGGTCAATTGGTCATCCTGAGTCATTTCATTTTGAGTCCCTCACAGACCCCTGTAATTATTTGAGTCCCTCACAGACCCCTGTATGGTTTGAGTCCCTCACAGACCCCTGTATAGATTGAGTCCCTCACGGACCCTCAGTAAACTTGACCCATAGGGTCTCTAATGCATGTTTGACCATGCATACAATGCACTCGGAGACCAATTTCCACATTTTACATCAAATCATTTTATGGCATACATAACATGCATGAGGTCCCATCATTCAACATACTATAGTGTACATGCCACAAACATTATCATTGATATGCAAATCATGACTTTTCACAACAATTTAGAAATAACATTCTTGCATGTAATCATGAAATATTCTCATATAAAAATCTTTGCAATAACTCCACGATATCTTTGGAATATACTTACTTAAAATACAACGATATTCTCACATAAAATACTAGATTATACTCACATAAAATATTGAGATATCTTCACATAGAATATTAAAATATTCTTACATAAAATACTGAATTATTCTCGCGTAAAATCATTAAATCTTTTTAAGTAAAATGACGAACTAATTTCACATAAAATAATGAAATTCGTTTCTTTAATCCCATTTAAAAGGATTCGGCACAAGATCCCTTACCTTAGTTCGAATTCCACTCCAAAACCTAACCCGAGCTCCTTGAGTACTCTTCTTTAGTGGAACCTGATTCACACCACAATTCCAAGTTCATTCTCCAAGCATTCACCAAATCCATAATCGTAAGGGTACTTAAATTACGTTCTTAAGATTTCATGCCCCGCTTACCTCAAGTTCGATCACGAATACCTAATATTCCTTAGTTCGCCTTGACGTTTGACCCTCAATTCCGCTCCAAACTTGGTCCCTACAATTAGCGTTCGAAACAGTAGCTTAAGCTCTCAATTAGACGCTTAGATAGTCAATAGGTCACGAATAATTCTTCATTAAATTCGAAACTTAACCCGAACGCTCACCGGGCTGTATTCCCTGTGGCTGTGAAGACGTGCTGGCCGGCGTTGTAGGTTTCGGCGGCAGCAGCAGCGGCGTTGAAAGAAGGAGCTCGCGCGTGGTCTGCTTTTCGAAGTCCGCGCAAGAAGACTGCTTTCTTTGTGATCGTGATCGGACAAGCGACTCCAAAGGAACGGCCGCGGGCCGAGCTTCGGCGTGGCGGCGTCAACCTCGTCGCGGCCTCCGTGTGTGACGCGCGCGGCGGGCGTTTACGTGAAGTCTGGCGCAGCGGGACGAAACGGCCGCTCGGCGTTTCCCTGGCAGATGCGGGTGGAGTTTCGACTTGCGAGCGCGCGCGCCACGAGGTCTTCGGTCGGCGGCTTGGGCGGCGTGAAGTCCGGCGAAGACTTCGCGAGTGGAGCGGCTGGAGCGAACAAGCCTCGTTCGTTGATCTGCCGGCGGGAGCTGCTTTGCCGCACGATCTTCGACTTAGGCTTGCCGTATGAATCGTTGCAACGACCAAGCTTCCTTCGTGGAGCTGCCGGGAGGGGTTTGAATGGCAAATGGGAGAGAGTTGGTCGGCTAGGGCATGAGGTAAAGGAAGGAGGAGATGGTGATTGAATTAGGGTTAGGGTCTTTCTTTTGTTTTGCAACTTAAGGAGGTTAAATACTAGGAATTAGGTTAAAATTCAAATATCCAATATAACCTCATTTAGGCAATAATAACTAAAGTGCCATTGACACGTCCTCTTCCTCTAATTTTATAAATAATTTCATCTCAAGGAGAAAAATTAAGCTTAAACCCACAAAAATTACGGTTTTCACTCACACCGAGCTTTGACTGAATTTACTAAACCGATCCGACCAAAAAGGTTGCTAGAACAAAAATAAGATAAACAGTTAGTACCTGTGGTTGTGGTCGTCACAGATTTTTATTTCAAAACTTGGTTGTCAAAGATCAAACATAAAACAAAAATTTCTTATTTCAGAAATTTGTTTTACAAAGGACAACGATTTTTATTTCAAAACTTTGTTGTCAAAGATCAAACAAAAATAAAAGATTCTTATTTCAGAAATTTACTTTGAAATGGACCGATTTTTATTTCAAAACTTTGGTGTCAAAATCAAACATAGAACAAAAATTTGTTATTTCAGAAATTTGTTTTAAAGGGACAACAATTTTTATTTCAAAACTTTATTGTCAAAATCACAAAATAAAGCAGAGATTTCATATTTCAGAAATTTACATTGAAATGAACCGATTTTTATTTCAAAACTTTGGTGCCAAAATCAAACATAAACAAAAATTTCTTATTTTAGAAATTTGTTTTAAAGGGCACAACGGTTTTTATTTCAAAACTTTGTTGTCAAAGATCACAAAGTAAAACAGAGATTTCATATTTCAAAAATGGACTTTGAAATGGATTGGTTTTTATTTCAAAACTTTGATGCCAAAATCAAATATAAAACGAAAATTTCTTATTTCAAAAAATTGTTTTAAAAGATACAACGATTTTTATTTTAAAACTTTGTTGTCATAATTAAACAAAGTAAAACAGGGATTTCATATTTCAGAAATTTACTTTGAAATGAACTAATTTTTATTTCAAAACTTTGGTACCATAATGAAAATTTCTTATTTCAGAAATTATTTTAAAGGGGACAACGGTTTTTATTTCAAAACTTTGTTGTGTCATAATAAAATACGAAATAAGGCTTTCATATTTCAGAAATTTGTTTTGAAAGACAACAGTTTTTATTCAAAAACTTTGTTGCTACAATCAATTGTGATGCAGAGATTTCGTATTTCAGAAATTTACTTTAAAAGACAATGGTTTTTATTTCAAAACTTTATTATCATATCCAAATGCGAAAAAGAGATTTTGTATTTCAGAAATTTGCTTCAAAAGACAATGGTTTTTATTGCAAAACATTATTGCTAAAATCAATTGTGAAGAAAAGATTTCGTATTTCAGAAATTTGCTTCAAAATACAATGGTTTTTATTTCAAAACTTTGGTGCCAAAATGAAAATTTCTTATTTCAGAAATCTGTTTTAAAGATAACAACAGTTTTTATTTCAAAACTTTGTTGTTATAATAAAAAATACAAAGCATGTATTTCATATTTCAGAAATTTGCTTTGAAGTGGACCAGTTTTTATTTCAAAACTTTGGTGGCATAATGAAAATTTCTTATTTCATAAATCTGTTTTAAAGGGGGACAACGATTTTTATTTTAAAACTTTGTTGTCATAATCAAATACGAAACAGATTTTCGTATTTTAGAAATTTGCTTTGAAATTGACCGATTTTTATTTCAAAACTCTGTGTCATGATGAAAATTTTTTATTTCAAAAATCTATTTTAAAGGGAGACAACAGTATTTATTTCAAAACTTTGTTGTCATAATCAAATACAAAACAGATTTTCTTATTTTAGAAATTTACTTTGAAATTGACCGATTTTTATTTCAAAACTCTGTGTCATGATGAAAATTTCTTATTTCAAAAATCTATTTTAAAGGGAGACAACAGTTTTTATTTCAAAACTTTGTTGTCATAATCAAATACGAAGCAAAATTTCGTATTTCAGAAATTTGCTTTGAAATGAAACTGTTTTTATTTTAAAACTTTGTGTCATGATGAAAATTTCTTATTTCAGAAATTTATTTTAAAGGGAACAACGGTTTTTATTTCAAAACTTTGTTGTCATAATCAAATACGAAGCAGATTTTCGTATTTCAGAAATTTACTTTAAAAGATAATGGTTTTTATTTCAAAAATTTTATTGTCAAAATTGATTGTAAATCAAGTATTTCATATTTCAAAATTTTACTTTAAAAAGTTTTTATTTCAAAACTTTATTGTCAAAAATCAATTCAAAGAGTAGAATTGTTTTGTACACGTTGAAAATTTTCGTGAATGAGTGGATATGCTGTGACGACCACAACCACAGGTACTAATTGTTTATTGTATTTGACGTTCTAACAATCTTTAAGTTGGGTCAGACTAGTAAATTTTAGCATGCTCGGTAGATTTGAACTATGAATTTCCTATGGTTTTAAGTGAATTGTTTTCTTTTAAGATGATTATACTTACATATAAAAATAATGGAAGAGGAAGTGACAATAGCACTTTAGTAAATAGTGCCTAAGTAAGGGCTAATTGTGACTTTTGGAAATAACCTAGATCCTTATTGTTTAACCATATTTAAGCTTGCAACCAAAAGAAAAAAAAAAAAACCCTAACCCTAGGCTTCTCCATCTTCTTCTCCTCCACTTAACCTAGCCGACCCCTTTCTTGTTCTTTGCTTTTTTCCGCGGCGAAACCCACGATCAGAAGCCGCCATCCAGCCGCTTCACGGAACTCCACCGGCGTGCGCGCGGGACGTCGCCATCCCACCGTTCGGAGCTGCCGCGCCGTTCGCCTGCAAGCCGTCCGGATTCGCGAACTCAACCCCTTCCGGCGCTGCTGCAAGCCGTCCGAGCTTGTGGAGGTGTCTTCTGGTGCTGCTGCAAGCCGTCCGAGTTCGTGGAGGCTCCTTCCGGCCATTCTGCTGCCGCGCTTCGAGCGTCGACGACAAGCCACGAGCCGTCGGCCAAGCTTCACGCGTCCCACCGTCGAGAGCATCCGAGCGCTTCTGGCGTCGAGTTCGTTCCGTTTGCTCAGCTCAACCACTATCACATACTCCTCACCGCCACACCATCCGACCAGCAGCTCCTCTCGTTTCGTCGTTACGCTGCCATCAAGGATTATTCGGAGTCGAAGTTGTTGAATAGGTGAGCCACGCGAAATCTTCTTCGGTTTTGGAGTGTAGAATTAATTAGCACTACAACAAATTAGAGTTTTAATGACGGTCCTTTAAATTTCAGACTAGGAAATAATGACAGACTGTTCAAAAAATGCGCTCAAAGTGAAATTTCCGAAAATTAATCTAGAATAATGGGTGTTGCCCGCCATTATAGCCTAAGTAAAATTAAATTAAAAATTTTACATTTTTTAAACTAAAACCCACACTTTCATCGATATACCCACTAAACCCACATCTAACCTTAGGGTTTCTTCTCTACATTGCACTGCTCTACTCCTCCCCATCTTTATAACCCTTCTTCTTCTCTCCTCCTCTAAAAAAAAAAAAGTAGGAGTATACATCTTTTATCATAGTGGTTGAAGGCACCATCGTGGCTCCGCGACGACTAGTATGGCTTCCTTCGTCTTCCATTTTGATGTTTGTGTCGTTGAAAGGTTTTATCATTTTGATTCGTCATTACTCCCCCATATTGATCGAGCTCCTTCAAAGGGTTTGTTTTCATTTCCGCTTTCAAATTCATTTTAGCCAAAGTTTTTGTTGATTTCTGAGAAATGGTTTGGAATGATTATACTGATGTGAGAGCTTTTTACTTTTATTTTTTACGGTTTAATTCCATGCAAGTTAGATGAAAAACTAATATTGTTGTTTAGTTAGGTTCTAGCAATCAAAATGAAAACGTAAATGTGAAGGGTATTATAAATCCTAATATTCTTCATTATTTGGATCTTGAGAGGAACAAGGTTTCTGTAAAAGAAGAGGTATTGATTTCAATTTATTGGTAACTAAATAGAGATTTTTTTTTCATTTTTGGTGATGATTTTGATGATGGGTTTGTTTTGTTTTTGGTTTTTTTATTTTTTTTTTTTAGTATGGTGCTTTAATGGAGGAATTGAAGAGAGTGAGTGCAGAGAACAAGAAATCAACGAAATATTGAATGTTGTGTGTGGAAATTACAACACTTTGAAAGGTCATTTGATGGAACAAATGAACAAAAATGGAGAAAAGAAAATTAGTTCATCAAAGAAGAAGAAATCTGAGAATAGCAACAATAATAATATGGTTGGAATTAATAGCAATTAGAGTAGACCAACACTTACAAGAAGCCAAAAGAGGAAACCATTAACAAAGCTACAAAAATCACTAGAGTTCAAGTCAAAATTGGAGCTTCTAAATCAAATTTGGTAACTTTACCCCAAAAAAAAAAATAACAATAACCCAACTTCAAATGGAAGATGAGATTTTCTATTTCTATATAAACTTACTGTTTTTTTACTTTGAATTTTGTTGGTTGTTAAAGATGAATATCAATGTTGGAAATATGGCCAAAAGGACTATAATAGAAATGTAATATCTTGTTATGATTTAATACATTCCAGTTTAATAGAAATTGAGGAATATTATAAAGTTTGAGTTTTTCTAGCTTTTCTTTATAGTTGTTTATAGCATTTGGTTCAACCAGTTTGTTCATTTAAATCACATTTTGATTTGATTTATTCTTTTTATTTTCTTCTCAAAGAAGTCTTTTAGTTGCTTTTTGGGAAAGATATGGCTCAAAGTGAGGTGTATTGAATTATTTTTTCTTCTCAAGAGTTTTTTCAAATCTACACCAAATCATCTCAAATATGAGTTGGATGTTTTCAGATCTACTTCAGTTTTCAGATCTCAGTCGTTTGTGTGCATAAACTCTAGTCCATTAGCTTGCTTACGAGGTATAAAATTCTCTTTTCTATAGATTTGTCATAATTAATTTACACTCGGATTGACTGATCTCTTTGCAGACATTAATCTACTTATTATGAGAAAGTCTCTTTTCCTTATGTTTGCTTCCAAGCGATTATATCGTACATAAATGTATCAGAAGGTGTTGATATTTTTGCTAGTAATGAAAAATTGAATAGTGAGTATTGATCTCCATTGCAGGTTTATAAAAGTAGAGAGTTCATGGCTTGTACAATACTTTTAATATATTAATATGTCAAAAGGAGAAGGTTGGAGAATTATTTTAATACCATTCTGCTTATTCTATAATATTAGAGAATAAGCATAATCATTTTGTAGTATGATATCCTGCTGACCATGAGGGAAAAACGTCAACTCTTCTTTGTATGACTAGTTAATCATTCAATAATCTAATGGTTGACTTCTGTTTTACAGATTTTCTATTGATATAATGCAACTTGCTAGCCTTGATGAATTTGGTGGAGAGAAAGTTGTTTGTACTCATTCTCGAGAGACAACCATTATACAAACATTTGTGTGGCCAACTTCAGTCCCAAATTATGCATTTAAGTAGGCCTTCCCATTTTAGATTCACTTTGAACCTGTTTTTTCCTCTCATTTTTCTTGTTGGCTACCTTTTTTTTGTAACTTAGGGTGGTGTATAAGATTAGCTCTTTACCTTCCTCCATTGTTTAAAGTTTCTATTTCTTTCCGTTTTACTTCCATTTCTTCTCTCTCCTTTTGTTGTTCATGTATTGAGATTCTTGTACTTACTCATGGTTCTGACTAACAAGGTAAAAGCAGTTGTTCAATCAGCTTCCAATTAAAATGTTGTTTGTCCATGAGGTTAGTTTCCTTACACTGCATTCTAACTTCACATTAGAGTTATTCTACGAATTTTTGCCCTGATTCATCAATTTTAGTAGTTTGTTATCGTGTTTGTTTGTTTGTTTATTTTTAGATAATACAGAGTCGGTTTGGCCATTGGGATCAAGGGAACGGGAACCATCCTCTTGAGCATAGCATTAAATGGATTTGAGGAACTATACAGAGAATTCCTCTGGTAAGCTCACTATTTCTCCTTCGAGATTTGTTTTGGTTTATTGTTAGTTTTTACTTGTGGAGTTCTAAAACTGTTTTGTAAGTTTTGCAATTCAATTTTTCTAGAGTTTGTTTGGATTTGCTGAGAAATCGGTGGATGAAGGAGTTTGGTGGTTTTTGTTTTTGATTTTTTACTTTTGTTTGTTTTCAATTGGGCACAATCGTTGGTCCTTGCAAATATTTGGTACTAATTAAATCAGTGGATAATGAGACGATTTGCATGTATCTTTGTTTCTTGTATATAAAAATGTCCATAACTAGTATTGACTGCGTAAATTAATAATTTTTAGTGTTATAATACTTGAGAAAGATTTCATAAATTAATAATTTTAGTGTTATAATTCTTAGTTAAGATTTATTAGGCTGACTATTTGGTTTGTCTGAAATATTCACTTGATTTGATTATAAAAATTTTCGATAACTGTCTAGTGTGAACCCCAACTAGCATCACCAGATAGAGCGCATACACTTCCAATCCTACAAAAGGTCATAGACTTGAGAATCAAAGTAAAGATATGAAGTAATTGAACTATTGAAATCCTCCTTTTCCAAATGGCTGCTAAGAAATTCCTGGTATGCACTAATTACACATTTTATTTTTTGTGCTCTATGTTATGAGTATGATATCCCGTTGAGCATAATCATCTTGGATAAATAATTATTGCCGAAATTTTTTAGGGAATTTCATTCCAAACAGTGGAAGGATTGAAAGGTATAATATAGTATGGAGTCTCACATTCAGATAATGGACAAAATACTCGTTTTGCTTTTGAATGAAAAGGGTTATTCCCTTTTTTGGCTAATTTTTTTCTTTTAGCTATTCTCTAACTGTTGGCAAACATTTACTGTAACTTTTTTCTTGACGAATCATCAGTCTTGTACATTATTCAATTGTGAGGTGTATAAGATAAGGTGTAAAAACATATAGTTTATTATGGTTGATACAGGACATAGCTTTTTACTGTTTTGGTTTCATTAGTAAGTTGAATTCGTAATTTGCAGAATCTCTCATCAAATTGGTGTACTTTTGAGGCATGAAGATTAATCGGTTGATGATAAGAGGAAGAGGAGCATGAAGTAAAGGCTGGGTTCTTTATTTTGTTTAACAATTTTTCATATCTTTGTAAACTAAATGTAGTTTGTATATATATTTTTGTGATATGTAATACACTTCTTTAATACATACTTTATATTTTATTAATTAAAGTTAAGTTTTAAGATTATTACTTGTGTAAAAATATATTAGTTTTGAGATTTTTTTGTACAAAATTTGCGAAATATTAATATTTTTTTTGTTAGAGTCATTGAGGTAAACAACAATTTTTTTTTCTTAAACTACAAACAAAACAATGACGGGCAATGCCCGTCATTAAAAGTGTCTGTCATTATAGGCTATAATGACAAACACTTCTAATGACGGTCAAATACCTTTAATGACGGGCATTGCCCGTCATTAAAAATGCCTGTCATTGTATCTTACAATGACGGTCGCTTTTTAATGACGGATATTGCCCGTCATTAAAAAGCGCCCGTCATTGTAACATACAATGACACTCGCATAGATGACGGGCGCGCGCCCGTCATTAAAACCCTTTTTTCTTCTAGTGTAGATCTGATTCGTGTGAAAATATTGTAGGAACAAGCCGAAATTCGGTATCAAGACTTCCAAGATTTGGAGCAAGTGAATTGACGTTCGGCCTATACTTCGGAGTTAAGGTAATTGGAGCAAAGTAGGAATCATAGACACTTATGTACGTAGACTCTTATATTTTAGATGAGTTTGGTAGTAGGATGACGAGTTAGAGGAATTCTTGATTTACAGGTTATTTGGAAGAGACCGTTAACTTAAGAATTAGAAGGAAAGTTGTGAGATCAAAGCTCGAGGTAAGGAACCTTGTGCCGAACTTTTCTAAATGGGATTAAAGAAAACGAATTTCATTATTTTATGCGAAATTAGTTCGTTATTTTACATGAAAATGTTTCATGATTTTATGTGAGAGCATATCAGTATTTTATGTGAATATAGTCTATTATTTTATGTGAGAATATTCCGAAAGTAGTTCATTATTTTATGTGAGAATATTTCATGATTTCATACGAAAGTTTTCGTTATTTATTGAGCGTCTTTAAATCGATCAAGCTCAAAAGTATTATCTTCAAAATGTTGTGAAAAATTATGATTTGCATATCAGTGTCATTGCTTCGTGACATGTGCATTATAGTCATGTTAGATGATGGGGCCTCATGCATGTTATGTATGCCATAAAATGATTTGAATTAAAATGTGGAAATTGGTCTCCTGAGTTCATTGTATGCATGGTCAAACATGCATTAGAGACCCTATGGGTCAAGCTTATAGGGGTCTGTGAGGGACTCAATCCATACAGGGGTCTGTGAGGGACTCAAATACTTGTAGGGGTCTGTGAGAGACTCAAAATGAAATGACTCAGGGTGACCAATTAGCCATTCAAAGTAAAAGGAAGTCATGTATTACAGTCACGTTTGATACGAGAAAGTTCTAGGTCCCACATATGAATATTTTGACCAAGTTTAAAAGTCACGATTGTATGTGTGTGCATGTCCCAAACCTCGGTAGCGAGGTCACTTACTGGGTATTGTATTACAATACTCACCCTTTTATTTTAAAATGTTTTTCAGGTAAGGCTAAGGACGTACGGGGCGAGTGACGGAGGCGCGTAGCCAAACCATGGGGATAGTCATGTTTTCCGCATTTTTCCTTAATAACTGATGTTGTCGTTTTATGATTTTGAAGTTTAAATTTTATTTTCAGGATGTTAAGTAGGCCAAGTTTAAACTGTCCTTTTCAATGTTTTGACGTTTTCTTCGGGATCCCTAAAGAAAATTTTGATACAATGACAATTTAAATATCGTTTTATGTGCTTTTAGCCTAAGAATGCATGCATGTGTAGTAGTGTCCCTAGGAATTATAGTTATCAAAAGTAGGGGCGTTACATATGCAAATTCAAGCTGCAATATTTATGCAAGATGCAATGAATTATTTTTCATGTGAATGACCTATGTATAATGGACACATTAGTACGTTTTCCAAAGTTTATTTGACACATTGTCACGAATTGAACATGCTCATTGACTATAAGTCATGTATGACGATACATGCATGTCATGATTTGTTTTGCTTCAATTGATGAAATTGACTCTAATGTATGACAATGATGCACATGCATGCTATGGGTAGATTAATAATGGAACATGTATGCATGATGATATATTTTCACAATCTAACCATTGTATGAAAAAATATATATTTTCATGAGAAATACGGATGTGAATGCTGTGAAATCAATTATGATTACAAAATGTTTTTTTTTCATTTTAAACAAAATAATCAATTTTGCTTACTCACATCACTCTTATCAGTCAATATTTATCAAAGAATCAAAGAAAAGAAAAATATATTGTTATTATTGGAGGAAACATGTCAATTTTTCTTTTTTTTTTTCTTTTACATTGAATGTTTTCACTTAAAAGGGATATTATGTGTCAATCAAAGATTCTTCAACCATATAGGCATGGTGGATTCTTTTGGAAGTGTCTCGTGTGCTAGTTTGGAGAACTATCAAAAGTAATTCATGGCATTGGACAACTCATTTGATTAAACTGCTTCATAACATCGGCCTTGTAATGGACAAGAAGGTTAAATATAAGAAGATAAACTTGACTTCTAAACAAGTGTGGGATGAAAGTCAATAGAGAAACACGAAAGTTTTTCTTTTTTCAATATGAGAGAAATATGAAAGAACATGGGTACAAAAAATCTCTTGAACAATAAGAGATTGAGAATATATTTCAACATATGAGTTATTAGAAAATGATCCAAATTAATAAATGAGTTGAAGTGACTCCATTTCTTTAGACAATAATTTCGAAAGCTAAAAGTAGCTCCTCAAGAGTTCATCTCATATATCTCATCCTATCTTTGAGTCCGCTCGAGGTACTTGATGAAATATCCTGTTTAATGTCTCCGTTTCTTAAACATAATGAAGTTGAACTTTATATCCTTGAATGTGAAGGACCATTCGACTTTGAAAACTTCTCTGTAAGAAGAATGTGATTCCTTAACCTGTATTTGGATTCTGCCCCAGTTTAAAAGAAGCTTGCATGAGCGATAAGATGAGGACACCATTTTGCCCCAGTACAGCAGAGATGGAGACTTTGCCCCATTTTGATAGTGATAGTCTTGCTCCAACCTTGCATAGATGAGACCTTTGGTCTAATTTAAAAATAATTGCCTTACTCCAATCTCAAATGCTCGGTTTCCTTCCGTATAACAAAGATAAGGGTTTTCTCCCAGTTTGACGATGATGACTTTGTATTGATGATTGTTCTACCTCATTGTAGAAAAGATAGAAGTTTTGACTCCAATGTAGTGGTGATCATTTTGCTTCAGTATAGCAAATATGAGGGTTTTGCTCCAATTTGAAAATGATGGTATTTCTCCAATATAGTAATGATCATTTTCCTTCAATATAGGAAAGGTAAGGGATTCGCCCCCAATTTGAAAACAATGACAGTGTCTTTCTTCAATATATTGAAAATTGTCTTTCCTTCTGTCTAACAAAGATGAAGTTTTGTCCCAATTTAAAAATGATGGTCTTACTCCAATGTAGAGATGATCGTTTTGTTTCAATATAGAAAAAATAGGGGTTTTGCCCCAATTTAAAAAATTACGGTGTTACACCAATATAATGATGACTGTATTACTTTGATATAGCAATGATGACTGTCACACTATATACAATAAATGTTGATGACTGTCACACTATATACAATAAATGTATGTGTAATGGAACTCCGACCTTCTTTTTCTCTAAAATAAAATAACTCAATTTCCACATATTCACATTCTTTAAAGTATGTGGATAGATCATGAATTGATTATATTTCATTACTCATTTCACAGCTAGAAGTCATTATTCATACAATAAAGAGAAATTAACTTTATTGATGCTGATGAGAGAAAATAGATCACACTCTAATGTACAGTAGACATTTCTTTCTTATAGAAATATAAGCTTCTAACTCTATTTATTGATGCTTAAAAAATTTAGTCATTTTGTTCAGAGCTTACACATACTTTATATTTTAAAGCTAATAATTTTTTTTTTGACTACCCTGCAACTCTTGCATGGTATTCTCTAAGGCACTAAGACGACTTGCTTTTACATCTTATCAATGTCTTGTCTCATTCCTCTTTAACTCTAGGCTTCGAGCCAACCTTTCTTTAGTTCAACATTTTGGATCTTTTTTACTTTCTCTTGAACACGATCAATGGTTCTCTCATCTTCTTCTATTCTTTCATGATTGTGTCTCATAGCTTATGAATGGTGAACATGTGGGTGTTGAGCTATCTTCTTTTAAAGAAAATAATGGAATCATGCAAGTTATTTTTAATAAAATGCATGTGATGTGATGGAAAGTGCAATAAATTTTGAATTTTGATTGCAAATATGCATGAATATGCATGATATGACATTATGCAATTACTGAATCACTGACGAAAATAATTGTTTTTATAAAAACTGATGACATTGATATGCATGCCAAATGAGATGGTGATGCATGGATTTTTTTTATTTTAAAAAAATTAAAAATTACAAATTGTCCTAAATAATATGATACATTCCCAAATTTAACATTTAATAATCATTGAGAAATGTAATGTTAGATCCTAAATTTCTCATAATTATACAATCATAAGGTGAAGACTTTATGTGATGCATGAGAATCAATGACTCAAAAATAAATATGACATGGATTGAAATGCATGAAATTTTTTATTCTAAGGTATACCAAAATGAAAGTGAAACCTATAATAAATGAACTAACATGAGAAAGGATCTTGTGTAGGGTATTAAAGAATGACATTATTCTACCCTAAGAAAATTCTAACTCTAAACGGGGATGTATGAGAAAAATATGTTTTTGAGTGAGATGATGCAATTTTTCTTTCTTATGGAAATAACGATATAAAAGAAATAAAATACAATTAAAATGAATATAAATAAACATGAAAAAAAAATGTATGTGAATTTTCATCCTAAAAGGAAAAGACCCGAAAACTAAGTTGAATGTTCTAAAATAACAGTAAATTTTTCGTGTGCCTACAAGGGGGCATTCGCAATCCTCTCGAAGGTCGACGCTACTTCATCTCAAATGAAAATATGATAAAAACTATATATATATGTTATGTGACCTCTATAACTTTTTAATGATGCATGACCCTAAGACTCAAACATTTGATAGATATGCAAATATTAAATCTAGAAAAAAAAAACTTAAGAAATTTTCCTTTAAAAAAAACTTTATTTCAAGGAGAGCATGAAAATCATCTCTATAATTTATTTCAAAATTCAATTTTATATTTTTCAAAATAAATTAAAATAAATAGAAAAAAAGAAAAGAAAACTCTAAAAAGAATTTAATTTTATTTTAGGAGGAGTATGTACAAACATCTTGACTTTTTTTTAAAACAAAAGAAAACATGAATACTCTACCATTTTTAGAAGAAATGAAATGATAAATAAACATAACGGAAAGTAAATTAAATAATGAATAATGAAAATGATGAAGGATAATTTTAACCCTAAAGAATAAAAATCCTTGAATTAACTTTAATGTTATAAGATAATAAGCAAAATAACTCAAATGATGAAAATAATGTAAGGTTAAACCTAGGAAACAAAAAATCTCAAACCAATTTCAATTGAATTATCCTGAATGATGAAAATATTGAAAATGATGTGAGGATGAAATTCTAATCCTAGGAGACAAAGACCCCAAATTAATTTAAATGTTATAAAATAACAAATAAATCAACTAGAGTGAGGATTTTTCGTGCGCCTACACGGGGGCATTCGCGATCCCCTCGAAAGTCGACACTACTACATCCTCAATTCTAATCTTAAAAGGCAAAGCTCGGGTATTGAGTTGTGATAAGTGTGTGAAAATGCATGATAATATGCAAGATAACATTACATTAATATAGAGAACTACAAAACAATGAACCGAATCAAATTAATAAAAGGATAATTAAAAAATAAAAATTAAGTGGCTTGACTCTCTTAAGGTCCCCACCAGAGTCGCCAAGCTGTCGCAACGTCATCGCGACACGGAGCCGCCGACGTCCTCTCCAAAGGGTCTCTTTCGAGATAAAGGTTTGGAGTCGTCACCAATCATCATAGGGTGTGATTGGTCACCAATTTTAAAGGAAAAGGTTCGTTTGTTAGACCATTTGGGAGTCGATTGAGTGTAGGGAAGGTGTTAGCACCCCTACAACACTCGTTTTTAAAAAACGGTTACCACATTTTATTTTAAAATTATCCTTTTATTTATTGGTTCAAAGAAAAATATTTTTTGTATTTATTTTTAATGTCCCAAAATTTATTAATCCACATTTTAAAAGAAAAATATGAATTAATAACTATGAGTGGCTTAAGGCCATTAGAAAAATTTGAAATTTATTTTGATATTTTAAAATAAACTCTTTATTTTTTAAAAACAAGTTATTTAATAAAAGAATTTTAAAAACATTTTTAAAGATGCAATTTATTTTATTTCAAACATCATTGTCAAAATGTAATTTTGAAAAATTGAAGCATTCTTATTTCAGAAATTTAATTTTAAAAGGGAAAATTTGTTTTATTGCAAACTTTGATGTCAAAATTTTAATTTAAAAAAATGGGAAGTTTTTAATTAAAAAATTAATTATAAAAAGGGGCAAATTTATTTTATTGCAAACTTTGATGCCAAAATTTAATTTTGAAAAGTTGGATGGTTTTTATTTCAAAAAATAAAATTTTAAAGAAGAGAAATTTGTTTAATTTCAAACTTTAATGCCAAAATGAAATTTTCAAAAGGGGCAATTGGGTTGGTAGAAAAGAGGCCCAATATAATTGTCCATATAGCAAATGACTCAATCTATTTGCAAATATAGCAAAAATTTGAAAAGAGGAATTGAAATTACTAGAACACCCCCACGCCAGTCACTGCTATCAGTAATATCACTGATAGGATGATATCAGTGATATCACTAATAGAAGTCTGTTTATTTAATAACTAATTTTTTTTCTGTTTATTTAATAACTAATTTTTTTTCTTATAATTTTGATAAACTACTATTGTGATATCTATCACTGATAGAAGTGATTGACTTCTATCAGTGATAGTTGTCTGATAGACTTTTACCACAGTTGTCTATCTATTGCCTATTACTCATAACTTTTCTATTATCTATTAGACTTCTTGCTCCTATTCGACTTCTATCACTGTCTATCACTGATAGAAGTGATAGATTACTATCTTGTTAATGATTGATAAAAGTTAATGAAAAAGAAGTGATAGACTACTATCACTGATAAAAGTCATAGGTTTCTATCAGTGATAGTTGTCTGATAGACTTCTACCTATCTATTACCTATTACTCATAACTTTTTTATTAGACTTCTTGTTCTCCATGATTATTAACTTCTTTCTTCTATCCAACTTCTATCAGTGATAGATGTCTATCACTGATAGTTGTCTATCAATCATTAACTTCTTTCCAATGATAGACTTCTATCAGTGATAGATGTCTATCACTAATAGAAGTGATAGACTTCTATCAGTGGTAGTTGTCCTATCACTATCACTGATAGTTGTCTATCTGTTAGTTATTACTGTTTGTTGTGTGGTCTTCAAACTTTCTCATCAGATGCAAAAGTTCTTGTGTTCATAGTATTGATATTAAACTTTTGAAACAATCACAAACCTTGTATTGATAGTATGAATAGTATGATAACAACAATATTGAGTTCTATCTTGAAAAAATATATCTAAAACCAATTGTCAAAAATTATATCACGGTAAAAATGATGGAAATTTACATGTCCTACGATTGTGACCAACACGATGACAATGATTACATTTTGTGTGACTTCTTGCTTCACCAATCGACGGAATCATTTGCTTTCGAGGTCTTCCTGCTTGACGTTTAACAATTGGAGGCAATGCATTCATGTCAACATCTATCGAACTCCATTCAGAATGATTCCCAATTGGGCGGATTACACCTTCATAAGTTCTCACTCCCATCACTAATTGCACAAGAGGAGCCATCAAAACAAGCATCATTAATATGAACAACTAAAGGATATCCTTGTATTTTGATCTTTCACTAAAGTTAAAACCAAGCAACATCTTTATCTTCTTGAATTTTAACCACATCCTGAGCACCATTCATCCCATAACCTAATAACATCGACAATTCTATAGAAGAAATAGAACTATCCATTCAAACATCTTTCACAATCAGATTAATAAAATCATCAAAACACATGATCTAATCAACCAAAATTTCAATGGTCTGGTAATTCTCATAGAAATTTTTCTCATTCCATTGCCCACTATAAAAAATAACTATTGGAAGCTTCATCATAGTTCCTACGAAAAGTAATAACAACATTAACAACATTAAGTAATATCGAAACCGATCACCACAATAGTCACTCGTATATCATTGATTAATGATATCACTGATATCATTGATATCTAGAAAACAGTGATAGATATCACTGATATCATTGATATCTAGAAAATAATGATAGATATCACTGATGTCATGTGTTTTCGCTAGCATATCTAGAAAACAAAACAATCACCAAAAACAGACTTGCGACCCCAAAACATTGCAGAAAAACAGTGATATAACAAAATGAACAAAAGAAATACCCACGAAAAAAGCTTCGGTTGATTGAAAAACTCAAATACCCACGAAAAGAGTTCCAACAGAAGATCGTATATCACTAATTGGAAGCACAATAGTCACTCGTATATCATTAATATCACTAATATCATTGATATCTATTGATTACTGATATCACTGATATCACTGATATCATTATCTATTGATCACTGATATAACTGATATCTATTGATCATATCTAGAAAACAATGATAGATATCACTGATGTCACATATATCGTCAATCATCTAGAAAACAGTATTGCTGATAGAACAAAAAATGAAGAAAACTTGCGACTCCAAAGTAGAAAAACAGTGATGTAACAAAATGAACATAAGAAATACCCACGAAAAATGTTGATTGAAAAACTTAAATACCCACGAAAAAAGCTTCGTTGGACTTCGAAAATATCAAATTGGAAGATACTTCGACCGAATAAGAAGATACTACAATGCGATCGAATTGGAGAAGATAATCAGACAAACTTGCGACTTCGATCGAGTTGAAGAAGATAATCAAACAAACTCGATGAAAATTCATGGACTGCAATTCAACAGATCGAACTGGAAGATACCCGATCGAATAGGTGAAGGATTGCGACTCCGATTGAATTTAAGAAGATACTCAAACTTGCGACTCGATAGAAGATTGGACTGGAATCAAGAAGAGTTTGGGAAGATCTGTGACGACCATCATCACAGGTATTATTATTTATTTTATTTAACGCTCTAGTAAACGCCGTGTGTAGCTGGATTAGTGATTTTAAGCAAGCTCGGCGAGAGGGAGGCCGTAATTTTGTTAACTTAGGTGAATTATTCCTTAGGATGAGATTAACTAGGGAATTAAGGGAAAAGGGGCAATTTCAAGGGCATTTTGGTTATTAACATTTAAAGGAGGGCTACTTTGGCAATTTAAGTTAACCTAAATTGTTGGTATATAAGTCTCCTTAAGTGAAACCACTAATATTTTCCCAAACCCTAACCCTAATGCCCATCCTCTTCATTTTATGATAACCCTAACCCTAATATAATCCCATCTTCTTCTTCTTCTTCTTTGGTGTTGCCCTAGCCGACTGCCCCTCTCCTCTTTGTCACACTAACCCTACCGCCGGCAGCCTCCCACACCATAGGTACCTCGCCGTGAACGCAAGGAAAGAGGTGCTTCACCGCTTGCACGCAACCCACACACGGACGGAAGTTACCTATTCATCGACCGAGCACATCGCGACCGCAGCACGCCGAGACTCTAGCCGAACGCAGCGCGCCGGCGGAACCCACGAGCGGGTCTGTGTCCCGATCGACACCCATTCTCGCCCTTCACCGCCCGCTCACACTGCGATCGAAAACCTCCACGAACCGTCCCTCAAGCGCGCGCCGCCGTTCGCATTCGGCCCCGGTGATCGTGGCGGCTCCGTTCGCGATCCACCGCAGAGCCTTCTCGCGTTTTCTCACGCCGGCGAGCCACGAAGACCTGCAGATCAACTCACGACCGCCGACCGGAAGACTTCGAGGCCGCCGCCGCTCGGGAGTGCAACTCTTCCGTTCAGCCGATCGTGACCCCAGCGCCGGCGAAGACCCACGATCCGAGAACCCCATCCCCGCCGAGTGCACCCACGCCGGAATCCGACCAGCAACCGTTAATCACTATTTCACCGCAACCGGAGAGTACTCGAGGTCAAGTTAGTGAATTTGGTGAGCCACGCGAAACCCTCTTCGATTTCGGATTATAGGGTTATTCAGATCTGAATCGTATAAAAATATGCTTATGAGATCATTGCAGGAACGAACGGAATTTCAGGATCAAGAATCCCGAGTAATTTCGGAAAAAAGAAACCAATATCTAGTTTGTCCTTCGGAGTAGAGGTAATTAGAACCAATTGAGAAGTTAGACGCTTTTGGTACTTAGAATTGTTGTTTTGGATGAGCTGTGTAGAAGGGTAACAAAATTCTTGGTTTCAGGTTATTTGGAAGAAACCGCTAGATTAAGGGTTAGAAGGAAGTAGTGAGATCAAACATCGAGGTAAGGGACCTTGTGCCGAACTTTTAATGGGAGTAAATGAAAATGATTTTCATGATTTTATGCGAAACAGTTTATATTTTTCACATGAAAATCCACCGTTATTATTTTGAGAATACGTGATGTTTTATGTGCAAATACTTCGATGTATTATGTGAAAATGAACCATTATTTTATGTGAAAGTATTCTCGTATGTTATGTATAAGGATCCCATTATTTCATGTGAGAATAGGACAGTAGTTCGTATGAGAATGTTTCATGTTTCTTACAAAAGTATGATTTTTCACACTGTCCATGAGAAAGTATGAATGATATATTGGTGATGATGTTTGTGATATGTACACCATGATTATGTGACTGATGGGACCTCATGCATGTTTTGTATGCCACGAAATGAATTAGCGTATAGTGTGGACATTGGTTATCCTGAGATCGCTATGTGCATGGTCAAACATGCAATAGAGACCTATGGGTCAAAGTAAATGCGAGAGTGCATGAGGGACTCGAAATGAAATGACTCAGGATGACCAGTCGGCCTCACAATTAAATGAACAGCCATGGATTAAAGACCTGGCAATTAAATGAACAGCCATGGATTAAAGACCTGGCAATTAAATGAACAACCATGGATTAAAGACTGCAATTGAATGAGCGACCATGGATTAAAGACACACGGCAACTCAATAAGCGATCATGGATTAAAGGCGACAATTGAATATCTGACCATGGATTAAAGACACGCAACTCTAGAAAGTTTTAGGTCCCATCTATGTATGTTATGCATGAGTTTAGAGATCATGATTGTATGTGTATGCACATCCCAAACCTCAGTAGCGAGGTTACTTACTGGTATTGTTTTTGCAATACTCACCCTTTCTTTTAAAAATGTTTTTCTGTAAAGGGAAGGGCGTGCGCGGGCGTGTGAGCGGGGCGCGTTACTAGGACCATGGGAACCAAAGATGATTTCCGCATATTCTTATTTTGAACTATTGTTGTCTCTATGTTTTCATTTGAAGTTAAACTTACTTACAGTTTTTAATAGGCCAAGCTGATGTGATGTTTTTAAATGATTTGAATGTTTTGTTTTTTTTTGGGATCCCTAGAACTATTTACGTTAATTGGAAATGGCTTTTAAGTTCTTTTTATCTCTCGGCCTATAAATGCATGCATGTGTAGTAATGTCCCTAGGAATTTGGTCATAGAAAAGTAGGGGCGTTACAGATTGGAATAAAGAAGATGTTGTCGCAAAAATCGGAAGAAGAAAAATACCGTGAAAAACAAATACCAATTGAAAAACAAATACCAATTAAAAAGGGAATAGGTTTAAGCCAAGGGTATAATTGGAATTATAAAAAAAATTAAAGATTTTTACCATATTTGCAATTCTTTTAAAATGTTGCTATAACTACGAATACTAAAACCATAATTGCTACCCATTACAAATTCTCTAAAAAATAGGTATATTAAATAAATTATAATACATCTCATTTGATTTGGCTGTGAATTTAGAGCCTTACAAGTAGTTAAATATTTATTCCTGTTTGATAATCTAGAAAATTGAAATGTTTAAATGCTTAAAATTGTAAAATAATCAAAAATATAAATGTCGGGCATAATCATGTTTGTTTTGAATATAAAAATATAAAAATAACAAGGAACATTTAAGTAACCGTGAAAAACAAATACCATGAAGAACAAATACCAATTGAAAAACAAATACCAATTAAAATGGGAATAGGTTTAAGTCAAGGGTATAATTGGAATTATAAAAAAAATTAAAGATTTTTTCCATATTTGCAATTCTTTTAAAATGTTGCTATATCTACAAATACTAAAACCATAATTGCTACCCATTACAAATTCTCTTTTCAAAATTGAAGGATTCTTATTTCATAAATCTAATTTAAAAGAGAGCAAATTTGTTTTATTTCAAACTTTGATGCCAAAATGCAATTTTTAAAAACTGGAGGGTTCTTATTTCAGAAATTCAATTTTAAAAGGGGACAAATTTTTTTTAATTTCAAACTTCATTGCCAAGATGCAATTTTTAAAAATTGGAGGGTTCTTATTTCTGAAATCAAATTTTGAAATGGGGAAAATTTGTTTTATTTCAAACTTCATTGCCAAGATGTATTTTTTTAAAACAATGGTTCTTATTTCAGAAATTTATTTTCAAAAGGGCAATTTGTTTTATTTCAAACTTTATTGCTAAAATTTAAAGTTGAGAAAATAGAGGATTCTTATTTTAGAAATTCTAACTTTAACGTCAAATTTATTCCAACAAATTAAGTAAATTTCAATCTTATTTAAATGAAATAGAAAAAATGATAGGTAAATTTGTTAAACAGGCATACAGATACAATGGTCAAATCTGATCAATCAAAACATGCAATAGGCTGAATTAAAATATGCAAATATTAAATACAATTGCTAAATCTAGCCAAATTAAAGTATAAAGTGCATATATAGTGTCCAAAAAGATTGCAGTGACCAAATAAATATAATAAACATATGTATCGTGGTTGAAAAAATAAATATACAAATACAGTAATAAACATATAATTTAATAAACAAAAATAGTTCAATATGCAAAATTTACTTGACAAACAAACACACACAAAAAAAAATCTAAACAGTGATTGGGCAAATAAATCTACAAAATTAAATAAACATACAAGATATACAACCTAAACAAATATACATATTGGCCAAATAAATAAAATAAATATACAAATAAACAAATAAACACACAACCCAGGTGTTCACACGAGACTTCAACCAGCGAATGGAAATGAGACACGTGTAAATGAATTTCGTATTTGTATTGATTTCAGGTAATTGTGAGTACAATTGTGACGACCGCCATCTCAGGTACTATTAGTTATTTTAATTAACACTCTATTAGCCGCTGTATTTAGTCGTTTTGGTGTTCTAATCAAGCTCGGGGAGAGTGAGACCTTAATTTTTGTTTAGTTTAAATGAATGGTTCCCTATAAGATAAGATTATTTATGAAATTAAAGGAAAAGGAAATTTGCAAGGGCATTTTAGTTATTAACGTCTAATTGAGGATGTAATTGGCAACCAAATTTTAACCTAATGCATGGTATTTAAATATCCCTAAGTCTCAAACCAAAGGAGAAAGGAATTAAACCCTAACCCTAGCAAAACCCTAGCCCCCATCATCTCTCTCTCCTTGTATTTAACCCTAAACCTAACCCTAATCCCCTCCCTCCATAATCTTCAACCAGCCGATCACCTCTTCCCCATCATCTCCATGCCCTAGCCGCCGGCAAGAAGAACACGTACAGCAGCTTCCACCGACCAGACCCACACGCACAGACACATTCCAGCCGTCCGGGCCGTCGTCCTCACCGTCTCTCCCACCGTCCTGCAGTAGAACGCGTCGAGTCGCCAGCCGCAAGCATTCGCCGGAGCTCCACACACGCGAGTAGCACACGTCTCGCGCCTTCCGGCCACGAGGCTGATCGGGAGTTGCCTTCTCCGTCAAGGGCGCCGCGTCTGGTAGAGAAACCGCCACGAACCGTCCTGGCGCGCGCGCCGCCTCCCTACGAAGTTCGTGAAGCCCTAGTGCGGCGACTCTCCGTCCGTCGCGCTTTCCAACGCGAGTCCTCGCTGCACCTCCACGTTCGCGGCCGCGCTCTCTTCCGAACGAAGGTAAATCTGCGGCCGCCGAACTCCGGTCTCCACGAGCTCGGCCATCAACGAGCCTGCGCAGCCGCCAGCCGCCGCTTGGTGAAGCTCCAAGCGCAAGACAACCGATCGGGAGTTTCCTCTCTCGGCATCGGCTGCTTTGAAGAAGCGTGCCGTCGCCGTCGGATCCGTCCACGACCACGGTAGCGGGCAACACCGTCTCTTCGCGGCGGATCGTTTTCGACTTGGTGAGCAAATTTCTTTATTACGATCCAAATCGGAATGAGTTATACAATGACCCTTGAATTATTATGACGTTTACGTGAGGAACTGAAATTATTGTTCGAACACGAATTGTAGGAACGAACTGAAGCGTAGGATTAAGATTTCCAAGCTTTGGAACAACCAAACCCACGTTCGGATTATTATTCGGAGTCGAGGTAATTGGAGTAAGGTGAGAATGATGGACGCTTTCGTACCTAGATTCTTTATGTTGATGGAACTGCGCGATGAGGATAACGAATAGAAGAATCCTTGGTTTCAAAGTTATTGGAGGAGACCGTTAAATTAAAATTAGAAGGAAATAGTGAGATCAAAGCTCGAGGTAAGGGACCTTGTGCCGAACTTTTAATGGGAGTAAATGAAAATGATTTTCATGATTTTATGCGAAATAATTTATATTTTTCATATGAAAATATACAGATATTATTGTGAGAATACGTGATATTTTATGTGCAAATACTTCGATGTATTATGTGAAAATGAACCATTATTTTATGTGAAAGTATTCTCGTATGTTATGTATAAGGATCCCATTATTGCATGTGAGAATAGGATGATGAGTTTGTATGAGAATGTTTCATGTTTCTTACAAAAGTATGATCTTCAAACTGTCCATGAGAAAGTAAGACTGATATCACGATGATGATGTTTGTGATATGTACTCTATTATTATGTGACCGATGGGACCTCATGCATGTTTGTATGCCACGAAATGAATTAGCGAATAGTGTGGACATTGGTTATCCACGAGATCACTATGTGCATGGTCAAACATGCAATAGAGACCTATGGGTCAAAAATGCAGAGAAGTCTGTGAGGACTCGAAATGAAATGACTCAGGATGACCAGTCGGCCTCACAATTAAATAAACAGTCATGGATTAAAGACCTGACAATTAAATGAACAGCCATGGATTAAAGACCTGGCAATTAAATAAACAGTCATGGATTAAAGACCTGACAATTGAATGAGCAGCCATGGATTAAAGACACGCAAGCTGAATAAGCAGTCATGGATTAAAGGCCTGACAATTAAATATGCAGCCATGGATTAAAGACCTGGCAACTCTAGAAAGTTTTAGGTCCCATCTATGTATGTTACGAATGAGTTTAGAGACCATGATTGTATGTGTATGCATATCCCAAACCTCGGTAGCGAGGTTACTTACTGGTATTGTTTTGCAATACTCACCCTTTCTTTTAAAAATGTTTTTGAGTAAAGGAAGGACGTGCGGGCGTGTGACGGGAGCGTTACTAGGACCATGGGAACCCGACATGATTTCCGCATTATTCTTGTTTCGAATCGTTGTTGTCTCAAAGTTTTAATTGAAGTTAAAATTATTTACGATTTTAATAGGCCAAAATTTGAATTGATGTTTCTAATCGATTTTAATGTTTTGTTTTCTTTTGGGATCCCCTCGACTATTTACGTTAATTGGAAATGGCTTTTAAGTTCTTTTTACCTCTCGGCCTATAAATGCATGCATGTGTAGTAATGTCCCTAGGAATTTGGTCATAGAAAAGTAGGGGCGTTACAGTTGGTATCAGAGCCCTAGGTTTAAGGGTTACTCAGAGACTTGCTTACAGAGTAAGCACAGTAGTTCCATGGTTTAACAACGCTTCCAGTCACCGCCAGGTACGTTCTGAGATTTTACTAAGAAAGTAAATGATTATGATATGATACAGTTTTATGCATATACATAACCTTAAAAGCCCCAAGGGTGATCCTATCTTATGATTTGAAAGTAAAGAAACGAGTTAGAAACTCTCTATATTGTAGTTTTGACATAATGCCACCTAGAGGCCGAGGAGAGGTAGGGGACGTGGTAGGGGCCGGAGGGCAAGGGAAAACGTTGACGCCCAACCGGAATTACCCCTAGATCAGGAAGAGGTTACTCCACCCGTTCGAGACCTCCCTCAGGACCAGCCTGAACGCCAGGAGAATGTACCTGCAGTTGCCCCTGTGGCAGATCAGGGGAACGCCAATGTTATGACTATGATGGTGGAGGCTATGCAGAGTCTGGTGCGAGCTACAGTAGCCACCCAGCTGGCCCAAGCAAATCAGGGACGAAACGATGCAACTCTGGAGTCTCGTTATCTGAAGGACTTCAGGAAGTATGATCCGAGGTCGTTCAATGGGTCTTCCAGTGACCCCACTGTGGCTGAGTTGTGGCTGTCCTCCATTGAGACCATCTTCAGACTGATGAACTGCCCTGAGGACCAGAGGGTGTCCTGTGCTACCTTCATGCTGAGAGATGACGCATATTTATGGTGGGAGTCCGCCCAGGGAACCATAGTCGCCAATGGGAAACGATTACACAGAATCATGTTTAAGAAGCATTCAGCGGAAATTTTATCCTGCTGCATTTCATTGTTACGAGGAAGCGGCGGGAAATTCTTCTGTGTGCGAGCAGGAGGGCAGTGGAGGTGTATGAGAGGGAATTTACCCGTTTGTCCCGTTTGCCCCGAGCCGGTGGATCTGAGGCAAAAAAGAAGGCGAGCGCTTCATTATGGGGGCTGGATGAGAATGTTCGAGGCTTCATTCAAGCATTAGCACCTCCCGATTACGCCTCGCGCGGTGAGAGTGGCGTGAATCGATTTGGGTGCGAGCATCGCATGCAGTGTGTGAGTTAACCTGGCGACCATATAGCAAATCATAAGAGGAAGTGGGACCAGCCCAATTCCACTCACAGCGCAGCCAGACACCGCATAGACAAGGGCATTTTCGTGCAGTTTCGGCCGGAAACCACGAGTCGTGGATCGGGAAAATAGCGGCGGAGATAGGCCACAGTGCAAAAAAGAATGTGGTAGCGACCCTTTGGGGTAAGTGTTTGGCCCGGTCGGAGCGTGTTTCAAGTGTGGAAAGGAAGGGCACAGAGCTAATAGTCATTTGCCGAGTCAAGCCAAGCTACTAGCCGACCACGGAGTTATGAATAGTGGGCCTGCTTTGTGGCCGCCATACATCGAGGAGAGCCTATGCAAGCACCGGTGAGAGACATCTATGGCTCAGGACTTCGGTGGTTACAGGTACACTTCCATTACTTGGGCACCTTGCCTTTGTATTGTTTGATTCTGCAGTTCTACGCACTCTTTTATTTCTCGCATCCTTTGTAAGTCAAGGTGAGTTAGAACTAGAAACGATTCTGATGATGCCCCGCTCTGTCTCCACTCCTGCGGGAATAAATTTGTTAGCCAATATGAAAGTCAAGGATGGTAGTGTGACCATCGCAGAGACCATGAGTTAGCGATGAATCTAGTGGTCTTAGACATGTTTGACTTTGATGTAATATTGGGCATGGGTGGTTAGCGCAGAACCATGCTTGTATTGATTGTTTCGGGAAGGAGGTAGTGTTCACTCCTCCTAACCAACACGCTCTGAGTTGAGAGCCTGATGGCGAGGAAGTAGGCCTAAGGTAATTCACGCCCTTAAGGCGAAAGTTATTGCATCGGGGAGCTTGGGCGTCTTAGCTTTGCATACTAGATGCAAGGTGCACAGAGATCTCAAAGTGACATCGGTGCGATCGTGAATGAGTTTACGACGTCTTCCCGAGAGACCTCCCGGAATACCTCCGGTCGGGAGGTAGATTTTAACATCAGTTTGGAATTGGGGGCGGCCCCGATATCCAAGGCCCCGTCTGAGAATAAGCGCCGCGAGTTGAAAGAACTAAAAAATACGATTACAAGACTTGCTAGACAAAGGGTTTATACGCCTGCGTTTCACCACAGGAGCACCGTATTGTTCGTGAAAAAGAAAGAGCGGATCCATGCGCTTTGTGTATAGATTACGAGGAGTTGAATAAAGTTACAATCAAGAATAAATATCCTCTCCCGAATAGATGATTTGTTCGATCGATTGCAAGAGAGCGGCGGTGTTCTCTAAGATCGATCCGAGATCGAGCTACCATCGATTGAGGATCGATGAAGGGATATCCCTAAAGCGACATTCGATCACGTTATGGGCATTACGAGTTCACGATGATGCCGTTTGGTTTGACCAACGCCCTGCGCCTTCATGGACTTGATGAACCGTTTGTTCAAGGAGTTTCTCGATCGTTCGTGATTGTGTTCATCGATGATATATTGATATACTCAGTGTGATGAAGAGCATGAAATGCACCGAGAAAGTCTTACTCACACCGAGAGAGAATAAGTTGTATGCAAAATTCTCCAAGTGTGAATTTTGGCTCGAGCATGTATCTTTTCTAGGGCATGTAGTGTCCGGTTGAGTCTCTGTTGATCCAAATAAAGTGGAGCCGTCACCACGGTGGCCTCGTCAGACCGCTATGCAGGTGCGTAGTTTTTTCGGGTCTTGCGGGGATACTATAGGCGTTTAGTGCGAGGATTTTGCCAAGATAGCCATGCCTGGACTCGGTGTGCGTAAAGGAAACTCATTTGTTTGGGATGATGCTTGTGAGGCGAGTTTCCGGGAACTCAAGCCGCAGTTAGTGTCGGCCCCAGATTCTTACGATTCCCGAGGAACAGGAGCTTTGTGGTTTCTGATGATGCTTCTAAGAAAGGGTTGGGCGTGTAATGCGATGCAAGACGGTAAAGTAATAAGCGTATGCATCCCGACAATTGAAGACGCATACGAGAGGAACTATCCAACTCATGACACGGAACTAGCAAAGAGTGGTATTTGCATTAAAGATCCGAGACACTACACGTATGGCGAGAAAATTGATTTTCACGAGATCATAAAAGTCAAAAGTATCTGTTCACCCGAAGAATTGAACATGAGGCAACGCAGATGGTTGGAATTAGTGAAAGATTATGATATTGACATACAGTACCATCCCTGTAAGGCTAATGTAGTGGCGATGCCCTCGTGAAGAAGCTTGATGCATACTTACTGCGCGAGTGACGACGCCACAGAGTTGTTACTGAGCGAGTTTGCTCGAGCTGAAATTGCGATCGGGTAGGGAAGACCACGGCTCGCTTAGCTCGATTAACATGCAGCAACCGACCTTGAGACAACGTATCATTGAGGCACGGTGGTGGACCTCGATTAGTAGAAAAGCGTACTACACGGTGACTACAAAGCGAGTTGTGAGTTTTCCCTATCCACGGATGGAGGATTGCTATTTCGAGGACGATTGTGGGTGCCGAGGCGGCGACAAGTCGAGAACGAGATCTTGAACGAAGCCCATAACTCACCATTTTCTATGCATCCCGGCGGTACCAAGATGTCACCGAGATCTCAAACAGTCATTTTGGTGGTGTAACATGAAAGCGCGACATAGCAGCGAGTTTGTCGGCAAGTGTTTGACTTGTCGGCCAGTGAAGGCACCTAGACAGAGACCCGCAGTTTCTTTGCAACCTTTACATGTACCTCGGTGGAAATGGGAGGAGATCTCAATGGATTTCATAGTTGGACCGCCTAGAACTTTACGAGGTTACACAGTGATTTGGGTCATAGTGGGCCAGTTAACAAAGTCGGCACATTTCATACTGGGAAAACCCACCTATTCTACGATAAGTGGGCGCGACTTTACTGGAAGAGATAGTCCGTTTGCATGGAATTCCGATCAAGATTATTTGAGACGAGGATCCACGTTTCACCTCCAACTTACGGAGGAGTTTACAGAGAGCGTTGGGTTCGCGATTTAACTTCATGCGACTTTTCATCCACGCACGGATGGGCGATGCAACGATTAAACGGATATTAGAGGATATGTTGCGAGCTTGCACTTTAGACTTCCCGAGCGGTTTAGGACACTCATTTGCATCCGATGGAGTTTGCTTACAATAACGATTACGATGCGACCATCGGAATGGCTCCATTTGAAGCTCTCTATGGAAAACGTTGCGAACTCCAGCTTTTTGCGGGAGGAGGTTGGTGAACGCCATTTGTTGGGTCCGAGAATAGTGCGAGTCACTAATGAGGCAAAGTCAAAAGATTAGGGCGCGGATGCAGAGCGCCGAGCGAGCAGAGAAGAGTTATGCCGACACGAGACGCAAGAGACCTAGAATTCGATGTTGGGGACCACGTATTTCTTAAGGTGGCCCCAATGAAGGGAATTCTAAGGTTTGGGCCGTAAAGGAAGTTGAGTCCGCGATTCATCGGACCATTTGAGATTTTAGAGAGGATTGGTGCGGTGGCCTCTGATTAGCACCGCTGCCTTCCCTTGCAGCCGGTTCATAACGTGTTTCATATCTCCATGTTGAGAAAGTGCGTTCCGGACCAGACTCATGTCGTAGACTTGAACCGCTGCGGTTAGCGAAAGATCCGAGTTATGACGAGCAGCCAGGGTACAAATTATTGCAAGAGATCGAAAGACCTCCGTGCAACCGTGAGATCGACTTGGTTAAAAAGTATTGTGGCGAACCACCGCATCTGGAAGAAGCTACAGGGAACGAGAAGAGGAAGTGCGAGCTAAATACCCGAGCTATTCCAAGAATAGGAACTTTCGAGGACGAAAGTTCTTAAGGAGGGAAGATTGTGACGACCGCCATCTCGAGTACTATTAGTTATTTTAATTAACACTCTATTAGCCATTTGTATTTAGTCGTTTTGGTGTTCTAACTCAAGCTCGGGAGAGTGAGACCTTAATTTTTGTTTAGTTTAAATGAATGGTTCCTATAAGATAAGATTATTTATGAAATTAAAGGAAAAGGAAATTTGCAAGGGCATTTTAGTTATTAACGTCTAATTGAGGATGTAATTGGCAACCAAATTTTAACCTAATGCATGGTATTTAAATATCCCTAAGTCTCAAACCAAAGGAGAAAGGAATTAAACCCTAACCCTAGCAAAACCCTAGCCCCCATCATCTCTCTCTCTCTTGTATTTAACCCTAAACCTAACCCTAATCCCTCCTCCATAATCTTCAACCACCGATCACCTCTTCCCCATCATCTCCATGCCTAAGCCGCCGGCAAGAAGAACACGTCTGAGCAGCCTTCCGCCGGACTGGACTGCACACGCATGGACACATTCCGGTAGTCCGGGCCGTCGTCCTCACCGTCTCTCCCACCGTCCCGCAGGTGAAGCGCGCCGAGTCGCCACCGCAAGCATTCGCCGGAGCTCCACACGCGCGAGTAGCACCGCCTCGCGCCTTCCGCCACGAGGCCGATCGGAGTTACCTTCTCCGTCAAGGGGACGCGCGTCACCGAGGAACCGCCACGAACCGTCCCCACAAGCGCCGCGCCGCCTCCTTTACGAGTTCGTGAAGCCCTAGTCTGGCGACTCGCCGTCCGACCGCCTTCCAACCGCGAGTCCTCGCCGCACCTCTCACGTTCGCCGGCCGCGCAACTCTTCCGAACGAAGGTAAGTCATGCGGCCGCCAGAACTCCGGTCTCCACGAGCTCGGCCGTCAACGAGCCCTCGCAGCGCACGGTCGCCTTAGTCGAAGCTCAAGCGCAAGACGGACCGATCGGGAGTTTCCTCTCTCGGTGCGCGGCTGTTGAAGAAGCGTCGTCCGTCGCCGTCCGGATCCGCCCACGACCACAATGGCCGGCAACACCGCCCTTGCAGCGGCCCGGTTTTCGACTTGGTGAGCAAATTTCTTTATTCACGATCCAAAATCGGAATGAGTTATACAATGACCCTTGAATTATTATGACGTTTACGTGAGGAATCAAATTATTGTTCGAACATGAATTGTGTAGGAACGAATCAAGCGTAGGATTAAGATTTCCAAGCTTTGGAACAACCAAACCCACGTTCGGATTATTATTCTGAGTCGAGGTAATTGGAGTAAGGTGAGAATGATGGGCGCTTTCATTACCTAGATTCTTTATGTTGATGGAACTATGCGATGAGGATAACGAATAGAAGAATCCTTGGTTTCAGGTTATTGGAGGAGACCGTTAAATTAAGAATTAGAAGGAAATAGTGAGATCAAAGCTCGAGGTAAGGGACCTTGTGCCGAACTTTTAATGGGAGTAAATGAAAATGATTTTCATGATTTTATGCGAAATAATTTATATTTTTCATATGAAAATATCTGAGATATTATTGTGAGAATACGTGATATTTTATGTGCAAATACTTGATGTATTATGTGAAAATGAACCATTATTTTATGTGAAAGTATTCTCGTATGTTATGTATAAGGATCCCATTATTGCATGTGAGAATAGGATGATAGTTTGTATGAGAATGTTTCATGTTTCTTACAAAGTATGATCTTCAAACATCCCATGAGAAAGTAAGACTGATATACTGATGATGATGTTTGTGATATGTACTCTATTATTATGTGACCGATGGGACCTCATGCATGTTTGTATGCCACGAAATGAATTAGCGAATAGTGTGGACATTGGTTATCCTGAGATCGCTATGTGCATGGTCAAACATGCAATAGAGACCTATGGGTCAAAAATCAGAGAGTCCATGAGGGACTCGAAATGAAATGACTCGGGATGACGATCGGCCTCACAATTAAATAAATATCATGGATTAAAGACTCGACAATTAAATGAAACGACCATGGATTAAAGACCTGGCAATTAAATAAACAGTCATGGATTAAAGACCTGACAATTGAATGAGCAGCCATGGATTAAAGACCTGGCAACTGAATAAGTAGTCATGGATTAAAGGCCTGACAATTAAATATGCAGCCATGGATTAAAGACCTGGCAACTCTAGAAAGTTTTAGGTCCCATCTATGTATGTTACGAATGAGTTTAGAGACCATGATTGTATGTGTATGCATATCCCAAACCTCGGTGAGCGAGGTTACTTACTTTGGTATTGTTTTGCAATACTCACCCTTTCTTTTAAAAATGTTTTTCGTAAAGTAAAGGAAGGGCGTGCGGGCGTGTGGCGGGAGCGTTACTAGGACCATGGGAACCAGCATGATTTCCGCATTATTCTTGTTTCGAACTGTTGTTGTCTCAAAGTTTTAATTGAAGTTAAAATTATTTACGATTTTAATAGGCCAAGCTGAATTGATGTTTCTAACTGATTTTAATGTTTTGTTTTCTTTTGGGATCCCTGGAACTATTTACGTTAATTGGAAATGGCTTTTAAGTTCTTTTTACCTCTCGGCCTATAAATGCATGCATGTGTAGTAATGTCCCTAGGAATTTGGTCATAGAAAAGTAGGGCGTTACAACAATCTCTAGTGTTTGATCCTCCGATTCTTTCTCCTACTTGTGTGTTGTGATCGAGGTCAAAACAACTTGTTCTCAATGTTGGAAACTTCAATGGATTAAATGGCGTGTTCTTGACGATCTCAAGTGAAGTGTTCTTCGTTCGAGCGATGTTTGATCTTCAAGAGCTTCCGGAGACTTCACGGCTTTGTTTGACATTCTCTCTAAGCTTCTTGATTCTGAACCCTCACCTGATGAAGAAGGAGGGAGGTCTCTATTTATAGAGTTCCTCCGGGCCTCGAGATGGGCTTGGGCCGTTGACTGGGCTCGCTCTTTGTTGGGCCAACTCCTTTGGGTTGGGCCGGGTTGGCTTTGGGCCAACCATTTTGGGTTAGTCAACCTTTTTTTGGGCTTGGGTGATTTGGGCCTTTTATCTGGGCCGAGCTCGATTGATTTTGGGCGATCATGCGGTGAGCTGTTTGACTTTGGGCGATCTTTTGGGTGGGCCAGGGTTGATTTGGTCCTCAGCCTGCTGGTGGGCTTGGACTTTGGGCTACATTGACTAATTTGGGTAGAACCAAATGTGTACTGAATTTTGCCATAATTTCATTTAGGGATTCTTGAAATTTAAATAATCCCTTATTAAGTGTGATTTCGCCATTGGGGATGGCGTGGCAATTTCAGTTTGTCAAAATTTTATTCCAACAAATGCCCATTTTCGAGATTTATACACAAGTATATGTGTGTGAATTTGAAAAGTTATTTTGGAATCAATACTTAAGAGACTTGCTCTAAATTTGAGCGAGTTTTGCTCCTAGTTTGAATTCCATTTATGTGCTGTTGGAATAGAAATTTTGACAAATCCAAATTACCACGCCATCCCCAAGATTGATGGCGAAATCATATTTAATAAGGGATTATTTAAATTTCAAGAATCCCTAAATTAAATTATGGAAAAATCAGTACACATTTGGGCTCTACCCAAATTGAAGACCCAAATTAAAGTCTAGCCCAAAGTCCAAGCCCGATCAGAGGCGAAGGGCCAAATCAACTGGCGGCCCAAAGATCCCAAGTCAAACAGCTCAACTCCAATGATCAAAATCAATCGGCTCGGTCCAGATGATTGGCCCAAAGTCAAATAGGTTGACTCAACCCAAAAATGGTTGGCCCAAGCCAACCTCGGCCCAACCAAAGGGGCCCAACAAAAGAGCCCAGTCCAACGGGCCCAAGCCCATCAGAGGCCCAAAGAAACTCTATAAATAGAGACCTTTCTCTTTCATTTTCGAGGTCGAGAATGAAGAAGCTTAGAGAGAATTCAGAAACAAAGCTGTGAAGTCTCCAGAAGCTCTTGAAGATCAAACACTGCCTGAACGAAGAACACTTCACGGAGATCGTCAAGAACACGCCACGAATCCATTGAAGTTTCCAACATTGAGAACAAGTCGTTTCACCCTTCTCGATCACAACATACAAGTAGGAGAAAGAATCGAGAGGATCATACACTAGAGATTGTACTCACAATTACCTGAAATCAATACAAATACGAAATTCATTTACACGTGTCTCATTTCCATTCGCTGGTTGAAGTCTCGTGTGAACAGATTGGCACGCCCAGTGGGACAACTCTACCTCTCATCTCTTTTTCCTCCCAATCAAAGCAAACCAATGCAATCAAAGAAAGTTACATCAACTGTTGCTGCTGCAAGCAACATCTACATGGGGCCGGTAACTCGTAGTCGTTCCAAAGGGGTCGAGACAGGCGATGATCGAACTCCTGATGCAGTGGCAAGCCACCTCACCAAATTACTGAATGAAGCTTCCAAAACTAAGATTGTCATCAAAGACAACCCCTTGTTTGACCAATCAACTCCTGCTCCAAATCCACTGAAGGAGACGCTAAATCAAGATATAATGTCAGTCATGATGGCTGATGTAGACCCTGATGAAAGTATGGCGGAAGTAGAGAAAAAAATCAATCTCCTGATGAAGGCGATGGAAGACAAAGATCTTGAAATCGCCTACCTCAAAAGTCAAATTCAAAGTAGGGATACAGCTGAATCCATCCACACCCCTGTAGCAAGAAATAGTGACAAAGGGAAAACTGTTCTCCATGAGGAACAACCATCACAACCTGCTTCGGTTGCTTCTTTATCCGTTCAACAGCTGCAAGACATGATTATAAACTCTATCAGAACTCAGTATGGTGGACCCAACCAAAATCCTCTCATGTACTCCAAACCATACACCAAGAGGATTGATAACCTGAGGATGCCCACAGGATACCAACCTCCAAAATTTCAACAGTTCGACGGAAAGGGCAACCCAAAGCAACACATTGCACATTTCGTTGAAACCTGCGAAAATGCAGGGACGCGTGGTGACCTTCTGGTGAAGCAATTCGTGCGTACCTTGAAAAATGCTTTGTTGATCGTACAGAGCTTAGAGCGAGAAAAATCGATAGTTGGGAGCAGGTTTGAAAAAGAATTCTTGAATCGCTTCTACAAAGACGAGGCGAGCAGTTAGTATGATGGAACTCACCAATACCAAACAACGCAAAGGGAGCTTGTTGTTGATTACATCAATCATTTGGAGGGCTCTGAGCCTCGATCGCAAGGACCGACTCACGTAAAATATCACCGTTGAGATGTGCACCCAAGGTATGCATTGGGGCTACTTTACATTTTGCAGGGAATCAAACCTCGCTCTTTTTCGAGGAGTTGGCGACTCGCGCTCATGACATGGAGTTGAGCATCATTGCTAGAGGGAATAAAGACCTCTTACTCCCGAAAGCAAAAAAGAGAAGAAAAGAATTTAAAGCGCGCAGAAGACTACGAAGAAGCGCGCACCAAAGAATCAATGGTCACCAACACAATCCCTCCAAGTTTTCCTCAAAAGGAAAGGAAGTTAAGCCGATGGGGGCAACAAGAAGCGCGCGCGCAAACGTCGCTGCCTCTCGAAAGAAAGGCAAGAGAAAACATATCCATTTCCAGGACTCAGATGTCCCGGATATGTTGGAGCAACTCATCGAAAAACGCCTTATTGAGCTTCCGGAATGTAAATGACCAAGAGAGCTCGGAAGGTAAATAATCCTAATTATTGTAAGTACCACCGAGTTATTAGCCATCCGGTGGAGAAATGCTTTGTCCTGAAGGAGCTAATTTTAAGATTGGCTCGCGAGAAGAAAATTGAGTTAGACCTCGATGAGGTAGCTCAAAAAAACCATGCAGCAATAGTGACGAACCCAAGCGTCCACTCGCCCGCAGTTCCTTTCTACGAGAATGCAGAATGTTTGATCCAGTTCGGGTCTCTCGAACCAATTGTAATTCAGTTCCAGAGGACTGTATCAAGGAAGGACGTTCAGGAGATAAGCTGCCAAAAACAAAGCATTCAAGAGAAGAATGAACAAATTGAAAATGACGATGGTGAATGGACTATCGTAACTCGACGCAAGAAGCGACGACAAAACTATGCTCAGAAGGAAGCACACATTTTTCAGGAGCGAAAGAGAAGAAGTAAACTCCCGAAAAGAAAAAGCAGGAAGATTACTAGAAAGGCGAAGATGATTGTGCAAGAGAATGAAGAGTTCATCCGACCTCGGCGGACCATCACTTTGGCAGAATTCTTCCCAAGAAACTTCCAGAAATCATCGGGTCGAGTTTGTTGCATGCCATGTCGTCAACATTAATGAAGATCCGACAGTTCCGTCAAGAGGAGCAGCTGAGCTGGAAACCTCATCTACCTTCAGTATAGAAGACTTGTTGTCACTTCCCCAAGCGGCCAAAGGCGTTCTCATCGAAGCCTTGATCAACTCTAATGACGCAAGCGCCTCAACCTCTGTAACACGCTCATGTGTTACGTGTTGCTTGTCAATAGGTTTTACCGACGAAGATTTATTGCTAGGGTCAAAACCTCATAATAGGCCATTGTTCGTCTCAGGATATATCCGAGAACAGAAGATTGGTCGCATTCTCATCGATGATGGATCAGCCGTCAACATAATGCCCAAGTCAACTATGAAACAGTTAGGCATCTCGATGGAGGAGTTGATGAATAGCAAATTGGTAATCCAGGGCTTCAACCAAGGAGGCCAACGAGCAATTGGCATGGTTCGTTTAGAGCTCATCATTGGTGACCTAAAAGCTGAAACATTATTTCATGTCATCGACTCCAAAACCACCTACAAGTTATTGCTAGGTCGCCCCTGGATCCATGGAAACGGGGTGATAACTTCCACGTTGCATCAATGCTTTCAATTCTACCAAGATGGCGTCAAGAAAGTGGAGGTGATACAAATCCATTTTCTGAGGTTTGAATCCCATTTTTGATGATGACGAAGTTCTATTTGAAGGGTGACAACATAGGGAAGTTGTGCCGGTGGGAGTCCCCATGATTGAAGCCAGCACAAGGAGCGAATCAGAAACTTGTTATTTGGAGAATAAGAAAGTAGCCAAAGAGGCAAATGTGACTAGCCCCGGGAAAAATCGGACTTCAACAAATCTACCAGGAAAAAGTTTCAAAAAGATAGGGTGCCACAGTCTTCCTATTTTATGCGTTACATTCCCTTATCTCAACGCAAAAAGGATGAGTCACCTTTCGCGGAATGTTCAAAAAATCTAAAAGTTGGCGATGTAGAGATCCTGAAACAAAACTTCGTTATGCCTCTCACAAAGATAACAAAACAAGAAGCTAGGAAACCTGATGATGAGCAGGCAAAAACAGTGTTACCTGAGAGACGAACGGAAGACGGATTTGACCCAAAGGCATACAAGCTTCTAGCAAAAGCAGGGTATGACTTTTCAAAGCACACCAAGTTCGAAAAGTTGAAGATTGTCGACGAAAGGCCCGAATTATCGTCGACGCAAAAGAAGCTGTTACAGGATGGTTACGCCCTACCTACATCAAGAAAGGGACTCGAATATAAGTCGCTTTGAGCCGATTCGCATAACCGAGAGGGGAAAAGCAAAGGTGGTCGATGTGAATCACATAACGGTGAATGAAATTGATGATACAAAAATGAAAGAAATACACAAGTCAAAGGATTTCACTCTCGGACGCCTTGGATCATCAATCGCACGTGTTTTGGTCTCACATAGATTAGGTGAAACTACAACAAGTGAGGAAGAGCCACCGCTCAAATGCTAACCCCACCCGACGTTTAACTTTTCGGAGGTTGAATAGGTCTATTACGGAAGAAGGAAACATCTTAGCAAATCAAACTCCGATGTTATTCGACCTTCAATATTCCAGAGGCTAAATATGCTGCGCAAGCAAAGAGAATGGCATCGAATCGAGCCCAACCTTGGTAAGGTCATCGACCTTTCAAAGGTTAAGCGAGCCCAAGAAGGAATCGAAAAATTACTTTCAACTTCGTTTGTGATACGACCATCGACTTTTCAAAGGTTGAGTGTGACCACGTCAAGAAATGAAGGTCCGCCGCACATCGATTTTGATCGAATTAAACTCGAAAGATCGGTGAAGATTGCAAAAGATGTGTCATATAGCAAGAAGGAATTGATGAAGACATCCATGGCGTTGTTCCTTCTCGAATGAAAAGGAAGACTTTTGTCACGATCAACGCAGAAAGTTCCTTGAGGGTAAAGCGGCGTGATGTGGTCATTACTAACCCCACTAAAGAGAAGACTTAGAGCAAGATGAAAGTGAGGCGTCTTGCCACCACATCACGTTTGAAGAGGAAGCGGAGGCCGAAATATCTCAAGTAAATGTGGATTTAAGCTCCGCCATCACTCAAGACGGTAGCTCCAACGGTAGATGAGCTCAAAGAGGTAAATCTTGGGACGAAGGAAGAACCACGCCCCACCTTTATAAGTTCGTCACTTACTCATGAAGAGGAAGGTGATTATATGAATCTCTCACCGAATATAAAGATATTTTTGCTGGTCATACAAGGAGATGCGAGGATTAGATCCAAAAGTAGCGGTACATCGCCTTGCAACCAAACAGGGGCATAGGCCAATCAAACAAGCTCAAAGAGGATTTTCACCTGAACTCATTCCCGGATCAAGTAGAAGTTAATAAATTGATTGAGGCGGGCTTCATTCGCGAGGTGAAGTATCCAACATGGATAGCAAACATTGTCCTCAAGTAGAAAGAAGAATGGACAACCGTATTTGTGTCGACTTTACGTGATTTGAGCGACGCGCGTGCCGAAGGATGATTTCCCACTTCCTATTACGGAGATCATGGTAGATGCCACCATGGGCCATGAAGCTCTATCCTTCATGGATGGATCATCAGGATACAATCAAATCCGAATGGCTCTTGAAGATGAAGAGAAGACGACCTTTAGAACTCCAAAAGGATATATTGCTACAAGGTGATGCCCTTCGGATTAAAGAATGCAGTGCCACTTATCAACGTGCAATGCGAAAAAATTTGACGACATGTTGCATAAGCATGTTGAGTGCTATGTAGATGACCTTGTGGTTAAGTCGAGAGAACGCCAAGATCACCTCAGAGACCTCAAAGTTGTCTTTGATCGCCTCAGGAAATACCAGTTGAAAATGAACCCTCACAAATGTGCATTCGGCGTGACTTCGGGGAAGTTCCTCGGCTTCATTGTGAGGTATCGAGGAATTGAGATAGATCAATCCAAGATTGATGCCATTCAGAAAATGCCAAACCCCAGAAACTTGCATGAGTTGAGAAGTCTTCAAGGTCGTTTGGCCTATATCAGGAGGTTTATTGCAAATTTAGCTGGCAGATGTCAACCATTTCAAAAACTTATGAAGAAAAATGCAGAGTTCGAGTGGGATGAAGCATGTCAGAATGCTTTTGATAACATCAAACGGTATCTGCTCAATCCCCCGGTTTTAGGTGCTCCAGTACTTGGGAAGCCGATAATACTTTATATCGCTGCACAAGAGAGATCTGTTGGAGCGTTATTAGCACAAGAGAGAGAAAAGTACAAAGAACAAGCCCTCTACTACCTAAGTAGAACTCACGACGGGAGTCGAATGAATTACTCCCCAATCGAGAAAATGTGCCTCGCTTTATTTTTCTCCATTGATAAGTTGAGACATTACATGCAAGCCTTCACCGTACATTTGGTGGCAAAAGCTGATCCCATAAAGTATATTTTGTCCAGACCTATCATTTCAGGGCGTTTGGCTAAGTGGGCAATTATACTACAGCAGTACGATATCGTGTACATACCTCAAAAGGCGGTAAAAGGACAAGCAGTGGCTGATTTCTTAGCCGATCATCCAACCCCCTCTGATTGGAAATTATGCGAAGATCTCCCAGACGAAGAAGTATTCTACGTTGAAATCGCAGAGCCTTGGATTATGTACTTTGATGGTGCATCACGAAGAAGTGGGGCAGGTGTCGGCATAATCTTCATCTCGCCCGAAAAATACATGTTGCCGTTTAGTTTCACCTTGAGTAAATTGTGTTCAAACAATGTAGCGAATATCAAGCTCTTATCATCGGCCTTCAAATGGCTTTGGAGTTTGGGATTGTGCACATGGAAGTCTTTGGTGATTCAAAGTTGATAATAAATCAACTCTTACTCCAATACGAGGTGAAACATGAAGATTTAAAGCCCTATTTCATCTACGCCAAGCAAATCTGTTGGAGAAATTTGACAACATAGTATTGGAGCATGTCCTAGAATGGAAAACATGAAGGCGGATGCTTTGGCAAACTTGGCCACTACTTTGTGATGGATTTTGACAATGTCACCATGAACATTAATCTTAGCCAAAAATGGATTGTTCCATCAATGGAAGATCAATGTGAAGAAGTCGACCTCATATCCGCTCACGTAATTGAGGAAGAAGATTGGCGGCAACCCATTATAAATTACTTGCGGATGGAAAACTCCCCACCGACCTTCGACATAAAAAGCGAGATACGAAGGAAAGGCGCACGATTCATCTACTATAAAGGTATTCTCTATCGACGGTCTTATGAAGGTCTTTTTCTGCGATGTTTAAGAAAAGAAGAATCTTTAAAGGCACTAGAGAGGCGCATTCGAGCATTTGCGGTGCCCATCGATCCCGACAAAGCTTGATTCGGTTGAAAAAGAATAGGTTACTCTTGGCCTACGATGATCTATGACTCTATGGAGTATGCAAAGAAATGTGAGGCTTGCGATTCCATGCCAACTTCATCCATCAACCGCGAGAGCCTTTACATCCAGCGTTGCTTCTTGGCCATTTGAAGCATGGGGCTTGACCTCGTCGGTCCAATAACACCCAAATCTTGACGAGTCACTCTTATATTCTAGCGGCGACAGATTACTTTTCAAGGTGGGCGACGATTGCGTTAAGGGAAGCCAAGAAAGAAAATGTGGTAGACTTTATTCGAACACACATAATTTATCGTTACGGCATCCCACATCGCATTGTGACAGATATAATCAAGACAATTTGCCAATAGCCTAATGGACAAACTATGCGAGAAATTCAAATTCAAGCAATACAAGTCGTCCATATATAACAGCTGCGGCAAATGGTTTAGCAGAGGCTTTCAACAAGACTTTATGCAACCTCTTCAAGAAGGTGGTTTCCAAGACAAAAAGAGATTGGCAAGAAAGGATTGGTGAAGCACTGCAGGCTTATAGAACTACACATCGCACTCCCCCGAGTCCATCACGCCTTATTCGCTTGTTTATGGGGTGGAAGCCGTGCTCCCCTTGGAAAGAGAAATTCCGTCGTTAAGAATGGCCATACAAGAGGGTTGACAACGAGAAGATAATGCGAGGTTGCGCCTTGAAGAGTTAAAGCACTTGATGAAAGAAGACTTGATGCTCAACGGCATTGGAATGTTACCAAGCTCGAATGACTAAAGCCTTCAACAAGAATATCAAACATCGATCATTCCAAGTCGGCGACCTTGTGCTTCTTTGTTAGAAGACCTATCATCACAACGCGACATACGGGGAAACAAATTCACATCCAAATGGGACGGACCCTATGTTGTTAAAGAAGTCTACACCAATGGGGCATACAAGATTGTCGACAAAAAGTGACTTGAGGATTGGCCCCATCAACGGAAAGTTTCTTAAGAAATTTTATGCTTAAAATGTTGTAAACACTCCTAATCGTAAGAGTATAAACTACATGATGCTCCTGGCCCGCACGAGCTTAAAAGGTGAACGGCCCAATTGTAATGAATATACATATATTATTCACGAGTTGAATTAAGTCATGAGTTTTAAAAAAAAAATAGAGAATTTAAGTCATAAGTTGAATTCAACGATATATTATGCATAAGCAAATGGGGTTTCAAATTTACAAAAAAAAAAAATCTTAAGCATAGCTAAATCATCCACTTGTAATCTTGCAATTCTTGACGAGTACCCTCTAAATATTCGCGAAGCACTTTGAGACTCTCAGCGTCTTGTTCACTCGCAACAGGAGTGTTCTCAACTGCGCTCATCTCCTCCTGTATCTTGGAGATTTCTAATTGTCGTTGAGTCGATAAATTTTCTTCTTCCGAAATTTGGAGCATGGTCTTTTCATGATGAGCTTCTAAAGACTTAAGTTGGGCTTTGAGTCTTTCAAGCTCAAGAAGTGTCTGCTCTGGACTCTTGTTGGTACATAATTTTCTTTTTAAGAGAAAGGTTATCCCTAGTCATGATGTCATCAACCCTACTCAGAAGCTCAATAAGCTTTGATCTTTTGAGTCGAAGTTAATTTTGAAGAATGCAATTGATTCAACTCGTTGTACTTTCCCACATGGCGAAAGTAATCGCCTATAAAATTCTCAAGAAGAGTCGACAAGTTGGTCGCATCAACGCCCGCGATGGTTTGAAATATTTTAACCATTTCGTTCAAGAGAAGAAACTTTCTCAAAAGATGCGCGAGCAAGTTTATTCCTTACGACCTCCCACATGGTCTGTGCAGCTTGGCGTTGGATGCTAGAAAAATGCAAAATCATCTCGTCTGCATTGAAGATGGAAGCCTCCGGACTGGCAATTTGCACCTCTTGCTGAGGTTGTGCACTTACAATAGTAGAGGTGATCAAAGTCGTCACTTGGTTGGTCGGTGCTTCGAATGACCCAATCTGCGCCGGAAGAACATCGAGAATATGGCGACTTGTTGGTGACTGATCTCCCAAAGATTCCTATACAAGGTGGAAACAAGTGTTAGTATATATATGAAGATGAATCCTTAAACAACTTAAAGAAAAATGTCAAAAGAAAGAGGTGCTCACCTGAAGATTGGGAGGCTCAAGCAGAGGAAGAACGTTTGAAGCACCTTCAAGTAAGTTATTATTGAGAGTCGATAGCCTCCCCATTTTTTTTGGCCTCTTCCAATGGCGATCATCATTGCTACTTTGGCTAACATCATCACTTCCAGAGGCGCCCTCTTGGTCGGTTGGTGTCTCTGTTGGAGCCTCGTGAACGCTTTTACCTTTATTACTAGCACCACGGTCTTCAATTGTAACGTCGCAGCATGCCTCTCACGAGCGCCATTATCTCCTGGATCCTGAGAGATTTCTGTTACTCGGAGGAGGGCATGCTATTCACCAAAAGTTGTCGGCCTTCCACGAGATAGTTGCCATGCTTACGCGACCACCAACTCTTGTAGGCTTGAGTTACTTGAGAGCGAGGTTCAACTCAAACGGGGGTAGATGCACGTAAGATGAAGTCAATGTCTTAGTGCGAGAGACACCGGTGATGAATAACATTTTCTAAGCTCACATGCGGAAGGTCTCCATGTAAGTCGTTTGGCACGTCTTGGTAAAAGCCAAACCCGGCCCCAAAGCGATGCGGGCTATAAGCCGATGGTCATCAATTGGCTATGGCGAGAAGATAAATAACATGACCAAAGACTTATGAAAAAAGAGGAGGAACCAAATGACAAACCTTTGACATCTCGCAAGGTTTCGGGCTTCTTCCTAGAGACAACATTTACATCCCACATTATGGATGCACCCTCATGGATCAGTCTACGAGCTTCATGTGGGTCAAAGCATTTGCACCACCTCTCTCCGAGTAGTCCACCATCCGGGCCCCTTCAATAACGCGGTGTGCTTATAATGCGTGTCAAAGTAATGAGCAAGCCATCCATACACGTAATGAATGGGAAAACAAATCTCTGAACGCCTGCTCGGTGAGGAGTGTTATAAATTTGACCAAGACCATGGTAAATATTGGACAATCTTTGGAATGAAAGAAGGTTGAACAATCTTCCATCCGCCATAAGTGATGCAGCCTTAAAAACACCAGGGCGAAGCAAACCTATGCTTTTGTAAGGGAAAACAAACACACATAGCCAACAAGAGAGAAAAGCGGCTAGGAAAGTTTGGTCCTCCCATTCTTTGTCCACGCCAAGGAGTCGAAACACCTCCTGTTCTTCACCAACCCACTCACGCATATGAGTGTTAGAGCCATCGGGATTATAAGTGGAGCGAGGGCGACCCTTCCTTGGTCTGCGTGGTGGTGGCTTGGAATACTTTGATTTACCCTTAAACCAAAAGGAAATCCACTGATGCACAGAAATTTGTTGCCTTTCCATTTGTTGAGACGCAAGATGGTGATAGGCATGGAAGAGGTAACTACAACTCTTCGGTAGAGAATCGGTCTGGTTGCACATCCCCACCAGTTCTCCACGAGAAGGGATAACCTCATCATAAAACCTTCCCTTGATGGGCAAGCCTCCAAACTTCCACATATCCCATAAAGATAGGGATATCTCCCCGGCTGCAGTATGGAGCGTGTTGGTGGCAGGACACCAAGCTTCGCAAAAAGCTCGGATGACGTCTTGGTTCACGATCGTAAGTGTATAAAGAGGCCATCACAAACCCTAACATATTGGAACCTCGCAGGACTTTACGGTTTCGAGCGCGACAAGTTCAAGCCATTCCCAATAAAGGGGAATATAGCCAAACTCTCCGTTTAATTTCAAGTAGTAGCTCCAACAACGAGCCTGAGTTTCAATAATGCGGCGCCCCAAAGTCGACACTGGATCGTCATTTGACTTCTTTTTGTGAAGAGAAGATCGTAAAATCCATACTCGGTCGGTAGAGTTCTCGTCTAAGGTTTTGTCGACAGATAAGGTGGACAAAAAACATGTATCACCTGACTCAAGCATCGACTCCTTGACCGATTCTCCTCTTTGGGAGGATGGTCCCGCTATTTGTAGAGTCGACTCTCGTCATCTAAAATAACGAGTCGTCTCGTTCCTTCATCCAAAACTTCCGTGAAGAACACCATGACCCCTACAAAAAAAAAAAAGGGAGGTTAAAAAGAAGCGAAGGCTGCGGGGCGTGAGCAATTCACTCACCTCCAAGGCACGAATGGAGGCTGCGGGGCGTGAGCAATTCACTCACCTCCAAGGCACGAATGGAGTGCGAGGCGTGGAGCAATTCACTCACCTCCAAGGCACGAACGGGCTGGGGGGCGTGAGCAATTCACTCACCTCCAAGGCACGAACGGAGGCTGCGAGGCGTGAGCAATTCACTCACCTCCAAGGCACGAACGCGCCGCTGCGAGGCGTGAGCAATTCACTCACCTCCAAGGCACGAACGGAGGCTGCGGGGCGTGAGCAATTCACTCACCTCCAAGGCACGAACGGAGCCGCGGGGGGCGTGAGCAATTCACTCACCTCCAAGGCACGAACGGAGTGCGGCGAGGCGTGAGCAATTCACTCACCTCCAAGGCACGAACGGAGGCTGCGGGGGCGTGAGCAATTCACTCACCTCCAAGGCACGAACGGAGGCTGCGGGGCGTGAGCAATTCACTCACCTCCAAGGCACGACGAACGGAGGCTGCGGGGAGCGTGAACAATCTACTCACCTCCAAGGCACGAATGGAGTTGCGGGAGCGTGAGCAATCTACTCACCTCCAAGGCACGAATGGAGCTGCGGGGGGAGCGTGAACAATCTACTCACCTCCAAGGCACGAACGGGCCGTGGCTCACCTCCAAGGCATGCAGTGAGTGGGAAGCGTGGAGCGATCCACTCAACTCTAAAGCACGAACAGGGGTTGCAAGGAACGAATGTAAGCAATCCATTCATCTCCAAGATACGAATAAGCGAGTTGCAAAGGGTGTGAGCCTGTTAAAAAAAAAGAGAAGAAGTTTTAGATAGTTAAAATAATAATAATAATAATAAATAAATAAATAAAATTAATATATTTTATTTACTAAATAAAGGTCAAAATCCATGCAAAAATGCATGCAAAATAAAGGTCAAGTTGCATCAAAATCCATGCAAA